>JAMQGS010000002.1:2577500-3798125 GCA_028455905.1 Neoseiulus californicus | reverse complement strand
CCAGAATCGGACGTGACTCTGCCTTCAGATCCGGATCGATTCAGCAAAGCGGTCAAAGCCGTCAACGGCTCGATCGTAGATCAGGCTGAGTCGAATTCGTCAACGACCGAATCAACGAGGAATATCTTCCCTGCGGGTGAGTCGCTGTCAGAAGATGGGAACAGTCTCCAAGCTTCAAGCAAGCGAGCTCCAGCTTCCTCCACCGCGCCATCGGTCGCGAGCAGCAGAGAATCATCGGTGGAAGATGTCGGTAAGTTTCTCGGCGGAACTCAACAGCAACAGCGACAGCACCAGCCTTCTTCTTGCACCTATAAAACCCTCCCTCAACTAATGCTAAAGAACTTCAATAACTCTTGCAGTTACCACAGAATCCCCTCCGGCACCTAAAGACCCCAACGCACCTCCCTTCCCTCTGGAGTATCCGTCTGCAAATTCGATCGATACGCCGACAGCGACCGCAACAGAACTTCCCGCACCTTCCGTGCCAAATCAAACTCCGAATCCCGAACTTTCCGGAGGTCCTTCTCCGAGCAGCGCGAAATCCCTCCCCGAACCTAGTACACAAATGCCAAAGGCAGCTACGCCTGCCGCCGAAGCCCCCCGGGCCACTACTTCGCCTGCTTTCTCTGAAGTTCCAACCCCAGCTCCCCCAACATTAGTTTCCAAACCCCTATTTGAAGAGGCTCCCTCTCCGCCTTCTATGCGGGAAACTCAAATTCATCCTGGAACGGCGAAGAAAACATCGGGTTTTGCCTCTAAGAAGACTCCAAAAGGAGTACTCCTCTCAAAGGAATCCTCGAAATCTTTTTCGAATCATGAGACGGTTGTCTTGGCCCGTTCCGACGATTTTGAATCACCGAAGTTCTCTCTGGAGACCGCTCCGGCGATTGTCGATACCTCTACGACTCTTTCCCGTCCTATAACTCCGCCTCCCCAAACTACCACTGGGTTACCTCGAATTGCTCCCTTGACCACTACCCCGCCAACCCTTCGGACCCATACTAATGAAGCGGTCACTGTTACTGTGTCTAAAAGTTCTTCCACAACTGAAGCAACGACACACGAGGCGTCGACGATAGAGCTCGCTCCGTCGAGTCCTCCCGCGACCAATTCAGTTTCCTCTTCGGTCGCGACGGTGGAATCCTCGTCTGCCACCTTGAAGTCGGACTCAGTGAAAGCGGCGGAGCAAGATCCCGTCTTGCCAGAAATAACTTCGAACGCAGCCAACGTTCCGGCAACTTCACTTCCATCGGTCGTCACGCATTCCCAACCCTCGACCAAATCACCTGCAACTTCGACTTCGAAGCCAGAAGCAATGGCCGAACAAGAACTTCGACTCTCATCGACTAGATTCTCCGAGCCGTCAACGACGCCAGCTTCGGTAAGAGCTCCCATTTCGAAAAGGAGACGATCCAAACCTTACCGATGAATTTTGTTTCGTTGTCCAATGTGCCTCGCCTCATCAATTCCGAAGATTCACTTCAAACGGGGCAATCAGCTCAGATCTGCTCCGGTTTCCAAACTTCAATCGGAACGAAAGCTTTTCTCCGATAAACTGTCCTTCCCGCAAGTGTTTGCCGATGAAAGATTTCACGGTTAATATGGATTGCTTCTTCAGAGAGTCCGGTCGCGGAGGTCTGCCGAAGGCCTTGATGACTTCATCCTCAGCTCGGAATACGAGACCGTGGAAGCAGCCGTCGAAATCGAGTACCACAAGAAACCCTTCGGCTCAGCGCTCAAGGTAAATTGACGTGGCAGTCGTAGTTGATGTACTCGATCTTCGGAAGATCCACGGTCCTGGCCCAGATCGAAAAGCTCTCGCAGTATGGGATTTGATTGAAATAATTACCTCAGTGACGTGTACCTATTTCAGGTCCTTTGTAATTCAGCTTCGCCGAACGTGCCGTCGCTGTTCGTGCATCTCGGGATATCCGATGTGATAAACATTGAGTTCAAGAACTGCTCCGTTCCACAAGGAAGACTTCGATATTCGAAACTCATCGGTGAGGATGATTTGATCTTTGATTCGGTCTGAATTGAGATGGACTGAAAGTTCCTTCAGATCCACGAGTACGATGGCAACGTCCGTTCTGAAAAAACTTCCATCTTGAATACTTTTGAAATATTCTCCGTTGGTACCCTCTCAAATCTTTACTTGTTCTGGTCTTGCAGAGGGCAACCGACTCAACGTCAGCTATTTTGAGCTGAATCAGCCTCACGGTCTATCAAACGGTGTTCTACCGGGAGAGTTATTCGATGCTATGGCGCCTTCAATCGTCGAACTGCACGTCACGCGATCGAGCGCCAGTGCCACGCCTATCAGCTCACTGGATGACGGTTTTTTCAAAAACTTCTCTTCTCTGAAAGTTTTACGACTGGTATCAAACGCGCTGGTCGGCTTGCCGAGCACAGGTGCCAGTCTTACGAAACTGTCTCATTTGGATTTGTCAATGAATCGGATCTCCGAGGTGACGTCTTCGATGTTCACCGGCCTGCACTCTCTGACGAAACTCCATCTGGGTAAAAACCCGATCGTGAACTTCCAGCCGAAGCCGTTCGCGGACCTTAAACAACTGACGGTACTCGAACTTAACGCGATTAATGTCACCGAAGTCGGCGACGACCTTTTTGAAGGTCTCGCATCGCTCATCTACCTTAGATTGGATTGGTGGTTCAACATACGGCGTCTACCTGGGAACATCTTCGCGAAAACACCCAACTTGGCGGTTCTAACGATGAGCGAAGCCATGAACTTGGAAGGCTTACCGGACGGTATTTTCTCCAGCCTCACCAATCTAAACACAACAAACCTTCGATCGTGCAATTTGGCTTCGATTCCGCCTAAAATATTTGCAGCCGCTGGTATCTCACTCAGGATTGTGGATCTTTCGAACAATCGCCTGAAACAGCTCCCGTCTGAACTTTTCTTGGAGAACACGAAGCTCGAAAAGCTCGTTCTCGCAAGAAATCAGCTGGAAAACTTGACCGATGAGTTCAAGATGTTGTATGCGCTCAAAGAGCTAAATCTGATGCAGAACAACGTGACGGAAATCTCCGAGGAGGTGTTTGAGCATCAAATAAGCCTGCAGCTCCTCAATCTCGCCTCGAACAAAATCACCAAGGTCGACTCAAAGGCACTGTACCATCTCAAGAAACTAGAGAGCCTCTATCTTCAAGACAATCTATTACAATCTTTTGGAAGTACAATCCCGACATTTAGCAACGGGAGCCCAATCAGAGAGATCTTCCTGGCTCGCAACCGTTTGACTTCGTTTCCGAGGATACAGTTCCAGAGCCTGCCGAAACTAGCGAAGATGGATCTCGACGACAACTTGATTACATTTTTCGCTGTTCCGCAGTTCATGAGTCAATCGACCAAAATCTTTTTGAGAAACAACCGCATCGATTTCGTTAGTGTTGAACTGGCGAAGAACTTCCCGAAGATCGACCCGAAATACAACACAGCTGTTGGTGACCACGAGTTCTACCTCGAACGAAACCCCTTCAAGTGCGACTGCAACATCTACGGCATGATCCGCTACATCAGGAAAGAGATGAGGCGCGAGGTCGCGGAGTTTGTCAATGCCGATGAGTACAAATGCGACGGAACTGATGAAAGTCTCCTGAAGTTGAGATTAGACACGCTCTCCTGCAAACAGAGCGACTGTCCCCCGGGATGTGAGTGTTCCCTGCGAGCCTTCGACGCCTCGCTGCACGTTTCGTGTAAGAACTTGGGACTGACGAACGTTCCTGACCTTCCCTCAAACCTGACGCATCTTGACTTCGAAGGGAACCTCCTGACGAAGTACCCGGAAGAGCTCAGAACGTACAAGAAGCTCCGTGAAATCATTTTCGACGACAATAACATCACGAACATCGACGCTGTGTTCGCCGGAAAAACACCGCCCTCCCTGGAAATGCTCTCGTTTGCTGGGAACCGCCTGGAAAGGCTTCGTCCGCAAGTTAGGAACACGACCTTCCGGATGGCTCTCAGTCGAAATCCGTGGATCTGTGATTGCACGGCGTTGGATTTCAAACGTTTTGTTCGATCGAACGTTGCAAACATTCCAGATTTCTCGCGGATTCAATGCGGGAAGCCCTTCCTCGTCAACGGAACGAAAGTTTCTCTGTTGAACGACATACGCGATGAGATATTCTGTCCTCCAGACACTTCGGGTTATCGGGCGATGGTGGTTGCGCTTTCGATCGCGTTCCTCATCGCGCTGGTGTTGATCGCGGTGTATTACAAGAATCGGCAGCTCATCATCGCTTATGTTTACATCCATTTCTACAACATTTTCATCTGCTTCTTCAACGAAGGCGACCTCGACGAAGACAAGAAGTTCGACGCTTTCATTTCCTACTCATCAAACGATAGGGACGTGGCCATGGCCATACTACAAGAGCTGGAAAAACCTCAAGGCGACGAAAGCAGCGAGAACCTCTTCAAGCTGTGCATCCATGAGAGGGACTGGCTGCCAGGCTACAACATCTCATGGAACATCGTGAACTCGGTCCAAAACTCCAAACGGACGATTCTCATCCTGTCGCAGGACTTCCTCAAGTCTCTTTGGTTCGAAGTGGAATTCCGGACTGCGTACGTGCAGATGATGGAGGACCGCATCAATAGATTGATCGTAATCATCAAGGACGAAATTCCTCCCAAGGACACTCTGGATTCTGATCTCCGCTACCTCCTCAGCACAAAAACCTATCTCGAGTGGAACGAGAAATGGTTCTGGGAGAAACTCAAGTATGCAATGCCGCACAAGGGCAACCTCAGCGGACCAATCAAGAACAAGATGAAGCCCTCGGAGCTGCACAAGGTGAGCTGAGCATCGGATGATGTCGTTTTTCGCACGAAATAAGCTCTTGAATGATTGTCTTGAAAACTCAACGATATCATAGAACTGTATGCGAATGATGAATCAATCCGTCGATGTCAAACAACCTCTCGCTCTCTTACAGGTCCTTCCGATGAACGTCATCTTGAACAAGAACAACATTCCAAACAGTGAAACAGTCGTGCGAGTTGAAGATGCGATCGAGAGTGCGCGGGAGAAACGCAGCAGTCCCGACGACTCAACGTACGGCAGCATGAGCGACTCGTTACGGGACTCTGGTGTCCAGAGCAATCGCGGAGGTCTTAAGGGTCCCGAAGGTCACGTGAACCGGGCGTACGAGCCCGTGAGCACCGAGAACATCCACGCCATAAGCTCGCAACCAGATCCGATCGACGAACCGAAACCGGCGCCTCGAGCGAGTCGCAAGAGAGAAGCGCCAAAACCGAAAGTCGACGGCGCGGCGGAGTCACAAAACCAACAACCTGTTGCTGAGTCCGGTGAGAAAAAACTCCCTCCGGTCAAGTCAGCTCGAGTACGCCCGGGTCCTGCGCCCCAGGCCCAATAGTCAAGTATGCAGCTCTCGTCAGGATCGCTGAGGATTTGAAAATCCCGCATCTTGAATTTGCGATCAAGGCGGTCGATTTAAGGTATGCGGGGGACTCGATCCTCGACTATCCGATCGAGGACTTCCCAGACGCAATTATTGCTCTCGCGAACTCACACAAGCCATTTGTAAATACTGTAGGAAGTTTTGTGAATAGTTTCGTGGAGAAGACAACAGCCGTGAGGATCAGTCATGGAAGAGTGGGTGCGAAGACGAGATTCTCTCTAAGGGGAGGTCTCCCAAGAGGTTCCGACAGAGAGAACGGCTGTTATTTCAAGTATCAAGTAGTGAATTATGGCGTATTTTCAAGTGCCGAGACTCACTTGAGCACCTAGCCGAGGGAATTATTTATCTCGATTGAAAGCTCTCTGTCTCAGAGTTTTTTGTACATAGATATGTGAATAAAGAGATTTTACCAGTGAACAGAAGAGTCCCATGAGTTCCATCGAGAAATAGACGCTGACAAGCAGAATGGATCAAAGAGAGCCGCTGTTGATTCGCTCTGAGCTCATTCCTAGGACTCCCTGGATGCTCGAGAAATTCACGGGGCGGGCAACAATCGCTCATAGCGGCTTACAAAAATCGTGGGTTCAGGTTTTTCGATCACTCAAACTCTCATCTCGTCGACGCCAATGCTTTTTTGGCCTCCTGTGTAGCCTTTCAGATTCCTTTCACTGTTAATTCCAATGATCCGAGATCTGCCTCAACCATGCAGATCTCCTGTTGCGCATTTTCCTCATTTGAATCCATTGGCGGCGGCGTGAACGGGGACTCCTACACCTGGAGACTTGAGCGAGCCGCGAAGAGCCAAAGCTGACTAGCCGTCTGCTTTGTTCGGTGAGACAAACGGCGCGGCGTATTTGGCGGGGCATAAGGTAAGCTTCCCATTGATAAGCATCTCGGGCTGTGGCGAGAAGGGGCAATCGGTGTGTGGGCAAAGGTCAGAAAAGAATACCGATAAGTTCATTGTCAGCAGAGGAAATGAAGTAGAGTTGATCCCGTCACAGGTTTCTGCTGGGAGAACCTTCAATACCGTAGTTTTGCCCTGCTTTATCGCCGTGAATTTCGAGCCAAATGCACACATACTCGATGTAATCGCGACCCAAGGTCAGGATTTGTGGTCGGAAGGTCAGAAAGACACTCTGAATTCGCCAAAAGAGCCGTGTATTTTCGTTGGTTGTCACCAAGTAGATATCGGAATGTGTGAGCCATGAGATCCTCTCTGTCGCCGATGAATTCAATGGATTTCTCGAAGTATGAAAATGAGTCATGGAGGACATACAGACGTTCGAGCTTCACGCATTCAGCGTATCGAATGAACTCGCTATCCGGAATCATGTCCAGCATGTCCTCGGTTGGGACAGTTTCCGTCGCGAGCATTCCAGCGTTCATCTGAGCGAGGATTGCAGCTTTCATTTGAGCAAAAATATCTTCTTAGAATTCACGTCACTCCAGCGACGCCATGGACAGTGTCTTGAGCGTTCCCAAAGATCGTGGTATGACAGCCTCAGCTCGCCCAGAGCATATCCAGGGGACGCCACTTCTCACCGACAATGACAAAGATCCAAGGGAGAGTAGATTCATGAACAACTCCGGCACAACCTGAGGCGGGTCGTCCTCTAGCCCATAGATCCCTGCTCGAGTCCGCGCACGCGTCGAGACTGCAAAGTCAGAGGCATCAATAGCCTATTTTTGTGATTCCGATCTTTTCTGCCATTCTTAACGCCGATCGACACTAAAACGAGGAGACTGAAATTTCGATTTCGCAACAGCAACGCAGGATGGGCCTGTGTGATGATCAATCATCTTGACATGGATTGACTCTAAAACAGTGTGATTGCTGAATAGCATTCGACAAGTGCGGGGACCATGAAAGGGAAATCGCCACCGTCAAGAGCTGCAGGCTCCGAAACTCTGCTGGAAACTGACGAGGCACGCCAGCTTCTAGTAATTACAGCGATTTGATTAACGATATTTAAATCGATGGCTCTAGGAGAGATCGGATAGCTCGGATAGCTCCGCATTCCTCGCAAACTCGAAATATTATGTTTTTGCGAACCTGACAGATTGGAAACGCAGTTGGTTTCGACGATTCGACTTCATCTTCTTTCGAGTAAGCTGGTTCGCCCTCGCCTCATGTCATGCTGGTTTACATCAAGCGTCTAGTTCGCCTCTCAACGAAAGATGGCAACTGCGGTGTGAACGGAGACTCTTCACTACATAAAGAGCTTCTCCAAGAGATGAACCGGCCGCAAAGAACGAAGGCCGACTAGCTGTCTGGTTTCTTCGTTGAGTCAAGCAGTGTATTTGATAGAGCAGCCGAGCATCAGGTAAGTCTCTCCCTGATAGGTATCTCGAGCCGCGGCGGGAAAGGACACTTGATGCGGCAGCTCGGCGCGTGGGAAAACGTCAAAACAGAACGTCGATGAACCAATGATCGGCAGGGGAAATGAAGGGCTGTTCGAATCAGCGCGAAAAATTAAGTGATTCCGTCTCACGTTTCCGCTGTGAGAACCTTGAAGATCGCCATCGTGATCGAAACAGGGCGACCCTGAGCGCACTCGGGACCCGCTCAGAAGAGTCGCCCTCTCAAACATGAGGTACTGTTCAATGATGTTAAAAGTTTACGATATAGTACTACATATATAGTCGCCAAGAACACCCGATTTCAGCGAGGATAGGGGATCTGGTCTCACGAAGATATGCCGTGAGAATTTCTGTGTATGATTTTCGCGGTCAAGGCTCATCGGACTGGACGTATTCGACCTAACCAAGCATTTCGAGAGGAGATCAATAGCGGTAGGGTTCGCCATGAATGCGAGCGATTCGTAATCGTGGACGCGGGATTATGTAGGATCAGAGTTTGAACTTTTGCTTCTGGTCTGCGAAAATTGAGAGTAAACGCGCAAATCATAGCTCGAATCAGTCGAGGATTTTGACGAAACGATGAGCATGACGAGGATATCGGTCGCCGAGCACAGCATGCCCGAAATTCGCCTCCTTCGAGCTCCAGGCGGTAATACAGGCTGGAAACTGGAAAACCGTCTCGCTTCCAGGCCCTCATCGGTGTTGTTCATGCTGACCGTGTATCTATGTACTGGATATGCAACAGATCATTGTTTCCGATCGACGGAGTTCCATTTCGACAGATTCACCTGTTGCAAGGAAACGCTGTAAGTCGGTTGCAAACTCTTGCGATGAATCATCAAATATCGAAATATGTGGACTTTGCGGAGCGATGCGACGAATTTAGTCCTTCAGTAACAGCGCAGCGTTGCGGCGGCGCGCCGCCATATCCACATGGCGCTCCGTGGATCGTTGATACACCGTGGGGCAGGCTTGAAGCAAATCTTGTGCCGAACTAATCCTCGATTCAAAAACGTGTCCAGGATTGCAGAAGATGGTTTCCAACTGAGCTGCAAAATACAGCAAGACCGTGGAAACGAAGGCGGCTCCAATGGCCAGGAAGTTCTGAGCGGAGACGTTACCCAACTAGAGATACAGGGGCTCAAGAAACAAATGGTCCCGTCGTTTCTCGATTCCGGAATCGCGTACGATGATCTCGATGACTTCAACTTCGAGAGGAGGTCCCTCGATCTCGTGGTGCGGTACACCTATTCAACCTCAGTACCGTTACTGAAGGTAAGGATGTTCAACCAAAGGTTGAGAAACATTCAACTCTCGTTCCTTGCCTCTCATCCCATAGTCAATGTCTCAGGGGGACTCACGGTTATTTTAAGGGGGATCCTGGTCCTTATGTCAGTGTTGCGTTTCCTGAATATTTTTTAACGCGCAATTCCTCCTCAAGATAGATTGCAGAACAACGACTCCTGCCGTTCCTTCGTTACTAACGAAGCTGTCCGTTCAGCGAGTAATGTCCATTGAATATGCGAATTGCGAGATTCCTCGGGGGAACCTGACGTTCTCCAAGATGTTCGGTGAGCCAACCGCTAATGAATCCCGCTTCTGAGGCTTGGTGCCTCTGAAGTCAATTATGCTGAAGAATCAGTGATGTGAGTCGGCTCAATTCCATAACATAGATTTCTATAGAAGAGAATCCGGAAATTCCAGAAGGGAACCGAGCTGTCATCACAGTTTTCATCCTTCAAGAGCCCCAGAACTGCACCAGTTGCGTTCTGCATCCGGAATTGTTCGACGGCATCTCATCCGGCATCGAGGCGCTATTCGTAGAGAGCGAATCTCACAGTGTTCATTTGAGTGACGATTTCTTCCGAGATTTCGGTTCTCTCCAACAACTCAGCTTTCGGGCGCGTTCGACTTCATTACCTTCGTCGATGGAAAATCTTTCGGAGTTGGTTCTACTCGACATCTCAGACAATGACATGGATGAAATTCATTCGCGGAGCTTTTCCGGGATGAGCGCATTGAAATCACTAACGATCACAATGTTTTTCGCGAAGAACTTCTCAAGCCGGCCGTTCGCGAGCCTGTGCAACCTTGAGACGCTCAATTTGGAGGGACCTCTGGTTTCCAGCGTTGCCGACGACCTATTCTACGGACTCGGCAAGCTTTCGCGACTCGAAATCTCCCGTTGGGATAACCTGGAGGGCTTTCCTGCCGAGCTCCTCCAGAACACACCTAACTTGACGGAGTTCAGTTTGTCGTTCATGTCGCAGTTTGACAGCTTGCCAGAAGATTTCTTCCGTAAGCTCACCAAGTTGGAAACTATTCACATCATCGGCGACGGCGGCAGCTTCCAAACTCTGCCCTCAAACATGTGGCCTGTGGAGAGCTTGCAAGAGGTGACCATCTCGCAGACTGCTCTGCAGAGTTTGCCCAAGAACTTCTTCCCTGCCGGCAGCGGAGTACGGGTCTTGACATTGAGACAAAACCAACTCCGGGAAGTGGAGCATGGGTTGAAGAACTTGAAGCAATTGCGAACACTCGTCCTCACAAGGAACAAGCTGGCATCGATCTCCGCAACTTTCTTCGAGGATCTATTGAGCCTGAATTTCGTAGACCTCAGCCACAACGAGATAGTTTCCATTGACCACAGAGCTTTCATGAAGTTGACCCTCCTCCGGGAGATATCTCTGAACGACAATTTCATCCAAGATCTGTCAGCTACTGAACCCGTGTTCCCCGAGCGCAATAGGCTCGTGTCGATCGATCTCTCAAACAACAATCTCACTGAGTTCCCGAGATGGCAGCTCGACACTCTGAGTCACTTCAGTATGCTGAATCTCGACAACAACTTCATAACCTCTCTCGAAGTCCCGAGGTTTCTGAGCTCGCTGACAGAGGTGACGCTCCGGAAAAACCGCATCGAGATCATTTCTGTGGAGTCCATCATATTTGACGGAGCGTCCGGACACGGGACACATGATTTCTTCATAGAAGACAATCCTATCAGATGCACCGGTGAAAATTTCGACTTTTTCCGCTACATCAAAGGTGGAATGAAGCCAGAACTAGCGAAATTCGCGGATTTGAGACGATGCTCCTGCGCCGGGACCAAGGAGAGCGTTCTGGACGTTCGTCTCGAGAACCTTTACTCTGAATACCAGCCCGGCTGCCCGACCTCTGTTTGTGTCTGCTCTTTGTTCCATCTGAACAAGTTCATCAAGGTCCACTGTGGAAACAGAGGCTTATCCGCGGTGCCGGAGCTACCTCTCAACGTAACTCACCTGATATTCAATGAGAATTCCCTTCACACGTACCCGATCGAGCTATCCAAGTACCGAGCTCTGCAAGTGATCAACCTGGACGACAACCGAATCGAATCGATCGATTTCCTGCTAGGAAACGTTCCCCAGCAGCTTGAAGATCTTTCACTTCGCCAGAACATGCTGAAGAGGTGGCACCCGGGGCGCGAAAGCCTGCCGTTCGATGTGGATCTCATGGATAATCCTTGGATTTGCGACTGTGAGGCAAAGGAGTTCAAGCTCTTCCTCCAGGGAAATCACCAGAGAATCAAAAACTATCGGGAATTGCGATGCGAGCAACCAGTCAAGGTCAGCGGTGAGGAGAAAATCCTCCTGGGCGATATCTCTCCGGAAGATCTTTGTCCTATCAGGAACACGGAATTGATATTCTTAGGCGTTGCCTTTGCCATCTCGGTTGCCGTACTTTTTGCGTTGATGATCGTGTACTTCAAGAATCGTAACTTGGTCATCGCTTTCACATACGTTCATTTCTACAACGTCTTCGTCTGCTTCTTCAGAGAGGAAGATTCAGATGAATCTCGTAAGTTTGATGCTTTCGTTTCGTACTCGACGCACGATCGCGATGCCGCCATAGAGATCCTCCATCGCCTTGAAATCGACCCCGAAGCCAATGATACAATCGGGTCCCCGTTCAGCCTGTGTCTTCACGAACGCGACTTCATGCCCGGGCAGACGATCGCCTGGAATATCCTGAACTCCGTGCTGAACTCTCGACGAATCATTTTCGTACTCTCAAAGGAGTTCCTCGAGTCCGTGTGGTTCACGATAGAGTTCCAAGCGGCATATGATCAGATGCTCGAAGACCATGTAAATCGTCTGATCATCGTCATCAAGGGCGATCTTCCACCGCTGGAGAGCCTGAACGAAAATCTGCAGGGCGTTCTCAAAACGAAAACCTACCTCGTTTGGGGGGAAAAATGGTTTTGGAAGAAATTGTTGTACGCGATGCCGCACAAAAGTCGCACATGAGGCAACTACACGCCTCCGGAATCAGGAGCAGGAAGTACCTCTCCACGATCATAGTGAAGCAAAATTGTGATTAGCCGTGCGGATAGGCACCAAGCTCAGGGCACATAGGTAGTTTTGCGCGCGTCACATCGCTGCGGTGCTCGTGACGCAGAAAAAGCCGTTGTGATCTGAGGAACTAGCCGGCAGGAGTCCATGATACTCAATCAACGTGGCTCTCCAACGGAATCGTCTCGTACACTCCTCACTTCCATTCTCCATCCACTCGAAGCGACGGAAAGGGAGGAAAAGTGCGAAATGATCCTTTCATTGCTGAGCGCGGGTGGCAGGAGGCAAGAACTGATCTTGATCCATTGCATGATCAAGTGCAACGGCTCACGGAGAGGACAACATCTATGGTGGACCAAGGCGACGTCATCGGGGAACCGGCGTGCCGCAACTGGTTATTTCCCAAATCCCGCGACGTTTCTATCAAGCTCTTGTTCTCTCTCGCACTCACAACGATTTTATGCTCGTCTGTTTACGAAGCGAGGCGATTCATGGATCGACAACTGGAGCCAGACAGGATTTCTCTATGGACGTGGTCGGCTCCGCCGAGTGACTTCCCAGTTGTTTCTAAAATAGTCAAAGTTTCGGCGCGACTCTTGAGGATAGGTTGTGACGCAAATCTTCCGTTTTCGTGCTTCTTGTATCATCGGTCTCGATATTGGTGAGCCATGTGGTGGACCAGCGTCTGACGATGCACTGTGAGTGTAGGAAAACTTTCCTTGTTGTTTTCGCAAAAATGCTGCGTTTCTCGATATCTTGACGGAATCTGCGCTCATATGCCGTCGAAGCTGATGACATCGGGCCAACCGAAAATCCTCCTCGACTGGGAGCATGCTAAAGCGCTGATTAGGGTCGCGTCATGGTTCTACTTGTGCACCGCAGTCACTTCTGCGGCCTCAATGTTCCGCGCCGAGACATGCGACGTTGAAATCGCAGGATACTGTTGCCGCAATGACACATTGTAAGTTCAAGCATTAAGTCCAATATCAGCGATCCTGTACAGCCCGATGAGACCATCAGATTAGGGAAACAAGTCATAATTCAAGCCATCCTCCACGTTACGTGAATAGACGTAAGGTGAGCTCGGAACAGGATCTTGGTGCATAAGCCTTAATCTGGATTCTTCAGGTACAAACCTCCAGGATTTGATCTCAGCTGTTTCTCAGGAGATGACGGGAATGATGTAATGCTTCCTAGTAGACAACTCTTGACGGCGGCAGCCACACCTGCCGCGCCGGTATTTGTCAAGAAGAGGGAGATTGGCTCGAGCACTCGGAGCCTAGCATTCAGAATCAGAGTCGAGTCCGGCTCGTCTTTGACCGTATGTATTGCGCAATGTATAGTATGCCTTCTCCGTGTTGCTATGCGCTAACAGCAGGTTCTTCGTTCAAGATACGATGTGCTACAGCGGCGCCACACGTGCCGTCGTTACTGACCAACTTGAAGATTCAGAAAGTGACTAATTTGCTGTACGTCCATTGCGATGTACCCCAAGGGAACCTAGCGTTCGCCAGGATATTCGGTAACCTGTTTGCTCCTCGAACTTGCCACACGTGATATTGGAATCAAGCTCACCGGGAATAAACTTCAGAAACTCGATTTCCTCCTCGAGCTTTCCCTAATCATTCCCGAATCTTTCCAGACGGAAACCCGGGTCCCATAATCGAGATGGGTCTAGAAGATCCCCGGAATATTCCGAAGCAGACTCTGCAGGGAGATCTATTCCATGGCTTGTCGGCGGGAATCCTCAATTTCCGCCTTGTTCAGGATCGCCACAACGACAACATAAGTCTCGATCTCAGTGACGACTTCTTCCAGAATTTTGAATCCCTGCGCGTTCTGGATCTGAGGGCACCCTCAACCAGGATTCCCGACAGCCTGAAATCTCTCTCCAGATTGACCACTCTGCATCTTTCGGGGACGCAAATTTCGGAGATCGCATCAGACGCCTTCTCAGGTCTCACATTTTTGGAAGAGCTTCACATCTCCGACGTCCCCATAATCCGATTCGGAACGAAACCCTTTTCGGACCTCAAGTTTCTCACCATGCTTGAGATGTCTGGCTTGCATGCAACGCAAATCCCAAACGACATACTCCATGGCTCGACCCGTCTCAAGTCTCTCAGAATAAGAGAGTGGCCGGATTTGACCACAATAGGAGACGGAGTCTTCAGCAACACCTCGACTTTGGAGTCCCTGACACTTGGTAACCTCCCGCTGCTCGAAACACTTCCCGCAGGTCTTTTCAAGAAGCTCCCGCAAGTGACAAATATCGAAATTTCCGATTGCGGCCTGAAGCATTTGCCGACTGATCTCTGGCCGGGAAGTGGGAGCGCATCCAATGAGCTGAGCGTTATCAAAATCGTCAACAGCAAGATCGAGACTCTTTCAGAATATTTCTTCCGTGGCAGCAAAAAGTTGCGAGATCTGAACCTCGCACAGAACCACTTGAAGAAGATCGGCAAATCACTTCACGAAGTCATCAGCTTGCGAAGGCTCAATCTCCAAGGAAACCGACTCGCGTCGATCTCAGTGGATGACTTTAAGGACCTCGGAGAGCTACGATATTTGATTCTTAGTGAGAATAGAATCGAGTTCATAGAGCACGGTGCTTTCGAGAAGCTGCACGACCTTGAATCGTTGGAACTCAACGGCAACAAGCTCCAGCATTTCGACAACTTGATAACGGCCGCGAACGAGAAAATCCAAGGGATCATCTTGTCTAACAACAAGATCACAAATTTTCCCGAGTTCCCATTCGAAGATTGGCCTTCATTTGATACTTTGGAAATGGACGACAATCTCGTCTCAACTTTCGATGTACCCCTCCTCGGAAGTAACGACACATCAATTCATCTGAGAAGGAATAGAATCGAGCGAATCACGTTTTCGAAGCTCGACGAAATCGAGAGTTTGAAACAAGGTGATCATCAGTTCCACATTGATGGAAATCCCTTCAGGTGCGATGGTGAAAACTTCCGTTTCCTTCGCTACATTCAAGAAGAAATGTATGCGGACATCGCCATGTTTCGAAATCTCAGTAACTGCTTCTGCAATGGAACGAGTCAACTCATTGGTACCGTTGATCTTGGAGAACTTCACACTGAGGTTGAAAATTGTCCCGAGCCTTGCAGATGCCTCGCATTCCCGATCAATGCCTCTATTATCGCTCGATGCGCCCACAGAAACCTTGATAGTATGCCAGTTCTTCCCTCAGGAGTTACCGAACTCGACTTTGAAGGCAACCGTCTCGAAGCTTTCCCTGGCGCTCTATCCGCATACAAACATCTTCAAATCGTGAATCTGAAGAAAAATCGGCTCCACTCGATCGACGAAATGTTTTCGCTCGCCCCACCGAATCTACAGTTCCTCACCGTCGAGTCCAATCGATTGGAAAGATTGAACGTCGATCCGAAGACTGTGCTCCAGTTCAGTGTCGCGCTGTCGGATAATCCCTGGATTTGCGACTGCGTCTCCAAAAATTTCAAGTCCTTCCTGGATGAGAATGCGTTGAAAATATCGGACTATTCTGCTATTGAATGTGACGAACCTATCGAGGTGGATGGCTTCGATGAATTTTTCCTCAGCCGCATCCCGCTTGATATAATGTGCACCACCAATCGACCAACAGTGCGACTAGCGGTGTCGAGCGCTGTGACTGCGTTCTCTTTGACGCTGCTCGCTGCGATAATTTTCTGCAGAAACCGGATCCTCGTGTTTACCTTCGTCTACGTGCACTTCAACGCTGTGTTCCAGTTTTTGTCCGGCGAAAGCGATACCGGTGAAGCCAAGGAATTCGACGCCTTCCTCTCTTATGCTGACCTGGACCGCGAGGTTGCGTTGGAAATCCTCAACAAACTTGAGTCGACGGATTCTGTGTTCGCGAAGCATTTTCAAGTTCCCTTCAGGCTCTGTTTCCATGAACGTGACTTCGTCGCGGGACAGTCCATCAGCTGGAACATCAACAACGCGGTCAAGAACTCTTACCGTACTATCGTGATCCTATCAGCGGGATTTCTCGAATCGTCGTGGTCAACAGTCGAATTCGATACAGCGTACCATCAGATGCTTGACGATCGGGGAAGTCGTCTGATCGTGATACTTAAAGGCGAGATCCCAAAGTTTGAGGATTTGAGCGAAAACGTTCGCGCAGTCCTCTCAACGAGAACTTATCTCGTATGGGGCGAACGGTGGTTTTGGAAAAAATTGTTCTACGCCATGCCTCACAAGAAGCACTCACGAATGGAAACAGAGCGCTTGAAAGATAAGAACCGCTGGTGAAAGAATGATATTCCGTGGTTCTGCAAAATATGCAGAATTCGAATCGCGACGTGTTGGATCTGGGCTCTTCATATGGCCCGAACTTCCATCGAATAAAGTCCGTGAAGAAAGCACGGAAGACAACACGATGACTCATTCTGAAACTTTCCACCATACTACTCCCACCTTGAGCGCAAAGGCCTTTGTGAAGGCGGACTTGAGCGCAAAGCAATTTCAGCGCACGGCCGTTTCTGGCACGGGGCCGATTCTAGCGCACGGGAGAATACAGCGCGAGGCCAATTTCATCGCACACGAGGATTCTCAGAGACGAACAAATTAAACGACGAGCGCACAGTGGGAAATTTGGCCGAGATAGGATGACTTCAGTGAATGTCTGAGTTGAGCCTCAAAAGCTCATGCATCGTGTACACTAGTGGTTCTCAAAGTCGCCCTATCCATCGACCCCTTGGGGGTTGACCGTCCATATCCGGGACTCGATACTGAGCAATGAGAGGACTGTCGCGTTCAGACTGGCTTCAGAAAGACCTCTTGATTCTTGAGGCCAGGGCTCCAACGCTCAATCATCGATCAATCGGGGTCGACCATCGTTCAATCGGGGGTCGGCCATCGAGCCCCAAGGGTCCATATCGACCACTTTGAGAACCACTGGTGTACACTGATGGCTCAAAGTCCGAGTGCCATAGGTTATCCGATTCTGGTGCTGTTCTCCCATCCTTATTGGGGAGCGCAAAGTTCGATGAAGAAACGTCTCCAGAAGGGCTCCGTTCAACTCTACTTTCTTTCATGGAGAATACAACCCTAAAAACACGCAAGCAAGGACCGAGATGAGCTCATTAGGCGTTTCAGCTGATCAGATATCTCAGCCCACGTAAGTTCTAGAGAGTCGTCAAAGTCAGCGAAACTTCGGCAAAAATAGGCAAACTTCCCGGGCCTGGAAATGCACTGTCCACAAGTGTCCCCCCGGAACATTTTCTTTTTTGGAATGACCGCCTTCCAGTCCCCTTTCGGATGGAACAGAGAAATCGTGCGGAAGTTTGCTGAATCGCGCGTACGGTCAACTTTTAGGAGGCTCGGAAAACTCGATCGAGCGAATTTTCAAAAACTTGGCGAAAATGACGGATCAGCGAAATCATCGTCAACGAGTTTCCCTCTGGTCATCCTCATCCCAGAAGGGTCCCAGACACTCAGCCAACTTCACGCCGGAACCCACGTTCATTTGCTGAGTGAACTCTCGTTACAACGAAGACCGTTGAAACGAATTCCTGGATGGTATGAGGAAGTTGTGGTTGCCCGCTTGGCTAGCTGCTGGGAGGACTGTCGTCGAGATGATCCCGTTGTGACGAAATTCCACTCGTCGGAGCTCGGTCGGTTCCGAGAGGTCCCTCGGAACGAGAGTCAACTGTATCCTGTGATTATCATGGAAAATGGATCCATGTTGATGCAAGGCAAGTCATCGGACTAATTTTTCTCTGGAATTTCGTGCGGGCAGTCAGCTAGAAAGTTCTCCGGTATCAGATGTACTTGCAACCCATTTCGATCTCAATGTCGACCAAGACAAGTTCTCACCAATGCTCTGCATATGGAGTGGAGCGTCGAGATTCCGAACGATCTGATTTGCTAACTATCAATAGAGGACTCCTTCCGCGAGCTCGGCCAGAGTCGGCGAGAGAGTCAAAATAATTATGTCATCCTATTTCGCCGAAATTTCCCACTGGAGAGCGTAGCGAGGGGCCCTCGCGAGCAGGAGTTGGTGAGCCACCAAACTAGGAAGCGTGAGGCCGTGCGTGGGAGTGTATCACGGACTCGTTTGTTGTGCCGTTGGTTCTGAAGCACACATCAAATTAGAGAACCCTTGAGGAGACTCAAATATATCGTTTTCAGAGACTTCCTGTTCTGAAGGCTTCCGGGCATCGATTCCGTGATTCGGCATCCATGTGATCCGATATTTGAACGAGATCCCGGGCGCTGCATAACTGCTTGCTCCTGTTTATGCTCGCTAGTCAGTGAGCATGCGTTCCACAAGTTTGGAGCAACTTAGACCTCCCCGGAAGGTAGATATTGCATACTCCCCGCAGGAGGGATCGAGTACCCGGGCACATTTCGGAGGAGTGCGCTGCCATGCCTCCATCGACTGTTCAGTTCCAAACTGTGAGTTTTTAGGTCAACCGTGACTCCGAAGGTGATTTTTGCGCACGGAGGTCGTGAGCCTGAGGACCCGAGACGACCTGGTTGGAGTCCCGCGTTGTCTTACTCTTTTATCGAGCACCCTCTGTGAATCACTAACACGTCGGTCGCACTACTCTTCCATCTCTTCATTTCTCGCCCGCGCCATTCGCTGCAGTCGATCTTCCAGTGATCGTGCGACAGACGGTTTGTCGGGTGTGAGGTTTCTTATTGCTTAGCGCACAGCCGGTATTCACCATCGAGTTCTGTCTCCCACGACGTCTTCAGATCCATGTTTGGAATCTCCGAGGGAACACTCACAACGGGCCGTTCAACCAAGCACCGCGCGTAGACCCGTGCATTTCATATCAGATCAAACAAATTGTGATTGCACGATTTCTTCACTCCCTCGACTCAATAATATTCTCAGGTCGGTGAATTCTGCCAGGTTTGCTCTAGTCAGGTCAGGTGAACTGAGAAGTCCCGGGGAACTAAACGGCAACCTTGAGAGACGTCAAAGAATTTTTCCCCGCACTTCAGCGGGTCAATAGGTGCAATCTTGGATATTTGTCAACCTGTCTGACATACCAAAAAAAAACGGGATAATCTCAGATAAATACACCGGAGATGATGTCTCGCGGCGAATTCGAGATCGATCGTTAGTGAGCTTGGCGTTTCCTGAGTTGGCAATTCTTGGCAATGAGGAAATTTTTGGAAGCCGGGAACATCGATAAAGAGTGTTCACAATCAGATAAAAGCTCGTCAGTCGAAAAGTCGGAAAATGACCAGCCCGGAGACCTCTATCCTATTCAATGAAGAGTGATGGAGTCACTCTTGAACTCTAGAAAGTTGCAACATTTTAGGACTCCTCGTCGAGGAGTTTGTAAGTAGCAACGGGAGCACATTCTCATTCATAGGTTAAGAAGAAGATGGTCGATGAAGTATTGATTCCTCTGTAATGATATCCCAGCGCTAGAACATAGTTTTCGACATCCCATGGATGACTCTGTTCGAGTATGTTTCTCATCAACTGGTCGACGCACTTACGGGCGATGCCACTGACTAACAAATGCCAGTTGACAAACCCTGGGCAAGCGGGAACATCCCATTTGGGCGACCGAAAAATTTGCACTCTGGGACCATTTTGCGGTCTGATACATGGGCGAGGAGGCATCTCGTCTGGGTGGAAGAAGTCGGAGATCTTTTGAAGGAAAGAACTTTATTTTCCGTTCCTTCGTGGGAAACAAGATGAGGCAGGATTCGTTCACCCAGAACGAGCTCTACCAGAGTTCACTCAATAATATATGAGTTCTTGGACAATCGTTGAGACCTCTCGAATTACCGTGGTCGTATCGAGCTGCCAGGTGACATCTTATTCAACAGACGGAACATCCGGGAGTTCCCCTTCTTTTTGACGATATTCTCATTCTAATCCTGGTTAGACAATCGTCTGGTGTTATTGGAACACCGTACCCTTCCGGGTTCGTGGGTATTTTAAGTAGACCACCGAAGAGCGGAATATCGACCGTATCCAATAAGAAGCCTCCGATGCGTAGTGCGACGAGCACAACTTGTGCGCAATTTTGAACCAGCAGATTGTATGAAATTCGGTCGTTTTCAACACAATCCTTCCACCACGACCTGATTTTACTCTCGTTAACGAATTCGACCGGGATTTCTTCAGTCTCATCGGGAGATCGGCCCTCGTCTTGTACATCGTCTTCATACGTGTGCTGACCTGCTCCTTTCTTGATCCAATATCTCCCTTTCGGCCAATGACTGATATAGGTGTCATCGGTGAGCTGGAGCGATAAGTGACCGACGCCTTCCTTGCTCATGGACCAGAAATAAACCTTCAACATCTGAAGAAACATGAGACAGGTCAAACTTGAAGAAGCTTTAATGAGTTGGCAGCTATTTGAGTCAAAAGCAGTCGGTCAATGATCGTGAAAACAAAAGAAACCGATTCCAGTCATAATTTCCGAACTGATTCGATGAATAAAACTCACAACTTGAACAGTGGCAAAAATCATATTAGGCACTTGTCAAATCCATCCGAGCTTTCTTACTCTGTGAGATACTTGAACTCATGTGGAGCGGCCACGATAGAAGTTCCCGCTAGTGTGCGAAACGCTGCATTTGTCCATCCGCTCAGAGAAGCTTCGCGAGCCGGTAACGAAAAGATGGCGTACTGACCAGTTAGGGTCTCTCGGCAAGTAGCGCCCAGAATATTTACATGATGAACGCATTTTACAAAGGAGTCTCCACAGTCACGAGTTAGCCCATGAGGGAGCCGTCGGCGGAGCTTGCTGACCGTTTCGTTTAGGCCGCAGATCTCAATGAAGGTTCGCAATTGGACCGGGCCTCCCCATGTTCTCAGAAGTATCGAGAGACCGACAGAAGATACTCTGTCGGTGCGGTGGATCCCGAGGTTAAGCATACATATATACTTCTCGAACTCATCCCATTCGAAGAAGATGCGTCTCAATAAGACGGATGAATCTGAAATCCGGCTATAATCTCAGCAGAGTCTGGCTCCTTTCCTCACAGGTGCAATCTCATGTCTGGTTCAGCATCCAATCGATTTCTATACTTGTTTTTGGTGGCGATGTACACGGAGAATCCTCTCTCGCATGAATAGGTGCTCACAAAGGCTATGAGTGGGGCTGTGAATTTTTTTGCGGGAAAAAAGGCCAAAATTGCGTTCGATTCGCGGCAAAAAGTCCTAGATCTCGCGGAAATCCAGAAAAACGCTCTATTTCGCGATCTAATACTCGAAACTCAGATGCAAAGAGTCACTTCATCATGCAGTTTGGGAATACCTGAGCACATTGTATTCGATTGTATCGCGGGATGACCGCCGTATAGGACCATGAACTAGATGCCGTTAGGAGCTCTCTGGGTTGTGATACAACATATGTACTCGAGGACTTTCGTCGGCGATACTGCGGCGGTGATTCCGCAATACCATCGGGTACAGACTCAATGATCTCTCCGCCGACACGCTAATTGCGGGAACGCTGAGACAGATGAGAGCGATTCCAGAGAGCTTTGGGAAGCGTTTGGCAGCCGCGAGCCGGAAGTCGACAATCTTGTCAGAAACAGTCATCTCATGAATGGAATCGAGGTAAACGTGCAGCTCAGCTCTCGCGGCGATATCCTCTTCGAACCAGGGTATATTCTGAATCACAAAAATCCAGATCAACGCTCGTTATGCTTGCGTACCCAAAAGTCGCCGATGAACACATAAGCTTCCTTAACTCGCACGGCATCAAAAGTTAGGAGCAACTGACGTTCAACGTGGCGGAAATCGGTGCTCTCCAAATTCGATGCGCATATCGCACATCTCCTGTCACAGACTCTCTCGGTCTCCAGGACCATCTTCGTCGTTGGTATAGAGGGAGGTCTTCCCACGTGACAATCAGGGATTAAGTTGAGTCCCGCATGCAAAAATCAACACTACGGCAGCATATATTGCGTCAGTGACGTGAACTTCTCGACGCGTCACGATATTCGCCGTGTGAGGCTGGAAACACCCCAGAAAACATAAAGTTCGCGGGAAACGTCGAAAATCGTCCAAAATCGCGGTTTCCGCGATTCACGAATATCTTCGAATCGTGAATCTGAAAAAGAATCGGCTCCAGTCGATCGACGAGATGTTCTCGCTCGCCCCACCGAATCTACAGTTCCTCAACGTCGAGTCCAATCGATTAAAACGATTGAACGTAGATCCGAAGACTGTGCTGCAGTTCAGTGTCGCGTTGTCGGATAATCCCTGGATTTGCGACTGCGTCTCCAAGAATTTTAAGTCCTTTCTGGATGAGATTGCGTTGAAAATATTGGAATATTCTGCGATAAAGTGTGACGAACCCATCAAAGTAGATGGCTTCGATGAATTTTCCCTTAGCCGCATCCCCTTGGATATCATGTGTCCCACTCATGGACCAATAGTGCGGATACTGGTTTCGAGCCTTGTGACTGCGTTTGGTTTGACGCTGCTCGTCGCGATCCTATACGTCAAGAACCGAATCCTCGTGACCGCCTCCGTCTACGTTCACTTCAACGCTCTGTTCCAGTTTTTGTCCAGCGAGAGCGATCCCGATGAAGCCAAGGACTTCGACGCCTTCCTCTCTTACGCTCACCTGGACCGCGAGGTTGCGCTGGAAATCCTCAACAAACTTGAGTCGATCGATGCTGTATTCCCGAAGCATCTTGGAGTTCCCTTCAGACTCTGTTTCCATGAACGTGACTTCGTCGCGGGACAGTCGATCAACTGGAACATCCAGAACGCGGTTAAGAGCTCTCACCGTACCATTGTGATCCTATCCGCGGGATTTCTCGAATCGTCGTGGTCAACGCTCGAATTCGAAGCGGCGTACAATCAGATGCTTGACGATCACACAAGTCGTCTGATTATCATCATCAAGGGCGAAATCCCGAAGTTTGAGGATTTGAATGAAAACGTTCGCGCAGTTCTCTCTACGAGAACTTATCTAGTATGGGGCGAGCGATGGTTTTGGAAGAAATTGTTCTATGCCATGCCACACACAAAGCACACACGGGTGAAAACAGAGCGCTTCTAAGATAAGGACCGCTGGTGAAATAATATTCCGTGGTTCTCTCGGAATATGCAGAATTGGAATCGCGACGTGTTGGATCTGGGCTCTTCATATCGCCTGAACTTGAATCAAATGAAGTCCGCGAAGAGAACACGGAAGACATCACGATAACTCATCCTGACCATTCCTACATACCGATCCCGCCCAAATGTCCGTGAATCGTGAAGGCCCACATCAGCGCGCATGATTTCAGCGCACGACCAACTTAAGCGCACGCGAGAATTCTCAGAGACGATCAAATTACGCCACGAGCGTAGCGAGGGACGCTCGCGAGCAGAAGCTGGCAAGTCACGAAAGTAGGAAGCGTGAGGCCGAGCGTAGAACAGTATCATAGACTCGTTTGTAGTCTGGTGGGCCTTGCGCAGGAATTGGTCCGCATCGAGAGCCTATGCTTCATGAGTTCCAGTGCAGAACATTCATATGTAAGTGGATCAATGCAGCCCCGTGGTGCAGCTGTCCCAGCATTTCGCGGCTCCCGAATCCGGCGACGCGGCAACGGCTAGGTGAAAACGTCGCGACGTTTTCACCAAGCCCTTGCTCTCTCTCGTTCTCTCACAGCGCATTTTTACGACTCCGTTTGAGCGGCGAGCTGATTATTAAAGAATAAAAGCAAGAAAATGATTCGTCCATGGATACGCCCAATTTCGTACGATCGTTCCACTGCTGGTTTTGGAGCACACCAAGCTAGAGAGGTCTTGAGGAGACTCAGATATCGCGTTCTTCGGGGACTTTGTGTTCTGAAGGCGTTCTGGCATTGATTCCGTCATTCGGCATCCATGTGATGGAACTCAAGCTGATGATTGGTTGTCACCGCAGAAAAGCTTCTCACCCCCTTATGCAGAGGTACTCCTGCTACTGAGATCTGCCGAAATCTGCTGTTCGAAACAGTCGGAGCTATAGGCTCAATACATCTAGAAGTCTGCCCCCATTGAAACCACGCGCGACTGATGATGATCGTTTTATAGTCATGCCTTTGCATATAAGTCACGATCCCTCATCAGATTTTCAACTCAAAACCTGCGGAGTCGATATCGTAGGATACTCCCTGTAAGTTCATGTGGCTCGCTGATGGTAGAATTTGAGCGAGTTCGACTCGGGTGATTGCCCCATCTGCAGCGGCGATCAAGGTTGCGACTCTAAAAGGGGTGTTGAGTGAACGCTGTAGCTGGGAGTTCGAAATGTTCTTCCGCGCTAGCCTGAGCAGAAGATTCTGAACCGTGCTGCGCCGGGGGAACGATGAAAGTGGATTTCGCAACGAATGACTGCTTCACACAAGGGTCCCAAGCCGAGGAATGATGAAAATATCCATTGCAGACGTGTAGTGGAGGGCGTAGAGAGAGCCGGGGAATGGTTCGCTCTCGTCTTCAGCTGGCTGATCCCAAATGCAGGATCCCCTTATCTATTATGGGGCGAGCGGTTGTCATTAGGGCGGACAAGACCCCATTCGGCGAGTATGAGAGACTGTTCAACTCGCCGACAGTCACAACGTGGCCTTTGTCATGGTGGGAGAAGGATTTCACCGGTGAGATATTGTTCACGTGTCCAGGGTGGCGGCCTACAGCGAATCGCCGGAAGCCATAGATCTCACGATTCTTTCCAGTTTCCTCCACTCTTCTGGTGGAGTCAAGATGGGTGCCACTTCACCATCCGCAGAAGTCCGCGAACCGGGAACGGACCTCCAAAGAAGTGGTTTCGATTCGACCTCGCAAATAACCACAAAGGAGAAAACCAGCGGTTAACCGCAAGAAATCCCCGGATCGGAAAATGGCGGATGGAAAATGACAATTGTGCATGTTCCAAGTTTTCCCCACAGCGGCCCGCACTTTCGCTCAATTCCTCTGCGACAGCTGGAATTCGCGTCTCAAGAAACCGATTTCGAGAAAGGTCTCTCCAATTCGACCAGGGTAGACTCGAAGTCCCCTCAGCTTCGACGATCTCGATGGCACAGCGCGAAACATG
Organism: Neoseiulus californicus; assembly: GCA_028455905.1. Taxonomy (NCBI): domain Eukaryota; kingdom Metazoa; phylum Arthropoda; class Arachnida; order Mesostigmata; family Phytoseiidae; genus Neoseiulus; species Neoseiulus californicus. The sequence goes on along the minus strand of JAMQGS010000002.1, from coordinate 3,772,954 downwards.
GAGAGTTTGTGTGAAACTCAAGTTCGCGGTATCCACGGTTGTTCACGGGGCTAACCTCGGAAATCGTCATTTCAGTGAACTTATCATGATTACAGTTGGGCTTCTACAGCTCATATCAGATGCTATGTCAAAGCGCAATCCTGGGCAACGTATTCCTTCAGCCTTTATACCCTCTCTCCTTCATGAGCGCAACCCTCAACGTATTCCGCCTGCTGCAGTTTTTCCCCCGCGATGAGCAAGCGAGAGCGGTTCCGCGGGGCAAAAATGTGCTGAGGCCAAAACGTGTCAGGGCCAAAATGTCCAGGGCTAAAGCGTACGGGGCCGGAACGCTGCGGCTACGCCTAAGTTCCACGTCCCTTCATTGCTGAGAAGGGGCGGCAGGAGGCAAGAACGGATCTTGATCAATTGCATGATCAAGCGCCACGGCTTACAAAGAGGATACATCCATAGTGAACCAGGGCGACGTCATTGGGGAGCCGCTGTGTCGCAACCACATGACTCCCAAATCCCGCAACGTTTCTATCAAGCTCTTGTTCTCTCCTGCACTCAAAACGATTTCATGCTCGACTGTTCAAGCAGCGAGGTGATTTATAGATCGACAGCTAGAGCCAGACAGGATTTGTCTATAGATGCGGTCGGTTGCGCCGAATGACATCCCAGTTGTTCTTCAGTCAGAAAGCAGTCAAAGTCTTTGAGCGATTCTTGAGGATAGGTTGTGACACAAATCGTCCGTTTCTGTGCTCCTCGTGTCATCGTTCCCGATATTGGTGAGCCATGTGGTGGACCAGCATCTGACTATGAACTACGAGTGTAGGAAAACTTTCCTTGTTGTTTTTGCAAACATGCTGCGTTTCTTGATATCTTGACGGAATCCGCTCTCTAATGCCGTCGAAGCTGATGACACCGAGACAGCCGAAAATCCTCCGTGACTGGACCCACGCTAAAGCACTGATCATGGTCGCGTCGTGGTCCTACTTTTGCATCTCAGTCACTGCTATGGTCCCAATGTTCAGCGCCGAAACATGCGACGTTAAGATCGCAGGATACTGCTGCCGCAATGACACATTGTAAGTTCAGGCATTCAGTCCAATATCAGCGATCTTGTACAGTCCGATGAATCCATCAGATTGGGGAATGAGTCCATAATCTAGGCCATCCTCCAAGTTACGTGAACCGATGTGAGATGAGATCGGAACGGGATCCTGGCTCATAAGCCTAAATCTGCATTTTTCAGGTCCAAATCCCCAGGATTCGAGCTCAGCTGTTTTTCAAGAGACCACGGGAAGGGTGTAATGCTCCCTAGTCGACACCCCTGGGATACGACAGCCACACCTGGCGCGCCGGTATTCGTCGAGAAGAGGGAGATTAGCTCGAGCACTCGGAGCCTAGCATTCAGAATCAAAGTCGAGTCCGGCTCGTCTTTGACCGTATGTATTGCGCAATGTATAGTATGTCTTCTTCGTGTGGCTCTACGCTAACAGCATGTTCTTCGTTCAAGATACGATGTGCCACAGCGGCGCCACACGTGCCGTCGTTACTGACCCACTTGAAGATTCAGAAAGTGACTAATTTGCTGTACGTCCATTGCGATGTACCCCAAGGAAACCTAACGTTCGCCACGATATTCGGTAACCCGTTCGCTCCTAAAACTCACCCAAGCGGAATATTGGAATGAAGCTCACCGGAAACAGAGTCCAAGAATTCAATTTCCCTCTCACGCTTTCCCTGATCATTCCCGAATCTTTCCAGATGGAAACCCGGTTCCCATAATCGAGATGGGTCTCGAAGATCCCCGAAATATCCCGAACCAGACTTTGCAGGGAGATCTATTCCATGGCTTGTCAGCGGGAATCCGCAATTTCCGCCTCGTCCAGGATCGCAACAACGACAACATAAGTCTCGATCTCAGTGACGACTTCTTCCAGAATTTTGAGTCCCTGCGCGTTCTTGATCTGAGGGCATCACTAACCACGATTCCCGACAGCCTGAAATCTCTCTCCAGATTGAGCACTCTGCATCTTTCGGGGACGCAAATTTCGGAGATCGCATCAGACGACTTCTCAAGTCTCACTTCATTGGAAGAACTTCACATTTCCGACGCCCCCATAATCGGATTCGGAGCAAAACCCTTCTCAGACCTCAAGATGCTTACCCGGCTCGAGATGACGAGCTCGCATGCAACGCATATCCCAAACGACATATTCCATGGCTCGATCCGTCTCAAGTCTCTCAAAATAAGAGAGTGGCCGGAGTTGACCACAATAGGAGACGAAGTCTTCAGCAACACCTCAACTTTGGAGTCCCTGATACTTGGCAACCTCCCGCTACTCGAAACACTTCCCGCAGGTCTATTCAAGAAGCTCCCGCAAGTGACAAATATCGAAATTTCCGATTGCGGCCTGAAGCATTTGCCGACTGATCTCTGGCCTGGAAGTGGGGGCGCACCCAATGAGCTTAGCGTTATCGAAATCGTCAACAGCAAGATCGAGACTCTTCCGGAATATTTCTTCCGTGGCTGCAAAGAGTTGCTAGATCTGGACCTGGCACAGAACCGCTTACAGAAGATCGGCAAATCACTTCACAAGGTCCCCAGCTTGCAATCCCTAAATCTCCATGGAAACCGGCTCGCGTCGATCTCAGAGGATGACTTCAAGGACCTCGGGGAGCTACAGTATTTGAACCTCAGCAATAATGGAATCGAATTCATAGAGCACGGCGCTTTCGAGATGCTGTACGACCTCCTATCGTTGGTACTCAATGACAACAAACTCCAGAATTTCGACAACTTGATAACGGCCGCAAACGAGGAAATCCAAGATATCATCTTGTCCAACAACAAGATCACAACTTTCCCCAAATTTCCATTCAAAGATTGGCCTCTACTTGATGTTCTGGACATGAACGACAACCTCGTCTCAACGTTCGATGTACCCTTTTTCGGGAGTGTCGACACATCAATCTATCTGAGGAGGAATAGAATTGAGCGAATCATCTTTTCGAAGTTCGACGAGGATGAGAATTTAGAACAAGGTTATCGTCAGTTCTTCATTGAGGGGAATCCCTTCAAGTGCGATGGTGAAAACTACGATTTCCTCCGCTATATTAAAGGGGAAATGTCGCCGGAGGTCGGCGTGTTTCAAAATCTTGATAACTGCTTCTGCAATGCAACTAGTCAACGCGTTGAAACCGTTGATCTGGGGGAACTTCACACTGAGGTCGAAAATTGTCCGGAGCCTTGCACATGCCTCGCATTCCCGATCAATGCCTCGATCATCGCTCGATGCGCCCACAGGAACCTGGATAGCATCCCGGTTCTTCCCTCAGAAGTTACCGAACTCGACTTCGAAGGCAACCGTCTCGAAGCTTTCCCTGGGGCTCTATCCGCATACAAACATCTTCAAATCGTGAATCTGAAAGGGAATCGGCTCCAGTCGATCGACGAAATGTTCTCCCTCGCCCCACCGAATCTACAGCTCCTCTACGTCGAGTCCAATCGATTGGAACGACTGAACGTCGATCCGAAGACTGTGCTCCAGTTCAGTGTTGCGCTGTCGGATAATCCCTGGATTTGCGACTGCGCCTCCAAAAACTTCAAGTCCTTTCTGGATGAGAATGCGTTGAAAATATCGGACTATTCTGCTATAAAATGTAAAGAATCTATCGAGGTAGATGGCTTCGCTGAATTTTCCCTTAGCCGCATTCCTCTGGATATCATGTGTCCCACTCAGAGACCGATAGTGCGGATAGTGGTTTCGAGCCTTGTGACTGCGTTTAGTTTGACGCTGCTCGTCGCGATCCTATACGTCAAGAACCGAATCCTCGTGACCGCCTTCGTCTACGTTCACTTCAACGCTCTGTTCCAGTTTTTGTCCAGCGAGAGCGATCCCGATGAAACCAAGGAATTCGACGCCTTCCTCTCTTACGCTCATCTGGATCGCGAGGTTGCGCTTCAAATCCTCAACAAACTTGAGTCGATGGATGCTGTATTCCCGAAGCATCTTGAAGTTCCCTTCAGACTCTGTTTTCATGAACGTGACTTCGTCGCGGGACAGTCAATCAACTGGAACATCCAAAACGCAGTCAAGAGCTCTCACCGAACCATCTTGATCCTATCCGCGGGATTTCTCGAGTCCCCGTGGTCAACACTCGAATTCGAAGCGGCGTACAATCAGATGCTTGACGATCACACAAGTCGTCTGATTATCATCATCAAGGGCGAAATCCCGAAGTTTGAGGATTTGAATGAAAACGTTCGCGCAGTTCTCTCTACGAGAACTTATCTAGTATGGGGCGAGCGATGGTTTTGGAAGAAATTGTTCTATGCCATGCCACACACAAAGCACACACGGGTGAAAACAGAGCGCTTCTAAGATAAGGACCGCTGGTGAAATAATATTCCGTGGTTCTCTCGGAATATGCAGAATTGGAATCGCGACGTGTTTTGGATCTGGGCTCTTCATATCGCCTGAACTTGAATCAAATGAAGTCCGCGAAGAGAACACGGAAGACATCACGATAACTCATCCTGACCATTCCTACATACCGATCCCGCCGAAATGTCCGTGAATCGTGCAGGCCCACATCAGCGCGCATGATTTCAGCGCACGACCAACTTAAGCGCACGCGAGAATTCTCAGAGACGATCAAATTACGCCACGAGCGTAGCGAGGGACGCTCGCGAGCAGAAGCTGGCAAGTCACGAAAGTAGGAAGCGTGAGGCCGAGCATAGAACAGTATCATAGACTCGTTTGTAGTCTGGTGGGCCTTGCGCAGGAATTGGTCCGCATCGAGAGCCTATGCTTCATGAGCTCCAGTGCAGAACATTCATATGTAAGTGGATCAATGCAGCCTCGTGGTGCAGCTGTCCCAGCATTTCGCGGCTCCCGAATCCGGCGACGCGGCAACGGCTAGGTGAAAACGTCGCGACGTTTTCACCAAGCCCTTGCTCTCTCTCGTTCTCTCACAGCGCATTTTTACGACTCCGTTTGAGCGGCGAGCTGATTATCTAAACATATAAAAATGAATGTGCGTCTGTTCCACTGTGGTCCTGTTTCATAGACTCCGAAAGTATTCATTCGGTAATTTTGAAACTTCTTGAGATAATGGGGGACGTTGTGAAGAAGGTTTACGGACGTTTTCCACATTCAACGAACATGATATCCGTACGTAATACTGAAAGTTTGTGTTATTGTGGGTCTTCGTTGTTGTCGGTTAATTGTCGAGTTTGTCGAGTGGAACATGGAACTTCACTTTGACAACGAAGTCCACTTGGCGGACCGGAAACTCGAGCAATGCTTCCTCAACGAGTGGCAATGGAAAGGAGCACACGTGCTGCGAAGAGAATGAAGGAGGGAAGAAGACTCGGGAATCGTTCAGGTCATGAACATACACCACGCGAGCTGTCGTTTGAGTCTTTAGACCGACGGCAAGGATCGGTCGGGGCTCGGGGAGTGGGCCGGGGTGTAAATTCGTAGACGGAAAACAGATCTTCTTCCGGATCACAGTTAGGAGACTCACTTTTGGAGGTACAGGATCTACAGGAGGTGACAGAGTTGGTGGAGTCCAAAGATTTGCAAAGAACGGCCGAGAGACGAGGGGCGTTGTTCCTGAACATTTCAGAACGACGGTTCGAGGGATGGGGTGAACATCAGGAGATAGGAACAGATATTTTTCCGGAGTATGGTCAGGAGACCAACGAATGAACAGATTATATAGGACTTGAACAGTGCGGGGGAATGAAGCGAGCGACCAACGAATGAACAGATTATATACCGATCGCATACGACATAGTAAGGCTCGGTTGAACGAGACGAGGCAGGAATGGAAATCACGGACGCAAGGTCAAAGGACTCGGATAAGGCATCTGCGAGGTGGAATCCATCGCGAGTTGAAATGTGTTTCACTGCACTATGATCCCAATTACGATTATAGTAGTCATCCGAGTGTGGTTTTCGGGGGAATGAACACAGAGTGTGGGTTTCGTCATGCGATGCAATTCAGGTATGAGGCTGAGGGGTTGCGTTGTGGGAAGGGGCAGGTGAGATTACCCGACTTAGGTGTACCACCCGAGCCGTTGGCATCGGTGATCGCTGGTCAATCAAGGGAGTCGGGACATTATCCGGGGAACATTCGTGGGTATAATTCATGTTTCCAATGACTTCTTTCGGCGCGACCGAAATCGTTCGGGAGAATTTCATGCCGTGTTTCAAAGTTCGAGGTCAGATTTACCACCGTGCAGGGTCTCTTTCACCCTAGGAGGATGGCGAACATGAATTCTTGCATTTACATCATGGGTTCAACTGACAAAAAAGTCAACCAGCGAATTCGATTCAATCCTGATACGAATCGGGATCTTGTGGTGAGGTTGCAAGTGTTCCTCCATAAGTATAACGATTCGATTCGACTTTTCAAGACCGCCCTTGAACATCTGCCGGCTGATAATTACGTTGTAGTTGTCAGAAATGACAAAACGTTAGCCGGCGAGCATGAAAGACGATTCAATTCTCCAACAGGGAATGAAGTGGCAATCGTAGTTGTCGGTGGAGTATCCGATCGACGTGATCTTGTACTCAATCGACAGAACGGGGAAATCAAACGTATAGCAGAAACTCATCGGTCCTAAGATCCCTTGCAGTATCCACTTTTATTCTGGACGGGACGAGTGGGATATGATTACTCTATTAAGATTATAAACCCACGAACGAATGAAGAGACGAACAAGAAAGCTGGTGGACCAAAGAAGGTCCACTACTGTAATTTCAAGAGTTGGATATAGGAACGGTCACCCAGGACCACAATAATCTGGTTACTTAGGAAACCCTGAATCAGTTACGTTCCACGGACAATAAACGGATGCTTATCAGTTAAGAACTACTCGGTTTTGCCTCAACCGTTCCGTCTTCCCTCGCGGCGGAGCGCGAGCGGGTACGCTAGTTAAAGAATAAAAGCAAGAAAATGATTCGTCCATGGATACGCCCAATTTCGTACGATCGTTCCACTGCTGGTTTTGGAGCACACCAAGCTAGAGAGGTCTTGAGGAGACTCAGATATCGCGTTCTTCGGGGACTTCATGTTCTGAAGGCGTTCTGGCATTGATTCCGTCATTCGGCATCCATGTGATGGAACTCAAGCTGATGATTGGTTGTCACCGCAGAAAAGCTTCTCACCCCCTTATGCAGAGGTACTCCTGCTACTGAGATCTGCCGAAATCTGCTGTTCGAAACAGTCGGAGCTATAGGCTCAATACATCTAGAAGTCTGCCCCCATCGAAACCACGCGCGACTGATCATGATCGTTTTATAGTTATGCCTTTGCATATAAGTCACAATCCCTCATCAGATTTTCAACTCAAAACCTGCGGAGTCGATATCGTAGGATACTCCCTGTAAGTTCATGTGGCTCGCTGATGGTAGAATTTGAGCGAGTTCGACTCGGGTGATTGCCCCATCTGCAGCGGCGATCAAGGTTGCGACTCTAAAAGGGGTGTTGAGTGAACGCTGTAGCTGGGAGTTCGAAATGTTCTTCCGCGCTAGCCTGAGCAGAAGATTCTGAACCGTGCTGCGCCGGGGGAACGATGAAAGTGGATTTCGCAACGAATGACTGCTTCACACAAGGGTCCCAAGCCGAGGAATGATGAAAATATCCATTGCAGACGTGTAGTGGAGGGCGTAGAGAGAGCCGGGGAATGGTTCGCTCTCGTCTTCAGCTGGCTGATCCCAAATACAGGATCCCCTCATCTATTATGGGGCGAGCGGTTGTCGTTAGGGCGGACAAGACCCCATTCGGCGAGTATGAGAGACTGTTCAACTCGCCGACAGTCACAACGTGGCCTTTGTCATGGTGGGAGAAGGATTTTACCGGTGAGATATTGTTCACGTGTCCAGGGTGGCGGCCTACAGCGAATCGCCGGAAGCCATAGATCTCACGATTCTTTCCAGTTTCCTCCACTCTTCTGGTGGAGTCAAGATGGGTGCCACTTCACCATCCACAGAAGTCCGCGAACCGGGAAGGGACCTCCAAAGAAGTGGTTTCGATTCGACCTCGCAAATAACCACAAAGGAGAAAACCAGCGGTTAACCGCAAGAAATCCCCGGATCGCAAAATGGCGGATGGAAAATGACAATTGTGCATGTTCCAAGTTTTCCCCACAGCGGCCCGCACTTTCGCTCAATTCCTCTGCGACAGCTGGAATTCGCGTCTTAAGAAACCGATTTCGAGAAAGGTCTCTCCAATCCGACCATGGTAGACTCGAAGTCCCCTCAGCTTCGACGATCTCGATGGCACAGCGCGAAACATGGAGAGTTTGTGTGAAACTCAAGTTCGCGGTATCCACGGTTATTCACGGGGCTAACCTCGGAAATCGTAATTTCAGTGAACTTGAACATCATGATTACAGTTGGGCTTCTACAGCTCATATCAGTTGCTGTCTCAAAGCGCAATCCTGGGCAACGTATTCCTTCAGCCCTTATAACCTCTCTCCTTTATGAGCGCAACCCTCAACGTATTCCGCCTGCTGCAGTTTCTTCCCCGCGATGAGCAAGCGAGAGCGGTTCCACGGGGCAAAAATGTGCTGAGGCCAAAACGTGTCAGGGCCAAAATGTCCGGGGCTGAAGCGTCCGGGGCCGGAACGCTGGGGCTAAAATGTCCGTATTCGTGATTCTCAAATCACGGATTTCGACGTGAGCCAGATCCATAACCGGTTCTCGGCTGACACGCCGATACCACAGGGAGAACTGACACCCATCGTCCCGGAACGTCACAGCTGCCTCAAGTATTCCTGAGACTCTTCCTGAGACGGAATCGTTTCGAGCACTCTTCACTTCCATCAAGCGCCACGGCTTACAAAGAGGATACATCCATAGTGAACCAGGGCGACGTCATTGGGGAGCCGCTGTGTCGCAACCAGATGACTCCCAAATCCCGCAACGTTTCTATCAAGCTCTTGTTCTCTCCTGCACTCAAAACGATTTTATGCTCGTCTGTTTACGCAGCGAGGTGATTTATAGATCGACAGCTAGAGCCAGACAGGATTTGTCTATAGATGCGGTCGGTTGCGCCGAATGACATCCCAGTTGTTCTTCAGCCAGAAAGCAGTCAAAGTCTTTGAGCGATTCTTGAGGATAGGTTGTGACACAAATCGTCCGTTTCTGTGCTCCTCGTGTCATCGTTCTCGATATTGGTGAGCCATGTGGTGGACCAGCATCTGACTATGAACTGCGAGTGTAGGAAAACTTTCCTTGTTGTTTTTGCAAAAATGCTGCGTTTCTTGATATCTTGACGGAATCCGCTCTCTAATGCCGTCGAAGCTGATGACACCGAGACAGCCGAAAATCCTCCTTGACTGGACCCACGCTAAAGCACTGATCATGGTCGCGTCGTGGTCCTACTTTTGCATCTCAGTCACTGCTATGGTCCCAATGTTCAGCGCCGAAACATGCGACGTTAAGATCGCAGGATACTGCTGCCGCAATGACACATTGTAAGTTCAGGCATTCAGTCCAATATCAGCGATCTTGTACAGTCCGATGAATCCATCAGATTGGGGAATGAGTCCATAATCTAGGCCATCCTCCAAGTTACGTGAATCGATGTGAGATGAGATCGGAACGGGATCCTGGCTCATAAGCCTAAATCTGCATTTTTCAGGTCCAAATCCCCAGGATTCGAGCTCAGCTGTTTTTCAAGAGACCACGGGAAGGGTGTAATGCTCCCTAGTCGACACCCCTGGGATACGACAGCCACACCTGGCGCGCCGGTATTCGTCGAGAAGAGGGAGATTAGCTCGATCACTCGGAGCCTAGCATTCAGAATCAAAGTCGAGTCCGGCTCGTCTTTGACCGTATGTATTGCGCAATCTATAGTATAGTTCTTCGTGTGGCTCTACGCTAACAGCATGTTCTTCGTTCAAGATACGATGTGCCACAGCGGCGCCACACGTGCCGTCGTTACTGACCCACTTGAAGATTCAGAAAGTGACTAATTTGCTGTACGTCCATTGCGATGTACCCCAAGGAAACCTAACATTCGCCACGATATTCGGTAACCCGTTCGCTCCCAAAACTCACCCAAGCGGAATATTGGAATGAAGCTCACCGGAAACAGAGTCCAAGAATTCAATTTCCCTCTCACGCTTTCCCTGATCATTCCCGAATCTTTCCAGATGGAAACCCGGTTCCCATAATCGAGATGGGTCTCGAAGATCCCCGAAATATCCCGAACCAGACTTTGCAGGGAGATCTATTCCATGGCTTGTCAGCGGGAATCCGCAATTTCCGCCTCGTTCAGGATCGCAACAACGACAACATAAGTCTCGATCTCAGTGACGACTTCTTCCAGAATTTTGAGTCCCTGCGCGTTCTTGATCTGAGGGCATCACTAACCACGATTCCCGACAGCCTGAAATCTCTCTCCAGATTGAGCACTCTGCATCTTTCGGGGACGCAAATTTCGGAGATCGCATCAGACGACTTCTCAAGTCTCACTTCATTGGAAGAACTTCACATTTCCGACGCCCCCATAATCGGATTCGGAGCAAAACCCTTCTCAGACCTCAAGATGCTTACCCGGCTCGAGATGACGAGCTCGCATGCAACGCATATCCCAAACGACATATTCCATGGCTCGATCCGTCTCAAGTCTCTCAAAATAAGAGAGTGGCCGGAGTTGACCACAATAGGAGACGAAGTCTTCAGCAACACCTCAACTTTGGAGTCCCTGATACTTGGCAACCTCCCGCTGCTCGAAACACTTCCCGCAGGTCTATTCAAGAAGCTCCCGCAAGTGACAAATATCGAAATTTCCGATTGCGGCCTGAAGCATTTGCCGACTGATCTCTGGCCTGGAAGTGGGGGCACACCCCATGAGCTGAGCGTTGTCAAAATCGTCAACAGCAAGATCGAGACTCTTCCGGAATATTTCTTCCGTGGCTGCAAAAAGTTGCGAGATCTGAACCTCGCACAGAACCACTTACAGAAGATCGGCAAATTACTTCACAAGGTCTCCAGCTTGCGATGGCTCAATCTCCACGGAAACCGACTCGCGTCGATCGCAGAAGATGACTTCAAGGACCTCGGAGAGCTGCAGTGTTTGAACCTTAGCAATAATCGAATCGAATTCATAGAGCACGGCGCTTTCGAGAAGCTGTACGACCTCCAATCGTTGGTACTCAATGACAACAAACTGCAGAATTTCGACAACTTGATAACGGCCGCAAACGAGGTAATCCTATTGATCTTCTTGTCTCACAACGAGATTACAAATTTTCCCGAACTTCCCTTCGAAGATTTCCCTTTCTTTATTGCTCTGGAAATGGATGACAACCTCGTCTCAACTTTTGATGTACCCCTCTTCGAGAGTGACGACACAGCAATCTATCTGAGAAGGAATAGAATTGAGCGAATCCTCTTCTCAAAGTTCGACGAGATTGACAGTGTGAAGCAAGGTGATCATCAGTTCTTCATTGACGGGAATCCCTTCAAGTGCGATGGTGAGAACTTCCATTTCCTCCGCTACATTAAAGGGGCCATGTATCCGGACATCGCCATGTTTCAAAATCTCAGCAACTGCTTCTGCAATGCAACTAGTCAACGCGTTGAAACCGTTGATCTGGGGGAACTTCACACTGAGGTCGAAAATTGTCCGGAGCCTTGCACATGCCTCGCATTCCCGATCAATGCCTCGATCATCGCTCGATGCGCCCACAGGAACCTGGATAGCATCCCGGTTCTTCCCTCAGAAGTTACCGAACTCGACTTCGAAGGCAACTGTCTCGAAGCTTTCCCTGGCGCTCTATCCGCATACGAACATCTTCAAATCGTGAATCTGAAGAGGAATCGGCTCCAGACGATCGACGAAATGTTCTCCCTCGCCCCACCGAATCTACAGCTCCTCTACGTCGAGTCCAATCGATTGGAACGATTGAACGTAGATCCGAAGACTGTGCTCCAGTTCAGTGTCGCGCTGTCGGATAATCCCTGGATTTGCGACTGCGCCTCCAAAAACTTCAAGTCCTTCCTGGATGAGAATGCGCTGAAAATATCGGACTATTCTGCTATAAAATGTAACGAATCTATCGAGGTAGATGGCTTCGATGAATTTTCCCTCAGCCGCATCCCCTTGGATATCATGTGTCCCACTCAGAGACCGATAGTGCGGATAGTGGTTTCGAGCCTTGTGACTGCGTTTAGTTTGACGCTGCTCGTCGCGATCCTTTACGTCAAGAACCGAATCCTCGTGACCGCCTTCGTCTACGTTCACTTCAACGCTCTGTTCCAGTTTTTGTCCAGCGAGAGCGATCCCGATGAAGCCAAGGACTTCGACGCCTTCCTCTCTTACGCTCATCTAGATCGCGAGGTTGCGCTGGAAATCCTCAACAAACTTGAGTCGATGGATGCTGTATTCCCGAAGCATCTTGAAGTTCCCTTCCGACTCTGTTTTCATGAACGTGACTTCGTCGCGGGACAGTCAATCAACTGGAACATCCAAAACGCAGTCAAGAGCTCTCACCGAACCATCTTGATTCTATCCGCGGGATTTCTCGAGTCCCCGTGGTCAACACTCGAATTCGAAGCAGCGTACCATCAGATGCTTGACGATCACACAAGTCGTCTGATTATCATCATCAAGGGCGAAATCCCGAAGTTTGAGGATTTGAATGAGAACGTTCGCGCAGTTCTCTCCACGAGAACTTATCTAGTATGGGGCGAGCGCTGGTTTTGGAAGAAATTGTTCTATGCCATGCCTCACAAAAAGCACACACGGGTGAAAACAGAGCACTTCTAAGATGAGGGCCGCTGGTGGTATGGTTTCCCACGGTCCTCTCGGAAGATGGGGAATTGGAACCGCGACGTGTTGGATCTGGGCTCTACATTCGGCCTGGACTCCCATCGAATGAAGTCCGCGGAGAGAACATGGAAGAGAGCACGATGACTCATCCTGGAACTTTCAACATACTGACCCCGCCGGAGCGCATACTTGTTCGTAAATCGTGGAGGCAAACTTCAGCGCAAAGCGATTCCAGCCCACGAGCGATTCCAGCGCACACGAGGAGTCTCAGAGACGACCAAAGTAGGCGCCCGCGAGCAGATCCCTATCAAGGACTCGTTTGTTGTGCTGTCTCTCCGGTGGGCCTTGCGCTGGAATTGGCCCGCACCGAAAGCTTGGGCTTCATGAGTTCCATCCGGTATCCCGGCTCACAAGAGGAAACCGTTCATGAGTGGATCAATGCGGCCTCCTGGAGGAGCAGCTGTCCCAGTGCTCATTGGCTCCTAAGTCCGGCGATGTTTCCACTGAGCTCTTGCTCTCTCTCTCTCTCTCTAATCCACTCGCAACAGAGAACGCTGTAGATGGAAGTTTAGGATGCTCCTTCGCGCCAGCCTCAGCGACATCTTTTGAATCGTGCTGCGCCGAGTGATCGGTGGGGGTGGATTTCACGCAGTATGACTGCTTCACACGAGGATAGCAAACCGAGGAATGATGAAAGTTTTCATTGTACACGTGTAACCGCGGGTGTCGAGAGAGCCGAGGAATGGTTCGCGCTCGTCCTCAGTTGCCTGATCGCAAATACATGGTCTCATTTTCGACAGGAGGGTACTTACTTGTCTACTATGGGGCGAGCGGTGGTTTTGGGAGAAATATGCGATGCGAGTCAAAACAGAACGCTCTTGAGATCAGGGCTTCCGGTGAAGAAGAAGGAAACTTAGAATTATGAGGTATCCCATCGGCATTTTCGAAGAGGGACTGCCCAAGCCATGCTTCGCGATGCCCGAACTGTTGGGTATTCGAAACTGCCGAACCACTCGTTCTCGGATGCGACGGGGAGGTCCTGAGATGAAGTGTGCACAACGATGCTTAGGAACAATATCTGATCTGTAGGTGAATATACTGAAAGGTACGGGAACCCGCCTTGCAATCTAGCAGAGACAAAGTACATAATCTCCGAAACGAACGCAACCCGACCCTGGAATCGAAAAAACGTATCGTGCTACGTCTATTATGGGGCGAGCGGTTGTCGTTAGGGCGGACAAGACCCCATTCGGCGAGTATGAGAGACTGTTCAACTCGCCGACAGTCACAACGTGGCCTTTGTCATGGTGGGAGAAGGATTTTACCGGTGAGATATTGTTCACGTGTCCAGGGTGGCGGCCTACAGCGAATCGCCGGAAGCCATAGATCTCACGATTCTTTCCAGTTTCCTCCACTCTTCTGGTGGAGTCAAGATGGGTGCCACTTCACCATCCGCAGAAGTCCGCGAACCGGGAAGGGACCTCCAAAGAAGTGGTTTTGATTCGACCTCGCAAATAACCACAAAGGAGAAAACCAGCGGTTAACCGCAAGAAATCCCCGGATCGGAAAATGGCGGATGGAAAATGACAATTGTGCATGTTCCCAGTTTTCCCCACAGCGGCCCGCACTTTCGCTCAATTCCTCTGCGACAGCTGGAATTCGCGTCTCAAGAAACCGATTTCGAGAAAGGTCTCTCCAATTCGACCAGGGTAGACTCGAAGTCCCCTCAGCTTCGACGATCTCGATGGCACAGCGCGAAACATGGAGAGTTTGTGTGAAACTCAAGTTCGCGGTATCCACGGTTATTCACGGGGCTAACCTCGGAAATCGTCATTTCAGTGAACTTGCCATGATTACAGTTGGGCTTCTACAGCTCATATCAGTTGCTGTGTCAAAGCGCAATCCTGGGCAACGTATTCCTTCAGCCTTTATACCCTCTCTCCTTCATGAGCGCAACCCTCAACGTATTCCGCCTGCTGCAGTTTTTCCCCCGCGATGAGCAGGCGAGAGCGGTTCCGCGGGGCAAAAATGTGCTGAGGCCAAAACGTGTCAGGGCCAAAATGTCCAGGGCTAAAGCGTACGGGGCCGGAACGCTGCGGCTACGCCTAAGTTCCACGTCCCTTCATTGCTGAGAAGGGGCGGCAGGAGGCAAGAACGGATCTTGATCAATTGCATGATCAAGCGCCACGGCTTACAAAGAGGATACATCCATAGTGAACCAGGGCGACGTCATTGGGGAGCCGCTGTGTCGCAACCACATGACTCCCAAATCCCGCAACGTTTCTATCAAGCTCTTGTTCTCTCCTGCACTCAAAACGATTCATGCTCGACTGTTTACGCAGCGAGGTGATTTATAGATCGACAGCTAGAGCCAGACAGGATTTGTCTATAGATGCGGTCGGTTGCGCCGAATGACATCCCAGTTGTTCTTCAGTCAGAAAGCAGTCAAAGTCTTTGAGCGATTCTTGAGGATAGGTTGTGACACAAATCGTCCGTTTCTGTGCTCCTCGTGTCATCGTTCCCGATATTGGTGAGCCATGTGGTGGACCAGCATCTGACTATGAACTACGAGTGTAGGAAAACTTTCCTTGTTGTTTTTGCAAAAATGCTGCGTTTCTTGATATCTTGACGGAATCCGCTCTCTAATGCCGTCGAAGCTGATGACACCGAGGCAACCGAAAATCCTCCTTGACTGGACCTACGCTGAAGCACTGATCATGGTCGCGTCATGGTCCTTCATGTTCATCTCAGTGCCTGCTGTGGCCTCAATGCTCCGTCCTAAAACATGCGACGTTGAAATCGCAGGATACTGCTGCCGCAATGACACATTGTGAGTTCAATTTTCCAATATGTTTCCTAAATCAGCGATCCTCTACAGTCCGATGTGTCTATCAGATTAGGGAATCAGTTCATAATCCCTGCCATCCTCCACATTACGTAAGGCGACGCAAAGTCGGATCGCGACAGGATCCTGGTGCATAAGCCTAAATCTGGATTCTCCAGGTCCAGACCTCAAGGATTTGAGCTCAGCTGTTTCTCAGGAGATGACGGGAATGATGTGATGCTTCTTGGTCGACAACCCTGGGAGGCGGCAGCCACAACTAGCGCCTCGGTATCCTACGGGAAGAGAGTGATTGGTTTAAGCACCCGGAGCCTAGCGTTCAGAATCAGAGTCGGGTCCGGCTGTTCTTTGACTGTATGTATTCCGCGATGAATGGTATGTCTTCTTCGTGTGGCTCTACGCTAACAGCACGTTCTTCGTTCAAGATACGATGTGCCACAGCGGCGCCACACGTGGCGTCGCTGATGACCCACCTGAAGATCCAGAAAGTGACTAATTTGCTGTACGTCCATTGCGATATGCCCCAATGGAACCTAACGTTCGCCAGGATGTTCGGTAACCTGCTTGCTCCTCGAACTTGCCAACGCGTGATATTGGAATCGAGCTCACCAGAAACGGACTCACAGAATTCAGTTTTGTCCTCGAGCTTTCCCTAAGCATTCCCGAATCTTTCCAGACGGAAACCCGAGTCCCATAATCGAGATGGGTCTAGAGGATCCCCGGAATATCCCGAACGATACTTTGCAGGGAGATCTATTCCATGGCTTGTCGGCGGGAATCCGCAATTTCCGCCTTGTTCAGGATCGCCACAACGACAACATAAGTCTCGATCTCAGTGACGACTTCTTCCAGAATTTTGAATCCCTGCGCTTTCTGGATCTGAGGGCATCCTCAACCAGGATTCCCGACAGCCTGAAATCTCTCTCCAGATTGACCACTTTGCATCTTTCGGGGACACAAATTTCGGAGATCGCATCAGACGACTTCTCAGGTCTCACTTCATTGGAAGAACTTCACATTTCCGACGCCCCCATAATCGGATTCGGAGCAAAACCCTTCTCGGACCTCGGGATGCTTACCCGGCTCGAGATGACGAGCTTGCATGCGACGCAAATCCCGAACGACATACTCCATGGCTCGACCCGTCTCAGGTCTCTCAAAATAAGAGAGTGGCCGGAGTTGACCACAATAGGAGACGAAGTCTTCAGCAACACCTCAACTTTGGAGTCCCTGATACTTGGCAACCTTCCGCTGCTCGAAACACTTCCCGCCGGTCTATTCAAGAAGCTCCCGCAAGTGAAAAATATCGAAATTTCCGATTGCGGCCTGAAGCATTTGCCGACTGATCTCTGGCCTGGAAGTGGGGGCACACCCCATGAGCTGAGCGTTGTCAAAATCGTCAACAGCAAGATCGAGACTCTTCCGGAATATTTCTTCCGAGGCTGCAAAAAGTTGCGAGATCTGAACCTCGCACAGAACCGCTTACAGAAGATCGGCAAATTACTTCACAAGGTCTCCAGCTTGCGATGGCTCAATCTCCATGGAAACCGACTCGCGTCGATCGCAGAGGATGACTTCAAGGACCTCGGAGAGCTACAGTTTTTGAACCTCAGCAATAATCGAATCGAATTTATAGAGCACGGCGCTTTCGAGATGCTGTACGAACTCGAAGCGTTGATACTCAATGACAACAAACTCCAGAATTTCGACAACTTGATAACGGCCGCAAACGAGAGAATCGAAGGGATTATCTTGTCCAACAACAAGATCACAACTTTCCCCGAATTTCCGTTCAAAGATTGGCCTCTATTTGATGATCTGGACATGGACGACAACCTCGTCTCAACGTTCGATGTACCCCTCTTCGAAAGTGACGACACAGCAATCTATCTGAGAAGGAATAGAATTGAGCGTATCATCTTTTCAAAGTTCGACCGGGTTAAGAGTTTAGAACAAGGTGATCATCAGTTCTTCATTGACGGGAATCCTTTCAAGTGCGATGGTGAAAACTTCGATTTCCTCCGCTACATTAAAGGGGACATGTATCCGGACATCGCCTGGTTTCAAAATCTCAGCAACTGCTTCTGCAATGCAACTAGTCAACGCGTTGAAACCGTTGATCTGGGGGAACTTCACACTGAGGTCGAAAATTGCCCGGAGCCTTGCACATGCCTCGCATTCCCGATCAATGCCTCGATCATCGCTCGATGCGCCCACAGGAACCTGGATAGCATCCCGGTTCTTCCCTCAGAAGTTACCGAACTCGACTTCGAAGGCAACCGTCTCGAAGCTTTCCCTGGGGCTCTATCCGCATACAAACATCTTCAAATCGTGAATCTGAAGAGGAATCGGCTCCAGTCGATCGACGAAATGTTCTCCCTCGCCCCACCGAATCTACAGCTCCTCTACGTCGAGTCCAATCGATTGGAACGACTGAACGTCGATCCGAAGACTGTGCTCCAGTTCAGTGTTGCGCTGTCGGATAATCCCTGGATTTGCGACTGCGCCTCCAAAAACTTCAAGTCCTTCCTGGATGAGAATGCGTTGAAAATATCGGACTATTCTGCTATAAAATGTAACGAATCTATCGAGGTAGATGGCTTCGATGAATTTTCCCTCAGCCGCATCCCCTTGGATATCATGTGTCCCACTCAGAGACCGATAGTGCGGATAGTGGTTTCGAGCCTTGTGACTGCGTTTAGTTTGACGCTGCTCGTCGCGATCCTTTACGTCAAGAACCGAATCCTCGTGACCGCCTTCGTTTACGTTCACTTCAACGCTCTGTTCCAGTTTTTGTCCAGCGAGAGCGATCCCGATGAAACCAAGGACTTCGACGCCTTCCTCTCTTACGCTCATCTAGATCGCGAGGTTGCGCTGGAAATCCTCAACAAACTTGAGTCGATCGATGCTGTATTCCCGAAGCATCTTGAAGTTCCCTTCAGACTCTGTTTTCATGAACGTGACTTCGTCGCGGGACAGTCAATCAACTGGAACATCCAAAACGCAGTCAAGAGCTCTCACCGTACCATCTTGATCCTATCCGCGGGATTTCTCGAGTCCCCGTGGTCAACACTCGAATTCGAAGCAGCGTACCATCAGATGCTTGACGATCACACAAGTCGTCTGATTATCATCATCAAGGGCGAAATCCCGAAGTTTGAGGATTTGAATGAGAACGTTCGCGCAGTTCTCTCCACGAGAACTTATCTAGTATGGGGCGAGCGCTGGTTTTGGAAGAAATTGTTCTATGCCATGCCTCACAAAAAGCACACACGGGTGAAAACAGAGCACTTCTAAGATGAGGGCCGCTGGTGGAATGGTTTCCCACGGTTCTCTCGGAAGATGGGGAATTGGAACCGCGACGTGTTGGATCTGGGCTCTACATTCGGCCTGGACTCCCATCGAATAAAGTCTGCGGAGAGAACATGGAAGAGAGCACGATGACTCATCCTGGAACTTTCAACATACTGACCCCGCCGGAGCGCATACTTGTTCGTAAATCGTGGAGGCTAACTTCAGCGCAAAGCGATTCCAGCCCAAGAGCGATTTTAGCGCACACAAGGAGCCTCAGAGACGACCAAAGTAGGCCCCGAGCGTAGCGAGGGGCGCCCGCGAGCAGAACCGTATCAAGGACTCGTTTGTTGTACTGTCTCTCCGGTGGGCCTTGCGCTGGAATTGGCCCGCACCGAAAGCTTGGGCTTCATGAGTTCCATCCGGTATCCCGGCTCACAAGGGGGAACCGTTCATGAGTGGATCAATGCGGCCTCCTGGAGGAGCAGCTGTCCCAGTGCTCATTGGCTCCCAAGTCCGGCGATGTTTCCACTGAGGTCTTGCTCTCTCTCTCTAATCCACTCACAACAGAGAACGCTGTAGATGGAAGTTTAGGATGCTCCTTCGCGCCAGCCTCAGCGACATCTTTTGAATCGTGCTGCGCCGAGTGATCGGCGGGGGTGGATTTCACGCAGTATGACTGCTTCCCACGAGGATAGCAAACCGAGGAATGATGAAAGTTTCCATTGTACACGTGTAACCGCGGGTGTCGAGAGAGCCGAGGAGTGGTTCGCGCTCGTCCTCAGTTGCCTGATCGCAAATACATGGTCTCATTTTCGACAGGAGGGTACTTACTTGTCTACTATGGGGCGAGCGGTGGTTTTGGGAGAAATATGCGATGCGAGTCAAAACAGAACGCTCTTGAGATCGGGGCTTCCGGTGAAGAAGAAGAAAAATTAGAATTTTGAGGTATCCCATCGGCATTTTCGAAGAGGGACTGCCCAAGCCATGCTTCGCGATGCCCGAACTGTTGGGCATTCGAAACTGCCGAACCACTCGTTCTCGGATGCGACGGGGAGGTCCTGAGATGAAGTGTGCACAACGATGCTTAGGAACAATATCTGATCTGTAGGTGAATATACTGAAAGGTACAGGAACCCGCCTTGCAATCTAGCAGAGACAAAGTACATAATCTCCGAAACGAACGCAACCCGACCCTGGAATCGAAAAAACGTATCGTGCTACCGTATACTGCGCAACCAGATGCTCCTTACCAAGACGGCTCCGGGAAGCCGCCTCTGCGAGCTCGTATCTCCTGATTGGGATCCATCGCCGAACAACACGCGTTCTGGAAACTTGATTTTTTCGGCACGCACTTCCACCTCAACGGTGCCCGTAGTCACTTGCAGATGCCGGAAGCATCACGAAACAGCGGCACCCGTGTGCCTCCTTTTCTTCGTATTGGGGCCCCGGCCAATAGCTAGGTCATTACTTCAGGGCCCCGTACCTAAGACCTGCATTTCAAGGGGGTCGGAGGGGTCCAGCTCCTTTTTGGACACTCCGTAAAGAAGTTGCCCGAAGCTGGATTCGATCCCGCATCCTCCCGATGGATTCAGCCACAACCATGCAAACGTGCACGCAAATGCACGCCGCTTAGACCGCTCGGCCATCACGTCGGTTCCCTCTCATAGTAGGAAGCCTGAACTCCCCGCAGGTTAGATGATCGTTCAAGCGATTCAGGAGAGTCGTGGACTTCATAATCTCGCGCGATGTGCGGAAGACTAGGTTGCTAAAATCGGTGGGCGTATCTCCGATTGCCACTTGTCTGCCTGCTCATGATGAAAATCGCGTTTTGGAACGGAAATGTGTCCGCAAGGAAATCAATGCCGGAAGAAACCTCGATGAACCGTCACCGACCAACAGAGGAAGCTGCGAGAGCCACCGATAGCTGTCGACATTCCGGTTAACTTCCTGTGGTGTGGTCGATACAGGTCGGGTATGAAGCTTCTGTCAGTTTGGACAGTCAAGGCGTCCATATGACTCTCAGTGAGCGCCTGTGTTAGCTCCGACGTGAGTTTCGCCCTGACGCCGAGCAGCCCCGAGTGTGACCACTATCCGCATGGACCTACTGATTTCCGCTGACGAAATCTCGGCGTATTTCCCTCTTGAATTCCGGACGGGCAGCGCTGCAGCGTTTCTCTGCTACGTCAACATGCATTCTGGACTCTCCGCAGTCTCCGATAAGTATGGCTCTAGAGCGGTTTACTTTTCGGTTCTCTCTCTCCAGCTCCATGGTTGCTCCCGGGATCCTTGGAATAGGAGAGCCGGCACCGCCGATTCGGCGTGAAATATTCTGGCCTCTGTCACTCTTCGTACCACTGGTGCTGACAGTATTATGTTCATAGTT
This sequence comes from Neoseiulus californicus, assembly GCA_028455905.1. Taxonomy (NCBI): domain Eukaryota; kingdom Metazoa; phylum Arthropoda; class Arachnida; order Mesostigmata; family Phytoseiidae; genus Neoseiulus; species Neoseiulus californicus. The sequence goes on along the minus strand of JAMQGS010000002.1, from coordinate 3,751,652 downwards.
CCGCCAGTGTCCCCTGACCCATTACAATCGCTTCGCTTCGCACGCCAACTCGCTAGGAACGTTAGTGTGAGGCGAATTATGCGATTTGCCTGAGTGTTAGTATGATATTATAGTTTGATTGATGGATTCTGTAATTCGGACTGCCCCAAGAGTTCTGATCGCTGCATGATAACACACGGCATGCCCGGAGTCATACTCCTAATTGTAGGGCATTCCTTGCGATTTTGCAAACCTGCTCGAGGGGCCTGCTAGATGAGCGTACCCGGCAAGCAGAGCCTATGATTCAACATGATTTCGTATGGTAGACGGGCATGCCCGAAAATATCTCGATCTCATCAGAGCAGTCCCATAGAAATGTGCGTACCTTCTCCATGGTCTGTGTTTAATGTAGCAATATATGATTGCGCATCCATTCTTTTCCAGCCGTTGAGTCAGTGCAGTGGATTCGATCACATCCTCGCAGCCCGTTACGATGTCAACTTCTCAGCCATGAACTAAGTCGCACTTCAAGTGAAGCCTGTTTCGCTGTGCCTCGTAAATTGGAACAACGAAGTCATAATGTATTCGAGACGGTTATTGGAATTTTTAATTTAGAATTTTTCAGGATGTCGGTTCCCGCAGAGACGCAGCTTCCTTTCCGTCACCTCCAGCCGGCCATCGGCCTAGCGTCCTCCCAGCTTAATTTCCATCTTTGGGACGTTGGTATGGTCCCGGAGATGCGTATCACGCAGACTAGATAAGCCCGGTTGCTCCCTGAAACCCCTTTCGTCGACGGGGCTGCGGAGTCCGCCGGGTGGACCTGGAGTGAAACGATAACGGAGTCCATGTGGGCGATCTGACCATACCTCCTGTAGCCTATGGGGGCGATTCCGAAGCCGCTCCGACAATACTCATTGGAGCCCATAGGGGCGATTCCGAAGTCGGTCTGTCTTCGTTTGAGCAATCATCTTCATGCGGCACCGCAATCTGCACCCGCATGTCACCACTACTCATTACCTCGTGATTAGGGAAACGGATTTCGGAAGATATATTCTTCAATGTGACAGATGCGATCCGTGGTCTGCGACTGACTTGTTTACGTCTGGTTCTCTTGTTGCGAGGTGCTCGCCGAGTTACTGGAGACTGCTCCTCAATTCCCTCGCGAATCGTCGTGATTCTCATCATTCTGGAACTGATCGGACGTACTGGAATTAAGAGCGTTGCTTCAATTATGATTGACGTACGTGGCTGAGGTAGCCTTTGAACTCCCTCAAACAGCCCGGCTCACGCGTCCGTTACTTCGGAATCCATGTGGAACTTCGTTGAACTTCGGCAGATCTCTGGTCGAGGGTTCTGGAGTCAAGAGTGGGCGCTCCAATCATCGAATCACCTCCGGCTCAGCACTGATCAGCTCCATCTGCTGAGGCCTTCGCGTGGTCAGAGCAGTGGTCCTGGGGAGGCTGTCTTGCTCCCGATATCACACGGGATCCCCTGTTTCAGTGTCGGAAACGCGGCCCTTCCCTGTGGTACCCTGTGATACCTTTATTACTGCTAGTTTTGATAACGGTTCAAGCTGTAGCGCGCTCGGCCAGATTCAGCTAGGACGCTCACGGGGATTTCCCAGTTCTGTGTCTTACTCAAGCGCCAGTCTCATCATTCCTAAACTATATTGTGGATTTCCCCGTCAGTGACATACGGCGTGAATAGCTCATCTTCTCGTTTGTTGTACGAGAACGCTTCCGTTGACGAAAATCTTGCCGGAATCTGAGCTTCGATGAAGTCGGAGCTCATTGTGCGAATCGAACTGAAAAACTGTTCTGACCGGAAGCATGCCGGGTCGCTGATACTGATCGCGTCATGCTTATACTTCTGCATCCCGGTCACCGCTGTATCCTCAGTTCTTCCCACCGAAACATGCGGCGTTGATGTTGCAGGATACTGCTGCCGCAACGACACCCTGTAAGATCTTGAATCGGTACCCATGTCAGAAATATTATATTGTTCCATGATACAATCGGATCAGGGAATTTTTCCCCACTCCAGGCTGATTTTCACATCTAGAAACTCGACCTGAGCCAGATCCAGGACTGGCTCGCGCCTGTCTGATTGTGAGCCTTCTACCTTCTCCTTCAGGTCCAAGCCCCCCGGATTTGAGCTCAGCTGTTTCTCGAGATATCTTCAAGAGGATAAAATTCCTGCCAGTGAAAATGTTTGGAATGTGACTCCAGCTCACGATGCTCCTCTCCCCTTCGAGAACAAGACCATGATTTTTGGCAATCGAAGCCCAGCATTCAGAGTCAAAGTCGAGTCTGGCTCTATATTGACCGTGAGTTTTTCGACATCCTCAAACACGATGTCTCCCTTCCTTCTTTCGAATTGGACCCGGAAGTGGCCACGATGTGACCAGATATCGGAAGATCTCACGCTCCGGACCACGGCACCGGTGGTTTCCTCGCAGCACGACATGCCGATGTAGACACTCCGGCTCCCTGGTACGGATGTGTACTATGGTCCTGAAAACCACTCCCATTCTATGTCGTCTCTCGGCCCGTCAAAGTAGCAACCCACCGAGCTGCTTCGATGTTTTGGCGCGGTATGGCAACGCGTGTTCTCTAGCGGCGCATATTTGAGGCCCTGCTAAGCAACTCGCTCTCTGCCTGCGTCGTCACGCCTAAATACCTTGAGAAAGCTTACAATTAGTACGCTTCGTTAGTACACTTCGTTCCGGAGTACATTCCGGCATCACAGCGCGGGAGTTTCCGTGGTCCGGAGTTAGGGATGCAATGGGTGAGGGACTCAACATCGACGTCTCTTTAATCGACCAAGATTCATCGACGTTTCTTCTTTCAAGGTTCAATGTGCCACAGCAGCGCCGAACGTGCCCTCGTTATTGACGTACCTGAAGGTACAGAAAGTGACCAGATTGAAATACATCTATTGCGATATACCTCAGGGAAACTTGTCGTTCGCCGAAATTTTCGGTAATTCCCTCATGTTCTGACGCGCACATGCATATGGATGCGGTCGATTCCGCGGCATTCCGATATGGTAGGCGTCGCAACGTATCTGACAATCCCTATCTCGAGTTCGGCGCCCCCGTCCCTGACTGTACCCTGACATTTACAGATGGTAACGTGGTCTCCGTAATCTCTCTGACTCTGGAGGATCCTCTCAGTATATCAGACCGGACTCTGCGGAAAGAACCATTCAATCAACTCTCGGCAGGCTTACGCAATCTCAGCATCGTTCAAAACGTCGACACCAAAAGACTCGATCTCAGTGACGATTTCTTCAAGGATTTCAAGTCGCTCCAAAGTCTCAATTTGACGGCATCCATAACCGAAATTCCACCTGATCTGAAGTCCCTACCGAAACTGACCCACCTGCATCTTTCGAAGATGCAGATTTCGCAGATCACAGCAGATGATTTCTCGAATCTTACGGCGCTGGATACTTTGCACATTTCCGACGCTCCCATCGCCGAACTCGGATCGAAACTTTTCGCAGACCTCGAGATGCTAACTACGCTCGAGATGTGCGGGTTACACGCAACGGAAATCCCAGACGATATCTTCTTTGGCTTGACTCGTCTGAAGTCCCTCGAATTGAGGGAGTGGGCGAACTTGACTGCGATTGCACCGGAAGCCTTCAGCAACTGCCCAACGTTATCGTTCCTCAAGCTCGACACGTTACCGTGGCTTGAGAGACTTCCTGCAGGTCTCTTCAATAAGCTTTCGCAAGTGGAGAAGATTGAGATTTTGGATTCCGGTTTGAGAAATCTGCCAGCCGGTCTATGGCCAGAAAGTGGGAGAACACCGAGTAAGCTGGACACCATCAGAATCGTGAACAACAACATCGAGACTTTGCCGGCATATTTCTTCCGTGGCAACGCTGAGTTGCGAGATCTGAGCCTAGAACGGAACCGCTTACAGAAGATAGGAGAGTCTCTTCATGGCGTTCCCAGCTTGCGGAAGCTAAATCTCTACGGAAACCGACTCAGGTTCATCTCGGAAGGCGACTTCAAGGACCTCCGAGATCTTGAATATTTGAACCTCGGCAAGAACGGAGTCGAGTTCATAGAGCCCGGCTCGTTCGAGGAACTACCGGAACTTTACTCATTGATACTTAGTGACAACAAGCTGCAGAATTTCGACAATCTGATCACGGTCTTAAACAAGGAAATAGTATCGATTTACTTGTCAAACAACAGCATCTCAAGCTTTCCCGATATCCCTTTTGATGCTTTATATTCGTTCGATACTCTGGACATGGACGACAATCTCGTTACGACTCTCGAAGTACCGCTGTTTGAGAGTGACGACACGACCATTTACCTCAGGAGGAATGAGATTGAGCTCATTCTCTTCTCGAAGTTCCAAGACGTGGTCACGCTGGAACCGGGTGAGCATGTTTTCCACATCGACGGAAATCCCTTTAAGTGTAACGATGAAAGCTTGGACTTTCTCCGCTATATTCGAGGAACCATGACGGCGGACATCGTCATGTTTGAAAACCTCGATGCGTGTTACTGCAATGGAACAGATCAACTTGTCGGTACTGTTACACATTTTACTGACACGGAAAATTGTCCCGAGCCCTGCACTTGTCTCTTCCCTCTCTTCAATGACTCGACTGTCGTCAGTTGCAACAACAAAGCCCTGGATAACATCCCGGATCTCCCTCCGGGAGTGACCGAACTCAACTTCGAAGGCAACGCCCTGAAAGCTTTCCCTAACATATCTGCATATGAATTCCTCCAAATCGTGAACTTGAAGAAGAATCAGCTCCCGTCTATCAACGAGATGTTCTCTCTGGCTCCGCCAAATCTACAGTCCCTCCACGTCGAGTCCAACCTGCTGAAGCGTTTGGACGTCGATGCGATGAGTGCGCTCAAGTTCAAAGTTGCACTGTCGGATAATCCATGGATCTGCGACTGCGAAACGAGATATTTCCAGAACTTCCTGGCCAGAAATGCGCCGAATATTTTGGATTATCCCGCAATCGAGTGTGGGCGGCCAGTCAAGGTCAACGGCACCAACGAATCCTCTCTAGGGCGCATTCCCTGGGATATAATATGTGCCACGCACAGATCCATAGCGGGAATAGTGGTACCGAGCTTCATCATTGCGTTTGGTCTTACACTGCTCGTTGCGATCCTTTACTTCAAGAACCGGAGCCTTGTGACCGCCTTCACCTATGCACACTTCAACGCTCTGTTCCAGCTCCTGTCCATCGAGAGCGATCCTAGCGATGCCAAAGAGTATGATGCGTTCCTCTCTTATGCTACAGCAGACCGCGAGGTCGCCATGGAAATTCTCAACAAACTTGAATCGATCGATGCTGCCTTCCCAAAGCATCTGGAAGTTCCCTTCAGGCTCTGTTACCATGAACGTGACTTCGTCGCGGGGGAGTCGATAAGCTCTAACATCCAACACGCGGTCAAAAGCTCTCACCGAACAATCTTCGTCCTTTCAGAAAGCTCTCGCGATTCATCGTGGTCCACTTTTGAATTTGATACAGCGTACAATCGGACGCTCGACGATCATACTAGTCGCCTGATTATCATAATCAAGGGGGATGTCCCGAAGCTCGAGGATTTGAATGAGAACCTTCGAGCGGTTCTCGCCACCAGAACTTATCTAGTATGGGGCGAGCGCTGGTTTTGGAAGAAATTATTCTATGCCATGCCTCATGGGAATCGAACCACGGCTTAGCGAACTCACAAGGAAACGCATTCCTCTCGGCTCACCGCAAGTCCGGATTTTCTGACGTGGATGAAGAACTGCGGAGCTCGGCTCACGAAGTTTTTCCCAAAAAGTATTGGCATATGCCTCGATCAGAAGAGAGCCTCCAACATTCTAAACCTACTGAAAGGGATGGTCTTTCATGCGTTCCCTTCTGTCTCTCATGGATCGCATCGGGAGATGATGAACAACTGACCATAACGGGACACGGAGAAAGAGAGTCGTACCCAGTAGAGTTTTTGAGGTGGCGAAATGTCGTGAGAGTGCGAATAAAACTGGAAGCGCGTGTTCTGCATTCAAAGTTATGGTATTTGTTGATACCTCTATGATTATGCGACCCGAATTCACTACAAATTTTCAATCTAGTTCTTCGCCTGTCCATCAGTTTTCGCTCCCGATGGCTGGCAAGACACCTGGGAAGTGCCGCTCCTGGCGAATCGTGGGGTACGCTGGTGGTAGATGCCCCCTCCTTCAAGGCCTGCCTCCTAAATAATCTCGAAATCTCCGCACTCTTCTGCGTTGCATCCGAGTTTCGATTTCGAGGAGCAGCAATGGCAGTTCAATTTGCTTCCGCCGTTGCTGAAAGGTGCTCTTTACATCTGTACATGAATTCTATTGAAAAACCTCATGGCTGGCTGGTGGTGCCCCTGATCGTAACGCTCTGTCATCCTATCGGAGACTCGATCGTCAGCGAAGGATGTGTTGGATAAGCAGCTCAAGTATGAGAGTGCCCGTCAGCGAGGATCTTCAACACTGTCGTGTGTGCTCAGAATTTCTAACATGGGTGATTTTGAATGCTTCACTGATGCCGTTTGCAGATCTCCTCTTGGATTCCCTTTCGAGTTTCCCTCACAAACTGCCTCCGGCGAGTGTGTGCCTCTAGGTTCAGTTTGCAGGTTTCCATGTACATTGTTGCCGTCCTGGATTCCTGGCATTGGAGCGTCGGCGCCGCCAACTCGGCTGGCTTTTCACTTTCCGTCCCACTGCTACCAACAGCGTTAACTCCATCGTTGCGAAGCGGTACCCAGACCCAAAAACATCATGCCCGGCGACCCATGCAGGTTGACCGCTTTGAATTTAGAAATTTTGTCTTTCCGCAGACGCGTTCAGATCTCGGTGGGACATGGTCAGATATTCTCCACGATTTGTTTTCGTCCGATTTTGAACATACGATCAAAATCCAGTATTCCTAGAGCCCCCAAGGAAGTTCATTGGTATTCGTTGACTTCGGAGATTTTTCTTACCAACATTCCTCGATATGGTACAAACACGTGTGGAAGGCTAACTCAAACAAAACTCGATTCGAGCCGAGATGTGCCGCGAGTCACACAGTTGGAACCCAAAACGAATCAGGAGGTCGTATTGTGAGAATCAATGTTGAAAAAGTTACACAGTTCCCAGCATGAGATCCACAACTTCTTCCGCGAACTCATCTTCGTCGCTGTGGTTGCGGAGGGTTTACTGCTATTTCAGGATCGAATCGCCGAACAGATACTCGAGAACTTTCAATTTCGAGTGTCTTACGGGACCATGGACTGGGAATCTTAAACGTCTGGTTGCATAGTCGTCGCATCCACCGTAAGTTTTGACCGACACCTCCGCTCGACGAGGTTACTGAATTAGTTTTGTTGGGGGCTTCGCCCAACAACTTCGAGGACAGTGCGTCCGCCATATTGGAGGCTTCGTCCTACTGCTGAGGTGTCGCCGTGCAAGAGTTCATGAGTCCTGCTCCTCATGAATTCCTATTACCTCATCTGATTCCCCCTGCAACCTGGTTCCATTTGGCTCGTGTATGGATTCACTCGACGACGCGCGCTTTGGAAAGTTTTTGGCCCTCAATCTGATTGTGAGACTCCATCGTACCCATTCCAGTGAATGCTCATGCAACAGCGACCCCGTGGGGAAGAGCGAATTTTCTTGGATCAAAGGAAACGCGTTTTCTTCTTGTGGTACCCTGTGGTACCTTCAATACTGCTGATTTCGAAGACGGTTCAGGTTTAGCATTCTTCGGAAGTCTTCTGCTGTTGATACTTCCTCGTGCATCAGTTTCGACATTTGTGAGCTATATGCGACGTTACCCCTGAAGCAGCTTTCTGTTTATCACGCAAGAACGTTTCCGCTGCAAAGATCTGCCGGAATCGAAACCTTCATGGGCCGAAGCTGATGGCGCAGACAAAGCGGAAGATCTCCGCGCAGCGAAACTGCGTCACCTTATTGATGACGTTTGCTTCGTGGTCATACTTTTACGTCCCAGTCTTTGCTGCGTCCTCGGCTACTCGCCCTGAAACATGCGATGTTAGTATCCCAGGATACTGCTGCAGCGAAGGCGTCCTGTAAGTAGCTGCATCGATCCCCATGCTAGCTTTACAAGCGAAACGGATGAGAGGCTTTGTTCATGTTGTTTTTCACGTCGCGCGAGTCGATGTGAGATAAACTCCTAACTGGTGCTTGGTCATCTTAATCCCCTGCTGTCACCTCCAGGTCCAAGCCCCGTGGGTTCGAGCTCGGCTGTTTCCCGGGAGATCGTGGGAGAGATGGAATCCCTCCCACTGAATCCTTCGAAAACGTGACGGCCACTCATGAAGCACCGGTCCTGTACGAGAGCAAAGACATGAGTTCGAGCACTCGGAGCCTAGCATTCAAAATCAAAGTCGAGTCTAGCTCCAAAATGACTGTAAGTTGTCCGACATGTACAATGATGGGGTTTTGTTCCTGTTTTTTGATCGACGTAATTTCACATACTCCTTCCCTCAAGATACAATGTGCCACCGCCGCGCCAAACGTGCCTTCCTTGTTGTCGTACCTGAGGGCACGTCGGGTGACCAATTTGCTATACATCAATTGCGATCTACCGAGTCGAAATGTATCGTTCGCCAGAATTTTCGGTAATGTCTCCGTGGACGCTTAGAATAGCAAATCATGTCCCATGTCTTCTACATCCCAAGTGTAACGTTTTTTTTCCTGACTGTCCTCGATTGTTTCCAGATGGAAATTCGGCCCGTGTGACCTCCCTGAGTTTGGAGGATCCCCACAACATCCAGAACGGAACATTGCAAAGGGGTCTATTGCACGGGCTAGCAGCAGGCTTACGCAATCTAAGCATAGTTCAAAACGTCAACACCGAAAGTCTCGATCTCAGTGACGACTTTTTTAAGGATTTCAAGTCGCTTCAGAGTCTCAATTTGACGGCATCCATAACCGAAATTCCACCTGATCTGTTGTCCCTACCGAAACTGACCCATCTGCATCTTTCGAAGATGCAGATTTCGCAGATCACATCGGATGATTTCTCGAATCTTACAGCGCTGGATACTTTGCACATTTCCGACGCTCCGATCGCCAAACTCGGACCGAAACTTTTCGCTGACCTTGAGATGCTAACTATGCTCGAGATGGGCGGGTTACATGCAACGGAAATCCCACACGATATCTTCTTTGGCTTGACTCGTCTGAAGTCTCTCGAATTGAGGGAGTGGGCGAACTTGACTGCGATCGGACCGGGAGCCTTCAACAACACCCCAACGTTATCGTACCTCAAGCTCGACACGTTACCGTGGCTCGAGAGACTTCCTGCAGGCCTCTTCAATAAGCTCTCGCGAGTGGAGGAGATTGAGATGTTGGATTGCGGTTTGAGGAATCTGCCAGCCGGTCTATGGCCAGAAAGTGGGGGAACACCCAGTAAGCTGAACACCATCAGAATCGTAAACAACAAGATTGAGACTTTGCCGGCATATTTCTTCCGTGGCAACGCTGAGTTGCGAGATCTGAGCCTAGAACGAAACCGCTTACAGAAGATAGGAGAGTCTCTCCATGGCGTTCCCAGCTTGCGGATGCTAAATCTCTACGGAAACCGACTCGGGTCCATTTCCAAGAGCGATTTCAAGGACCTCAATCATCTTGAATATTTGAACCTCGGCAAGAACGGAATCGAGTTCATAGAGCCCGGCTCGTTCGAAAAACTACCGGAACTTTACGCATTGATACTTAGTGACAACAAGTTGCAAAATTTCGACAATCTGATCACAATCGTCAACAAGGAAATAGGCTCAATTTACTTGTCTAACAACAGCATCACAAGTTTTCCTGATATACCATTTAATGCTTTGTATTCGTTCGATACTCTGGACATGGACGACAATCTCGTTACGACTCTCGAGGTACCGCTGTTCGAGAGTGACGACACGACCATTTACCTCAGGAGGAATAAGATTGAGCTCATTCTCTTCTCGAAGTTTCAAGACGTGGTCACGTTGGAAGCGGGTGAGCATGTTTTCCACATCGACGGAAATCCCTTCAAGTGTAACCGTGAAAACTTGGACTTCCTCCGCTATATTCAGGGAAACATGACGGCGGACATCGTTATGTTCGAAAACCTCGATGCGTGTTACTGCAACGGAACGAATACTCTAGTCGGCTTGGTTCCTCTCTGAACCTGTTCTAATTCCGACGATGGGATGCGCTTTCATGGGTTTCCTCTCAAAGTATCAGATCACGGGAGGGCATTGGAGGATTCTGGCCCAAAAAGAGAGAGCATGGCGAAAATGTTCAAGAGATCTTTGAATACTGTTCCGTAGGATCGTCAACCCTTCCGTCTTGGGTTAGACCACACCGGTTGGTCGCGATTTCTTATTGGCGGTGTCCCACCCAGTCATTTCACAGTGCGTGCCTCCTCCCTTTCGATGTTCGGCCGAGATAAAAATCACAGCATATTTCTCAGAAAGCTAGCGCCGATATGAGCTTCCGTAAGGTTCAGATATCCTTGAATAAACATCGAACGGAACTCCAGCTTTGCGTTTCACATTGTTCTCATTCTGTGAGTATTCCCAGAAGGGAAACTAAGTTTCGCCGAGCTTCATGTTTAGGGAGCATCTGAAGATATTCTTCCACGGGAGAACGATAAGACGTCATCTTGATGCACGCCCTCAAGAGTGCCCTGTGGGGCCCTGATAGCCTGTTCTTCAGGAATGAGCGGAGTAGCTCTAGGGTTCCAATCGAGTTATAATCGCGATTCGAGTCGCTATATCTAGCGTTCGAGTCGTCCGTAGGGAAGAGTGCAGGGAAGAGGGGAGCCTCGAGGCTTTGAATGTAGACGATGAAGTGGTATCAGACCTTGGAGCTGCCCTTTTCGAGAGCCCGAACACTGCGATCTCGTTGAGGAAGAATGGAACCGAATCCGGGTCCATGATGGAAGCCAAAGAAATCCAGAAGCGGAACGCGCTGGTTCCCTGACCCTTGTCAATTGTTCCCGCGGCAACCAAATTCTCATTGACGTATCCCTCGAGAACATTTTCACGTGACTTGAGAATCTCGCCAACAAGTGAATGCCTCGTCTTCCCTTCAAACGTTCTAACAACCGTGGAGCCCCGAGACACATCCGCTGCTTCCTCCGGAGGTGTCCGACATTAAAGTTAGCGTTTGACGCACTTTCAACGAGGCGAGGGTCTGTCTCCCTCGCCTCGTCCTGAGGGGGTTAATTTCCTAGAAATCCATCGAAGCAGAAGCCGCATTCGAAATCGCTCGGACACTCGGGTGATTTGGAATAGCTCCATATCGATCCAATAAGTGTTCTGAATATCAGTGTGGCGCACTCTTCCAATCGATGGATTTGCGACCACGGAGCAGAGGGTCCAGTTGCACTTCTTCCTTTCGGATGATCTTTCTGTATGTTCATCCGATGTGATAGAAGCGACCATCACCCAGAGTGGTCATCCTCAATTCGCAATCTGTTCGTCGAAATGACGCGAAGACCTTCCACGGACCCCGCCGAGTTTTCGGATCTCCACCATTAACGCGCAGGCCCTCTCCCAAAGATGCTTTCGTTGTATCGTGGACTCGAAGTTGTATCGTTGTATCGTATTCAACAGACAGTCCTGGTCTTCGATATACCGTCAAAAAGAATGTCATGTCCGAACCTTCTCAGCCGATTGAGGACATTTCGAGTTCTCGAGCTTGAGCGTCCGAACGTCGGGTTCGATGTACCCTACGATCCTGCAAAACACGAACCCTGCAAACCGGCAATATAAGCATCGGAAACCTTCGGTGAAACGATTTTCGGTTGAATTTTCGGCTCGTCATCTGCGGGATTGCGGGGTTCTCGGCTGCGCTTCCGCGCGGGATGGTTCTTGGGTGCAGAGGGTAGCCTCGCATGATCGCAGCTTGCATCCAACATAGTGTCGAGTGAAATCCGTTCATGAACGATAGTTCACTTCACCCATTTCCGAAGATGACTCCGGATAGTTATCCGAACAAGTTTGAAGGGTCTTCAGCAATCCGAGTCCTCCTCAGATAGAAAAACGCAGTGAATTCTCGACCAATCCGCTGCTGAATGCGAGAACTCGCCCAAGGTGGTATTGCCCTTGAACCTCTTCGGAACCTTTCAACTCTTTCTTCGAATTTTTATCAAACGAGGACGAATATGACGAGAAGAGGCACGTCGATGCTTTCAGTTCCAATGCACACGGAGAGCGTTGAGTGGCCATGGTTTTCATCTGGCGGGGACATCTCATACGATGGTAGACTATATCATACATTGCAGTTCGTTGGTCGTTTCGACGACTTTTGATGAAACACACGGGCCGTTTTGAATCAGAGATCATTCTTATGGTTCACAACACGAGACAACGTCTGGCCCTTCCTGAAGCGAGCAAGTACGGGCGACGAATAATCTCTATTCTCTGTATAACATATTTGTCAACATGGAACGACAGATCGATGGGAAGCCCACGGGAAGAATCGAGTGACCAGCGGCTCATGCTCTCCCCGCTCTTCCTATTAACAATAAATACGACATCACAGAAATTCAACAAATGACCATGTTAACAGACATGATAACCAACTCAACTCGCTGACTCGCTGATCAGTCTGAGAAAATGTCTGACGAGTCGTCGTTGCTCAACATCTCGGCTCCGTCAGTTGGATCCACCCCCGCGCCTTCCGTGGACCCAGGACACCCTGTCAGCTTGATAGTCGGGGGGCTGTCGTGTATGACCACCTGAAAAATAACGTGCATCCGCTTGTACAAACAGACTCAACGACATGATTGGGAACGAGGAATGTGGAGATGGACCGGTCATGTACACCGCAAGGTTTATTGGAATTGCACGGTTTATCTCTCGAGACCAATCAAAAGATGCTCATAAGATTTTGAATATTCTTAGGAGAAGATCTACTTTCTCATAGTCTTCGGGGCAGTACGGAACCAATACATCTGCTGGTCGAGGTCGCAGAGTTTCAAGCATGGTCAACAGTCATGCCCATCTGTGTGTATAATAAAAGTTGTAGGCATGGTAGAAAAATATCAGCCAAGCACATGCTAAGAGTAGGAACAAAACTCGCACCACTTCATCGTTCGCCAGCAGCGAGTCCGACGAAGATGATTCAAACTTGTTCCTGGCATTCGCCAGAAATGAGCAAGCTGATGTCGATGCAGTTGACGTGTCCATCATTGAAGGCGTCTCGGTTTTCCGTTTCACTGGCGGATTGAAGATTGAGTCTGTAGGCAGAACGGAACATTTATGGAACAGTGCTCTCTTGCGATAAAAGAATAAGGGCACGCCCTAATAGTCAGTGAGAATGAGACAAGACTACCATTCGGTTCTCTTTGTTTTCATTGGAACTATCATCTCACAGTTTGGCTTCCGGCTCGCCGCAGATTTCCGTTTCTCCGCTTTTGGCTTGAGCTTCGCTTCCTCTCGATTACTCAGGCCATCTGATCCTCTCTGAAGATCTTCATGCCTCCTCTCATGGACAAAATTTTCCAGGCGGTCCTCGAGTTCGCTGAAGGTGTTCACGTCGACGAGACGCTCGCGGACCCATCTCGAGAGCATTTCTTGAAATTCAGAGTCGAGCGCGTCATTCAAAAACTTCTGAGGGATGCTAACACAAAACTGCTTCATCTCGAACGCTTGAAGTTCAGCGCAAAACTCTCACCTCTGTAACCGTGATAGGAAGCCACGCGACCTTCAAGCAAGATAATCGCTCCCCAGTCGTTGGAATGTCGAATACAGCGCCCTAACGCTTGATTGAGAGCTCGGAAAGCCTGAGTCTTGTACCAATCCGACCCATTCATCACAGCGCTCTCGACTCTCGACCTCGAATCGTTGAACTTCATCTTGTCTCCTGAAATATGGTGAGATAATTTCCGGGTCGAGGAAAGACTTGAGATCTTTCACCCCTTGACTCCCTACCGGGGGGTCGTTTTCATGGATCGCCCCACGTTTCACCGTTCGGCCGCGGACTCGCACGCGCAACTTACCCACTGTAACTTCTCGCACATTGGGAAACGGAATTCCGACAATTATCACCGCTCGAGCGAAGTTGTCCGGAAAGTCTTCGCCTTCACTCACTCGGCCGCGGCAAACAGCGAATAGGAGAGCTCCCTGGGCCGTAACGGCGCTTGCGTAGTACTCCTCCATCTGCTGTTGCAGATTCATTTTCCCTTCGACGAAGAGCCTCTTCGCCTGTTGCAATTTATTCCACACACCTGGAAGTCGAGAACTCATTTCGATATACGGAAGCTGACGGGGAGGATGAAGTGGTGGAAATTCTCAAAGTCACCATGACTCACCTGTCAGCTCCCAGCGATCCTTGAGTTTGTTCATGAGGGCGTAAGAGGGGAAGAAGCACAAAACACCGTTTGGAACTCGAGTGACGATCCTTAGCAAGGAGTCGCCGAGCTCGTCCTGGAGCGTAAGCTCAGAATTGTTTTTGTAATCACAAATAATTGATCGTCTGCGAAGAATGAAGGTTCGTTATCAATGAGGAACAGCATCGGAGCTTAGGTCTCCACGAGAGGAAAACGCGACAGCGTACTAACCCTTTGGGACCTCTTGCCACAACGCAAGCGAGCATTTGTTCCTCTCCTACGACGTGATTCAACGACAGATTGAAAGGAAATGGAATTCCGAGCTCGCACTGGAATGATTTCATGGGACTGAGGGTCCCTGATGCTACGACTAGTGAATGTAATTTGTCCCTGATGTCGACGAGAGCCACGGCGGGGTTCAGGCAGTAGATTTGCAGCGTTATCTGAAATAAATTCAACCTCCTGTCATAGCCGTGCGTGTCGGTATCTCGCGACGGCACAGCATGTTCACACCCGAAAACTCACCTCGGGTGATCCTTTCAATTCTTTTTGGAAATCTTTGGGAATTTTCTTGGTGAGAGCACCTCGGAAACATTTGAGAAACAGGAGGTCCATTTTGTACATATGTCCCAGGGTGCTGGCGAGGGTATCGAAGAAAATTCTGCTTCTAGTGTCAAGGCTCTGTTCTTCGGCAGTGTCACCGCCGCCATCTTCTCCGTTCTCACTCAATAACTTGCCGAGAATCTCCTGTGCCCGAGGCCATGAGCGCGGCCCAAGAGTTGCCGCTTCGAGGAGACTAGGGACGAGAAATAGAATCTCAACCTCAAAGGCAAGAACAGATCGACAGATCGAATTGATCGTGAGTTCCTTTGAACTTGATGTTTTAAGAAAGATTCCGAACTCATCGGATATCGACTTACTCGCAAACTTGTTCGGACGTCAGCTGTTTCGGTGTCTGCACAGGAACCTCAGCAGCTTCGCTCAACACCAGATGCCGTAAGGCTCCGATTGAGGGTGACATCTGCATCAACGAAGCGGTTTCTTTATGATTCTTGACGGAGTTTTCGATAAACTCTTCGATGTGTAGTATATCGGATAAGTTTATCTCCATCCCCATTGCGTCCCTGCAAAACGCTTCCTGTCATTCGGTACATTCGAGAGGAATCCCGCCAGGACAAAAGGAGTTTCGTCCAATTGAAACATCGCGATCGAAGAATTCCAGTCTAAGCGCCCACCGGCAGATATCCTCGATGTTATGAGCTTCATCCAGGATGACGATGTTGTTTTCGAGCTCGATCGCGACTGCCGCTCGAATTCGCGGATCGAGGATGTAGTTATACGGACAAAAGACGATGTCCGCATCTTCAGCCAGTTGCACGCTCCAATAGTAAGGACATAGAGTGTGACGTTTACCCACAGTGACTATGTCTTCTATGTCCCATGGTTCAGTCTTGCCACCTTCCAGCATCGTGGGATAGGAGTATCGGTTCACCTTCTGCAGCCTGAGAATCGGAAACGAGAAGAGAATCAGTCAACGACTCATTATCACCCCTAGATCTCGATACACTGGAAAATAGTTTGTAATGTACCTGTGCAAGAAGCGGCATCCGAGACCGTTGCGACTCTCCCTGCGGAAATTCCTGCACTCTTCGCTGACCCCGTGGGGAGAATCTATTGCTTTCCTATTGACGCACATTCGTTCGCGAGAGCCCAAGATCGTCATCTTCATATTTTGGTATCCCGTTCGCCGGAATTCATTTACGACTTGGGAGACCTGTCGATGCGTTCGCGTTGCTGGAAGTTAGAACACCTTTGTCAGGTTCGGGGGATTTTCAGATGTTACGGACTGAAACGAGGCAAAATTGGTCAGGGAATGATGCTCCCTCTGAACTCTCCTCACGGGAACCCACCGTAGAAGATTTTAGGTGGCTTGAGCATGCGTACGTCTCCCGGGCTTTGCGGTGTTTTTTCGTTGAGCAACGATTTGTGCGGGGTATCGTTATGTAGTTTGACGCATTCGTCGTCGTACATATCCATGACGGTCTTCCTCTGTCAGTATGAGAGATAAATATCGCATTGTTGTTATAATTTTACGTGAGTATCGAATTGACGATGGAGACGGGCTTCGAGCTCACCGCTTTCGGAGATTCCGTGTCCATCAGGCTACAGCTCGAGACGTCCGTGCCGGGAGGCAACCCGTTAGGGTAGCTTACCAAACCTAGAGGGAAGTAGCGGTTATGAAGCCAGAACATGGTTCGAGAAATGATCGCGGACAGTGGGGAAATTATGTCATACATCATCCTTCCGCTAGCAAAACCACGAACCGTTTTGATATTTGCGCTTCTCGTCTTCGCAGAAACTGAGTGCTGCGCACAACAAGGAGAGGGACTTGCCTGTCCCAGTTGGGCTCTCAAGTAGGCAGTTCTTCTTTTGTTTCAAAGCAGTGATCAATCGAGACATCATAACCTTGATGGTGGAGGTGGAACAATAAGATCAGGAAGAATATCATGCTGATCGCGCAGTAGGAGATAGAGAAGATGGTGTCTCACTTTTTGTTGCGGGTAAGGAGCTTGGTAGGGGAAGAGCACTTTTAGTCCGCCCAAGGGGTGTGTGTACTGCTCGGGCTGCATGGCTGAGAACGGCTCTCCGACAGAAACTTATGGATAGAATTTCAGGTCCGGATCAGGCAATCTTCATCGATGTCTCTGTTCAGCGCTCGGACGGAGCGCGGGACGATCTAGAGTACACCTCCCTCGGTAGAGCATTACACCATTCACCGCGATCGAATCACATCAGATGTCGTTCTATTCGACAACAACGAACTTCGTTCGAAACGATCCCAAGGATTTTAACACGATCGACATTCAGTGTGTATCATTCCGAACTCCTCCGTCAAACTCGACACTCGGACTTGCTACACTATTCCGAACTCAACTTCGTTGTTCATTCCGCACAACGACCGTCTCCTCCTCTATGAGATTTCACTCAAAGTCGTAGCAGCATCGCAGATCATCCGACGTTGCAGTTCCGAAAGTCGTAACAACTCGACAGCCGCGGCAGAGTCTGTGAGGAAACCGGTGGGAACACGATCGAACATGGTCAGATGTTTTCGTATGGATGGTGGAGAGTTTACGCGCCTTACGATGGATGAACGCGTTGTAAGACCGCCCGCAGCGGATTAGGATGGTGGAACACCACCAACGGGCCTATGGATCTTGCGGGGAAACTGAAATTTCAACGGACTACGGGCTCTCATCGTTTACACGAGGTCTGATGAGTACATTTTCGAGCGTCCCACGTTAGTTGAGGAACGTTTGTGAACGGGGGTAGTTTCCCATGCGGCCGATCCACCTAGAGAACCCGGGTTAGGCAGATAACGGACTTCGCGTGGCAATATCAATTCCAACAAATTCCGATTTCTATCACGTTACCGTTCATGCGCAATTGATTCTTCACTCCTGCGTTCTTGGTGCCGCTCACGGACAAGTACTTCGGAAGCAGCTACAGCAGTACGAGCGCTGAACTCAAGTTCACGGCATCGTCCTCTTCTAACTTCGTTACTTTTCCGATGAGACGGTCCGAAAGAACAGTGACACGAATCCTAATCTAGCTTTTCTGATTTTGGAAATTCAGCTCGAGTGCTTGGATTATCATACTCATATGAGGCACATATTTTTTGTAGCATTCGCGAACACCCCAGCAGATGACATCGTCGCCTCCGTCCAAATCGGGTGCAATCGAGTCCCGAGTATTCTTACCTCGAGTTGTCCAGCAGTTCCTTCAACAGAGGCGAGATATGCCGTGGAGAAAGCTGCGGAAATAAGCCCCACAGCGAACGAGAATTAGAGTTTAGTGGTTTCGCGCTGTCGCAGGCTGACTACACGTAGGGAATACTTAGAGCCTCGTCGGGCAATTTTCATTCAAGGAATAATTTCTCGGTGTAGAGCACGTATGACGCTGACCCGGAGCGAGTTCATACAGTAAGAATCGGATTGACGTCAACCACCCCTGGAATTATCAGAGCAGCAATCATCATTAGAAGTAAGTCGGAAGAAGAACACTTCCACATGTTGACTGCGCCGGCATGCTTTTGACAGCAGAAAGCGGAAACGAAGTTTCTTCCTTTTTGTGAACAACCAGGCCAGCCCCGCGACGCATTGAGTGTCATTAGCTCACAGAAAACTGTTCAGCATACAAATGCAAAACTGAGCGCATCCGCGTAGCGCTACGGAGCAGCTCAACCACGGCCTGCCGCAAGCAGCTCCTCTCTCCTACCCGCCTTTCTCACTGAATCCTTTCCCAGTTCACCTCAGCATGCCGTCGAATCATTTTTGACGGAAGACACAATAACTTTCCGTTCAGGGGTAGTTTGTGAAACGAGTTTTGTGACCGCAGTTTCAGGCGCCTCTAGATTGCCCCGTCGGACGGAAATTATAACGTGCGTTTTCAGTGCTCCAATTCCTCCCGACATAATGTGAGCGTTCAACAGATGAACCAGTTCTCCGCGTATACCAGAACACTGCGGAAAATAGGAGTATCGACGAAGAGTTATCGGTGACCGTGTTTCGTGGAGCAGCGGAGATCGACAGCGCGCGTGAAGTGCCGCGTCGCGCGTGGACAGAAGTCTCAAGATCTTGAGCATGCCGTGGTTATCAGGCCGCTGACAGCGGTTGAGGCTTGAGAAGATAGAGGAGATCGACCCAAGGCAGAAAATTTCACTGTCTTGCGTAGAGACTTCTGCCAGCTGGGATCGAAAAGGAAGAAGATGGTGACCAACACAAGAACAAGATCATGGCTTGCGTTGACTGCCGCATTGATCGCAATTTTCCACCTAGCGTGCGCGGATACTTACGATGTGCAGGATGTACTCTGTGCCTGTGGCCCTACAGGAACCGCGGATTCCAGCCTGTGCCCCGCGAGAGCGTTCTTCAAGAGCTCTCGTCGCTGCGAAAAATGCGCTGGCCTTACGTGCACCCGTTTATCCGAACAGATATGTGGACCCGACTTGGAATGTGAGAAATCATTCGGCCTCAGCTGCGATCCCATCTTGAGCAGGTGCAAAGGTTTGTGCTAGGATTTACGGAGAGCGATAAGTAGATCAGCAGATAGGTAGATTCAGAATGGAAAGGATCGCCCTCGGCCGGCATCGATCCCTTACGAGAATCCCAAGGAAGCGCAATCAGACTTCGAATTGGAAGAGGGCGAAAAAGAAACGCCGACCACTGAACGGATGAGTAGACGACGACAATTGCAGCGTTGGTGGAACTGAATGCCGCAAATCTGCTTTGGGACGAAACGATTCCGAAAGGCGGGTTCTAGAAAGTGCGTCCCGTGGCATGCTTAGGCAGCCAACTCCCAAATTACATTTTGCTGCTCCATGGAGGCACTGGAGTCACTGCTGCGGTTTTCGAAAGCGAGTATGTTCTTCGTCTGACTCGAACCAATTGGCGCGCGCTCAATGATCAGGCATGTTGACGAGTGAAATCGCGCTTAGTCGTGGAGACATTCTTGGAAAGTGTTCCGGAAATGCTCTCTCGTATTTACTCGCCGATGCACGGCTCATGGCCTAGACATGGTTTAGTGGGTCAATACGCGTCAATCTCTTCTCCATTGACAGTGAATTGCTCGCGGTAGCCGACTCATTTGAGTCGCGCATAAACACCGCCACAACCGCGCACTCAAAAACAGTCCTCTCAAGTGCGTATTTTCCGGTGACCATTGTAAACTAGTTGAATGATTCCATCGGCCGCCTAGCGGAACCGTCGAAGTTTCGTCAACCGTATTTTCTTCTCTTCTGATACGAACGTTAGCTTCACATCGTCGACCTTCGCTGTCGCTGAAGTACAGTGAAACTTGAATGTAAATAGCATTCGTCATGGCCACTTGCTGGTGTCGAAGCATGTGTATTCGTAACCGATCGCATTGTCGCATACAAACGACCCAATCAATCAATTCCAACCATTGAAACTTGATCTCGAGCGACACGTTTTAGTTTGGCGATATCGAACGCCTCGTGGATCTAACCATAAGCGAAAGTGTCCGTGAAGAGAAGGGGTATGAAACGGAAAAGTGTGAAGAAACAGTAAATCGTTCCAAAGCTTGAAATGATCGCGTTCGAATTAGGGCCGTTGTTGCCGAGCACTTCAATCGGGCTCTAGAGTGTTTGACGAGTGTCATCTTCGTTTCCATCATCATCACCAAGCGCGCCACATAGAGCAGCTGTAAGATCGACGGCTGGATGATCACACACAGTATTGGTCAGCATCGATTTCTCGCCTCGAACGGCGTGCTTTCTTCATAACAGGAGGGTTTGGAAGCGTCATTGAACGAGGTCGTTGGGGAAGAGCTGTATCCTTTCGTCTCGCTCATAGGGTTGAAGCTCATCGTTATCGTCCGTTGGCCTCCTCCAAGATAGGGCGGAAAGTTGCTCCGAATTTGTCTCGGATCAGCCATGAACTTTCTCTGTTCTGGTTCTCGGGTTCTGCCACCTCGCATCCATCTTGGAACACCTATAAGCCATTTTTAGCTCCATATCCCCCGCTGTAAATGTTTGGGGGACCGGTTTCCTCCGAACTTTCCCCCTGACTCGCTCAGAACAATCAAAATCTTCTAAGGAGTCTGCAAACAGGAAGATGGACGTCGCAGAATGTGGTCAGTGAACAATTGTAACCGGAATCGAAATTGGAACGAATGACTAACGAGGTACCAAAGGCTTGACAAACAAGAGGGCTCGTACGTCATGGTTAGATGTCGAAAGAATTGAAGCTCGATGTGAAAGTCGAATGCTCGTAATGGTCGTCATCAATATCTCTCCTTTCTCACGGCGAGAAACTTGCAATAAGTACACGTGTGTAGAGAAGCGTTTGACCGCAGGTATGTTCCACAATATCATCCGGTTCTCCCTTCTTCCTGTTATTCATGATCCTGAATAGTTGTTTCTCTTGACTTCTCTCCCGGATGGTACGCTTGTTTGAGTGTTTAGAGAGCATTCCGTTGGAAAGCCCTAGCCAGGACCGACAACGGCGCGGCGTTAAAGCATGTCAGTTGTGAGTTGTGACTCGGCTCACTTGACCCGCCTAGACAAATAGGCTCCAGGCTACGCTGTGACTAATCGTCCATTGAAAAATGACGTCTGCACCTACGACATTTCATGTCATTGATGAGTTTGCAGGTGACAAGGAGGTGGAAGAGTTCCGTTCGATCCTTCATCGATGACTAGATGATCGCTATCGATTGGGCACCAACAAACGTCTGGTCGCCTGTTCAAAACGCTGCTGACTCGACGCCGAAGCAACAAAGTACAATCGTCGGAATTCCTCACAGATGAGGAACAGATCCATAGGCGGATGTAAGAATGATGTCAGCAGGATGTTGGAGATGCATTGCGAGTTCCCGTGGCCGAAGTCGTTGCAGACACGGAGCATCCATGGGCCCTGACCTCACTCAAGACGTGCGCGTATCAGACTGCGTCAGAGAGCGATTCATAGAGGAAGTTTATATCCGGTGCTCACAGACTTTCCTCTCGGCGTGAAAGACGATGCGGCTGAATGACAGGCCTCGAATTCCGCTCGGTGGTCCAGGGTTCAGACTCTACGGCGGTGGAGATAGATCGAATGGCCGTGGTCCTTTCGCAAACGATTCGGCAAAGTCGGTGGTTGTGTCCCGAAGAGTGATGCCGAATCGCTCGCTTTGGCCATAACGAGCATAACAAAAACAGATCTACTGTTTACTATCGTGTCAAACTTCCGAATACGATACGACACATCACGCCGCAACACGATGAAGCACGCTGGCCGAGCCAGCTTGCACAGCATTCCGAGCAGGCCATTCACTCGCATAGTTTTCCAGGGTTGCCGTTCCTGTCCGTTCCTCTCACATGAGCGATGCGCCTGACATCTCAAGTTCAGCTAGTAGAAGGAAAGTGGAAAGAAAAAGAGTCCGAGCTAACTTCGATGCCTTCCAAGCTAACCGACAGTGGACGACAAGTAGATGAGCAGGCCCACTCGACTCTGCCCTAGTTTCAAATCAAACAAGCTATCCGAAGATCGAACGAACGAACGAACAACGGGGAGTGGACAACGAACCGCATGGCAAATCACATCCTATCGGTTCTTGACGATCTACGATTTCATCGTTGCTCGATTTATTGATGACTGATCGGAAGTGGAGTCTTGGCGAGAAGGACCATCGTTTGGTCACACAGAAGGATTGAGATGAATGTCTTCATTGATCGATCCGTCCATCCGCGACTCGATTGCCCAAAAGCTGTGTGCACCGAATACAAAATGATTCACCTTGTTCAAGTGGTATGGTGGATGTCTTGCGTCCAGGAAGTGGTGTTTTTGGTACTCAGTCAGAGGATAGAGTCGTGTTTTGATAGAGAGACCCGAGGCGCGACGCCGATACTGTGGAAAACTCGTTACTTTCGAGAGCACTCTCGATATTTGATTGAGGTTTGCATCTTTTCACTCAAGTTGTGCATCTCAAAAGCTTTCAGCGTGATCGTGAAGGGAATTTTCATCTTGATGGATCTGCGATGTCCCCGACAGCCAAGTCTCGATTGGCAATCAGAGCATCGATCGCGACACAACGTTCCAGTAGCTGTTATGACGAATGTTGATGTTGTGGTCTTTGCTGTAAAACTAATGTCATGTTCGGATCCCAAGCGTGTTTAGCTGAACGTCGACCGGGAGGCAGTCTGGCTATCCTCTTGAGCCAGCACTCTTCATCCAGAACGGAAGCGGAATGCGGTTAAAGCACTGTACCTAATGACCTCTTAACCGACTCTGTGATTACCACATTCTACTTTCGTTGAATTCATAGACTCTAATGTGAGATTATCCTCACCGGGAACGTTATGCGATATCTCGCGTGTGCTCATCCTGGAAGATTGCTTTCCAAACAGGAAGAGGGAGAATCCTTTGCGATTTCCAGTGACGTCATCGTACGATCCGCCTCGTGCGATGATTTGATCGCGGGCTTTGGAACGTTCTGTCCCGAAAGTTTCGGGCGGACAGTTCATCGTTCACCATGAACAATTCCTCGGCGTCCCCCCGCGTCTCCAAACTGCAATTGTTCGAAGTCGTGTTCTGCTGGGAATGTTATAGTTGGCGACGTAGCTCAGTCTGGTCTTCCTCTAGACATTTTCGTTCAGGATGAATACCGACCTCGGAATTCCTGAGTGACGATCGGATATCTCCTATGAAAATTCCTTAATTTCCTCCTCACCTATTTCCGCGCTGTCTCCATTACACACTTTGATGAATGTAAACAAAACATTCCTCGAAGTGCCGTTTGGAATTCTTCACTTTGCCTCTCTGTGCAAAAAGTTCTTGGGTCAACGAAGCCGATGAGCGCCTGGAAGATTTCGGATGGAACACGTGAACGATGACGTATCAAAACATCGAACAGGCCTCATGACAGTTGAGGCGCAGCGTCCGTTCGAGGGTTTTGTGTGCGGAAGGAAATTAGAAAAATGAGACACGGATCCAAGTCCGGTTCGGCCCTACGCCGCAACATTCCGCAACGTCAAGTTATTTCAGGATAATTTGTGAATAACTTGTATAGGGGCGGAAGGTGTAGAGCTATTAAAAGAACTTGATGCTAGAATCATTTGACGCGTTATAACAATTAGCCGAAGTATTCTAACAATTCGGAAAAAGTTGTAAATATTCCGAATGATAGTGGTGACAGACCGCGCGACGGTTTCCGCCGTGGCCTAGCTGCACCTTCAAGGCTGCCAAAGATTGACCTAATTGAGCCATGCACGCATCTTGGCGCGAGGAAGTTTCACATATTCTCCGAATTTCCGCGAACCTCGAGGAATCTCGCCAATGAACTGGATGTCTTGCCATCTTTTGGATATCGAAGTGAGTCACATTCACTGGAACTTTATCGCTCGAGGTGGTAAAGTGCCGCAATGGGCTCGAAATAGATCAGTCTTGTGACCTTGGCAGTGTTGTGTGTAGTTGTGGTCAAAGCCTCGTGCTATCCCGCGGAATCCCGACCATTCGAGTCTCGGATTCAATCGACATGGTAATGTAAGCCTGCGATGACGCGAAGCACGGGCGTCGCATTGCTCCCTCCATCGGAGCTTTGTACTCCGTCCGAGACGACTTCCGGCGGACGCGTTCACGAAATTCCCGTGGAGGAAGTCGAGTATCCGAGATTCTCGTGCACTGCATAGGGGAGCTCGTGTGCATACTCATTCGCTTCGATCCTAGAATGTGAATAATCCGCTGCACTGTCGCTTTCGACGAGTCTCGTAGACGTCGTAAATCGCGAGGTTCCCAAGAATGTGCAGTTATGAGCTTTGAATGGTTCTTTCGGAATGCATTCCGTCCTACGTCAAGGACAGCGACGCTGCGAACAGCGGAGATAAGCCTCTGACGAGTTATCAATATTCAAGTCTCGCCTGGTGCCGATGAGGCAGCTTGGAGAACTCGAACCGAAAATATTCTGACACCGGAATAGAGTCATGCTGCAGAAGGAAGAGAAAAAGTCCAGTCTCGCGCAAAAGCAGTATCTTCCGTCCAGAAACCCTGCTGCTGGCGGATATTCCCACTCTGACCGCGTTCTCTGCCGATTCTTCAATCAGTATTTTGCGGCATCGATTATCCCCGGAAAGCTAGCACTGCGGCCACAGTTTTCGAAACTATGTCACTTCGATTGTGAATGATAAGCGCTCGCGTTCATCTTCTACTTTCGCCATTTTCTGCTCGATCTCCGACTTATCCCGGCAAACGAGGGAAGAGACGAGAAAAAGAAACGAGAAAAACTTTGGTCAGTCGCGCCAATCAATCACGATGTAACGATGCCGCGGACGAAAAAGAAAACGTTCGCTGGTCGAACAACGCTCGTAACTTCATTCCGCAAGAAGTTGAGCAGACGTCGTTGAGCCGTTGTTTCAGCTGGGCGGGCGGAATAGCGGGGATCGTAAAACTCGATTCCCACCAAGTATCCGGCATCTAACAAACAGCAACGGGGAATGAAGCTTTTCATGTTTGTTTATTTTCACTTCTGGTCCTCTTATGATTCTTTCGGCTCGTGAATTCTTCGACAACGAACTGCCCCAGTCTCCCGAGGAATTCTCGTGCACCTACGATCATTTCGCATCAGAGGAGGCAAGAAGATCGCTTCTTTTCTGATCGAACAGTCAAATACCTTCGATCATGAACCCTAGCTCGTGCCGAAAGTGCCCAATGCACCCGACATCACCGAATAGTTGGACGTTGGACAGCTGTCACTGTTGCTACCTAGTCTCCGGAAACTGTTGGCGTGCGGACCTACCCCCAGTTTCCTGCCACCCAACCCCAGAGTCAGCCGAGGCCTACGTATCGGGTTGCGGGGTTATGGCGGAGGTCGAGACGCCAGATGACGGACAGGCCTCACTGAGCATAGGTGGGAGGAGCCTTTGTTTTGGGCGGTTTTCGTTACGAACTTTCTGGGGTGTTTGGGTCCACAGAGGTCCCTTTCGAAAAAAGCACTGTTGGGTGCGGTGATATCCTTGAGGTCACGAGGATGGAGGCATTCTTCTTACCTGACTATTCTAGCCCCAAAATCACGAGCGGCGATGTGTATCAAATGAGGAAATCCATGAAGATAGGCGGCATTTGTTTAGGACCAGTTTTGTGGTGAGGAATCACTGAACCCTATTTTTGGTACAGTTTCTCGAAAACGGCCAATGCTCAGGGAAGAACTCCAACCGTCTGGAAAGAACCAGCCTCAGGCTCTGCCCTTATCCTCGAACCGTTTCCAGGTCCGTGGAAGGTTATATGACTCCTAATATTCTATCTTCACTAATGAGACGCGGCGAATGAGATAATCTCTCTGTGGGGGTTCTGAGCTCGATTTTTTTTGTAACGGTATCTCGAGGCGAGACTCGCGCTCGACAATTCTCTGTCCATTTTTCGGTCCAATGATCAATTCTCGCAGTGAATCTCGCAATTATAAATTTTTAGTGATTGGTTCTCTGTTGTATTTGTCCGCCAAATTAGCCTAAGATTTGATCGAAAAGGTCGTAGACAAGAGTCCATGGGTGGAAGGCAGATTCCTACGCTTGATTTGACTCGACTGCAAATGTCACGATCCCATTCTGGAGTTGATTCCATGAATATGTGACGATTTTGGTCAGATTCGGAAGCGCTCACGAACGTCGTGAGTTGTATACCATCGTGTGCATCGGGTGTCCCGAGAGGGCTCTCATGACCCAGTAGGCACTCGTTCACGGAACTCTCCTTCGCAATCAACGGGGATCAAAAATCAATATCTTATGATGACCGAGAACGAAACCCGTTTGCCATCACTCTTGCCGATAGATTTCTATGAGCAAGACCTTTCTTCTGTCAGATCAAAAGATGCCCGGTGCTGCTTCCACGCCTAGCCGGGCTTTGCTCCTCTCACGTCAACCTCCTTGGGAGAAATCCGATAGTGCAACGGGATAGGCTCGCGAAACTCGATTTGTTTATGCAGGATCAATTTTTCCGATACATTGAAAACTTCGAGTGTGAAACGTGTTTAGAGACAAATCTCACCGTTAGCGAAAGTTTTCTTCTTGGAAGCTTCGAGAGATGCGGTGGATAAAACGTCTTCGACATCGTTGAGCGGCTGGAAGCGAGCTGCCAAGCGGAGAAATAAAAAATGAAATGTGGCGGCTTTATTAGTTCTAATTGATCTCAATTTTCATTCATTAAATCTATCCACAGCAAAGCTGGCCATCAGAGCGAGAAACCCGATGAAAACAAACTATTCCAACTCGTAGCCATAACTCATTCAGTCTGATTTTGCGCCACAAATGAACCGCTCGATGAGCTTGCGCGCTCGTATCGGTCGTCGGGGAAGGACAACACGCGATCGGTTAGAATCGGCACTGCTCAATCCTCCGCGGGTAATGATTGATGGCAGCTGATTCAATTACGGAATTACTTCGTTGCTGATCTCAATTGCGGTGGTGGTTGAACGCGTCGCGACATTTCGGGCTACGAACGACGAGAGAAGGAGACAGAGCTCCTGTCGTTGGCGCTCCCATGGGTAAAGCGTCAAAACTCAATCTCAATGGCCGTGAGAAGACACGCCCTGACATTTGGCCGGCGAGTTCCTAACGGAACAAGTCAAATATTCGGCGACTGATGTTCCCATCCAACTGCTGGTGTCATCTCAAGCATCGCGCATCCGGTGTTCCTCGTGTTTTCCCTCATCCCGCTCATTGAAAGCTCCCAATGGAATCAGCGAACAGCCACTACCGTTAGTTTTCCCAAAATTGACCTCAACAGGTCGAGAGCATCTTTCTTCCGCCATGTGGAGGATACAGACAGGTCAAAATGATCAAGGAGTTCATGACCACGCGAAGTTTTCAGTTTCTTTCCCTCGGGAATCTCAGACGATACTTCGGATCCGGTGCTTCCAAAAAATCCCGTGTAAATGGAATGAGAGATATTTACATTAGGTAGCGGTCGAAGTTCCGCGTGTTGGATGCGCTTCTTGGCCGGAACGCCCCAAGCTCTCATTGGTGAGATAGAACTCCTCCGATTGCCAGTGGGAAACCGAGTAAGTCCGCCGATTTAATCAACGTGTTCATAATATTCTTCCCAATGCTGTGGCTCCCGTTTTTTTTTTCTGCGCGAATTCGCGAAGACGGTTCTACCGAGAACTTATCGCTGAACACGGTAACCCGGTACATGCGTGATTCGTCAGAACCATCGGAAGGTGACTGTTATCGATTAACATTCCCCGTCCATATCTTGTTCCTCAACAACTGATTCGGTTTTCGTTTCTGGAGGAAGACGAATCTCGATACATGGACTTATCGGAAGCAACCGCTTCCGAGCAGAGCCTGACATGGTGATTTGGCCTTGATCAAACTAAAGTTGACTACTTACGTCCAATTACGTTTTCTGTGGAGTTTATTTTTCATGTACAACTCGTGCTTGATGCCGCGGGGCGGTGTCAGATATTGACCAGTGCCAATGAGTACCTAGCGGGAGCTCCTTTGAGACATCTCGGGGCTCGGCTGAATGTCAAGAGATCCCTCCTCTTCAGTTGGTGGCCAACAACCGATTCTGTGGAGCTAGGTACCCTCTACCCGACAGAATCATCGGTTCCGAATGTTCCGTCCGAGTTTTGTTCTGTCTGACAACATCTTGACACCGTGTCTTATCGGGCGGCTGAGTATATTGTACATGGGTACATGTTGTTTTTTTTCTCGTTGGGGCACAGTACGCAACTTACGCAGGCTACTCTGGCCGTCTACGATATGCTCGGGTCACGCGTTGAAGTAAGGGGCCTCCAAAGATCACGATTCCGAGAAGAAGAGCTCACGAACAAACGAACCGAAGACCGAAGGCCAACAAGATGTTTCGCTTTCCCAGACTATCCGAAACAGCGACAGAGCGACCGGCATGCAGTCAGACAGAAACGCTGGAGTCACCGCTTCAAGATCTCAGTACCGAGTAAGCGGGGGTGAGTCGTGATCAAGCTCGCGGCGGATGTCAACCCTGTTCTATGCGGTTGCGTCACTGAAAGCGAGAAAAATAAAGTGTTGGGAAAATATGAGGGGGAACTGGTTTTGAAACTTCGGTCGACGCTGATGAAGATATCCGAAAGTGACAGCGATCTTGACGGAGCGGCTGTTGACAGCTACCGCACAGAAAACCGCACAAGACGTCGACATGAGGCATACGCGAGAGAAGAAAAAAAAACGGAAAAATACGAGAGTCGACGCATGCGAACGAGATACTTGTCAAAATGACAAACACGTTCCCTGAGATGAAGTTTCGCATCTTGCTTTGCCATTGAGGGACTTATTCTCGATTCCTCTGCCCGATGAGAACCGTTTCGAGCGATTCGACTGATGTGATTCAGGGGAACAGAAATCTTCGGTGGGCAGAACAGCCCCCCCCCTCCTCCCCCGAAAGTGGTCCGCAGAAATTCTCAAAATTTCATCTGATTTCCATCAAAGTCGCTCCTGCTCGTGATTCACTGCGACGGACGTTGGCTTGCCATTCCCTGATAAGACCGAGAAGCAGTTCTGACCGTCGATATGGCCGCGTGGACGAAGCGCCCACGGTTTTTGTGCGCATTAAAGCGCTTTTCTGTATTCATATATCGTATTTTCCCGGTTGATTCGAGTCATCCATCGGCAGTTCATACACTCCGTGCTCGGTCGTGGATTGATCATCGCAACACCAGAAAAATAGAGAACTTTCCGAGGTGGTCGACCTTTTTTCGTTCACGACCGAGCCGGATTGTTGTCCAAACAAGACAAAAGCTCTTTGCCACTAATGAACGATCAGCTAATTGACCTCTAGCATCGCGTCCATTCCCCCGAACCATCGGAGCGTTCCAAAGACGAGAGCCTGCTGGAAATCACTCGAAACCACTCGTTTCCCCCGGATCGAGTCGCTTTCGGTTCGCTTCGAAACAAGGTAGAGTTCGAAGATCCGCGAGAAATTCTGGAACGCTCAGACATTATGATTTGCCAAGATATCGAATCACTGTGTGATTCCCATGATACGGTGTACTGTACACGGCAGAAGCTGCGAGGGCTGGTTGTCAGATTCTCGGATGAGTCGACTTGAAGCGGAACGCTTGATAGAGAACCGGGAGTATCGGACGCAACTTTCCGGATTGCAGAAGCTGACATTCGTCACCCGCTGGGCTGTCAGGAGACGAAAGATGTCTTCGATCGAGAGGAAAACCATTTTATTTGCTGACATCCTCTTCTGCCAGTCTGTCGACCACCCCTCGCTCGAGAAGCGCTTGACCTTTTCTTTCTGAGATGAAAACTCACAGAAGTCTGTCCGATCCTGGAAGACGTGGCGCTCTTCGAGGCAACGATAGACGGCATCTCGGCATTCCCAAGTCCGATCTCCCGAATTTTTCGCTTTTTCTTGTGCTACGTATATGTGTATACGGCTTTTTCGAGGGAATCCAACTGGTCAACGAATGCTCTTCCAGAAACTTTGTCGCTGTTTTCCAAACTACATCAATCTTTAAACTCCTATGTGATCGGCGTTCGCTAGTAGAGCGACCAGCGAAGCGATTCGTTCGAATTTAGATCGCAAACAAAGGCTACGAGGATAATTCACGAGTTCGCATACTGAACAGTGGTACGGGTAGTGGTACGGGTCCCTGGCGTCAAGAGGATTAATCAGAGCTGTGAAGTTCGTTCAGAACGTACGCGTTCGCCAGCACGCAGTCGACCTGGAATCGCGCCCACTCAAATAGTGGGGGAAGATCAGAAAATTACAAGAATTTCAGACTGTGTGTCAAACGGGAAAGTTTATTTTAACGGTGACGACTGCGAGTCGGAACGGCTTTCGGGCTGCATCTTATTCTTTCTCCGCTCGTTCTCGTTCCATGTCAGGTTCGGGTGTAAACAGACAAACAAATCAGCGACCCCGAGAATCGAAAGTATCGGGTGTGTGGTAGGCATTGAAACGCCCGGATGAACTTCAATAGATTCTCGCCAAGAAGAACGTTTGTTGGAACGCTCCCTTTTGTCGCGTACTTGGATATGTTCGTGATCTTCGGTTTTTACATTTTCGATGAAGTTTCAAAGTCTCGAAGCGAAGACCTCTGACTCTCGACGAAGCCGCCCATTTGGCCTTTGACCTTCAGCTCGGCCATTCCTACGGGGCAACCCTAGATCCGGCTTTTTCGGTCCACTACATGAGGAGGTCCGTGCGTAGTCAATAGACGCGTCGAGATTTCACGGAACGCCGCTACGAGTAACGAATTTGTTCTTTTTCGTCCCGAACAAAAGACCAAAACACTTTTGAGGGGTCCGGGAAACGTTCGGCTTCAGCGCTGAGGGAGTTCAGCTCGGTTCCTCGCTGTCTCATTCTCCTGAACTGAACAGTTTCGAATTTCTGGAACCACGAACATCGAATCATATGACCAACACGATGCGTGGAGCGGGGGTCCTCGCGATGCGTGAAACATCTTTGATTCGATGTCTTCGAGTTCGATGACGAATGCAAGCTGATCCATGAGAGTCACCAGTAGTTACCTACGTCGTTCCAAATATCCCCCTTCCGGCACCTTGGAACCCGAATCGACTGTTGGATTGTCCGTCGGCACGATCACAAAAATCAAAGTCAGTTTGCTCTTGTGTTACGGTAGCAAGAAAAAATATGGCCTGTAGTTCGTTTTCCGTGCGTTCCGCTGGAACCCAACAGACGGCCGGCAAATACTGTTAGCGAAGTAGCGTCCCATGGCGTGAAAAGCAAAAATTCGAATGATGCGGACGACGAGCGAAGTGTATGTAGACGGTCGCTCCGCGGCTCAGCGGTTCGCTCGTTTGCGATTACGGTCTGTTGCTTCAGACGGAAGTGAGTCCCGGTCCATTTTGGTTCGGTTCGCTTTAATGTAACCAATTGACGATGCCACCGCCAGCATGGATACCATACGTCATCTGTTCCCTTGCTTCGCGTATGGTCGTCACAGGCCTGAGTGGCTTTTGGACTGACCTTTCTCTGAAGACCAATTTCTCGGGTTCAGTTATTCCTGCAGAAGCGAAACTGGGGGAGCGACGAATCGGGCATTTTTCGCCACAAACGTGACCGGAAAGTTGGGATTGTGTTGATTAGGTTTTCAAATACTCACTCAGTTCCTGACGCCCTAGTGCAATGCTTCTCCAGAGCGATCAGTGCTTCCGTTGATATGGCACCGGAAAAGGCGTAAAGTTGAGAGCACGCCCGCAAAAACTGAAGATCACGCTTGTGTTGCAGGAAGCATACGAATCGCCATCACAAACGTAACCGCGAAATCAGCTCAAATCCGATGGAAGCCTCGGAAGAAACCCCTTCCTCCTCCCGGGATATTTTACAGGTGAGTGAATAGACTCGCTCCGATCGATTCCATTGAAGTGGATGTCGCCGATGAATCGGAAGCGCAGAGCTCTTTTAGTACCAACGCCCAGCGCACCCTTTCAATTGAGAGGTATTTACGAGCGCTCGATGGCTTGGACTGAAAGCGAACGTCTCTCCGTTCCCGCCCTTCTCTTGTAACAAATATAGATAGATGTATCGGTTCGTTGTTTGTGTAAGTGAGTTTTAATGCTCGTCAGACACGGCAACACGTTCCATTTTTACGATGCTTTGAATCTTAATCGTTTGCGATTCTTTGTCGTTTCTTGACGTTGTCGTTTGTCTCTTCTTCCGCAGCGCCAAGTTCGACGGAGTGAACACCCAGTGGAACGGAGCTCACGTGAACGACGATGGCAACTCCGCAGATCTGAAAAATCTCAAACCGCACCAGGATTATGTTATAAAAGTCATGCAGGATGGCAGCTCGGTAATGAACTCATCAACGACACACCCGGATCGCTGCTTGCGACCCGGAGCGAATGCCCAGAAAAAATAAAGATTGTTAATGTCTGTTCTATGCGAACTTTTAGGAAATCTCCATGTTCCGCACCGCGGAAAACTCGCGAACGGGTCGACCCCAAATCAGGATGCTGAATCGGTCCGCCAGCTCTGTTACACTCGCCTGGGATGATTTCGACAACTCCGAAAGGTCCTGATTCACTTCGGTTTGATTTAGCTCCGATTCTAGATACCTATCTAAAATTCGGGATCGAGGATTGATTGATGTTCACTGAAGGGAAACTCTGAACTCCGAAACCTTGCTCATGAATCGAATATTGTGAATTGCAGCTATAGAATAGAGTACCGTCCAAGTGACGCGGGAGCGTACGACTTGTGGAACAGCGTGAAGATCTCCGCCAGTTTCGGAACTGTCAACAACCTCCAGCCAGGCACAGGATATTCGTTCAGAGTCAAGAACTCTCAAGGACTCACGACGGAAGCCATCTCCAAATTCACCGAAGGTAACGCATCCCTCGCTCCCGAATCTCAGATTTTTCGTGCCTGCGTCTACATGTCGATCTGAAACAGCGCGGAGCTTGAGCTCCACTTCTCAAGCGACCTGAGCTTTTCCCTGATTCCGTCTCGCATGAGGTCAGATTAGTTATTTTTCTCTGCAGACGGATGTGTTCGTCTGGGCAAGGACTACAATGTTGGCGAAACGTTCTTCGAGGGATGCGACCTTCGCTGCGTATGCCGAGGGAGCGACCAGGGCGATTGCGAGCCTCGTTGCGCCCCACCGTTCGTGAAGGGCGGCACTCCAGCGGCGTCTGTCACCCACTGTCATCAGGTGCCGTCGAAAACCGACAGCTGCTGCGTTAGCGTTCATTGCGAACACGGGAAACCGGGCAGATGTCCTTCCCCGGATCGTAACGTAAGCCTTCCAAGCTGCAGTATTCCGTATGGTTGATTGCTGTAACGCATTGTTATTCTGTTGTTGATCTCAGTCGGAAACTTGGAAGTGGCACAAAACTGTAGGCCTTCGATATGTGATTCAGCTCTCTATCTTCATTTCCAGCTCACCACTTGCGCTTCTGGCTGCACTACAGACGCTGATTGCATGGGGAATGAGAAATGCTGTCATAGCGAAGTCTGTGGACGATCGACTTGCGCGGGGCCCTCGAGCGAAGACTTGGATGATCGATGCTCAAAACTTTCGTGTGGTCCCAATTCGTTTTGTCTGCTCAGCGGTGAGAAAGCATCCTGTGAATGTCTGAAAGGATACTCTGGAGACCCGAACGATACGCGACTCGGATGCAACTCATTCGCACCGAACGTCGCGCCCGTGGATCCTGGAGTTTGCTCTTACAAAAACAAGTAGGATATCAATCAAGTTTCAAGAATACAAGTTGCTTGAGGTCAGCGATTGAAAATTATATATATGAAGACGGTACCCCAAATTCCCGCTCACCCCCGCAGGCGATACCCTGTTGGCGAAGAATTTGAAGATCAATGCAGTTTCCGCTGTCACTGCACCGACAGTTTTGAGGTCGAGTGTCGAGAACGATGTCCAAAGCCTCCGCCCAGGATACCTGCAGATTGCCACCTGATCCCCGACCCGAAAGACTCGTGCTGCACGATTCTCGCTTGCGAAAGGAACTCGACGCTCGCCCCCCAGAGATTCCAGGGCTGTGAATACAACGGTGAGACCTATTCCTTCCGTTGACTCTTTCTTTCTGCGGAAGATTCGCTATACAGAGTTTCGAATCGTTGAAACTATCATATTCAGACGGACCGCAATTCTGATGTGACTCCCCATTGTTGCAGGACGCCGGTACAAAGTTCAGGAAGAGTTCGAGGACGGTTGCGATAGCAAGTGTGTTTGTGATGCCACCGAGTTCGTCTCTTGCAGTCCTCGATGCGCCCGCGATCTCGGCGACTTGGACGAGACGTGCAAGCTTCTGAGCCATCCCAAAGATCAGTGTTGTCAAGTTCCTAGTTGTTCCGAACGCGGAGCAGAAACCCCTCTAACCGATGCATCTGGTGAGTGGGATTAGAGAGCAGTTTGCAGTCACCATACAGTGCCCATTTCGCATCGAGCTGGATCATGATTTGACTTTTAGTGTACGAGCACTCATTGAAGTGAATTTCTGAATTGAAGGTCTCCAAGTAGTCCTGGAACAGGTGAAGGTTCTCAACTCGACGCAAGTTGCGCTAGGCTTCATTGTCCGGTACGGAGAGGCGCCTTCCAGTGCGCAAGTTTGGTTCACACGACAGGATTCGATCTCTTGGCTGAAACGGAAGTACAAGGTGAGCTTCAATCTGATGCTGAAATACTTTGGTCACGGTGGTGGTACTTTATCATGAGGCTCGAGACCATTCGCTCCGCTAAGGTGGCTGAACCCTGATTTTCGTTTCTAGATGACACCCTCACAAGGCTACATCCTGGACGTGACGGGACTCGAAGCAAACACTCCGTACCTCATGAAGGTCGTCGTTGGTAAAATGGAGAGCAACACGGCTAGGGTGAAAACTCTCCGCCGACCCGTGGCTCAAGTCGTCGAAGGTTGCGTTCACAAGAACCGAACCTACGAGATAGGGGAGACTTTTAACATCGGTTGTGAGCAGAAGTGCGTCTGTGACAGAGATGGCGTTGTAGAGTGCCAAGGACGATGCGAGGTGAGTTGAGGCTGCAGAGGGCGTCTCAAACGGAGACAGCCATCTTGTCCCGCTGTTGGGAACGCTCCTTCTGCGAAATCCCTAGTTTGCTTTCCCTAACATAGATGACCTGGAATTTTCAGACATATGTGGACGTGATTGGCTACGAACATTGCGAGTGGGTGGAGTCGCCGGACGACGCGTGTTGCAAGGTTCCCTCCTGCGGCACGCCGGGTAGCCGAACGAACAGGCCTCTCGTTTTTCCGGAATTCAACGTCTCGTGCAGTGATGATGCCGGACGTCAGTATAAAGTGAGTACCCAGCTCCTCCAAAACTAAAATCCATCGAAACACCCGATTCTTCTGAATCGGGTTTTGGACCTTCAAAAAGTGGTTTGGGAAACAACAGGTCTTTCAGGCCACTAGCGCTGGATGCAGAGCTGTCGAAGTCGTCGAATTCATCCGGGTTTTTGTGTTTCCAGGTCGGTGAAACTTTCTTCAAGGAATGCCATGAACAGTGTATATGTCAAGTGAACGGCAAGCCCATATGTCGCCCAATCGATTGCAAATCGCACCTTGGAGATTGCTCCGAATTCGAAGTGATCGACGTCGACTTCATTCCGAAAGCTCCGAACTGCTGTCCACCGACGAAATGCAAGAGTGGTGAGTCTCTATCAATCTTCCGTTATCATAGATTCATCATGCGCATGTTCGAGCAGAATCCGAAGAGTCGCGCTCAGACTTAGTTCATCGTGCACGGGACGTACCTGTCGAGCTTACTTGTTAGCAAGGAAATATCAATGCCACGGTCCACTGAGCAGAGTCCAATGTTATCCACAGACAATTCGTGCGTTCACAAGGGGGAGAAGTACCGCAACTTCCAACAGATACCTCAAGAGCTCGTGGAACGTTGCGACCAACGATGCGTCTGCGTGGGAGGATCCATTCAGTGCGAAGATCGGTGCCCGCCTCCCAATAGCTCACCACCTCCCACTCTTCCTTGTCCTCCGTCACTCGCGTATCGAGGCCGTCTCCCAGGCGACAACTGCTGTACGCATTGGATGTGCAAGGATACGGATTCAAGTCTGAGGAATGTTCAAGTCGTTGCCGTCAATTCAACGGCAGTCCGGGTTCACTTCTTCCTCCCGAAGATGCTGCTGGGACAAGAAGGCGACGTCGAAATCCGGTTTTCAACCGAGCTGGAGAAGAACCCCGACGACTGGGAGAGCCGCAGATTCTCGAAAACCTCCGGAAAGGTGTTCGATAACGCAAACCTACAGTTCGATGTGACAGGTCTACAGGCCAGATCGATGTACGTCTTCCAGATACTCGTCCACATTGTGGGCATGCACGAAAGTATCAAGAGCGCAACGCTTTCTGTCGAAACTCCCAGTGGTAAGTCTTTGGCAAATCGACGTCCATTCATCAAGTCCAGCAGCAGCTGCAATACTGCAAACTATTGAAAATGTACGTGATGCGATGTGAGTTCAACATCTCTCCTTGCGATTCACGCGTATGTTCATTCTCCCCAGAACAACCGGTCGTCATCCGTGCTGCCATGGACATTGAACTAACTTATCGGGAGTCGAGTATTATCGTTCAGTGGCGAGCGCTCACGCCCCGCGAGAGGGAATCCGTCGACGGAATCCGTGTTGTCTACGGAAAAGCCAACGGGATTCCCCTGACTTTATGGAAGAAGAGCGAACTTCTCCATCGAGACATTACCTCATATACGATAGAAAAGATTCAACCGAATACAAAGTATGTCGTCAACTTGGAGTTCATAACGAGAGACAACGCACATATTATCTCTGAAAAATCTTCGGAAATCCTGACGCCGAGCGACGTCTACGCCTTCAAGGTAAGAGCGGCCCCTACTAAAACGATCGGATTCGGATCAGATTTTGCCGAATGATACGATGACCTTTCTCTCTATTGTTGCCGAATGAACGGTTACGTCCTCTTTTCAACTTCCACGTCGTTCACAGATCACTTTGACTCCGGAACGCATAACACCCCAAGCAGCCATTATTCTACTTCTTGGAGTACCTTCGCCGATCTCGAGGTACATCACCGTTGTGAGATTGTCGCACGCATCCAGCCAGAATCCCGAAAGAGAGCAGAGCTTCCAAAAACTGCATGAACCCAAAATCTACCTTGACGGACTACAGCCGTCCACCTCCTACAAGGTACCCATCCAATGTTAATGCTCCGATATTCCTCCAGAGTTGTGGAGTCGAAAGATGTAGCAGTTCATTGGTTCCTTTGCGAATGCGGCGTACTCAGATTTCCCTGAATCACCTGAATTCTAAACCTGAAAAGGCGCCAAGTAACCTGTTTCCAATTATCCCAGGTATGGCTAGATGCCTACTTGACGAACGGAGAGGCGATAGCGTCTAATATCCTCGAGTTCCGCACACCATCCGACGCTCTACATCAGAGCCATCACGGCAAGAGGACGCTGCAAACTGTGTTCCTGGTTCTGCTTGTTCTCGGTATGGAGCTCTCTGACGAAAGCAGCTAATCAACCCATATTAATTTCGCTCGACCGCACGCAGTCCATGGAACATCCGCAAAATTCTCTCGGCCATTCATGTAACCCTTTCTTCATTTTAGGTCTTTTCGCTCTGTCTGCGTTCGGCTTCGCTTGGAATCATTTCCAGCTGCGGCGTCAGAAAGGAGCGACAGACCTTGCGGCCTATGACAACCCAAGTTACAAAGTCGAAATGACCACAATGAGCAACAATTCGAATCATTCGGTAACGTACTGAATGCTGACCGAACCTTTGCTTCCCCTCTGCTCCTCCTACTCCTCCTTCATGGCTCCGGCTAAGAAAGCTTCATCGCCTGAAATCCGCAGTAGCTCTAACGCCTAAGTCTGTCTCTGCCTAAGTGCCCCTGTTCCTAGACCCTGGACTCCCACCAACGACGACTCGGTACGGTAGTCGTCACCTTAGCTGACCCGTATAGACGCATTTCGCAAGAGTGAGGTGTTGTCTAGGACGCCTCGTTGGAATTCCCCCATATGTATGCCATGAAGAAGATCCTTGCACCGATCCGGAGCTTGATCAGCATACTGACTGAAAATACAGATATTCTATTTTAGATTTCGCCCGCACCCGAGGTCGTAGTTCTGAAGTGGAACTTCTTGATTTGAGATTTGGGAGGCCACGAACCGTCGATGTACCCGAAGAAGCCCTGCTCGCGCTGAACGGACTCGAGAAACCTGATCGAATATGATACTCCTAGAGTCTCTTCCGAGAAGTCGCGAAGATACGTTTCGAATATATTAGGGAAGACAGTAATCGCTAAACCCTTGGTTGTAAACAGTGGGAAACTAGAAATCGTCGTCGATGGACACTGCCAGCGACTTCTTCATGTAAATACGCGAATCTTGTAAATGTATCCAGAGGGAATCCAGGATCTGCAGTAGCGATTAGCGATGCTATGTAATTTATTCACGATAGTCACCCATTTTCGGGTTAACTCATGATGGCATAGAAATAATGATCCATTATCTCGAGGCAAATGTGATAGCTTTCCCAAGACGCAAGCGTTATGTTATCCAGTCCCGTACGTCCCCGACCTTTGAGATTTCGTCTCTCATGATGCGCAGGCACTATGTCCGAGTTCGAGTGAGTGAACGACTGAGCTGTACTTCAAGGAATGATTGACGTAGACCACCTTTCTGATGAATGTAAATAAACTTAAGCCTGTGGAAATGTGACATAGGTCAGCAACGCAAGACCTTGGATTTTCCGAATGAATCAATTCTGCGGCCATTTCAACCAGTTTCTCCAATTGGGAATTCCTCCTTTCCTCTCGGCTTCACGGAGCATCGGGACCAACTGAGTTCGTCAGATCATTCACTTCCCACCCACGCAATCTAAGGAGTCGCGATTGTCTGTCGTACGGACTGCGGTACGCTGAGTTGGTCGCAGACATCGAGACACGTCCTGGATTCCAGCTTTAGCCCGAAATCGCAAAATTTCGAGAGCAT
Organism: Neoseiulus californicus; assembly: GCA_028455905.1. Classification (NCBI taxonomy): domain Eukaryota; kingdom Metazoa; phylum Arthropoda; class Arachnida; order Mesostigmata; family Phytoseiidae; genus Neoseiulus; species Neoseiulus californicus. Next base: position 3,712,383 of record JAMQGS010000002.1, on the reverse strand, counting down.
GAAGTCTCGTAACAACGAACCACTCGAGACGGGAGTCTCGTTCGTCTCCCTCATGGGCCTTGCAGTCTAAAAATGATCAAGTAGCTCGATACAATGCAGAATATATTTTTCATTCCCATATCAAAGCGTAAGTAGAACTCCTCGTAGGTACAGATGCACCTCATACAGTTCCGTCTGCGGCGACAGCGGGCCTGTAACGGGGTCATACGACGGGAAGCGAGCGCCGTCCTAGAGCGAGTTCCGGAACACTACAAAGCGGTGCACCCGTCTGACTTCCCTCCGATCCTTCAAAGTTGGGCAGTACTCCCTTGTGTGTGCGAAATCTCCGCCACCGTTGTTGCAAAGATCACACTTATAAGCCCTGAGAACACGGCATGTGACAATGCCAGCATGGTTCTGAACAGCGTGACTGGTGTAAAAACCGATGGGCATGCCTTTCGCTCGACAGTACGTGCAGTACCCCAGTGAGGCCGAAGGCACGCTTATAACACGGGGTACATTCCATGGCGAAGGGAATAAGGGCTGCAGTCGCCCGCGATGGCGAGCGGCTGCGGGGGGCGCTCGGGGGACGGGCGGCGATTTCATCGGCGCCGGAGCGATTTCTTTAGCGTCGAGGTCGGCTCGGATGCAGCTCCCGGCCTCGTCTTCACAAGATTTTTGCGGCAGATCGAAGAAGAGGGCTCTGCTCTCAGGTCCTCTGACAGCCCAAACGCTGCTCTGTTGGCCCTGGATTACCTGGAGGGAATTATTGAGCCCGAGTCTCGAGTGTTGACTTTCCCAGGCATCCTCGCCGCGTGGACTCACCCCAGCCGTCGGTGGGTCGGGAATTCCGGTCAGATCGCGTTCGCGCAGCAAATCCATTTCCATCATAGAAGCGGATAAATCGTTCTCGACTTCTGAACGTTCGCATACCGCCTGAGAATTCATGCTGCTTAAGTCAATCGAAAACGCTGTTGAATATCGAATGAATACAGATCGAGTCCGAACCCGATTTTTATCGGCGGAGCTCGATATTTCTCCTCTCCTCCAAGAGACGCGCGTTCTGAATGCTCATAATCACTGAACTGAGTTGCGGTTCATCAATCCTGCAGAAAGAGCGAAAATATGCCCGACTTCGACTTCGATCTCTCAACTCGCTTGCTGCTTTGGTTCCGGGCCAGCTGGCTCGAGCTGTTAATCTCGATGGCTCTCTAATTTGAGCAATCAGAGGATTCTCAGTTTCAACATAACGGAATCCCAGCAGTCTAGGTCTCGAAATCCTCTAAAATCGGAGTACCGAGACGCGCGTTTCGACCCTCTCAGCTCAAGTGAGATGCCTCATGGGCTACACCTTCTCTGATCTCGACTCTGATCCGTTAGCTTTCAAAAGCTCCTCACCACGGCCAAGAATTGTCTCCAGCTCCAGATGGAAGCTCCGAACAGAGATGAGTTCCGGAGGTCCAGGAGAAGACTTGATTCGCGGGTGGGTCTGAGACAGTATCACCCCAGGCTAGAAATCACCAATCTGAAGAAACTTCCATCCGGATATCATGAGTTGTCGAAATCCGGATGGACCCCACTGTGTTGAGCTTCTCTCCAGATCAAGAGACAACAGTAGGCCGGAGGAGAAGGGGAGTTAAATTACTAATAATTCCCGTCCTGGAAGGGGTTTCGAAACCTCGCTGTTTGCTTATGGGGATCCGGTTCTCTGAGAACTTTCGAAAGTAGCTCTTCGCGATCATAGCAGATACCGAGGCGTCGGCGTCGCACCGTTGAAATGCAGAGAAACCCTCTCACGGCGGGATTGGTCGGGACTGGACCCGATCTGCATTCATTCAATTGCAAACTGTTCTCTGAACGACTCGGCAGCATGAATTTCCAAGCGGTCATCGAGCGTTCGGAAGCCGAGTACAATTTATCAACCTACTTGATGGAGAGGTATTCTCTTCGCGAACGCGATCTGGTCGGTTTGAGAGATCCTCACACGCATGGGACTCCACACATATAAACAAAGGCGAGGCTGCGCACTCGATGGGAGTAGGAATCGCACATCACGAGCATAGGGGTGCACTTGTATCGAATCTACCAACCTGGATCGCAGCGTTTTAGCTCGGTGGCCCGTCAACTCATGATTGCATCGAGAGTGCGGATGTGGGTACGCGCAGGTTCTGCGGCGGCCAATGCACACGTTACCACACATGGGAATGTTCCGCTCCCGAAGCGGAGGAGGAACGCATGGTACTCGCGATAGCGATAGAAGCGTAAGCATACGTCAATTTCCAGGCGGCCAATAATTTTTGAAGCTGTTCTGAATACGGATTCCAAAATACTGCTAGTTAGTGATATCCCAAGAGCAATTCAACCCACCAACCCATGCCTTCTTCCAGCCCAGTGCTAATTCTTTGTCAAGGCTCGGAGCTCGAGTCATTGGAGCCCTCGAGCTAGCTCATGGTTCTTTTGGCATGATTTGAAAAGGACTGATAGGTCTCCCCGACTCCCTCTCAGCGTTTACCCGATGGTTGATGGCCGCTCGCAGATTGCCCCTATCCGGTTCTCACCGTGAAGGATTTCCAGCTTACCCTCTAGGCATGCCCTTCAGATAGGAGAATTCGGTAATTCAGGAGACAGGACTGGCCTCCGAAACAGGGGCAAAGCTCCTCTAGGGGTCCCGGAGGGGGAATAAATCGGGATCCGCTGGCGTAGATTGAGAATTCGATGCGATCGAGTTTGAGCTTTCACGTTTGAGAACCTTCCGAAGTTATCTCTCCCTCATTTCATGATATCCCGAATCGAGAAGCACGACAGAGACACATGATCAACGGCTCCGAGTGGGTTTCATGGTCTTTTTTTCCCCAGTGTTTCGGACGACTTTGGAATCTGAAACGAATTTCCGTCTCCCCCTTCTTGAAGGGGAGTTTTGCGGCAAAGCGTCGAGTGCCGGATCACGCAAACGTCCCTCAGATGATTCGATTCAGGACGAATGATCCTGTTTCCCTGGGCGGTGCAGTCATCAGGACCGTATGGGTAGAAGCGGCGCGAATACGTCTTGATGGAAGTCGACGGTCCACTGGAGCCCTTTCCAGCATTCTTCGACGAAGTCCGGAGCTGGAGTCCATCGAAGGCTCGAGCGAGTTCATTGTCATCCCGATGTGAGATGAGATGGACTGATAGCTTCCCCCTCTATCTCAGCACTCCCCCTGTTTCGTGTGTTCTTGCAGACCATCCCCATCCAGCTCTCACCATGAAGGATTTCCAGCTTACCTAAGACATCCGCGCCGACAAAATCCGTTGTATCTCCCGGCTCGAAAGATAGTGACCCGATCAGTCTCCATGTTCTTATGGACTCAGCTTCGCGCACTCCGAATGAATGTTCAGCGATCAACGATGGAACCCTCGCCTGGATGCCGTGCCTTAGAATTACAAAGTACCTAACATACGCCACAAGATATTCGTGGAGATTATGGAGAATCCGAAAGCTCAGTCTACCAGTTCGGAGCAACCGATGGGGCACCACCGAATCGCCCACTGCGTGCATCGCGCTCATGGATCATGTGGAGCCGCCGGTCGATTGTAGAATTAGTGACTCGCGCGGAGAGTGAAGAATGAGGTCGGTCGATCGATCTGAGCTCTTCACTGCATGGTATCTCACTCACGCGCGTATGGATCGGGTAGAACCCATGACATTCATTTTGAGGGAAGTTGGCAGTTGCGGGAGGGTCAAGGGAACCAGAGGAAAAACTCAGCCATCGTATCGTGGCAGTCAGGATTCTTTATTCTCCCCACGACGAGTCAGACGTCCAAGGATGGCTTCGATCATTGCAGAAGCTGTACGTTAGGAAGTTCATCGGGGCGGAACCGTGGTTGTTCGAGCATTCGAGTACCGATTTTTCACCCTGGGAGCCGGGGCAGGTGGTGGGATGGTGGCTTGCAAGTGGTCCGGGATTTCCGTGGTATTCTGAACATCTCCGCCATGATCTTCAGAGTTTCCGAACGCAGCGGGAGCCTCGGTTCCACGAGACTCAGAGATTGTTTGATTCATCGCTGGTGTTTCGATGGGAGCCAGAGGGAGCTCTGATCTGAGTGTTCCGTTGGCGGCATGAACTGGGAAGGAGTTTGTGGTCGTAGACGCGAGCTTGGTCGGAGATTCCGTTGTCGGCCCAGGTCGAGGGTAGTCGTTCACGACGACGATTTCCGCGTTCGTATCCGGTGGAATCGTGGACACGCTCTGGACGCTCTTAGGAGGTATCTGTGGCATCCGAGTGTACCTGTGAACGGGTTGAATGAGTGCTGTCTTCTCGTCGACAGCAACAGAGACTGAATATCAAAGGTGACTTTATTTGGTCGCGAATACCATACCTCGGAATCTGCGGCGCCGGCGCTAGGGTAGGCATGTAGAGCCGAATCACCCCACCTCCAGGAAGTTCCTGTTTGGAAACTTCCGCCGGATAAAGTTTCTTGAACAGCTCGAGTGAAAGATGACGAGTTTTCTCCGGTGCAGCTCCTCGGGACGATAGTTGGAATGAATGACTGTTTGCTGGTCTGAGACCGAGATCCTGAGGACACGAATTACTCTCGGGACACAGGATCAAAACGCAGTCCGTGTTCTCGATCCAGCGTTCCTGGGAAAGCAGAACCCCTGAACTTGTTTCCAGGGTCGGGAACCATATTCGGTGAAACTATGTGTCAAAATGTTGCCTCACCTCGCATTGAACGCATCCTCTTAGCAAAGCACCTTTCACCGTGTAGCGTACGAGCAGATGGATTTTCTCTCCCGTAGCTCTATTCAGACATCTTGCGGGGCATCCATTTGCATCCTCACCCTCCGGGTCCCAATGTCGGGGACATGCGGTTAGTCCGCGAGGCGATGCCACTGGAAAAGCCAGAAACGTGACAACCACTCACAGGAAGCCGTGACAGGAAGAGTGGGGTGATGTTCACTTTCGAGAGTCTAAGACTCGAAGGGGTGACAAGTAATGAACACGTTGGAGAATCTAAGAGTTCGGGTCGAGGTCAGACTCCTGAGATTATGAGTTCAAAGAGAGCGAATGGTTTCTCGGCTCCATCAATTTGCGAATGCGAAAGGCAGAAAATTCGGATCTTGTTCTACCCGTTGACCACGCTGCTCTACCGCCACCGGGAACGGTGTCCCCCTGATCGCCCGAAACCGTAAGCCCGAAACCGTAGGACCGAGTGCCGTTCGCCCGAGAGTCGGTAGCCCGGCAGCCGGACGCCCGAGAGCCGCTAGCCCGACGAAAACCCTCTCCCATTCTTCAGGCGGCGTGAATAAACGAAGCTTCTATGGGGAGAGATTCCGAAGCTAGAAGCGAAACGCTAGAAATGAATAACTTGAAGACAATCTGATATTCATATTTAGAAGCGCATCGGCTCAGCGGTATCGCGCATGAAATAGGCGAATATTGCAATAAAAGCTTCATTTCTATGGCTTTTGTCCAGAGTCCCGAAGCTCGGGAATGCTAGGATGGTGGCAGGGCTGTTGCGTCCTCCCACAGAGGGAAAGATAGAGTGGAAACATACTCTTGGATCCCGAGGTCATAGTCTCCTCGGGTATCAACGGACGAATTCCTCGACGAATCCTTCTTGGGATGGACGCGCAATTCCAGCCGTATCTCTGACAATAGCTGAATTCATCAGTTCATGAGCGGTCATGAAGGACTCAATTGTCCTGCTTAGCACACTTGTCGCCGAAAGCCTCCGTTCGGTTCGTATGTTCACTCGGAGCGTCTCGGCGTCAAGCATAGAAGCTTTGCTCTTCCGTCGCGGTTGAAGATTGAGAAAGGGTGACTGTCGGGCTAGCGGCTCTCGGGCGTGCGGCCCCCGGGCTACCGATTTTCGGGCGAACGGCCCTCGGGCTTACGGGTTCGGGCTAGCGGTTTCGGGCGATCGGGCTGTAATCCCGGGAACAGCTGCGGGCCGGCGACGCGTTGAGTCTCCGTCGAATACCCATAATCATGAGTCAGTAGTCACTCCAGGCTAGGCATAAGATGCAAACCCCCAAGTGGGTCACTCAACGGGATCTGTGCCGGAGTTCAAGAGACTCGAATTCCGTCGGAGACCGAAGCTCAACCTTGGTGTAACACTCCTGAACCAAAACGGTAGATTGTAGATACATCAGCAAAGCTGACCCTCCATCCTAGATGCGGAAACCAGCTTCAAAACACGTACACACGGTAACTGCAGCAAAACACAGGCACGTTGCTATCGCTAGAGGCCACATGGCGTCGGCTGACTGTCAGTGCGACGGATATTTTAGAAGAATAGAGTTTCTACTACGTGGACTCCGACTTTCTCGTTCCCTAATAAGGGGCAGAAGAACATCGCCGATGCAACAGGGACGAGAGAGTTGGAGAAAGAGAAAAGAAAGTTCCCAGTACACCGCCGTCATCAAGAGGCGGACCAGCAGAAACCGCTAAAACAAAACATGAAAAACGAAGGATAATGTCGGGCACTTGTCATTTCCATGACGTCACAGTGACTCTATGACGCGAAATGATTTACCAAGTGAAGTCTTGCCGAAACCGATGTCAGCCGGCGATCAGACCATGTGTGGTTTCTCTCCTTCTGCATTCAATTTTCTGAAGTTTCTGCTGCCGCTGTTTCCACTCGTCTGTGTCTCGGTTCATTGGAACATCGAGGATCAATGAGATGATTCCAAAGCACGTGGCGCCCAAGCTTGTTGTTTCAGGCCGCTGTTGGTTGATTTTCAACAATACGCATACTTCCGCCGATTTTGAGGGACCTGGGTCAAACTCATCTGGAACAGGCCTTTTTCCAGAGCTCCGCTCGATACTCGGGATTGCACTCCAGGTTAGAAAGTATTTCCCGTTCTTCGAAGGAACGAATCTCTCGCCGTAACACTGGGGATTTGAGCCGAAAAATCGACGCATGTCTCCTAACGTTTATCTTCAAGAAAGAAATCCTGTGAAAGTCTATCTTCGTTCAAGCTCAGCAAGCCGTGTGTCACCCGATCCGCGTGGCAACCAATGGCTCATCGTCTTGCTCCATCATGTTTCCATCAAGGCTGCGTGACGCTACAGCCATTCCCGTTCCAGTAGAGAGGCGATGCTGTCGACAGTATTGAGCAGCTCGCGAGTCTCGCGCTCCATCTCACTTAACAGCATTCGTCGAATTCTTCAGGAATGGCTCATAAAGTTCTGCCCATATTCGAACGGAACGCCTCTCCGAAAACAATTCAGAGTACCTCCATCACCGATGGGACTCGTGACTAAACGGCGACCTGAATTCATCCAATCGAAACATCCAACTGTGGATTCCTGAGATTGTGCTCGTAGTTACTCCGTCCGGTCCGTCACTTGATACCCTCGAGGGACGGCCCTCTTCAATGTCCGGTCGGTGTGTCAGTTGACTCGCTGCACTCATCGAGATACACGTGCAAGCTCCTTGGACCCTCAGTCCTACGGCATCCGGAGTTTTGATCGATTGACGGCCCTGCGGGGAGCTGCAAACATGAACCCACGAGGGTCCCGCAGCGGTGGGCGAACATTCAAATATGAATGTGAGCTTTGTTTTGTATTTCTGTTTTCCAAAATAAGTACAGTCGAACCCGCTTATAAGAGACTCCTCGGGGAATCGGTAATAGTCTCTTTTACCCGGTTTTCTCTTATAAACGGTTTCTATAACATGGGATCCTATGGAGCCGGGATCTGGAAACGGTCTCTTTTAACCGGTTTTCTCTTATATCCGAGTCTCTTATAAGCGGGTTCGACTGTACAACAATTGACGACGGTAGACAACGGAAAGTGAGCACGTCAAGCACGCGTATGACGAAAACCGATGCCGTCGTGATGAGAGATGTCGTTGTGGAAGTGGCAGCCATTCCGCAATGTTGCTATTTGCTCATGCCGTTCAATAATTCGGCTTTTTTTGGACGGTAACGTTTCACCCTGGAAACAACGTCGCTGTCTTTCAAAAATTCTCATGGCAGGGGTGTCGGTCCCACGGCCAGATGCATGTGAGGACCGAGAGGAAAATTTGGTTCGCTTTGTCCGTTTGATAAAGTTTCGAATTCTCAGGCTTGGGAACCATCTTAGAAGAGTCTCACGTGGTAGATTCGAAAGAGACTTCGATGCAATGCCACGTGGAATCGAGAAGCAAATAAGCGTTCATCGCTGCATTGTTCAAAACGGTGCTAATGGGCCTGACGCTCATGACGCTTGATGATGACAGATGATGATGATGGAGGAATCCGCGCTCTGGAGCCATGATCATGAAGTCTGAAGCCCGATCATCAGTGACGAGCTGGCCCTGTGTCCGACTCGATTGCTGCAACAGAAAACACAGAAGAGATGGAGAAGGCTCCGTGGCCATCACCGCTGCCGCCGTCAACATCGATGGCGGTACAAGAAGATTCCACGAATTCCTTTGCGTTCACGGCCCCGTCCGTCTAAAACAAGAACGTTTCTTTTCCCGGCTTTGTTGCCGTTGCTTGCTAGCCACGCGATACGTTGCTCTGCTGGATTCTTTCCTCGCGCGCTCCCGCGCTCGGCCGCGGGCTCCTTGTCCGCTCACTGTGCAGAGCCACTTCGGACCATTCCACGTAGAGCATTCTTTTCTCATCGCTACAAAGTATGATATCGACGCCGCTAATCAGCCCGCCATTTCTGGCCGGGGGTCACCCAATCGGTCGGATGACAAACTTCCAAGAGAATGGATCCTATGTTCCCTATGTTTTCGGGTTCTCGCCTGCCCAAGGTGGAAGATATCTCTCACCGAAGAGCTCACATCCGGTACTTGACCTTCGAACTGAAGATCGGGGAAACATTATCTACAGCCAATAGAGGTCGGAAGCCACAGGACTCAGAATGGACTGACAGGCGGAGGAACGGAGAAGGCATACGTATGTCGTACATTCCAAAGAGGGGGGGGGGGGGGGGGGGGGGGGGGGGGGGGGGGGGGGGGTGTTTTTTTTTTTTTTTTTTTTTTTTTTTTTTTTTTTTTTTTTTTTTTTTTTTTTGTTTTTTTTTTGGGGGGGGGGGGGGGGGGGTGGGGGGGGGGGGGGGGGGGGGGGGGGGGGGGGGGGGGGTTGGGGGGTGGGTTTTTTTTTTTTTTTGTTTTTTTGGGGGGGGGGGTTTTTTTTTTTTTTTTGGGGGGGGGGGTTTTTTTGGGGGGGGGGGGTTTTTTGGGGGGGGGGGGGGGGGGGGGAAATTGGGGGGGGGGGGGGAGGGGGGGGGGGGGGGAAGGGGGGGGGGGGGGGGGGGGGGGGGGGGGGGGGAAAAGGGGGGGGGGGGGGGGGGGGGGGGGGGGGGGGGGGGGGGGGGGGGGGGGGGGGGGGGGGGGGGGTTTTTTTTGGGGGGGGGGGGGGGGGGGGGGAAGGGGAAAAGGGGAAGGGGGGGGGGGGGGGGGGGGGGAGGGGAGGCGGGGGGGGGGGGGGGGGGGGGGGGGTTTTTTTTTGGTTGGGGGGGGGGGGGGGCGGGAGGCACTGAAAAAAAAACGGGAAACGTACAAACTACAAAAATTCAGGGGACAGGGTGGTGATTGGGACGAAAGTTATTTCAACCGTAGTCACGATTGCAAATCTTCGATTTCCGTGCCTTATCGATTCCATCGGAATTCCAAAAGCCTCGATACTAGGAAACTCACGAATGCTTGAAATTTTTGAAAGTTCAACATACCAGAGGAGCGGATCTCTCGTCTTTGTCATCATTGTCTGTAAATCCCTTCTTTTGGATTTCATCCGTCGACTATCCTCTTCCAAGAGAGCATCGTTCGTGCAGCTGGCAAAGTTTCAGGTTTCTCGTCCGACGCAGGCGGGGCAGACTTTGTTTTTCCCCGATCACTCCGGAATCCCGCACGTTTCCGCAAGAGGCGTCATCGTGCTCGTGCTCGGAAGTTATACGACAACAGACCTCGGAGGACTGTGGAATCCGAAGTCTTCTGAAGTATCCTGAACATTGTCGAAAAAGCGACGACAGCTTAGGAATTCCTGACGCTCGTCACGGCCTCGTTTCCGTCAAGAAAACCATGAAGAACAGCCAGCGTAGGCATCAGGTTTCGATGAACCGAACTCGTTCAAGACGTCCAAATGTTTCCATGCGGTAAGCTGCTTAGTTACACGCGCGTTAACGAGGGCGAGATGGGATGATTGGTTTGTAGCTTAAGATTTCTGCTGAACTGAATTGTGACCTTCAGCCGCGGACGCTGCACCAATGCGAACGAACCGAACTTTGCCACAGGCATCGAGAAGAGACCACTAATCTGAGAACCTGACACCCCGAGTAGCGGTTTCTGACACTCGCCCTCATGGACCTTGGAGGAAATCTATCGGGGCAGGCGGGTTTCGCGGTAAGACTCGACAGATCATGTTCCTGATTCCAGATTTACAGAATTTGCGCGCTAAGACGTAACGATTTTTTCATTGGATGGATGAAACAAAGTAACACTCGAGGAGCAATGTTCCCAAAGAAAGTCGACCGTAAGACAGGCGTTTGCTGCGATGAATGCTCGCGAACAGGATTCAGGGCTCGAGAATGAAGATTGGACTTCCCGAAATGAACAAATTTCAGCTACTTGTTGCCAACTGACCAGTAACCCGACAGCTGGTTTGGTTACAATATTTATCTATCCGCTTGCTTGTTGCGCCGACGATATTAGCTCTTGATGTCGTTGATAACTGGCTCGAGTGGAGGATATTACCCGTTTTACATATAGCCTGTCTTGTTTCTTTTTTTTTCTGTATTTTCTTTCCTTCTTTCTAGATAGCGCATTTAGAATTTCAAATGGATGAATATAGGCGTGTTCGATAACCTCTTCGGACTTCATTTGCATGCCCGATCCGAAGATTTGGGTCTTCGGGACCTTGCACGACGAATGCCCTGATTGTGAATGACCGTTGAGGAACAGGTCGTATCTGTGAGTTCCGTTCACTAGAGAGCAGTAGCGTACCCAGGATTTTTTGGTCGAATTTGCGAAGTGAGCTGGAGAGTCGTTCGCGTGACAATAGCTCACCTCCTCGGATCACGTTGATGAACGCGTCAAAGCTCTACTTCAATTCAAGTGATTTTCATGGAGTAAGTAGACAAAGTGATAACTCGTCTTTTCACCAATCATTGTCGCGGGCGGAGCAAAATTGAAACTGTTTGCCCCCCCCCCCCTCTTCCCAAGAGAAAATCCTGGATACGCCACTGCTAGAGAGGGATTGGCAAGCTCAACCCTCAGCGACCTTCATTCTAGCGCTGATTCGAATGTTTTGGGGTCCCTCACGAAGAAGAATCCGAATTGTCTTCTATCCCCAGGGAATCAGAAATCGTCCACGATGTCGTCGACAGAATGCTAAAGAACTTCCATGCTTCTGACGAAGGATACTCATGAGCGGTCCGTCCTGTCGTTTTTCCGGTCGATCCTGAACATTGCCGAAATGGAAAGTCCTGACCTTCACTCGTGCAGCTTCCGTCATATCGTTTCGAATCAGATTTCTGAATCCAGCTGTTCCTGACAAAATGAATGAAGGTCCGCAGGAGGAGTTCATGACGGCAACCAGACTCCTTCCATCAGAGGCAAAAGAGGCCTCCATGGGAGCGACACCGGACGTGCCTAATCGCTCGATCTCAGTTTCCAGAACTTTCGAGGGTGCCTTCAGAAATGACGAAAAGATGAAGAGAAGATTCAATCGCGGGTCTCTATCGACAGCGGCGGCGTGCCCGATGAAAACGCGGCAACTTCCTTGGTTGATCTTATATTTCATCTTTAAACTCGCATATTGACTGAACAAGCCACTTACTTACCTTAGCTAGTTTCCCCATCGAGTCATGACTCATGACTCATGACGGTGGAGGACAGTTCTAGCGGCTCAAACGGGCTGTGAGCGCGCCAAAGCCTATACTACCGCTTAATACATCCCAGGGCTCGGCACGGTTGCGCCAGAGAAAGTGTGCGATTCCGTTGATCCCATGTCGAGCGAGAATCCATCAGCATACTGTCAGCCGTCTGAGCGCAACAAACCACGGAAATGCTGGAGAACGAATCGCCTCGGAAGTTCGAAACCTGGCTCGTGCCTCTGGGACGATACCGTATTGCGTCCAGATTGAATTCGTGCTTGATATATCCTGCACACGTAACTGAGATCAAACATCGAGACGGTCTCGGCGCACGGCAAAACACGAAGATAAATTCTGTTCAATAGCTTGGTGGAGAACCACCATTGATGGAACTTTGATGGGAGAACGTGAGTTCTGCTGAATGATATCGACAGCCTGAATCAGACATCATGGAAGAATTCCGCATCTACTGCATTGGATGTTCTCGTGGAGTTTGCAATTTTTGCCCATTCGAGAGCCTTACACGATGAAATTTTCATCATTGCAACACGAGACATGAGAAGAATTCGCATGGTATGTTCTATGATGAGGGCGGTGGATCGAAAGCTTGTTGAGCGATTCCAATCAAGATTCAGCTTCTGGAATTCTGGAGTTGTTATATTTTGTTTCAAGTGCTGTCAGCTCGTCTGAACTCTCTCATAGTTGGTGGAAAAGGCGGATGCCGGAATACTGACGAGTCACTTCAAACAACGAACTCCCAAAAATAATTTGAACGCTTCCTCGTTGTGGAGGTCGAATCGCGTCGAAACACGGATTTTGTGTTACGTGGATTGTCACTGGAATTCTGATGTCGATCCCTCTAAAAGCAGTTATGACTTCCGTGTCACTGAATGGAATGTACGGGAGCTTGTCGCATTCGGGATATGTTCGTGATTTATCTCTTTGATGTTTCGAGCGCGATCTGCGTTTTCACTCGAGAACATTCTTCATGACGGAAAGGAAATTCTGGTTGGATTTTCGCTTGGATTTGATGACCTGTACACTTGTCTTTCCCTGGGACGACCCAACTAAGTCACTGAAGCTGCGACCTTGAGGGAAACTCTGTAACGCTTCCTCGAAAAAAATCGGCGTATCTGAGCAGATAGTCGGGAGGGAAATATTGAGAAATCTACGACAGCGCATTCCTTCGATTCGAATATCTCTACTCAATTCTCCCCGAGAACCGTCATTCCGGACGTTGGACTCTGAGTCATTAAGGTTTGGGGGTTTCGCAACCATCTCCAATCCCAGGAAAAAGCCGAGTCTTCCCCTCCGAAAATTTGTCTAGGAACTAGGCCCGGCTTCAGCCGCTCTTAGATCACCATCTTCATCCGAAACTAGACGGGTGGATTGATGGGATGCAGTTCAAAACCCCGGAATGTAGCGAGGAGGTCTGCGGGTCCGAAATAAGTGCACCTTGTTCCAATAGAAGGACTGCCTGTTCTCTCAAGTGTAATCCGTTCGTCGTATCTTTCCGTATTTTGATTCTCGCCGCCATTCAGTTCGCTGGAATGTTAACGGAATTCCTGTTCCCCTTGTTCACATATCCGCCCATCCATCTCATTGGAAGGGGAATGTTGTCAACGAGCCAACGAACCACACGCTCGGGATCATTCAAAGAGATATTCTGTCTTAGTTTTCTCACTCTCCGCGGAAGATTCCTACGTCGATATCGCGGATTTTCTGGGATAGGTTCATGGATTTGATCACGCACGGAATGCGAATTTCACCAAGTTTCATGTTTACGTAAGGACGTTGGAGAATTGCGTGTCAAACGTTTCGGTACCCTAAAATCACTCGGTACTTGAGCAGCTTTATCTGACGTTTTCAATGAATCAGTCAGGCCTTCTGAAATCTCAACCTGAGATTAAGAGATTCATGTTTGGCAACGATGCCGAGAGGATGAACTGCGTTCTTCACCGAGACGCTTGAATGGAATTTCTAGATTTCATCACATGTGCGAGACAATGTCCACCGTGTTATACTCAACAAACTGACGATTCAGAACTTCTGAAAGAAACCTCTGGTCTACCTGATAATGCCTTACGATAGAGTGAGTCGCCCGCGGGAGGGGGGAAGGGGGCCGCTACCGGGCTGAGTATCAGCGGAGCTGTACATATTGTATTCCACCGAGGACATGGGCATTCGCAGAATTTGCAGTTCTGATTAGCCGCCCATTGGAAAATCGCCGCAAAGATGCCTTGAGGTCCGCTGATAAATCGCGGTTTGTAATCTCATAGCTCTCGCTGCGAGCCGTGGGAGCAGTGTGAGATCGGGATGAAAAATATTCCACCAATATGGAATCTGGGCGCTCTCGTTTTGTTTGGAAAGCTTTGGATCGCGAATCGCGACCGGTTCATTCGCTACCGATCCTTCCAAGCTCATGCTTGAAGAGATAACGATTCGACCCGTCATCTTCTGATGGAACTCCGCGGTCCGTCAATTTCGTCGAACAACTCCGAATTTCCGAAGCATTCGTGGATAACACGTGAAAACTCGTAGTTTCGTTGCCCGAGAAGGGACGCACATTCATCATCGATCGAGCTTTGTTTTCAGTTCCCAACTTCGCGCGAACATATGGAATCGTTGTGGCGAGTTTCGATGCTCCTCCGGACCGGAAACCTCCGGAAGAATGACTCCAAAGTTTCTCTGCCTGACCCTACATCAGATCGTGGAAGACACGCGTGACGCCACCGCGGCGAACACTGATTGTGAAGTTCATTGTATTCAAGGGATGTACTTGAGGAGATTGAACTCGCATGGATCCTGAGATATTGCATCGCTCTGAACCGACTTCAACACTCGATCGGGAGCTTTCCGGGTGAGGCCCGGAACAAGCTTTATGATGTCTCCGACAGTTGACTCTTGAGTAGTGTTAGGACGCCTGTCTCGAGTAACTTTCCCATTCTAAACTCACAGAAATACAACTTCGAGCATCGGATAACGCCGCTGTCTCTTATTTTGGTTCATAATATTATAAATCTTGCCGAAATATGAAGCATTCCAAGGAATTGAGAAATCCGGCCTGTGAAAGGGGAGCATTCTGTTCGAGTCCGTTCCGATCACCAGATCCGCAAGGTGTCGGGCAGCCCAGGCGTTCGACCGTTCTTCATTTATTGTATGTTTGCTGGAATGTATAGATCTGCTCCTGAACTCGCTTCACGGGAGTAACTTCGTCTGAGGAGATTTCTTCAGCTGTGACGCGTGGATCCGTCAGTGAAAATTCGAGAGATTGCTCCCACAGATGGGATCGAGAGCCTGATGGGACGCTAGAAGGATATCATTGTTGACGATTCGTTGCCAATGAACTCATTGCAGCACACCATGAGGACGGGGATGTCAGCTGTACATTCAAGCCACGCTCGCGACCAACTAG
Source organism: Neoseiulus californicus (assembly GCA_028455905.1). NCBI lineage: Eukaryota > Metazoa > Arthropoda > Arachnida > Mesostigmata > Phytoseiidae > Neoseiulus > Neoseiulus californicus. The sequence continues at coordinate 3,697,197 of JAMQGS010000002.1, read as the reverse complement.
AGCCGCGAGGTGGTCGCGCCAATTCTCCTGCACCAGATCCAACTTGCAACAGTCGGACACGAGTTGCTAATCAGGGCCGACGATTTCGGCTGTGACATGATTCGCGAGTCGAACTCTAACTGTTTGAAGGGCGGAACATGAGATGCTCGAACGACTTCGCATGTTTTCGGCATTGAAACGATTGAGCGATCCTCAATGTAAGGTCGTGGGAGATGGTTCAGCGGAACGACCTTCTCAGGGGGAATGCTAACCACGACTTACGAGCATTGTTCAACAACGATGAAAGGAGTGCTCCCAGTGCATTACTCCGTAAGCCACCCTCTAAAGCAAGAACAATGAATGGAAGGAAACAGATGTCGGACTCTGATTCTAGAATCCATGCGACGATCGTATTGTTTGATGGGGGATTCGAAACTCAGGGACGAACCAATCACTCGCATTCTTGAGCGATAACGTTGGAACGATTCCGAAAAGATTCTAAAGACCATAACCTGAGTGGCTTCCGGTGAGATAGCACGTGCAAAGGTGGCGCTCGCTACGCTCTGTTGTTGAGCCTGCCCGATGCGAGTGACATGGGCACACGAGAAAGTACATGAGATTATCACGTCCTTGTGCTGTCGATGATGCCAACAATCTTCAGCTTGATCGGATCAGCGGACTCATAATCAAGCAACCCCCCCTCCCCCCTCACTCAGATACGAAACCCGTAGGCTTGTTGGAAACTCTTGGACTCAATGTTGGTGCTGTACGCTGGAGTCTATGTCCTCGATGGTGCCGATCCCGTACCCGAAGCCAACGATTTCGGAACCATCGCTGCGAGCGACTCAGCTTCGTTCCGTGAGCTTTAGAATCTCTGGTATGTCATTCCTGCTGCGGGAGGTTCTGATGACACATGGGACGGAATGTCCGAAATAAAGCGATTCGAATGTCGATTGGAAGTTGAAGCTTGTAAACAGAGAATGTCATACGGGTCGAAACGACCTTGGACCGCGGGAGGAGTTTTGATAATCATAGCCATCAAATCATCGCGGCTCTAACAGAAGGATCGCTGTGGCGGCCGCCGGACCGTAAAACACGCCAGCTGTTGGGCGATTCTGATCTAGGTTCACAACTCCTAAGACTGTCGAATGTGATGAGAACCCTGCAGAGAGGTTCCCAGCGCATCAACAGAACAACACAGAGGCCTCCTCCGCGATTACTACCCGTTCGAAATGTCTGAAATTTCTCTCGGTCCGTGTGTGTGTGTTATGCAATTTGTAACTCCTGGCTGGATACCCGCCCGCCTGCCTGCCAGCCTGCCTGCATGAGGCCCAACACAACCAACATTCCAGAGATTTCTGCGATGCACACATTCTCGGGCCCCCCACAATCTGCTCAAGCTCGAACATCTCTGGAATCATCGCTCTGCGAAACGATCGGCGTCTATGTCTATGCTTACGCCATGAGCGCCAACGGCTACTCAGCGCCATGATCCGTCCAACACTCGGAGGTCCCAGCGAGATGTGAACGCTTCCAGTCGAGAAACTCCCACTTATTTCTTCTTCGTATGAATTCCCGTAATATATCGAAACCTGATTGAAAAATGGCCCAAGCACATGATTTCAAGACCTCGCAGCCAGTTCGCGGGGTTTGCCTGAGTCCGTAGGACAGTCAGCGAACCGGTGACCCTCACGATTTGCGAACCCCGCCGCGCCGTGCCACGCGAGCGTATCTAACAATGCACCTCTAGTTCAAGAGGGTCCGTGGCGCTAGCGAGGTCTCTGAAGTTCCCGCGCTCACGGATGATTCTTCGACCCCATCCTCACGAATTTGTTATATCGCGCCCTGGACCGCGGAGGTCTCAATAGAGGTTTCATGTAGTGGGACTCGTGGTGTCTGTTTCATGATGCCGATATACGAGTTCCGGCTCAAACAAGCGAAGAATAACAAAGCAGGCTTGCCGAATATGGATTCTATGTTCGAGAAAGCACACCATCTTCACATAATCCGATGGTACACTCTGAAGTTGACCGCTCAAAGTCAATTAGATGATGTATGGCATCTTCCGCACCCCGAAACGATTGGCCGTTTCGGGAACATCCACTTGTCTCAATCGAACTCGCGCTCTGATTCATTGCCGACGGCTGAATTATTTGCGGCGGAACCGTCGGCAGAATCAGAGATTGTGACAGAATTCCTAAAGCCATACTTAGCGATCAACACTACAGTGGATGTGGGACAACTGCGGATTGCGGCAGCGCTACAAGCTGCCACAGCAGGGCTGATCGGCAACGAGCACGGGAACTCGATATTGTTATCCGGCGAAACTCCTAAAACAAAGGTGACATAGTTCGATTTGGACCCTGTTGATTCGTCGACAGCAAAGGAATCGTTTCCAGATAAGAGAACGGTTTCTGAATCGTTGATCGGTCCGACCCACACTCATTTTGGTCGGACGTCCAGGCTCGGCTAGAATGCGGTCGTTGTTGAAACAAATCTTCGAGCGAGGCCGCCTCTCCTGTCGTTCCGTGCTGACCTGCTGAAGTTGGAATCCGTGACTAAACTTCCTGAACTTCATCTCTGAGTTTGCCGCTGCTGAAGCAAATGATCTCGAGATTCTCAGTTACGGTGATTTAGTCGCTCAAGGTTCACTTGCCCACGTTTTCATATCTCTGCGAAGCTGTTGGGAAACCGGGGTCGAATGGACCTAGGAAGAAATCTTGAAGGTCTCGTCGTCTTCGTGGATCTGACTATAAAATTGAAGTTCGGGGAAACTTTGGTTTCCGACAAACTCCTCAGATGAATTCTGACTCAGTTCTTCGGATCTGCTTTGCCAGGGAGTCGAATTGAGAAAGCTTCGATGAAGCATGACATGATTCAATCGCCCTCTCTCGATGGCCTGTGGGCTTCTTGAGCTTCGTTTCCAAAGTTACCCTGAATTCACCGAAGCTGTTGTGTTTCGTCGTTCCGCAGCATCGCGAAGAGACCCTGGATAGCGATCATATCTGATCGTGGACTCGGAGGTTCCCGAAACGATCACGAATACAATCGATGAGAGTTATATTGACCTTGAGATTGGGTCTTCACTGGTTTCATCCCTGCGACCCGCACCGAACTCTCCGCTTTCCATGAGTTTTCGAAGAGGATCTTCTTGGGACAGCTGAAATCAGCCGAGGAATGTCTTGGACCTCCGGTTCGAACCCGATCCGTGGGTCCGCTATGCCGAGCCTCGGATCCCGGTGGCTGTACGCACGACCGCCGCGCTGGAGTCTGGTGTGCATCAACTCAAGTCGCCAGGCCGACCCCGAAGCTGGAGCGGCGCATGCTTCAGCAATACTGGAGCTGGCGCTGGTGGTGGTGGCGATCAAGTCGGACGGACCGCTGCTCGGAGAGAGAGCGCGAAGAAGAAGCGCTGGGCTGCCGTTGTCGTTGTTGTTGTCATCGTCATCATCAGCGTCAACCTTCTCACCACCGACAAAAAAAAGAGAGGAACATCCGCAGCTGCGGCGGCTGCTCCGGTGTGAGCAAGTAAGTGAGCGGGTGAGGGAGTGCGTCCGTGACGTCACGTCTTTGGAATTCAACATGGCGCCGGCTTTCGGTTGCCGCCGCTACGAGCGGCAGCAGCAGCCACGGCATTCGCTGCTGGTAGAGTAGGACTGACTGTTGTCTGTCTGTCGTTGTCGTCGTCGTCGTTTTCGTCGACAGTCCTGCTGCTGGTGCGGCTGCTGCTGCGACTATTTTCGCTGGTGCTGCTTGCTCTGCTGGTGTTAGTGCTGCTGTTGCTGCTGCTAGTGCTGGAGGTGGTGCTGCTGCTGTTACCGTCACTGCTAAGGATACTGTTGCAAGTGCTACACTCTGTGTGTGCGTGTGTGAGGATAGTGTACTTCGACAGTCAACCAGGCAGCCAGCCAGCCACCGATCTTTGAACCGAAGAGCTTGTGGAATGCATGAGAAGATCGTCGAAGTCTGATGCTCAACTACTGAAATCTGGCGACTCTTCGACCGGACTTCCTCCAGACGACGAGTTTTGCCACGAGCGAAGAGGTTCCGCACGAAGATTTGCTGCAAGTGCTTGGTGCAACTCGGAGGAATTCGGTGTCTGTCTCTCACATCGAGAAAGTGCTCTTCAGTCGTCGGCGCCGAGCGCCTGATGCTGGGTGCTGCTGAAGTGATTCGCATGGCTTCGAGAAGCCGAAGAAGCACTGGCAGCCTAATCAAATAGTTTGTTGAATGTGGATTGAGGATGCCGAGGCGGCGGAGTTTGCCTTTACCCAACGGATGGGACGTAGGCCGCGACTTCGAAGGCAGAACCTATTTCATCGATCACGTCAACCGAGCGACGACTTGGGTCGATCCTCGTGACCGGTATGTACTAGTTATTCTTCTACTTAGTTTGTTGGTTAGGTTCCTTCCGGATAATCCTTTTCGTGAAGGAAAGTGTATTCCCGGTACTTGGTGGATCTGATGCTGCGGCGGCATCAGACAGTCAGTCCGTCAGTCGGTCGGTCGGTCGGCCGAACCGACGATCGGGCGATCAAGTTTTCTTCGACAGCGTGGTCGATCAAGGGATTCCTCGCGGTCCTACTTCCCTCTTCGTTTTAAGATCAGGATTGCTTCAATCTTTCGCCGCTCATCCCGTGAATCTTATGCGGTTTGTGGAGTAAATCACGGTCTTGACGAGTTTCCTGTGTTGTCTCCCGCCGGATTCCAGAGCGTTTGAGCTTGTGTTATCGTAGCGGGTAGAACTCGTCTTCGAATCTCGGAACTCACTGAACGAATACCTGAGATGCCACAGGTTGCTCTTGTGCTCACCGTTGTGTTCGCCCGGTCAGCACACGCGGTGGAGGCATCTTCGCGGCAAGAAGTTCTACATGGTATGGTCCTGGCATGGAAACCACGTAGTACCTTGTAGTCCCAAAAAAGTGAGGTCTACTCCAATGCAGTCGACTCCTCCTGATCGCTTCAGAATTGCGCTCCAAATGGGTGGAGGATCTGAAGAAGCAGGGTGGATTGGGCTAGTGAGCGGGTTTTCGGAACAAACCTGATCAAATCGGGCGTTGGGTATCATTTCCCGACGCACGGGCCGAACAGAGTACAGCATACAAAAAATGGAAGCACGCGTAGCGATACTTTGATTGAAAGTACAGAACTTGGGGTTCCCTATCAACCTTCTCATTACCCGTTTTCATCTTTTCGTCTGCGGAGTTCTTGCTCGCTTGCTTGCCTGCCTGCCTGCTTGCTTGGATGGATTTTCGTGTGGACGTCGATGGCCTGGTTCTTGTGTGATGTTGCTCCCGTGTTTCTTCCCTGCGGATTACGCACACACGCTACACACACACATCACATACTGTGCCACTGTTACGGCCAATATACGTGATGAGCAGATGATGAATAAAATCACCGTCGTCTGCGCCTGGAAAGCAAGCCGTCTCGTTTTCAGAACTTCGCCGAAGCGAGTGCGGTGGGGTTACGCCTCTGAAGGTTCTGAGCTTCTTTAAGATGGACAATGCTTGCGATCGTGAAGACCGTGGACGTCATGATCAAAACAAGCCTGGCCCGCGGAAGAAACAATTGTAACAATATTGTCGACCTATCACAGTAGCTCATGGCATTGTTCGCAATCCATCCATCGAGCGAGCGGCCATTCCACTCTTTTCGAGACCGAACGAAATGATTTCGAAGCTTCAAGGAACACTTGTAGTATCACGCATTATAGGAACGTTTACACAGAAAGCTGGGTGTCATTAGTGGCACCACAAAACTGGAACGGTCCCATTCACAAGTGTAGGGAACATAGTCAGAAACGGAATATGGCGGCGAAAACACCGTTGAAATGAAACTTGAAGACGATTTTCGGCGGATAGGATTCGCAATAGAACCGGCTTGATTCATAGAGCACATGTGAATTTATTGACTCGTGGGCGCATAACTCGTGGTGTCCGTACGAGAATACGGAAATCCCAGTCCAGAAAGATCTGGAAAAGTGAGTGAGGGTTCTCGAAAGTGACATAAGAAGCTGTAAACTCATTCACGATCAAGCCGCTCAACGGAAAGTGAACGAGTGAGCTCTGCCATAAAGCAATCTGGGATCCGTAAGCTTGCAGTGTTCTTGTTGTCGGAGATTCCGCCTCATCCGGAGCTCCTGTTGTCATCGGATCTGATCCTATTGCTTCTGCTTCGATGTTCCGATGTATCTCAGCTTCGCTCCAGGACTTAGCGAGATGACGCGGAAGGGGAACTAAGACAGATGAGGGAATTCTCCTTCTCATTGTGGGTTATTGGATCGATTCTCGCCACTTGGATTCAATTTGCTAGCGAATCTCTGGGTTTTTGAATAGAATCGCTCGACTGAGGTCAGTGAGGCCTGCAGGAAATCCCCGGGGCTTGATCACGCTCAGTGCTGCGCTTAGCATTACTATGCTGGGACACAGAAGCCCTGTCGGCATCGAACACGGCAGCCCGAGCATTATCAGTGTTGGAAATATTATTTTTCCTATTGTGATCATTAAAGTCGTCTGCGTTCAGTGTTCAACGATGCGAGACGCGACGCTGCACCCTTCCGGCATGACATCCTGCCGCCGCTGCTGCTCCCGAATTTCTGTCTTTGTGAGCGTCGTTTGCGATATTCTCTGCTGTGCGACATTCTCGCGTCCAGGCTGCGTGTTTTCCACGAGAGTCCGTTGACCGCTCCACTCGGAAGGCCCCTCGGGACGCTTCGTTCGGACTGGATTCGAAGCGCGTTTTTTCTTTTCTTCCGCGTAGACCGGTGGCATGCGGAGGATTTTTCTCCATGATTTGCAAGCTTCGTTAACAGCTAGCTGACAGTTGTGCATCGTTGGCTTAGCAGTGATAGGTTTGTTCTGGCAGCTACGCTGACTGCTAGCGGCTTCATTGCTTGGCTGGTTGGTTGGTGCGTTCGTTTCTGTATACGTTCGAGGAGTCTTGGCGCTTCGACGACCTTGCATTCCTTACTGGCGTGGAATTCCACCGCAACAACAGTCTACGGTCGCTAGCTCTCACTCACTCGCTCTCTCGCTCGCCCGCTCACTGGCGGACTGACTGGCGGGCTCGGCTTGCTTGCCAGCAAGCCACCAAACGAGCAAGCGAACGAACGAACGAACGAACGAACGAACGAACGAACGAACGAACGAACGAACGAACGGAACGGACAAACTGAGGGCTTGACAGGCTTTGTCGATCATTCAACTAGCTCATAGCAGTTGATCCCTAGCTCATCGCTGGTCTGTTTACTCACGGTTGAAGCAAGCGGTTAACAAAGCCGTCATGGGACATTAGCACTTGCATGAATAATGAATCTAATAACGCCTAGGTTCACGTGTCTCGTTCGTTGTCCCACAAAATCCAGTTCCGGTTCAACATGCCGCTCCAACATCCCTGTCCACGCGCTCCGGGAACCATCTGCAACTTGAGTTATCTCTCGAAGGACGCTTTCTGCGGCAGGGAATTCGAAAATTGAATGATCTTCGAGGAGTAGTGATAGAATATTTCATAACTGTTCGAGCCCGGAAAACTCAAGAGTCTAAGCTCGAACACTACTCTCGTGATCCGGAACACAGGGATCTTCCGTTAACAACGCTCCACGGTCGTCGGAGCAGTCGGCAAAACAAACAGTCGTCGATACCAAGTCTTCGATGAGGCGGAGCGAGAGACCTAGAAACTGATCGGTAGTAAGTACTTGGAATATGCAATTCGTGGGACCATCACAATCGCTCGGTCACTAGAATGCGAGGATCTGCGGAGCCGCAGCAATTTCGCTCGAAAAGCCCCGAAGAGCCGCGAGCGTACGGACCGCAAAAGGAACTACGACGACGACGACAACGACGGCGGCGCCGACGGCGACGACTTTGTCGATCATGTCGTAGTCCGTTTTCTGCTGACTCACCCGGAGCAATCAACAGCTCGATCCGGACTGGATGCGAATTCGTCATGAGTCCCATCGTTGCTTTGGTAATTCTAGATGTAAGTGATTTCTTGCCGACCGCAGTTCTCAAAACACGCGTTCACCGAGACACCCTGACCGAGCGACATCGATCCCGGTGCTCCAATGAAGGCCGAGCGACGATCTGCGTCAATTACCAGAACGTCCCAGAGCGAGCCGAATAGACGATGATACAAGAAGAAACTATGGTCTCTAACGCAGCGGACAGTGTTTACCTTCTCACGTACGCTGCGATTCGTGTGATTTCGGTTTCCCGCTCGTCAGTCCGGATACGGTACCATAGACCGCAGCCGTGCCAAAATCAGAGCAAACCGAGAAACAAGCCGAACTCTCGACATATTTCGTTTTCAGCGGGGCTGCGGCATTTGATCGTTGTTCACCGAACGGAATGCAGCGACTTCGGGCACTCACGCCAAATCGGAGGGCTCTCTGCTCGGCGTTCAAGAATCTTTTTCACATATTTGACGTTGTGGGCTTCGTCGGCGACTATTTGCTCCTTTCCTCGGCTCCTTTAGCCTCGGGTTTCTTCTTGCTGCTTGATCGCTGGATGCTCGGCTGTCTGCCTGCCTGCCTGCCTGCCTGCGTGGCTGACTGGCTGGCGTTCGCGCTTTTGGCGAATCTGTAGCATTCCTATGTAATCGGTCGATGCATTTTATTTTTCTTCTTCTCCGCGTCGATACCTTCTTGAGCCGACCGACCAGCCAGCCAGCCAGCCAGCCAGCAGACCGACCGGCCAACCAGGCAGGCAGCGAGCCCACCAACAGATGTGGGATCGGTTGGCTGTTGCTCGCTGTTCGGATTTCGAGACAGTTAGGGACAACGTGCACCACTGTGCGCCTGACTACTCATCAATTCATTCGAAATTTTTCATTCCGCTTCATGTCCGTGAGTAGTTCATGTCTGCCGCCTGAGCAATATGGAGCCAAGCCGCCAGTGTGAGCTTGACTTTCCGAATTCGGTAATGACGGATGATATCGTAAGTTGTATCTCCAGACTTCGAGAAATTCCTGAAAGCTTCCAAATCAGTGATTTGGGGATTTCGTCCTGGAACGCAATTTGTGTTCGAGGGATTCCGTCGCGGGCATCATCGGTCGAGAGCCGTACTAAGGAATCGATATTATATTATATATTCGACTGCTTGAGCCTTCTCGATAGCGGCCAGGTCTGGTTCTCGTGTTAACCCACGACTACGTCTCAGGATTGCGACTGCATTCCACAGATAACAACTTGCCTGCTTTCTTGCTTGCTCCCGTACTGTCTCACAAGCAGACACTGGCTCGGCGACTCGCTGTCCGGGCGGCCAACTCGCCGGTCAGTCCGTCAGTCAGTCAGTCAGCCGGTGCGTCGGCCAAGATCATCGTCGTCGTCTTTGCCTTTTACTTACTTATCTCTGCAAAATGTCAACATTGAGTGAACTTTGCTTGCAACGAACCGAAACAAAATACCGGACCGGATACCGTTTTGGACCGGAGATCGAGGTCTAGCGTGAAAGCGGAGTTCCCTCGGTATTGACAAGGAACGTAAAAAAATATATCTCCATGATCCTTCTCTAGCAGGGAAATGGGTAATCCTCGTCGTTTTCTGTCAGCGGATCCCGCGTAAAGAATGCTGGCGAACAGAATGTTGATCTCGATTGGAATGCGAGACAAACTCCTCTTGTGTGTAGTAGACATGGAACAATGAATGTCGTTCCTATCAAGATCGATTCGGACTGCGTCTTGCGTCAACTCTTTTGACAATGACAACGACAACGTTCACGACCGAGGTACCGAGTGTCACGTAGACAGCGGAGCGAAAGAAGCGTTCTCACCGACGGCTTCGTCGAATGTTTTCCTTTCATTATTATGAGATATACTTCGAGCTCGAATATCTCATTGGAATTCGTCTGTTTTTCGATCACTATCGATGCAGTCATTTGTATGCGGGTCTTGTCCCGGAGGTGGCCAACTACGTCAGGGTTCGATGGCCTATCCTGAAAAACATACGTTAGGCTTCCTCCTCCGCTCTGGAATGCCTAGTTCATCTCAACTCCTGATTTGGGTGACTCCAGAAGTTTTCTGTAGGATTAAGATCTTTTGAACAGAATTTCGATCAGAATCTCATAATTCCCCCATCTGGATTGGATTTGATTCTCGGACAAAACAAAAATGCAGACCGCATTCCTCGAAGAAAAACTATTTCTTCGGAAATTCCTTAAAAGTTGTTGTTGAGGAAATCGGGGACCGCGCTAGACCAGAATCTCAAGCTGGAAGCCGTGGAGGGCCATGAACCGATGCACATTTTTTGAGTCGCACTTGGTTGGAAGACACCGAAACAGAGATCGGATTTCAATCAAAATAACGCTGCTGCGGACATGAAACTACGCAACAACAAAAGGAAAAGAGAACCGGATTCCTATCTCGTGACGACATCGACGTTTGTCAACGAGCATTATGACGACAGGATGGCAACTTGACGCATGTCAGTTCTTCGAGTACGCTCGCGGCGTACCGTTTCCGTCGGCTCGCGATTCCGCTCCGCAGTAAATCTTAGGAATTCGTTCCGACGAAGAAATCGCATCCTCTGGTGGCATTGAATGCATTTCCTGATGAGGAATCGGAATTTCCATCTATTCTATAATATTTCTCCGCGCGGTTCTCTGAGCATGCCGTCGTCGTCCACCATCAGTTGAATTGAGATTTGGGAAGTCTGTATTCTCATTAGTACGGTACGGTTGATGGTTTCGACAACGGTGGATCGAATGAATGGCGCGCTAATACGAAGATATCGTGGATTAGATTCGTTGACCTTTTTCTTCTGGCCCTAATTCCACCCAATGACATGCAGTCTGAAGTGAATTCTGACGGTCGTACCGACATCCGATGAGGAGAAAGTTCAGGCGAAAAATCGAGGAGCGAAGAAACAACAGCGAAAAAATTCCATGTACCCGGTTCCATATAGCGCGCCGCGCCGGCGACAGAGGCCTTCGAAACATTACTGTATGCCTCGGGGTCCGCGCGGTAGAGTCCTTCACCGGTGATCCGTTCCGTGATTGCACTTTCCGCACGTTTGCTATGCGGACGTTTTTTCTTGTTTTCTTTTCCGTGGCGCGAATAATGCTTCACGTTCGTTCAATTGACGCGTTCAGCACCAATGTGGAGAAGTACCGCGCACAATCAACTTGGCAGAATACCTGCAATCCAATCGATAGTGTACATCATGACATAGCTGCTATTGGGTCCCGAGAACGGAGTCAGTCCTCGCGGAAAGGTGAGACTCTCGGAGGAAAAAAAGTTCCGCAGAGGTTCCCAGCGATTCAGCGGTGAACCCGCAAGGGATTCAAATCTTTGAATGGGTAATACCGCTCCTGCGTCGCGAAGGACTCGATGTTGGGCTGAGTTTCGGTCTCGTTCGTCTGGTCGTCGACCGCTCTCGCTCAGCTTTTGTTGATTCTCTCCTTCTTGTCTTCCGCTCACTTTCAATCTAGTGACCGACCTCAACTATCGTATGACTGCGCGTTGTGCTGGCGACTGACGCTCGTCGAAACTACGAGGAAGTCTATGGCCGAGGGGGACTACACCGAAGAATTCTTCGCCGCGAGTACGACAAGCTCAATCGGAACTCATGATCACCGCCGAGTACTGGTCGGTGTGTGGTCCGGCTTCTTGTCCTCCTCATCTTCCTACTTTTTCTCTTGCTGTTTCACTATACTATCGGACCACCCAGAAAACGCCGCCGTCTTCGTTGTCAGACACCTCGTTTGTCGGCCGGTGGGGGCGTACAGGAGCGCTGCACTTCGCCATGTAGGCTATCCCTTGAAACACCGACTCCGACTGACTCTGTTCGGGTAACCGCTTTTTCCCAATGATGAGCATATCAACGAGTACACTCATAATTCCGCACTTCGAGCGGAGTTTCCGAAAAGCTCCACTCTTCATCAATCGCTCTCTCATTGTTGTGCTGATAACGAATAGTTTCAACGGAGGATCATCTTTCGAATGCGGGCTTTGTGGACGGTCTGAAAACATCTGCCTCGTCCGTCCGTTTCTCGACCCGAGGCGTTTCAGAGCATTCTTGTTTTCGCTCATCTTTCTGCGGAAGTCGTGTCACCTTCGCGGACTTCACCTGATACCTCAGCCTAACGCTCCCGCAGCAACTGATTCTCTCTTTTTCTGTTCGTCGCTTCGATCCGAACCAGGTTACACTAATTTCGTCACGTGATCCAATTATTTTCTCTGGACTGAAAAACGGGCTTCACTTTCCTCGTGATCGTACGCGTACACAGGCCTATTGATTGAAGACTTCGATGTCGTTGCTGCCGGTGGATTCGTCCGTCGGATCAAATACAGTTGTGAAAGACGTAAACGTCAAAGACGAAAGCCGAAAATCAGTTTCCGTGACTCGAACGGACTAGGCAGCGACGGCAGCGAGCAAACGCGGCATGAACGTCGCTTGGTTGAAAAACGCCCCTGAAATTCTCTCATGTTTTCCATGTGCTTCGATGATGGCGACGACGGCGGTCGATTCCAATTTTTGCCTTCTCGTATTTCTCTTCATTTCTCGAATCCTCTCGCTGCACTACGGAATATCGCTCGACTGTTGTTCGCCATCATGTGAATTGTGGAGGAAAAAGAAAACTTTGGTGGGAACCTATGCGCCGAAGCATTTACGTTGACTGGTTTCGTGTCTGATTCATGAAAACGAACGACGAGTTTGTAACAAAGAGATGGAAGAACGTCGACGTCGCGGTGAAGTTTCACGTTCGACGACGTAACCCTTTTGAACTTGATTCAGATTTTGTTCGCTCGAAGCCTTGGTTCGAAAAATCGCAGAAACTAATAAGCAAGCCATGACATGACCGCCGGTATCTGTCTATCTGACTGTCTCTGGAAGCGTTCGTCATCCCGTTCGGACCGGTTTCAAGAATGCTCGGGTTCCGCCAGTCATGCCCACGCGCCAACATTCCATAGAGAAACCGAGTGCTCATCAGGATCGAGTCGGAACGATCGGAATATACTTCGTCGTATCTCGATGCATGTATGTTGATGATGATCGTCGTTTCTCGACGTTCGTGGGTATGCTGTGAACCCCCAAATGAGTGAAGTAACCATAAAAGGCAAAAAAGAGATAATCTCCCTGATAGCGACAAATTCTGCGACAGAGCACAAATCAGAAAAGAGCCAGACAATTGCGAGAAAAGACGTTCGAGTTGAAAAACTCAGAAATGGGACACTTATCAAGCCAGATGAGCCGTACAGAAGTGAATAGTGTGTCGCGGTGGTGTCATTGTGGTTTGTTGGTTGAGATTCTGCCGCTGGCCAGAACGAGTCAAAAGGTTATCATCTTCAGAAAGCACAACCAAAGATGCTTTTTGTGCTCCTTCTTCTTCTCTCGGTCGTGGTCGGCTGTTCAGAAGACGAGAGAAGAAGCCTTGCCTCTCATTTCGCTGCCGAATCATTTGATAATTACGAGGACCCGAGACAGAGCTGACCAGCGGCCTCTCGAGCGACAGTTGACAACGAAGGAAAACCGACATTTTCTTCTCGCTTTCCGGGCTGAGATTGGAATGGAGGCTCATGTTCCGAAGGGATTTCGCGTCTGCATTCCCGCGAGTCGACTCTGCCCGTCCGAGATGACTTGGGAGTTTGGATGGTTTGTGGATTCGTAGATGAGCGTCAAGCGGTTTCGACGCTTCTACTTTGGCAACATATCACAAAGAATACTCCACTCGCTTCCTATGCTGCAGCAGCAGCAGGCTCATCTGATGATGCGATGCCGTGCATTCCTCAGAGTGGCCCCCGACGGTAGCTGCCGAAGCCCGAGCCGAATACCACCGCAGCGGCGGCGGAGATCCTCACGACTTCAGGGGGTACTTCTGCTGCTGCTTCTGCTGAGGCGGCTGCTGCTGCTGCCGTTGCTTCAGAAGCAAACTCATGAGGTTCCGTCACGAATAGACAAAAATTTGCCGCCGTTAGCTTGGCGTATGAAGTGAGAAAGAAAAACCCGAATCGCTACTTCACCTAATGATTTCGGCTCAGCTCCTCGCGGCTTCTCGAGCTCTGTAGTTGAGTGTGCACTGGTCGGCTCCTCTTTCTTACTCTCCTCGTGTGTTTCAATGTGAGATCAGATAAACGGCTCCGACGGGGGCTCGTATCGGATCGCTGAGAAGCCCTGCAGATTTCTCTCATCATGCTTGCGTCAAGGTTGAGGTCGGGACCTCCCGTGCCAACTTCGATCAGAACCGATCGGTCGACAGAGGACTCTTCCTATGGATCGGCGGAAACTCGCCTGGAACTCGAATCCTGGAACGAACGAGATCATCGAGAGAGGGGGGTCACGACGTACGTTCCGAAAAAGTCCTTCCCAAAAAGGATGGCCCTTGAGCTCTATCCGTAACGGTTCGGCCAGGCATGAGCTTGAGGATTTTCGAAGACGGCGAGCCAACGAAACAAAGAGACAGATAGGAAGAATGCGTGCGCAGCGCTCGTATGTTGGAATTTCGAAGCGAGCGACAGAGAACAGATGACTATGCGCTGGTATTCGATTCTCTGTCCGATTCAGTGACAATGGCTCTAATAATTGGTATTGTGGAGATTCTGAGGCCTCTCTGGTGGTGGCGGTTGCCGTTTTTTCTCTCGTTCGCTCTTCCTCTGCTCCTCCTCCTGGTCCGTCTTCTTCTCGAACTTCTATTGCTTCGAGGAAAGTATTCGGAGCCGGCCCCTCGTCAAAAAGTCAAGCCTCGATTATCTGACAGCGACGGCAGCATTCGGAAGGCGTACGTACAGAAACGTTCAAATCGAAAGCTTGACGTACAAAGAACCCCAGCAACGCGCGGGCGCGAATGAAGGGTTCGCGGTTTCGAAGGTTAGGGTGCTGGAGGTTTCGGATCAAAACCTCGAACAGAGCTGATCGCAAATGCCTCAACTTTCCCCGGTGTTTGGTGTCGTACAAACCACGAAGGCTGCTGCCAATCATCCGCTAGAAGTTGGCAACGCGACCCAGCGAACAGAGCGTAAGGCATCGCGAAGCTTGGTGCCAGTTTGCTTTTTTTGCTTTGCTTGCCAGTTTGCCTACTTGCTCGTTCGTCGACTGGCCCTCTGGCTCGACTGGTTGACGGTTGGTTTCGGAGGACTTCTGTACCAGCAGCAGAAGCAGATGTGACGATGGCAACAGCGGCCACACCGCGACTAACCCAGATATCAGACCCAGTCTGCTCCTATTGCTCTGCTTGACAAAGTTCCGGCTGAAATTCAATTCTGTCCATCCATCCGTCGGACGGAAGACCCGTCGAACAGCAGAGAAGAATTGTGGTTAGTGTCAAGTGGTGGAATCGTGGAACAGAAACAGCGAAAGGTTCGAATCATGGAACCTGGATGCGGGAAACTGCTCGCCAGAACCTTGGGGGTCGAATTTTCGTCAGATGACCGAAGTATTCAAGGCGGGTAGGATTATGAATACGATAACGATGATAACAACACGAGACCACGTGAGTTTTGGTATCGGACAACAAGAGACGGTCTAAAATCAGAGATTCGATTGACGGATCGGAAAAATGGAAATCCCCGTAGGGCAACTTCGAGACAACCGCAGTTACGGCAAGAATCGACCACTTTTTGCATTCCGAGGAAGCCAGGGGAGAGCAGAAGTTCACGCTAGACCTGCTGCCAAGGTGGGCTTGGCCAAAACTCCGCTCATGCGCTCCAGAAACTCACAAGAAGAATCCAGATTTCGGCGAAACAGAAATTCCAGCAATCTGATAGAACCTGCCTACTTTGTGCCCGTCCTCTCAACGACCCGAACGTAGACTCAAGACCTCAGCCGCCGGCCAGCTGGTCGGTCGGCCTGAGGGACAAATATGCGGCAACATGGCTAACGAGTTTTACGAAAATTTTACGAACAAGGATTCATCCCTTGTTCTCTTTCGCCTTCAAACTGACAATATGTGATTGATTTGAGTGATGGGTCGTCCGTCCGTCTGGCCGTCCTTTCGTTCATCGATCAACCGGGCGTTTGTTGGGCCGTGGGTTCGTCGCCGTTGCCGCATCTTCGTTGGATGCCGTGATCGGTTAGTGGCCGAATGTTCGTTCCATCCGACCTCCGCTTCAAGCGTTTAGCCCGAATTGCGGCGTTTTCGTGCGGACCTGTAATTTGCTAATATCGTATGCATCGGATCGCATGCCTGAAACTCTCTATTCTCTCCACGTGATGATAGGTCCGTTTGGAACCTAGCCAGAAAATGTGAAAATTCATCCAACGCCGAAATGAGGCATCTTTAAGCCTGCGAACCGAAACTCTGACGCCTTTCTCCGACGCCAATCGCTCTGAAGTTAGAAGAATCGATGAATTTCTGTTCGCAATCGGAATCAAAGCCGATTCCGCACTTCGGTAGCCAAGTGCCAGAGCAAAGTGCGACAGCCAATTCGGCGGATGAAGGAATCAGAGCAAAAAGCCGAAATTCCAACGAAACTTGGCAATTTTGTGATCCTCGCGGCTCGTGAAGGCTTGGAAGTGAAATTTGGTGACCGATACTTTGAGAAGCAATCAACAGCCGTTTGGAATCACGGCACGGCGGCAACTTGTGAAATGCTTTCGGTCTTGTGGTGGTGCGGTAGTAAAAGAGCCAATGAGCCGGCGGGCAGGCAGGCGGGAAGCGCGGTGCCGGTGGTGAAATTCGCGTTGAAGTGCTACAGTGACACGTGAACACGGTTGGGGTTTCCGAAAAGAAACATTGAGCAGCCCCTCCTCAATCATCCACTGCTTTCGTGCAATTTTTCATCGAGCGGTTCGCGATGAGCTCGAAATTCATGATTCGAGTGTGAATCCTCAGTGAGTCAATCAGGTGTTTGTTCGTTCCCTTTCGCGAACAGTGACGTTTGAGAGCTCCTGGTATTGTTTCAACTGACAAACAAGAGCGACATCGTCATTTCCAAGAGAAAGTCGCGACACCGGTGTGTGACCACTCCCTGTGCCCGTTCGGTTCCACGAATGAATTTTGTAATTGTTTGTCGTAGACGAACAAAACGGCGATGTGGCGGCCTTCGCTTGGCTTGTTCTCATGAGTCAGAAATCGGCTTTTTAGGCGCCGAGAAGAATCCCATATCTTCTTCCTAACCGGCCCATGCAGAACAATGCTTTCCGCTGAAGTTACGCATCATTCAGAATCGCTACAAAATCATAAGTCGCCACACGCAATCCCTAATCGTCCGATGGTGTTCCTGTCCAACCGCGTCGTTGACAGCTCCAGTCAGGATGCACAAGGATAACCTTCGGGACTTGTCAGGAGGCCCACCGCTTTGTGGGTCCATTTGGGTAGTCACGGCCCCACATCATGCTTGGTTTGAAAATTTTTGTTGACTTGAAAGGTGAGCTGCAATAATGATGGGAGATGAACGGGAAGATGGAATGATGACGGGTGGCCTAGTTAGACGGAACGGCACTGTCGAATTGTTTGTAATCCAAGATGATTCCCGCGATCTCCCAGTCTTCTATGTAGACTGAGAACTTCCTTCTTCACATCGCGTGAAGGATTGATCTTGACGAGCGTTTTGTAGACTTCTATTTCCCGTACTGAGAATGCGGAGAAATCGAGTTTGGTATCGTCAGCGACGCGTTGAAATCGGGACAAAAGCTATCTGTCGGTCGATCTATCCATCTACCACTGGGTGATGATGGCGCTCACAAAGAATAGAAAAGAAAACTGCTTACGGCGATTTTCAGCTGACCTTATCCGCGTCAAAGCTCCAGAAGAGACTCCTCATTATACAGAAATGTTTCCATCGAATGTTCAAGATTCTCCAGTTTGCCTCTACAACTAGAGCCCGGCAGATCGATCGAAACGTTCAGAGCTTGCTCCATCACGCTGACAAATATAATACCAACCTCCTGGGTCCACTCGATACGATTTCCGGGCGGAGAAGGCAGAGAGAGAGAGAGCTCAGGAATCTTGAGAAAACCGCGGAATGCGTAGGGATGCCCTTTCGAACCGTCGAGAAGTATTGGAAACTACCTAAAACATTCGGAACATTCCAAAACATTGGCGTCGTTTCCGCTGTAGGGCAAGGCGAATATTTCGCCCGTTCGCTATCATTGGCAACGGCCCGGAATGAGTGAACTTCAACTTCTTCCTGCTGAACGTAATGGATTTTAGAATCAAAAAAGAAAATACATCGAGGAGGGGAGAAAAAGTGGAAGAAATAAAACTGAGCGGACGCGACAACGCCTGAGCGATTTTGATGTCACTCCCGCTCAAACACAGTCGGACGAGTCCTCGAGGAAGAGATGAAAAATCACTCGGATCTTTCTTTGCAACGACACGCTTACGCATTCACTCACGAGACACGTCGAGAAGGAGTAGTCACAAAAAAAATTGGAAGCTAGGGAATGAAAAATAGAGAAAAAAAAAGCCGAATTCATGTAGGCAATACCAGGTCAACAATGAGGACATCGTCTACATCAGGGCCGGCCACAACCACGAAAATATTACCATCGAGAACAATGATGCTAATGATGATGGCAGTGATCTTGATGATGGAGTGGTGAGCGTACATAATTCCAGCGCGGTCCGTCTGTTGTGGATGTCGACGCGGGATCGGACGCAAAGTCAAGCTTGTCCATCTGACAGACGGACAAACAGTTCGCTCGTCCGTCCATCCGTCCGTCAGCCAGTTAGTCGGACAGTCCAAAACTTCGGAGTGAGCGACTGCAAAGCAGGTAGCGAACCGCTTCGTTCCCGCAACACAATGATGCCTAATAAGTCGTTTATGTTGCCGGCCGCTGACCACACAGCGACCGTTGCGAAGTGGCTCAGTTGGCAGCAGTGGAACAGTCCGGCTATCTGGCTCTGATAGACTGCTTCAGAGTTGGCGTTTTTTCCCTCGTCTATGGCAGAGCAAGCATTCCTGGTGCCGTCGGCTTTGGAATGTCTTATTCTTTTGCTGGTGACCCTCCCCGAATGCGGTCACTCCGGGCCACCACAGTGCGTGGGTGCTCGCTGGCTCGCTAAGCTGGCTGCCTGCCTGGTTGGTTGGTTCTGGTCTTTCTCAGTTGTTGCCATTCAATTCGTCCATTCATTCAATCGTCCACTTTCGTCGGATTTCCGAAAGGAACCACGCGCACGGCTCTCGTTTCCCACTTCGGGACGTTTTTTTTTCTGGAGTTTTTGCCCCATTAAGAATCCTGCAAGGCTGCCTTTGAGACTGCGGCTAACCAGCGGATCGCCGGCCCGGGTTGACTGACTCTCGTTTTCTACCTCGGCGCCGAGATCTTGAACCGAACAAAAAGTTGCGGGAAACAACAAACTCGTCGATTGCTCCGTTCGCTCCCAAGTCCCATTGAAGGGCTAGGAGCGCGCAACCGGCAAACCTTTTGAGCCAATCAGGCACCAAAGTCGCAGCCTGCTTGTCACCTGCAACGCTTGCTCCTGTGATCGTTAATATGGTTTGTAACAAAAACATTCGGTGATGACAGCTCTATTCAAGAATGCGGCGATGAATTCGGTGAGACGTAAGCCCGGCTAGCATTTCGAAGGCTTTTGTGCGTGTCACCCGAATGATTTGTTCGATGAGATCATTCACCGATTTTGTCGGACTCGATGCGACCAAGTCTCGACCAAAGCCAGGGGAAACCCACAAACTCCTTGCGCGGACAGAGATTACGTGGATTGCGGCGGCGTTTGAAACGGCAGGCAGGACTGCGGGGGACCCTGTGAACTAAAGCTCGCCGTACGTAACTCGAGATCATATCAGCCACGAATTTGGAAAATTCGGTAGTTTGGTGGAACTGAGTCTCGCATGGATTGATGGAGCTTTTCGGCATTCCTTATGCGATCCACTTGGAGCTCTCCGATCGTCCGAATTCGGGAGGGAAGCATTGATTCTTGGGCTATAGGCCTCGACCTAGGCCATAGTCCATGTTTTGATCGGGAAAGATCCGCGAACAACCTTCCAGAGTGAAAACTTTCTATGTAGTGATGAATTACTCTTCGAGGCTGACTTTATTTCGGAGTAGGGGACTTCTGTTTTTTTTTTTAAAGTGACTCGGGTTGCCAGGAGTTGAGTTTTGCGAGACGCGTGATCGCGGAGAGGACCAAATAGATGGTACTGTGAAAATTTTGAAGTCGATCGGACTTCCATCTGAGCGAGTGAGGAAGATGGACGACACGAAGATTGGGGTCGTGGCCGCACAGGGGACAATGCACAGAGATCGGTCAGCTGCTCGGGCTTATCGACCGACCAAACGGAAGAACGACCGCCGATTGACAGATCGACTGACTGACTGACTGACTGTTTGACTTACTTAGTTGTTCTGTGACGAGCACGGAGAAATATCTTGAATAGAATTTGCTGAATTCGACTAAAGAGACGTTTTTCCACATTCCAGACTGACCAAGCCGCAGTCGTTCGCGGATTGCATTGGAGATGAACTTCCTTTTGGATGGGACCAGCGCTACGATCCTCGCATCGGTGTCTACTTCGTCGACCACAATGCTCGTGAGTATAATTGTGTATTTTTCTATTTTGTTTCTTCGTTAGTGCTGCGGGCGGTGTTGGGCGACGACGACGATCACTGACGATGGCGGCTCGCCGAGAACAATGATCAATATCCGATTCATAATCGTCGTCGTCGCAATAACCGTCGGCGATGGCCGGACCATATTATCCTGCGATCGGAATACGTTGCCACGATTGGATGCACAATATTGGCGCGACGCGACACTAGACGCTTGCAACGATGTTGGACATTCCGCCTGCAGGGTTTCTTCTCAGTCAGTGAAAGTCTCGAATCAACTGTGAACGGTCTCTTCTTTCCGTTTCAGAACGGAACCAGATCGAGGATCCTCGACTACAATGGAGACAGCTGCAGGAGGCGATGTTGAAAGAGTACTTGCTGACGGCACAGGAAGACGTTGCGACGAAAAAAGAAATGATGGAAATAAAAAACCACAGATTGGCCATTGCACAAGATGAATACCTGTTCCTCAGCTCGAGGTTGACGAACATGCTCGAAGCGGCCTCATCAACAAACCTGGCAGCCTCGAGTTGCACCTCGCTGAACTCGGTCGCGTCGAACGCGTCAAGTCTCACCAAGTACGATCCCGATCTCCTGAAGGCTGACGTGAGCCTGGCTCAACAGCGAGTGAACAGACTGAAAAGCGAGCTCGATCAGATCCGAAGCGACCTTACGCATCAGGAACGGGGTCTCGAGGTACTTGCGAGCATCGACGAAGGTCTCGTCAACAGTGGCAACGTGTACACGAGCGACGAGGCGAGGCTTATCGTCGAAGAGTTGGTCAACATTCAGAAGAGTTTATCAAGTGGCGAAAAAGAGAAGGAAGAACTCATGCACAATCTTTCGAAAATCAAGGACGAACTCCTGAGGATTTCGCAGTCAAACTCAAGCGTCGACGATCGATTCAGCAGCGTCGAATCGCAGACGGAACTGAGCGGCGAGGAACCCTCGCTCGGAGCCCGGCTCGCAGAAATGGCGATGATGAGGTTGAACTACGACGCGGCCCGTCAGGAAGTCAATCGAATCCAGAGGGAAATCGCGGAGCTAGAGAATCAGATGGCCCCTGGCAAGGCCGAGAGCGATCAGGATAGGCTATTGTTGATTCAGGAGAAGGAGCAGCTCCTGAGAGAGCTCAAGTCCTGCAGCAACAGTCAGAGACGGAATGAGAACGAAACCGAGATCAGGAAACTGACCACAGAGCTCGGACTGGCGATCGAAAGCTCGAATCGAGCGATTTCAGACCGTTTGAAGATGCACGAGAAGAAAAACAAACTCCTACAGGAGCTCAGCGATGCCATGAGACACGCGGCCGCTCTAGAGGACCGCTTGAAATCCCTGTCGGCCTCCACGCTCTCCATGAGTTCCAGCTCGAGCATAGGCTCGCTCTCGAGCAAAGAAGGTTCCGGCTCGAACTTGAGTTTCACTGACATCTACGGACTACCCTACGCGAACGAAAGCATTGCGACAAGTCTGCAAGATCTCCATCGTCGGGTCATGACTGTGGATAGCGTCACAACCAAATTGAACGATGTAAAACTTCGAGAGCATCTCACACCGATAATCGAAACACCCCGAGGATTCGTTAGCTCAGCCGTGTCCGATGAATCTTTCGCTGGCGATTCGGGAGTTTTCGACGCGAACAACAACGGAACACCCGACTCCGACTACCAGACCACGACAGTGGACACTCCTCAGGTTCAGGTGAAGTTGAAGTTTTCCGTCGACGACGAGATCCTCCTAGTGGGGATCGAGAAGGCTCACAACCTCGCAGCTCTAGGAATCCCGGCAGGTTTCCGGGTTTTCATCAAGGTGGCGCTGTACCCGTGTTCTGAAGACACTTGTCTCACGTACAAGACCGATCTGATCGGTGATCTCGTCAAGCCCGCCACAATTGACGAGCTCTTCAGTTTCCCGATTTCCTTGAAGCGGATTCAAACACAGACCGTCCAGGTTAACATTTGGGGAATCGGCCCTCTGAGTCAAGAGGAGTGTTTGGGTTGCGCCCAAGTCTCGCTGGCCGACTTCAATCCGGCGGGCTCAAGCACAAAATGGTACAATGTACTGAGCTTCCGGTTTTTGTCGCAAACCGTCGGACAACCAATGGCGGATATGGTCGAAAGCTCAGATGAGAGCACCGTGATCTCGTCTCAGACTTCAACCTTGACCCGAGTGGAGGAACAACCGAATAAGACGATTATCGAGATAACCGTCGTTCCAGAAGTCAAGTCCGCAGCCACGAATACCGACGCGGAATATCTGTCAGGCCTCAAAAAGGTATTTGATCTCAAGCAATGATTCCCTATTAGATATTTAGATCGAGTGAAGATGTTATTTGAAACTCTCCAAGATGTGGGCTTTGTTTTGTGTGGTATCTCATCCTAAACCTCGATTTCAGAGAGACTCTCCGACGAACACACCGGACTCGTTGTTCATCCAGGCCCTGAAACGGTCGCAGACTTTCACCATCAACCGGAACCGAATCATGTGCCGTCTCAATCGAAGCGAGTCAGACAGCGCGATGACTTTGTACAGCAAGAAAACGCCGGTATTCCAACGCAACACCGCTGAGCGTCGCAGCCAGCGGTGGAAAAAGATCTCGAAGATCTCACCTGAGAACAAGAAGATGCCGGCCGACGCCTCGCGAACGTCGATCGATCTCGCCCTCGACCTCGAGGCCTCCAAAGTACGGCTGAACACTTTGAGGGAGGACCTCTCAAAGCTCAACTACTTGAAGACAGTCCTCGAAGACTCGCGCCGAAACGGAACCGTTCCCGAATGGCTTCAGGAGGAAAAAATTCAGCGTTTATTGGAACAAGATCAGAACTCGAAAATGGTCCAGAAAACTTCGCGGGATATATATCGGCTGCGCAGAAGCATCAGCGGCACTGAGCCCGCCAACTTGGCAATCTTCAAGTGAGTCGACATTTTCGTTTCTGAACTTCGCTTCCCGTTCACTGTCGTTATCAATAGTTATCGGCGATTTGAAACTATGTTCGTCGTCGTCGTCGTTGTCGTCGCCTGGACAAGTGTATAGCTAGCTACCCGCTGCATTACCCAAGACGCCAAGGTTCTAATTTTTTATTCCGCTTCGCAGAGAGAAGATGGCTTTCTTCACGCGGCCTGCCGCCAGCGCTCTCCCGAGCGTAATCGCCGATGTAACCAACAAGTCAGACGAACGTCAGACTCGATACGATTATGTCATCGATCCGGTATACGGGGTGCAGGTGTAGACCTCATAATTGTATATAAATCAGAACAAACAGACGAAGTCGAGCGTGAACACATGCAACACGAACGAGCGACAGGCGAGAACGTCCTTCAGATGCGTTCAGTCGCATCGATGCTGTGCCAACAATGAACACCCGCCGCGATGTGGAGCGTCGCAACCCTCAATGGGTGGGTGGATGGATGGACGGACGGATACTTCGTTCGATTGATTCGATGCGGAGACCCGAACCGAAGTTTCAGCTAGCGACATCGAATCAGAAAAAACGTCTGATTGTCACAAATGGTCAGAAACATTTGTCGAGTGTTCATGAATACTTCGACTGCGTCGAAAAGCAACAACTGTAGCCATGAGCGATGAATGACTGCGAGCGGAGAATTTGGATCTTGAAAGTTGAGGAAGATTCCGGTCTGACTTCCGGTTCCTGCTGGCGGGAACTCTGGGCATTACTTTGGGGTGTGTTTCTCGCGTCCACGAAGATGAAACAAACGAGTCAAAATATTCTCTCTCGGTCATTCGAACGGCCTTGAGTGTCTTGAGGGAGCTTTCTTTCGCTCCGTTCGGGAATCGTTACTCGAGTGGTAGAAACTTCTTCCTACGGCGTTCGTGTGATCCTCGAGATCCGCGCGTCTA
Source organism: Neoseiulus californicus (assembly GCA_028455905.1). Classification (NCBI taxonomy): domain Eukaryota; kingdom Metazoa; phylum Arthropoda; class Arachnida; order Mesostigmata; family Phytoseiidae; genus Neoseiulus; species Neoseiulus californicus. The sequence continues at coordinate 3,672,913 of JAMQGS010000002.1, read as the reverse complement.
GTTGGGAAACGCGAAACTGCCCTGAAGGCCTGCAGGTCAACACTGTGATAGCAGCGGCAACAACATGAACGAAAAGTAGTGGAGTATGAACACGACTGAGATGATGAAATAAGACTCATTTTTGGAACTATCGTAGAATCGACAATTCGTTCCTCTTTATGTCTGACTCATGTTCAAAATCGGTCTCGGTTTCAACCGAGGTTAAAGCAACCATTGCCAGAACTACCACCCTCTAGTCCTAAATGAGAAATAAGAACGAATTCTATTTAATATACTTATTTATATTGCTCGGAGCAAACTTTTGCAGCCCGCGTTTCGCCCGCGGAATTTACGCTCCGTACTAGAGGGATCTCTTACTGTAGTACAAGCGGAAGGTGATTTGTGGCTGCTCGGCCCAGGACGGAGTTCTGTGCAGAACGCCTATTTAAAGAAAAAAGGAGAAAAAGTCCGCGGATTTCACTTCTCTCACCAGCAGCTGTTCGTTCCATCTCCGAACTAGCAGCGGTTACTGAACCTTGAATCCATCCAGATCCTACCACCAGCGAAAAGTCTTCCTTGACCATCGTTTTTCGATTCCAAATTCGAAGCAAGCTCTCATCATTGCGCTCAATGAACTCGTGTTAAGAAATGAAATAACCGGAAAAGACCCGCGAAAACAAGAACTTTGCGGACGGAAAGAGAGGAAGGGAGTTCGTAATTCAAAGCTCATGATTGAAATGTTCTCCGCTGCCGTCGAGAGGCCTCGGCCGACTCCCGGCAGCGGTCTCTTGCAATAATGAAAACGATTCAAGATCGAAAAACTAGAATTCAAACCGATATTCCCGAAGATGACTCTCCCGGTCACAGAGCTTAATTGACGGATCAGTGAATTAGTGGGTCAATGTCTCTCTTAGCGGGAGCGTATTACATCTCGTGCAATATCAGATGGTTCGCCTGCTAAGCTGCGTCTTAGCGAGGGTTGAAATCCGCATCAACTAGTCAATGACGTGGCGCCAAACTGAGCGAGTTGTCCAAGAGTGAGTTAATGAAACTATGAAGCATACTCGAGAAATTTCTCATCCAGCGATTCCCGAATTCGCGGCGCTCTTGAGACAACTCCATCAGCTGTTGGGCCGCCTCAAGACGTTTAACCATAAACGTACGCCGTTGCCGCGAGGTAACGCCGTCGTGACTTGTGCCATTGTAAATAGTCGAGGCAGCTCGAGTCCGATCATGTCAAACTCCGTGCTAGCCCAAAATCATGATTTCATCGTAGCATACAGAAAGAAACGTTCTGAGTCTATCTTCTCTCAATTCAATACTTTCCTGTCTGATATTTCCCGAAAAGCATTTATTCTTACTCTCGGAGGTTCGAGTTCTACATTTCAACCGACGAATCTTCCACTGTCCTATGCTTTCTCTCAGATGTTTCCGTTCATTGTAGAATATCATTGGTATTTTCGAATAAACGAAACACGTCATACCCTATGAAATGCTGCGTTCTTTATGACTAATGTAAGCTTGCGAAGGCTGAGATTAAAAGGATGACCACGAAACCTCGATCAGATGGAGACTTATAATCTTCGTCTGGAGAAGCTCGAGTACTTTGTCTGTTCCCATGCGTGTCCGGTGTTCCGGAATTCAGCTCTCCATTCTCTCGATGCAGAATCACCATGCTTATATGGGGTTTCAAATCACTATAGCGAGGAATTACTAGCCCATGTCATCGCAGAGGCTTCCATTACGAGCACGCACGAAGATTATGAATCTTTGAAACAAACATTGAATGTGCGTCACTACCGTTGCTTAAATCCGGCTGTCAAGCCGAAACCAACATGCTCGTACCCTCCGCTTGGAGGTCCCATGTTGGTCAACTTCCGCCTCCCTTCACATTTCGGAGTGTATCAGGAGAATTGGAATAATATGTCGCGAAGAAAGGCGGCTCCCATTACCAAGCGCATTCAGAGCTCTTCGGCTCCGTATTCATATTTCGATGTCGTGACACTTCACCCGGAAGAGTCGAGGCGAAGCTGAAAATTGGATGGGCAATGACCTCATGCGATGGGAGGAGACGTACGAAAGCAACCGTTTTCATTTCAGTTCGAACTCCGGGTTTTTCAGTCAGCGATTCCAATTGAATCGTCAATTGGAGATTCAGAGGATAAGACATGCCTGTCGCGTTCCGAAGTATGAAGGGTCAACCAATAAGCAGTTCATTTCTGTTAGAGCCAGGAATGGTATCGATTCTTTGTGGGAAACGAGCTTTGCGTGACCACAGAACTCGCGTGCAGTCTTTCCTCTCTGCATTGTCTTCTAACTCCCCTCTCATGTGCAATTAGGTTCTCTATAAAACAACACGGTCACCACCAGTTCTGACAAGCATTTCTGAAAGTTCATCCGGATAGGAAACTGTTCCGATTGGGTGAGTCAGGGACTAGGAGACCGTCTTTCGTGATTTTCGAGTCTAGTGAGTCATGAAAAACGTTGGCGGGCGGAGAATTCTTTGAACTGTCATTGCACGGATATTTCAGGAGACTCTTGACGAAGATCTGGAACTTGCTCTTTACCTCTGTGGACTATCTCCCATGCGACCAGTAGAATGCTTTCGAAAGTTATCAGTTTCTGTGGAATTGCGTTGATCATGGCAGTCAACGCCGACATGGGGATTCCGAGTCTGAGTGGTCAGCCAGCTTTGGAAGGTGGCGTTCTGAGAGGCTCCGGTGGAATGATGCAAGGTCGATTTCCAAGTGGGCTCGGACAAGGAACAGTTTATCGTCAGCTTGGAGGTGTTCAAACCAGCATGGGACCAGGCAACGCTAACCTCGCTCGGCGCCTCGGAAGGTAAACTCCAATCATGAATGATGGAACTCTCGTCGAATACGTTCCTCTTTCTTCGATGCAGAACACCCATTCGTTTCCATTCTAGCCCCATGGGATCTATGTACTCAAATCAAGCCTTCGGACGCGGCTTCGGTGGACGAACCCTGCAGGACCGATCGAACCTTTTGAACCAAAGAGGGCAGTTCGATAATTTCGAAACCAGAGGTGCTGTTGAACTTCGGAGTGATTTCAGGCAGCGGCGGTGAAGAATCCCGACTCTGAAAAACCTGGATCCGTGATAGCGATGCTCATTCCCGACTTGAGCTGAGCGAACCTCGCGGATATCTCATCCTCTCCAACAGAAGTTTTGTTGCATTCATATGTTGTCCCACACCATACCCCAGAAATGACCTGGAAATATCAGCTCCGAAAGTCTATCTAAGAATAAAGAGCTGTGGGAAGATGAGAAATCCGAAGATTCGTCATTCGCCCACTCGTAGTATGTATCTTAATGGGTTACGGGAAACTCTTCACCATGCAGACCGCAATATGGTCAATATCAGCTTCGTTCCGGTACGAGACTCCAGAGTGTCACTGGTTAGTTACGTGGATGCATTACGTGGTAACATTCCTCACTTGAGCATCTCGTCGTCACGAGACTCTGATGTCAAACATGTCGCTGGTAGTATGTTTGATGGATGCATTCCGCGGTCCAAACAATGATCGTTCGTCCCTCTCATCCTCGTCAACCTCCTTCTCGCTGCTATTATAAAGCCGCGGTGTTCCAGCCGGTTGCCCCGCAGCACTCGAGGTTTGATGTCAAGGTTTCCTCTCTCGCCGACTGACTTCAATTAGACAACTCGTCGCGGATTTGCTTCGGAGTGGTTGTTATACGGGCGACGGAAGCCTTGTCGTCAGTCGTCGTGCGGCCTACGCTTAGGGTGTCACCCTTCACTGGGCTCGAATGAAGTCACCGGACCGCTTAGTTCGCCGAGTTTTTCTCCAAGCAGTCGATTGTTGATACTGTTGTCGAGCATTGCCCTAAACGACGTCGTGTCAGACCAAGTTCCACCTCACGAGCTTCTCGAGTTCCCTTGGACATCGGAGTCAAGCTCCGAGCGCTTCAAATCACTTACCGTTCTGAAGCTGTCCAGAATCGATCCAGAGGCTATGCTGAGAAGACGGGGTTCGGAGAAGATTGAATTGGAAGCGAGCTGCGAGCAGATTCGTGGCCACGTTCGGTGACGGCGTCGAGTGTCCAACTTCGGAGTGCTCCTGATCGTTCCCTCAAAAGCTTCAAAGCTCAGTGATGGATTACTGTCGACGATAGCCCCGGGAGGCTATCTCCGAGCTGTGGCATGTTCGCCGTCGTAGGTGATCGTATCCATCGTATAATAAGCACCGCCGCTTCTCCGACCAAAATCGACAACCCGGTTTTTCAACTTTACTATGGTTTCACGGCTGTCGGACTGCTCGTGTGCTCAGTCTTGAGTACTTCGACAGAACATTTCGGTAACCCGATCGACTGTATTTCGAGCTCATCGCCGGCTGTCATTCCACGTCGTGCGCTCACAACATACTGCTGGATCCACGGAACGTTTACGTTAGAGCCTGACTTGGATTCGTACGCAGCTCACCCCGGCGTGTATAAATATGTTCCTGACGTAAGTGTTACCTTCAGAGATCCAATCGCCGAGAATTGAACGATATTTGTGGAAGACGCCATTGGGAAGGCCCACGTTGAGGAGAGTGGCAACGAACCGAGGAAATCGATCTCGAGCGAACTAGGGATCCAATTTGCCTGACGATACCTTCAACAAACGCTGTCCCAGAATTGACGTTACTCCGCCGATCAGCCTTCACAGTGCTGATCACGATGATTTCTTGACCTTCCCGAAAATCTATTCGAATAGTTTCATTCGGGAAAAATCAATTGCAGGACGAGAACCAGGTGCGGACGCATCATCTCTACTACCAGTGGGTTTGCCTTGTTCTCCTGGCCCAGTGCATTTCATTTTACGTGCCTCGATATCTGTGGCGATTGAGCGAAAACGGTTTGACGAAGAAATTGATGTCGGGAGAGACTACCGCGCTTGCAAGGTACCAATGTGAATCCCTCCCGCATCAGATAGTGCACATTATTTATATTTTGGGTCATGAAATACATATATTGTCCTCAAACTGATCTTCCACGGCGGGAAGGATAACTTCTTCATGCTGGGATTCTGCATGAAAAACTTGGTATAAACTCGGCAAGCTGGTCGGTTACAGAAGTGGATGTTCTCACCAGTACAGTGGCTGTTATCATGTTCTCATGTGGCTGTTACGTATAGCTTCGGAGTGGGCTTGATCTTCGATGTCGTTTCAGGTATCTTATATCGCATCAGGATTGTCACGCGTTCCTCGGGTTCAGTTACCATGTGTGCGAGACCATGAACATGCTCGTGCTCTGCGGGAACTTCATATTGACGGATTTACTACTCAACCGTGAGTTTACTGCGGTCTATAATTTGAATACAATCGGGATCCAATGTAAGGCTCTCGGGTCTGTTTACGTCAGAGAAGGCCACAGCTCGATCCAATGATATCTCGGCTCTCGGCGAATGCGTCACCGCCAGATTCAATCATCTCCTAGTTTCGTATTTTAATTCTGTGTGCTTCTGAAACCGCTACAGACACACTTATTCAACCTGAGCGAGTCGGGCTGTTTCGCGGGACTCTTATCGAGTCTCTTCTCTACAGAAAGAGAACCTCTTCTTTCAGATAAATTCCGCGACCTCGGCTGGTTCGTTATGAAAGGCGGAGATCTATCGCGGATATTCCCAAGGATGGGGAAATGCATGTTCCAGGTTTTCGGCCCCACGGGCGAGGTCGAGCGCCACGACTCGCTGTGCTTGCTCGCCCAGAATGTTTTCAACGAGAAGATATTTCTCGCTCTCTGGTTCTGGTACTTGTTACTGGGTGTATTGACAATCATCAACATAATTTACGGACTCGTGATTTTCTTCTCGGTGAAGGCGCGGATTCATAGAATATCATTTGTGTGCTCGTCTTTGTCGACGTCGAAAAACTATGCCAACAGGGAGAGGCGTCTAGAAACGGTCATAGAGGAGCTTCATTACGGAGAATTCTTCGTCCTGAGGATGTTGAGCAAGAACATGCCCGCTCAGTTCTTGCCGCAACTCATAAACGCCTGCTATGATCTGATCGAAGAGAGTCGGAAAGATTTCGGGCGCAAGTTTCGAGTGCGGAGAGATCTCTACTCGGTCCGTAGGAATGAATCGCGTTATCTGCTTGCAAACTTCCCGGAGAGTAAGCAATGACGTCAGCGTGGCACTGCGGAGTTCGGATTGTTTGAAAATAAATCCTGTTCGAGTAGAACTCGGATATCTTCGACCATTCACTCAGATTTCAGAGTTCCTGATTCAGATGCCGACGATTCGTCATGGATAGTCAACCCGCCGGCAGCAAGCTCACGTGTACGTCGCGCCGCGCCGCGGTCGACCGCAGCCGAGAGCTCCCGTCAGCTTTCCCTGATCTCGCCTATATCTGCAGCGTGGAATCTATTCTGTGTGGGCACTGACTCCGACTGAAAAATGTGGCGAGCATCCTCTTTCAAGGCAATCAAAAACAGATTCTGATTTAGAGAACCTTTCCAAGCCACAGGGTTGGAATCAGAGTCATTGGCTCGGACCTTGCCCCAAGCTCACAGGAGAGGCAAAGACATGCTCGCGATGGAGGAATGCGAATCTACATCTCCTTGGTTTTTCGCAATCGGTACCGCAGACTCTCAGCCGTGTCCACATGGTTAACCTTGATTCGACAGACGATATTCAGTGGCTCTTCCTCCTATGCGAGGGTCTGAAATAGGAAGGGTGTTAAGTTTCATCTCAACTTGCCAACCCATGGCCAAATAGCTTGTTTTCCTGCTCGCCGTGTTGTGAGCGGGACCATGTGCTGCGACTTTAAGTTCACTGTTCTGCAGCCAGACGGCAGATCTCGTCAGGATCCTTCTCCTCCGTTAGGCCAAACTGCTTCAAACGGTCGGGCTGACGAACCTGGTCGCTTCAGACCTATTGTAATCCCGCCAGGAAGTTCGCCCAGGCGACGTCACACCGCAATGTAGGCAAAAAGTTGCCAGAACACACGTGAAACTGTTTTAAAACCCGTTGAGATTTATTCAACCTCTTCCTCGATTCTCCCGGTTATTTGGAAAGGGGTGGATTGTATCGAACCGCTGGATATCTTTCTTGTGAACAGTGCATACGTATCGGAAAGGAGTTCAGGAGTCATACTACTGCGAATACCGCACTGGTAAGCGCGTTACTTCCAATATCGGGATTGATTGGAATCTAAACAAATATCGTTCAGGTCGAAGCACACTCGAACATGCCCTCCTCCGTAGTTTGAATCCAGAGTCAGGTATTGAACTTGGGGGGAACACAAGTTTCACAACGCGGCTCTTTTGTACACGTCCGAAGCGGAGGTTGGAATAGTCTCGTGGGTTTAAGTACCTTTGCTTCGAACTTTTTGGGGGGACCCGCAATCCCGCGACGATGACTTTGTGGAGAAACTCCCGGTAGGAAGAACTCGAAACTCGTCCAAGAAATCATTTTTTCGAAGCTGAGAGCATGTGAAACGCAGCATCTCCGCGGATACAATGTGTCTCAGGTGCTTCACCACCGAGTTTCTGGCTGCAGACACTTGTATCTGAGACGATAAACGGGAACGAACCAGATGGATTGGGATTCGGATTCGGGTTGTCATTTGTTCGGTCACGAGAGTTTTTCAAGAATCATCGAGAGTTCAATCGATGTTCCCATGAATTTTATCGGTGATCTCTGCTCGCCTAGTTTCCACAAGAGCTGCGCTTGTAGCGCTAATGGTGTATTTCAGCGCACCCTCTGAAGCAGCTAGTTTTGTCCAGAGAAAAACTCTCTGGCGGCCGTTGTGTTAGTCACCGTTGCCATGCACGTCAAGTTTCATTTAAATCTTCCAGCTGTAATTCCTCGGGATCCCTCGACGCGCACTCAATCTTTCGTTATGTAATGATACCGTCGAATAGCATTGGGAATCTGTTCTTCTCCCACGCAATTAGAATGACCGTGTGCTTACCGATTACGATCTCGAAAAAATACCAACTAGATGTATTCTTGTTCGTTGTAGAGCTCGCTTGGCGGGCCACCTTTGCCGTCACGGGCAGGGAATGACTCGCAGAGGCTTGACGTACTTCTCGACACCGTCGAAAACACAGAAATCGGAGGAAGCACGCATGCGCCGCTGAAAATCTTGGAAATACGCACTCGAAGAGGCAGCCGCGATGATTTTCGCGGCGATTCCCGATCTAAGAGACGCAGAGCCAGTTAGCGATAACACGAGACTTATTGCTTGTATAGCAGTTTTCCTTCTTTTGGGTACGATGGTCTCGGCTATCGGCTTCTATTTCATCAGAAAGTGAGTCTTGAGTCATTTGAGTTGGCTTCATGCTCGATTGTCTGAGCCTGAGCCCGAATATCAGACTAAGGCATATATCAATCTACAGGAGCTTCCGTTCGAAGAAGAAACAGAAACCACCAGCTCTTCAGTTCGATCTCACACCGAGAATCACGATCGAGGACTCGATCGATTTCGTGGTTCCCCCTCTTCAGTCGCCGAGAACCCTGATGGCCGGCGCCGGAATCTTCGAGGTTGGTATCTAGTATGTACGATACTCTGGACGCGTGCCATTTTCCGCACACATATGTTCCGCGATAACATTCGACCTCCCTCGAGAAACGGAGTCAAACTGCGTCATTCTCCAACAGTCGGGCTCTACAGAACAGCTTCAGAAAAATCTGTACGAGCCGATCGCTAGAGCTTATCGTCCACCGAGCATCGGCTTCACCGTGGAATACGATCGCGAGATCAGTTCGGTTCTTACGGTCAGATTAAACGGCGCTAAGGACATCTCGCCATCAAAGGTTAGTTTCGGTACGATTTAATCCCAGATCCCCGAGCCAACGAAAGAGAGATGACTTTTGAGCGGAACTCATCTCGGAGGCCTCGTTTCCTTATCAACCTTAATGAGAGACTCATCAATTCTCGGGATAGCAGCTTGAATTGAGATAACGAACTAGCAGAATACCGCAAACGATTCAGGGGAACCCACGGATAGGCACCTGATAGAGCTTCGCGGAATACTCTGATATCAAGCCCGCAGTGAACTCAGATCCGCAACAGCTGCTCTGAACGCGCAAGCGGTGCCATAGAGGTGGAAGACTGGATTTCGAATTGGATTCCCGTACTGGGCAGTAGTCTGGACAAACTTTAACTTGGAGAAAATGTCAGGTTCAGCGGATATCGGAAGCGATTCGAAGCAAAACTCGGTCAACCAGAATGTGCTGGGAACACACTGCACAACCACATGTTGACAGACGAGTGGCTTAACGTTGAAACGGCAACCGCTTTCGGAATCTAGATCAAAATATTGATCAGAATTTGTAACTATAGACTCGGGAATGGCTGTTGAATGAGTTTGGCGGTCGTTCTTCCGGCGCCAATCTCGTTGCACGAAAACTCCCCGCATCGGTTCGGGCTTCTCAAACCATGTTCGGTTTATGAGACGATGCTCATGGTGCACTCTGCTCGCAGCGGCCGCCCATGAGCACGTGAGCGGAACAGCCGAAACACAAGTTGTCTATATCTGTACCTAAGAACGGAACATGTGCAGAGGAACCAAATCAGAAATCTCTATTAGTGTTCTCGACAAAACCGCAGCGCAGAAGTCTGATTAGTTTAGTGCTAGTTTGAACAACGGCGGGGCCCGGGGATCATTGACATGGAGTTTTGCTGGAAAAAATCAGTCGTTCTAACGTGAAAAAAAATCCGGAAAGTCGTGCCGTAGTGCGCTCGCTTTGTTGCGAGCTATCATGCGGGTAGAAAACTAAATTGCTGTCCGCTGCACTGTCCCAAACTCAAGGATATCGTTACATTTCGAGCCGATCCTATAAATCCTCGATCGATTTCAGCTCGGAGTCAATCCCGTCGTGAAGATCTCTCTTCTGCCAGACAGGATAAAGCATGTGTCTCGACTGCAAAAAGACACGATTCGTCCCGTATTCGGCGACGTTTTCCAGTTCGACATCCCTGACGAAGTCAACATCGAGACGCGGTCGTTGAAGTTCACCCTCTACGACCAGGACAAGTTGAACAAGCGCGTCCTTGGCAAGGCCATTTTCTCTCTGAAGAAGACAATGCATCAATCCGAAAGATGGATCTCACTAAAAGTTCTGCAGGTAAACCGGAAATCCGATCGATTCGTCAGAACCCACGTTACTCGTTGCTGTTCTGTGATTGCTGACTTCTGTTTTCCGCTGAATTTTCGCGCAGGTCGACGGCCGGGTTTTTAATCAATGCCGTCGCTGTAATAAGCCGCTATTAGACAGAACTTCGAATCGGAGTTTTCAAGGTTGCATTCCTCTTTTCAGAGTAAAGAGCGGTCCTACGGCGAAGTCACTGTTCAGCTCGAACAGAATGACACTTTGTTCGTTTGTTCACTGCTCTCCGTTCGAGAAATCCCGAGAGACATCTTCGTTCACGTCAAGCTGGCCGCTTACGTCAATCACAAGCCATACAAGAAAGTGCGCTCCAGCTCATTCCAAGCCCTCGGAGGGGTTATGAGCTTGAAAGAACGAGTCGAGTTACCCAAGTCGGATTTCGGCTCGAATGATTTATCGACTCTGCAGATCATAGTGAGTCTGCACAGTCGGAAGAAACGCTTAGCAAAATGTCACTTAGGTCCTCGAAGTTCCGTGGATGGAATGGAACATTGGGCGGAAATGCTTATCCGGAACAAGGCGGTCAAAGCGCACCGGTTTCTTTCGGGCTGAGCTCCGATGCTCAGACCTGATGAAGACAGACTCGAATGAACGATTTCGACGGAGCGAACTCTGATCAACCTCTCGAACAACATATTCAGGGCCGTCCGGGACGTCGTAAGTTACCCGATAGGTCTCGCGCGCGCCAAAAAAAGAGTAAATCCAACGAGAAAGACACAAAACTTGTATATAAACTGATCATACCTGGAGCGAGACCGCCATCGAGTAAATACAAAATATCGATGAATTATGAACGAAAATCGAATGTACTTTTCATCGTCCGTAAAATCATTCATTTTATTATGTTTTCGATTTGAGCAATATTTCAGGCATCTAGTACTCCCAGGGGAGTTTGACACAACGACCCCGTTTTAGGTCAATCGCATTTTATAACGAAAGTATCCCTGGATCCTTCAGTGAGCTTCGCCGACTGCTGACGCTTCCAGCTAAAAATCTGGACTCCACAGGCTTTTTTTGTAGAGGTTTCTAACATTTTGATGTAGCCTAACATACCTAACGCATATATACAGATGTGATGTGGATTGTGGCACTCGACCGAGTGCCACACGGAGCTCAGAGCTTGGCGTTATCGAATGCCATGTTTATTTTCCCGTTCATGTGTTTCGGGGTGTTATTCATGGCCATGATTCCGCTTTCCAAAAATACAGGGTTGGGTTTGCTCTCCATCGGAGCTTTTCGTTTGGTGCTCGGATGGTGTCCGAGGGGGTCGAATCGGTCCTGGTAGGCTTTCGTTACCAATCGATCCAACGCGAGGAAGGGAGATTCGAGTGTTGCGGATAGGAAGAATGCCGCAACATAGGAAGAAAAGAGATGTCCGAGATACAGGTAGCCCTTGAATGAGAATGAAAACTTTAGATCTAACTGTTCGATACGTTACAAACTGAGTGCGGCTAGAAACGTGTCACTCCTCACCCCGAAAGGTTCTACTGAGCTTACTCCGATGATGCCGGGCCGGGTTTATATGTGAATCTCCTCTGCTTGATACAGACAATTCGGAGATCTCAAGGATTTCAAGTAGACAATTTATGGAAGAACCTCCCACCGAAAAACCGATCAAGAATGCTTCATAGAAAATTTAAGCGTGATCAGTAATCGGAAAGAGTGACTCCGATGTGGGCTGAAGTAGCACGATGATGTCATACTGTGCGATCGACCGTTCGAGTTCGCCTCTTGTGCCAAAATGCAAACTTAGTCCGTAATGTATGTTCACATCAGGTGCAGGGAATCAACCGTGAAGATAGAGTCTCAGTTCCTCAGGAATTGAGCTCTACTTCCCGAGTATTTCGGTTCCTAGCATCCTTCTGCTTCTAATTTTTTCAAAGTTTCGTCGCGGCATTTGAAGATTTCATAATTGACCGAAAGCAGATGCAATGCCGGAACTCGGTATTGCCACGACGCATGGCGTCATCTATCGTCACCTCGACCGCGATTTCTCGAGTAGCGCAACGCAATGTCACTCACCGTGAAGGGTATCGTGATGTAGAAAGGTTCCCGTAGGTAGGCAGTGTGGCCGAGGATGATGAGTGGGTGGACGAGGTAAACGAGATAGGTCAATCGAGAAAGAGGAATCCAGGCGTTGAACGACAGGATTTTGTTGATGAGGCCACCGTTGCCTGTGGCACAGGCGTAGACCGTCCACGCGATGCACATCGACCAAATCAGCCTGAACAGGGCACCATAGGCAACTCCTACTTCAACGGACGGTGCTTCGTAGGCATTCCAGTTCCGAACACCAAACACCATAACGAGCTGAACGGCCCAAACACCGATCCAAATCGGGACTCGCAGCGCCTGTGAAGATGGAAAGATGAGTCATTGAGATTGGATTTCTCTTCTCCAGCTGCATCATAGCCAATCGATCATGGAGCGGAATTTGAGAATTTCGGGAGAAGTGTTCATTGGATCGAAGACGGACATTCGGGCGAAACACGACTGCTTCTCCAAAATATTACTAATGATTATGACGATGACGACACCGATTGTCATTGTTTTCGGAGCTAATTTCGAATTACAAACGAGCGTATCACCTTGTGGATTCTTCGTCGCTTCTCTTTGAAAAGCACGTAGCCGCAGACCACGCCGATGCAGAACGGCGCCAGATGAGTGAACGGTTTGTAGCCGATTATGTTCATGTATTCGTTGAAATGGTCGGGATCCATGTCAATAAACAGTGGAATCGGTGTTAATTGATTGACATAGAGCAAAACTCCAACCGTGATCACCGAGGCGCTCGCAAGACCAAACAGAACCACGAGACCAGCCGATGCGTTCCTAGAAAGAAAATGTTATTCTTGATGAATCGCTCAGAAGAAAGAAATCAGTTTAGGCTGCGCACCGCATAAACCGGGGAGCGAGCGCATCAGCTCCGATTTCGGGGATGTTCTGATTCAGGAACTCACTTGTACAGAAGGTATGCGATGAACGGCAGGATCAAGAAGTAGTGGAAATCGGACGAGAGGTACCAGCCGTGCGGTAGACACTGAAATTCATGAAGAAGGCCTAGTATGCAAATTTCTGCAAACATAACACGCGTTGTTTACATCGGTCCCGCCAAACTCCGGTACCGAGATCGAAGAAAAATGCCGCCGGGGGGACTTGATCGGGCGCCAGAAAATTCCGGATTCCCAGCCGGCTCCGAGACCGAGCTCTACACAATGTCTTCCTTCTGTTGTTTTTTCGCTTTTTTTTTTGTTCAAAAACAATCCCATCGCCCCGCGATCACGATACATTCAATTCATCGCAATGTTGTTCCTTGGTTTGGTGCGTCTTCGTTTTTGTGCTATCTGTTGCTCGAAACCGACATTTACAATTTCTGAAACACCGAGAATCTTCTGTTCCCGTTGCCAGAGGTGCAAAGTTCAACCCGGAAGCCCCTGCTTGAATCTTTAATCAGCGGCAATTGACTCCGGAATTGATTCCAACCATTGCAGCGGCCAAACACCGACATTCGATCGCCCACGCTTCTATCTCGAACCGACAGAAGCTTAACTCAAGGGAATAGCTTCCTGACGATCCTTGTTTTCCTCTAACCGAGCTCGTATTCCAATAATAATCAGGATCTGAAAGCCGGTCGAGCGCATCGGTAGGCATCGCTTCTTATTTCGACGGAGCTTCGAAGACTTTGTTCGCGTGATCGCCGCTTATCACTCAAGAGTGAAGGCGTGAGGACGTTTACGCATGCTTGCGCGGCCTTTCGACGTCACGAACGACTTTCACATGTCTATGTTGAATGTTTCAAATTTTATTACCATGTTCTCACGATGGATGTAAGGTCCGATGTAGAGAGGATTCGTCCACCAGCTCTTCTGGCATGCGTTGGCATGAGGTGCGAGGGTCTCGTTCCATAGAGGTCCGGACCCGGCCAAGGGCAGGAGGATCATCATGAATGAAACCGCGACGAAAGCGGGAGTCAGTCTGTAATCGAGCAAATGGGGGAATCGTATTATAAGGGCAGAAGATGAGAGCTTGAGGAGGCATCGGGACGAACCCGACTCTGGCTGGAAGCCAACTGCATTCATTAAGACCTTGGACCGACTGACTGAGTGAGTGGAACATGTTTCTGCTCATCGGCTGAAGCGTTGCTGCATTGTTTGTGATTCAATCGAAGTCGCTGATGCTCCGATGACAAATAGACCTCGTCTCTTTGCTTTTTCCCTTAGTTTTTTTTCAATTCGTCCTCGCTCCCGTCATCCAACTCCGCAGAATGAAATCATTTCCCTATTCAAGTGCTTTTCCAATGTTTGATCCATTCACTTTGACTTGTTGATCGAACCATCGAAAGGGTTGCTGCGCGAATGCATGCGACGCGACGGGCCCGAGTGTAGCGTGAGTCGCGATGAGCGAAGAATCGAGGATTCGAGAATGTGAGTTCGACGGGAGCTGGCGCGGAATCGAAATATGACCACCAAAGGGGAGAAGCCAGATGTATCGAATGAAGGGAAATATCATCGAACCGATGGATAGGTTTATACGTGGATGATGCCGAAGGTGATGGAGCTTGTCGTAACGATCTCAGGCTGATGACATCCGAACGGAGCCGAAACGATTGCCTCCCGAGTTCGGAGGTCTGAGATCGTTGAGGAATCTTTCTTCTGAACATAGCAAAGTGATTACCCAGGCCACTTTTCGTGCCCGCTGTGCTTACCTCCACCATCTTCTGACGATATGACGGAAGTAGCTGAACGAACCCTGGCGATCCTCCATCCGGGAAAGGTAGTTCACAGTCAGAACGCAGCCACTGAAATCGAACGACGCCTCAATGGTGAATGTCATAAACTACAGCAGTTCTAACTCGCATTCCAAAGTCATGAACCAGGCTCTGTCTCTTTTTTTTCGAGGCAGCACGATACCCTCTGATCCTCATAGAAAGGTAATGAGTTTCCGGCGATTACTTCTCGCGATATGGAAATCGCGAGTGAGAAAATTGTCAGGCAATGAACCCCGTGGCGCCGTCGTCGTCGCCGCTGCTTCGGATAACTCATCTGGTTTCACACTGAGTCGAGTCGACGAGTTTTTTTTTTGTCTCGATAAAAATTCATTTTCATTCTCTGGGTTCCTCGGAACTGCGTACCGGTCTCTCTTGCTTTCGCAAACAGATAATAGATCGTCATGGCGCGCAGTAGGTTCCAAAACACTTACGAAATCGTTACGAAGGTTTCCACAGCGGGGAACACGTTGAATACCATCTGGAATGGGACGCTCTTCCCGAGCGCCAGGGCTTCGACAAATCCGCCTGCAAACAAACTCTGTTCAGGTCTCGTTTCTGGACATTGCCTACATCGATCTGGAACTCGCCAGCCGAACGGCTTGACGCCGTTCTCGCGAATCTTCCATCGGATGACACATGATTGAATCGAGGAACGTAGCGAATGACGTTGACTTCCAATTTTTTGCTCATTTCTCATTAAAAAACCCTATCCGGTAAGACTTGTTACGTTCCGTCAACATTATGTAGCCACTTCCAACCTCGACAGGAGGCACGTCGATCAATCCGCCGGTAGATAGTTTCGAGTTTGTGGAATAATTATGATCGTCCGAAGACGAGAAACAAAGACTTATTCTAGATTCTGGATGATTCCAGCATGCGTTTGGTGGTGCGGGATCGACAGATCAATTTCGAGTCGGCAATCATTTCCACATCTCCGACGACCATTATCGTCCTCCACGGCAACGAACGACGGCCAAAGAGTCCCCTCTTGGCCGTCTACCTCGGCGGAATCATTCGATTAATCATTGAACCACAAGGTCATCTGGGCTCTTTGGCGACTCCCTGCGCTCCCGTTCGACCACCTCACTCTTTTGCCCCGTCTTCTTCACTCGTTACTTCAGTCTATCTCTAATCTTCGTGACTTTTATTCGCTTATCTATCCTCGAAATCGTTACGCATCATATACGTACTTCCAAGATTGAAGTTTTTGTAGAAAAACGTGTGCCCGAGTATGATCCAGGCCATCGTAATCACTCGGAGGCCATGGACGCATCTCAAAGTTGACGGACCGGTTTCAGTGTTGAGGATCTTTAGCATATTGCTGTATACCGAAAAACATTCAGCCACTTGCTCCACCGTGTCTGTCAAAGGAGGAATTCCGATGTTAGTTCCTAGGAATCACAAACTCTTTCACTGTCATCGTGATTCGTTTGTGCTGAATTTCTAGAAGAGTGCGCGTAAGTCGATACAACTACAACTATGTAGTTCTAAGCCAATGAGTGTTTCCTTGGAAAATATTACCAAATAATTGACATTGTCTTCTCGCTTTCGCCAGATATGTGGCGACAGAAGAAATAATAGAGACACGACGGTATCAGTTTGTGGGAGATGAGAAGAACAGTGGATGGAGACTCACTTTGCTGCCGGAAAGTTGCCTTTTCGCCGTCAGTTCTCCGTGCGCTCCTCATCAGCTTTGGGAACACATCGAGCGCGGTTCCGATAGCTGATAAGGTGAAGAGGCAAACGAGAACGACCGATACCGTTTTCTGAGTCGATGTCAGCGGAGGGGAACTGCTGTCTTCACACCATGAGACATCGATTTCGAGGGCAGCGATGCTGGCCACTGTGGATGGAGGGAGTTGATTTTAGGTGGAGCCATCGATCTCGTTGTGTACCTAGTTAGTACATAGTAGATGCGCTGCACACTAGAGAGATGAATCGACTCGACTTCGGTATTTGTGGGAACAAGTTGGACAGCTCCAAGATGTCAAGATGACGTCTCGGTCGCCGTCTTTAGCATTCGAGGCAGTATTCCACAGATCAGAATTCTCGCGAGCCATGTGTGCCTTTTGTCATCCCTCAACGACGGAGAAATCCTAAGGACTTCTGGAAAAGACGTCGGAGGAAAACCAGCTTGAAGGGTTTTGTACTCGAATACCGGTTCTAGTACGGGCAAGAGGGCCAGTCAGCGATGGATGCGATTCGAAAGAATTCCGCATACGGTACGCTCAATCTGTGAACGACGTCTTGTTTGGCATGCCCTTTAGCTTTGATTGAGTTGCATTGTTCACGAATTCTCGCGTGGACCTTTGTCCTTTTTTCTTTGACGCTTTTTCTGCGTGAGATCCAACTTCTCTTGACAGCTCGAAAATAGGAGCCCTCCAAAGAAATTCAATGAGAGCGTCGTCGATGTTAACACAGTCCTAATCATTCCGTCTAGTTGCCAAGTTTGTCATTCAAACTCCTGCTATCCGTGCGAACCACCATCGGAGACCGATCGGAGATATCGCGCAATCGGCTGCAACATTCATGATTTCTCTAACGAGAAATCATGGATTTTCTGGAAGTCGCGCAAATCGAGTCGTAATCAGAGCTTTCCATCATTCGAACGTCCCCGCACAGTTGTAATCTGGAGTTTTCCCTCAGTCATCCGGTGCTTCTCTGATATTCTGTTGCCAGGAGGAGTTATATGTGGATATATTCACGGCTTCACGGTAGAAGAGACTCCGCGGCCCGGCAGAAGACCGGCGCAGCTAGAAAAGTCGCAGGAATTGAAAGTAGTTCGAACATCGGCATTCCGGTCGCCGGTGATGAGTCCCCGCCGCGACCCGAGCTCGGCTCGGGTTCAACAACCCACTTGATCTCGTAGAATTGATCCATGTTATGGATTTCCGTTGCCGATTTCTTCTCTTTTTTTTTGTTTTTATTCTTTATTCTCTCTCTCAAAATCACTGGCAACGCAAACGATAGTCGCGCTATCGGAGCTGAGAAACCCCATCGAAACCGATGCAGTCAATCGCAGATAATGAATCAATGTCACGAAATGTAGCCAAGGAAGCAGCAGAACTGATCCATCGTATCATACAGAAACTCCCGAGGACGTTCCACGGTGGTGCTACAAAATTTAAGGAAGCTAGCTGACTTCGGCGGAACGCACTGCTCATGACTGGATGCCCTCTAGGTTGGAATTGACGCTTGGAAGCGCGCCTTTCGCATCTCAAACAATTTTATATATGTGCTCCGTCACAAGACACCCTTCGGAAAGGCTTTGTCGTTCCCAGAAAACTGAAGAGAATCAAGATTTGAAAACTCGAAAATTTACGACCCCTGTCGAACTCACGTTGTCTGACCAAAGTGTTCATGTCCTCGATGGTACAGGTGTGCGGCACGCACGCACCGATTCTGAAGTGCGCGAAGTAGAAGTACGCGAGGTTCATGTCCGGTCCGAGAACATTCTGAAAGCATCGCAGTTTCCGGTTAGTTTTTGTTTCGATAGTGGTAAGCCGTCTACAAGCTTGACATCCGGAATCCGGGGCCGATTTTGATGATTCGCGAGTATGCTTCATTTTCCGAGTATGAATTTCGGTTCGGAAAAATGTAATCTCGATCGGAAATTTTCGAGGAAAAACGCGTCATACACCTCGAATTAGGGTTTTTGCAGAAAACGAACGGAAACGAGAAGGACGAATCATTGCGACCTCAGACGATGCAATCGCGCGAACATGCATCGTCATCAAATGAACACAGAAACGAAAGACAAAAAGATTCGTCAGTGCTACTAAGTTGTCACCGTATTTCGGCTACACGTCGTCGGTGGCGATGATGGAAAGTGGGACGACACCGATCCAGCGAGTTTTCCTCGCGGGTCTTCCCACACCTCACCTTCAGAAGCGGGATTTCGTCGGTGTAGTTTTTGAGATATCTCCGGGGATCGTATTTTGCAGGTTTCGGAAAATAGAGATGTGGCTTCACGTTGATGGCGCAGTATTTTCCAGTGAAAAAGCTGGAATATCAAGAGAGCGTTGCCGTATCATTATTCGATCGCCTGAAACATGTTCCATGATACACAGCGGCGGAAGACCGAAGGAGAAAAAAGCAGAAAATCCGAAGATAAACGAGGCACTCTCCAAGTGATCGAGTGAGCTCCATGCGATTGCCGCCCGCGGCTTCTCTTCCGCTGCCAAGAGCCACCACGACCGTCGGAGCTCCTGGGGTCTTCTAACTTACGTATCGATTTTTCCGTTGTACTTCTTTTCTTGAGCGACGACCGATTTGCACTCGGCCATGTTTCCGAGCGAAGATAGCGCGCCGTACAGCACGCCGTGAGGCAACTTGCCCCATGAGTCTAGCACTGTGGACAGAAAAGAAGGAGGCCTACGTGAGTTCTGCGTCCGGCTCTCGGAGTCGCTTGCTACATACAAGTCTCAGTAATAGAGAAACGGAGAAAAAAAAAAAGAAACAGGATGGGATATTTCTGTATCCACTTGTTTCCGAAACATATCCACCTGTAGCGAGCGAACGCGAATGAATATTGATGAGCGTACGCTTCGCAGATAAACCCGTGTGCCAGCGTTGAGCAATTACCGATTCTCTGCTAAAACTCTCTTATCGTCTTTGTCGGGCTTCAACGAGGTCCGCTACAAAATGCACCTTTCCGACTTCTTTCTTTATGTATGTATATTAGGTACTCTGTTGTCTCGGTGCAAAGTCCCAGGTCTTCTGTCTGATCGTATACTCTTGCATAATCTGATTTGTTGCCTATACGTCACAGTGAGCTTTATTCGGCTTCTGAAGTCTGGCGGCCTTCGGCATCGATTCCATTCAAATCGCCGGAACACGTCGCTTTTTCTCAACATCCCTCGGATTCATCGATAATTTTCACCTCGAATTATTTTGTAGCATTAAAGTTACGCGAAGTGCAAGGTCGCCTCTGGGTCAAATCAGAGAAGAATCCAGATTTTCATGAAATGTGTGCCAGCGGAGGGGGGTGACCCTCTGGCATGGAGACTGTCTTGATTTCCGCAAAATCCAGAAGCGGACATGGAGTCGTTTTCTCTTGATTCGATAAACCGATTTTCACTAACCGAGCTGCCGATCTCGTGTTTCGAGATCGGCTCTATAGTTGTTGTGAAAACTGAAACTGTCGTCGCGTGATATCTCGAACTGACTCTGTGGCAAGCAGGGTGTGAGCTCGAAACACGATCGTGTTCCGAGTGGCGATGAAAGAGGGAGATATCGAGGAACGACGACCCGCATGTGCAGCCATAGCCCGGTATCGGTTGCCGCGCGAGACGCGACGTTGCGGTTTCCAGAGCCTGGCTTCTCGAATCGATTCCGGCACAGTGCGCGACTCGGAACTCGATGCAGTTACTGCTTCTTATTTAGTGCTTTTCCAGATAAGTGAGAGCGAGATGTGGGATTCGGCTATCGTATCGGCCGGGTTTCACCTGAATCCACTGCGTCGTTGCCTCGCCGCGTTCGTGGTCAGCTATACTCACAGATCACCGAATCCAACGGACACTGGCACGAAATGCAATTTTATTGTGGGCATTTTGTGCCGGCGATTCTTCGCAAGGTGAAACGGCCGTTGAGATATTCTTGAGATATTGGAGAAGTTTGATGTGCGCAGCAACGGCCACTATGCTGGCTCTTTCATTTGGCATAGGGCAGACGTAGCGGAAGTCATCTCCGATTTACTGGGGTGCTCATCGCTTATAGAGGTCAAGGTCAGACGGATGTGGTTGTTGTCGTCGTCGTCGTCACTGGCACCGCCAACGAGGCCGATCTGTGACGTTGGCCATCGCCCACCCAGTCTGGCCCGAGTCAATGAAAGTCGGAGTTCCGCTCTTCGCCACATCGAGTTCTGGTCTGGATCACAGGGTTAAATTATGTGTTGAATGCATATTCAGCAGACATTGTTCTTCAGCCGCGCGGCTAAGAATTGAAAATCAGATTGAGTCCGAAAGGCGGAAGAGTTTCTCGCATGCGGGCGATGATTCGCGCTCAGAATTCCGCCGGCCCAAGTTTTCCGGAGGCCTTTTCGTCCAGTTTCAGATTGGATCCTGATCAGCCAGGTTTCTACTGGAAAACAATCTCCCAGCTTCTACGGTCGTTGATCCAGAGCAAGTTCGATCAACGTGAGCCGAAATTCATCCCTGAGCTATTCGAGCAGTATTCTGCACTTGATGCATCGCTGGTCTGTTGATGCCCTTCCGGAAGACCGAAAACATGAGCTTCGACGTCTGCTGCTATTCCCTCGAGAGGAAGGAGGTACTAGACGGTGTCACTATCGGAAGCGTTGGTCGATTGATACAACCGGCTGACGATGGAGCTGTCAAAAGTATTCGTATCTTCTCTTATTGGGGTTAGCGTGTTCCAGCGAACGAGATTCTGGCGTGCCTCTTGCAATAAAAGTCGTGTAATGTAATTTCGTCCGCAATGCTCTTCATTTCCATCTGGCGGAGCGAAAATGGTTCTTTCCGATCATACGGATCCGAAGTCTCCGCGATGCCTTCATGTTCTGAGATTGTTTTCGTTTGTTCCACAGGAAAGATGCTGAGGTTGGTCGGAAGCCGTCTAGATCCTCAAGGCGTGGTGAGTTCCTCAAGTTTCAAAAACTTGTGAACCGAAGACAGAAAGGCAAAACAGTGCGCCAACCGCATTCCAAGATCACCACGAGAGCTTGCTGCGTGCAACCGAAACTTCAGCTTCAGAATCCCAGCTCCAGAACCGGAGCCACGTCGGCCCATGAACTTTCACCGGCTCGCAAAACCGAAGCCAAAAACCTTGTTTCCGATCGGGAAATCGGAACCGGAATCATCGCATGAAATAAATTACGCAAACCACAAAGGCTTGCGGCGGCGGCGCCAAAACCGTCTGGAAGAGCAGAGTCGGAACTTTTTGCCGCTGCGCCACGGCCCGGTTTTCATTCGTCTTCTGTTGATGCCCGATGTGGAAGGGTGACGGAGAACGAAAACGCGACATGACTCAACATACTGCATCACCACATTCCAGGCGGGCCTTGGGGGTTAAGGGGTCCACAGGGCGCGTTCGATAGCGATCGATCAAAAACTTTTCGTCCACTTCAGTAACAGCTCGTTCATGCAGAAGTCAGACTGAATGATAATTAGTCTGTATTCAAGTGAATTATGTTTAATGATTCCGGTGTTTATATTTATCCGGGTGTTTATTTTACGCGTGGGCTTTTTCTTGCAGCTCCTTGTCATTCGATCCCCGTCCCGAGCGGAATATCCCTGAATGAAATTGTAGCGAAAATATTCGCCGTACAGCTAGCAAGCACTTCCGAATGAGTTCCGTGACACAGATTTCCGTTCACGTCAAAAACAGAAGAATTCCACAGACCCCGTCGACGTAGCGTCGCCACCGTTAGCGATTCTAGCGAGTCTAGCGCCTGAACGTTCAATTCGAATGCGTCCGATCATCTGGTTAGAATCAGTAGTTTCCATATCCTGTACGATCCAAACTAATGTAACGAATGCTCAACTGCCCGCTTGAGAGTAACTTCCGACGAAGAGGAAAGTGCGCCGCTGTCAGCTGTGGCAAAGGGAGCAGAAAAAAATAAAACCAAAGAGGCGGCGAAAGTTGAATTGAATGAAGCAAAAAGCGAAGTTTTTCTGCACCGGAAAAGCTTCGTCGGATCGTTGCTGGCAATTGCGGGGAATCGCTGCTGAATGCTGGCTGGTTCCGATGCGAAAACCGAAAAAACTTCCGAACGCTTCCGAACATCGGATGGCTTCTTCTGATGCTTCGGTAAGCCACCCTCACTTACAAGGTCGGCCATACTAATTAGGAAATGTCTCGCAGCGACTGTTCTAGCTATCTCATGCATCATTTCTGTCGGAGACCGACGTCCATTCAGTCTGACTGACAGTCAGTCAGTTACTCAGTACGTCGATTTGAAAACCGAGCTGGCAGTCTTTTCAACGATGGCGAGCGAAACACCTCAAGATCTTCACCGAACCTGGTGGCTGGTGAGAAAAACCGATTTGCTAATCCGATTCGGGGACCAGACTACGACGAAACAAATCTGCTTGTCTGGTTTTCGCTTTCGTTCGACGTAACAGAAATGTCCGATCGGTTCTGGATTTTTGGTAGTTTTGTCTTGGAACTCGGTCGTCTGCGACAACGACGACGGTGGCAGCTCCCTACAACGCCGTGGTGAGTCCGATGTCCAGAACCTTTCACTTACGCGCCGGGGCCACCGTAATTCCGTCGAATTTCTTCTGATTCAACCCGAGAATATAACGCCCCGACGTGAGAAAGAGAGAGAGAGAGTGCAGAAAAAAAAACCGGGAGGAAAAACACAGGGCCCGCATTTGCAAAAAAAAAAATAAGCTTATAGCCGCACAAGGAAGTAAATGAGCGATTGAAGACGAAGAAAGCACGAAAGGTAGCGCGATCGCGCTGACAACTCACTTTTAATCGACCATGGTCGGAATTTCTTGAGTCCGAAGGCGAACTTCAGGAGGCCGTAGGTGCAGTCGCCGCTTATATTGAGCTCGTGAATATCTTTCACAAAATGAGGGGCGATGTACTCCATCACATCGGCAGACACTGCTTTTATGAGTTTGCTCTGTTTCTCAGAGTAGTACTTGAACGGGTTGGCGGGGTCGGGTCCGGGATCGATGGTGGTCGTTTCTTCTTCGACGAGCTCGGTTTGGGTCGATTGTAGATCATCATCCGAAGAACTTGAGATCAGTTCGCTTTCAACTTGGCCACCCGCCTTGACTAGGCAACACACAACAAACACGAAACTCAACGCAAGCCAGCGCATGATTGCAACTGGTGAGCACTAGCGTCTGGCCGCAACACGACTCCGAGTCTCTTTGACAACTAGACGACGCACAGTGTGATGATGTGAGTGCACTCTGCGATGGAACTGGAAGAACAACACATGGCACCAAACGAGCGCGCTGATCGCTCCCCAAAGCGCTATTGCAAGACTTAATCTGACGCGCGAGAAGGAAAATCGGAAAGGGAGCGACTCCGTTCACCACCCGAGTGGCACGTAAGAGAACCAGCCGTGCTTGCTTGTTTGCCTGCTTGTCGTCGTGGACGTCGTCGTCGTCGTTGTCGTCGTCGTCACCGTTGCCGTCGTCGTTGCCGTCGCTGTCGTCGCTAGGCGCTTCGACCGGATGGATCTGAATGAGATGAACTTGAAGCAGAATTTCGACTTGTGGCACAAGCTGGCGCTTGAGCAGCACCAGCGACAGCAAAAATTCAGTAACACCTCCTCGCCACTGTCGACCGGTGCCCACGTGAACCCAGCCAACGAGATTTTGGGGTTCCGACGATAGAGAGAGAAAGAGAACCCGCGCACCCGAGGCACAGAGCACCTCCCAATCGCTGGTCACGTAAACCATGTTCCCGAGCGTTCATCTGAACGCGGCTATGGATTTCGATCCTTAGAGGAAGAATTTGTTCGTTTTTTTTTGTTGGATCGTTCGATCGAAGACATCAGAAGACGCTGTGATAGAGGACTTTGAGAGATAATTCTTCCACATAGTCTGATTGTCACGTCTTCAGCGAGATCAACACCCGGCGCGCCGGTGTCGACGCGACGTCATTCAGACCAGAAGAGCCCGAAGTGGATGAAGATTCTGGAGTGCAGCATTGACGTTCCTTCCATATTGACTAGAATTTTTAGGAAGTCGATTTGTGACCATCCCAAAGTTCCTGAAGATCACAATATCAGTGGAATGTATATCAAAGTCATTGAGTGCGTGAGTGATTTGAAGCCAGTGTCCACGAACTGCTACTGTTTTCTTCATTCTAGGAAATCTCTTCCTCAGATCGGTTTAGGGCTCTCTTTCCGCTCTTCTCTTTGTCGTTTTGTCGCCGACGAAGTTCGACGAGACAGGTTGCGTTTAGAACCCGAGTCAGGCAGAACGCTGGATCCGACGACCCGTCGTGAGCTCGGCCACTCTCCATTCCTGAGACGAGAAGCTCAAGAATTCTTTTGAGCTGAACAAAAAGCTGCTTCGAGAAAGCTCTCGCGTTTGCGCGGAGTTCCTTTTGCGATGTCCGAATCGCTCGAGGGCTTCTCGCCCCCGGGCACGACCCTAGCATTTGCCGGAGACGTGCTCGGAGCCCATGTTTGAGCACCGTTTATCAGATGTTTCTCCGATGGTCCCACGAAGCCCGATTCAGAGAACATACACTCTTGGCACGGTGTGGCAGACCATGCTTGCTCGGAATGCATCAGTATCGCTCGTTATCTGCTTCAGTGCAATCGTTCCCAACACGGTCGAAGGCTTGTTTTTGCTTTGGCGATTGACGTCACCTAAGAAAACATGTCTCATTCCTCGAACCGTTCCAATCGTGGGGTAGGATCGCAGTCCTAATGAGATTCGAATTGAGCGCCGATCATGGCCGTCGGCATCCGCAGGCTCGCGAGGTATCCTCGAAATAAACGCCAAAAAGGCACGAGAGCTCATTCCCGGAACGCTTCCGCGCTGTCGGATTGAATGTAATGTATCAGTACTACTAAGCGGCCGCATTGAACTTCCTCCGTGTGAATCGATGCAATATGTGGGTAAGCAGGATCGGGTGGATGTCGCGGAAGCAGCTCGCTGCTTGTTAATATTGACTGTCTGGGGGCGAAGCGCAGTATCACATGTTTTGCAAGAGTTCAGCGGAGCCACCGCCGCCGCCGCGGCTCGCCGGGGCACTTCACGGAGTTATTTTCTGGGTGATTTTGATTCTAGTTCATATGAGCCATCTGGTTTTCTCGTTTTCGTACACCAGCTTTCGTAACGCGATCTGAAGACGAAGCGATCCGAGCGGTAGGTACATATGTGAGTTGCGGAGTTAATCGAAAGCAGTCGATGGCAAATCGAAAAGATTTGAGCGATCGAGACCTCCAAGATTGGAGAGGCAGGTTCTATCCGAGCTGGACCGAGAACATTCCAACGGCACCGTTGATTCGCTGATCATGAAGGCATCGTATGACACAACACACAGACCACTGCAAGCACTTCGTCGGCGCCATCTCGCCGAGTGTGAGCAATTAGCAATCATCGGGTCACGCGTTTGATGAGCCCAGAATATGAATCTGTCCATTCTCCTGCGTCAAACCGCGTGGGCATCGAAATCCAAGGCTCGTTTTCAATCCGTCCGCGAATCTTGCGGAAGCGTCTCAAGTTCGCCGACCGCTGTTTTCGCCAAGATGCATTCCTCGCAGTGGCCAAGACCACCCGCTTGACCTGTGAGAGGGTAACCAAATCAAAACAACCTGGATGAGCATCCCTCAAATGAGTGGAGACCTGGACAAATATTTATCTCGAAGTTTTGCGCAATGATGATCCCAAGGTCCCCGAGACGATTATTTCATGACGTATTCTCGATTTATCAGTGGGCAGTCTTTGCTTTCTGATACCGTCTCATTCGTTTCGTGTCAGAGTTCCGACGACACAGAAAAAAAAACACGCACGCTTGCGTCCGCTCGCACGAGAGAGAAGAGTTAGAAACGGTCGGGCATGAACAGATGTGCGGACGACTGCTCGGTCAAAGGGGCGAACGGATCAAGGGACGGTTAACCGACGACCGCTAGCGCGCACTCAAAGTGCAAGCAGTACGCAGCAGTTTGAGATGCGGGGCATTCGGACGCGTGTGGGACAGCCGGCTAGTCGTGAAATTGGCTCTAATTGAGGGTGTTCCTTCGAGAAGGGTCGCTCGGAGGAGACTTGGTGAAGTTCCAATAAGATTCCGCAATGTAGTATACTGCGCTCTCGGTTCCAGAAACTTAGGATCAAGCCCTGGATAATGACTGCAAAGAAACGGAGAAGAAACGTAGATACCGTGGCACTTTTGTGGAAGACATCCAATCCGCATGCTTGTTCACTTGCCCGCCTGCTCTGGACCAGAATCATTAGTAGCTCGACCACGGGCAGAAAATTCACTTCAAGTCGCCAAGACTTTGGCAAACACCCGGCGAGAGATGAAGATCTCGCTGCCTAAGTGAGAGGTGCAATGGTCTTTCGATTTTCTCCGGATAAAAAAATCAGAGATCCACAGGAACGCTTCGCGTCGATAATGGAACGACATCTCCCTTACTAAAGCCCCCCATCCTTATCTCCTTGGCTTTCTTCTGAGATTTTCTGGGATTCCAAGACTCGCGATTTTGTTACATTTTCTCTCGGAATTTCGGAAAGAAACGACCGTCCCTTGCCAAACTGCGGCGGATAACTGGGTCATCTGAACGGACAGAAAGGGACAAAAACAGAAAACGAGGTTCTACGAATCGTTCTCTCATCTCAGAGATCCTCGTTTGAGAACGCTCGGTAACATTCTTTTTGTAATTTGCTAACTTCTTCGACGAATTGAATATTATGGGAATGGCACCAAATTGACTGTTGACTCATTGGGAATCTCTTTGGATAGAAAGAAGAACAAAACGTTCCAGAAAAGTTCATCCAGGCTTTATTGTTACACGTTCCAAATCGAATCGATCAACTTCATGTACCGTGTTACTATCTAACTTAAACCTAATGCATCTGCACTGTTCGATTACGCGGAAAAGTGGAATAAGATTTATTACATACAAAGGAAAGAGCTAGAAGAACAGAGATTTGGTCGGACCCGTCTTTGAAAATTATTCAACGTCGATCCGACCGCTGAGCGGATTGAGAGAAGTGTCCTATCTAGATGAGGCTACCTACATCTTGCATACCTAGCCGGCTGTGTTCGATCTGTTCGCTCAAAAAAATCTACATTTTTCTTCATCTTCGAGTATTGCGCTCCATGATCTCTAAGTGACTCGTCCACTTGAGAATCAAATTCCAGGCTAATCCGCTTATTTCAAATAAATTACCATCGGTCGACAGTTCGGTCGTCGCTGTTTCCCTCATCCGACCTCTTGTATGAAGGGGCACCATTCACCATCCGACAGCGCCTCTTTCTCAAATCGATCATCGTACATGTATGTACCTCTACTTCTTGAGCAAATGCTCGATGGCTGGAGGGAGTAGGAACTCCTTTCTCCAATAATAAGTTAGTCTTTACGATCTACTTAAATAGCACGCCGTCAACAACTACGTAGGATGTTGTGTTCTGCAACTGAAAGCGATTCCTGTTCATCCTCTCTGACAGTCGCGAATGGGAACTTTATACAACGGAACCCGCCCACGCGATTTTGTCTCTTCGTCCGTCAAATCTATCTACAGCGTATCTCTCCCAGGGCGACGGTTCTCCAATGACTCAAAATGCTTGGCATTCAAAACATTCCTAACTGCGGTTCGACCCCGATTACGAGGTCTGGTCCTCCGTGTCGCTGTCTGCAATCAGATGAAAGGAAACCATGTTAGGAAATTCGGGAGAGTCGCTGAGATTCTCGAGTATCGATCCGTGTCCACATCGGAATGGGTATCAAGCGTTGCTTTGTTCGCACCTTTTTTATGACCGGTGTACTGATGTCGTCGTAGCCGGTCGTAGAGGTCTTCTTTGGTGCCATAAAGGCTGGCATTGCTTCGAGCAAGGGTGCCGCCCTTATGGAGACCATCTTTCATATAAGTCTCGTTGTAGAAATTCGGCATCTCCCAACCTGCGGCGGGAGAAAATACAGTTTCCGGTAAGACGGAGTTTTCCGACACTTCGCGGTGGTCATTCACAGTCAGCTGTTGGGTGCGTAAAAATCACACAAGAACGTGCTAGAGACAGAGACTGGACATTTAGAAATCTACCAGAGTTAGGGAGACACGTGCCATCGTCTTCATCGTCGTAGTAGTGCGCGTAGGTCGAATGATGCGAAGGAGCTATGCTCTCGGCGTAGGGAGCAGGGGCTCCGTAGTAGAAGTTCTGCTGCGAACCCGAAAGGTCCATGGCGGGTGGCAGGGGCATTTTCCCTGGTTTCCCACGCCACGTCATTCTGCAAAAGAAAAGGGAAAGTTCATTCCTCACGTCTTCGTCAACCGTTGAACCATTCCGACATTTCCTATGCCTAGAGCCACGTGGTAGGCAGTATTTCAGATCCAAGATATGCCTAAACCTGACTCTGGCGATATCAAACACCTTCGATCTGCAAGTCTGGTTAGCAAACGTCGACGCGACCCTCAATCCACGCCAGAAACTAGTAGTTGACAACGACTACAACTTCGGCAAACGAGCCCGTTTCAAACGGATTCTAATCGCGACATCGATCCCTGCCCTTTCTTCCGGCCGTTCAGACTTGCGGTTCTGTTCAGTTGTTGGCGCGAAACTGCTGGCGCGTCCGTACACAGTCGACCTTCAGCCGATGTTACCACTCGAAACAGCCTTGGGCAACCTATGGTCAATGACAAACATGGCGGAACGAGAAGTCCTACACATGCGTGTATCCAACACACTTCATGATGACTGTGAGCCGAACGTGTTGGACCGTTCAGGGACCCACACTCAGGAGGCTGCAGGTCGGCTGTGTAGTTGAGGCTGAGCCTGGCGCGCGCTTCGATTCAAAGAAGACTGCGTCGTCTCTGAAGCTGGCCACCATCAACGGATTATCCAGCCGGAAGAAAACTCAATCCGTTTCTGAATTCATTAATTATCCGGCTGGGGCTCTTCCTGTCGCTCGAAGTGCATAATATTTTACTACGTGCGATTTCTGGCTTCGAGTTCTGAGAGCTTGCGCGTATTGACGCCAACGGAATCTCCCCAGAAACATCGGTACCGACCCGTCTGCCGATGAAGGTAATTCGATGTCTATGAGGTAACAATTTTGCATACTCGAGTCGAATTCATGATGGATCACATCGGAAGCGTCATTCCTACGGTCCGTCTATTTGTGGGTAATACGCGCTGAATATCGTTAACTTCGACACTATTAGGCAGCAGCAACAGCGAAAGACGGCCCTGACAACGAATTTTCTCCCCGGAATCGATGCCAGAGAGACGAAGCGAGAAACGCAGCTTTGTATCCATCATCGTACCCTTCGACATTCATGTAATCGCATATTATGTATGTGAAGCGCGTAGCGCCACGTACCTGACGCAAATCATCCAGATCAGAAGCACCATCACGATGAGGAACACGACGGCGGCTGCGATACCTCCAGCGACGTAGACAAAATCGGACTTCCTCTCGCAGCGTTCGCCATAGAAGTTACTGTGGCACACACAACGGGGCTCAACAGCGTTCTGAGGGATTTCGCATTTGCCTCCATTCTCGCAGTAATCCTCGCAAACATCTGTGGGGCAAAGTGTTAAGATCTTAGATCATTGCAGGAAACGATGAAGAACGAGAATATTGTCACCTCAAAAGCGTGAGACCCGGGAATAGAGGGGAGCGATCGATCGATCATACACATCGAGGAGCGCAACGGGAAGTTTCGAGGAAGTTCACTCACCGATACATTCGGCCGTCTCGTTGCTGAACTTGAATTTGGGCATACACTTGCAAGCGAAGTCCTGTTCGTCTTCAATGAACACGCAGTAGGCGTTTTTGTGACAGACACGTTTTTCACCGTTCACCATGCAAGGATCAGAGCAGTATGAGGGGTCCGTGGCTCCCACGGCGTCGGTCGTGGTGTCGGCGGGGCAGGGTTTGCACTCTGAGTCCCGTTGTTCCTCGTCCTGGTAAGTTCCCTTCGGGCACGGCATACAGTAGTTTCGAGTAACGTTGAGGTAGTGTCCGATCTGACAAACCTCGAGAGAGCACTGTTCGACGGTCGTTGAACCGAAGTCGCCCGTGGTCCTGCCCTTGGGACACTGTTGGCAAGAAGGCATACCACTTGTGCGGAATGTTCCTTTCGGACAGGGTTCGCATTGGCCTGTGACGGTGAGTTGGAGTCCGGGCTTGCATTCTTCACGGCATTCCTGCACGGAGCCAGCCTCGTTCGTTCGAGTTGTGAGCCCGGGTCCGCAGGGTTCGCATTTGAACGAACCTTCCTCGGGTTGATAGAAGCCGTATCCGCAAGGTCTGCAGAAACCAACGGTGGCATCGAAGTATTGGCCTGGCGTACAACGTTGTTTGCACTCTTCAACCGCACGAGCTCCGAAGCTGGCCGTGATGCCTTGTTTGCCGTTGATTTCAGGACAAGGTTTACAAGCGAGTTGACCGCTGGCGTCCTGGTAGAAACCGTTCGGGCAAGCATCGCAGGTGTTCGTCTTGTTGCTGTAGAACGTACCCAAGGAACATTTGACACAGAAAGTGTTCACTGGAACCTCGCCGGACGCACATGAGTAGTCGGTAGAGATTTTCAAAGACGTAAGGTCGGGCTGGACGTTGGGAAGGGTCTCCCTAACATCGAAGGCGTTCGCCTGCAAGATCGCCTGCTCCACAACCGAGCGCACGGTAGCCTTCTGTTGGCTTTCCGAATTTACGACAGGATCCTTGTGAGCAGGGAAACTGATTTCCAGGGAATAGATGCTGACCGGTTCTCCGTCTTTGTCGGCCTGGCGTTTGGCTCGGCCGCCGTTCTTGTGGCACTTGACTTGGAGTTGGGTGCCCGTGCAATGCGGTGGATACTGATCGACGCACACGCGCCATTTCTCGTTGATCTGAAGGAGGGCCTCAGTGATTCTGGATCGCAAGATTTTCTTCCCGGAGTCGGAGCAAACGACCGTTGACGAGAAGTCCATGGAAACTCGGAAAAGTCGTTGAGCAGGTCTCTTGGCTGCAAGGAGAATAAACAAATTCGTCAGTTAATTGCCATGCCCAGGTGAAGCGGAAAGAAGATCGAAAAGTTTTTGATGACCAGGAAGGGCCGCGGTACTCACGAGCGCAAGCAGGGAACGCGAACGGCAGCTCCGGTCGGTCGTTTGGTCTCCAGAAGCCTTCGGCTCCGCAAACGTAGAACTGAGGAACTTTCTCAGAGAACTCAAGTCCGTCATCGCATCCGATGCTGCACACCTTGAACCTGCTGCCTGGACCCCAGTCGGAGCACTGGCGGAATCCACCAACTGGCGCAGCTGGGATCGGGCAGAAATCGTTGAGGACGTGGATGCGGAAATCGCATTGTGCTTGGTTGCCAGCGGTGTCTTTGGCGACGTATGAGAGGTCGAAGATACCCTTGGCGAAAGTGTGCCCGGAGCGGATTTTGTTGAGTTCGGAAACCGCCACCTTTTGGCCGGTTTCATCAGAGAATTCAGGTTCTTCCCATTGCAACGCGATCGTGTCGTTCGGTGTGACCACCCACATATCAGGAGGACAGTAGACGGTTCGAGGCGGTACCTTGTCGCCAACTTTGGCGATACACTCTTCAGTGACGGTCGTGGTGCAGGATTGTTCCCCGCAATGACCGGGAACTTGGCGTTCGACGGTTCCAACGATTTTGTCGTAGTTCGCCCATCTGACGAGAAGTCCGTTGAACAGCACTGCTGAGTTCTGGCAAGATCTGAACTGTCCTGGAATCTCGTGACTGAGGTCCAGAACGCGGTCCCAGACGTTCACCCGGGACAAACGGCCGTGGAAACCGCTTTCAGCCTTGACTCGCATTTCGGCAGTGTCGACAGGAGCTCCGAGACTCAACCATCCGTACGGAGGAAGCCGCTCGTTCTTGACATAACCTGTGACAACGCCCGCGAGGGCCGTGTCCGTGATCAGGGTCAGAGTGCCTTCTTGACCATCCCATTGAACAACGATGTGATGCCAATTGCCGTCGTTGACCGGGACGTTATCGAGATAGGGAATGAAAATTTCGATTGTGTGCTTGGGGAAGAACGATATACGCACTCCAGAATCGTCAAGTTTCAAAAGTCGTGTCGTGTTCAAGATCTTGTGCATGTGGGACGTGGAATAGAGAGTGAGGATGTTGCCGGAGCTTCCAGGCGTGTTGAACTGCACCCAGAGTCCCAGGGAGAAACTGGTGGCGTTCAAATCGAAAGGAGTGTTGAGAGCGGCGCCAGATGAGCGGCTCTCGTCGTTGAAGTACAAATCGTAGTTGATCGAAATCTGCTTTCGACAGTCTTCGCCGGTGTAGTTGAAAGGACACTTGCAGTAGAAACCATTGGTGAGGTCGATGCATTCGGCACCTGGCGGACATGAGGTATTGCTGCAATCTTGAATATCTTGTTCGCAGGTTTTGCCTCCGTATCCAGGCGGGCAGTCGCAAACAAATGTTTTGCCGCTTGGTTTACATTTGCCTCCGTTCTGGCAGACGTTCTCGGCGCATGCCTGGAAAAGAAACTTCAGAGTCAATTCAGGTTCTTAATAAGGTTCGGGAGTATGATTCGAAGTGAGTTTGGAAACTCCTGAAGTAAAAAGCTAGGTATACTCACGTCGAATTCGTATTGGCAACCTATGCCGGTGAATTCTTCAGAGCATGAGCAATTGAGTCCGCTTCCATAGTCCTGACAATCCGATCCATGCATGCATGGATTGCCGATGCATCGTCGTGGAGATGTCTGACAGCGTTTGCCATCGGTACCGCTTGGACAGACGCAGAAGAAATCCTCGAAAAGATCGATACAACGAGCGTTGTTGAGACAAGGGTTGGAGTCGCAACCTCCGATGTCGATGTCACAACGTTCTCCAGTCCATCCAGGCGGACAGTGGCAATAGAAGCTGCCGACTTTGTCGATACATTTGGCACCGTTTTCACAGGGCGAAGACTTGCATTCGTCGGTGTCGACTTCGCAGAACTCTCCGCTGTAGCCCGGGTTGCAGACGCATCTGAAATGGATATCGAATACCCTTAGCACCGGACCACTTGAAATTTCAAAGCCCTCAATTCCGAATGCTTCCCTGATTTTCAATGAATTATGAACGAAAACGGGGTTTCTATTGCTTAAAATCGAAGCCGGCAAAGTCTTTTCATGACTGTGGGATAGTTCCGTCGTCCCACTCACTCGAAACCGTTATCCTTGTCGATGCATTTTGACGTGCCCGTGGCGTGGCACGGTCCCGAGATGCACTCGTCGATTTCGGCTTCGCATTGCAGCCCGACGAATCCAGGTCGGCATTCACAAGTGAAACCGTCTATTTGGTCGACACATGATCCGCCGTTCTGGCAGGGCTCCGACTTGCAATCGTCGATGTGATGTTGGCACCTGTCAAGCAAACCGAAAGCAAATTTACCTTGGCGCTCATCAATCTGATCGATAGATCGACGCGTGGCACTCTTTATCGACTCTAGATTCAGAATAAAACACACAGACACGGCGTTTCAACGCGTTCACCGTTTCCGAAGTCTGGACTTACGTCATTCCGGTGAAGCCAGAATCGCACTGGCAACGGAAGCCGTCAATCATGTCGATACAAACTCCGTTGTTTTGACAGGGAGACGAAACGCATTCGTCGACGTTGTCCTCGCAACTGGGTCCGGTCCATCCGGGTTTGCAGACGCATTCATGGCTGAACATTTTGTCGACGCAGACTCCGTTATCTCCGCAGGGATTGTTCGCGCAAAGGTCCACTTTGATTTGGCATCGTTTTCCGGTGAAGCCTGGTGGACATTCGCAGGCGTAGTCGTTCACCAAATCCGTACAATTAGCTCCCAGGAGACAGGGACTTTCGGCGCAATCGTCGATGTTGGATTCGCAGTTCGGTCCGGTCCATCCTGGAGCGCAGCTGCACTTGTACCTTCCGTGTTTGAGAGGAATACATCTGGCCTCGTTGTGGCAGGGACTCTGACCCACGGTGCAGGGGTTCACTGTCACGTTGCACGTCGGACCTTCGTAGCCCGATCGGCAGAGGCAGTTCACCGAGCCCGAGCCGGGAAGATCCTGGCACATGGCACGTTCAGGACAGATGTTGGGGACATCGCATTCGGACTTTTCGATTTCACACTGAGCACCCGAGTAGCCTGGAGGGCATTTGCAACCGTAGCCCTGAGGACGATCGATACATGATCCACCGTTGTAGCAAGGATTCGAGGAGCACTCCTCCATGTCGTTCTCACAGAACTGTCCTGTGAATCCTGCCGGGCAGTAACAGGTCGCTTGATGGTTTTGGGCGAGACACAGGCCTCCGTTTTTACAGATGGTAGGATTGCACTGAACCGGTTGGCAAGCTTCCGGAGTCGTCTGACCCGGAGAGTTCGTTTTCTGATTCGACGCGCAACGGATGCATTGTGTCTGGCCGTCCTGTGGCTGGTAGAAGTTTGCGGGGCATTCGTAACATGGTTCGAGACCGGTTTCGGAGTAGGTTCCTGGCCGGCATTTTGCTTTACAGGCGCTCGCGTGAGCAGCACCGTCCGAATACGTAAACGAGTTAGGCTGGCATTTAGTGCACTCGCGGAAGCCCTCAGGAGGAGGAGTTCCGGCATAGGAGTTTTCAGGACATTGCAAGCAGGGCACAAGTCCACTCGAAGAATAGGTTCCATAGCCGCACACAGGGACGCAGTCGCTCAGCGATTTGCTACCTTCCTCTCTCGTGTGGGTTCCGTCAGGACACTTTTTGCACTGAGCCTGTCTCGTGAGGTCCTGGTAGAATCCTCGGGGACAGAAGCTGCATTTCTCGTCTTCCGAGGCGAAAGTTCCCGCGGGACAGTGCAGACATCTCGGCACGACCCCGGTTTCGTTTGTGAGAACTTCGCCAAATTCGCAAGTGAAGCCGCGCTTGATTGTTGATCGTTTCGCTTGGATCGTTGGACAAAGTCCTCCGATCTCCTGAGCGCTAATATTGAGGATTGGTTCGATGAGTGCAGATGTGCTTGGAACGCTCAGATCGAAGATGAGTCCGAGAGTGGACCCACAAAGATCGTAGAGCAGTTTCTGGTGTACGACGGGCACGATACGAACCACGTAATCGATTGTTAGCTCGTTGTCGCTTTTAATCATGGCCGTTGTGTTGTGGAACGATAAATCCATCTGGACGTTAATAGCGGAGCAGCGTTCGGATAGTTGACGGTTGAAACGCTCGTAGAACGTTCGAACGTAGCGGATGTAATGATCGAGACAGGATTCGTGGACAGCGCCTCCTGAACGGTACTCGACCTGGGCGGTGACGTCATACGAGGCCTGGTTCGTCTGTTCCGAGACGCAATCGGGAATGATCGACTTCGGCATCCACGGTCCCTTGTTCTTGCACTCGAACGTCTTGGCTTTCTCACCGTCGGTGAAACGGTAACCGTTTCGGCAGGTGGCAAGACATTGGTAGCCGGTTGCCTCGTCGTTCGGAAGACAGTTGACAATGCCATTTGTCGGAGCGTGGAGTGACCAGTCGACGCAGCTTGTGGCTTGCACTGATACTTGGAAATAGCAGAAAGCTTGATTTCCGAAACGATCCGTTCCTGTGACGGTTATATTTCTGTAACCGCCGATCGGGATGATGGCCGTTTCCGGGGTGACCGTTATATCGACGTGACCCGATTTGTCATTGGCTGAAATTTGGGCGCGCGTGTCGTTGAAGTTCACCACAAAACTGTCCTGTTTCTCGGTCAGCTCGACGACGTACGACTGGGGACACTTGATCGATGGAGGTGTGTAGTCCGGTACGGTGATGTTCACCACGCATACGGCGACGTTACCGTCGTGATCGTAAGCGATGTACTGCACCACCGTGTCTTCGAACACCATTTGAGGCGGCCTGAAGCCGAGCGGTTTGATTTCCATGCGGGCAACGCGTCCAGAGTTGTCGGTGGCCGTTGGCACCGGGAAGTTCACCGGGAGGATACCGTTCGCTGACGATTCGACGACGATCGGGTGTGTCGGACAGTTTTCGAAACGAGGTGGCTCCTTGTCAACGCAGACAGGGGCGGCGTTTTCGTAACCGAGCAGGACGTCGTCCACGCTGTCCTCGCAACCGAGCAGCTCGAACTTCAAGCATGGGTTTTTGTTGTAGCTGACGATGCCCAAAATGACGTAACGGGCTTTCACGCTGAGCGGGAGGTCGATCACGGTGAGCTCGCCGTAGTTTCCGGGGTCCCGCGACGTCAGGTTGAAGTTGGGGAAGTAGACGACGAAATTTTCGTTCTCTTTGACTTTGTAGAAGAATCGAAGCTCGGTCGGACGACCGACGACGTCGTTTGTGATGACACCCTTAACCATAATGGCCTTGATGTGGTGAACCTTCTGGAGGTCGACAGTTACGTAGGTGAACGCTTCTTGGGTGCCGCACCATCCAGTTGTCGATCCCATGCGGACGTTTTTGGCTTCATAATTGCTTCGAGCCGAAGTTGCGTTGATCGCGCTGTCAGGAATTTTGCCAGAAGTAATTCCTATCGGTTTGACGACTTTGCAGTCAGCATCTGAAACGAGCGAAGCGAGCCGTTATTACAGAACCGCTCCCGGAACAACCCTACGTGCTCATTCGGATTCGCTTCTTCTCTGCCTTAGCGATCCGAACGTTCCAGCGTTCATTTCGTTTCGTCTGATTCAACGAAAATGGAAAATAACTCCCCGGTCGAAAACCGAGTCTAGGGCCCTCGGAGCTTCTTCTTTCAAATCGATGGAACGTCGACGGATATTCGTATTCAATAGAACGCGCGCTTACTTTTAACGCAGGTGATGGGATCGGTGCTGTAAGGAACGTATCCGGGTCGAGTACAACCAAAAGTAACTTCGGAGCCCTGTTCATAGCTGTTCGCAATCTGGTAGCCATCGGCGGGTCTGCCTGGATCTTGACAGACGGGTCCCTCACAACGGAGGTCTCCGAAATCCCAAGAGCCATCTTCTTGGCATCGGATGACATTATCGTTCAAGCTGCTTTTGCCAACCAGGGTGAAGGTCTCTTCGCAGCCGAAGAAGAACGAAGCCCGGTATTTCGTGTCAACGTGGAAGCCGTACGTGGCGCCGATGCTGTCAAGAGGAGGTCCGCAGTCGACACCTATGGAACAAGGGGCATGTTGAGCTCGAGTATGGGTCGTCAATCTGAACCTTCCGCCGCTTTGCCGTCTGTTTTCTGTCCCTTGTTTTTATTTTCCTCGTTTTCATCTCGTTTTCTCTTGTGTTTTCTCCACTTTATTCCACTTTTTCCTCTGTCTCCATACCGGTCACACAACTGCTCGCGATTGGACTCATTCCGGATCGATCGCGATTTCGTGGATAGTTATCCGACGGTTAACGGTTCGATCGTTTGTTTGAATGCATAGTTTTGCCGTGAAAAAAAAAACTTCGTCACGACTTACGTTCACAAGCGGGAGAGGATCCAGCCAGCCAATAGTCTTGCTTCCCTGGTTGCGGATTGTAGACGCACTGTCGGAACTCCGATGTGGCCGTGTTTCTCAACGGACGTCCCGTTTCAGAGCACGAAATCGTCACGTTGTCCTTGAACGCCACGTAGTTGTCGTGGGAGTTCGACCTGAGCGACAAGCCCTGCGTCGGATCGTCGTTCAATCCGTGGCATTTCGCTGGAAGACAGGCGGGCATCGTGCCATTCCAGTTGCCTCCGGACGTGCACGTAAGGGCGTGCGCTCCGTGCAGCACGAAACCGAAATCGCATTGGAAACTGACGGAGTCGCCGAAACGGAATCGGTCCTTGGTCGAGAGCATTCGGCCGTTTTCTGGTGACCTCAGCATCGAACATTCTTTCGCTGCAGTGGCCGAGTTGGAGGAAAATAAATAAGGGTTAATACGGTCATAAAACAGAAGAGAAGAAAAAAGAGCGAAAACTGAGTTGCGAGTGGATATAATCATGTTTCAAAAATATGTTCGAGCGGCGGCGATGGCGATACTCACGAACGCATGTCTTGTTAATTTGATAAGTGTCTCCGTCGCGATAACCGGTTTCGCTCGACGGGACGAAGAAGCCCGAAGTTCCGTTTTTGGTGTACAGTTCGTAGCCGACGTTACACATGCAATGGAATCCTCCGGGGCTGTTGACGCAGCGTTGATGACAGCCGCCTGGAAGGAGGGGGGGAAAACAACGGTTCAAGAATCAGAATGGAAACGAGTGGTCGAGGGGATGAGGAGAGAAAAACATCGAAACAAAAACGCTCTTGTTTTTGACCGTTCACAGCCGGACGGACAGATCTCGTTCATTTTTATTCCGCCGCCGCCATTTTTCGCGCACTCCCGACGAGACAGCGGTGACACTAAGTGAGTGTTGTCACGGAAATACTTCTGTTTCCATTCTTGTTTTTTCTTTTCTTCTCAACTTTTTACGTCACGGCATTTTCTGTCGCCTCTGTTCTCAATCGGACGAGTTCGCGCTCTGCGGCCCCGACCCTAAACTAGACCTCAATTAACTCACCGTTCTTCTGGAGGCACTCGTTGACGTCGATGCAGTCCTGTCGGGAGCATCCCATAAGCTCCATCCGCATGCAAGGTGCTCCAACGTACTCCATGACGAGAACACGAACGAAGCGAGCCTCGACCGGCAGTGGGAAATTGATGACCGCCAGACCAGAACCGCTGTTCGGAGTCAACGAGAACTCCATCGGACGACCCAAAGCGTCGGTGTAGTCCCTGAAGACATCGATCACCTCATCGGTGTATTGGATCCTCACGCTGATCGGGAACGCCTGTCCTCCATCCTGTCGGATGACGGGCTGCGTCCGCAAGCCACGGATCACGGTCGGAGCCGCGAGGTCGATCTGGACGAAGTTCTCGCCGGCCCTTGGAACAGATCCACACCAGCCTCCTTCTCCGTCGAGTCGGAGTTTCTCTTTAGGGTAACCGGCCTCAGCGCTGGATACCGTGATTCCATGGTCTGGGATAGCGCCGTTGGCGAGTCCAAGATCCCCAACGGGCCTGCAGTCAACATTTCGCTCGAAGCCTTTTTTGCCTGAAGATATAAATTGCGGATGTTAATTTATTTCGCTGATGTCGAAGTGCTCTTCCTCGAATCCATGGGGCTCCACGGTATCGAGCATTCCCGGCAGTGCTTCGCGCCGCCTCATCAAGAAAACTGCGCTTCCATTGATCAATATTCAACTTGAAATCACAACTCGTTCGGACATGCATCTCCACTGGATACTGATATGGATCAAATAGCACTTCTTCCGCCCTGCAGGCAAACCGGCTGTTGGGTGGTTAGTTGGCTGGCGGGCGAGTTGGTCGGCTGGACCGATAGTCCAAAGACTGGTTCCCGTCTGAATCGTTGATGCTCAGAAGCACCAATTATAGTAAACAAGAACTACAAAAACACCAATTAAATTATTTCTCCTTTTTCAGTTATTATGAGCGTAGCAACCAGTTCCGAGTAATTTCATATTTCCGAGCGGCAACCGTTGCAGACTACCTTCAAACTACTATCGCGCCTTGCGGAAATCGAGATTAGTAATTAAGGTTTTCAACCTGCATCGCGAACCCAAGAATCGTCAGAAGAACTCTGACAGAGCGACCTCTCTATTGAACATTTTTTCTCCGACTACGGCGATTCTTCTGTATTTGTCAGGAAAGAAAAAAATATTGAAAAATTCCTCAATCAATGACCACGGTTGACGTTGCCAATGCACGTCCCAGCCTCGGTCTGATTTAGGTCTCATTCTATATCAGATCGTTTTGGTCGTGGAGAAATTATCTCGCTCAACTGATTGAGCTTCCCCTTTTCCTTCGACGTCGACTTCTTCTTTTTCTCTTCGTCCCGTGCCCTGAGCGGAGACGGCATCGCCGGCCGCGCCAACACGGCAAAGAGGGCCCTGTCAGAATGACCCAGATGCTCGATGGCACTTCTGGAGCAGCAGCAGCAGCAGCAACGAGCACTACTCGGAGCAGGCGAGCAAACCAGCAAAGTTGGCTTCAGCATTTTTCTCTGCTTTTCTGCCTCTGCTCCGACTGTTACCACCACTAACACCGCCACTACTACCATAGTTTCCCGTTACAGCTACCGCCAGCAGCGCCTGTCCAGGAGGCAGATCATCGACGCTTGCCGTCGTTTTCTCGCCACTCTCTCCACTCAGTCGGTAGCTTTTCATGAGCATCGTTTGTTCTGTCGGTTTCTCATGCCGCCATATATGCTTCTCGCAGTTTTTCTTTTCCACTTTATGCTCATCGACGTCCAAATTGATGCACAGTTGGAAACACCATGAAGACAATCGATCGCTCGGGATGCCCATAGGCTCGGCGTGTTGTCTGCTTCGAAGACTGCTTTCGCATTCTGGTTGAGAGTCGAAACTGCTCGATGTTTTTACCGACGTGAGAATTCCGTCGTGGGCTTCGCGCAACGAAATGCTCCCCCTCGATCTACTTCATCGTTCGTTTTTATACCGCTCTAGAAAAGTTCGAGAAATTGCGAACTCCCAACTTCTTCGACGCAGCTCTAATCAATTCTCGAGCGATTCGCCGCTATTGTGCGGATCGGAATGGAGACGCAGAGAAAAACGGAATGAAAATAGAGGAAGTCCGAAAAAATTCAAGACAGTGAAAACGTTGGTAGAAATTCGAAAACCGCAACGACTCACCAAAGGCCCATGTGGGTGCAGCGACGGGCGAAAAAAATCGAACGAGGAGAAAAACTCGCGAAAAACGGCGGGCTTGCTCGCGCGCGCGCGGTTGCATTTGGAGCCCCTAGTACTCATCTTCCCTTTCATCGTCATTTTTTTTCCTTCCTTCAGAAGTCCCGAATTATGATCTAGCGTTTTCAGAAAATAAAACTACCCCAAAGTCTGGGAGATGAAGGACCTTTCGTGCTCCATAGGCCCCATATATAAG
This sequence comes from Neoseiulus californicus, assembly GCA_028455905.1. Taxonomy (NCBI): domain Eukaryota; kingdom Metazoa; phylum Arthropoda; class Arachnida; order Mesostigmata; family Phytoseiidae; genus Neoseiulus; species Neoseiulus californicus. The sequence goes on along the minus strand of JAMQGS010000002.1, from coordinate 3,631,564 downwards.
AGAAATTTCTTCCTCATAGAGTCCAATGTAAAAGTCCTTTATCTGATAAGTCCTTTATACGCCAGACTTTAGGTTAATGCCGTCCACGAATGCGCGGCGAGGTTGTCGTTTGGCGGCTGAAGTTGCGTGAAAGCGCTCCCACAACCGATCGGGACTCAGTTTCATCATTAATGGTCGAGATTTTCGAACCTGGACCCAGTGGTTTGAACTACGTTTCGGAAAATCTTGCCCAAGCTTCCAGAAGACCTTCCGGCAAAACACGTAGATCAGACAACTGGTATAAGCCCAGGCGATCCCAGATTCGCTCGGTCTTTCCTTTCTGAATGTTTCTTCTCGAATCAACTTTTTTTTTTTTCGAAAAATCCGTGATCACGGTAGCTGCTCAGCTTCGTGGCCCTTTGTGGCAGACAAAAAAAAAACGCTTGAAAGTTAAATCGACGATCGCGCTCTCCACGCAATACCTTCCGGGCATTTCCTTGTTGTCATATAAAAATTAAAAATTTCTTCCATTCGCTCAAGTGCCCTCATTAAGATCGGAAGTGCCCGAACGAGTGAAACCCAGAAGTAGACAGACAGGCAACGGGCTGACTCACAAACTAAACTAGAGGCACAGCCGCAGTTCTTGCAGTTGAGAAAAAAGATTGAAACGCAGAGATTGAATCTAGCAAGACGGTTAGGGCAACTTACATTTGCAGAAGAAACTTCCAGGAGTATTGATGCACATGGTCGAGGCGGAATCGCAGGCGGTAGCAGAGCTGCACTCGTTGATATCGACACACGTCGGGACATCGTCGAAAGTTTTGTTCGCGCCGCAGTTGATCGTGGATTGACCTTCCAGCTTGTAGCCTTTGTTACACTGGACCTTAACTTTGTCACCAAAGAGGTACTCCTGCTTGTCCATCACGACGATTCCGTTTTCAATTTTTGGCACTGTGTGGCATTGGGCCCTCTGACAGCTTGGTGGGTTGGCGCTCCAGAGTCCGTTGCTTTTGCAAACGACGACCGGGTAGCCTGGAAAGTACCGGATGCGCATGAAAAACGTGAAACGCCAATAAATTTGATAATAAATCTATTCTTATTTGTTCTTATAGATTTACATAGTTCCCCTCCTTCCTCTCTCTCTTCCTCTTTTTCGTATAGAAATTTCCTATCGAACTTGAATGACTCAGCGCTCGGGGCCATCTGGCCAGTTCGCATGGGCGAAAACCTCCTGGGCAGGACATTCGGGGATGCCGCTTGTGAACCGAAGAACTCTGCCCATTCGACAGGGGCTGGATAGAGCTCTTCTTTTTTTTTCTTCTTCTTTTGTTTCTCCGTCTTCTTCGCCATCTCCTCCTCCTCCTGTTTCTTTCTCTTTAGTATTCGCGATCCGATTCATTCCATTTTACCTGAGCGTCTGAATCCTGGCTCACAGTCGAAACGAACAACGGTTCCGTAGTTTCTTCCGGCTCCGTTGAGGAACTTGGCCACCGCGTTTGGAACTTCAGGCAACGGAGGACATGACGAGGCCATGCAGATCGGGAGGTTGTCCCAGTTTCCGTACTCGTTACATCTGGATGGAATAGATCGATGGAAAGTCAATAAATGGTATATGGAACGATTTTCTGTCGTTTTCAGGAGGAACCGCGACTTATCGGTGAGTTTTTGGAAAACGACACCGTTTTTTCTCTTGGTTTTCGCAGCCAAATTATTCGGTAGGCATCATTGTTAGCTAAAAATCATTCTTTTCTTTTTCCCTCCTTTTCTGTCATGGTTCCATCTTTGCGTCTCGGAGCTCCTACATTGAGCGTCGACGCTCATCGAGCTGATCGTGTGTTCGCCAACCTAAAACTATTTCGTTCTTTTTTTTTCTATAATCAGCGAAATGGGCTCTCGATCATTTTTCTACCGTCGAACGTCTGACTGGACTCTTTTGACGGCCTATCTGACGACTGTTCGACGACGACGACGAGCTGAAAAAAGAGCTGTCGTTTCCACAAAGCGCTTGTCGGCCAGTCAGTCAGTCGGTCGGTCGGTCGGTCCGTCGGTCTGACCGTCCGTCCGTCCGTCCGTTGGTTCGTCAGTCGGTTGGACCAACAGTCAGTGAGTGAGTTTTCTACCAAAAGTTAATGACGGTTCGTCGAGAAAAAGATGCCACGCTCACCAAGGGAGCGGAGCCGGCGCGGCGCGCAATCGGAGAAGAAAAATGCTGACCCACTTCTTACCTGACCGCTTGTTGCTGTAGCCCGCCGGGGAACGTGAAGCCGGCATAGCATTGGTATATCGCCTGTCCTCGGAATGTTACGTTCGTGGCGTCCGTGGCGAATCCGCTGCTGATCTGAGGAACAGGTCCACAGTAGATCTCTTGACACGAGGGAATTTGTGCCACCGACCACTTGCCTCCCGGTAGACACTCGGCGACGATCTTCTTGCGTCCGGTGCTGAATTCCATTCCACTTGGGCACGTGTAAGTGACTTCGGCGCCGAAGGTCGTGTCTCGGCTCGAAGCCAGAGCCCGCTCTCCGACCGTCATCAGCGGACAGTCCGACGAGAAGCTCGCTTGCCATCCGGCGGCCGTGTTCAACGAGTTCGATTGGAACACGACGTATAGTGAGCCCGAGGTCGCTGTCAAAGTGTGAGTGGGCCGTGCCGCTCCCGAGTAGCCCTGTCCGGCATGAAGCTTGACTGACTTGGCGTTTTGACCGTCGTAAACTTGGATATGGTCGTCACTGGCCACGAGGAATTTGTCGAACTTCAGAGAGATCGGACCTCCGCCCGGTCGGGTGATCCGGTACGCGCAATTCTGGTTCGATGGGTACTTGCCCACTCCGAAAGCTGGCGAATTTATGGTGCCCTGGTCAGCGATCATGTCCACTTGACAACCGGCACGGAATCTGATCGAGAAGCCTTTGCGGGCCGCGTGCGCCGCATCTGTCTTGAAGTAGATGTACACACGGTTTTGCGTCGAAAGGATGAATTTGGGGTTTTCGGAAGTTTTCCCGCCCAGTTTCGACAACAGCGTATCGCTTGGAGTTGCGCCGTCTCTGAGCAAGATCGAATCGGTGATCTCTAGATCCAAGTCGACGATCTCCAGAGACACGAGTTTGTTGTGAGGCGCCGAGATCACCCAGAGGCATTCGATTCCACCCGGGTAGGCGTTCGGGTAACCGGGAGAGTTCAGAACTTGGGCCGAAGAGTGGGCGAACAGTTCCCCGCCGCATTTCAGTGGCTCGGTTTTCCAGCTGGCTCGGAAACCTTTCTTCTCGGCGGCCGCGTCGGATTTGAATTTCACGATCATCAGGTTGCTACCGGTGATGTAGCTCCTTGAAGAAATGTTCTGTTTGCCGGAAAGTTGCGCCAAAGAAACGCTGGACTTCTCGGTTCGACCTCCGGACAACACTTGGACTGCGTCGAAGTTTGCCTCGGTTTCAAAATCCGAGAACTGCAACACGATCCCAGTGCCTAACGGTCCTTCAAGGGTCCATTTGCAATCGATGTTCGAGTCGTATTTCTGCGGGTAGTTCGGAGATTGGATCGAGTCGCCCGAGCTCTTCAGATAGTGGTGGCACAATCCTGGAAACAACGGATAGACCTGGTTTAGATTTTGCACTCCTCACTGCGCGGCATCAAGCTGCTCCCTATGTTTCTTCTTCCATAGAGAACTCGTTCGGGATTCGACGATTTTCAATCTTCGCCCCACAATTGGATTCTCTTTCATCGACATCAACAACACAATTTTCAAGAGACCAGAAACGCTTCACGTGGGCGATCGTGTGAGAGTGACGGAGTCATAAGGAACTTTCGCCGCCAAGAATGAGGAAGACCTACACGATTCGCTAAATTGACAATTCTCCAATCGGCAACCGATTTTTTCTCCTTCTGCTTTTTATTATCGTTCGAAACGAGCACGTCATAACGCCGATTCAAGCGAATCACTTTCAAGTCTTCTGCTTTTTCCATCATCAAGAGGAAGCCATGGCGATGAATATCATGGAATATATCACCGTTACCATGGAGTGGATAAAAAAAAAGTTTCACTTGACGCCCTTGTCCCTCGTTTCGGTACGTTTCATCTGAAGCGAATTGCCCTCCTTACAACGAGGGGACGACGACGACGACGACGACGACGACGACGACGACAACGGCAGCTGTGAGCAAGGAGAAGCACGAGGACAACTCGCAGAAACGAAAACCAGGTATACGGAAAAGATGAGGATGGCTCATGGATGGACGGCGGCCACAATCATAGCCACCACGGGTCGTCTATCCTGGATCGCGGCCGTTGTCGTAGCCGCCGATGTCAAATCTTCAGCGGCCCGTGCGGCCCCGTGGTGGCGGGATATTTCTTCCCTACAGCAACAATGTTCTCATGTGTCAATTATTCTATCAATCCGTGTCCTCGCTGGAAAGTTTCGACACTCATCACTGCAACTTTTCTCTCAGTATTTCGATTCATGCGGACGTTTTCCTCGAGTCTGTACTCTCAGCTGGCCCTTCTCAGAGATCGGATGAGAGAGAGAGAGAGACAGAGTTGGAATGGGGCTCGAATTCCGGGGTCCTGGGGGCATCCAAGCCCCGGAAAATTTTCGGGGTCACAACTCCGGTCGGATGACGAGGTCCTATGAGGAACGAACAAAGTTCTACGTCGATATTCCTCCCCGTTGCCTGGTCAACGACCACCGGATCGAGAATAAAACATCATACACGTTTTTTTCCCCTCGAAGTCGTTTCTTTCCTATGAAAATCCTTTTTTTCTTCTCCCTTCTCAGTTCCCCGTTTTGCCGCACCAACAATCCTCTATTTAGACACCGCGGAGACAAAGCTTTCTTGTGACGAAACACTACTTCACGGCATCGTTTGCTGTCACCAGGTGTGGAGAAAAAAGAGAATCCTTTTTGGGGAGACCACAAAGCGACCGTTCTTGGCACCGGCTCTGATAATTGGTCACCACATCGTCCGTTCGAATGCCACCCCACTCGTGGTTTCGCGCTCCTGACTGCACTACAACTACAACTTGCGAGCGCTCGCGAATGATTTTCACTTGTTTTTCGTTTCGGAGAGCTCGAAACTTCCCAACAGCCACCGATTAATCGTCGGAAGGCATGTGCCCCGGTTGCCTCCGTTGTGAATCTTACAAACGTCACGAACAGCGTATTCGCGACTCGGTAACGATGCAAAACGACTTCGTGGCGACTAAGAAGGATCGTCTTCACAATGACGAGTGAGCTACGATTCCCAACAACTTCAGTCAAGGTTGCCCACCGGCTCGCTTGTCGCTTGACCGTTCATTCAAATGCTCGGTTAACCTGTTTGTTCGTTCGCTGTATAACAATTATTGCAAACTGCCTCAATTGACGTAATCGCCTTATTGTGTCGCAACGCCCCCTGTCTCCTATTCGGCTCCACCGTCACTCTCCATGAGTTGAAGTTCCGATTTGAATTCCCCTCGTGCTGAATCTTCCGTCCGTCGCTGTACCGCAAAATGCCAGAAAACGATGGCCCGAGGCTCTTTAATCCCTTCTTCCTATTTCTCCGTGATTTCCACGGTGATTCAGTGGCCCGAGCTAGCGGTGGTGGCGGCGACACGACGACGAGGAGAGCGTCCGCAATACGCCAACGGATAAACGCTTTCGGAGGGCAACGCTCGGTCGACGACCGAAAACTTTTGAATTCTGGCTTCAAGCCAAATCCGAGGGATCAGGAGTGCCCGCTGCCGCGCCGCTTACGTCGTTGTCGTTGTCGTCGTCTTTTTTTCCAGCACGGTTTTCCGAGCGCTGATTCCGCTTCCGAACATTCCCGAAAATCAGACTGTCGATGAGTGCATAGTACGGAAAACGGGAAATGGAAACTTTTGAGTGAATTTAGGGACAGCATGAGCAAAAAGACGAGCACCGATAAGTGATGTCCATTCGCGGTCCATGGCGGCTATGTATAAGAATGTGGAGGTGACGGCCGCGACCCTGGGAGCCAAGTCGTTGATTTCCGAGAAGATAAGCAACGCTATTGTTTCGGCTACGTTAGCCGGGGGCTTTGTGCCTTGTTCTGACAGTATTGAGCCTCCTCATCGTCGTCGTCGTCGACTTGAGCATCAGCACTTTAAGAACGGAACAGCTCACGTCTTGCATGTTCTATCCGCTCGAGGCACCAACAGCCTGGTTGGTTGGTTGGTTGGTTGGCAAGCAGGCAGACGGGGAGGTATGCGATCCCACGTGTCGGATGAACTCTCGCCGAACTGGCTCTTTTGAATCAGAATCTGAAGTTTTCCAATTTCCGTCCGGGACTTCATGCCGCAGGCCCCTTGGGAGAAGTGAGAAGCGTCGGAAGTTGCCACTAGCAAAGCGCCCGGGGGTTCCGAGTTTTAACTATTCCGACTTGTCCCGAAAATGAGAAAATACGATTTTCTCTAGGATCTATCGCGACTTGGATCCACTGGCGCACATCTTCGCAGACCAAGAGAGCGAATGCGCGGTTTTAAGGAAGAACCGGTCGCAGGACTGTAAATCTGAGATAATAATCGCCGGCAGAAATGCCATTAGTACTTGATGAAACGTCTCGTTACGGACATTGATTTTTGAAACTTCTCCTCTTGCTTTAATTTCTTCCGCTTTTCTGTTGAGCCGAAATAGTGGTCGCTGCGGACGGCGCGGCGCGGTCAGAGCTCTCATGCGCTGTCGCGGTTTTGAATCACAAGGGAAACGAGCGCAGCAAACGTTTTCAGAGACAATCCATTCGCTTGGAAAAGAAGAGCAGTAGTCTCGCGGATATCGCGCAGCGTGCGGATAGACAGAAGAACAAAAACCGTATTACAATGTAAACGCTAGAGATGAGCGCAGAAAGCGACTCATGTCACCTAATACCCGGCTGAGTCGCGAAAATCGGCAGAAGAGCCACTCAAAAGCCCCTTTTGACAAACCCTACAATTTTTCTCGGCGAGTGCTCACGCGGAAAACTCCAGATGGAAAACGCAGACAACAAAGGTAAGTAAGCAATGCTAAAAATTTCAGTTGTCATGAATTCCTGAGAGGAAAACCAGCTCCGGAAAGAGGCTCTGGCTAAACTTTGACTCCCGCGACAAAAGTTCCATTGTCACCTCGGATTAGGTAGTTACAATTTCTGACGGAAGCGAACAGAATAACAGCTCAAGAACTGGAGCAGATCAAGTTCCGAAATTGATATACTTACGAGGACAATCCATCTCGTCGGAGCCGTCTCCACAATCGTCCACTCCGTCGCATTGCCATTTCTTGTTCAGGCATTTTCCGCTGGCACACAAGAACGTTCCTGGGGAGGAGGAAGAGAAACATTGGGTTAGAACATCGATCGGAACTCAGTTCGAGGGATCACATACTCCCAGGTTCCGATTCAAACCCAGTTTTGGGGGAAAAAGAGTTGCGGGATGACATGACATGACATTCGAACTGAAGCATTCGTGCGTCGAGCTAGCACAAACGCTCCGACCTTGGCTCAGAAAGTGAACTCATCAGTTTCGCACACGTCAAAAGCCCCCGAAGGTCCGATGCGGTTTCCCTTTTGTATATTCGCTGATGTCGAGTGGCTCCTGTTTAGAACCATTTGTAATGAGCTCCTTTGAAAAAAACGCCTTTTTCTGATGCTATCGTTTTTCTTCTCGAAGGTGTCGTCCTTAGTGGTTTGGCCTCTGTCTTCTTCGTTATGAATGAGTATCGACGGACCGACCGACCAACCGGCCAAGCAACTCACTGGCTCGGGACAAAGCATACCTCGAAAGAAATTGCAAACGACAACCGCATAACTCGCAGCTTAAGAGAATGAATCGCGTAACTGTCGGAAACAACGAAACCGATTGTTGTTCTGCGCTTGAGAATGAACCAATGATCACAAGGACCAACTTTTTGAAACTTGTCGAACATCTCAAGGTACATACATAGTTCAGGTGGTGGGAATCACCATCCCCCAACCAGGATCGGACACCTGAACGTTCCACCGGGGTGAAATGAATCCCCTTCAGATTCAAGGGGATTCATAATCATCCGGGAATACGAATCAGATAGCCACGCTGAATGCTGAACCAACGTATCTCAGCTATGCGGTAAGAAGACGACAAGAACTAAGGTTTTGCACAATTACTAGTGCCTGTGAGGGGAACTGAAGGAGACAACGAAATCTTGTGTCGATCGAAGCGCCCGGCAGAACAGGAACCGTTGTTTTTACCATTACTCGGAACGTTTGAAAACGAATTCTCTCTTTCGAACGGACGGCAGGCCAATGATGTTCATGAATTCATCGAGAATTGAATGTAAAAGGGAAGGAATGTTGGCGGCCCGACCAACTCATTCCCGTAAGCGATCGACAACCGAGAACCGGGGCGGGCTAGGAGGCAGGCAGGCAGGCAGGCGGGCGGGCGGGCGGATGGATGGATGGACACGGGCACGCATTCAGCCACCGGACGGGCGGGTGGGCTTCATATGGACAGGAAGAGTTGTGCTTTCTCTACTTTGAGGTCTAGGGTCATAGGTCTATCGTGCCAACCAACTAATCGGCTGGCTGCTTGGTTGGTTTGTTGCCTCGCCGTCTGTCCAGCCGGCCGGTCGTCTGGCTGCCTACTTGCTTTTGCCCGGGCCGGCTAGCTACGTCTATTCAAGTTAATAAAGAAGAGAAGAAGAAGAAGAGAAGTCCGAGTGAGCGAGCGAGCGACCGTCCGCCGATTCTGCATCGTTTTGTCGACAGACAGCGGCGCTTTTAAGGGCACAACTGTTAAGAAACGCACTGTTCACTTTTGCTGTTGGGAAAATAGAATTTCCGGAACGGAAGATACCGACCATCTGCAGCAGAAGCAGCAGCTTCACAAGAAAATCCCGAAACTGTCGGCATCGCCGCATGTAGCCGTGGTGGCGGCGGCGGCGGCAGTGGTAGGTGAAAAGCGCCGGTGGTGGCGTTGGTAATGGCGGCAACATTCGTGAAACTACCGTTTTCCTTTCCGTAGTTTTTTTTCTGCGATTTCCAAACTTTCAGACAGATTTGTTCATTCGGTTACTCTGCTGCCCGTCTCATTCAAGCGGCGGCGACGCGCGGCGGTCGAGCCTCTTTTCCGAAGACGCGACGCGACGCGACGCTACAGGTTCTGGTACCCGTCTGGTCGCGATACCTGCGCACAGAACAAATTTCACAGATGGATCACTCGCACCGAAACCGACTCGTCCTCCTTGGTAAACATGATGACAAAGACGATGATGATGATTATCATTTTTCCCTTCGCTCCTCATCTCCCTCACAAACCGAAGCGTCCCAGACATTAACCCTAATTTCCTCGACGAAAGCCGGTTGGGGATAGCCGGTTGACGTGCGATGTCGGGTGCGATGCTTGCGGCTTGATCGAGACTATGTCGAGTAATGCACACTCTGGGCTGTCACGACGGTCATTCCGAGCGGTTATCTGATTGAAAATGAGAGGCGCAAGGGAGCGGATGGATAGTGAAGCTCGCGAATCACTGCCTGCGATCAGCTGATTGCGCCAAAACACAGATTGGTGACCGATGATGAATCATCGATTGAATTCAGTTCCTCGAATATCAGCCTTTTCAATGAACGATTTTGCATTGTTCATGAAGTAACGGGACTGGAAATGTCCACCGGAGCTGAGCTATACTCCCTCGGGGCTCCTGTATCCTGTATCATTGTCGATCGAGATCATCCAGATAACACTCCTGAGTTCTGTCTCCAACAGGGAACAACTGATTCGTATGCGAGCCATCGGTCTCTGATCACGGCAGTCGTGGATCGACAATTATTTGGATTTGGAGTAATGAATAAGATGGTTTCCAGAGACTTCCGATGATTCAAAATAGAACCAGGAAACAACCAAGGTTGCGTGGAATCGATATCCAGGGCAATGTTCTCTTGATTGTAATTGGAAACTCATCGGAATAACGCTACGCTCTTCCACGTTGATATAATCAAGTTAGGATCCGATTCGATATGAATATGCAAGAAGTCGGAAGATAGCAGAATCGATGCATCCGATGCAAAACCAGAAACGAATTAAGCATGGCTTCGAACTGACAATGAGCAGTTCACTACAACTTGGCTCGAGGGAGACGCTACAACGGGTCCGATCGGATTCCTTTCGTTATGTGTTTTCGATGTCGACCTTTTTTCCTGCGTGTCTTGATTCTTCGCCTTGTTGGCGATCCTCCCTGCTTTATGACTCGTGCGCCCAATCGGTTGGCTTCTTGCTCAAAAATCGATCGACATGGGAATTCAGATATTTATTGATTGGGTCTACGATTCATTTTTACTGTGGCGAGTTTCCGGCTTGTGGCCAAATCTGTGTCAAGTGCTTAGCCGCAAAATCTGAAGCAGCGTAATTATCGAGCTTTCCAAACACCACGCTTCACCAAAACCGAAAAAAAACTTCGATTTTTTCAGAAGTCCTGCGCGGTCAGCAGATCGCTGGAAGTATGTCCGCAGAAAAAGCAGGAGCACCCATTCGTCGAGACTCAGTCGGAAGGAGAATCTGGAAAAAAGAAGAAAGTGAAGAAATTCCAAACTCACCGGTTGGACAGGCGGGAACCTGGCAAATGAAGGGCAACATAGTCTCGCAAGACGTCAGACCCCATTCTTGTGTCCGTTCTCCGACTTCGGCGTGGACGCATTGACCTTTCTCGGGTTGTGGTTGGTCGAGAGACCAATGTCCGACGTACTTCGGAATGAAGTATCCTGACGACGATTCCAAAGTATTCGTGGCGAGATCCTTAACTGACTTCAGACCGAGCCAGTAAGCGTTCTGCGGCTGGTCCTTCAGGCCTTCAGTGGCTAGCGCTCTCGTGAAGTTGTTCTGGTGGTAATTCAGGACAAGCGCTAGTTGGCTTCCATACCGACGACAGACTTCTTCGGCTCGTCGCCACGAGTGTTTGTTACTAAAAAACTTGAAACAATATACGCTGTCTCGCGTCCAACCTGAAAATGAAAAATTAATCGAGTTAGATGCGTTTACCGGAAAAAAGAGGCAACTTAGTCAGTCTCGGGGCAGTTCTACGCCATGAGTACGGGATCAAGTTTTGAACCATACTCCAGATTCCCGCGATCGAGATTACTCGCTGCGGAGGCGACTCATGGAGCTTGCTGTGCTTGTTGTGGTGCTCATGGTTCATCGCGGATCTCACATTCTTATGATACAAACGGAGTGAACAACGAAATCTACATATTACAAATTCCTGTCAAAACAATGAGAAATCCTGACGAAAACTGAAGCGAAGCAAGTTCATTCCTATCGAAATTCAAAAGCTCAAGCTGCAGGCGAGGTCCGTACTAGAAAAAGATCCGATCCGATCAAGAGGACCCGTCTCCGTGAACGGCGGGTTCTTCCGTCTTCGCCACCGACATAAAAAACAGTCCGTTGGCCGACTTGCCTCTGGGCTTTTTGGAAACTATCGAGTCATAAACTCTCAGCCACCATCAACGAAAGTGCGATTCAAACTGAACAGAGTGCGGCTGGTCTGAAGAATTATGTTTCGCTGGTGTCAACAGACTATTTTCCGTTCGCTTTCTCACACCTTCCGCTCGTCTGGTACTGGAAACAGGCGAAATCCACCGTCCGTCTGTAGAACAACGTTGCCTAACTGATCGACTTTTCAGCCGGGGGAGCCATGGACGTGCTGGGGAAGGCCCTAGATGGGCTCACGCGGATGATGGACAAAACGATGAAAGCCATGTTGAACGCGGTGGAGGGTGTTGCGGCGACGATGAAAGCGGAATTAGGCTCCAAGCCGCCACGTTTCAATCTCGAAGGACCGGATTTGGTCACCATGTTCGATCAGAGATTGGCCTCAGTGCAGTCGACAACTGAAGATGCTGGCGTACTCGAAGCACTCCAGATGCTCGATCAAGAGGCTCGCACGAAGCGTGGACATGATTTTTTCAAAGATCTAGGCACCAGCAAGATCCCCGAGCTCACAACCTCGCCACCTACCGCAGTGACGCTGCCGACGGTTGAAACCGAGCGTATTTCGCTCGGAGAGGCGGCGGGTAAAGTTCGAAAGGCATCACCCAGAACGGAGAAGAGGATTCCCGCGCAATTAAGCGCTCCCATGGAGAAGTTAACTGACATCGAAAAAGTCGACGGCCGTTCGCCGACCAAAGCGGGAACGGAGCATTCAGCGGAGGTCAAGCCGAAAACGTCACAAAAAGATACTGTTGAAGAGACAGGTTCAGATTCCACAAAGGCCGAAGGCCCAGTCACGCCGAAGAAGGCGACTTCGGTCGAACGGCCGTGTGAGAGCGCGGCCAAAACAAGAGACGTCCCGGAGCCTGGAGACAAGACGGTGTCGACCGTGGAAACAACGCAGCCAGGGACAGAGCCCATCGAGGCTGAGAGTCGACCTGAACCACCCGAACCTGGCATAAAGGTGGAAGACCGTACAGTGTCCACAGCAGGAACGCCACCGACAGCAACAAAGTTTTCCGACAACAGGGAACCAGCTGAAGAACCGAAAAGAACTGAAGACCGAACTGTGACGACAGCGCAGACTACAGCTCCTGGAACCGAGGAAAAAACCGAAGATCCCAAAAGAACTGAAGTAAAGACCGCACCCGCAACAGGAGCTACACACACAGCATCGAAGCCCCCTGACGCAAAGACTCGAACTGAATCTGCAGCAGAAGCAGGAGGTCCGCCTGCGCCAACAGCGGTACCGCGTGACATCGATCAATCGCCGAAGGAACCTGGAAAAGCCGCAGGTCCACCTTCACCACCACCTGGAGCTGAACCGGCAGCAGGTCCGACAGTAACCGCTGCGACCGAGCATAAAGCAACGACTCCTGCTAAAGTCGAAGAAGCGAAGTTGCCGCCGGCGGAAACTATACCAAAAGCTGGTCCGACTGACGAGGCGAGGCAACCTGAAGCCACCGACAAGGCTGTAGGCTCACCTCCTCGAGAAGCATCAACCGCAGCTATCGGAGCGGCGGCGGTGGCCGGAGCCATTGCGGCAACCACAAAATCCAAAAAATCCAAGAAGGAATCGAAACGAAAATCTTCGAAGTCAGCCTCAGCGAAATCTAGCAGAGGGAAATCTGGCAGAAGGGCAGTGACAGGATCAAGAAGAAGTTTCAAGAAGCAGTCTGAGAGAGGTTCGGAAGCGAAATCGAGGAGAAGCTTGAAGGGAAAACCAAGAAAGACTTCCAAGGCTCTATCCAGGGAGAAGGTCAGGAAAGTTTCAACCATTAGAAGAAGGATCAGATCCAAAAGGGCACGACGAACCGACGTTTCAGCCTCTAGATCAACGAAGGGTTCGAAGGCACGACCGAAGTCGAAGCCTAGCGAAGGTCAGAAGAGCAAACCCAAGACAGTTTCGGCCTCCAGATCAACGAAGGGTTCGAAGGCACGACCGAAGTCGGAGCCTAGCAAAGGTCAGAAGAGCAAACCCAAGGAAGTTTCGGCCTCCAGATCAACGAAGGGTTCGAAGGCACGACCGAAGTCGAAGCCTAGCAAAGGTCAGAAGAGCAAACCCAAAAAAGTTTCGGCCTCCAGATCAACGAAGGGTTCGAAGGCACGACCGAAGTCGAAGCCTAGCAAAGTTCAGAAGAGCAAACCCAAGAAGAGTTCAACGGCCGAATTCAAGAAAGGTGCCGAGGCGCCAACCAAGAAAGATTCAACGGCGCACACGAAGAAAGATTCTAGGCCGAAAATCAAGAAAGGGTCCTCGGCCAAGTCAAAGACGGGACCGAAGGGAGAGTCCAAGACAGGCCATAAGAAGAAACTGAAGAGAGGTCCCAAAAAGAAACCAAAGAAAGTTTCCACGGCAAAATCTAGGAAAGGTCCGAAGGCGCAAGGCAAGAAAAGTTCCGCGAAAACTGAAAAAAGGACCATGGCGGAATCCAAGAGTGGTCCTACGACGAAACCTAAGGGAACTTCATCGATCGAATCTGGGGGAATCTCAGAAGCAAGGCCAGAGAAGAGTTCCGATGGGAAGTCTATGGAAAGGTCAGAGGCGGCGTCCAAGGAGTGTTCTACAAGGAGCAAAAAGGAGGTGCCAGAAATAGGCACAGAAGCTATCACCAGCAGGAAGCTTGGTGAAGGTCTCCTAGCGGAATCAAAAGAGTCTAAAAATGAGCTTGAGGTTATTTCGAAGACCGCATCGAAAGTGGAATCAAAACCAGGATCCGGAAAGAACACTACATCTCTGGGTTCTAAAAGCTCCAAAGCGGGAACCAAGGAAGATCCGAAAGTGAAACACAAGAAGTCCAAGAAGAAGCAAAAGGGTGTTCCTAAGAAGACGTCAAAAGTCGGGTCGAAATCCAGACCCAAAAAAGGTTCTAGATCTCTGGGCTCTACAGGCTCCAAAACGCAATCAAAGAAAGGATCCGAAGCGCTATCCAAGAAGGGTTCCAAAGCGCAATCCAAGAAGGGTTCCAAAGCGCAATCCGAGAAGGGTTCCAAAGCGCAATCCAGAAAGGGATCCAAAGCGCTATCCAAGAAGGGTTCGAAAGCGCTATCCAAGGAGGGTTCCAAAGCGCAATCCAAGAAGGGTTCCAAAGCGCAATCCGAGAAGGGTTCCAAAGCGCAATCCAGAAAGGGATCCAAAGCGCTATCCAAGAAGGGTTCGAAAGCGCTATCCAAGGAGGGTTCCAAAGCGCAATCCAAGAAGGGTTCCAAAGCGCAATCCGAGAAGGGTTCCAAAGCGCAATCCAGGAAGGGTTCCAAAGCGCTATCCAAGAAAGGTTCCAAAGCGCTATCCAAGAAGGGGTCCAAAGCGCAATCCAAGAAGGGTTCCAAAGCGCAATCCGAGAAGGGTTCCAAAGCGCAATCCAGAAAGGGTTCCAAAGCGCAATCCAGGAAGGGTTCCAAAGCGCTATCCAAGGAAGGTTCCAAAGCGCTATCCAAGAAGGGTTCCAAAGCGCAATCCAAGAAGGGTTCTAAGAAGGGTTCCAAAGCGCAATCCGAGAAAGGTTCCAAAACGCGACCCAAGAAAGGTTCCAAAGCGCGTCCCAAGAAAGGTTGCAAAGCGAAACCAAAGAAAGGTTCTAGAGCTAAACCCAAGAAGTCTAAAAGGAAGCCGGAAGGTCTCTCCAAGACCGCCTCAAAAATGCGATCGGAAGCAGAACCTATGACAAGTACCAAGTCCTTGGGTTCTGAGAGAGCCGAGACGGAATCCAGAAAAGGTCCAACTGCCGGAGAAGCAGCAGCAGCAGCGATACTGACCCACAGACTCAAGAAGCCTGCAGAGATGTCTACGGCTCATGCATCGCCAGCGCAACCGACGCCGACGGCCGCACCGCTGTTAACTGGGAAAACCCCCGCGGATCTCCCGAAAGCGGAAGCTTCTCCTGCCGCGAATCTGACAACGACGGAGAAACCCTTGTCGCCAGCCGAGGAGACGAAGAAAGTGAAGAAAGGACCTGCGTTGGAACCGAAAGTTGCTGAGAGCGGTGAACAGCCTGGCGACCAAAAGAAAGTCGATCATAAACCGATTCAGCCTAGCTTGGGCGCGAAGTCCGCGGTACATGAGACTCAACCTTCGGTGCCTCACGATGCCCCGAAACAGTCACAGGGTCTTTCGGTAGCTCAGGAGCAGCTCCTTCCGGAATCAGGAGCGCCGAAGTCTATAGAAGAACTCAGAGAGACGAAGAGACAGCCGCCTACCTCGGCTCCAGCGAAACCAGGCGCAACACATCCAACGACAGGAGTAGAAGAACGAAAGGGGTCACGGCGCGTCGGGTCAGAACCGGCACCCGCAAAACCGCATTCGACCTCTGTAGAACCAGATTCGGGCCAGATGAGACCAGATCGGCGCTCGTCAGGTCCCGAGACTCAGGTCAAGACAAAGTCCGAGAGCGGTAGACCAGCGAAGGACGTGCTTTTGTCATCCGCCGGGGAAGCAGCAGCAGCGATACCGACCGACAGACCGAAGAAACCCGGAGAGATGCCTACAACTCATGGTTCGCCAACGGAACCGATGCCGACGGCCACACCGCAAGTCACTGCGGAAACCCCCACGGATCTGCCAAAAACTGAAGATTCTTCTGCCGCAAATCTGACATCGACCGAGAAACCCTTGTCGCCAACCGAGGAGACGAAGGAAGTGAAGAAAGGACCTGCGATGGAAGCGAAAGTTGCTGAGAGCGGTGGACAGCCTGGCGGCAAAGAGAAAGTCGATCATAAACCGATTCAGCCTAGGTCGGGCGCGATGTCTGCGGTAGATGAGACTCAACCTTTGGTGTCTCAAGATGCCCCGAAACAGTCACAGGGTCTCGCGGTGGCTCAGGAGCAGCTCCTTCCGGAATCAGGAGCGCCGAAGTCTATCGAAGAACCTAAAGAGACGAAGAGACAGCCGCCTATTCCGGCTCCAGCGAAACCAGGCGCAACACATCCAACGACAGGAGCAGAAGATAAAAAGGGGTCACGGTGCGTCGAGTCAGAACCGGCACCCGCAAAACCGCATTCGACCTCTGCAGAACCAGATTCGGGCCAGATGAGACCAGATCGGCGCTCGTCAGGCCCCGAGACTCAGGTCAAGACAAAGTCCGAGAGCGGTAGACCAGCGAAGGACGTGCTTTTGTCATCCGCCGGTGAAGCAGCAGCAGCGATACCGACCGACAGACCGAAAAAACCCGGAGAGATGCCTACAACTCATGATTCGCCAACGGAACCGGTGCCGACGGCCACACCGCAAGTCACTGCGGAAACCCCCACGGATCTGCCAAAAACTGAAGTTTCTCCTGCCGCAAATCTGACAACGACGGAGAAACCCTTGTCGCCAACCGAGGTGACGAAGAAAGTGGAGAAAGCACCTGCCAAAGTTTGTGAGAGCGGTGAACAGCCTGGCGACCGGAAGAAAGTCGATCCAAAACCGATTAAACCTGGGTCGGGCGCGGTGACCGCGGTTGATAAGACTCAACCTGAAGTACCTCGTGATGCCCTGAAGCAGTCCACGGGTCTTGCGGTGGCTCAGGAGCAGCTCGTTTCGACTCAGGTGCAGCTCGCTTCGACTCAGGAGCAGCTCGCTTCGACTCAGGAGCAGCTCGCTCCGACTCCGGAGCAGCTCGCTTCGACTCAGGAGCAGCTCACGCCGAAATCAGGAGCGCCGAAGTCTATCGGAGAACCTGATGGACCGGAGATACAGCCGCCCACCTCGGCTTCAGCAACACCAGGCACAACACATCCGACGACAGGAGCAGAAGACCAACCGGGATCACGGCGCGTCGAGTCGGAGCCAGCGCAACCGCATTCGACGTCTGCGGGACCAGATTCGGACCAGACGAGACCGGATCCGCGCTCACCGAACTTGAGGCCGGTAGCTGTGGTGGCTCCAAGTCCTCAGAGAGCAGAGAGAAGCCGAGCGCAGACAAGTCCCGGACTGAAGCCGAAGGTCGTCCGACTCGGACCGGTGAGGCCGATGGCGGAAACGAAGGCGAAATCGCGAAAAAGCAGAAAGCGCAGAGCCGGCAAGTCGAGATCGCGAAAAAGCGGAAAGCGCAAATCCGCGAAGTCGAACCCGCAAAAGAGCGGAAAGCGCAAAACCGCGAAGTCAAAAACGAAATCGAAGACGAAAGCAAAATCGAAACCGGAGAGTAGGGCGCGATCCAAGAAAAAATCCAAGAAGGGATCCAAGAAGAAGTCGAAAGAAAGCTCCAAGACTAAATCAAGTAAAGACTCGAAGAAGAAGTCTAACAGGGGCTCTAAAGCGGGTAAGAAGAAAGATTCCAAATCCAAGTCTGGATCCAAGAGGAGTGCCAACAGAAGGAAATCCAACCCAAAGTCGAAAAAGAAGTCCGGAGCATCATCCAAAAGGAAATCCAAGGCCAAGCCTAAGAAGGCGTTTAGAGCATCATCGAAGAGGAAATCGAAGGCCAAGCCTAAGAAGGCGTTTAGAGCATCATCGAAGAGGACATCGAAGGCCAAGTCTAAGAAAGGGTGCAAGACAAAATCGAAGAGCAAGTCGAGGGAGATGGAGTCTCAAAACTCACCGAGCACAGCAGCCAGTAATAACTCTGGATAAAGCTCGAGAGCAGCATCCACGAGGAAGTCCAAGGACAACTCCCGTGATTAGGTGAGCGCAGAGCCCGAAAAACTACTCAATACTCGAAAGGGAATCAACCCCAGAAGATGTTGGCTTTGACTTCGAAGCCAACTCCCCTTGAAGAAGCCTCCTTGGGGAGGGAAATTCGAAAAATATTACTCTGTTTTCTTTCCACCTCAACTCGATGGTTCTCGAACTAATTTTCCCAGGTTCAAAAGTTTCATCATCAGCACAGATTTGAATGTTCCAGTCACGGGGACTAAATGCCGACGGAATGGAGGTTCGAATTCCAGGATCCATAACAAACTGACAACTATGCGTGGAAGCGATCCGCGGGAATGTCGAAACATCGTAGAAGCGCTAACGGTTCAAAGTTGAAAGAAAGCACTGATTGTCTTGAAGTTTCAAAAAAAAAGCTTGAGTTTTTCAAGCTTGCACAACGGACGCAGATGAAGGTCATCATTCATATTTTGTATCAGGGACTGGCTGCCGCAAGTTCTCATGCCTTAGATCCATCTTGGCGGGAGAAGAGGGCAGAACACAAGTTCTGAATTCCGAGCGATTCTTTCTCCGTCGCTGAACCAGTCTTGGGGATCGCGGGTTATGTGACTCCCCTCAGCGTTTCATGAGCGTCTTCTCGGAAACAAAAAATACGCAAACGGCTCCAATAATCCGTGAATAGCCGTTGCCCTTCTGCGGTACCGGCGGTCCATCATCAAGAAGGCTTTTAATGTTTTAGATGCGAGTTCTCTAGTTTTTCGGTTTTCCACTCTCTCAAAAACCACGAAAAAATGCCGTTGTTTTTTATATCTGATGATGATTCAGCCTCGCATATCCGGCCATATATTTCGAAGATGAGCCGAAGTCTTCTAACCGTTCAGGAAGCCTTAAACGCTGAGTATCATTACAGTCGGTAGATCTGGAATGTTTGTTACATTTCCTAGAATAGGCGGCAAATAAACACGGACAGACATCTTCGAGTGTATAAGTTGATCGTTTGGATGATGTTCCTCGTTCTTTTTTTTTGAAGAATATCCGTGTCTGTGAATCCGTGCGGATGACTGCCACCACAGGAGGCAGCAACATGGAAGAAGACCGTTTAAAGGCTTCCTATTCATGGTGGATATTAAAAAAAAACGAGTGAGATGATGGAGAATAACCACAGTTCAGGTTCGGCGGGGGCGTTACGCTGGCCGGTTTGCCTTCGACAGAACCAGACCATCAGCGTCGAACCCATTATTCTGCTCCTGCTGGCACCGCCGCTGCAGCGGTCACCATTATTGTTGTTAAACAACATAAGCAACAAAGACCGGAATCGGCGACCGTGCTGCGAGCGTACACGACGCAGTGTACTGCTGGCCACTCTGGGCTCTGCGTTCGCTTTTATTCATCGTCGGTCCTCGTTTTATTTGATTTTCCACCCTCTTCTGCACTCTCAATCGATGAACACGGCAGGGAAATGTTCCACGGCGACGACAAAGAAAATTCCCCGGGCGAGCATCAAATCAGCGAAACGCTCAACATTGAAAGCCCAACTGACAGCGCGGAAAACCAAATACGAGGATTGATGGAATGGAGACGCTCTGTAAATTGGATGTGAAATTCGCGCGTCCACAGTTCCATTGTGACGACAAGTCAGCGGCTCACGTACCGTCGGTCGGTCGCGAGAGGCCATATGCTCTGGATAAGGAACGGAAGCGACCATCATCGCTTTCCTCTTCCCTCGTTTTCAGTAAGTTACCTCCAGATGAGGAGCGAATGGTTCGCGGGTGCCAATTGCTCGGGAATCATTCAGGGTAACGAATGTGAGTCCAACGGAATCGTTGTGAGAAGCCACTTTTCCGTTATTCGTGAGATAATGCTAATAAAGCGATGTCGGAACCTATGACTCCAGTGAGCGCTCCGCTTGGGAACGAATCGAAGTGCGAGAGGAACGCCTTCCATCATCTGACCATGAGACCCATACATATTGCATGTGGCCCACTTCGTGATTTTTCCCCTTTTCACAGTGGCTTATGGATCCGGACTCGAAATGAAATCTTCGTCCTCAAGTCAAGTGTCAAGCACCAGGCAAAAGCGTATTTCTCCACACAATCAAAGACTTCGCGGTATCTCCTGCGGGATCGAGGTCCTGATCGTCACTGTTTGGCAACTTCGACTCCCAGGCTTGTTTTCAGAGAGAAAAGTGTGTCAATTCGAACCGCAGGAAAAGACGGCAAACCGAGGACGTGTGTGGTAACAACGGCGTTTTCGGTAATGACTAGTTTTCCCAATGAAGCAGCTGATCTTAACCATTGAGCCGTTCATAACCGCAAGTCGGAAGCTAGCTTGCGGCAAGCCTTCCAGGAGAAGGATTTTCTGATTACCGCCGAACGCGAACCAAATCACAGCATTGGAATATTCCGCCCGCAGAACAACGAAACAGATTCCAACCGAAATCTAGATCCTTCGCGTTCTTATTCCCTCGCTTCTTCGAATCCTCCGCCCCGGTGGGAATTTCTTGCAACTGTCCAATGGATTCGCAACAACATCCTTACTGTGGGAATGGTGCGAACAGTAAGAGATCACAACAGCTCAATATTCTTGAGAATCATCGCTGGAATTCTTCGAGCGAATATGGAAATGGAAGCAGTGAAAAAAATCGAGATGGATGAAAGAACGAGACCCGAAAAACAAATTGCTCAATGATATTTCCCTGATGGGAAAATCCTTTCTCTGGCTATAAATCTGGAACCACGCGAATTTCGTATGAAGAAACTGTTGGAGGAATCTGAATTCTTCCGAGCAGAGCATTCTCGTTCGATGTTCTGATGGGACCTGAATCAATCTGATTGAAAGTCCGATCGACCTACAATCGATTCTCAACCATGTTCGTTGTTTGGTCGTCAAGAAAGGTCATGGACAGAGTTTTTGGCGAATGTCCCCGTAATTCGAATCACCAACTTCAGATTTTCATTCCACTTGAATGGAAACAGAGCCTCGAAAGCGAATTGGAATCTCAGAGTGACTCAAAATAGCTAACTAAGGTATAGGTGCGGAGTTTTGAGCCGCTGCGGAGGCGAGATGTATCGAATTCGAAAACGGCTTTGACATCTCAAACCCGAGTCAAACGAAAAAGGAGGCCCCTGCCACGCCAAACGTTTTGCGCTGAAACCCCGTCATTCATCTTCAAGTACGAAGTGATCGAAATCCTCATTGGAGCAGCCGTTTTCATTTCAGCTCTGCCACGGCGGGAAGCATCATGAAATGTAAGAGGAACCGCGTGGCTCATTTGAAAATCCTTCACGGAAACAATTCACAAACTGATGGAGCTTTGTCAGTGAACGCGTACCCGCATGAGCTATTTCGCATGTAGAAGAAGAATTTGCATATTCTTCACGGTGGATATTATCTAGAATTTCCGAATCGCATAGATTACAACGTACCATGTGGACAGTCGAATTGAGCAGTGACCTGGAATCAAGAGGAACAAACTGTTAGATCACAATATCGATACCCTCGAAAACGAGCCGACCTCACTTCAGAGGGCGGACTCGTTTACAAAACCATTACCGAACCGACCGTCGACGTATTATAGTTGCTGGGCTTGAGCCCGAAGAGTGGAAAACGAAACTCGGAGGTCCAACTCAAGCGATTTGCCGACCCTCGCGAACTTTGAAAAACGGGTTTTCTCGTCTCAAGGGGCTCCGGCCGGACCACGTAACAGTCTTGATGAGACTTTCAAACTCCGTTTGTGCCACCCTGCGCGTCCGTGTCGTTACCGGCGACATGCCGGTAACGACGGGACCGACGAGTGGCGACCAACACATCGGTCTCACCGTCAGTGCCAATCCAGAATTTCTGTCGAGACTTGTGACTTTGTTTGTGGAGACTTTTTCGAAGACTGAAGACGGCTCGTCTTTCCGCTCGAAGCCGATGGGTATTGGCGGATTTTTTCCCTCTTTTTTTTTTTGGTAATTTCGTCTTGCCTCGCCTGATAAATCGTCTGTCAATATTTCGACTCATATTAATTCCTTCTGCATCTGCCCGCCTGCTCGGGGTTGATGAACTTGGCGACCGATTTTCTCCGAGTTTCGTTCCGTCGAGAAAACTCCGCTGCGCGGCGACGCCGGGCCGTCGTCGTGGTCGGCACGGCCAAAGGCGCCAGCCAAATTAGAAACCCAAAAACAAATAGTGGGACTCTTGTTGGAGCGGGCAGTAGGCGACGAAAGTCAACCAGAGTTTTACACGAGAGAATAATTCAACGATAGTTGTCAACAGACATCGTCGGGTCGTTGGCTGGCTACGTGTGCAAAGGGCGGGGGGTCATCTCATTTTCTTATCTGAATACTTCATTCTCTTGTCTTTGCATTTTTCGTTCGTTTTCTGTGCAAGTGTCGAACGCCTCCGAAGATAACTCGGGAAAAGCAAAGGTCAACAAAACCCGATCTGTTGCCAAAGTGGAGCGCCTCGAGGTTTGCGTGGCATACCCTCGTCGATCCTCCGATACCGCGATCGTGGTTTCGTGTGGATTTCTCTCGACGTGTGGCGCGACGTTGTTGCCACGCGGATTTCGCGAGAAATAAACTTGCATGTCCCACCGATAAGATTCCAGTTCGACCCCTCCGATACTGTCCCTGACGTGATCTGGAGTGCATGAAGTCGCTCCTGTCGTGTCAGTGCTCCGCTGGAGCTGCAGCTTCCGCGATTCGCTCGATTCTGTGTGTTTTTCGTTGCGCTTTCGCGGTTCGCAAATTCTGCTGCGTGATTTTCACACTTCTTCGAGCAGATGCCGCCGCCGCCGCCGTCCATCATCACCAAACTCACGCATTGTGCGGCGGAGACAGTTCGTTTGCCACGAGCCGTTAACTCGCCGTTGTTCGATGATCGGGAAAATTTCCCGTGCCTTTCTGTCCATCGGTCTGCGTCTTCTGCCTTTTGGCCACTAAGCTTGGCTGCTTCGAATGATCGCGTTTGCCTAAGCGTGAGTGTGGTCTGTGTGCGTTTCGGTGACCCTCACGTGTCTGCAGTCGGATCTCGATCTAGATTCTAATCTGACTGAGTGAGTGCGGGGAAGATCTTTCCTTTCAAACCTCAGTGGGCCAAAGTTTTATCGCCTAAATGGTGCCGGTGATAAGCAACCGCCGTAGCATCAACGGATTTTCTGTCTCTTTTTCCGCTTCCATTTCTTCGGCTCGACGACCGAGCGAGCGAGCGAGCGACACACCAACTGACTGACTAGCTCTCTCTCGAATCGTGTGACATCTGAAGATATGGCCGCGATGACGACGACCAAGACTAAGATGGTGACCGCCACTACCTAAAGCAAGAGATTGCAGTGAACAGAACATCTTCAGGTCTCCAGAAAACGACTCCGCCGATGAACACTAAATGGGTGTTCAACGCCAAGTAAGACCGTCTCATACTTTCGCGCAACGTTCCTTGGGTCCCTTGGGCTCGGAAATACCGTTCTTTAGGGTGGTGGTAATATCTCGGAACGACTCCAATCCTCCAGTCGCTCCGCTGCCACTGCCGCTGTGTCACCGTCGTCATCCTGTGTTCCCAATGTCGATGATGCTATCACTGTCGAAGTGAAAGGTTCCGTCACTTCTAGATTGGATCGAGGGGAAGCGACCACGTCGACGGCAGAAGAAGGTGGACGAGGGATTATGGCCGACGACTGTTAATTGCCAGAAGTGTGCCACTGACTGAGATCCAGTGGCCCATGCAGTTCAATAGACTGCTGCCACAACATAGCATACTACGAAGCTGCTTTCGCTGTTGCTCTACGGGAGCCGCGGCTGCTTTGGAGGCGGAATCTTATCCCCTCATGAGTTTCTCCCATGCCAACCTCGACTGGCTGGCTAGCTTTCTGGCTCGCTTGCCCGCGCGTCAGCAAACCGACCGACCCGCTAGCCGACCAACCGACCAAGCAAGCAAGCCAGCAGCGTGGTCGTTGTCGACTTGTTGTGGGAGAATCGCTTCGACATCCTAGCCTAGTTACCAGAAATCGTAGGGAAAAGCAAGCACGCAAAACACGCGCGAGAAAATTCTGCTGCCAACACCAACAGCACTAGGACTAGTAGCAACTCGTGTGTGAGTGTAAGCCAGGCAGATGCAACACGCGCTGCGTCTCTTCCACGAACGGTGGTTGTATCCGCGAGAGATACCGGCCGGCCGGCCGGCTGTTATGTGCAGTTCCTACGACTTCAGCAAAAATCTGCGAGACATGGCTCTACCGACGAAGCAAGGAACGGAAAAACTTTTCCCTCCCGCTCCACTTTTTCCTAGTTTGCTGCTCCAACACTTCGTCCGGCAATCTTCTGAAGTGCATTAACAAAATTTCCAGCTTCATCATCAGCCCTCCACCGTAATCGGCTCAGAATTTCCGCGGTTACTGAAAAATATCCAACAGGTCTGGATGAGCATTAACTGAATGATTTGACGAGTGAACGAAAAAGAGAGAAGCTCTTCGTCGCCCATGTACGCGCCTGCCAGCGGAATACGACGTGTCCGGACATGTCTCGAAGTCGAAATGGGCAAGTGATGTTAGAACGGGGCTTGCCCGAAGAGCTGGCTCGCGGACTTGCGTCTCTGACTTCGACCTTGGTGATTGTTGCTCATGTCTGGCTGGAGCTCTTTCTCCAGCTACTTTCCATGGAATTCACAGTTAGGCAGAAAAAAGAGCGACTTCAGAAAAAAAGATTGGGAGGGGCTCACAATTGGTTCGTTCGGCCATCCGTTCACTTACGGGGACTTACGCAAGCATGGCCCATTCAGAGTGGAGACGTCGAAGGGAATCAAAAGAACCGAGCCAGCCAGTCAGCCACACCAAATGTCTGAGTTGGTCGACAAGTGAAACTCTGGTTGTTTTTGAAATTCCGTTCGCTTCGACTTGGTATGTATTCCCGACTTGGGCGGCTGGTGTTTAGCCTTTCGGGTTGCTTGTCTTTTCAATCTGCTTGTGAGCGACTTGTGGCTAAACGGAACGAGTGAATGACTGTCGCCAGATTGACTGTCTGACTGACTGACGGACTAACTGAGGGTCGTATTCCTAAAACAGCGAACTTGTGAACGACCTTAGCCTGTCACGCTTGTTGAACGTTTGTCGCCGTTCGGCCGAGCGACCGATCAACCGAAAGAGCGGGTCGCGGCACTCCCATCAGCCTCAGTCGGGACTCGGGTCTAGAGTGTTCTCATCAAACGATTCAAACACTTCTGTCTGATCCATTTCTTCTGGATTTGGACTTGTCTCATAGATTCCCCGGAAAAAATGGGCTGACAAAAAAATGAGCGCTATCTGAGGACCTGGTCCTTTGGTGGCCGATGCTGAACGCTGTCGAGGCCTGGAATACTCCTAGATCGCAAGAACACCCGTGATGCGAAGTAACAGAATCATGAGGGTTTGGTTGGCCCGTATTTCGGTATTGTTATTGGTCAGCAAAGATTATGCGCACTCAGAATCTCAGCTTGCCAAAACCGCACCTTCCAGAAGTTGTTCAATGAACGATTCCGCGATCCTCGCAGATCAATAAGCGAGTCCTTGAAATTTTGGACAGCTTTGTGGTTTCCTCCCGATTGCACCAGCTTCCGCGAGAACAATTCCACATACAACGAATCATTCTATAGAACGAAATTCGTCCAGAACGACCAGAGACCACGGATTCCCATGACGGCTTCCTCTAGAGATCGAGACTCTCCGGATGCGATACTTCAAACTGCAGAATGCTCTCTTAGGGATGCGGAAGACGCAGAACGTCTGAACCTCCCTGACAAAGACTAGTCCTGCTTTCCTAGGAACGATTCTCTAATCCAATCGGAATAACTACGGAAAAAAACTAGAGCAAACAAGAAAATCAGGTTTCTCCTATCTCAAAGTTCGACAACCATCGACGGTGACAGCGAGTACGACGGCTGACAGCACGGCATATAACAAGGTGTCACCTGAAGGTCAATGGAACTGTGTCACTGCAGCCACACCACTTCGGCATCGTTCGCAACGACGGAGACGACGAAGACGCTGCCGTCTGTGGCAGCGGCAGCGGAGTCGAAGATTCCGTTGAAGATGCCGTCGAAGATGGTGTACTAACGTGGCACAGAAAGCAGTTTGAACAGATTTTCAGTGACAGGCAGACCAGCAGAAGCAATCGCTCCTGATTCCCTGCGTTGTCAAGATAACTCTTCGGATGAGCCGGCTCCACAGAAATCTGGCCATGTTCGATTTCACCTAGCTCTCATCCGCGGCCCGGCGTTCGGTCCACTCGTCCACCGCGCCGCTCACCGAAATGGCTCACGAGCCGCTCGGAACAAGGGAACTCTTTACGAGATGGCAATGTTCTGTTTCGAACTCGAGTTGCTGTCGAAGCGCCTGGAAGGTTGTTGGTTCAACAATTTTCCCTGTTTCGTGAAGACGTGTCGATCGGAAGACCCCGTTATTCCAGGTTTTGTTTGCTCCGGGAACGTGTTCGATATGGTTTGATGCGAACACTGAGCACAAGGAGACCGCGTCGAATCTTGCGGAAGTTCTTCCGAAGAACGAAATTTCTTTGTCGAAACAAATATGTGTACAAAGTTCATGTTGACGCTACTTCGTTTCCCTTTCGTGTTCCGAAATGAACGCGACTCCCGGAGTGTCAGCGTGCGATTTCCAATGTAGGCTCATAAAAACCGAAACTGTAACGGAAAGGCAGATGAGCCAGTTCGGCTCGAATCTATCGACATAAATTTGTGTTCGCGTTGAATCGGCCGCTGCCTCCGACTTGCCGTGTCGATCTGCCCGCCTCACCGAGTCTCTGTGAACGCGAAAAGATGATAATTTTTTTCTGGCTCAAAACAGAAGATGAAGATGCGCCCGTGGCCCAAATCTAGACGGTGGAGAAAGGGTGAACAGCCACTTCCACCGCCGCCGGCAACATCGGCATCTTCGGCTATAGCGCGTCCACGTTGACCATCCAACAAGCAGTAGTTGTAGCGGCAGCAGAAGCAGAAGAAAAGGATGAGATCGAGGGAAGAACGAGAGTAGACGAAAAGAAAGTCGACTTCGGCTCATCGTCATCGTTCTCCAAAATCAATACCGCTGACCGACCGTAATAGGCATCACACAAGTGGTCAGTCAGCTTCTTCGTCGAGAAGATTCGAAGCATCGCTGCCAGGCCGACGGTTGCGGTTTCGGCTTTGTTGGTGGCTGAGGTTTTCTTCGTCTTGGTGGTCGTCTTGCCGACCGGCGGTTGGTAGACCAACAACGAAAGTCTCGACAACGAACTACGTCTGTCCATGAAAATAATCGAGAAATCCGGTGGAAAGCCTCAGTTCCCATCCGAAAACCAAGTACGCTCCACAACAAAGGCTGAAGCAGCAGACGGACAGCAGAAAAATGTTAAATTCCGTCGAAGATTCCGCCGAATCCGCGGCGGACTCAGCGATCGCTCAGGATCACCATCAGGAACATCAACGAGCCCGGAGTCACTGAGTCGGTTGCCGACTCGGGTTCGTTAGATGAGCTTTGGGTTTCGCTAAGCCACACAATTCTCGAGTAATCCGCGCCGTCGACAAATAAATCAGGACACGCGAGAGGAGCTCCCGAAGAAGTCAACGAGAACGAAGCTCAAAGAGGAATTCGAGCCGAAAATCCGAAGCGGAAAGCAACAGCTTAAGATCATCATCATCGTCATCATCAGCGACGTCTTCAAGAAATATTGAGGAACTCGAGAGTGCAAGAAGCGCAAATGTTCCCCAAATCTAAAAGCTTCCGCGTCGAATAAGAAGCGAAGAGAAGCGCTCATGGATCAGAAACAGATGACTCGACGATGATTCACTTGGTCGCTTTCCGTTCACTCCGTGATGAGGAATGTAGTGAAGCGGAATTCTGTTGCGTCTTCTTCTTCTTTCCTCCTTCCGAATCATCGCTTGCTAATGATTTAGGCGACCCCGGGGGAGTGCTTCCATGCACGCATCGTGGGCAGCAGCCTACATTCAGATACAGTTCGAATATTCGGAAGTCAAATCGAACCTTATGTACGAAAAACACCCCAAGTCGACTCGATGCGAAACTCAAAGTTGAGCTCCGAAACCGGATTTCTGGAAATTACCGGAACTTTAGGGGTTTCATGGAAACTTTCGAACAGCGGAATCGGTGCTGGTTTTGTTGAAGTTCGGTCGAAATTGCCGCGATTACGGGAGAACGATACGAAACGAATAGAGCGTGATCGTACTTCCACCCACGGCGCGGCACAAGAGTATGATGCGGCTTTGGTAATACATCATCCCGCAGATCAGACTCTTGACAAGGTTTCTTCAAACCCACTCTGCTGAATCAGCGGATCTGTTTTTCTTTTTTTCGGACGTTCGTTCAAAAACCAAGTCTGGGTCCCAGGTTCCTGTTCCGATATCCCGGCATCGGTCTTGATTCTCCCCCAGGATTCTGGTTCAGCCTGATTCGGGAGGCAGCGGGGTGAATCAAACACAAATCCCGCTTATCTGCGGTCGGCTCGCGATTGAGAACAGCTTTCATTTTATTGGTAGAATATCCGCCGAAAAGAATATGCTCAAATTTTTCTGCTGAATCCAACGAGATAATCTTCTGACGTTGACGCCGCACCGCCGTCTGAATGGCCGACTCACCGTGATCCTTCTGTTTGCCTGTCGGCTTGTCCACAGTCATCCTCAATTGACATAGATCTAGATTCGGATCAATGTGATTCAGTCAGTGAGACATTTCGTTCATTTCGGATTTTCTAGAGGCGTTCGGAAGACCCGGGCTAACATCGCGCGTCCAACCAACGAACGAACGAACGGGAAAAATATATATAAACCAAATGCAATCATCAAATTCGGCGCGCAAACACCCCTTCCGACGAAATCGCTCGCTTTGGACGAAGATCCCGGGACGGAGAAGCGGAGCCCGGGAGAACTTTGTTCAATTCGCCTGTCCACGAACTCGGCCGGCTCTACCAATATCTTGCCACTTATTCCGACGAAACCAAATCAACGAAGAATCAACGAGTGGCCAGGGTCTTTTTTTTTCCTTCATTCTTGCAGCCTCAAGAAAATGCTCTGGTGCGGCGACCTCTGTCAAGACGAATCCCACTCACAATCAGTTTTGGATTGGGTGACACGCAAACACGCTCGCAGACAAACCAGCAGACACAATCGCTTGATCTGTATATCGGAACTGTCGACATCCCACGGCGGGCAGTAGCTGCCACTACTGGGCGGGTCCTTCATTACTGCCGTAGAAGTGAGCCGTAGCGTTTCTTTCCAGAGTGTTACGCGTGTTGCTACGAACTTCTGACACTTCGACGCCACCCGGGAGCTCTAACTCAGCTTGAGACCGACAACTTCGCCGTTGTTTTGATTGGAATAGAGCCGAACAGCACCGATGGAAGACGTAAGGTCTGACGACTTCGTTCGGAATGGCAGCACAGTATCGGTATATGGTGTATCTCGGATATATTGGAACGCTCAGGTGGAGGACCGCTACGTGTTATGATGAAGAAAAGAAAAACGATTTGTTATCGTTCAAGAATCTGTTTTCCTCGCACTTTGTCCCATTTCGTGTGTCGCGCTTGGTGAACGTTGCATTGTCTATGAATCAATAAATCCGCTCGCGTCGATCAGGCTCATGCATCATGTGTTCTTTTTTATTCTACAGAGTGACGGGATTTTCGACGCCCGGTGTCCTTTGACCAACCTTGCTCACAAGTGTCAATCAAGAGCAAAAAGCGTCAGAAATTTCTTTTGCCGGCCGGCTTTCAATGCACCAATAGTTTTTCTCCCCGCTTTTTTTTACCTCCTTTTCTGTTCGCTATCCTTTAGCTGCGTCTGAGCATGGTCCACATTCAGAAGAAATCAATGCTCGCAGCGAAAACTTGCGGAAATTCTCCCTTAGAGTGCCTTCAGAGTGAAATTTCTAGGAAGTCGATGAAAAGAAGAACGAAATGTTTTGGATCGAAACGGAACTTGAGCGTGATCGCACGCTTCTACAAATACCAGAGCTGGGCTCGATGGAAACCGTCATGGGCGACGATGACGATGAAGTCCACGACACTGATGAAGCACTGTGCCTCGCGCGTACCGCCAAGATATTGCTCAAGTTTGGTTTTTGGCACCTTCCGGTGAAAGTTCTCGATGGCAGTTTAGGGCAGCATCGTCAAAATTGTCGTGGAGCTCCCCGTTGGCGCCGGAACCACAGGATCGCCAAAACCACGGTGTAAGGGGGAAAAGTGAATGACCACACAAATGGATGGGCGCCGAACCAACTCGTCCACCGTGCAGAATCTTACGGCAGGACCCGCCAGTTCACAGTTAGGTTCATCCACTCGCGGCCGTCGTCATCGTCGTCGTCAGTGCGTGATACGAAAATCTGCCGGAATCCACTTGGAACACGTGGAATGGCCGGGCCAATTATCCCGGCGAGAACTGAAACTCACTTTGAACGGACCAACGAACGGATGAACGGAGGAACCGGCCAGTGCGAGCGAGCCAGTGACTCCGCAGGAGACGTTTCCATCATCAGCATTCTGGCCAACGTAATTATTATTCAACTGCGTACCTCGTTCGCCGGCCACTTCGGTCGATCGAGAAGATCCGTTAGAAATTCCATAGTATTCCCACCCGATTATTTTTCACATTCCAAGCGATTTTTTGATGCTTCGCTCACTCCCTCGTCCTCGATTCTCCAGCAGCGGATCCGCGGGTTTCGTCCAAAGCGGCTTTCAATCGACGCGATTTCAGATCGTTAGAATCGGCTCCCGTAAGTCCAACATACTGATTCTATTTCAGGAGTTATTTTCCGATGATTTCCCCATTTTTTGTTTCTATCAGCCTCGCACACAGCTTGAGAGGGGGATCCGTTCATGGTAAGCTGAAGGTTTTGTTTGGATTTCCTTCATTTTCAGCGAACTTCTCGCATGTTATGTCGACAGATAGATAACGATGGGATCGAACTTCGTTTTTGTGAGGAAAAGGACGTCGAGGTCAAGAGCCTAACACTTGACGTAAGATCTGATGAACCCCATCGGGAAATCTAAACAAAAACCTCAAGCAGAGCTCACCCATAGCAGCCGCATTTGTCTCGCATGGTGGTAGTTCAGGGAGCATCGTCATATGCGATAGTCGAAACAAGATTCACCAAAATTCCCTCCAGGAAGACTGCGTTTTCATTCCGGAGAATCGCGATCACAACGGAAACATTTCCAAAGATGTTTAGCCCGAGGCATCACTTAACCCGTTTCTTTGGAGAGAAACGAGAATTCGCTCCATTTATATATATATATATTTTTTTGTTCATTGGTGGCGTGCCGATCCGAAGACGGCCGCCGGCTGCGAGGCCGACACGACGTTTTTCTGCAAAATTTTCTGCAGCGTTATTTTTCGCTTCTCTTCTGCTCTTCTGTGCACTCGGTTTGTTTACTCGTTCGTCTGTCGTCACAAAGCTCATCGTGAATTTTTTCTTCCCTAGGCACGAAACTACAGACTCATTCTTCGGTTCCGTTCAAAACGAATATTCCAGTGTAGGCGGAGCCTCACTCGGTCAAATGAAGCTTCAAGTTCCGACCCGACGGGTAGCATTGCTTCGGAGCCCCCTGGAGCAGGCTGGTGCTCGTCGAGCAAACGACCAGGAAATACCGAACAGGACGTGTTTTTTTCTCTCACAGAACCGCCGAAACCACATGGATATATGGAGACGGAACTCCTGATGTTTAGCGACTCATCGAGTGACTGATTGCTTTATACAGATTCGCGGAACTGAAGAGGTTCCGCCGGTCTGACTTGAGTTCGCTTGTCCGGAACAGCACCACGATTCCGCTGATCTAGCGGGAGACGCCGTTCGCGGTTTCTGCGGTGCTTCTTGGCTATGGTGTCAAGCAAAGTTCCACTGCTTGGCAGCAGGTGCCGGACTGCCGGCAGCGACGACTATTCATTGCGATTTCCGTTTGTTCCAAGGCTTGGGAAATTCGGGGTCAAACCTGGCGGGGAGAATTTTATTTTCACGATGTTACGCAAGTCGTTCCCACGGACGACTCTCGCATCGGGTCACAATCATTCGTCGCGCGTTTAATTGCCTCGTACGTATGAACTTGGACGCATAGGCGACGACGACAACGTTGATCGGTGTAAAACGGGATCAAAAACACAGAACGGCTCGCAATGGCCGCTATCTAGCACTGCGGCCAGACGAGCTCCCCAGAATTCGAGTCGCACGACTCTGCTGGTGTGGTTTCTGACCGGCGTCCAGCTCATGGGATGAACTCACGAATTCTCAGATTCTCGTCATCCTGACGCTCTCCTCTCCTGAATGACTGACTGACTAGCGTCAGAAACCGTCAGAGGGACCCAACTGGGAGTGGAACTTGAATGGCGTCTTATCACTGCATGGCAACGGAACGAGGGAGCTAGCTTGTCGTGAGCATCTTCACCGGGGACCACAGTCGCCATATCGGAGCGATAAATGGACATATACGAGTTTATCTCGATTACGCTGATTTATATGCATTCCTCTATTGCTGATAGCTCGCTCAATCGGGCTGGTCACCCGTCGGTCCGATTGGCCGATCCGTCGATTGCCCGCCTGCTACCTTCGAGTAGCAAGTTATGGACAAATTCGTGCAAAACGCTGTGACTCCGACACAGCTCGACCTGTTGGACCATCGGTGGGTCGATCGGTTGCTTGGCCATCGTGCTGGTGTCAAGCCAACTCGCCTTCTGGGCTGGCTTGCTGATCGTGGATACGTCGGCGGGTTGCTCGGTTGGCATTTTCTGGGGAACGGTTCTTCTTCTTCTCCTGCATTCTGCGCGAAGCGGTGGCCACGGCAGAACATCCAGTCAAGACAAGCTCCTCGTTCGATGGATAGCCGACGAACAGTTGGACGAATGGATGGATGGATGAATGAATGGATGGCTAGGTAGACGGACAGACCGAGAAACGAAGAAATAGATAGACGGATGAACGGACGGATGGATGGATGGATGGATGCGACGATGCTCTGTAGACGTCGGCAAACAGCGCCTAAGGCTCTTCAGTCTGTCCATGCGTCCGTCAGTCCGTCCGTTCGTTCGTCTGACGCACCGCTCGTCCAGGCAACTCTTCGACAGATTCTCCGTTCGTTCCGACGTAACCCAGTTGACTCACCGTCACTTGCCCTACTCAGTATAGTGGCAGTAGCAGGAAGCAGTCCACGTGCTCCTAGTCTGATCGCGTTGCGCAGGGACGGACTCACGCAATGGCTTCATACAACCGTCATTCAGAGTGTTTTTGTTACGGACCGTCCTCCTTTCCCCTAAACACACTTTTCCCAAAGCCAATGAGGGGCGATCCGAAAGTTTTCCACTCGGAGGAGGAACGCTGGATTCTTATTTTTTCACTTCAGTCAATCCTGGTTCCTTCGCTACCGGTTCCCTCTGCTTCAACCGAGGAATGCACAAGGGGCGAAACGAGGAGTTTCAATGAACGAAAATCGCAAGCGCGTACGATTGCAAAGCAGATGAAATCTTCTTCTGCTGAATACAGTTTTGTGTCTGTCTGAAACAAACTGAAACGTCCTGTTCGGATAACTCTCAATGGCCGTCAATCACTAGGGTCTTGAACTTGGCGCCGACGACGGCTCGTTTCCCCGCCTGCTTGCCTGGCCGCCAGCCTGCCCGCTTGCCGAACGAACGACCAGCGGAACCACCGAGCGGCCAGCTTGCCTGCCTGCCTGCTTGCTGTCAAGGCACAACTCGAGATGCCAAACCCTCGATGGTGAACTTCGTAGCGAGCCGTGAAGATTCTGCCAAGCAAGCTGAAACAGTCGATCTGCTTACGCTGTTCGGCTCTAGTCGAAGATCGGTCGACTTCGAGCCTCGTCGCAGACAATTTCAACGCTCGATTTCACAAAAGGAAAAACAATTTTACAATGACCGTCATCGACTTATCGGATTTTTACGACCGAAGGCCGATCGTATCCCTTCTTCCCGTTGTTCGGTGGCTGGTTAATAGTAATCCTCACGAGTAAACATCAGTGTGAGCTTGACGGTGGCTGTAGTAGATGTGTAGTAAGTCGCCGATGCGCGGGATGTCCCATAGACCCGATCGTTTGTCAATCGGTCCGTTTGTTCGATCAGGCTATATGTTCTATAGATAGATTCACTTGTAGTATACGTACGGATATACCACCCACGACAGCGTAACGCAAACGATCCAGGCCAACAGCCCTAGCAAAACAGGCAATATCGACAAGGCTAGATACAATAAAAATCGGCGTAAGAAGAAGATGATGATGACGACGACGATGAAGAAGAATGCAATTGTTGAACTTGTCGTGTGTCAACAACAACGCCATCGTCGACGCCGCGCCGGCGTCGTCCGTGATGACCACGGTTGAG
Source organism: Neoseiulus californicus (assembly GCA_028455905.1). NCBI lineage: Eukaryota > Metazoa > Arthropoda > Arachnida > Mesostigmata > Phytoseiidae > Neoseiulus > Neoseiulus californicus. Next base: position 3,597,251 of record JAMQGS010000002.1, on the reverse strand, counting down.
CCATCGTGCGAGGTTTCGAAACTCGCCTCGACGAACCATGGATCTTTCTCGCGCACAGAGAAGAACTTCAACAACGCCGACAACTCCAACAATGTCGACTGCGACGACAATCATCATTCAGATGTAAATCCGGTGTTTTTCTGCTGCAACCAGCGGCTGCGGCAGTCGGAGACCGCGGTGGCGGATACTATATGTGCTTGGTAACGATGTGACACATCGGCTCCTCTTTCTTGAGCGTCTTCTTCACCGCCGTTGTCGTCGTCGACTCCGTTTGCTTTTTCATCCAAGCTTGGTGGGCAAGAAACGGACGAGCCCGAAAGCGTAGCCGAGACCGCCAGCAAGAGGAACAACGCAACCCGTAGGCCTTCGGATCGTTCCGTAACCGACTTCAGAATAGAATCTCACAGAAGCCGCTAGCAGAACAAAGCATTGTTCTAGCAGGCTCGATGACTTCTGTTCCTTCTAACGCCTCGTCGTGAGAAGCTCGAAAGAAGTTCCAGAATGTTAGCGAGGACAATCAAATAATCGATTCCCGCTCGAGTAACCTCGGAATTCTAATTCATGAGCTGTGGGACTCGGCGCCAAGAGGAGGAAAACGCAGCAAGCCGTAGCGATCGAGATGCAACCGATGAATGTTCCAAACTAACGGATCAACCGACCGAATAGTTAGCGATCCAGTCGAGATTCCTTGCTCGAGCAAACGCTGGACGGGTTTCCGTTTCAAGGACGCGACGATGTGACACCAAGATTCCCGCTGTGTCGTTGTCCAACCTGTGTACAGTACATGTACAAGACCAAAACGGAATTCACTAGATGCCGTTATCAGTTGCCTCTCCTTGTAAGTAGTAGGCATCCAAAATCATTCGTTTCCTTCCTAACGCTGATGAAAATCATTGCGAAGTCGCATTGTTCGAGTTTCGTTTTAGATTTTTTTTTGCATGCGAACGGATGTTCCTGCCTGTTCGCCTGTTAAGGATCTGCCTTGGCGTCTGCTAGTTTGCAGCGTGTGTGTTTCGGCTTGTTCTTGAATGATTTTGAAATCCTTCAATGCAACGCTCTTCAGATTTGTAACTACTTCAGCCTTTGATACAGGAGGCTCCCGGGACGCGGGGAGGAGGCTGATGAACCAAAACTGCTCTGAATCAGGGTGTTTATAATATTCGGAGCATTCTAGTCCACCGGAACAGCGGCAACAGTGGCGGCGACTGGAGCGGAGGCGACTGTAACAGCGACGACGACGACGATTCTAACGTTGACTTGACTTCATGAGGGTCTGGCAACGGTCACTCTTGGACTTGGGCCATGCAACCTAAGAAACCAGATGCGGACGTGGCGATAGACTCGACTGCTACGCGACGACAACAGACCCACGCCGCCGCTGGTGACTTATATCATAAGCCAGAGAAGAAAACGAGAAGTTAAACGAGACATTCGTTGCGTAACATCGAGCAGAACGAAACTGTCCACGATAAAGTCGATGATGAGGTCAATTCAATGAGTCTGTGCGGGCGGAGAAGCGGACAGGCGGGCGTCGTATTTTCTTTTTCGTATTTGTTTGGGCGAGAATTTCCTTTCATTGTTCGGGAGTCGCAGAGTTTCATTTTGGCATCGAACGATAAGCGACGATAAGGTGCGTTTGGAAATGATCGGCCGATATTGAATCGTCCGGGGCTGAATATTTCACTGGTGAATTCTCATCTTGCATCATGCAGTACCCCTGGAGCAGCAGCCTCCGTCGACGAGGAGAAGATACCGTTTTCCGTAGTGAACAGGGAGGCGAGAGCTGATTGTCGGGAAAATGTTAAGGATCTAGCGCGATGTCACAATGTTACAGAAATAGTGTCGTCCGCGAACAACGAGGGATGGTGTCGAACGTAAGATAGATTGAGCAACAAGCCGGTCGATTGTGGGTATTTCTTCCTCTTTGTTGTTGTCGTTTCCTTTCTTGATTCGTACGACGGTTCGTCTATTCACGGAGGGGGTCGTCGGTTAGTAAAGTCTGACTTCACGCTCGCCTCGAAGAATCGTCGTTTGATATTTATTGGCGTACAAACACGGCAGTGGATTCAGAAGAGTTTATGCATGGATGCGTATGTGTTGCTCAATGTAGTACAGCCGTGGGTGAAGCATGGAGAAAACCACATAGTCGCTTGGCTGATTGCGTCTTGAACTTTTTCCATTTCTGACTCACTGGCGGGCTGCCTTCTTGAACAGCCGATGGAGCGACCGGGCGACCAACTGACTGACTGACTGACTGAATGAGTGAAAGAGTGACACCAAACCGCCAAAAGAACTCCCACTTTTCCGACTCCGATGAAGCCAGAATTCAAATTAGGCCACAGAAAGTGAGGCCACGATGAAGAAGCGGGGTCGGAGCGGAGCGCCCCAAAACGCGTCATAGCTGCCTCGCGCTCAAATATCGAGTAGCGTCATCCTAACCTAAACTCAAGGCGGAAGGCACAGATCAGAACGGATCCTAATGAAAAATGGGAGCGCAATCAACAAGGTTTTACTTGTATCGATTCAATGCCAGCGGGTGCTTTGAGACAACATGACGGCGCAACAAGATTCGGGAGAAGCCGGTTCGACAATATCCGATTGACAGTGACCGTTACATCGTCCTCCGAGTCATCGATCACAACAACGGCACAAAAGGAACCGGAGCTTGTTTTGGGCGTAGCTCGCCGATCGGGATCTCTCGATGTCAGGAAGGTGACCAAACGAGGTATGAGACGGTAAATGAACACATTATTTGGCCGTCCAATCTGACAGAACAATCTGCCACTTACAAATGGCTGTATTGAATGTCATCTTCACTCGACGTCTTTGTCGCTCGGTCAGTCAGTCAGTCAGTCGATCGATGTTAACGACGATCGCAGTCCAACGGCGACAAAGCCAGATGAGGAAAAGGGAACAAGATGAGATTTCACTCAAAGAGGTGAATCGATAGATGTCACGCGAGCACCCGAAAACGGTGCGAGACGCGGCAGAAGAGCGATCGCTTCGACGCATGCCCTGGAGCTTTTTTGAAAATGCGCGCACGGATCGCTCAGCCACCGAAAACACGTGCAGCACTTGGGATATTCAAGAAGGCACAGGATGGATGAGAAACGAGAGCTTTCAGAACGGGGCAACGGCCGGAGGTGACAGGCAATCGGGCAGACCTTCAATCGGGCCGAATATACCTGAAGAGAATACTTCTCCCATGTAGTTTACCCGAAGGGCTGAAAATCGGCTGAAGACCAAAAGTCGAAGGCATGCATGGCCAGATGAGCGGTGTCAATGAAAGTCACATGGTAGCTTCGTAAGAATTCGACAATGAACCCAATGAGAAGAAACGATGCTTTGAACAATCCATCCCCGTATCACAATAATCACTAGTGGTGCAATCTTCACCTCAGCGACTTTTGGCCTATGCGTGTGTGTCTGCCGGTTGGTCTACCAGAGTAGGCTGGCAACGCTGCTGTCGGTTGTGGTCTTGGTGGTCAGTCGACAGACACCAGTTCATCATAAAGTCACCGTTGTAAACGCATCAGTATGTTTCATCAGCTAGTTTTTACCCATCCATCCATCCATCCATCCATCTATCCATACATCAGTCTATCGGAGAAGCATGACGGTCGCCTGCAGTTGAGCACGGTCGGCCAAAGTAACATCGAAGTGAAGGTTGCTGCTTCTGCCGCATGCCTCAATCAACTTCGGCCAGGGAGAAATTATGGCCAGGTGCCGTTATGAGGCGCCACCTGACATCCAAAGCCGTTGTTTTTTCGGGCTCGTGTGTCATCCTCACATTCCTCGCGAGAACTTCCACCGCTTTCAACGGTATCGACAGAAACTGCTCCGCTAACGGTCCCGCCGAAGGGACCACGCTTGTAGGACACGCGTTGGCACTGTATATCTATGATCACTTGGGGCTAGAGTGACAGATGAATTGAAAGACGTGCTCACCTGTTGGAGAAGAACAGCTCCTCCTATGAGTAAGGTCACTGCTAGTTTAACCATGGTATTCCTAAAAGGTATTCCCAGTTGTAGCAAATACTATTCTCAGAACTTCATGTTCGTTTTGGCACTCAGAGGCCGGTAAGCCCTGCACTTGTCAACAACAAACACAACGTCGCCGACGATCGCTAGTCCGAGTCGATGACACTTGAACTTGGCTCGTTGCTTAGAAATCCTTCGCCGAAGTAGAGTTGAACGTCGAGATTGCTCGCTCGCTTCGAAAGTGGTGCCGGCAACGAGGTGAAGAGAAAAAAAAAAGCTGAATCTCGTTGGTCAAACGTCGGTTTTGAAAGTTGTACCGCCTGGCCCAACAACACCAGCAACCACCGAAGGGAACTGTGTGACGGTGAAGCCGACCCGAAGACCGTCAAACGAGTTCTTCGCCCTCACCCCAGGGATGAAGCGCCGCTGTCGACGTCTTCTTGTCGAACAGCGCCACCGAAGAACGCCAGCAGCAGCAGCAGCAGCAGCAGCCAAGACCGAAGTCAGACGGAGCCCCTCACGGCGGCGGCGGCAGCGACGTCGGCCACAGCAGCAGAAACGGCGGCGGCGGCGGCGGCCGCTGTATAGGACAACCGGCAAGCAGCAACCCGTCAGCCAAGCAAGAAGGATTCAAGATCCATTCGACCAACTAGGGCTTCGGAGCGAAGTCGCCGACAGCGCTACCTGAGTTGGTGCTGTGGTATGAGGTCTGTCTGTGTGGCTGCTCGGGTGGTTCGCCGTAGTACATACACCCGTGAGAGGAGCGCGCTAGCGGCTGGCTGTCGAGAGACTGAACGGGGTCAGAAATGTCAAAGATTCATTGGATTCCAACGTCGTTGTCGTCGTTGCCGATCGATACTTGAGAAATATTCGGTTTAACCGAGAACCGAGCGACGTTCAATCCAGAAGATCCTGCGTTTGTCAAAGAGGGAAACTCGCCGAGTCCTGATCGCTGAGTGACCCCTCACAGCCAGTTTCGTTTCTTCAGTCGAAGGATCTTCATTTCGGCTCAGAACTCGGAGTGATGCACGATGGCAATCCAAGAAAAATCGTTCCTCGTCTAATTGATCTATGAGGTGCAGAGCGATTGCAATGACGAACGCACTTTTGAGTTTCGTGGGCGCCGCGCGTCGATTTCCCTCGTTTTCCACCGGCTCTTCCATTCTTCAGGCTGATCTTCGTTGCGTTGCTCTCGTTTCGACTTCAGTCACCGGAACCGTTCCGACATGGTTTAATGGAGGTGCCGGCGACGATGACGTCGGTCGGTGGCGAAGATGGCAAAGATGGCAGCCGGCGGGGACGGTAATGCCCTCAGGCTTCTGAAAAAGACTTTATCGTCTCGTGGCTAACTTTCACTGTTAGACGCCTGACCGGCAACAATGAAATGGACGGCCGCGTGTAACGTATCAGAACAAGGAAATCACCATCGGTAGTGTTGGTGGTGGTGTTCGCCATCGTCTTCTACAATTCTACAATGTCAGCTCCGACACGGTTGTGAATGAGAAGTTGATTAGAAACAATGCCGGGAGCTGTTCGTTTGATTAGATTTTACGGGAATTCTGTTTCTGGAACTTTCACGAACCCGGATCGGTTTCCAAACGTTGCAACGGGATCGTGAGCATTCGTTCCGAGAACACCATCGTGGCGAATGCGTGGAATTCCACCTATTCAACGTTCAGAGAAATGTCGATATGGATGATATATGTAGATATAATGTCAACATAAACATGAAGGACATAAGGAAAACGTCTTATAGGAATGGGGTCTATTCCTTCATTGAGATTTTCTCGTCCCCTTCCACAACGAGGAGCAATTATGAACTGACGGCTGCAATTAGCAGCAGGAAAAGCAGCGCCGGTTCATCAGAAACTACCGTTCGTTCGAATCCTGGAAGAACACCGTGCCGGTCAGTTGTGCCATGAATCAGGGCTCCGGAATGTAAAGCGCTCGCATCCTGGGTCTTCATTGAGTGAATCATTCTCTGAAACAGAGTCGTCGCACTCTGATTTTGATTCACATCCGATAGGCGGGGAAAGAAAGTGGAATCCGGAGCGAATCAGCCGGGGTACCGCAGAACTTATTCTCTGTAAACGAAGCTACCTATCCAATCTTCAATCGGTGGCGATAACCTAGAAAGCCCTACAAGAGTGGCAGGAACTCTGCGATAGATGCTTCTATCGGTGTTGTGTTACAAAACTTTCGGTGGATGTTCTCGCCGGTTGAAGATCGAAGCGAGATTACAGCTCGCACTGAGGCTGCTTCTGCCGTTTTTTTTCTCTGTTTCTGATCTTCCCGAATCGTTTTTACGTCTGCTCCTCTCGCAAATGTAATTTTCCTCCGCTGGTTTCATTTAAACGTTTCGTGCTGCCGGGTCTGAGTGAGTCTGGCAGGCCTCGTGGTGGTGATAAGAAAGCGACGGAGAAGAGCACGGGAAGGAACAAACACGGAGCTCAACCCGTTATCTCGCGGAAAATGTACGAGAGAAACATTGCTGAGTATGTGTGCGCTGTTCGGTGTTACCCAACGGAACTCGTTATCCCGTCGCGTCTATCTGTTCTTCACAATCGAAGCAATCGATCATCAGAGAGCACACTTTTCCGACTGGTCACTCGCGCCCGGCTTCGGCTTGAAACCCGAGGACGATATTCAAAAAACGATCGAAGAACTTTGTGTTCATTGGAGCACGTTCGTTGGAACAGATGCGTAATCTCTGGTCGTGGGACCAGGGTCCCCGACTTGCAACTGAGGGGATGAACTTTCAGCTTTGACGGATTCTGGCACGACACGCGGAATTCTCAGAGATTGAAATGCATGTGTTTTTGGGTGAAGCCGTTTGTGGCGTTGATCTTGGTGATGGTGGCGGTGTCGGCATGGCGCTCGACTCCGTTTGCAGCATTGACCTTTTTAACGGAATTCCCACGAAGCTTCAGTGCAGTCTTCGAAAACGTCTCGTCTGGCTCGTGAGGTCAACGTCGCGTCGCCGGGGAGCGGTGTCACCATTGCGAACAAATTTTTCGAGCGCTATATCTCGATGCATGGAATATGGGCATTTTTTCTTCACGTCATATTTCTCCACCGTTCTTTTTTCTGGAGTGGGGTTGATGGAACTGTCGACCATTTCCTTTCGCTGACGGCGATAAATTTGCGAACACGTTCGGAGACAATCAGGAATTTCTCTGTTCGATCGTCAGCGAATAAGCTTTGTAGACGAACATTTGGAGACGATTTTCTACAAATCACGAGCTTCTGATCTAGATATAGAGTCTCGTGGTTTAAACCAAGAGTAACAGAGGATGAGAGAGAGAGAGAGAGAAAAACAGAACAATCGACCACGTTTTTAACCAGTTTCCAAAGCTGCTCGGAATCCGGATGCCGAGCTTTACAATGTCCGAGAAAAAGGTTGAAATTTGCAAACAAAAGCTTCAACGAATGGGTCCGTGTCTGAGCTCTTTGGGCTTGTTCTCGCAAACCACACACGCGGATAGAACTGTCAACCGCCAGTTACATCGTTGGCCAGGCACGAATTCAAATGAATCGCCGTGAAGACTTCTTGATCGAGAGGAACTATGACCGTCTCTACACCAGCAACTGGACGAAGAAAAAACCAAAGCGAGAAAACCATCATCTTCGTCGCACCGCTCGATGTTTTTGTTGCTGTTCAGATGAGTAAAGCAGGGATTTTGTTCGTCCTCTTACGAATTTCGGCGATATGAGCCATAATACGTTAAACGGACAACGGGTGGCACATCTTCGATGATGTCAATCCTCGAGCCCGATCCCTGATCCTGACCGTTTTGGAAGCTTCCCTCACTGTATTCTTCCCGGTTTCCATAAGGCTCGCTTTCGATTTTCGTCGCCCGATTCACGATAACACCACATTCAACACCCACCCACACACACAGACGGTTATCGTCGTCGTACAATAAAGCACTGAAATCGCGTCCTAATGGTCGCCTTTGACGCGTTTGTGTGCGCGAAAGTGACGCCAGTCGACCGTTAGCGATCGTGTTAGTGTTGAGGGGGCTCCGAGGTCTGAGGGCTCGAACACCGGAAGACTGCCGATCGGCAGTTTCTCGTTTTTGTCAAAATCAGCTTTGAATTTCTTTTCTTCGAACTGCCGTTATGCTCCAAAGTGCGATTTGACACTTTGAGGAACTTCGCTCGACCATCTATCGAGGGGTCAACAAACGCCGCTGTAAGAGTTGATAACTGGCCGTATAATAGTGATCCTTCAATTAGATGCTGTGATGGACGACGTTTGCCGCTCGATTCCAGTGGACTCTCTCGTTTTCCATCAATGTGGATAGAACGCTCCTCTTGGAAGATGCTTTCCTTTGCGCTTCTTCCAGCCAGTCAATCAGTCAGTCAGTCAGTCCTCGGTCAGCCACGATACAGAAAAGCGCGCTGGGCGATAAGCAGGAGAAGAAAACTGTTGGGTGAATGGGACTGATAGCAGCACACAATCCCACGTCCGGTGCGAAGTCACTCGGATCAATGAAGTTCATATTCGAACGTTTTCCTCGCGTTTCCCTCTTCTGCAAACGGGAAGGAAAACGACAAGTTTTCCAACAGGCCTCCATTTCCAGATGAGAGCTCCTTTCCGGCTGCTTGCGGGGGAGGCGGGTTGAGAAGACGATGCCGCCGGAGGAAACCGTCACGAAGGGGCGAATTTCAAGAGCGACACCCAATGATCAATGGCTCGCTGAGAAAATTATTGTGTGACTATTCAATTTTCCAATGATAGCAACGTCAGCGAACACGGCAACAGCACAGCCAGCCAGCCAGCCGCGGCATCGAAAAGTCAATGCGATGGGGAGTTGGGACGTCGCCGGAGGAAAAGGTGGAGAATCCGCCGGAATGGAGCAAAGAACCGATAGGCAGAGAAAGATGCTGACTAGAAATTGCGACCAACTACAAACGTCAACGTCAGGTGGATCCGAACGGAAAAGAAAACCAGAAAGCGGGTCAGTTTCGCCGAAGAGTCTTTTCACCAAGTTTGTTCCCGGGCGCAGTCTATGAAGTCGAAAACTATGAAGACCGGGGGGAAAGTCTATTGAAAGCTCACCGTCTTCCTTTCTCTCCACTCGGAAGGTAGAGATAGAGATAAAGAAAACGAAGAGAGAAAGGTAGAGAAGCGAACAAACAGATATTTGGTTCCTGTTGAGCAAAACGCATCCGAGAAAAACTCGATGAACGCTAAAAACCAAAATTTCGGGCGAAGGACGATTAGTGGGCCAATCCGTAGTCAGCGGTTCGGGCACTCAAGTCAGTCAGTCAGATGCGGTGTGCAACGGCGCGGCGTACTCGTGGATCGCGCTGTAGCAGGCAACACGACAACGGGGGACCGACAGAACTTTTCTCCGTCTTCTGTCCCACTTTCCGCCGGCTCATTAGAAATAAATATGTAGTGTGTAGATGCCGATGACTCTGCTTCATCTGTGAAATGAGAAAAAGAGAGAGAAATGGTCTCGACGCGACAGAATATTGCGGAAAGCTTATCACCTTCGAATAGGTAGCTGTCACCAAGTATGTAATGATAATTATCGACTTCTAGTGGAGTCTCATTTCGACAAACGAGATCGCTTCGCCCGGGCATTCCAATCGTCGGACTCACTTACATACGCATACCTTCTTCCACCGGCTGCATCAGCCCCAAAAAACGGAACCGGAGCCCCGAGACTCTTCTCTCGGAACTTTGATTCCTTCCCAGGATCCATCAATCGCGTTCGAGCAGGCGCCCAGGGCCCGTCTTGTGAAGCGGCCGCGCTAGCTGCCGTACAATTATATACGTGGCTGCATCAAAAGCTTCAATCGTGATTTACGAATACGAAGATCTGTCTCGGGTGGATTGAGATCTAAATCCATCAATCCAACGTTCTGCAGTTTCAAATGACCCGATCAGATAATTTCGGTCAGAATTCGTACCGCAGTGCGAGAATGGATTTTTGGTTAGAGCGATTGACTTCGACAAGAAATAATCAACGAACAGCTGGACAAATAACGGCGGAACCGCGCGAACAAGGTTCCAATTTAGACAGATTTTGAATCACGCGTGTTGCTTTCATCAGAGCGATTTGTATCAGAACACACGAACCCGACAGCTGAATTGATTTCTGTTCTGATCGCTGAGAAAAGCGTGCGCAGCTATTTTCAAAATATTGCTTCAGATCCAAAGCGCTGCGAATGTATCGACGGTTTGTCGAGTTTGACCGATTTTCATCAGAATCGAAGCCAAATCCAGCTCAAGCGCTGGCGACATCTTTGACAGCGTGAACTTAGTTAGACAGTATGTACACTACACGATTACGTATTCGAAGGCGTTTTACAAGATTTGCGTTTGAGCGAAGCAGACAAGAACTTTCCCGGTTTTGAACTCGCGCCGTGAATCAGTGGAGGGTTCTGCGATTCTGGCAAGCTCATTCACACCGCCCAAGATTGCCGCCACTGGAAAACGGCCGTTCATGGCATGTAGACACACAATATCAGAATACATACGGGATACGACATACGGCGACGGGCGGAACTTTCCTCGGCCATCGGGTCCGTCCGTTGAATCATTTGTAGCCCGATACTAAACCACATTCCGGTCAGACCCAGATTCGTCACCTTATCTCCTACAGGCAGTGCAGCAAAAGAAGCAGCATGTCTCCTCTTGCTCCTCATAGACGGGAATACCTCTTCTGCGTCGATAACTCGAGCCATATACGAAGAAAACACTCGTAAAACTCACTCGAACGGCTGATGACCGAGTTTTCCGAGACAAAATCAAGCGAAAGGTAGTCGGCGTTGCGATTATAATCATCAACACGACTCCTGATTGTGCGGTTCTGGAGCTTAGTTTCTTCGGTTTTCTCGTGCTCTGATTTCTTGAGCTTTTTCTCTGTCGTCGCCCTCACGACGAACGAGAGCTGAACGCGACGACGACGATGACGACGACCAGGAGAAGAGCTATTCTCAAGCTTTTTAAAGGAAAGATTCTTATCGGATAATCGTCCGACAGGGAGCAGCTTGAAACGGGTTCTAATCCCATGATTTGCTGCTTTCAATTTGGCTAACTGTCATCTAGCTCCGGATCCAAACCCTGAGATTAATCGACGATTCATCCTCAATTTTGAATCATTGAAAAAGCACATTTTCTGACCCTTCGAAAAAGGCTTACCAGGCTCCATCGAAGGAATCTCATTTTGGTTCATGTCAACATTTTGATCAATCGCTCTCGAATCGCAACTCGAATGAATTCGGCGACCTTCGGAACTTCCAAAATGCGGCTTGCGTCCAATTTCAACCTGAATTTTCATGGTATTCTCGAAATTTTCGGAAAATGGACCGGGATCCTGTTTTAACCCAAAACAGACTCGCTCCGCGATCTTGATCTTGAATTCTTTTGTTGGTGGAATCAATATTCTGGAATGCAAAGATGAAGTTCAACGGTTTTCGATAGGTTGTCTCCGTTGGTTTTGTCGAGGAAAGTCGGCGAGGGACCGTTGCGCAAAGCGTTATTCAAACAGAATACCTTAAATGATCTATTCTGTACGGTTTGAGCGAATGCCTGTGTAGTTTCAATGTTGATGTTTGCTGACGGAGTCTCCGGCAGTTCTGTCAAAGAAGTCATCGCGACCGTCGTCGTCTCAAGTCATTCGTTTGCTTTGCACATAGACTACGCCCGCCTTCCCAACAGCTACGCGGAGGAACGTACGGAACGCTCGGGTGAAAATGTCGTTGTTCGACAAAACGACGGAATATCCGCTCCCACAACGCCCTCGTTCCTTGGCATCGACCCGAAGTCGGCCTCATCGGCGACTTTTTTCTGTTCTGTTCTTCTGAAATTAGTCCGTAAGCCTTGCGTAACATCAGGGCAAAATCGTGGCGGCCCGCCGCGAGCGGAGGAAGAATTCATGAAGAAAAAGATGATTTTTTTTTCGGCTTCTCCTTTCGCCGATTAACTGGGTCGGGCCAATCGTGAATCGTGCTCTCGTCTCATCGTCTGTCGATCATGAGAATTGGCCACTTGGTGCCAGCGGTCGCCTCGCTACGCTTGTTGCCATCGTCGCCCCAGCTTTGAGGTAGCCGTCGTTAAAATGTAAATTGCTTCTGATGACACGCTTTCGAATCGACCACTAAACCGCCAGCTGTACATTCACGTCAACGACGACTCAACTCGCAGATTCGTGCGGTACAACTACGCGATCTCATGGAAGCTCGCGACTTGCATTGAGAGCGCCGGCCGCAAAACTCCTCTGTTTGGGGTTCCGAGGACTTTCGCAGATCTGACGTTTCCAGATGTCTTTTCTAGAGCATTGAAGCCGCTCGTCGAAGCAACGGCTCCTAGGCTGAATTGAGCGAATTCAAAATCCAGTCCGATGGAATTGATCGTCGAACAATTTCCAATTTCAATCGTCGACGTCAGACAATTCTGGTCACGACGGTCAAGAGCAGACGTCCGACGTAACACGTTTTCTGAGTCTGCGTGCCATGGGGGAATGTCAAGGTTGGTCTTAATGCAGCTCCGATTATTCAAAAGCTAAAATAGTCGCTAGTGGATACGCCTTCTTCATCATCGTCTTCAGCCTCTAACGAACAGGCAAACAAAGCTGGCTTCATCAGAAGATATCAAAACAGAACCCGCGTGGATGGACCCTCCTAGGGCTCGGGACCTGACCACTGACCACCCGTGGCACCGTCATCGCCGTCATCGCAGCGACGTCGTTGACAACAACGGCGGTGGCGGCGATGATGATAACTACCACCGCGGTGACGTCGCTGACCATGACGGGAATAGCACCCGATTCAATGGCAAACTAGATGCTGTCGAAAACGCAGCGCGACGACCGGGCCAGCAACCAGTTCGTCGTAGACGGCTGTGGCAGAAGCGACGGAAGGAGATCACCTAAGAAAATCTGGGCGCGTCTGAGTTCGTGCGCGCAAGATGCGTCAACTCTGTTTAGCATATTCTCCGACACCGAATCGATCCTGCCTCCCGTTTCGAGCCAGTGAGTCAGTCAGTCATAAAGTTCACGCGTTCGGGAATCGTACGAAAGCGTCGGCGTCTCCTCACGACCGGGTCAATTCGAAGATTCACGATTCTCGAAGGAGCATTGAATCAAAGTAAAATAAGCGATTCAGAATCAAAATCTGTCGGGCTTGCATCACTTTGTTGCAGAACTCCCGATGAGGACTCCGCTATTCCGATGTTCCTGCACATCGATGGGCACGCGGTGACTTTTGCAACAGTGACGCAAGGAAAAAGAGGCCGCGTGTGGAAGCGCATTGTCACTTTTACATTGTATTTCAAGTGGACATCGCATGAGCAATCGATCAATTTTCTGAAGATTATGAAGTCGTTTTCTGCAGGAAGTCTTCGCTAAGCGATGTCTCTGGCTACCGATGGAGCGATCGACCGACAAACCGATTGACTGACTGACTGACCGTCAGAAATCAATCGATCGATCTTGATTTATGAAGACTTCATTTTCGATCGTGTGTTGTATGGCGTTCCATGCTCAATCGGAGTCAATTCTGGATTCTTTGTTTTCTTTTTTTCGCCTTTCCCTAGAAGAGCTGATCAAAGCCGCGCGATAAGTGTGAAAAATGATAACAGAAATATACCAAAATTGTTTCAGCACTGAAAAACGACAAAGCGGAATATGATCAGAAACATAGATCAGGTAAATTGAGTTTATGCGAAACCTGAGAAGAGTTTCTTCGCCTGACGGGTAGAAATACGAGCGTTCAAGAACCGACCAATTGAGAAAATGAGCTATTTACGCTGGTAGAAAAAAAACTGAACGTCAGTGATGTAGTTCCTCACTAATAGCTGTCGTCGCCCGGCGCGGACGTTGTTTCGGAAACTTCGGCAACTACTTTTCTGGCGGTAAGAAGCGCATGGTAGCGAAAAATCCGTTTTGCATCAGTTTACTTGAGAGTGGTCGGGACTCTACATTCCCTCATCAAATGTGGCAACCCGTGGCATGATGGTTAGCGTGCTTGGTACAAGCGCGTGCTGCCATGCACGTTGTGGTGAACATAGGATTGACAGCATCGCTCCGCCAAAACACAACGCTGCGTGTAGGCATGTATTGACCGGCACTTGATGTATCTGTCAGAGTGGGTTCAACGGTGTCCACTTTCCTAAAAACTGTGATCGGCGTCCGCAGAGCTTGCTCGCCCCTGAAGTGAAAGGGCCATCTACGGATGAGACGTACATAAACTATAAACCATAAACTTTCGTACCTACACAGATGACGAGAAATGAACTTCTCAACCGACCTCCCCGCAGAAGCTGTCTGCTACCGACCGTTTCCCTCAAAGTACCGAAGAACCCCACTATTTTGCATTTCAGTGCAATCGTGTTCTGTAACTCGCAGTGGCAGGCCTCCGTCGTCTTCCTGCATTCGCAGCCATGGGTTCCGGTGATAGGAAATATCAGCGCACGGGCGAGCACGTTCACCGTCGACGGTAAGGTTGACGACCCCGATCTCCTGGCCCGATCATTGCCCGCTATAATTGGTACCTATCATCCACGATAGTCACCTCATCGTTGACTGGCGAGAAATCGGGGCGAGAAATCGATCTCTCGATCGAGCGACAGCGCCATGAAGCCACATCTGACGCCGGAAGATTCATAAACTCATTCATTTAGCCGCTTTTCCCGAGCGAAAAGGAAGAACATCCAAAGAGAGAATCCCCAAAACCGGCAACCGGTGCGGCATTTTCTCGACGCTAGCTTTGAGTTCTTTGAATATTGAGTCTCTCATAGTTTGTAGGGAAGAAACAGTTGCGAAAATCTGCATTCTATCAGTGAATTGAATATACCTTTACTAACGGCTCGTGAGGCATGATGTAAACAAAGTGGCGAGGTCTTTCCCGAAGTGTAGTTTGGACTAAAAGTTGGGAATCCGGTTTATTCCGCTCGTTTCGCACTTTGTTCGTTTCCAGACGGGATGAACACGTCAAGATTTGTTGCCAAAAACATTCCGTGGACAATCAAGTTCCGTGCATACATCCGAAAAAGATTGATCTTTTCGGAACTATGCAGCGATTGAATTTTGGAATTCATTGGGAATCCCGATAGTGCCCCATGGTATCGCTCTTGTGGGTGAGTCCCTTCAAAAAGGATTGCGTTCCTGAGACGGCTTTCCCAGATGGGTTATCGACGGGACTCACGTCGATGGTTTCCGATCAAAATTTAAATAACTCGTCCGCAAGTCGTACGAAAATATCATGGATATACTCCAACAATTCGACTGCAAATCCGGAGACCTCGCCATGACTCTTCTTTCACCACCGTAGGTATCGACTAGATGTGGACCTAGTTGACTTCTTCGATTGGAGAGGAACCCGAAAAAATTCAAAACCGAAAAAAGATGTTTGTTGCCGCTCCGCTGATTTATGTCAGTCGTAACACGAAGCCGACTCGACCGCCGAGCCGATAGATGGCAATAAGCATGCGACGGATTATCGTTCCGAGCAACATTTTTTCTCCACATTTTGGCCCGACGACACGGCTTTCCGTTAGAGACTTGTATTATGGCGAGCCGGATCGTCACGAATCTTCGTTCTGCATTCGAGCGCGGTCATCTGGTTCGTCGCCCTTCATTTTCGAACTCGCAGCCTGGGTCTCGTATCCCTCTTTCGGTGCACTCCATCTCCTGAATCAGTTTCCAGACTCCTGACCGATCGTTTCTCCTGTCCGAGCGGTACATGCCCGATGGAAGCGATAGAAGATGAGCTCAAGAAGCAGTCTTCAGGCGTTCGAGGAATGCAGAGCTGGGATTGGATTTGTTCCGCTGACTTTGAGCCCGAAAGTCGTCAAATAGCGGAAAGGAAAACAAACTGTGATCAGCGGCCAGGCCTCACGTTTGACGTTTTATTTCGGTGCCTCGTAACGTCTTGGTCATCGTTTTCGGCGACGTCACTTTGAGTGGTCAGTCGTTTCTGTCGCCATGAGTAAAAATCTAGATGAGATATCAAACACTTGTTCACATCAAGCCGAAGGCCCCCTTTGCCGGCAGACTTCGAAGCGGTCGCCAGGACACAACGCATGACCCACTTTCGAGCGCTCTCAATTAGATCCGAAGTTATCAATTCATCTTCGGAATGGCGGGGAACTTTCAGAACGTCCAGTGATATTCTTCTGCAGACTTCGACGCCGCGCCGCAGAGAAGAAAACGCATTCGTAAATTGCCCGAGGAATCCTTCCGAACCCGCAGCCATGGACTTTCCGCCCAGCGGAAGGCGATCTCTGGAGACCGCTGGGTGGTACAAGAAAGAAAAATTGTCACCGTCCATTTTTGACATTGAGAACACGTTCGCCGATTTGCACTTCATTCTTTTTTATCATAATTTGTTTGTCAAATACCGTACATCGGATTCAAGTTTTGCTTTTGAAGATACGTTGAGCACGTTGAGAATTTCTTGTCGGTGAGAAAAATTGCACAATAGTACACGATCCCGAACCTCATCTGTGGCCGGTTCAGTAACACAATCGATCGAAAATTCGCGTTGTATAATGCTCGCGCGATCTGGTTTTTGAAAAACTCAACAACTTGAGATTTTCAAGATCTGAAAAGATTCTGAAAACCTTTACTCAGGCTCGTAGCGTTCTGGTCCACAACCTTCTGCGAGTTTTGAGAGGAGGGGCGGCTGTCGGATTCCGGAAATCGTGACGACGAGTTTCTCGGGAATCCAGGAGGTGAAACTGTCAGACTAGAAGGCTTCATGTTGAAAAACATGGGTGCTGTCGTCAACGGAAAATCTGCAAAGAAAACCAATGTCATTCACATCTCAGATCTAGTATTATCACTAATGAGAATTAACCCCATCGCGATCTGAGCGATCGATGGTCGTGCGCGAGTCCCTAGAGCTCCTCGCGTTCGACTTCAACGCAGGGACTCACCGTAATTCGAGTTCCCCCAAGGACTGTAGGAAGCTTCTGGCTGTGCGGGGCTTTCATCTTTAGTGAAAAGCGACGCAAATGAAGGTAGACTAGTAGAGACCGGCAAATCCGCGACCTCTGTTTTCGATTTTCGGAGACCGGCGCCGATAACCTTGCTTTTTGCCTCGTTGCTATCTTTGTACATGAGACGATCGCCGTTGCCCGCGACAATCGATGTGGAAGAATCGTTCTTATTCTTGCCAGGTGACTCTGTCGAAGTCAGGAGTGAGTGGACCTCAGAATCAGATTCCGGAAGCCGTGGTGTGCTCAGTGCAGAGTCTCGATAGCTGAAGTTCTGGCCGAAAGCATCTTTGGGCGGCCCAGCGCTGGCAGCAGCATAAGAAGCCCTCGAAACTTGCGATATTCCAGAATCGGCAGGCGAAAATGAAGTTCCACACATCGTTAACTGTTGACTGGCGTTGTTTTGAGGGAACATCTTGGTCGAAGGCGACCCGACGACTCTCGATGATGATGAGAGATAGTTAGAGGAATACAGCGTCGTCGTAAATTGAGGAGCTGCGTATGCTGCGGATGGTGCGGGGAAAAATGAGCTCCTGGAGGGCGACGTAGAACACGACGATACCGGTCGCGAAGGAGGACCTCTAGAACTATCGGTCGCAGAAGTAACGTTTGAAGGGGGCATCGTCGATGCCCTGAAGGCTGATTCAAAAGCTCGCTGTCGCGCCTGTTTCTCTCTCAGGCGCTCCAACTCCTTCTGCAACGCCTCGTTCTTCTTGGTCAGCTTCGCGTTCGACTCCTTCAGCTTCTGCGATGCGGCTTGCTCGTCGCCGAGTCGGCTTTCAAGTTCCCGCAATTTATAGTCGGTTTCTTCGGCGCCCTCTCTGGATCTCTTCAGCCGCGTACGCAACGATTCACACTCGGATTTTGCTTTCAGCAATTCTGACTTGGTTTTCTCATGCTCTGCAGTAAGGCGCTCTTTCTCTTCCTTCGATTTGTTTCGCTCAGCCTGAAGGTCTCTCTTAGCGTTATCAAAACCTCGCAATTTCTTGTCTTTCGCGGTCAGGTACTTCTGCAGTTTCTGGATTTCTTCCTCCTGGGTGAAAGCTTTCACTTTCTGGTCATCTGCAGAGAGACGACAGTCCTCTAGCTCTTTCTCGAGCACCTCGATTCTATAGTCGGAAGCTCGAGCTTTCTCGACCACCGAGCACATCTCTTTCTTGTGCGTCTCCAGGATTTCGTTCGTTTTCTCGCGATGCATATCCATGGCACCTATGAGACCCTATGGAGAAAAAATATTGTGCGTCAGGACAGATCAGAACCACTCTTTACGAATGGAAGCCATAGATGCTCACACGATCGTTATTCATAAGAAGGTTCAGTATAAGGTGAGGCTTTCGAAGAATGTCGGAAAATAAAAGGAAGATCATTATCCGCGAACTTCTGGGGTTCTTGACCCATGCAATATGAGCTCACCTTTTTGAGCTCGTTGACCATCTCCAGGACTTCGCTCACAAAATCCTTGTACATCCTTCCGTACTTGACTATGAATTTCCACAAATCCAAGGAGTTATGAGCCTTCGTCGCGAAAGCCTCCTGTAGCTCTGTATCATTTGGGAAGACCTCAGCCACAAGCTCCTTGAGGTCATCCCAAGATGTCACGACTCCGCATTCGGCTTGAGATACACTTTGGAACTTGAACTCCTTCTCCAACAAAATGTCGGTCCGAGCCAGACCCATGGGCGCCCGACTCTCAATATCCTTCACTAACTGCAAGGGCTTCGTGATAGTCAATAACACAGCTGCCGCGTGCCCACTGCTCGTGCTCGGAGATTCTAAGGGACAGGTTTCGGCAACTATTGAATCCAAAGTTTCGGAACTCATAGGTTCGCCGAAGAAAGCGAAGTTTGAAGGTGGTTCGCACTCTTCGTCCACCGCTTCGTTGACGGCACAATCATCGGGAGGGATTGCTGCTGTTATTCTGTCGTCCTCGATAGAGTCTGTAATAGAGGCGTCAGCCTCATCAAACTCTGGACAGGGTTTCGCCGCTGAAGATTCGACAGAAAGGTCGTCGTCTACAGCAGATTGAGGTCTCCTCTTATTTCTCTTCTTGTTGCGTTTCTTCTTCTTCTTTGTGGGAGCGCTATCGAGTCGAAGCAGCTCGTCGTAGGTGCATCCCGCAAACTGGAACACTTCGTCGCAGTCGCTATCATCAATGCGCCTGGGTGTCGTGCTGATCAACGCAACGTCGTCGATGGGGTGATCCTCCGAACTCAAGAGCTGTAGGGCTTTCGAAGTGGCGCCAGCCACTCTCAGATACCCGATTTGCGGTTTTGCTTGGTCGGAGCGCGGTGACGGAGGTGGCGCCGGAGGTTCTGAGGCTCTCGGGGGACTCTCCGAGGGTGAATCCACCTCGTCCCCGAACAAGTTCGACTGTGCTTTCAACGTGGATGGCGGC
The DNA here is from genome assembly GCA_028455905.1 of Neoseiulus californicus. Lineage (NCBI taxonomy): Eukaryota > Metazoa > Arthropoda > Arachnida > Mesostigmata > Phytoseiidae > Neoseiulus > Neoseiulus californicus. The sequence goes on along the minus strand of JAMQGS010000002.1, from coordinate 3,577,920 downwards.
GTCAACGGAAACCCCAGAGACTCCACTTCGGGGACCCTGCTTGAATTGGGGACCTTCACCTCCTTGCCATCCTTGCTATTGGATGACGGAGTCTTCGAAGGTTCAGGTGTTGGTTTCTTTATGACGTCCGACTTGGACGGTGTCTTCAGAGCCGAATTTGAGACATTGGGCGAGGGTCGCTTCGGAGATCTCGATGAGCTCGGTGACTTCGAAACGTTGCTCGTTTTTGGAGGTGATGTCATGCACACTTCGTCGGTCTTGATTTTGACCGATCGTCTTGGTATCCCAGTGGCGGCGTCCAAGCTCGGCTCGATCCTGACTTCTTTACCCTCGGCCAAGTTTTTGAGCATGGTCACCAGCTGTTCTCTCAGCAGAGGGTTGAGCTTCACGTAGTTCTGGATGAGCTTGTCAACGTCGGCCTCTTGCGGACCGTCCTTGTCCGAGGACAGCAGGTAGTCGATGATGAAATCAATGAAGTTCCAATCTATGTCCTGCTTCAACGTGGCGTTGAGTTGTTGGTGGAAATCTTCGTTCACGTTCTCAATTTTGCTCAAAGAACACACGGACTCCGTTGTTGAAGACTTTGACCGAGAGTTCATCGCAGGGCTGAAACGAGATGAGAGAGAATTCAGCACTTTCTCGATCGATCAAAGAGCTTTCAGGCGGGAATTCGGGGAATCGTGGCAAAGTCCGTCGCTTCTCGAGAACGAATCATCCGCGTATCGAAAGCACTAAGACCGATCTTAACGTTTGAAACAACGTCTCAGGCCACATATGCAACTTGGAAGTCACTTAAAGTTGCTAGAGACATATCCAGAATGTGTTTGGAAATCTACGCGCTCGGTGTGACACATCGAGCATTTCACATGGCAACGAACGAAAACGCCATAAAACTTCCTCAACGAACACTGAGAGCGAAGGAGATGATCCCTCGGTCATTACGTAACACCAATCGTCGATAACGTTTAACCACAACCACATTCTGTTGGCTGTCCCTGTCTATGTGTTTGCCGCTTTGAGCCCGAGAGCCGCGAGGCCCAATTCAGGCCGCAGGCCGAACACGACCGAGAATCGTTGGCATCTAGCCAGGTCTCAGCTGTAACCAGCACAGCCCGCTGACCAGTCGTGGAGATGAGCAGGCGCACTTTTTAACACATTCGACGCTCTCTAATCGATAACCATGGAACTGGATTTGAATCGAATCTCAAACTCCTGCCGCGAGGTTCCCCTCGTTCTCGAGTTGAGGCAACGCGATGCACCGGGCCACAGTTGCTGATTTTGCTTCGGACAGGCCTCACGTATCTATATCACGAATTTGCCTCTGGATCCTCAAGGATCGAGCAATTCACAGCTCCAAAAACCGTTGCGGGAACTTACAGTTACAGCGCTCTCACAAGTCACACGATTCCACTTTCCGTGATGCTGCCCGCTCCACGTTCCCACGCAACTTTTCAAGTTTTGGTCTGGAGTAACTCTCAGCCTTGTTTTTAACACAAAGCCAAACTGTTTACAGCAGAACTTGATCCTCCACAACTCATACTCGACGTAGATATCGATGCTCCTCGGGATCTTTTGAGAAACGAACAAAAACTGGCGCCGAACTCTCGAACGTGCACTCCGATCGCGCAATGCAAAACGCTGTCTCAGCACTTTTGGATTTTCGATCATTCTCTGTATTAGAGCTTTCGTTTGTGAAAACTACATGATATTCAGACATACGTGTCTCTCCAGTGGAGGATGGTACTTTATTTGAGTTTTTTCTCCTGCCCCTCGAATAAAATTAGAACGAAAGATTCCTTGTCGAAGGAACTCCAAGCCGGCGTACCCCAGGAGCTCAAACAGGAGAAAAACTAAGGTTCACCTCCTCGAACGATCAGAGGGAGCGTCGAATGTGAGATCAATCCTCGGATGGCGCTGTCTGTCTAGATATTAAAGTTTCGCTACTCCGATCAGTCGATCGAGATGCACACATATTTCCAATTCGGACTAACTGTCCATGTTGTTCCTCTATATCGACAAGTATTCGGAAAAAAATCCTACCAGTCCTCCTTGACGGTTCTCGAGACGACGTCCGGGCCGAATTTCCTCACAAGATTCGAATAGAATTCATCCGATTCTGGGCCTGCTGGCATCGAAAATTTGATCACTGCGCCTTGATCAGCGACCGCTGGCGATTTTTTTGGCGAACTCTTCGACTCCATTCCTTGCACCGGATTGTGACCGCGTTACGTTCGTTTAATTATCTGCACAAACGGAAGCATTAACGCAAAAAAATGAGGGGAAATTAAAAAAAAGTTTCTATCGTCTCAGCGACGACGACACTCACTCAGACACAAACATACTCGTGTCTGTGTGAGGATCGAGCCACTTTCAAAACAAACCCACAGACATACTTGGCGCGCTTTTCAAAGCGTGCGCACATCATCCGAACCCGGAACAGGCATTCGCTAACAAACGCTCGTGACGATATGTGAAAAACATCCTGGAGAATGCCTCCGCGCTCGGGATTCAGAGGAAAAATCAAGAACATCGAGAAAATATTGCTACACTTCGCGCGATGTGTCCCTGGAACCTCACTCAATCATGTCGTTGTGCGAAAGGACGAATGTACGGCCGAAAAAACTGCGAATGTCGGATCGTTTACCGAAATGTCGGCGTTAAAACTAGCCTGATGGGAATCTCCTTCCATTTCCGCGATCAAAAAAAACTTCCGGAAAGGCTGTAAGCCTAAGAATATCTCCATTCTGGGAATCTTGCTGTTTCTTGTGCGCGCTCTCCTTCCGCGTTACATTGGCTGCTCGATGCGCCGCCGGTGCCGCGGTCCCACATGCATGTTGTCGCGAACCATGAACGCGGCGAAATCCCTGGCGGGCCTTTCTCCCAAATTCTTTCAGGCCCATACATGCAGTCCAGCAGCCAGCTCGGTGGTGTTCCAGAAACCGTTCTCATTCGTCAGCGGCCGTGGAATATGGCAGAGGTCACTCGTGACGTCAAGAGTTCGCTCCCTCTGGCATACGGAGTCAGGTTTGTCAGGAACCTTACGACGACAACGACTGAATGAGTTCAAAATGACGCATCCGTGAGCGTAGAAAAAATATCGCCCAACGTGGGGCTCGAACCCACGACCCTGAGATTAAGAGTCTCATGCTCTACCGACTGAGCTAGCCGGGCACGTTACTAATGCCCCATAACAGTTGTGCAAACGCGATGATAAGCGTCTGAGCGTTTCATAAGAAGAACGGGACCTGGACATTTGTTCTCAGGAAATCTTGATTGAGCGAATTTATAGAGTTCTGCGGCTGTTTTCGGCCTGAGCGCTCTCTCTCATTCCATGATCAGCATCCATCTGTTCAGGGCAGACGACCCTCTCCTATGGCCCTCACAATCAGTTGCGCCGATGAACGGATTTCGCGCGGCGTTCTACTACGATGACGTCATTTCGGCGCCAGCTGTTACATTGAGCTGATAACCTTGTTGTTAACGGTCGTCGCGCGTCATACGCGGCCGCGATCCCCTCCGTACAACCAGGGGATGTAGCTCAGATGGTAGAGCGCTCGCTTAGCATGCGAGAGGTACGGGGATCGATACCCCGCATCTCCAGCTATGTTTTGCATCCACCATTTGTGCGATACATTTTTCTGCTCCATGATCGTTAATCGAAAAGACATGAGCCAGATATGTGAACGGTTGAACCAAGCTTCGTGTTGGAATACCTCCGGTGGAAGCTCTGGTACGGTCGCCCTACTCCTCACTATCGAGTGGACGTTTCCGTACACGTAGATCAGTTTGGCGCTCGAAGGATCAATGCAGAGGAAACGGACATAATATAAATGAGCCATGAGCAAGCGCGGATTATGGTCAGGTCGTTGCTCAGGACGAGGTCAGAACGAGAAGAAAACAAGGAACCAGAACCGAAAGAGAGTTGAATTGAGGAAACTTAAGTGACTTCCCAGAAGGGCCGATGGCTGCACGGAAAAGTCTGTGATCGATCACGAAAAAAGGAATGCGAGGGGGGCGACTCGCATCAGGAGGGCTCCCAGTGTGATCCCCTCGAGCGGCAGCGCATATTTCGAGCAATTCGATCAGGAAATTTGCGAAAAAGGATGGCCCACACAGGGATCGAACCTATGACCTTCGCGTTATTAGCACGACGCTCTAACCGACTGAGCTAGTGGGCCTGTACTACATCGCTTTCCAGGTTTCGTGCCCATGTCATTCTTCGGAAAGTCTCCGCATTCCACCGATTCCCAACGCCGAAAGGGGGTGAGCGTGGGCGGCATTGTACCTGATGTCCGATTGGACGCAATGAGCTTCCTGCGACAGCGAGGCAAACTGGCGCATGCTACGAGCTTGGTCTACTGGAAGTCTAGCACGAAGGGTCCGCCACAAGCCGTGGGCCTGCTGCAATCACCAGAAACGCGTTCGCCGGATACCCGATCACCAGCAAACAGGGCAGTAGGCGTGTCTGCACACACACAAATCGGTGTTGTCAGTGCTCAAGATCCCGCAATGTCGCAGATTGAGCGTCGCGGACAGCGGAACTTGCCACCTATGCGGTTGGTACAACGAAGTTGCCCAGTCTCCCACTATAGCGCGTCCTTATGTCACCCGCGATCGGAAATGAAAGTCCGGGCGGGGATGATTCGTCTTCGAGTAGCCGAAATGTACTGGCGGCGGATGGACGGTGGGCCGCAATGTTGAGAGATTGCTCGCCGCCTTCGGGAGGTGAACGGGTCGGCGGTCTCAAGTCAAGAGCAGAGGAGCTGCGCAAACGAATCCGAGTATGCTTTTCTCAATCGAGTTCGGATCGTTATCGAACGCCCTTCTGTTAACCGTCGCACGGTTGAGCTTCCTGATGAGGAAACGTGGGCTCTCTGAACGGCTTTCTAAGATGAGATATATCTCTCCACTGCAGGCTGCAAGGCTGAAAATGAAGACACCAAGCCCATTGATGATGTTTGTGGGCACGTCTTTCCGTCAAATTCCTAATATTCGTATCCGGCTCTATCCGAGCTCAATTGAATGTCGTGTTCCCCGATTTTCTCATCTCCACTCCCGCGATTAGGAAGTGGTTGCGATGCTTGAAGCGGTGTTCGGAACGTGATGAATGACGTTCTGCCTCTCGCAGGATATTTCAGCCTCCTCTTCGGATTTGCGACGACGATCACGGCTCTCTTCGCGCTTCTTCGTTTCGAAGCGATGTTTCTACGAGTCCTGAACAAACATTTGGCCCTGACACCGGAGTCCCCAAACTTCAATTACTGGGCTGAGATGGAGGATCGTTTCGACACGAGACTTGCTTGGTATTTCTTCAACTTGACGAATCCTGACCAGTTCGTTGCTGGCGAGACGCCCGAAGTGAAGGAGGTCGGACCTTTCTGGTATAAGTAAGTCGACGAGCTGACGAGCATGCCCCTGAACCCTTCTCGCAACTTGACATGAGGTAGAAGTTTGGGCCTTTCAGTGTTATGGTGGTCAGAGATGATATGATATTCCATGACAATCATACGGTCACATTCCGAGAGCATTACGAATTCGAATTCGACACGGAAAACAAGTTGCCTGAGAGCACGTCCATCACGACAATCAATGTTCCTCTCATGGTAGGTGAGCATTCACCGTACATTTTGGGCCTACTATGAATGAACTGAATGAGAGTCCCGTAAGTTTACGTGTAACGGAAAATTTGCCGACTCGAGAACTTCGTTCCCCGTTGTTCCAGATTTATCTCTACAGGACGCGGATAGAAAAACAGGAGCACAACGAGAAACTTCCGGAGATACTGAGTAAATTCGATGAAGCGAAATCTGCAATTGTCACTCTGACAGTGAAAGAGCTCACATATGAGGGAACGGACAATCTTCTCGCAACTGCGCTCGATCAAACCGTCAATGACGCGACTTTGGGAGAAGTCTTGAAGAAAGGCACCAAAACCAAGTTCAAGTTCGCTATCCAGGTGAATCAAGCTCGATATCAGTCTTATCGCACCACTTGATGATGAATCGTAATATGATCCTGCTTGACTTTGGGGAGTGCTAAAGAACTCTTTCTTTCGGCTCAGGACAATAAGGTTGAAGTAACAGAGTACAACATGTACACCGGAATGGGACAAATGAAGGACAGGAATCGAGTTTATTCTGTTAACGGCACGCAGTGAGTAAGAGCTCAGGGCTGTCGTGGGCATCGTCTCTCGTTCAAAAATAATCTTCGGCCATAACTCAGCCGCGAGAATATGTCTTCCCCAGCGTATTGAGCGTTTGGCCTGCCAAGAGTGGCTGCAACGTTATTCGAGGAACATGTGAGTCATCAGAAATGACCTCATCAAGTTGAGTGATATAGAATGTAGCTCACAACCTGATATACCACGGAAGCATTGTGAAATGGCGGATTTATTCCTCGCAGTAGGATTCTACAAACCAACAGAGCGCAAATCGGCAGACTTCCTGGTCTACATGCCAGATTTTTGTCGCAGTTTCAAATTTCGAGAGCTCACTAAAAAGAAGTGGCGAAATCTCGAGGTTAGCAGGTTCCATCTAGCGCGTGACAATTTCTTCCATCATCGAGTTGATGCGAAGAAAATGTGCTTCCACGACGGGTTTGATGGGCCGAAATCAGGTACAGTTCCATCGATAAACTCAATTTCGGGTGCTGATAGATTTCTCCAGGCCCACGCTCAGGCGAACAGGTCCACGCTCTGGATAGAGAGTAGTTTCGGTTCCACTGGCCAGATTTGGCTTTTCACAGGTGCCACCGTGGTGTGGCCCTGCAAGAAAAAGGCCACGGTGGCGATATCTCCTCCTCATTTCTCGTATCGTAATCAGCTGGATGAAGTGAAAGTGAAGGGTCTAACTCCGAAAAAGGCAGAGCATGAGTATTTCATGAATGCCGACCCAGTGAGTTGTGATTTGAGAAGAAAAACAAAAAAACAGTTGTAGTCGCTGCTCCTATTCACGGCTGAGGAGAACTTTAGTATCTTGTTCCAACACGAAGCTCCTAAAAAACGCTCCATGTTACCACCTTCAGTTGACGGGCCTCATAGTGTCAACAACTGGCAGATTACAGTCGAATGTACCTATCGTCCAATCGAAAGTTGCGTAAGTTGTACGATCCCGTCTAGTTTATGCGAAGCTGTGATGAACAATCGCTATAACATTGATCATTAATGAGAAAGTCGCTGCTTAGTTTTGAGGAGTATCATTGCTTGCAGGCCTGCAGCACAAAATCTAAGTCCTGCGATGTTCCCCATTTTCTGGCAAGAATACGTGAGTGGATCATCATGTGAGATATCGCAGATTTAGAGACTCCGGACACAGTTATTCCGGGACAGTGCGCAGTGTGAAGCGCACAGTAGGGATGGGTGTTCAGAGTGGCGACGAGGAATCGTAGAAACATGTTTTCCGAATATTTCCCGCAACAACGCGGGAGCGGAAGGGCTCAGGTTCTCTTCTGGGACCAACCCAGTCTCGGGTCCCCTGAAACTTGATGTATGGTATGATAAAGAGAGAAACCACAAGGTCCCATGGGACTGGCGTGCACTCCAATTTGGTAACCGAATGTGTAAAAATTCCCAAAGAAATGAGTTGTGTCGCCTGATTGAGCCGAAAGTTCATCCTCGACGTTGCAACTAGGGTGAATCATTCTGGGAATCAATAGGCTTCTGTATCGCAGCCGCCTGATCAGACCTCCATGAGGGTTTATGTCATCGGAACGAGAGTCAGCGATGAGTGAGAGGACGTTGATTCTTGTCTTGTTCACGGAATCACGTTTATCCTAATGATCGAGTTGAGGTTCGGAGATGACCCCTTGTGACATGACAGGACTCAGGCAGGAGGCGCCGTATATGGAACTTTGGAATCTAATTCCCTTGAACTTCGCGGCACACTAGAAGATAGTGCTGGACCTAATGAACCTTATGAGAGCGCCAGATTTAAATTCAGTCATCAAACCGAAGACTCCATCCCAATCCGAACTTCTCTTCTACAGACCGTGGAGGCGGACGACGAAGTCAGGGACACGTTGAAACGAATGTCTGAAGCTCCTTATTATCTGCAGATGTTCTTCCTTGGAGCAGCGATTCTCGGTACCGTCCTTATGATTCTCGGAATTTTCCTGCGCTGCAAGTATGTACTTCGACATGGGCAACGAATTTCACCGTTGGTGATGGGGGAGGGAACCTCTTCACATTTTAGTGGCCAAGAAGAGGAACTGCATCAATGTTTCGTCCAAAGTTTAGAATGAACGCAATATCTTTTCGGCAGGCCCGAGGATTTGGCATGAGACAACGATCATGCGAAAAAAAACCATCACCGCATTCTTGGGGGATGCCGATGCTTCTGTAGTGGCAAGCGGAGCTGTACATATGACGATTCGAAATGTTTACATGGAATATCCAGGCTGAGGTCAATAAATTGTGTCCTGCCGCCCATGCGTGTGGAACTTCGACAGTTCAGGACACTGGGCGAGGAAAGATTCGACAGGGGAACCACTAAGGCAGCGAGGCGCGGTCGAAGTCTCGAAGACTGCAGATGACTATCGTCACACTCGCAGCGCGTGTGAGAGCAGTTTAGATGCTTCACTGACTCAAACTTTTCACTGACACTAATTTCTAAAGGCTCCAATACATCCATCTCTATATTTCACATATGCGATAAGCGTAGGAACGGGAGACGCGATTCTTGACGTGGCGTCCGTACGCCGCGACGTGGATCCACTATGCTCAGAGATCGCACTCAAGTGGGCGTGTTCAGTTCGTGCTTCCCCCGGATTCCCGTCAGGTCGACAGCTGAATCGCTCTGAAAATTTGAGGTCATTGGCGAAATTGTCGATAGCGATGGCGCCAGGAAAATTCAATCTTCGCGATATTAAAAAAGAAATACTGACCAGTTGGCGAGAACGGCGGGTCGTATCATTCATAACTGTTCGGCTCGTGACATGGCATTCAAAATCGGACTCGATCGGTTTCATGGACTTTGTACACAGTGAAACGAAAACGGTGATCAAGATCGATACGACGAACGCGAGAAGCTCAACCCAAACCAGAGAAGCGCTCCAGAGTTGAAACCACTCCCTGCGAACGACGAGAACTTATTCTGACAAATACTGACTCAATCGCCAACGAGCTGGACGAGCTCGATTGCATGGATATATTCGAAATGGAATGATAATGTTGAGAAGATATTGCGTTTCTGCCCAGATACCTCAAACTTGTGTCTTCAGCCTTCCCTGTCGCCATTTCTCCATCAGTGGCCTCCTCAAAAACGGCGAACACCGCTGAATGGCTCATGGACCCAGAACACTCCTCGAAAAATATCCAACTGGCCGCGAATGCGACGACCAATCCTGCGATTGAGCCCCACACCGAAGCCTAGAACCGGATAACGCGCTTCATTGAGTCAATCACGAAATTCTCCCACCAGTATATAGCCCGTTGATATTCCGTTTGTGACCCACTACACAAGTTTCAGACGCTGATCGCACCTTGAGGGAGCTCCGCGTGTTGAGGAGACCGATGGTGAAGAATGAGATTATGGGTCCCCCGACGCATCCAGTGATGCTGAGGATGATCGAGGGTTGAATCCCAAGGAAATAAGTTACGAGGGCCACAGCTGTAGAGACAAGCAATGGCACGAAACCTGTCGAAGCGGTACAAGGCTGAGTGGATCTGAACGCAGCTATTCTGCAGTCTCAACTGCAATTACATGAGAACCGCGGGAATTTTTTCCAGTACCTATGTACTTCGAGACGTTTAGACGAAAACGGTGACCGATGCGAGAATTGAAGCACGGTTCTGCAAAGTCCTCATACAGCACCGAAGTTATGGCGTTGCAAAGAGACGCTGCGCTTCTGGAGGTGTGAGGAGTTTGTTGACGTTAATTGGCAATCGAGTCGGGCTGTTTTCGATGAGATTTTCTCTCAGAGTCAATCATAGGACATTTGTCGCCCAAAACTCCTTGGCAACTTGCCCAATATATGCGCTGAATAGCATTCCGATCAACAGTCCAGGTAGTCCGGGGACGTATCCGTAAGCTTGTTTCACGAAGAAGTAGATCACCTGTGGCGATAGTTTTTTTTTTTTGATAAAAAATTCCCGCAATCCAACACTTGAAATGTATCATCTCTGAAGACAGGGATAGGATGGTCACGAACCTGATCAGATGACCTGTCCGTCCGGCGGGTCTCGATGAGATGTTGTCTCGCATGAGCTCCCTTGAGCGACGATCCAACAACGCTACCGGCAATCATGAAGAAGAAAATCAACATCGAAGAAATTCCGACGCTGATCCGTGCCTCCGTCCGACTCTTCGCGGAAGCCGCTCGTTGAGCGAAATTCTGATGGGACACGAAATGTAGCGTCCAATGCGCACTCCAAGCCACCAAGGACGCAGCAAACATCCAGCCGCTGAAAACCAGCAAAGATTAAGCGATCTAACGTCGGGTCATGTCTCCTGAGAAATCCGTGCCAGCGAGGATGTGAGCGACATGAACTTACTTCAGTTTCGACACGATGCCTTCCACATGCTTGTTCGCATTTTCATTCAGAGCCCCCTCAGCATTGTTAGCTTCGAATAAAATGGCAGCGAATGCTCCGAGGAAGAGGAAGACTTGGAGAAAGTTTGTCCAGAGCAGGCCCCGAACTCCACTCTAGAATGATGTCCGCTGCATGAGATAAGGGTGATTTGACTCACTCAAGCGACAAATCGAGAAGACAAAACAGGAAACAATACTGACGAGAACGCTCGTGGCGAACGCTCCGAGGATGATTAACCACATGCAAATCTCCGTCGGGATGCCTGACACTGTCAAGAGATGGAGAAGGGACCTGAGATAGCTTCAGAGGGACCAGATCCGCGAGGGAAGTCGAGAGAGACACACCCGAGGCGAAAGCTGGTCAAAGTGATCGACCGAAGAAAGCAACAAAGCTTTTTCCAGTCAGCCTTCAGCCTACGATACATTGACTCGATAAGAACCCAAGCGTACCTTCTGATATGGTCAACGACGGAGCATACATGTGTACGGCGAGCATAACGCATGATTCACCGACATACAGTAAACCAACGAAACGGCGCGGGAGGGGTGAGTTGAATCGTTTCTCCAAGTACTGCAACAGGAGTTTTTTTGATCAGCTCTTCATGTCTCGTCCTATGTATGATCTGGATGCCAGCTTCGATCGTGAGCTACACGGATCTGGGCTTATAGTTGGAAATGAATCACAACCCATCTTTGAAAAAAGAACTATCATCATGGTTGAGACTATTAACAACAACCCAAATAAATCTGAACTGACACCGAAGAAGAAAAGGAAATAGATCCTGCTCACTAACCGCGTAGATACTGATCGAATTCTCGCACATATCGTACACGATGGGAGTGAAGAGTAGGACGGTTATTGCTCCTGCGATCAAGGCTCCAAAAGCCGAAGCCAGGTGAATGATTTCGAGCCCAGGAAGAAACGCCCATGTCACGGCGAGTAGAGCTTGCGGTGCCGCTTGGATGGCGATCGATGTGCATATTGCAATAATCTAGGAATATGACACAATTTATGAAAACGTAATGAGACATCTTCTGGATTTTGTCTGTTGCTTCTCTGCTGTATCCCGACAGCCGGGACCAAAGCGCTCGTGACATCTGACAACAATAAGGGCCTTATTTTGGACCATCCAGTGGATGGCGGAGGACAATCACTTCTGCACTGAGTTTCATGGACTCCCTGTTTCTGACAGCTGTTCCAGAGGATGGCAACACTAGAGAACAAATTTTAGACGCAACGGATCGAGCTTGGCTTCCCTCTGTTAGAGCGGACTGTGCCGTGCTTTCTGAGCGCGCTTCCGCTGATTTTTTAATCCGCCCTCAAGCCCGTTGATGCGGTTTTCTGGGCCAAAGAAACTCTACCAAGAAAAGAAGCGACGGGGATCATCCTGAATTATCTTACTGATGTGTCCTGTTCTCCCACGAGGAACTTCTTCGGGGACGACGAAGCTTCACAGAAACGTTTGAATATCCCGATCTGCACTATCACTAAAGTCACTCCAAGGAACGTCGCAGTGTTCAACTGGTCGAAATCATTCTCATAAACTGTTTCATTTCTCATTATGCGAAATCTCTTCGGGCACAAGCAGAAAACAACGCCAGCCTTATTGGGTGACGGTCAGTCCGAACTTCTGAAATTAGACGGGCGGTAGCATGTCCTATGAGGCGAATGACGAATAAACATGTGGAATTTTCGCTCAATTGGAAAGAGTCTCTGGGAGAGGAAGCCAGACCATCAAATGCGAGGTCTGCTTCCTAGCGTGCATCGCCAGCATTGTTCCCTTGAGCTCGAGGTGACAGAGCCGCTCTGCAATACTGAGGCATCTCACGATCATCAACAGAACTCAGGTTTCCGAAAGTCCCGATAGAATCGGCGAACGCCTCGGAGATGACAATTTGTATCTGTTTTGGGGATTTCCGAGAATCTCGATTGCACTTCAATTAGCCAAAGTATCACTGAAAACCCAGGACATGGAATTCCCGCTCGAAGATGTTCCTGAAACGGAATGTTCCGGATGTTTCGGGTCAGCGTGATTCGTTTGAGAACCCAAACTCACGAGTTTTGATGTATCTATCTAGAAATTCTCTCACAGAAATTTTCCCCTAATCTGGATTTTTTTTTCACTTAAAACAAGTTTCGAGGATTCATGGAATAATAGAGCGGAATGAGTTTCGATAGAGGCAGAAGAACACATCAAGCCTTCAAGACGGAGTCTGATTGCTTGATTTAGAGGTAACGATCAGGCACAAGTGATCAATGGTGAGAGTCACGCAACTCGAAGGTTGTCTTGAACACTTCTGTGCCATAAGTGACTCTGCTGACCTTGATATTGAGCACTCGGGGAGACCCGATCCTCCGAATGGAGGAAGGCAACTGTTTGTAGGCCGACAGTCGACGGGTCAAGGTGTCCGGAGACCCAAAAATTCCAACTCGACTTCATACGCTGGACCAGAAAAGGTGAGTCCTTGAGGAACTTCGTGTTTTTGATGTTCCCAATCCTCACCCCCGAAAACTTTTCCCGTGAAGAATCGAAGTTCATCGTATCGAAAGTTGTGGATGATATCCGAGGAGCTGCAGATAGCAAGCACGTGGGACTCGCTGCCGAATTGAGACTTGACTCATGTAACTATGCGGATGTGACCGTGCATGCCGAATGACCGAATTCCACCAGTGCTGATCACTCCACATTTCAAACGACCATAATCATAGCTTATCGAGCGCATTTCCATTCCAGGTCCTCTTCCCAAGCTGAAAGATGGCCTATGATGAATTGGTGGCTTCTTTTTCTCGGATTCAATGAGTCCGCGTTCCGTCAGCTGCTCGTTCTCGCTGTTTGGTTTCACACGCGAATCGTTTGCACGTCATCCGACCTGATACACTCTTAGGTTGAGAAATGTGCTCTGCCGCGCTGGGCAGCTGTCGTCGATCCCAGCTAGCTACAAGCCTGCCGTCTGGTGGGATTCCTCCTAAACACTCGGAACGCACACAGAGAACGCGTTCTAGTGTAACTCGAGGATTCTCAGAGAAATTCGAATCACCAACGGTGGTTCAGTGGATCATTCAGACTTGGCTACATTAGGTGGAGCCAACGAACCGATTATGTCACGGTAAGTATATCTCTGAATCTCTCAAACGGTCGTTCACGGTTGAAGAAAAGTAGCCGGTGGCCATTCAATCCCCAACGTGCTGACCGGTGGTTCTCCCTTCCGCTGTTCGGGGAATCCGCGCCCGATTAGCGATTCCATCGTGATCACCTCGAGTTTAGAATGATCGTCGGAGGAAAGACCGTCGATCGCTCAGAACAACGAACACTCAGGGAAAAGCGCTGAGCGCAAAATGATAAAGACATGCTCCCAAGAGTAACTCTTCGCATTTGGCATCCCAGAAACGTTGACAGCGAGGGTTGCATTGGGGGTTTTCAGTACTTTCAGTATCGGAACGCGTCGGTCGTTCTGGGTGTCAACATCGCCGAGCGAATAAGTTTCATCTGGAGGTCGAGCTTCGAGCTCGGGTGTAGCAAATAGAAGAAACTGCCGACTCAAGTTCGGCGGGTGCGCGGAGAGAAACACATGGACTGTGTTTCATCGACGTGTTTGACTTGAGGGAAGCTGAAAGAGTAGTGCGTCCCTGAGATTTTCCTGTCGAACCCAAGTTTGGCTCTGAGGAAGGGCGGGAATTCCATTGAGTTCAAGACGAGACTCGTCCAGGCAAAAAGTGGAGCCGGAAAACTTGGATCATTGTCTGAGATTATTGATTGTGACTGTCATCGCAAAGAATTCGTTTCGTCCGTCTTCTCCACCATCAGCTGCCTCTTTGTTCGTCCGTTGGTTCTTCTCTTCTCTGGCGAAACGTGTCTTCGTCGTTCTTTCCGGAGGTACTCTCCACAGATGTCAGTCTAGGAATTCTCAACTCCTTCGCACCCGAAGGCGGACATCTGATACGATTCCTCTCGCAGAGGTGGCTATCGTTCGCGAAGTGTGGTGACCGAAGTTTCGCCGAGCATCCGAGGTTTCTGAACTGCTTCCCTCCCATCATTTCATGTTCTTCCAATCACACCAGCACGTTCGATGCGACATCTCCAAGTTTTCTAAAGTTTCAGCGCGGTCATTGGGTCGACCCTGACAGCTAGTTTCCCCCAGTCTGGGACTTGACCCCCCTCAGGTTGAAGACTTGTGGTAATCATTCCACTCGAATCACTTCCAGAAATCCGAACGCGCTTCATAACCAGAGAATCTCATTGGGTCTTGTTTTCAATGTGTCTTGCCTGAGCCAGACACGATTGCCCCGGCTCGGCGAAACAAAGTTAGAGTTCAGCGCTGCTGATTGATACCGCGGTTTGTGTGTTTGTTTCAACGCGCGTCAACAAGGAATCGTCTAGCCCGCTCTGATCTTCGGTGATTTTGTCAAATTATCGGCTCATCTTGTCTAGCATCACACTATCTAATCGTTGGCATGCTCCTCTCTCAGTTTACCTTTATGTTGGACCACTTTTCACAGGCGGTCGAGTTGTTCTTCAGTGTGATCCTCGTCTACGTCTGAGCAGTGTAACTCAACGGTAAGATTCTCTGACGATGTCCCCCTGCGTTTGCCTTGCGTCAATGCCGTGAGCGTCCACCCTAGTAGCGCTGGGCTAGAACTCATGTATCGTCGTGATGGGAAATCTATCCTGATCCTCAGTCGTTCCGATGACCGGGAGATCATGTACGATTATTTTACGAGGCTGATCTCCCACCCGACATGGATCAAATCCGACAATTTGAGAGCCATTTCCGAACTAATGGGTTCTAGCTCTTGGTGAGATCCGTCTTTCATCGCGTGACTCTGAGCCCTTTGACGATCGCAATTGCCAGCTCGAAAGGTTCTACTCTCTTGCTGGAAGGCCTCGGCCCTTATCGAATCCCACCTTGACCTTACTGATCGCACCTCCCTCAAAACCCGATCTTCGTGTTCCAGGAGGGTCATGTCAGCATCGAAACACGCCATAACCGGCGAGGATGGCTTCTCCGCCGCACAACTCATCGGAATGGGTGACGGTCTCACCTACAACGACTTCTTGATTCTTCCCGGGTACATCGAGATGTCGGCAGATGCTGTCCAGTTGTCATCGAAACTGACAAAACGAATCACCTTGAACTCCCCTCTCGTTTCTTCTCCCATGGACACTGTCACCGAAGCCAATATGGCTATCGCAATGGCTTTGCAAGGCGGCATCGGCATCATACACCATAACTGCACGCCAGAGTTTCAAGCCGACGAAGTCGAGAAAGTCAAGAAGTACAAGCACGGTTTCATCCATGATCCCAAATGCCTTGGCCCGGAAAACGATGTAAACGATGTTCTTGATATAAAGGCAAAATATGGCTTTGCCGGCGTTCCAATCACCGACACCGGACGAGTCGGAGGGAAACTGTTGGGCATAGTCACGTCGAGAGACATAGATTTCTTGCCTGCAGGCGAGCTGAACGCCAAGTTGAGTGAAGTGATGACGCCGTTGAAGGATTTGGTCACCGCACCGAACACGATCACACTCCCCGATGCGAATGAAATTCTGCGTAAGAGCAAGAAAGGAAAGCTGCCAATCGTCAATCAGAACGGCGAGCTGCTGTCACTAATGGCCAGGACAGATTTGAAGAAGAACCGTGACTTCCCGTTGGCTTCTAAAGACGACAACAAGCAGCTGTTGGTCGGTGCTGCAATCTCGACTCGAGAAGAAGACAAGCACCGGCTGAAGCTGTTGGTTTCGGCCGGAGTCGACGTGGTCGTGTTGGACTCTTCTCAAGGAAACTCAATCTACCAGGTCGAAATGATCAAATTCATCAAGAGCACATATCCCAAAGTAGAAGTCATCGCCGGAAATGTCGTCACGTCTGCTCAAGCCAAAAACCTCATCGCGGCAGGATGCGATGGACTTAGAGTTGGAATGGGTTCGGGCTCGATCTGCATCACGCAAGAAGTCATGGCCTGTGGACGGCCTCAAGCCACTGCCGTGTACAGGTATGTGTCTGCATGAATATCACGAAATCAAGTTACGAAATTCCAATGGTTCAGTTGAGGATCTAATCGGATCATCGGATGTTTGTGCTTCGCAGAGTGGCTGAGTACGCTCGTCGATTCGATGTTCCCTGCATAGCTGATGGCGGAATCAGCTCTGTGGGCCATATAATCAAAGCCATTTCGATGGGTGCGTCCTGTGTCATGATGGGCTCGATGCTCGCTGGAACCACCGAATCTCCAGGAGATTATTTCTACTCCGATGGTGTTCGACTCAAGAAATACCGTGGTATGGGATCCCTCGATGCCATGGACAGTGGAAAAGGCTCCCTCTCCAGGTATGCGCCGCCGTTGGATTTTTGCGAGTGGTGCCTATTAACGTTCGTGGACGGGGAGCTGTCAACGTGACAGCATTGTCAAAGCGCTGATCCTTGCTCCCTCTCCAAGTAGTCGTTGTGGCGCAAAGGGAAAGATTCAGGAACAGCTGACACCACAATGTTCACTGTTATCGTGTACGTGACGTTTCCCTTTCATATGTTTCAGATACCACCAAAGTCAAAAGGATAAGATCAAGGTTGCTCAAGGAGTAACAGGCACCATCGTCGATAAAGGTTCAATCCATACGTATGTGCCTTATCTCACCACTGGTCTCAAATACGGCTGCCAGGATATTGGAGTCGGGTGAGTGGATTTTCTTTACGATCGCATCGTTCATAGGCCTCGCTAGAAGATGAAGATACTCGAAGGTTGACGTCATACCAGATCGGACAAAGTTTTCAATCATTTCCTTCCTGCAGCTCCGTTATGGCTCTCCGCGATCAGATGTACTCCGGGAACGTGAAATTCGAGAAACGAACTGTTTCCGCTCAGCAAGAAGGCGGTGTACACGGACTATTTTCATACGAGAAGAAGTTATTCTAGCGGGAGAAGTCGATGTTCTAGTGTTTTTGGATGATGTAGGCTAGTTCGATCGACTCAGTCAACTGGTCGATGGTTTTATGTACAAATCAGTCATTTACTCCTCTACACGCCTTGTTTTCAAATGGAATCAGATCGATGTGAGAGGCTCGGGTGCTCTGCACCGGCACTTGACCAATAAACTATAATATACTTAGTTTCATTGTTCTTGATGCATGCCGGGGATCTCGATTTCGCTCAGTCGAATCCACCAGATCAGGTTCTCTGTGCTGCCAGCTCCCGACAGCGGTGCTTGACTTCTTACAGTGCTTGAGTATGTTTTCTAATCTCCATCCGCAGCCATACTATTTTTCCGTCACTATGCCACAATCGTGAGCTGTCTCCAGAATCACGCGTCCAATTGCTCTCATACGTCATGGAGAGGATGCATTGTGGAGAAGTTGAGGACGGCCGATGAATGCGTGAGGACCCAATGTTGCACACCAATCGTACCGTCATGGGATATAACGAATGCGGCGTGCTGACTTGTCACCGAGATCCAAAGGATAATCGAAGATCAGTAGCCCATCATGCGGGGGGCAAGAATCCATGTTTTGAAACCAGAACTGGCCGCCTCTTGGTTCCCGCCATAAAGACCGCCATCACTGCTTGAATTTGTGATGTTGTAAAGGTGAAGGAGATAACGGCAGATCACATCAAAGTTGCGATCACATCCCAAGATCCCACGAATATCTGCCGAGTTTATCAACATTGCAGGAAGTTTCTAGTTTTTCTCCATCTAATGACTACATCGCTGCTTCTTCACCTACAGAATGCTGATGCAAAATCTAACTCAGAATCATCCTCCGAAAACTGTCCTATCGACATCCTCGGTCTAAGTGGACGACCGTGCCCGAGAATTAGATCTCGGCCTCACCGAAAAAAAGCCCACTCATGAAGCTCACGTGGCTACCCCGTTTTGAATTTTAGAAGCCTGATGTCACTCTCCCGTTCAATCACGTTGTAAAACATTATCAAGTGTCCATTATATAGCTAGAAGACTCGGCTCTCCCAAGTCATAATAGAATCGTTGCTGACGACCCCAGCTGGTGCTCTGCTGGAGTCATCAAAAATGGGGGCAACTAAAAAACCCGAGACAATCGATGATCTCTACGGTGTCATTACAAGATGGCACATTCCGGTGAGTCGTTGATACTTCTGCTTTGTCACCATTTACCAAGCTTGGATGCCCGCCGAGTGCGATCGGTTTCATCGTTCGATTCCCGAAAGGTTGAACTTCAAGTTGCGATGGAGACTCCGTGTTTTGAACCGTCGACCGTTTCGTCGTATGTGTGTCGATGGTCATCGGAAATGAGTGCTCGTTCCATTCCCACGCAGGTGTTTTTATTCGCGTTGATTCGAGGAATCCCGACAACAGTGAATGTCATGGCGATGGTGTTTGTGGCCCCACACCAGAGTTACACGTGCAAGACCCCCCTCGGATGGGCGGCTTTAGAAGGTCAATGCTCAATGAAACCCTTGAATGCTACCAACGGAAGCGGAATCGTGCCCTGCACCGCGTGGGACTACGATCACTCCGTGTACGCAGGAACAACTATCATAGAAGAGGTATACTGCGGATTCCTCGAATCCATCCAGTGCTCAATATTCTCCTTCATGGACACTTGGAAGGGAGATTCTACGGGTTTCATTGCGTGGCTTGGAGCTAATGATAACCAGCTATCTCGTTTCGCAGTGGGATCTGGTTTGCGACAAACGATGGCTGATCTCTACAACACAGAGTATTTTCCTCCTTGGCGTCATGTTCGGAACTATCCTGTTTTCGCATATCGCTGATTGGTGAGCCTGACAAACCACGCCTTTCATCAAGAGATTGGGATCGAGGCCTCGATGATGATTGAAATCGTTGTCCAGTGCGATAATTCGTGAATAACTCTCTCAGGTTCGGTCGAAAACGTTCTTGTCTGATATCCCTCGTCTGGGCGAGCATCACTGGAATCCTCATGGCTTTTTCGCCTTCGATCGTTTGGTACAATATCTTTCGATTCCTAACAGCAATCGGAACCAGTGGCTACTCGGACTCCGCCCACGTGCTCAGTAGGTTTCTGCCCCTTTCGCTCAGTCTTTCTCGTTTCGCTGCTCGTTTCGCGGCGAGCAAATAACGGTTCTTGAGAGTTTCCCGTGTAATTTTTCAGTCTTGGAGGCGGTTGCCCCAAATATGCGTTACATTGTGACGTTGACTGTGGGTGTTGGGTGGTCCATAGGAATGCTTTTCGTCCCCCTTCAAGCGTATCTCCTGCCAGACTGGAACCTCATGCACCTCGTCACTCCTGTGCCTATCCTGATGCTGATTGTGCTCTGGTTGTGAGTATCTCCATCAAACTGGCCGTAAATCCACGCAGCGGGCCGATCGGAAGCGAAGCTCCAATCGTCGTCAGAATTTAATACATATGTACGTTGCAGAATCACCAAAACATGACATTTTCGCCTTACTTCCTCTGGTTACAGTTTCCTCGATGAATCCGCACGATGGTTGATGGGCGCTGCGCGCTATTCGGAGGCGCGGGAAGTTCTTGTGCGCATTGCTAGGATCAGAGGAGACATCCCAGACAGCCGTGTGGACGAAATGATTGAGCTCGTTAAGAAAAAAGATGCCGAGGTGAATACAGTTCGTTATTTAGTGAAACTGGTTTCCAGGTATGTACTAGGCTGGTAGATCGTACCAACATTCTTTTTTTCAGAGCGAACTCAAGACCAAACCCACAATCGCCGACCTCTTCTCGAAACAATACAGGCAGTCCTCGATAATCTTCTGTCTGCTCATGTGAGTACGCCATAACCCATTTTCCTAAAATTCCCGTGAGGTCCTGATTGTTTCGGTGAAATTTGTCCGCGGAAGTTCCGGAATCATGGGAAACGATGGATGAATAATCGGAATTTCCTGTCACGCAGGATGGTGAGCTACATGCTTTGGTATCACGTGACCGTATCGACTGCTGGAGTCGGAGGCGATCCTTACATAAGCTTCGCGACGGCCGCCTTCTTCGAGCTCCCAGGGAAAATCCTTAACGTTGTCTTCATCCGCTTCGTTCGACGGAAACGAGCGACAACGCTCGCATTCAGCCTTGCCGCCATCGCAGTCACGGCGTATTCTCTCGCTCCCGCTGGTTGGGACTACTCCCTATTATAGAAATTCGGTTGCATTGCGGAGCTATCAGATTCTCAAAACCTTTTTTTTCCTTTGACAGGAATGGCGTGGCTAAAGCTTGCGTGTCTGATCACATGCAAAATGTGCACTGGCGTGCAGGGTTCGGTTCAAAGAGTTCAGATCAGCGAAATCTACCCTAGTATTGTCAGAGCTCTGAGTACCGGTTTCTTCGTTACCTTCGGGAATTTCGCGGGCGCCTTCGCCCCGTTTTTCGACGACCTCGTGAGTATTTAGTCTCGTACAGGTCCTTTGAAACGCCGTCGGAGGCTTCCGCGCGACTGCAAAGCTCGGGCATTGATTACGATATTCATAAATCAGCCGATACGCCTGACTCCACAGGCTTACATATCGTATCCGTGGGTTCCGATGGCCTTCGTCGCGGTCTTGTGCATTTTTAGCTGCATTGCACAACTTGGACTCCCTGAAACATTCGAGGTCGTCCTTACTGATGGAATGCGTAAACAGGTGGACAAAAAACCAGTGTGAGTATGGTTCAAACTCCCCATCCGTCCTCCGACACGTGGGCTTGCAACGTTATTGAATTAAACGATTCGACTATGAAGAAATTTTCTATATTTCAGGAGCAGTCAAGGTAATCAAAACCAGGCTTTCAAGGAGGGAGTTTAGACTTCGAGCGTTCCGCTCCAGGAGCGTTCGGAACACGTCGCTATTGACAGGATCCTCCACCGACCAGTTTCTTTCATATATAATCAATGCTCGTGGATTGTTCTCGAAGTTTTCAAAAGCGAGAAAACGATCGTGTGCGGCACTTCTCGGGACACTCACCGCATGGATAGACTATGGGGAGGACACGAGAGATTAACTCTTCCCTCGAAGTATATGTCCTCGAATTTCGGAAAGACGAACCATGTTCAGTCTGTAAATATTTCGTCGAGATTATGATCATACTAGATTGTATAAATTTTGTGAACATGTCAACTCAAGAACGGCCGTTATGAACGGAAACAGAAACAACATGCCTTCTCTCGGACGGTCCCCACAATCTGCTCGCGCGACGCTCGGGGAATAGTATCAGGTCGATCACGTGTCGGTGATTTATAGAAATGGAGGTTACGTACGACGGAGAGCGTTCGTGGCGATCCGACGTTGTCAACAATGTTGCAGTTTCAATTATACTGACGGTCTCTTGGCCTAATATTCCGGTTCTAGTGCATGTCCGCAATTTCGGAGCTAGAAGAGTTCATGTGTCATTTATTCTCCGATTCTGGGAGACGCGACGAAAAAGCGTCATATCAGATGGAATCATTCCTGACGGATCAAGCTCCTTGCTTGTCGCCGAACTCTTCCCACCCGGTTTGCACGCCGCTGTTCAGCCGGACGGCTCGAGCGTTTGCATTTCAAGGTACGGCAGCCAACTTGACAAAGATAGGTGGGAAAGGTCATATCCGAGTTTTGACTTCCGACTTCATTAACCCGAGTGGCTGGAAACGCGAAGCAAGTATTATACATCGACGAGACCTGGGCGCTGATTTTACACGCGAAGGAATCACTGCAGCAGCACCCCATTTGGACGTCCAAACTCCCCGAATCTTATTCTTGGAGACTCCTTCCTTCCTGGAGATTCCCTTAGAGAGCGAAGGGAACATTTGCGACATCCTTATATGGAACGAAAATCTGGGATATCACGATAGAATTCGAGACCCATAGAATGTGTTTTTCGTCAAGTACAGTTGCAATCTGCGCGCATAATACCCTTGGACGACCATGACCTTGTTTTGCCGCCGAACATACCAGATTTTCCCTCAGACGACTCGAGCACAGCTCTTCAAATGGCGGGAACCAAACCGAATCCTTCCGAAAAGCGAACAACCATGATTCAGCGGATGGATTTTATACGAGTGCAAGCGAAGCCCCGCTGTTAGACAAACCATCCCCCGATGCCGTTCAATTGCTTCAGACTGCGCAAGCGCTCCGTCTCGGATAATACGTCGACTTGCTTTTCTCTTTATTCGAGCGTGATTCATTATTCATCGAAGTATGGGATGAGCATCGCAGTGTTCTCAGAGAAGCTGGCCGGTCGTATGAGGATTTATCGAATAAAACATCGAAATTCGGTGGGTTTTCGCCCCATCCTCCAATCGTTGACGTGTACGGTTGACAATCGCGGCGCGTCTTCGAATCAGACTCTGCTTCACCCAGCCACCCTAATACGTGAGATCCAGCAACGCTCTCTGGGAGCGTCGACATCTTGAATGCTTCCGCACAGGCGACAGCCAACCCTTCTGATGAGGCTTTAGCACGTCTATTACTGACGTTTCGGCCATTCGGGGAGAGAGGGGGAATCGGGACGTTATTGAAAAACGCCGCATCTCCAACGGACCACCTGCAGGTATAGGTCATCCTTACTTTCGTGGAACTCGACCCGGGACAATGGCATATGAGCTCCTATGGCAGGGTTTATCGGAGCCAACTGTGCCGGAAAACAAGCCTTACAATGCCTCCGCCGACGCATCTCCCTCGCGGTCGTCAGCGGTAACGCCTTCTTGATCCAGACTTCTTTCCTTGGACTGGAGCACATGGATGAGCTAGCCCACCTCTTGTGCTGTAACCGGAAACCGTATTCCGGCTCACAGCGTCATAGGCATCGGTGTAACCGCCACCCAGGTTCCATCATGGGTACAAGCCCCCCAGGACTATGAGCCCCAGCGTATGACCGCACTTTTTACCCGAAAGCGAGAGGTAATCAGGAAAACTCTCTGGGCTTTGCTCCGAAGTTCACTCTGAGGAAACGGCCTTCCATGTTCACGTTCAAGGATCGTCGGCCTCAGAGAGGTTTCGCCACCAGTTGAGCTTGATTTGCGAGAGCCCAAAGTCGCCCTGGATTAGATGTAACAAGCACGTGAGCGTCATCTGGAAGCTGTCCCTCGCGTTATTCCACTACACGCTCATGGCAAACTACTGTTGGATTCTCATGGACGGCCTCTTCGCACCTATAATTCTAGCATTTCAACATACACTGTGATAATTTCCGATATTCATACGACCCATGTTTGGATAATTGCGACCCATGTATTGCAGTTGAGAATTTCTGAAGGCGTCTAGCGAGTTAACCCCAAGTTTATTGGACCGAGTCGATTGTGGTTACTCGCGGCAAGAGCGGCCGGCGCCTCAGCGTACACCGAGACTGGCTCTCTCGGTCTTCTTTCTTAATAAAAAAGCACGAACAAGATTATTAAGCTCTCAGAGTGTCACGGTAATTTTTATCTCGGAGTCTGGAATTCAGGCTGAGCAGTGATGCATTCGACCATATCTCACCCAGCTTTCGGGGATCATAACGCGGTCGAGAGCGATGCTGGAAGAAAAACCTCCATCTTCCTCGATGTCTTCTAAGGTGGCTGGGAATGGTCACTACTGCCTCCACCTCCATTTATTCTGGACATATCCATATCGGAGAAAAGCCGGAAAGAAGCTCTTCCAGCTGCCGAACCCCGTGTTCAAAGATGCGAGCTGTCGAGCTATACAGTATTCTGCAAAGATCCTGAAATTTTGAAACCGCGCTACTCTTGATTTTTGCTCTCCACAGGATCGCAGTCGACCTATTTCAATGAGCCTGAAATACGTCGGAAAAATGAAAGGAAATGAAAACTCGCCAAAAAATAGAGAGATACCCGATTATCGAGGCTACCGTGGGAGATTGGATGGGAGTAACGGCGAACAAAATTATCTCACATGCACATCAACAGGAACGAAGCTCCAGAAAACTTCTTGGCTTCGTTCGCTGCCGCAGTGTACTGTAATTCTCCTCATCGCAGGGCTGGGCCGAGAAATTCTCAATCCCCTCATGGAGGCCGCTGATTCCCCGACAAAGAGTCGTAGATTTTGAAACCACGTTAACTGCGGAGCGTATTCGAATGGCTGGCCAGGTCAAGGCCGAACACTTTTTCCGGCATACCGGTTGTCATCTCACAACCAGACGATTGTGAGAGATACAAGAAGAATGATGCAAAGCCGAGCCCGATTTCCGACAATCACTCGCGCTGTATTGCAAGGGTGCAAGGTTCTCAAACATTTTCTTAACGGCATCAATACAATACGCGCTCATCCTGCAACCTGATCTTGGTACACACCTGGAACATTATCAGCGAAAACCAATTGAAGAAACTTCGATAATATCCAGTATACTCTCATCGCCATCAGATCGCTGGAGTCAATAACCTCCTCTCAAAACGCGACACTCTCTCTGGCCTCAGGTTTTTCGAAGACGTTCTTGTGAGCTCGGCTATTCTAAACGCGAGTTCAGCCGGTTGCCCAACGTTTGCAACGATGGGCAAACCCGATAAAACCCAAGCACCTGAAACGATAGATGATCTCTTCGATGTGATAACTGGATGGCACATTCCGGTGAGTAGCGCACTTCGTTTGGTTCTCATCAGATCACCAGTCGTTTTCCGGCGGTACCTACTGCTTGCCGTGTCTCGTTTCGTTCAACGCTTC
Organism: Neoseiulus californicus; assembly: GCA_028455905.1. Taxonomy (NCBI): domain Eukaryota; kingdom Metazoa; phylum Arthropoda; class Arachnida; order Mesostigmata; family Phytoseiidae; genus Neoseiulus; species Neoseiulus californicus. Next base: position 3,552,820 of record JAMQGS010000002.1, on the reverse strand, counting down.
GCAGCAACGCGGCTCAATGCCCCAAGACCAAGGGCGGCCTGCACAGTTCAAAAGTCTCCGAGCAAGCCCATTCTCTGTATTGCCTGGCCTTCAGGTCGATGGCTGGAAGAGTGCCATATTATTACCGCACCTGTGACAGCTGCGACGCGGCTTCAAAATTGCGTCCTCCGAGCCGACAGCGTTTGCTGAAGTTGCGAATCGGAAGTTTTTCGAGACAATTCCCAAAACGGTTTGCCTCGAACGTCTAATCTCGTAGAGCGTCTAGAGAGGTCGGGAGAAAAAGCTCGTCTGGCGTCCTCGAGTGTCAGATTTCTTCTATTTTTGCACTCCGTCTTTTCCTGGCCATCTGATTTGGGGTTGTCAGAGCACGATTCCGACTCCAAACGGTTCCGTCGATTCGATCGAATTTTTCCGGAACATCAGCTGATGCAAATCTTGGTGGATGACACCACGATGTTGCTCTGATGAGGCATCCGATGTCAAGTTCATCGACTCATGGCTTTTCGAAATTGATTACTCGAATCAGATCCAGTCTACTAGGAAACTACGAAATCAAAGTTGACATCGTCGAGGTGCTTCATTATTGAGTGAACTTGCAGTGCTTCCTCTAATACGTCTCAGATGCGATCCGGGAGAACCATCCCTCGGGTTTCGTCCGTTGTGCGGAACACTACCCAACTTGTGTGGTCTCCGATGACACAGAGGGTTATCAATGAGTATCGAGTGGAGCTAGCAGGTCATATGGTCAGTGATAACCGAGGTTTTGAGTATGGCCTTGACCATGAGTTCATGTCCGTTGAATCATGGGGTGGAACAGTGTTGAGGATGACGACCTTCATCGGAATTTTGATGGACTAAGAGATGCCACCCGTGATTTTGACGGATTAGGCGCCGTAATTCTTCTCGCTTAATCATCAGACGCTGACGTTGGAGGCTCGTTCTAAAATGTGAATCAGAATCACTTGTTTCCTCATAAAAATGTCCGAGGATGGTCTGACTGAGAATGCCGTACAGGGTCCGTGCGGATCTCCGCGAAAATGCGCGAGACTCGCAGCCGGCTCCGTGCTGGCACCTTCGAAATAATCCGATATCAACGAATGAATGGTTCGCTCTATGATTGCTCCTGTGTTTTAATGAGTATTTTGTTTCCGTCAAAAGGTCTTCATGTTCGCTTTCATTCGTGGAATGCCGAGCGCAGCCAACATCATGTATCTGGTGTTCTTAGCACCCCAACAGAGTTTCGCTTGTGTCACGCCAACAGGCTGGGTGGCGACACGGGATGAGTGTTTTATGAAGCCAATGGAGGAAGGCAACGATACCGACATCGCTGAGATGTTGCCTTGCACGCAATGGACGTACGACCATTCCGTTTATGCTGGGATAACGATGGTTGAAGAGGTAACTTGAGACCCCAAATGGCTACGAACGTCAGCATTCTCCTAGCATCAACGGAGGCTTTCAGCCGCACGCGGTCTTGTTGAGCTGGACCCTGTTGCACGGTCAAGACAAACTCCGAGCTTGAGCGATCGACGGACTCCTTAACTGAAAAAGGAACTTTCCTCCTCTAGTGGGATCTTGTTTGCTCCCAAAGGTGGATGGTATCGACAACGCAAAGCGTGTATCTCTTTGGGGTGATGTGCGGGAATTTCATATTCTCGCACGTGACAGACTGGTGAGCACGAACAAAAGGTAGCTCTGGAACCTTTGAGCAACATAGCTTCAAAGCCCTGCCATGCTCACGTAGAAGATTGTGACGTCAACTCACTGCCACCACGTTGTGGTCTAGCATTGCATACGTGTTTTTCTAGGTTTGGAAGGAAGCGTTCGTCCCTGATCGCTCTGATTTGGTCCTGCATCACCGGCACTCTGATGGCTTTCGCTCCTTCGATCATCTGGTACAACGTGCTCCGATTTCTAACCGCCGTTGGGACCACCGGCTACTACGAGGCTTGCCTGTTCTTGGGCAAGTAAAGCGATTACTGCTCACCCCAATAATAACTGTTGTGGGTGTTTCTGCTCATCATCTTGACATATTCATCTGATGATGGGGTAACACTTCAAAATTGCAGTCATGGAATCGCTCTCACCGAGCAAACGGTACATCGTTTCTCTCACTCTTGGACTCGGCTTCTCGTTCGGGATGGTGCTCGTTCCTGTGGTGGCGTATTGTCTCTCAGACTGGAATTTGGTCCATATGGCCCCTCCTGTTATGGTCGCTATCCTCCTCGTTACCTGGATGTAAGTGAGTTAAAGGACGACATAATTCGGTTTCGCTGAGGAACACGCGGACGGAGATTCCCAGAGAGCTCCGGAACAGCATGCGATTCGGATCCCATTGCGCTATACACCTGCAGCGCTTCCAGAACTCGATTCAGATCAGATTCGGCCGCGAGTATTGTTGCCAGAATGTGAGCCACCGATGTTTGTTACAACTCCCAGGTTCCTGGATGAGTCTGCGCGCTGGTTGATCGGCGCCGGCCGGTTCACGGAAGCACGTGAAGTCTTGTTACATGTCGCGAGAAGTCGAGGAGACGTGGATGACCGTCGCGTTGATGAGATTCTCCAAGTGACGAAGAAGAAATATGAGCAGGTACCCAAACACTAGCTACATGGGGCCCCATGCCGAGGCTGTACGTTGGAGTGTGTATGGGAGCTTTATCGGCTTCATTCCTGCATTTCTCAGGCTCATTTCTCGATTCCAGACCGGTTTGAAAACCAAGCCCACATTGATGGACCTGTTTTCGGATGACTTCCGGCAGCAAACTTTCCTTTTCTGCTTCGTCATGTAAGATACCTGTGGAAGCGGAAGGCTGTGCATCATATTGAGGGATATATTGAGCATCATATTGAGAGGCCAATCCTCTCCTGAGTCTTATTGGATGATCACCTAAAGCGGGAACCCATTTCTGAACACGCGGTTTCCGGACGATTTCTAGCCCATGGCAATGTTCCTCTATTTATAGGGTTGTCAGTGGTTTGTTGTGGTATCACTGCAGCGTTTCTACGGCTGGGGTCAGTGCTCATCCATACGTCTATTTTGCACTAGCCGCCCTATGTGAGTTGCCGGGGAAACTCCTCAACGTCCTCTTCATCAAATTCATCACCAGGCGACGGGGAACGATCGTGGCTTTCGGTGCCGCCACCACCGGAATCATAATCTACAGCTTGCTCCCTGAGGGTTTGTTCAAATAGACAGATCACTTTCGATCAGAGGAGTTTGGAAATCAGAGTGTTTCCGGATTTCCGATTTCGCTTTTGCGAACTTTTGATGACTCCAGAATTCGAAACATGAACTACTTGTTCCCAGAGAGTGCGACTCTCCGTCTGTGCAGTTTGATACTCTGCAAAGTTTCCGTCGGAGTTCAAGGCTCTATCCAACGAGTCCAGATCTGTGAATCCTATCCGAGCATTCTGCGATCGCTGAGCAATGGACTCATCGTGACAGCTTGCAATTTCGCACTTGTTTTCGCGCCGTACCTCGACGAAATTGTGAGTTCACCGAGGAAATATGCACTTCCGGCATGTCTCGTCCAGAAATAGTGAGTGGAGCCTCTGTCTGTCACACTCAAACTTTCCAGGGTTACATCACGTTCCCGTGGGTCCCTATGGCTTCTATCGGGGTTCTGTGCATGCTCTGTTGTGTCGCACAACTCCATCTTCGTGAAACTTTTGAAACAACTCTCACGGATGGAATCAGCGCGTCAGAGTGCGGGAACAAAACCATGTGAGCAAACTTCATCGGAAACCTACTCTTGTCGTGAGAATTCTGCGCTCTCTACAAAACTCTTCGGCAGATGGAATTCAGAAGTTTCTGTGATTTCAGGATTCCAGGGAATCATTCGGTGTTGCAGAAGAGAGTTGTTTGAATGGCGGGCACCGGGAACGTCCACAGGACCCACAGTTTGCTCCGGCTAGACACGGGACGGAAGGTTTCCGTGCTAAAAATTAGTTTGAAATCGATTCGGAAATCGGATACGGGAGTCGATTCCTGTAAATAATCCATGGATAGAGGTGAGGGTGAAAATGTATTCAGTGAGCTGCAATGCAGTCGAGGCCAGTTGACTACTCATTTATCCTATTCATAGAAACTGGCAAGTGGTCGGTGTCGACGGTTTACGAGCACGGTGATCCGCGGGATGCGCACGTCGGTGTATTGAATAAACTACTCGAATTCATCGTGCAACAACTTGTTTCTGGATGGTTCGTAGCAATCGAGTTCCGAAATGATGTGAAAGAAGAGTCCATTCAAAAAGCTTCTCGTATCCATTGAGGACTCAATGATGTTTCTTCTCAGGATTTCCATGCGTACTCCCTCTTCGGCTGCCTTGGTTTCGAACTATTCTGTCAATCCCGATTTGCCGAAAACCAAAGAGACAGACAGATCCCAGACGCGGTTCCTCTGTCTCTCTTCATCCTTATCATCCACGATTTTTGTTACGAGTTCATGTCCGCAAAAAATCTTGGGTTTGGCATTGTTGTCCACTGAGTTTTTATCCGCGTCCTCACTCCTCACGTCGTCCTTCTGGTCACGTGCGTCCATCTGGCAGGACCGTCCGGATAACTTTCGAATCAAATTGCTGTCTGCGGAGTCGGCCCGCAAAACGACGACGCGAAACCAGGATAAGAGCTGAGTGAAGGGGGAGTCTCGTTGGACCGAGCGCTTCCTCGACTTCTACCAGCCGTGAGGATGCGTAATGAACGAGACTCAGCTCTCACTTCGGAGTGGATCGAGGCGAACCTGAGGAACAGGGTGCGGTGACTCTTCTGGATCGCATTTTCTCTCGCGTACTGGTCCTTGCGGACTCGGGAGTTATATTCCTACCTGAAACAACTCCCGCGTGAACTCACCCGCCCATTTCTCCCTCTCAAAGAGGTCGCAAACTGTCTCAGATGTCGATAAATCCTCCGGTATGGATTTGCTCCATGGCGAGATAGGCAGATCACACACGAACCTAGTGTGTGACGAGCTTCGCACATAGCAAACGTGGCAGGTGGCGAACTCGCCAAATAAAGTTTTCTTGAGAGCCCACGGAGACGGGCCTCGACTCCGCGTCTAGTTTGCGGTTTCTGAGGAGCTCGAGAGTTATCAGATAGCGGATTTGAACTACAGGTGCACCTGAGAATCTCGGTGTCAGTCATGAGAGAGGTTCGCGATCTGACCACCTATTCTTGGACCCAGTTCGTCATCTTTCGCTCGAGAAATTTAACAGCAGCGGGTCATTATGCCTTGACGTCTCAGTTACGTAGAAAGAATGACTGTACTTCGCCATTCGACTCAAGGCATTTCTTGACATGGCGACGCCCTCAGACGGCGTCAACGTTGAACTAGACACGCCCGACGCGTGAATAGATTAGCATTCTCGCTATGGAGCTTCTTCAGATCCAGCATCGCGCTTTCACGCGAGCCGCGGCCGCTATGTGACGACACCGCATCCGATGCCTATGGAACTTAAGCCAGGTGAGAACAATGCTACGGGGATACTACAGATGAGATCTTTGGATGGTAGCCTGTCCGCCACACCCTTCTCGTCGATGTCCCACAATACAGTTCACTCAACATCTGCGGCTTTTCAAAACAAACGCCGGTTTGCGTCCGAGAAGTCTGACGCTCGCCAGCTTTTCGGGCCTGTCCTATACAAGTGAGATCGAACGTTCTTCCGTGTGTCACCGAGTTCAGAAAAAACTATCCTCCGCGTCGAGGCAGCTGGGACTCGGGATTGTTCCTCGATTTCGCTGGAGTGTGACATGACGACACGTTTTCCAGTCAGCGAAGAAACAGTTCCGCCACAAATCGCTTCACAGACGTTTCTATTCTCCGTTCAAGCCCATTGTTGGAGAGCGATCCTCGAAGCTGACTCGATTCATTGCTCTTTCTGCCAGCTTCAGAACCCCATTGATCTCAATCAAGGCATTGTCACGGTTTGTGTGATCTATTCGAACAACCGACAAAAATGCCTCGTCGATATTTTATTCCGAAGAGTCCGTCCCAGCTCGCTCCCTGGCCGTCAGTGAACCATGAGGTGTCTGCTCACCATAATTCTTGTGTTGCTCGTCGTGGTAGAGTGCGACCGGAGGCCTCAGCGGCCACCTCACATCCACTGCGCGCAAGAAGTCGGCCTCGCACAAGAAAAAATGGATGAACTGAGAACTGTTTTCGCCAAGCCTCCGAAACCTAAACGCGAGCGTTTGACTCCCGAGCAGAGGAACATCACAATTCAAGAGCACCAGGCCAAGGTGAAAGCTCTGATCACCAATTCCACACAGCTTGCTGCGTTCGAAAAGTGCATGGCGGAGCTTCGACCGAAAACCAGGAAAAATCGCGCTTCGGCAGCTCCGGACATGGATTCCGAAACAAGTACCGCCGGAAGCAATTGAGGGAGCGAATAAACAAGGTTCTGATGAACTCAGTTTCGTGAGCGCGATGCAACAGGTATCTGAACTATCAGTTGTCGCTTGGAACGAGAAACTCCTTGTTTTTCCAAAGCGGCTTCCAGTCCGGGATCTGAGTCCCGGGCAGATGGAGTTCTCTGTGGAAGTTCTCCACGCCGCAGCTCTTCGCATTAGATCCATTCCGCGCCACGAAAACTTGGACTACGGGGCGTTCCCGGAGTGCTCTCGTTTGAAGTAATCGGATGTTTTCCGTGGTCCAACAGTCGGTAATCTGTGGAAAACTTGATGATCCATCAGCGTCATAGCCTCGAAATCCTTACCACCCAACATATTTCAAGTACACTCGACTACGGAACGGGTGCTGTGTTTCATCATTCCCGAGAATCATCGCGATTCTTCAGATCAAACATTTTCCCCGGAAACTCCGCGCGGTCGAAGCACCCTAGGTAGCTCATGTTCTTTCATGGCACAGCGCGAATCGAACAATCGGCTTCTGAATGCTGCAAAAGCTGTGAGTTCGCAGCGTTGCGCGAAACACTCTGTTGTGGCCCCGCCAAGAGGTAAGAACTGGGTTCTAGGATTTCGTCTACTGAGTTGACGCGGAGGCAAGAGAGATGCTGAGATGTACGCTACGAAATGTTCGCTCCTAGTTCCTGCAACATTGATGACTAGGGCTGGGATTTCCATGAAATGCGTATTTTTATGAATATGTGCATATTCTGCTGTTTTCTGCAGTTTTGTGCATATCTTTCTCGAATCCTACATGGAGGACCGAATTTGAGGGAAGGTTGCGCGGTTTCTCAGGGAGGAATCCATTTCTCCATCGAGAGAACGTAAAAGTCAATCATCAAGGACAGGGTCAGGGTTGATAAAAGCGGTGGAGCACTACGCACAACACGTCGAACAGCTGAAAACGTCTGACTGCGAGGGATTAGATCGAGAAAACTCCGCGGCGATCGGAGAAAGGCAGAGTTTGTTCGCTGACCGTACCGTCGCAGCCGAGCTGGTCACCATCTTAACTGATTTTCACGAAATACCGACGACGATTACTGTTCGGAATAGCACTGACTGGAATGGGAAAAAGAATTCAGATGGATTGAGAGCTTGCGCAAAAAATTGGAGTTCTCAGGAAGTTTGCGAGAAGTTCCATGGTAAACGGCAACCACGGTTCAACTGAGCAATGTCGGATGCGAGATTTCATGCGGGGGCAATCGAGAGACAGTGAAATGGAGTTGACCCCAGGCACCTTGCTCTGTTCCTCAAATCTGAGCCGATCGCATCATGTGAGGTCGAATGAGCCTTCTCCCGATACAAATCGATTCCGCGAAACAACATACAATCGTTCCTATTTGAAAATTTGGAGGAATACGTAGTGGTGGCTTATAACCAACCTTCCCTTGGAAAAATATCTGGTGCATATCTCAGTGCATACTGCACGCATATTCTCCTCTTTTTTATGCATATTTTTCCCAGCCCTGTTGATGACGATTCGAGAAACCCGAGCGAACGAGCGAATCAGCAGGTTTGATGAGTAAGTTGGTGCAAGCTGGAAGATGGGGGGCCGATGATGCACTCAAGTTTGGTCGAGAGATCCGCCGGGCAACCTCCATTTCCAATTAAGGAACTCAGAGCTCAAGTAGTCATGCAATCGGTGAGGCCTCATGATGAACGCAATCATCGGTGGCCTTCGCACGGAGCTTGTGGTCGGATGCATGTCCTCCTCCAGACGAATATTCACAGGTTACTCACGCAGCACTAGATGCTATGACCTTCACGACGCAATCAACGAGTCCGTTAGCTCCATCGGGAATTCTGGCCAGCTCAACTTTCGGATCCCGTTTCTTCTCCTCAGAGTTTGGAACCGGTCCTAGCTGTGACGAGGAGAAGCCCTCGATCTTCGAGGTAAAATCATCAATGATTTTACCTAAGCTTCGAACCTGGAAAATGAGAGCTCGATTCGTTCCACCCGGTAACGGTAATGCCGATCCGGTTCGGAGTACAGCGGAGCAATGGCGAATAAGAGATGGCTCCTGGCAACACTTTCAGCTAGCTGCATAATAGCGGTAATCATACGCTGCACACAGAGAAGTATGTGGCCCTTAGCAGTGCAGCACAGCGTTGTTTCTCGGATTCGCATATGGAAGCTGCAGGAGAGACTCCGAGGAGGAGCAATCGAAGACGGCTCCCCGAATGGTAGGAACGCCAGATTCCTCAGCAAGCGATTTTTTGGAGTCCAATCAGATTGGAAAATTGTCTCACGTAGTAAAGTGCACTTACTTAGTGAAGCATGAGACTCCGTCCAACAAAGTGAATCAGAGTGTTCGAGAACGACGTTCTCTCCGTTTACCCACCTTAAGGAATGAAAAAATGTGACAGAAGAAAGTCATTCAACCTCGCCGGCTCGAATCTGGTGACGACAGCGAAACTCCGGGATCATTCCCTTGGAATTGGTTTCATTGTGTCGGACAGAAACTTCCCGGGAGTCGAAACATTTTTGTGCTGTGAAGTCTGATAGATGGAACATCAAGCTTGTTTTGCAGTTTTGCTGTATTGTTGTCTAGGTGTTATGGTTCAGCTCGTTGACAACGAGTTGAGTTGGTCGGAAAGGTCTCGTAGTGTCCAGAATCGCCGTCCTTCGAGTTTTGATTCTCTCGTGTTGGATTCATTCTCGAAGAGTCGATGGAACGGAATCCAATAATGGATGATCACGGCTTCCGGCATGGGAGCTCTCGGAGACAAAAGGGTTCGGAAAGGTTGTGCTCCTCCAAAAATGTCACTTTCCTGGTGAAAACTGTCCACCGATGGAGCACGAGCATTTCAGCGACTCGACTACTTCTGCGAATGATCAACGGCGTCGCGTCGATTTCCAGAGCTACTCCGAAATGCAGACAGTCCACCTGGAAACTTGCCGCTCCGAACGGCAGAAAACGACGTCGTTCTGTCACAGAATCACACCTCGTTTCAGGGTTGTTCGGAAACACCAAAGTGCCCGTAGCATGGCTTGACAGGTGGATAACTCGATTAAAACTGTCCGGAAAACGGTTCCCTGGCAAAAACCTGGTAGCGACAGTCAGGACAGTTCGGAAGCTACGAAACTTTACGTAGTCTGGGGTTTTCAGCGGATGCTCCCGTCTTCGACAAATTGAAATAGATTAGAAGAGGAATAAAAATATATGTGGGATTCTGTGAGCCTCTGACGTCACACGCAGGGCTCTGGGGGCTCGAGTCATTTCCTCAACCACGAGGTCCCAAATGATCATATCTTGGGAGCAAATCGAGCGTCCGAGTTTGGATGAGCTCCCGAAATCCGAGGTCATATCCACTAGGCAGCAGATGATGATTTTGAAGAACTATCGAAGCTGAGATCTGGCCCAAATGCCGCGGCGTATCCATTGAGGTCTAGAACAGTTCGTGGAGAGGCTATAATTCCTGTCTATACATATATACAGGGTGCGGCAAGAAATTTTTCCTGTTTTGAAACAGCTCGCAAAATCTGGATATAATTTGATATCAAGGTTGTGTTTGAGCTAAAAGATGCGTCATGCCGGGCCATTCTGAAATAGAGAAGCGTCCGGATTCGGACGATGATTCCAAGCGGCATTTTCTCGAGAAAGAAGTTTTTGATCTTTTCCTGGAGAAAATGCCGTTCGGAAGCGTTGCAGAGCTGTTTCAGAACAGGGATCATCTCTTGCCGCCCCCCCATCACACTGCACCGTTGGCAGTGAAATACGATCCGAAAATGTGAATCCTGCGCGTTCGACGCCGTGCTCAGGCCGCACGTCGGAAATTGAACCTTCGCGGCGCACGACCCAAACATGTGCCCTGAATCGCAATGGTTCCGTGCACGAGACGGTACACAGGACACGTATGTATCGTTCCATGCGATATACAGGGAATATATCTCGGGGTATAATCGAAAATCGCGTATTCGCTGAAAGATTGGGAGAACGCGAGCAGGCACTCCTGAGAACAATCCCGCATTCTCTGCGGGACTCAGCAGTTGGTGATGCTGATCGCGAACATGATGGGTTGCAGCATCACCCCCTATTTCATGTAATCTGAACGATAGGATCGTGTCTCATGTGGAGCATATTCGAAGGATCCATTCCCAGCCCAGATCCGCAATTCCAAGGACACCCTTTGCAAAAAACAGTTCAACCGCTCAATAAAACAGCGCCGCGATTGCAGACCAGAAGCGGCGTGGCATTCATTCCGCAGACGTTTCTCCGGCAGGAGTATCGATGGAGCTAGACATTGGGAATCGTTGTTTTTCGGTCCTTAATGACTACTACCTCCGTCCCATAATAGTAGTCCCATTTGAGCCCAGAATTTTATCCCGAATTAGTGGTCGCATCTGCCGATTTCCACATTTTTCCCTCTCTTACCCGGAACGGAATGATGCCCGCGTTTGGAGTGAAGCATGTGATGAAGCATGTGAAGTATATTCATCATTTCAGAAGCTCCACAAAGGTTTCTTAATACCGACTCTCAAAGTCAAATGAGACTACTATTATGGGACGGAGGTAGTATTTCAGGAGTGCTGGCGGCCGATTCTGGAGACTGGCTCCGATGATCGTTAGTCTGCACTATTACTACGATCGGGAAACCGCGCAGGACTTGGATAGAGAGTGGGAGGAGAGCTGAGATTCGCGACGATCACTTGATACCGGATGGTGCACTACTTTGGGGCGCTCGGGAGTCGAACTTGAAGCACCAAGTGGTCATCCAATGATCATCGATTCGTTAGATTCGTCCATCGGCTAGCGAAAATTGCAAAGCTATCCGGGCACACGGTCTGGCTTTCTTCTGTGTCCGGAAGCGGGTCGGAATAGGCACCAGACCTCCCTTATCGGCTGCAGAACTCTCGTAGTCTGTAGAGTGTAGAGAGATGCTCCTGAAAGCGCAGAAGGACCGACCCAACATCGCGAGCGGCTCCGGCATGGCGTTTTGGGGACTAGACTGGAGGCAGACGTACAGAGAAACCTTGCAGGAGCTTGCATAGGATCTCGTTTGGAGGCCAAGGCGAGTCAGGAGGGGCGGACAGATGATGAGGTCTACAAGAGGACACTATGGCCGGTACGGAAATTTTGAGGAAGGGGGAATTCGCCCCCTTGCCCAGCCCTCGGCACGCTCTTGGTTGTTAAACAAATTCTCGGATGTGTACTGTCTGTCATTCTTTTGTTTGTTCGAGATTCTGTCACTACCATCGCTTAAAACTGCCGTGTTCGACCTACTGATCCACACATCCCGCACCCGCTTACGATGCTCAATATCATCTGATGGCTTCTAATGTTGCGAGCTGAAGCTTGATGGCACTCATGTGAGGTTCTCGACTGTTCATGACCGTCTGAAAGATTCTAGAACGGGCAAATCGATTCCTGGCTTCGACTTCCGCAGCTCCATCAGTAGATTCGGTCTAATCCCTTCTAGGACCCGCCAGGGATGAGTCTCGAGATTGGAACTATGGGAGCGCTTCCACGACGGTAGTTCAACGGTTCCCGTCCACCGACTCAAAAGAATTCGCAAAACAGCTCCTGAGATATTCAGAGAAGCACACGACCTCCTGAACTCCTGTGAGCGAGGGGATCTCGGAATATCTCGTTTAAGGAGAAAGTAATCCCACTCCATTTGCCTCGGGCTATGGCTTGTTCGATGCGATGTTTTTGAAGCATATGAGTCCACTCGACAATATGGAGCCAAGTCCTCGTGCAAGCATTGTGATTTCCGCGGGCTCCGAGAAGTTTCAAATTCCAGTTCTCTTCCCAGATCGGCTCAAGCTGACTGTTTCCTCGCTCGTGCGGAGCGAAAACCGCCTTGGACGAAAAAAAAACTTTTAGCCCACTGAGATACCGAGGCTCTGAATATTTAGGTTTCATTAGGGCGAGAAACCGGCCATGAACATGATCTCATGTCGAGGACTGAGCAACGACGCAGTGGTTCAAAAACAGCTACAGCACCACGGGGGACGAAACGTTCCCTTCATCCGTGTCTCGTACGGAGCTCTGCAACCTGTCAACGTCTTCGCAAGGCGTCTCGTCGACGGTCGCCATCACCGCAGATGGGAATCAAGACTCGGGTACGTATGGGAGATGATGAACTTGCGCCCTGACAACCTTTACTGAACCTCGAGGGAACTGTCGATGTCCCTGTTACGGAGGTTGCGCAATCTCATACTCCGTTCTCAAGGAATACTTTCAGTTTGTTGGCTGATTAGTCCGCAGTCCTCCGCAAAATTCCAGAGTCGGAGACTAGGAGAATGCTTCATGTTCCATGATAGATTCGAGTCGGAGCAAGCTTTTCAAAGCCAAGATTACGACCCAGAAACGAGCCCAGTGCATCTCCAGCAGAGAGAGGCAAATGCATGAGTACGGTCAGGATTTTGATTATGATTCAAAGAAAAACTGTTTGATCATGATTTCAACTCCGGAAGGGAATCAAGGTTTGATCATGAGTCATGACTATTATTTTTTGGCTAGAGATGACAATATGAATCATAATCACCTCGTTATCAAGTACGTGACATTGACGAGAGCTGTGGAGTGATCAGCCGATATTCCCATCACTTCGAGGTATTCGGACTGTTTGGCGAGATCCACTCGAGTGACTGTACCCGGAGCATCCGGGGAACTCATTTGGGAAAAGCGCTGTTTCGATGCGAACCAACATTCTTGCTTCTCTTCGATAGATGTTCGGAAGCTTTTACACTGGACCATCAGTCTAATCAGTGCAAGCTCTGGAAGACTTGATCAACAACTTGCCCCACGTGTCAGAGCTCTCGATTGGAAGTTGTTGGTGGGAGGGACAAGGTTTGCGACATCGCGTTGCGTCCTGAACTTGTTCCCTTCGAGACCCTTGGAATCCGCAAGAGGTCAGAATCAACCTTCAGAGCTTGCGATAATGAACTTCTGCGTAGGAACCCCGAGTGTAATTTGAGCGCAGCGTTTCCTCTATAGGCAGTAAATTCTGATTTTTCCGGACCCACGGCATCCAGTCTCCTGGTTGGGAAAGTCGTCCTGAACGGCGATCACTTCCCAACGTGTCTCTTCTCGCAAGCAAAGGGCACCCGGCTGATGGCTAGGACCGATGGAAGGCATCTGATATTATAGCGCTGAGGAATTCATATCAGGACATCGACATTCAGATCCGTCGCAGCGCTATTTCCAGTAGAGATGCTCGTGCACTTAGTATGCGTGGATCACTTGATGATCATGAGCAGATTGAGATGACGGAGCGAAAATGAGCCATCCGGCGGGAGAAAGTGCAATGGAGGCATCAGGGAATTCTCCCGAATTCATTCGGAACACCTCGAGGTCGATGGCTTGGGACATCGGATGCCACTCTGCAAGTCCTGAACGAAGCTAGAATGCGATATTAGCTTTCGTAAGATGATACATAATAAGATCTACATTCCCATCACTATAAAGGATCATCATCACTGTCACTTTCCTCCTGTTAGATAATACGTTGTAAGAACGGAATATACCTAGTTTTCCCTCCTACAGCTTCTGGGCACTACGTCTGGCTTCAGTCAAACTGTAGGTTTCCGTTTTCTTCATTCCGTGAGTGACATTGTGATGGTTTTGTCACGTGCCTGGGAATACCTGGTATTTCCGTAAGCTTTCATCGAGGAGTTGACACGAGGCAATCTAGTGCAGGGCCCCATAAAGTCATACTCGTTCTGATCGTTTCTTCAAGGAATCGAATCAACGTGACTCCATCTGGGGACTTCAGGAGCTGTTAGCGAGGAATTCGAATGAATTCAAGCGTTAATTTGAGTGAAAATGAACCCTCTCGCTCATAGAGGTGTCACCTCCATCAGCGCATATGATGTATCCTTGGATAATCCGCTAATCCTGTCCCAATCAAAGGTGAGATCCAAAAATCATTCAAGCTCATCGGATCGTCGCGTCATTTTGAGCGAAATGGTGTAGTCCCGATCTGCAACGACTCGGGGAACTACACTGTGCGGTAAAACACCGTTACAACGGACCCGGATGCTTCAGAAACTCGGAAATGAAGAGCGCTTTTCAGGATTTGCAAGAAATCTCCATGCTTATTGTCTGTTTCTCGCAAGGGCGTGCGTACGGGAGTAGAGAATCTTCTGTCGGCTCCATTGTGGGGATGATCCCGATACCCCTCGAAGACTCGAAAATCAATACCAATACCCCGCGTAATGGATCTTATTCATGTCGTTCACATTGAAGATATGGGTTTTCTCTAACAAGCTGTATCTGACGGCAAGGCACTCGATCTCGGGGTCGCCGTTGATGACCCCAAGGGACATTGTAATGATAACGACACGACTGAAGACCGTGCACGGGAAGCCAACAGAAATGTGTATCAGAAGTTTCGGATGGTTTTTGAGGCGCGAAACTTCTCACCCATAAAACGGGGGCCATTCCGACTGGTGGGCTTAGGGTGTCAACCGAACACCATGCCCCGTTCGCGGATACAGCAAACTCCCGCAGAACTCCTAATCCCAGCGGGTACGACCATGCAGAGACGACCTCCTGTACGGAGGCCAAAACGACTTCGAGTGGGTGAGGAACTTGGAGCCAGGCCATCGTCTCAGCACCGATCCTGCGATCCCAACTTAGCCCAAACCCGAGGATTCGGGGACATCGATGGTGAGGAGACCGAAACTGCCTCAAACTGGGAAATTCCTGATGTAGATGTAGCCAATGTCGGAGTCGTTTCCAGTTTGAGTGTCGATAGCCTATGATTATCCGCGAGTCTAGTCGACCGATGCCAGGTTAAGTTTATGCACTTTCCCAGTCCAAAATGGACTACTTGGTTGCATGCCGTTGCTGAATATCTGTAGATGTGTGTTCGGTGTACATACCCTAAAGTCTTGCGTATAACGAACCCGGTTTTCCGGAAAAGTGACGATCGTATAAAGAACTTTTCCTATAAAGGACTTTTCGTATAAAGAACTTTTCCTATAAAGGACTTTTCGTATAAGGAACTTTTCCTATGAAGGACTTTTCGTATAAGGAACTTTTCCCATAAAGGACTTTTCGTATAAGGAACTTTTCCTATAAAGGACTTTTCGTATAAAGGACTTTTCCTATAAAGAACTTTTCGTATAAAGGACTTTTCCAATGAAGAACCAGTACGAGGGACGAAGAGTCCTTTATACAAAAAGTCCTTTATACGAAAAGTCCTTCATACGAAAAGTCCTTTATACGAAAAGTTCTTTATACGAAAAGTCCTCTATACGAAAAGTTCCTTATACGAAAAGTCCTTTATAGGAAAAGTTCCTTATACGAAAAGTCCTTTATAGGAAAAGTTCCTTATACGAAAAGTCCTTTATAGGAAAAGTTCCTTATACGAAAAGTCCTTTATAGGAAAAGTTCTCTATACGATAAGTTCCTTATACGCAAGACTTTAGGGTAATTGTTTCTAACCAGATCATGGATGACGCAAACTCCGATCAGCTGTCTTGCACCGCCTCGGCTTTGTCTGATATCCGAAGATATACTACAAGAGGAACAGGATCTTTCTGAGGAATACAGCCTGAAACCATATCACGTGACGAATTCTTCACATAGCGAGTTCCCCACGCAGCGAAACGGGTGAACCTGGCAGAATCTGAACTCTCGTAGATCTCGAATTTCGCAGAAAACGGACTCGGCAGATCACGAGTCCTCCAATTAACTAACCTGTGGGCCCTGCTAGGGCAAATTTCTGCTCCAAATCCGAGATTCTATGCCGGAAGAGCTTTCGCTAGCCTGACTTTTGGCCGACATGTCTCCGAGGAACTGACAGAGGGTCAAAATCTGAAGGGCTCGGTATAAGAAAAGTTCACTGTCTCTGTATTCCGTCTTCTCCCTGGTTCATTATCTGTGGAATTCGCTTAAAGTGACAGAGAAGTTAGAGCTCGCAGCACTGCTATGATTGACATCTGGTGGAGATTTCCGCGTTACCAGTATGGGTTGGTCTGTGCTATCTCCGTTCGTAGGGTGGCAGTTCAGTCATTCACAACTACGACACGACTAGATCTCTGGGAATTCGCGTTCACTCCCGTTTCCCTCTCGTTAGCTCACTGGTCGTCGACCTTCATTCTTTCTCATGGGAAGAATTTCCTTCGCAGGTCGTCGGAGTTCTGACTTTTGTTCTGACGTAATTGCATAAGCTCGAAGTTCACACAGCTGCACTGCGTGTCGGGGAATTCAAGTGGAGCTTGTCTGAGAGAAGCCCGCCGCGAACCGTTATGCTTCCAAGATGAAACCTGGCTCTCAACACTCTTCGCGCAGCAAGAGATTCAGTGATTTCCGTGGCAGCTGATGCGCCAATACCGCGTGCATCAAGTTCGGCGGAGCGAGTTCGTATTCCCTCACGGAAATTGCCGTATGGCTCATCAATCAGCGCTGATTACCGTCAAAGCCTGGTTGTCGGTAGTCGTGGGCGACCCTTCACCCGACAAACAAATGAGGACGACTGCTCGTCGTTTCGTCAGACCCCTTTCTGCTCCACTTGAGCAGAGAGAAGCTCTCAGAGTCACGTTGTTCGCACCTGATTGCGAAGGAAAATATATAGTCGTTAAGAATGGAAACAGCGCCCCGAGATGACATAGAGAACTCGGGGAGAAATTAGTTTTGGAAGCGCCAGCTCGCCAAGCCTGTCACATCGTCGGTGGTTCGATGCGGTGAGCATCCCAAGACGCGTACTCCTCCTGCTCGAAAAGTTTCCCCCGCAGGCGAAAGAACCCTCAGTTCATCCTCATTCACAGATGGGGAACGACTCGACTCATGTGACCCAGCGATCGCTCCCTCGATGATCTGCGGTGACTTTCCACAGATGAAAGTTCCCTCCAGCGCTCGAAGGACAGTTCTGTCACCATTCCTTAACTTATCTGACGTGGTATGATACATATGTATATCGGAGAATGAAGAACTCGCCATAGGTGGGGTCCGCATTCCTCAGAGTTCGTTAAAATCGGGATTTGTCGTACGGGGCTGGATTTTTAGTTGCATTCGTTCGTTATACGCGTTTTCTCGGGAAACCTGTATTGGCGGGGGTGCACGTCATCCCGGCCACGGGGACAACCCGGCCACTACGTCAAGTCGGCCACCGCGTAGGTAGAAGAAACGTAGAAACGCAGCAAAAAAAAAAACGTGGAAAAGACTCAACCTCCATATCTTAGAAGTAGGAGAAACCCAACCTCCATAAGCGTGGCAAAAAAAACGAGGAAATACCCAACCTCCATACCTACGCGGTGGCCGAGTGGTCGCAGTGGCCGAGTTGTCGCAGTGGCCGGGTTGTCCCCGCGGCCGAGTTGACGCGTTCCGATTGGCGGAAGGGTCAAAACAGAGCAAATATCACTTAGATCGGGCGCTACCCGACGGAATGGAAACCCCGCGAAGAGGAGTGAACGAGCCAATGCCATGGGTTTGATCACCCGTCATTCGCGTTCGTATCTATTTTCGTTCTGAGCTGTCTAACGTCTGCTGTTCCCCCCAACCATATGGCCCCGAAGCTTTGAACGGACGAGATCCAAAAATTATGGAATGGAACTCCAGATCATCTTCGCAGACATTCATAACGGAGTTAGCCGAGGAGAACATTTCCTCATCCTCGAAAATGATACCTGGCATTAGTCTGGCAGAATAACTTTCAAAATTGCGATGTATATATGGCAGCGGAGGGTGATCCTTTCCCCGCCGATTGACCTTGAGTCGGGGGCGAATTTCATTTGACAAGGCTAAAGGGCCCTCGATGGTCTGCGGAGATCCGCAAACCCACGATCGTTGAAAATCCTCTAGCTATCCATCTAAGCGTTCCGTGAGACACAAAAATGTGCCAACTCGATATATCGGATATTTATCGCTAATTTAGGTCGCTCTCATCCCGTGGACCATGAGCTTCTCGACAGAGTTAATGGGCTCACCAATACAGGAGGAACAAACGATGACGGTATGTTTCTCAAATATCGGCAGGTCCATAGCGAATGGACAGCGGTTGTCAGAAAAACAAGGTTTGATTCGCCGGCGCACTTGAACCTCTCTGCCTCCCTCCAATGTCGGCCTTCAGGTTATGCGGACGCGCGGCCTTCATTCCGAAGTGATCGGGGGGCTGGCCGATGGGCTGCAATTATTTGTGATGCAGCACGAATAGTCTTTCATCTTTACAAGCGCTCCGATCGGAATCCCTAAGAGCCCCAAGACACGGGTGGATGATGGGGGCTCGATTCATGAGGAGATACTACACACTTTAAAGGCAGAGAGCACGTGGGAGTGTACTCTGTCGTCAGAATGTTCAATGGAGTAAATTATTTTCTCGTCGAGTCTAATCTCCTAGAAGACGGTTTTGTTAGTATGCTCGACTGGAATTCGGCTCAAATTGAATTTCGCGCGCCCTCAGAGTCGTCTCGGAATATCGTGTGGGTACTAGCACCTGGAGTCACCGGATGAAGAAAGCAGCCCTATGCAACTTAGATAGCACACGGCGGCGTAATTGATAGCAATGAAGCGCCTTAGACACGATAAACCGCAGGAGGAATGTTGTCAAGGGAACGCCGGGCTCCATTCGTAAACTGGAAAACCGACTTTACTCTAGTAACTAGAATTTCCGATGCAGCGTGGCGCCTCGCACCGAACACACCACCCGTGGACCCCACTGTCCTCTCACCCGTTCGAGGCTGGCCTGGAAGGAGTGAAGTTCCGTGGTTTTTGGTGGGCCCACAGTAAGGTCGGCTGGGTGTGTTTCACGGGGCCGTTGCGGAACGTCTTTTCGCGCCTGAAAAATTCGATTTCAATCAAGATGTAAAGCTGTCGATGAGAAACTCCTCATGAAAGTCTAAATCTGTGCCGAGAATGGAAAGAACGAGGCGTCACATCCTTCGGGCTGTATCAAAACAACCGCGGAAGTGCGCTGCTGGCTCTGGCTCGGGCAGGAATGCTCCCAAGCAGAGTTCACCGTTCGAAATATCAGGATATCGACCCCCTCTGCGTAAGATTCAGGAGGGACCCCGAGAATGTCACCCACGTTATAATAAAATGCGTCACTCATCACCCCGAAACGGAAGAACTCGCCAGAAGACTGGGTTTGACTGGAGAGCGTGATCAGGAGGCATGGAGGGACACCAGAATAACCCTGGAAAAGTGGGAAAAAGAAACCCGAGAGATCCGCTGACCTACTCGCCCCAGGAACTGGGTCACATATGATATGTGTATGGAAAAATGTGAATAACACATGGGAGGATCAATGAATAACCATAACCATAAGGAGGGTGTGACGCCGCTTCCGCCATTTTACCGTTGAGCGGAGGGATGGAATTTCGAGCGGAACGAGCGGAACGAGTTTCGGCTACGTGGTTTCCGGAGAAGCTTCCCGTAACTCACGTAGCGTAACACGGGGAACGAATATAGCTTCTCGTATTCCGTTCCACAGCATATGAGCCGACCATGGGGATAAGCTGAAAGGACTCGATCCAGCTCGAACGGCTAGAAGGACCCTTCGTGTGAGTCTCATCCCGTCGCAAAGATAGTTGAACAATGTATCCAAGGATCCTTCTGCGGCGGATCCTCAGCTTCGCTATAAACTACGATGCCCACCTCACTCGGGGCATGAGCGTTCTCCGTTCTGTCCTCACCAGATTCGCTGAGAGCTCCGAATTAATTCCTACGGAAATGACTGGAAGTTGTTCTGACTCCAAGCGGCATTGTCGGCGGGGAAACCCATGTATTCCCGTTTATCGCGATCATCAACAAGCAAAATGCCGGAAAATGTCGCGATTTTGTTCCCGGCCCGTTCGATGGGGCGTCTTTGCAGTCGAGGGATCAACACGCACACGATCCAGTGACATTTCCTTGATGACCACCTCACAGAACGTTGCCAGAATCGTCGAGGTATTGTTGGGGGAGCTCGTCGTTGGAACTCAGTGGCGTTGCCAACGGGTAGCGATTGTTGCCGAAGTCTATCACATTGTCAGAATAGGGAAGCTGATTCATTCTCTGGAAGTTCGGGTCACGATGTACCAAAGTTGTTGCGGTGCCAGCTGGTATCGGATGGGTCTAGCCTCTAGCCGCTTTAATCTCGTGGAATGAGTTATCTCTCAGAGAAAATACCCGTTTTGCTGCTCGTGTAGCGTTCATGCCGTGTCGGCAGTCGGCATTGGTTACCTCATGAAAGCTCGGCGTTGAAAGCGGGCAATCCGGCGGATCTTTTCCGTGCACTACCTCAGTCAACATTCGAAAAATCCATCAGAGGAAGGCTCCGCTTGAGGAGGCCGCGTAGTCGGGCTCGCGTTTCTCGTCATTTCCAGATCGCACCATGGAGAAAATTTCCGAATCCGTGCCAGCTGTAGTGGCCCGTGATTTTGAGCCGTCGAGTTCTGTCAAAGTCAGCTTCATCAATCTGTTTCGTCGCACAATGGGATAAATGGCTCTTGAGGTGGAAAGAATTATTTCTCGTTCGCCATGTGTTGGAAGGTTTTCAAAAGTAGAGAAAAACACGTCTTGAGGCGGGATCGAATATTTGGAAACAAATAGAGCCGTCCCATCTAAAGAAATCCGACTGCTAACGCAAGATTTCGCAACCAGCGAGACGACGATGTGATCCCGAACTTTCATTCAGGCATACTGGCGGTGTTACTGGCAAGTTATTCCCTCAAGTTCGATGTACCTAACAAGGAATTTCATTCCGAAAGGTCCGAGCTTTGCTCCGTGTTATCGCTTTCATCCTGCGACTGAGCTTCGACATCGGAATCTTCCACCATAGACGTCCGATGGCTAGCAATTGGTTCATCCTCGGTTGTTGAATCTCTCACTAAGGCCTGATTTTGAATATCTATGATTTCGTTCATAAGCTTTCCGCCAACATGCTACCAATAAGTCTGAAGAAACCAGAAGCATCTAAACAATGTCGATATTGGCGAAGATCCTCGAGTTTCTGCGAGCATCGCTCCAACGAACGGAACGAAACCCTTTGTTGCGCGCTTCCTGTGACTCTTCCGTCAGTACTACTATCGGGACAGTGTGACACCGAATAACTCGGAGACTGGGGTCGAGGACTTCATGCATGATTGGAGCCCGTGATTTTGGACGTTTGAGAAACCCGGTGTATCTCGGTTAGCGCAAGATCTGATAAATAAATCCGGAAAATACGATGGAGGGTGCTCATTTTAGAACAAAAACCAAAAGGGAGAAACTGTAAGGCTCCTCAATGTGGGCGATTTTGGAGAAGATTTCGTCCGTGGGAAAGGAAACTCGAGGGGCCCGTAACGATCGGAAAATGAGTTGGCCGTGACGAGGACGGGGTGTTCTAACTCAGCCCTGAGGATTTGCTCCATCATTATATGTTTTGTCCCTCAAATGTTTAGATTTCGTGGCTCACTAAAATTGGCGCGGAATCTCCGGTCAACTTTGCCGTTACTTCCAACCCTCTCTACACCCCCGGGACGATTTTTCTCGCAAAACTGGGAGTGGGCCCCGACTCCCGAGCCATCTAACAACATATACCTCATCGAACGGCCGGAAATTCAGACCCAAAGTGCCTTTTCCACCTAATATGCCTAAATGCCTAAAATGCCTAAATTTCCACCTAAAATGCTGCATTGTGCGTCGCCGGGGACACGATGGATGGAAAGCTCGGAAAGTCCTGGCTGCTCCCGATGCGTATCCGATTTTCGGAATGCATGCCACGCAACGCGAGGCGGCGCGGCCCTCGCAGTCAATGAACTCCGTCAATGAGGGGAAGGGGACGGGGGAGAAACAGCCACGAGAACTTGAGATGCATTCATGCCGTGTGTAAATATGCATGAGCTGAATATCGGATTCTGAATATGAAATCGGATCCAGGGTTAAAATGTTTCAGAATTGTGGAAGCACATCTCAAGCTGGTTTTTCTTTCGGCCAAGTAAGCCAGGATGAATGCAACGTATTGAAATTCGAGGGAGTCTCCGATTGCACAATATTTGCGGGTAGTAACACAAACAGAGGCTTTGGATCCGGACCGAGGAATGAGTTTCTTCCCTCGTCCCCCTACATATGTAATGGTCGAGTAGTGTACCCGAAAATTCAGCAATCTGGCTCCCTAATCACTCGGGACTGGAGGGGAAGCCCTGTCCGTCGTTAACGGGAGATTTCGTCAGCGGCGCAGACGATGTTCTCGTAAAAGTTTTCTCATCAAACGGGAGGGTACGCAGCCGACGGCAGTTACGGTGGATTTGATATTGCGTCAGACACCTAGGAAGATGATCATAAATACGACCTTGAGCATTCTGTCCTCACTCGAAAAACGCAGTGCCTCCCGCCAATGCCGAAGTCGTGAGTAATTTCATCGACGAGTGACGTCCCGGTCCCTTGATGAATGCAGATGGGTTCTTTCCATTCGACGCTGGGGAGCTCGTCGCCTTGACGTTTTCCGGTCGGCAATATCTGCTGGCGTTCAAGGCCGCTCGGGGAGATTTCGGTCGTGCCACGAGCTCGAAAGCCGCTGTGATATGTTCTTGATTGGAAACGTCGTAAGACGCACCGGAACGCTGGGATTTGACGGATCCTCCACGAATGCATTTCGAGTGAGGTTCGACATGTGCGAAGACTTTCGTTTACCAAAACAAGTTTGCCCCAGCTGTTGGTCGAACTTGCGCATTCGAAATTCTCGTGCACTTGTTTTCGTAGCACGATGCAGAGACGAATTTCCAAGGTTGAGCCCACGCGAGTTTTTCCGCCCTAGGCTTGTGATTGAGACGCGGGAGTCTAGAGGGCGGGGCCTGGGAAATGAATCCGTTTCTCTTGGAGGTCAAGACGATTTTTGTGAGTGAAGCTCTCTCGGGAAGAGCATTCGACTCGACGCTTCCTTTTCAGGCATGTGAGAGTGTAATTCCAGCATAGAATACGTCCTCGTTTGTGGGAAACGCGAAGCGCAATCTGCGATTTCATATCTGGTGCTCGCTCGACCCACAGGGATCGAGCGGGAACTTCGGACCAGGAGGGGATTTGGGATGACGGCCTTCCCCCTTCCTGCTCCGCCAAAATACATCTCCAAGTTTGCCGAGGTAGAAGACGGTCGGAGATCATGTGCTAGATTCATTCACCGTTGCGACCTCCGCAGCGGGATCACGATGCGTCTCGCATTCTATTGTTGGCGAGCTGCCGGAGCGTTTCCGGCCGGTACACACCATTAGGTAAATATTGTATTAACAGAACACGCCAAAGATGGATTGGCATTCGGTCACGACGGGAAACGAATGAAGTACCCGAGCGTATTGTGCCGATATTCTCGCGGCCGGGTTATCTGTTCAGCCGGCGATCTGATGGCCCAACGAAGCGGGATGATTCGAATTGTGCAAGGAATGGGGAAACTCGAAATCTCCATAAAGTTCGGTACGGGGAACTTGAAAATCTAGTTGACGTTTGATGTGACGGCCGGCAGCTTATGTTATGGTAAGAGCCCCATACCTTGGACACTTAGGGTTGAGATTCACACTCCTTCATTCGAGCAATGGCGAATTATGAGGAGCAAGGATGCTCCCATTAAGCAGATCGATGATCGAGAGGAGTAGAAACACTCACTGCGATATATCTGAAGGGTAAATCATCGATGCTTGCGCGTGAAACAAGGTCGAACTCATTCGATGCACAGATTCGGTATCGTGATGGAAACTAAACTCCTGGCCCGCCGCGCGGACTCCAGAAGATGGCATTCAAATGGATTTCGGGCCTCCTTGGTCACATAGGAGCCATCCGGAGAACGCGAAAATTTCGACTCCTTCAGCTCTGGAAAATCTAGATCAGTTATTCTCAAAGCGGGTGCCAGTGCACCTCCGGAGTGTACGGGAGATTTCCAGGGGTGCACGGGAGATTCCCGAGGGTCCTTCAGGAGGTGAGTGCGTGGGCATCAAGGAACTCCAGATCGCTGCGATGTCGAATCGAGTTTCCAGGAGGAGATCGCCCGAATTGAAGAAGATGATGCCGTAAAATTTCTTCTCAAGAAGGTGGGTGTCCTGGTGTGGCTCAACGAGGAGCTGTCGAAGAAAAATCCCAAATAGAGTACCCTCGCACGACGAATGGCAACTCATTTCATATGATTTTCATCGCGTTAGTTTGGGGGTGCACGGTGGAAAAAAGGTTGAGAATCACTGCTCTAGATGGTCCCGTAGAGAATCCGAAAGTTTCTTCTCCAGGTCTATATTTTTTCGTCGATTCCTCACCCTAGACAAAATCCAGACACCGGACGCTCGGGTGCCTGGGTGAGCATTCGTCGATCGATCATTAGGCTGAGTTCATCAATCTTACTTTCAGATGTCACAGACTGTGGACAAGACCGCTAACCCAGAATAAGGCACGATGCTCCATGAGGTCCACCAACCCCAGGATCGTTGACCGCCGATATTTCGCTCTGGCCCGTCACTGTTCGAAGTCAAATCCCTCGTTACTGCAAAAAATTTATTCTTTTTTGCATTATTGTTCATCCCTGCATACTACATTCATTCCGTTGCATAAGGTTGACGCTTGTTTTCGCTACACGGAATGCCGAGTTTCTCTCGAGGTTCTACCATGCTTCTCCGTTCGAGCTAGCTCAGAAACGGAATTTTCCGTGCTCAGAACGACCTTGAAAAAGCGATGCTAACTCGTAGACGGCGTTTGGAATCAGGATGACAGCGGCCATAGTTCAAGGTCTCCGTTCGAGTTGCTTAACAAAAGATTAAGATGAGGTTACAAAACGCATGAGCTCGCTAGACCGGAGTCGGAATTGAGTAGAAAATCGCGGAGCATGGCAGCACCCCACGTTCGTCTACCGGCGATTGGTAGAACGGTCACCGAATCGAGGCTAACTCCGACGAGAATGCCAGCCATGAAAGTTTCGCTCCGAGTCGTCGTTCGAAATATGAAACTCACGAGAGCACTCAGATGCACAAATTGAGGCCGCGCGTGGAGAGAGATTAGAGAGACTTCCTCTCGGAACAGTGACAGCGTGATGTCAAGGCAAAGAGCGACCCAATCAACGCGCTGCGAACAGCGCTCCAAATTAAACAAATCCCAGTAAGAGTCTAGCATAGAGTACTTTTCGACGCTCTTTAATCTGAATCTCGAAATCTAACTTTAGACCTTTCCTACGCGCGAAATCCTCCGAGGAGTTAGCGGAATCGGCGGACGGTCACAGGATGTGGATTCGGGCCTAAATCCCGGACTGCAATTATTTGGTTGCGCAATTGATGGCTCTCCTTGACTGACCACTGGACATAGTTGAGGGCTCCATGAGCACATTCACTTCCAGAACTGACAGCATCTCATTCTCAGCCCGCTCGGCCTCTGCGCAGGTTCGAAGCTCTCGCGAGCACCATCGTTCTGATCATGAGTCCACTTTGCTGCAGGCTTGATCCCTAGTTACAGAGCTAGTCACGATGACTCGGCAGACACGAAATTGGGAAATAAAATGGACGTTTTGAGCCGAGAAAAGTGAGTGGTAAAGGCCGACAAAAGAAACTTCATCCTCCACGCCATTGCGCCATCACATTCCCTTCACTTCCCATGAAGAGGCTGGGGAGGTTATACGGCGCTTTGTGCGGTTTCGTAAACCGTCAGTGTCCCGGCACGGCAGCCGTGTACATTCTTCCGTGGGATGATGGGCTCGTTACACGACTATCCAAACGCTAAAAGCCATATTGAATTCTACTTCCACCATCCGAAAACTGTTCCACCAAATCACGATTGTCAACCCGGGAATCCGATGTTGCCCGCTCCAATGTGGCCCCAGGGCACACGTGGAGAGTTCCAAGAGATTCCTTGAGTCAAGAATCGCGAGCAATCATTCTAATTGGCTGAAGCTCAGTGCTCCGAGGGTCATGGATGAGTGTGAATTTCGGATATCGATCCGAGGCTCGACTCATCGAGCATTTAACGGGGCAAGGGACCAAGTTGCGAAACACCCCTACTATTCTTTGTTCGTCTAATTGGTGTTCAAGAAACCTGGAGTGACGAGCGTAGGCTATCCAATTAGTTGACTCTCAGGTTCCGTACATGGGAGTAACGTCGCTTCCGAACGGGAAAACTCCTGAAGTCGATGACGCGTCCAGAGGAGAATGCCGAGTGAGAGTTCCGAGTCCGGGATCCCACGACGAACCTCGAACACTTCGTTGGGCAACGACGGAACTGAGATCAAAGAGACTGAGAGCACTTGAGTCATCATAGCCTAGGTGTTCTAGCAGTGGCCTGGCGAGGCCTCGGACTCTTTGCGATATCTAGGTATATCCGAGATGAAATGGCAGGGGAAGGCAATCGGGGGCGATTTCCCTCTAGAATTTAGCGCACAGCCTGGGGAGCATGATGGTTCCGGGGAGCAGCATGAATAATTGAGATGTCTAGCGCCGCGAAACCGTATCACCTCGGTCCTGAATTTGAAGATACATATTCGATCATTAACGTCATGCTTAAATTGTGCTCAAAGATGAGGATGCTTCGCAGAGCTGTCCCTATTTTAAGGACGCCATTCTCACCGAGTAATTTAATTCTGAGCTCATCATTCCACTTCGTCATGAGCTCACAGACAGCAGTCCCAGAGTCGCGTCCTGCACTCGCTGGAATGTCTTGAATGACTCCATATGAACGTCGTCAGGGTGGCTCTGTTCTATATCTTTTTCCTTCCGAGTCAGAAACCTCGAATGCTTGGAAGGGGGCCCTTTCTCTCGCCCACACGAAAGACCTAATCAGGACTTCTCCACTTGTGATCTCGAGATTCTGTGGAGACGGCACGCGTTCCGAAAAGCGAAAACGTCACCTCAGCGAACAGCGCAGTGTCACTAAACAGCAGCGAATATGAGCTTTTAGTCCGAGGTTCATGAACCCGCCGGATAGCCTCGGGCGACACTCGGCGCAACTTTGAACATGAGGAGCTTTGAGGACACGCGACGAGTGATTTTGCTTGCCGCGAAAGCGGATTGATGCTGTACTGCCTCAACAGGGACTGTGTTTTTCAGCGTAACAGGGGCTCTTGACCTTCGGATTCGCGAGCTTCTACTCTGAATATCGTGATCTCAGAATCTGTCCAAGCTAGAGCCGCGCAAGAGCCTCCCAAAGAGAGAGTGGTCAACATTGCACCTTTGTTGTTATACATATTCCGAATAATCGAGAGCGACGATACCTCGAGCCCCACCAGGCTGTCCTCCGGAATACGAGCGCGTGCGCGACGGCCTCGATGAATTAACCCCTCGACATGGAATGCGTTCCTACACGACCGAAAGCGGTGCGTTCAACATGAATAATGCCGATTTGGAGCTGCTGTTGTTGTTGTTGTTGCTGCTGCTGGTCCCCCAAAAGGAGAACTTCTGCATCCCGTGAATCAAGTCCGGTTTTATCAAGCTCGTTTAGTCCGAAATTCAGAGCCCGGCGCCCGGAGCAGCAAAGTCTCCATGCAAAGTAAACAAGGAGTTTTCAGAAAACTCTGCGAAACAGCTCCACTGAACCTTCATCAACACGCCTGACTTTGATCTTCGAAAAACTTCAAACATCGCAGTTGCTTAGTCCGTGATGAATCAGTCTGAGTGCGTCTCACTCAACTGGTCCAGGGGAGCTTAGGTAAACTTTGTATCAGGTCGGAAGCACGACGGAAAGGTAATCGTGCTATGCAGTTCCTGCGACATAGACGCAACTAATGTAACAGCGATGTTCCGGGAGATGCACAACAGGATAACATACTGAGCACAGAACCTTTCCTAGAGGGATACGCGGTGGTAACTTTCGGAATCGATGAATCCGATTGCGGAGCCACGGAGGCGCAATGTTGCCCTGCCAAAAACTTTGTTGCTGACTGTACCTCTGAGTCGCTACACAGACTCCCGCCTACTTGCCGGGCGTCGTTTCTGAATGCCCTCGGCAATGGGTCGTTCAATAGCTCAGGGGAAGGACGCGATGATGTTTGCGAAGTCGTTGATATTCAACGAGGGGCTTCGGATCCGGAATGAGAGACAGCTTTGACGCTGCAAACAGCTCTGTAGAAACGGTTTAGCCACTGCTGAGTTGAGATTGAATTCCCTCGCCGAGCAATTGGCTAACATGCTTCGAATGGGGCTTCATCGATGGAAACCTTCGGAATCCAATTAGCTCCATCACAATTCATCGTCATTCGACAGCATTGCGGGAGCGATCGACGAGATTACATCTCGGGAATATGGTCGTGCCAGTCTGATCTGAATTGTAAGTAACCGGAAGTTGAGTCTCGAGACGGCTCTGGATTCATCTACAAATTCAGAGCATTATCTAAGGCGCTTCCGAAACACACCGTAGCCGTGGAACAATCGAGACAATGTCTCATTATCGCAACTTGTGAAATCGCGGGTACAATTTCCCGTTCTGTGCCCAGGAAACCTCAAAACCAATTCTTCAATTGAACCGCCTGCTTCCATCGAGGATCCCAGGAACCGGCCCTGGGAGACAAGGGGTGGAGGGGTGGAGGGGTGGAGGGGTGGAGGGGTGGAGGGGTGGAGGGGTGGAGGGGTGGAGGGGTGGAGGGGTGGAGGGGTGGAGGGGTGGAGGGAGAACGAACCGAATTCCGATTTGTGCTTCGCGATATCAGAACCCCAGTACAGCCTGACAAGTAAACCTATTTTTTGCCGAAAAACAATTGCCGGTCCCGCCATGATGGATGGAAAGGCCTCGGCCCAAGGAGTGATACGCGCCATAGCTAGCCGGCTATCAGGCCCTTCTTGATAGTTCAAATGGTCAAAAACTTCACGAGAGACCTGGAATGAACAATTTTCAAATGCATGCCATTTCGCTCTCGACGGGGCTAGCGAGCTGATTCTTCCACCATTTTCAAGAGAATTCTGTCCCCTTTCGGATGTTTTTTTTATGAACCTTCTACGATGAATACTCGCTTCTCTAGAGCACTTTGAAAATACCAAATAAAACGTGAAAATCCCAACGTCGAGCGTGCAGTTAGCCGTCATTGAAGTGCGCTACTGTGCGGACGCACGCTCATCATCTTGAAAAACACGTCACATGACGAACCAGCGATCAATTTTTCCTCGTCTACCTGCGAAGTGTTCTGGCCTAGTCTGCCGTCCGATCAGAGCAGGGTTCATCTTCTCCTGGATTCGTGGGCAGCAAATCGTGACCACAGTCTTCCGGATGCTTTGACGAGACCGGGAGTCGAGTTCTCCAAGAGTCTCATACCGGGTGGATGCACAGGTCTCATTCAGCCGCTGGACGTGCATTTCTTCCGGCAGTATAAGTCTTTTGTTCGCTACATCACTGACGCCATGATCATCGGCTCGGACTTCAATGTTTGGCAACGGGACCGATTTCTCGGTTTGCAGTCGTTTGCCATATATCAGTTCAGCGCTCCACGTTTCAAGAACCTGATCCGCCACACATTCTTCAAGTCTGGATACACGGAAATCTATCCTGGGCCCTGGATCTCTCCCCACCAGTATTGCTTCGACTCGATCCAATCAGGCGACTGCTCCGCGGCGAGCTGTGCTGACTTGGCCTTTGTGAGGTGCGCACATTGCGACAAGACCTTCTGTGCAGGTCATGCCATTTTCATGGAACCTCACATTGACTGTGTCCAGTAAAATAAATCACGGGCTCGATGCAATAAAGTTTTCCATCGAGGTTTTCACGTTTTATCTGGTATTTTCAAAGTGCTCTAGAGAAGCGAGTATTCATCGTAGAAGGTTCATCAAAAAACCATCCGAAAGGGGACAAAATTCTCTCGAAAATGGTGGAAGAAATAGCTCGCTGATCTCGGGTCATATTCGTGTTGCTCTAGCTATTACTAGCTAGTACTTGCTCGCTCACACTCCAGGCTAGACCTTCGACATCCAGAAAGAGTACAACTTTCCCCAAACCGATGCTTACTTGAAAACCTACGTAACGTGGGGAGAGAAATTCGTTCAGGTTGTACTTGAACTACGGTCGATCCTAGCGTTCGAAGAGGACGGATGGTAGGAGCCTCACCGCAGCGAGCGACACCTGATTGCGCGTAATTCAACTCACGGCTCCCACTACAAAGCGTCTTGCTGTCATCCTACGAGGTCCGAAACCGAGCGTTGTCATGAAGACGAACCAGGTTCCTGAGTAATTTCAAGCTGCCTCGTCAGCTATATGAAGTCACTGACTGAAGTATTCGAATCTGAACTCGGTTCGACGCAATTACAGTTCTCTCAATGACACAGGTACAGGGTGTCGCGGTCGACATGAGGCTTCCCGCGGCCTATTTTTCGAGAAGCATAGCACAACATCGTGGGTTCCGGCTTTGTCGCGTTCGAAAGCGGACCAAGAGTTTTCAAACTCATCAGATCATCGTCCAAGACGGTCGTCTAGAGGAAATCCAATTCGAGAGAACGGAAGAATATCATTTGGATTCGTCGAATGTCAATCCATCGGTTAGAAGGGGTCAGGAACCTCGTGGCTCGGGAACATATCCATCCGGGAAAGTGGACGATTCATGAGAGGGGATCCCCCCGTCGTTTCTGGGGAAGTTCCTCGAAACCCCTCTCGAATAAGCCAGACATCCCCAAATTCCACAATCAACGAGATTGCAGAAAAGAGAGTACGGAATTCACGCAGTTCTGACTTCGTAACTTCCTCGATATGCTGGCGTGAGAAGCAAGTTTGGGATTTAGAGGACAAAATCGAAGCTCTGTTACCCAGCTCTCCGACGCGTCAAAGTTTTCGAAGACCAAACCTCGACGAGCGTTGATACATCGCTGCTTCTTTGTGGTCAGAGGCGTCTTGGTGCTACTGTGCCACCCGGTACGTTCATCACATGGATGCCTACGGGGATGTTGGTCGTCACAATTGCCAACAATTGCCACAATTCGTTCCAATTGCAATATAGCCGAAAACGGGATCTTCCACACTCACGGTTGGCTCGGATAGCTGTGCCACGAGCGCGTTCCGAAATCGTCATTGATGCAACCACGCCGCCCCCCTCCCCCTCACCCCCTGTCCCGGCGGATCGACCCACTAGGTCAATCGCCGCTTGCCCTTGAATGAAGCATGCCGTCGACAAGTTCAGACGTATAATCGACATCGGTCGCGTCCAGCTGCATGCACGACCGCGAGGAGCTTGCTCGTTCAAGCTATCAGTTGCACCTCCTGAACCCTCTTTCCTGCTCACGGTCTCATCTTTCCGGCGAGAATTTCAAGGAACCGCCGATACCTCTGAACTCTTGAAAAAAGGGCCAAGAGGTAGACTTTTAAACTCGCATGGAGAGAGATTCCGGTCACGCGCCTAGGGAAAAGCGTCTGTGAATTTCGCGATGCTAGCAGCCGGCCCGTCGAGTCTCCTTGATACGCTGTGAAAGTGCACCCTGAAATCTGGTGCATAAGGAACTTCTCTCATGAGGTTGTTTTGCATGAAAGCCTATGAAGAACAGGTTTCGGTTTGACAGGGGCCCATAGAGAACGGAACGTCCTTTATACGCCAGATTTTCGGGTAATCCTACCGTTGTAGTCCGTCAGCCTCGCTGGTCTGTCGCACCATGTATCTCGCGGAACCCCGTGGTAGACCACGCTTCTCCGGAGTCGAGCCGGTCGAGCTGGCTCGAGAGTTGATGGCTATCTAGCTCGAAACGTCGAACCCGTACGGGGAACCATTCCGGGGGAAAGACAGAATCTCAAACTGAAAATGAATGTGATACCCAAGTTCCAAAGCCTTATGTGCAGCACTCCCCTGATTTCCCTCGTTGGTATGAGCTCTCAGCTCCGTGACGAAGCGAGGAGTGTCGGATTAGGTCTGACGAGCCGCCCTTGACACAGACAAACGGAACGAGGCTCTCGCTCCGCCGAAAGAAATGAGCCTAGCTCGTTCCTCCATGAGCCGCTGGAATGACGCGAGAAAGGGTGAAAGGGGTGAATGAGGCAGCGCAGAAGAGCGGGGTGGGGGGGGGAGCAGGCAGAGGCGGGGGGTTCGCTGACACGTTGCGTAAGCGCATGGCACGCGGTATGTTTCCTTCGGCAAGGTTGTTAGCTAGCATCGTCACCGGAGCGAACATTGACCGCAGCCAAGGTTATCGCTGGGCTCAGAAAAAGCCATCGTATGCGGGTTTTTTTTGTGCTCCCAAATCTTTGATTATATATGCAAATGTCTCTTCTCTGCCTGTGTCATGGCCAAAGTCCTGTGATGCCCCCGACTCCTAATCTTTCTTTCGTTGACTGCAGCGAATCGGATCAAGCAAAGAGCGAAAATCACCGATGCGGTGGGGGGTCCCCTCCCCCTCCAGAAGATTCTCATATACGGAAGCGCAATATACACGGAAAACGCGATTTCCGAAGAGTCCCATGGATCTCCTTATCCGCACATCTCCGTACAGGATCCCGCCAAGCTGTTCTTCAGTGGATCATGAACTAAACGCTGACGAAATCCGAGTGTTCACACTGAGGATCTTCCCTCGTCAGTCAGAAGTTGATTGCATAAAACAGTGACCTCGAGTGCTCCAATAACGCGGAAAGAGAAGTGACGTCACGGTTCACAAGCAGACGGAGTGTTAATCTGACGCGTCAGCGTGTCAAAACCTTCTAAAGAATCGGAGCCTTCTAGATGCCAGAGGAGTGCGGTCCGGGCTCAGTCCTGGAGGGTTTAGTAGGTATTCCCCAAACGTTTATTGGGCGAGCTTCACTCTTCCCTCAGCTGTCCGTAAATTGATTCCCCGGCCATTAACAACGGCCCAGAGACCTCCGATGACAGCAGAAAAAAACTGGAAGTCGGGCTGGCTGAGCGAATAGGTCAGAGTTCCCACCGAGAAAGAGTGACCTTGAATATGGAAGCCGAACGGTCAGTTCCGGAAATGAGGTGACATATTCAGAACAAGGTTGAAGCGTACGAGAATGAGCTCGCTTCAATAGGAGTTCACGACGAGCCCAGCCGATCCAAAAAGCGGTCCGATTTTCCCGATGCCAGATAAAGACAGAATAATTGAGCTCGATTTCGGTCAGACAGTTTGGATCTCGACCTCACATCAGTACAATGGGGCTTGAAATTAGAGCTCCTCCCGGACATCTCAATCCCCAACAGTAATCGCTTCTAAATCCGTTCGTACATTTTGCCTTTCGAGGAGAACCATCGAATCTGGATCGGAACGAAATATTGGCTTGAGCCTCGGGAGCCCTTGTTTCGAGGCAATGATAAGAGGAAGCATGCTTTGCAAGAATCATACGTAGCTTGAGGCAAGGCGTCCGATGGATCCAGCGCCATCCCGATAGTAGCAAGACTCGCTTCATTGTATGTGACCTTGGACGGTTATTCCCTCTTCTCAAAGTTTGGCGGGATTTTTGGATGCCAGCATTTTGGAGGCCTTGAAGTCCTCCCTGAACGAAGTGAGACGCCGGATATCCACGAATCGAGAGTTTGAAGATTTAAAATGCAATCTAATTCTTCCAATCCAAGCCAAGTCGAGTCGAAACTAGGGTGGGCATCGTTGGAACAATTACGGAACATCAACTCTGGTTGGAACGGGTCTTGGATGGAGAAACATCAGAGCGCAGTCTGTCTTGTTAGGTACTTCTCGTTTTGTCTGTCCTCCGACTTCGATAAGCCGGGACGTCGCAAATATTTTCAATTCATGTGATCCGACGGTTATCATGGGCTCGATTCCCCTCCTCTGCACGCAGCAATCGCGTATCGGTGCTTGGGTAGATCCGACCCGCCCCTCTTCACAGTCTCACCGAGGGTTTTCACTGGAAACTAAGCTCCCACTCATCCGGCAATTCCAATCAAACAGGAACTAGAGCTAATGAATGGCTACCTGGAGAATCCCTCCGACCCCGAGAAAAGCGACCGCGAGTTTGACAACTGCTGCCCTGGAAAAACTAAAAACTTCGCTTCGACAGCAAAGTCGAGTCGAAACTAACCTTTGACCACCTAGGGTTCTCAATGGAGTCTCGCGGTGCATGCATTGGTGTTCTGACTTCTCTATCTATGAGCTTGGACTTCCCAAAGATACTCAGCTGCGTTGTTTCAGAGTTTGAATATCCGGTTCTTGCCGACAGCCGGAGTCGCCGATCGTGGTATGCGTCAGTCTTTTTTGTAAAACTCCAGAAAATTCTGCAAGTATAGGCGAAGGTGACCAATCGTGCTATGAGAGGAATAGCCATAACTGCCTCAGAGGTTTTCGATTTCCAACCGCAATCTGTGTCCTGTTCCGGTATGATATGTTGTCAGAGAAGGCTAACGATCCTGCTAACTCGAGCCCTCATTCGAACATGCCGAGGGGAATGAACGTAATCATCTTGATAAGTGGAACGAACTCTATCAGGTAATTATTAGTCTCGCCTCATGACAAAAACTGAGCGAGTGCTGCTGACCGAGTTTCTGGCCAAATAGCCGATTATTGGCGCGAGATGGACGTATAATCAAACTGAGCAGTGCAGCGATTAGGATCTATTGTGAACATCGGCGAGGATCGCTTCGAAATTCTGACAGGCAGAGCGGTGTCCAAATGGTCTCGATATTTGAGCGAGACATTCCAAGGGATAGAAATGCGCCAACATCTTTGTCGTTCCAAAGCAATGAAGCGTTCGGGCACGCGTTTCAGTGCATATCTGCCAGTGCGTTTGGCAGTCCCTCTCTCGTGGACAACTGGACTGGCCTCAAATCTACTGAAGTACCTGGTCCACGAAGCCCCCCGTACCTTGCGGTCCCTGATCGTCATGCGGATGCTACTTTCGATTCGACAATCCACTATCCGAAACTTGGGCGACAGTATACCATCTTCTGAGTGGTGTTGATCGGCACTATCTCACTGAGCCCGTGAAGCAAATGGCGGAGGGCGTTCAAGTTGCTCGTCGATGGAGGGCCATCTCTTACGACAACAGATCACGGCTCTGAGGAGTCTTATCACCACTGGGGAGAAACTCAACAGCTCCTTCGACTTTGCAGGTCAGTGCCAGCCGCGCTGTTGTCGAATTGGACGACGCGGACAGCTCTGGACTCCTTCTGGGCAACAGGCAACTGGTTCTGGTACGTCACTCGCGATGTGCGCTGAATAGCGATGTTACAGCATTCGGAGCCGAAAATGGATTACAGAGTCAACTCATAAACTGAATCAACGTAACCAATACCATGGGTCCTTCAAGGACCCAAATATTATGCTGATAATGTACCATTCCTCCAATGTGGGAATATGAAGACCCCGAGACGGAGTGGATTACTTGAGAGGCCTAGGAAGGTGAGGAGCTGACCGTCGAGATCTGATACTCGCGCTACCCGTCCAGGTGATACTTAAATCATCTTGTGTGGATGCCTTAGGAATGTAAAGATGATCGCGGGAGCATTTGTGCGACCCTTCCACCTAGAGGGATGGGGGAATATCGCGCTCATGATTGAACGGCTACCTCTCGAGGGCACTCTAGACTGACAGTCGGAGGTTGCTTTTCACTCCGCGTTGAGAATTCCCTCATAACCCGAACCCTTCCGTGTGCAGACTCGTTCCCAAATCGTGAGCACATCCAGAACTTCGCGGGCTGACCGAAGGTGTATGTTCTGACAATCGTCCATAGTACTAGGTTCATCTTCGGTCTACTAAGGAAGACTCAGAGAACACAAACAATCGGTTTCCCCGCGGAGCTCAGGGTGTTTTCATGGTCGGAAACGAGTTACTTATACACAAGACTCTGGCGCAGTTGGAGCTACTCGGGATGGGAGCTGTGCGTTCAGGTCCTCCCGGAGCAGGAGCACTCGGCACGTAATGCGCGGGCAACGCAATTACTAGACCCACCTTCGAAGAGGCGGAGTGAACCTCGACTTTCGTCATAAACCCTCAAACAGTTGAGTGGCACACTCGCCGTGACGGACACGAGCTGAATGGGATAGCGCGTGCTATCCTCTCTTCGCGCTTCGTTTGAAAGCAGAGGAGTGTAGAAACCAGCGCGGCCGATCATGGTCCGTGTCTCTCACGGGCACCAACTTTCGAATCGATCCGTTCGTAGAGAATACCGAGAACGATATTGAGTCGTTTCCTGAATCGACATCAGTCGTGTACGAAGCCGAGCTGGCTCAAAGAGAAGGCTCCGCCGTCGCTCTGAATTTCATTTCATCTCCAAAACAGAAGTGATCCCGCAAGTGAGTGCCTCGAGTGTATTCTCCCGTATTCCACAACGAGTTGCGGCGATGGTTTAGAATCGAGAGCGACCGGAATTGGATTTCAAAGACGACTGGACAGCCCTAATTTGGAATCAACTATTTCGGAATCATCCGCTTGGAACTTACATTTGTAGGTTTGTGCTCGAGAGATGATATCTCGTTTACTTCGTTGGAAGTATTGACGTCAAATGAAATGAATGGGCACTATGTTTGGAAAGAATGTTTTCCTCCCGTCTGCCTGGCCTCTCCCGATGGAAACAACAATCAGAACCCTCCGAGAACGCTATTCTCAGATTTATGATTCGTTCGAATGCATGTTTCTGCTTGGAACGAGTGGAAAGTCCTCCAGATCCGGAGTTCAGGTGACGAGGTCATATGAAGAAGGTAGGAACCGTACAGGATTTGATGAGTTGAGCCGCAGAGTTTGATTGCATGACTCGCGAACTTGAAGCGTCTTCCATCAGCGTCAGTTTGAACTTCGGCCACGTGAACGCACGAAGACCGCCAATTCCAGTCAAGTGCAAGGATCCTATTAACGATCAGAACAGCTACGAATCGTAAATGGATAGATGAACTGCTCGTGCGTTTATTACGGACACTGAACCCAAGATGGCACTTCGACGCGCATTCGAGTGCTCTCTAGCTTGACAGGCTTTATTGCTCCGAAGGTGAGATCAAGGCTATAAGGTCAGACTGAGTTGTTTGGGATGGAGCATTCTGCGAGCCCACCTCGAGTGTAGGGCTTCCGAGGTCAGGGTGCTGGTGATCGTGGTTCCACATCGGCAGGAGACGTCGATATGGCTTCGCGGTGCTCTTCGGATATATTCGAATCTCGTGTACGAAACCGAGGAATCGGAACCTGAACACAGCGCAATCGATAGAACGCAGTCCGCTCCTAGAGGTCTTCATAGGGAACCGAGGATACACTACTTGGCCAATATAGCAGGTAAACATTCCACGGAAGAGAGAGCCCGAATGAGTAAAAAAGGCAAACACCATTTCCTCCCACAGATGTGAAATTGTTATGAAGCCGTGATGACCTAGGACGGACACGTCACACAGAGTCAACAGGCCCCGAATAGTCTGCTCACCGTATGCCGCGCCAAAAAACGTGACTCCAACCTGGGAATATAAAAACTTGTCTGGACTGTCATAACCGGCTTGTTTTCCAACAAACACTCAAACGCGCGTCATTGTAGATGTTGACGCGCAGTTAGAATCGATTTTCTGAAATTGTTACGCTCGGAGATGAAATTGGAGCATAAGATGGGAGCGCAGACTGCACTCGTCTAATAGAGCCGTATTTACTTGAATGATTGTTTGCACAAGAGCCTCGCGGGAGGGCTTTGAAACAGATTTTGAGACCTTGCCGTCGTCTTCCCTGAGTCTCGAGACTTCTATGTATGTTTCGCTTAGCTGACATGCTCAGCATGCCGACGGCCTCACCTGGGCCGGTCCGTGGTGCGAGGCCGAAACCCACTTTCGACAGAGGGGGATGCATTTTGTGGAATCAAAACCATCAGAGCTCATTTTCCGCGGTTTCGGAGTTTCGGTATCGATTGGGAGGGAATCGAGGTCGGTTCAAAGAAGAATTTTTCGACTGGGTTGAGGACCCACTGAAACTCAACTATGAGCGATCACGATAGTCGCCATGCTCTATGAAATCAAGGATTCCTCCGGATCGGAAACCGTGGGTTATCCAACGTGAGGTACGACGTAGGATCGACCTGAGTTCCAAGGGTTTCGGCCTAGCGCGTGCCAGAAGAATGTACTCGGCAGAATGTACGAAGGGATCAATCGCAGTCAAGCTAGCCCACTTCCGCAACAACTGTTTGAGATTGGCTTCTGGACGGATGTTTCTAGCGAGCAAGGGTACTATTAAACTTGCCAACGAATTACATCCGAAAGAGAGAGAGAGCGGCGCGTTCGAATCAATTGCGCTCTGATCGATCGCGCTCAAAACTGGCCTTGGAGAGCGTCTGCGATTCAAAGCCCATCGCATTCGGTGAACGCGATTCCATATTCAGGCCGTCAAGAATCAGAACAGAATTCTCTCCAAGCATTGAGATTGCCAACATGAACCACGAGAACGACCATACGTAAATTTTAGCTTTCTACGTGCAATTTCCCGGCAATTTACCAACACAGAATCCAGAACCGCAGTAAGGTATTGGTGTGCCGGATGCTGAAGCGGAATCGTTGAGTGTCTGTGAGAACTCTCGATCTGTTCCATCGTCTATCCTACGCGCCTTGCTTCACAACATCCATGTATCTGCAGACCTGGTTTCTTTCCGAACTCAATTCGTTTCATCGTCCTCCTGCTCGGAGCCCCTTTTCCGCGCCTGTCTTCACTCTGCCCTGAGCGGAAGACAGCCTGTGAGAATTTTCTAAAACACATTCCGAAGATTTGGTGGGCGCGAACAGGGAGGACAGCGGAACGTGCCGCTGGGTCAGTTTTTCGCCCTAAATGAACGTGAGAATAATCATTCCTTAGGGCATTGCGTCACGGCGTGAACGCTTGTGCATGTCGTTAGTGTCGTTAATCGCTTGTGGAATTCCGCTGTCAGTCCTCGACGGGATTATCTCAAAACTTATGGAAGAGCTCTCGCACTTGGTCAAAAAATTTCTGCTCCGACTCTGCTGACTTCCGCCTCGATCACATTGCAAATCTGATGGGGCGACAGTAACGTTGACCACGGTTTGCTATTACGCTAGCGGTATTCACCATTATTCTCACTGCTTTCATTTCGAGGGTTGCAAGCGATGTAAAGAACAGGTGTGTGTCCGATTGCAGTGAGACTAGGAGTTCCTGGTCGTACTGACAGTGACGGGAGAAGCCGTCTCCGCCCCACTTACAATTAGTTACTAATATTAGCCTGACGCTCCGAGAGTCCGATTCAGCTTCCGATTTTGCGGGAAGCAATCTCCGAGCAGGAAGAAGCGGAAAGAACCACAGTCCAACCCTGCGTCCATTCTCAGAGAATTTCACGGGTCGCGTGGGATTAGCGAAGGAGCGGGGTTTCCGCTATGAATCTTGGAACTTCCGCGGCTTCTTGGAGTGACAAAGGGTCTAACTGGATGAGGTCTCCACGGACTCCACGGATGCCGGCTTTCCAACGCCGAGCCTGTCTGCCGCAGCCCTTGGAGTCTTCGCCGGTTTCCAAGCGTCGAGCTTGACCACCTCAGATTGACCTGGAGCCGCCCCAAAGTCGCATGCGTTCAGAATTCCAAATTTTCATCCATCAGCCTAAGACTGATTGGATTTTCCTTCGCACTCATATACTCGAATCACGAGGGGTTGCTCCAAGGCAAGGATTCAGATTGTGGTCGAGAGGACGTGGGTGACCCTGGTTGTAAACAATTCAAATGCAATTTTGCTTGTTGGGAAAACTCGTGGGTACTGAAACAAACGGGCTGCCTAAAAATCTCTTGATTGCACCGACTCTGGGGAGCTTTCGCTGAAAGAATAGGTGCCCAACGTCCGGACCCTCTCGGTCCAACAAAGAGTCACTCAAGAGAGAAACAGCCGTCGGGAATGGCGGTCCATCTCAATCCCGCGGAAAAGACCCACGGAAACTACTCGGAGTGGGATTTGCAATTGTATTCTTTATCGTTCAGCGAGCTCAGAAAGATACACTCACAGGATAAAGCCACGGAAGGATAAACAGTCTCCGAGCCAATGATCCAGCTACCAGCTTCACGAAATGAGAACGCAGCCCGCAGACTGGACATCCAGCGACCTTGAGCTCACTTGAGCCGAGAATCGCTTCAAGCTAGGCAATTATTGCCGGATGAGTTCGCTCCAAACGTCGTGGGAGTCGTAGACAACGCTTTCCGTCGTATGTTTGCGACGTTCCGCTATCGGTTCTGTCGCGTGATGGAGGAAAGACCCGCTTCCAAAACGTACGTGGGAAGGCGCTTGCAAGGACTCAAAGACCTTGGAAGAGGTCTTCGAGAGAATTGGCTCCCCCCTTGAATGCACTCCGAGGACAAAGACAGGGAATGTGTCGGATGCGGAACACACCGTCTGCGGCGGGTGAACACAGACAATATTGAGCGCTCCAGGGGGAGGGAAAGGTATTCTGACGGCATTTCCGATCCCGAGGAGTTTGAAGGATATGAGCTCGCAGCGGCAGATACTGCGGTGTGGTGACGTTTCTTCGTCAGAAGGAGGTGACAACGTTGAAGCTTCGGAATCTGGATCACGTAAATCAAGGTTCCAATCTGAACTTCGAGACTCGAATCTCGCCGCCGCGTACCTGAACCATCCGATACGGTACAAACTACGAAAGCTTTGTTGCGGGAACGAGAAGGCTCAGAAGACCCAGATAAAGCGGTCGGCCCTGGAATGCAAACATTTGTGATCGTATGGTTTCGCTTCCATTCCCCGGTCATTTCATGCGCAACATGCGTCCCTGAACTCGTCATTAATGTCCGCGAGATTGGGAGAAAATGTCTGCAGATATATCTGTATCTATATTTGTTTAGCACAGTGGTTCCCAAACTTTTCTTGCCGACGCCCCACCTGTTAAGAGTCCTGGTAGACGCGCCTCACCGTATGCATGGGCCGGGCAACCTTTCGACTCGCGGAGCTGCTCTCGAATTCCGGGACGGATGAACGGATGGGCCGATTATCCGGCGGACCGATTTTACTGTGTGCATCTGAATCGTATGAGTCTGCTCCATGAACATACGCAGGAAGAATCACACTTCATCGCGTATTTCAGAGAAAAACCGGAGCTACGCCAAGATGGCGCCCGGAGCTACTGGTAGCTGAAAATTCACAAAGCGCTTAAGACTATTCTATGACGTGGGCCATTTCTGCACAGAAGTCGAAATGCAAGAAGTCTCGCCGTCCGTATGCGGTTCCCCGCATTTGGTAGTAGGAAAAGTGAGAAGACACCCGCAGCAACTTATCGATAGATCTCGTCGCGGCCTTGCAAACTCCCAACCCCATTCATAGGAAATCATGACACTCACGATGCGAACTGACAACGCGAAGATGGACCGCAAGGTCTCTCGAACGGGTCGTGAATAACGAGCCAGGGAAATTCGAGGGCCTTTGAGTTGCGTCCTTGCCTTCGAATTGCGTGCCTCATCCGAGTTGCGCCATATTTGCCCATCATCCGTTGTAGGGTAGTCCCAACCTTTGGCGCTGATCGGGAAATTGGATGAAGTTCGAACCCTTTGGCAATGTCATCCCGAATTCTTTTCCTCCGGATAAATTCTCGCGCCTCACCAGAAAAGTCTCCGCGCCTCACCAGGTGAGGCGCGCCTCACAGTTTGGGAACCGCTGGTTTAGCATTTGTCCTGGCCGATTCGAGGAGAAACAACAGTGGGGCTTCAGTCTGACTGAGTTTCTCATACGAGAAGCATCCCTCTCAAAACTCTGTCGTTGACCGACGCAAATTGCAGGAGGATTCAAAATCGCACAACTAGGGCCGACACGCATGGAGAGAAGCGTTCCGTGCAGTAGCGCTGCAATTTCAATTTCAGAATCGGATTCCGAGGAGCGGCGCTCATGGATAATGTCTGAATGTGGGGGGTTCTCGCACAGTGCGCGAGTGCTTCTGACGGCTCCACTGGACAAATGGAAAGAAACGGACTCTGGCAACACTCGAATCGAGTCGGTGACTACAGAATTTGGTTCCTCGTTTCTACGCCTGATTCTTCTACCTCACAGCGCTGCCACGTTCAGATACCACTGTCGTCATTGTGTCGATATCTCCTCCGAAACTTGCGTTGAGAATAATAGTAGCGTCCATTGATGAACAGTGCTCGAGGACTTCACTTCAGTGGCGCTGCGGCGCTCCTTCCGCGCTACGCCTCACCGACAAGCACGGAAGTGATGAATAGGTTACAGCGGATTCACGGAAGTATCCCCCCGAGACTTGGAAAAGCCCGCCTCGGCAAACGTCGCAGCATTTGTTCCGGAGCGTGCGAACAAGTTGCGAAATTTTTCGCGTTGCGAGAGAGTTTGTCTGCTGACAATGAGCTGGGCCCCGAGTTGGTGCCAAATTTCTGCTTGGTTCTGTGCCGGAAGCCGAACATGCCTCAAAAGTAGCTCGAAATCTATAAGTTCCCCTCAGTGATAGCTAGCGGGATCGTATCCTGTCGTTGCTCTCGGAGGGATTGAGCCGGAATATGTGCGGGATCCTTTCCCCGGATCTAAGTCCGACGTTGACAGCATCTGGTATTGTATGGAGCCCGGCCGTGACACCGTTGGCCAGTTGAGAAAGCTCATGGTGAAAGCTTGGACTGTACTGCTTTCCTTCTGATCTGGAGATACGCGTCCCCGTTCCTCTCGGAGTCGAGAGGCAAGCATCCTGAAGGCCAGAGTCTTACGAGCTGCGCAGTATTCAAGAACCGTATTTCAGCTCGTTCCAGATTTGATGATCGAGCATGACGCTTCTACGCCTCGACATTTCGATAATACACTAGATCGACAGAATCTTGACAGAACTTTCCGGGTGGGGCGTGAGCTGGCTCCGTCCGTCTGAGAAGGCTCCGTGCGGATACACACAGGCAAGGGGTGCAGGCAAGACGATTATGGGTGTCATTCTTTGATGCAAGCAGAAAAAAACCGGGAGCGTCTCGGTCGGTGACCGTAGACTTTCAGACGTAAGGTACGTCGTGGAATGTATCCAAAGTTCGTGCAGCTCGGCGTAGGGCGTAGAGTACGTTTGTGGTCGCTGGTTAATGCAATGGTATGGATCAGTGTCTGAGGTAAACGGCGAGTCAGAGACCCGGGATGGTGTATGTACTCTGGTTGATGGTGAAAAGAATACAAAAGGTGGTATTCGCCAAGAGTTCGAGTTCCAAAGTTGGCGCATGCATCGGGCGAGCGTCTTGGAGATCGCGCGCGAACCAAAACCTCTCACAGACGGTACACGCAACTCCGTATTTTTGCTGCAGAAAACTGGCCTGGAATTCTGTTGTTGCGACAAGGTATCTAGCTTCGTAGCTGGGCGTCGGTAATCGGCATCGTGTCCGAGTCATCACGCTGACGTCGTAGATCATGAAGCCCCTTCCTCTCGGCGCCACTCGATGCCACTTCTGATGTTTGTCCATCCATAGCACATCGAGAGGAGTCAGACGCACCAGACAAATCGCAATAAACGATGATTCAAAATGTGAAAGATAACGAATC
This sequence comes from Neoseiulus californicus, assembly GCA_028455905.1. Lineage (NCBI taxonomy): Eukaryota > Metazoa > Arthropoda > Arachnida > Mesostigmata > Phytoseiidae > Neoseiulus > Neoseiulus californicus. The sequence goes on along the minus strand of JAMQGS010000002.1, from coordinate 3,509,253 downwards.
GATTTGCATTGCATCGGGATGGGCGTCTGGAACGATTTCACAACGCGGGATTTTGTCGGAGCCTTTCATAGAAAGGAATGGAGCGTGTTCGCTCGGAATTACTGTAGAAAGAATGACAACTCCGAAGTTCGACTGTAAGGTACTAAACCCAATTGGAAAGCTTGAGTTAGTTTGAGTCGGAAGCGAAACTCTTGAGTTTTCACTCGACTGAGTATTGACTGACTTCCGTTACTGCGACTTCCGGGAGAAGCCAATGGCTGACGCGCGGTAAGACGTACCTTCCGTCAAAACTCAAAGATCATGTCATGCGCACACAATGTGGAATCGAGGGTCTCCGGCTGTCCAGACGGGCCTCTCCCCTCTCGGATACAGGTGTACCGCGAAGAACTCAAGGACTCGATCCGCGGACCTTCTTGTCCGAATGCACGCGCGCTCTGCACGACGATCATCGAAATCAGCTGAAGCTGTAAAGAATCGAAGAGGCTCACAGTATGGACTTCAATTAACGATTCGGTACTCGGTTTGACGTCCGTTTCGGTTTGGCGTTAGTCTGACGCTCTCTAAGAGAGAGCTGCGCAGGAATCCCGAAACCCTCGAAGCATTTCCGTTTCTGACAGGAAAGAAAGCTCGTACTCCAGATTACATCGGTGCGCCCGAAGGTGAGGACTTGATAAGGGGGGCGGAGTGTGCTCGCCGACCGATTGCACCGCAAACAACATTTTGAGCTGGGGATTAAGGACAGAATTCGTCGAGTCGGTGGTTCCCGATTGCTGCTAGGCTCATGAGCTTTACATCTGCAGCATATGTCGCGTGGTTTCAATTGGGTCGCTGCATCTGGCCCTCCCAGAATTGGAAACCATCTTGAAGTGTTCGCTGTGTCGTGCGCCTAGCTGATTTCGGGTGGAGATCCCGTGTTCATTCGAGGGAGAGATACAGTAGGTAAGCACGTCCGAAAAATCCGTCAGGCGATACGAGCGGAGTATGAGGATGACGACTCCAATAGGGATGACCTTGCATGGATTCGGCCGGTCCTACTATGCCCGCGCTCTGTTAACGTGTTTCAGCTATTTGCATGGCGGTCAAATTTCACAACGTTTCATGAAAGGAAATGCATTTGTGGGAGTGATCAACACACGAGGGCGAGGCGCCACGCTATTAGGTCGAGAAGCTAGCAAGCAACGCAAGTTCATCGATTCAGAGGCCGAAGTTCGCAGATGATATTGTATATCACCTCAACAGTGCTCAGTGATCCTTGATAAAATCAAATAAATTTATCCGGAGCAAGAACGAGCACACAAGGGGACCTTCTCTTACGGAAAGTTCGAGATGGAATCGGTAGGGGTCAGGAAATGTTGTTGTTGGGAAATTTTCATGGGCCGGATTACGTCCTGAAACTGATTCTATTGATTGAACTGACTGTCGTGGTGTGGCGGTCAGGACGTAAACTTCGGTTGCAATCATCCTCCACCAGGGGCAACATTTCCTGACCCCTACCGATTCCATCTCGAACTTTCCATTAGAGAAGGTTCCCTTGCCAGTATGTTCAGCAAGGAAACGACTCATGTTTTCTTCGCGACTTTGAAGGCTCGCGACATCAATCAAACGGTGTGCCGAAAAAGGGAGTCCATTGAAATCCGAAATACGCCACTCGTGATCTGGAGCGTGCTGAATTGCTGAGTCGATCACTCGAATCACTGATTAAGGGGAGTAACACGGAGTAGTAATTCGGGAACTTCATCCGTAAGCGTTTCGACGACGAACGAATCAAACTGCGATGAATATGTTCACTAACTTCCCGCCCCATGGCCCGGGGGGTCGAGGAGCTCGGATCCGGGAATTTGAAGATTGGGAAGTTACAGCGATGAGGCCTCCCCGCTTGCGACGCGGCTAGGTTGAGTTCCCCAAGCATACAGCCAGTGTCATGATGACTGTCCGGGCTCCTTTTCCGCAGTGAGAGAGGGAAAATTGGTTCTTTTGAAGTTTGTTGAAGCTATCAATGTGGTTCGGAATCACGCGCAACTCCGCATCGTGGCTCGATTCCTCTCCTCTGCAGCATATTATCGAGATTTTGATCTGCGTAAAAACCGATTCCGAAGAGCGTATCCCCGATTTCCACAGCCATTCGGATACTTACGGACTACTTCGACGCCGAATGCGAGTTCGTCGAGCTCTGGTCGCTCATCGTTCATGTAGAACGTCGATTCCGGACTCCTATCTAAGTTGCGACTCCGGGTCGAGGGACTGATTTTCTGAAAATTTCAGAAGGGTACCCCCTTAATGAAGAAAAATAAGCCCCCTCCCAGGGAAAATCCTGCATACGCGCCTGGGATACTCATGGTCAGTATATCATCGTGAGAATGGCTCAAGGTATGAGAATGTTCCCCGGGTAATCCCCTTCTCCTGGCATTTGACGATCATGAGCTTCTGTATCTTTTATTTGCGACCTCCAGAGAATCTCCCAACAAGTGGGACTAGGAAGGGGGCCAGATTGCGGCCATGGCCAACTGGTTGCTTCTCCGACATCGAACGTGAAACCGAAATGGGAACCATGGGAACCATCTCTGTGGAAATCGGTCCAGGGCGAGGTTCGGGCCTTATTCTCCCACAGGAAAAAAACCTCCAGAGTCCGAAAACCGGTCGTCCGATGAGTTACCGTCCTTCATAGGCCTGCGCTCTCCTTCTGAAAGGAGTCTCTAATCTGCGAAACATTCTCGTACCACTCCGAGAGGCTCGAGGGATCTCAAAGATTCGATTTGCAAGGACCATCGGCCTACATCTGCGATGGAAAGTCGTGAAATGTTGTCTTAGAATTGAGGGGAGGAGAACGCGTGAGAGAAACACTCATGACCAGAAGCGTATCGTGCACGCGCACAACTTGCGGAATTCAATGAAGTAGTTCTTCAAACTGCTTGAGACGATTCCCAGGAGCTCAGTATCGACGTCCAGGGACCTCAGAACGAGTTCCATTGTGTTGACGATGAGGAGAGCAGACTACGGTCGCAATTCAGCTCAGCTCGCTGTGGTTCAGCTCTAGTACAACTTAGGTTCGAAGACCAGAAAGTCTATTTCGTTCACTTGGCGGAAGCCGATACTTTGGGTGTCAATTGGAAAGGTCTTCCGCGCTCGTGTCGACGAATAAACGTGTCAGCCAGGATAGGGCGATTGAGGTCCGCTGCCGCTTTTCAATAATGTAAAACAAGATCGTAACAGAATGTTACATCTCACTTGCTTTTCAAGTAAGGCCGGATGTATGGTTATTCTTGCCCACGTGTCGGAAGTCGCCTTCGTGCACTCATAGACAGGAGGATCCCGTGACTTCGATGAGGAAAGCAATCAGCCAGTTCCCCCGGCTTCATTTCAACCGGCGGATCCTCGTTTTCTCAATTATCCCCAATGGGGATTTGAGAGGCTGTCTGAGCTGTAGGCGGGAGATCTCATGATTCTACGAAGAACATCTCAAATGTCGTAAACAGGCATCGTCGACTGGCAGGGTCGACATCATCCCATCATACAATATGAACATGAAGCTTACAGAGCTAGGAGTGCCAAGTCCTCGACTACTCCGCCCCCTTCCTCGGAAAACTCCGAAATCATCAAGGGTTCCAACGTTGGGAACACGGGTTTCTGACGCAGAATCTTCCTCGGAACGACGTATTTTTAGAAATAAAAGCTGAGAACTCCCTCTTCGAAGAAACAATAAAGAGCCGTCGCGGCCGGAGACCGTAGACTTTCAGACGTGAGGCTCCTCTCAGAATCGACTTGAAGTTTGAGAGCTTCGACGTAGCGTGTGGAACATAAATGCGTTCGGTGCGATATGGAATAGGATGGATCGTAAACGTGAGAGACGATGCTCATAACAACTGCTTGAAATTGAGCTCATGGTGCTGGTCAAGATTGCTGACTGATCAGTTTTCGGTTCAACCAGACCCCGTCAGTGACTCCTCGTAGGACGACCAATCGGTTTGCCTGAGGCTGACCACTCTCACCAGGTCGTGAATATTTTGAGGAACGAGTTGAACCACGTCTACGGAAGATGCGAACGTCAATGAACAACGAACAGAGATGAATGACACGGGATCACCGGCATTGGAATGCTAAGAGACTGAAAAGATATCTCAACGCTGACCTCTCATGGGCGGGGGCGAAATCCCGGAATGAGTTCCACCTCGGAGCCGAAGTCTCGGAGCTGGGAGCAGGCCTACGGCATCGGCCCGAATTGGTTCCAGAAGATGATGTTATGAGGCAGAGGTTCTCTAATTTGGTGCCGTCGGCAACCAAGTGTCGCGAGATGGGCTTCTTGAGCATGGGGCGCGGCCGCCGGATGGAGCCAGGATGAAACGATGAGGCTGTCTACGGGGGCGATACCCAAGTGGATCCGACCATACTTCTCGGCGCATGCGGAATTGATTCCAGGATCGGTCCGATCAGGAACCAAGTAAAAGATACAGTGAAACCCCGTTAAAGCGGACCCCATTAGTAGGGACTCCCCGTTAAGACGAACGTGATGCGTCTCTCCCGGTCCAATACCATCCATGATGATTTTATCCCGTTAAGGCGGAGATGCCACTGTCTAACTCGTTAGGAGGGACTCAAGGCTCCTGTCCCGCGGAGTCCCTTCTGACGGGGTTCTACCGTAGTTCCAGGTGACAGGACAGATTTCTAGTGTTCGAAACCTCTTTTGCCGATTTTTTTCCGGTTCTCCAGGGTGAGCATGTGACCGACTCGCGTACGGTGTTCGGTGAACGCGCTCGCGCCGTGTTTACGAAGCTTAGGATGTCGGCACCAAATCCGCTTGTTCAAAACTATCCGGAGGGTTTCCGATGTCGAACACCTTGTTATCTTGAACATGATCTGGGTCGGCCTCGCTGCGATTTCCAGAGAGCGGATTCAAATGGACCACACTCTCCTTTGTGATATTCGAAACACTTCCCCGGTGAACCGTTCTACGAATAGCAGGAACTGTGCTAGAACGGCCTCGAGGCGGAAGTGTTCCAAAGAATTCGCGCAACTACGATTGATTGGATGTTGGACGTGCTTTGACAGTTTCGAGGTCTTCGAAGCATATTTATCGAGCTGCAAGTTCCCCAGTCGTGGGCAAAAACCAAAAACGTCCATAGAACTGTACGCTCTCTCCTGGCGAAAGATCGAAGCTTTCTGCTAGGTATCGATCGTTTCTCGGAACCCGTTCAAATCATCACAAAAAAAAATGCCTAGCGTTCGAACTGCGGTTGAACGTTGAGGTTCCGCAGAAATGCGGAATTCCGGGAGGGAGTGAGTGGAGTGAAAAAGTCCCAGTCAGGGAAATAAATGGGAGAACCTTCATGTTTCACCTCATTGGAGGAACCCGGATGTTTCTTGCAGAAAATCCTGTCTCTCACATGACATAATCCTTCCTGGATGAAATTTCGTCGCAAATCATGACACTGGAGAAGTGTGAAAGGAAAAGTGGAGGAAATCTTTGTTGCGCGGGAGTACCGAAGCGTATTATCTGGTGGGTATATTTCGGCCCCGATTTTAGAGCCGTCGCCGATTGCCGTTGCAACGGCATTTTTTGCAACAGCTCCGATTTTCTGTTTCAGACAAAAATCATCAAAAAACCTGATTTCTCTGTTTCAACGCGCTCTCACCGCTTACGAGGCATCGTTTTTTTTTTCAACATAAGGGTAAAGTTTATTCTGGATATTTCTGGTTGCGCATTCTTATTACGTGTCTGCAGTGGGCTTAGCCCGTGGTACAGCCACACGGAAAATAGTACGTTCTGTTCTAGCTCTTTTTCTTCCCAAGGGGGGGGGGGGAAATAGCGAAGCATTCCTATATATATATCTTCCTATATAATATCTTTGCTTGCGTAGTGCCGTTTCAGGGTTTCTTTGATGAATTTTCTTCTCACGACATATGGGTTTTCTATATAGTCACGTATGTTTTCCGGTAGATGGTTGAATAATCTGATGAGGTTTGGGATCGGGGTTTTTCTGTTCGCACTTCTATTGATACTAGTCGAGCTCAGTCCAGCTTCTCGAAATCGAGTGTCATAGGCATGCTCCGGTCGTGGCAGATGGTTGATAGCCGTGAAGGACTGATATGTTAGTGTGGCGGCGTACATTTTGTCAAACTCTAGGATTCTTAACTTTTCCACATTGCCATGGGGCCCCGCACGCTCATTGGCCTCTGGTCCTGGGCTCTCACCGCTGTCCGGCGCCGGAGCCCAAGGAGAGTCCACTTCTCGTCCCAACGTGGGGGGGGGGGCCCTGGGGCCACAGGCTTGGAAGGCAGATCTGCACCCGGGCCCGGGAACCGGATGCTAGGCCAGCAGGCCAACAGGCTGGTACCTATCCATGGTGACACTGAGAGCCCAGAATTCGGGCACAGGCCAAAATACTTTGGCGATTCCTGCGTTGGATTCGCCGTTGGATTCACAGAAAACGCAAGGACTCGTTCTAGGGAGCATCCTGAGGGAGTTTCCCATGTCAGAGGGAGAAAACTCCTATCGATTACATAGGTTTGGAGTATTCCGCGACACTGACCAATCGCCGCCCTGGCGCGGCGCGGGTATTCCGTGTCTGGCTAGAACCATGTCGGGGTCTAAACAGGGCACGTTAAACTATGCTCCAGACTTCAATAGGGCTCTCTTCGAATCACTAGCGTAGCCAGGGAGGGGGGGCCGAGGAGGCCATGGCCCCCCCAAAAATTTTTGGGTCGCCCACAGGGCTCCATGTTAGAGCTCAGCATCATCGTCCGTGCCCCCCCCCCCCCCCCCCCCCAAGAAAGTGAAGAAAATGGTCTTGCCCCCCCCAAGGAAAAATCCTGGCTACGCGCTTGCTTCGAATCCCCGGTTTGGATCAGCCAGAATGAACGCACCGTGACCAACAACGTGGCGGGGAGACATTGCCTGGTGAGCGGTCCGTATCCTGGAGAGTAGGTCAGGATTAGTGCCCGAAAGGACCTCTTATTGTTAGTCGAGAAGCCTCAAATGCAGAACACAAAGCCTTTCTCAAGCGTTAAACAAACAGCAAGAAGGAGGAGAATGGAGACATTACGCACAAAGTCTGTGGTCTCTCCAGATGTAGCTCATGTTACTCCCGTTCTTCCATGGCTATCACGCCGATTCACCATCCGTGCAATCCGCGGCTTAATCAACTTTCCATGTTGGAGCCTGAACTCTCCCCGCTCGATAGAGGGTTCAGGTCCGACCCGCACAACAGGCACTAAATGTTCGGAAGAGCAGTGAATGCGATTCCAGAGGACCGTCGAAGTCGTTGTAATGTTGTACTCGCATCGTGGTCGTCATTCGTAGTCACGATACGAACCATACGGACCCCCCACATTCACAATCCCAGAGGAACACTTGATTCCGGGAGACCGAGAGCATCCGATCGCGAATAAAAAGCCCACACGCGAGCGTTACTGTCCGAAGGCTAGGAACGCTTGTCGCCGTGTCACTATTCCGACGCTATTTTTTGATTATCGCCAGTTGCCACCAGTGCGCTCAGATCGGCCTCCGCTCTAATCAGAATTCCATTCAATTCGTCTCTCCTTCCATCAATCCTGTACTTTGGTATACACAACAGATCGGCACTCTTCGCCGTTATGGAGGACTGCGGGAGCTCAATTCGAATCTAGGTGAGGTTAGTCTGCCGAATGATCGCCATATTCTGGTCGGAGCTCTCATCGGCGTAAGTGGGCGAGAGCGGCCGCCCTTCATATTGCCGAAGAGTTATGAAGGATCAGCGAAGCTCAGAGGCAGACCCGGAGGGCCCACTTGGAGCAGTGGGAGACACTAGAAACCAATCGGCGGACCTTTGGGTATTCACACGCAACGATGCCCACATTTTTCTGCAAACAGTCACCCGCTATCTGAGTTCCGCCGGCGTGTTTCCAGCTCTGATGTTTTACTTGGATTCAAATGTTGGTCAATTGGGCTTGTGCCCCGCCACGGGGAGAGAACTGTGGCCTTGAAATCCATGAACCTCGATCATGCAACTGGCGTTTTCTTGAAAACTCGTTGGAACCGCCATCGCAAGTTGCTACTTAGATGCTTTGCCCCCACGCTGCGGGTGACTGACGATGGCAAACCAGCCCGAAAGGAGCATTTCAGTTTTTTCCTCAATCGTAGTTTCCCTATATGATGGGTTTCGAGAACATCACACTGACATGCACCATGTCGGCGTCATCATGCTTTTTGAACTTTTCAACCAGAAGAAGACCGGGGTTTTGTTCAACTTACTTCTCTATGGGAAGGCAGCTTCCCGATGATCATTGATTTCACCTCACTTTATTATTTTGGATCTCCGGTTCCCCAAGGGATATTTTCCTGCGACGGCTACAATCTTTCCGATGAAATCAATTAGTAGATGTTCGTTTTCGACGAGACGTCGGAGTTTTATTATTTCGGTGAAAACATGGAAGCCATGAGATGGCACGGAAACGGCACGGAAGTTTTTGAACTTTTCCAGGGGAAGCTAAGGGACAAAAATAGTGGAGCGCCAAGGTTGACGCAGCCAATATGAATTCGTCCACATGGCACATCGTCCCGCCGTCATCGGGGACATAAAAACATCCTGAACTGGGCTGTTGTCCTTCTGTTGTCCTTATGTTTCGGAAGCGCGCAGTTTCGACACTGGTTCTAAGACCGACGAGTGCTGCTGGTCGACCCACGAGAGTCGTCTCAGGAGGCGGCTGAGCCTTACAACTCCTGTAATTGGTAACCTTCGAAAGGGAGAGGGCCAGAAGAGACGAACACGCAGGAAAATTGTCGCCCCTCCGACGATGTTGTTGTGAAAAGAGTTTTCTGGGCTCCGGAATCCCAGAGCAACTCGCTATGACGCAGGCCGGAAGCCACTGTTGGCCGTTCTAAGTTTTGTCATCTCTGACATCGAGGTGGATTTTGCTCGTGTGCAGGTTATTGAAGTTGAAATGATGACAGCTCGGGATGTGGACGATCGCGCCCTGTCCGTCGTTGCTCTGTGAGGAGAGGCTGGATATTTCTTGGTCAGAAACCTCGCCAATCCGGCCGCCTACGCGGAGGAGGCAGTCTCTGCATGCCTTGGGCACAGAGTGGTCATTCCGGCGCAGCCGTATCCAAAAACGGGTCTGACGATTACATCGCAAAACGGAACTTTAAAACAGCCGAGCAGGCGAAAGGCTTCGCACCTCGGAGCATATCAACTCGATGACCCGGATTACCTCTAGGACAGTGATTCTCAACGGGGGGCGCGAGAGAATTCTGAAATCAGGAACACTTGGTGCAATTAGCGGCCGATTCCTGAGCAAGGTTTGCTGACATGGAAGGAATGGTTTTCTTCCCTTGGCTGACCCAACCGTTTGAAACTAATTTGTTCGACGTTGGAATCGAGTACCAAGACGAGATTGCCCAGTTGCAGCCTCTGCTCAAATAACGGGGTATCCTCGTGTGGCTCAGTGATGATGTATCCGAGAAGTTCCAAAGAGCGACTGCGTATGCGCGCGCCATTCTGACTCATTCTGCGCCGACGTACTCGGTAGAGTCGGGATTCAGCGTAGTGACTGATCTACAGTCACAGGAAAGTAGCCGTCTGGAAACCATCCTCAGAGGAGATTGGAGATTGGAGCTGACTGAGCTCGAGCCCAGAATGGGCAATTTGTGTAGGCAACAACAAGCTCAACCGTCCTATAGAGTTGCAAACGAACTAATTTTAAGGTTGAGTCGTAAGCCGAACGAACGCGATCAAGTTGTGGGTCCACCTTTGTCTTGATCTCAGGAGGCTCATCGCTTGGACTAGGGGGGGGGGGGCACGAGCAATTCCTCCAAGCGTCAGGGGGGGCGCGGGACGAAAAAGGTTGAGAAACACTGCTCTAGGAGGTCCGCGCGTTTTTGTGGATATGGGCAATCAGCTCCTTCACTGCTGTCATCGAGTTGTCTGAGGGGTCTTCGGAAGTCAGAGATCGCTCAAAGAGAATAACATGCAAGGCACGTGAGCGTGTGCCGGTTAGTCTTATAGATTGTGGACCGGGAGAATTTCAAAGAACATGCAAGTGAAGACGTCTCTGTCAAGAGTCAGAACTCCCTCCGCTCCAATACATCTCGCATGGGTAGTCATGTTTATTCAAGATACTCTTTGATCGTCGCAAAGATATCGACTGAGAGTTGATAGAAAATAAATCGTTCTAGACCGCACTTCTACACACATGTTTATGTTTCCGAGATTCCATTGCTTGTCGATTTTGGGAAGTATTCTATTGGGTAAGATATTGGTCTCGGCAAAGAGACCAAATTGCAGTTGATCACGGATCCTGGTCGCTGACTCGATACAGTGTTGAATTGAGGAAGGTGGCTACTTTTGAGCAATCAGATTCCTGCCGTGAAAATAAATCGTGTTTCTCTGCTATGATTACATTGTTTTCTTATACTTTAGTTATCCCTGGAAGTTCCGTCTGTGAAGTGATTGATTCGGCTTTGATCGCCCAACTCTTCCTCGTCATCGTTCGGCCCAGTTCCAACTTGAGTTCGATCCCCCATCTCTTTATTAGATCGATGCACTCACATAATGGACTCGTATTCGAACAACCACCTAGTTTGGTCAAGAGTGCGCATTTAGTTTGATGCACACAAAATCGATACCATGGGGTTTCATGTCTGAACTGGCTCCCTCGTGTTCAACCAGGTCTTAGCAAATAATTGATGTAGTTCTCGTAGCCTTGTTTACATATCCACTGCTCCCACCCGTTTCTCTCAGCCGCTCCCTGCTCAACTCGTGCGTCTGCACATCAACATATACAGATATGGTTCTTTCGAGTTTAGACACTATACTCGACACTATCGCCTCAAGTCATTACATACGTGAGCTGTCGAAAGGATTCATCGGACAGGTTCGCTTCCTCCTACTCTCACCGGATGTGAGAGTCTACTTCCAGCTTTCGTCCTTCTCCAAATCATCAACTCTGCCCAGCTAGGTTCTCAATATTATCACAACACTCTGACGTTTCAAGTTGAGCCTTTGGCGACGAGATATGCTTCTCATCTCGCCTCTGAACTAGGCATCGGACTTCCGAGAAATCACATCGGAATGTTTCTCCGAGAGTTTGGGTTGTTTCGTGTGTTTCCAGAAAGGCGTTCGTGATCCTCTCGAAGTACATATATTAGGTCAGGATCATCGAAAGCTTCATCTTCATGGAAACTCCGAATTGAGAATTGTCGCTGTATCGTCATTTTGATATTTTCTTCACTTCGGAAATCGGGTCAGCAAGTTGGGAAGCTTCGGAGAGCTTGAAAATAAACTCTGATGAGCTATCAAGTGCAACAGGCGGTGGACAAGAGATCATCGACGTGACGCTCGCACCATTTGAATTCGATAACTACCACGCGAAGAGTTACATCCGGAATGTCGGGAGCATATTGTTATAAATGGGAATTCGACTTTGTTTGACTCTGGATTTGGCACAATGGATCTCATCGGACATCATGGGCATAGTCACCAACAGTTTAGGAGTAGAGATGAACTCCAAGAAACATGGGAACGGATAAGGGATAACTTCCCAGTCAAAGTTATTCCCATCACGTGAATGCTATACATTTATGCAATCATTAAGATCCGTCGGATACAAAGCCCTTCGGTCTTATCTAGGGTAAGTATTCCATGTCGGCGATCGGGAGAAACTAGATCCTCAGATGAGATTCCCTGCAGTTTCTTGGCTCCCATTTTACAATGAATATTCCTCAACGTATCGGGTTATTTCAAGGAATATTGCCTTCAAGTGCTCCACAACAACAGCGCAGTTTGCCATCTTCTGAGTTTAAAAAGAGCACGGCTGCTTTCGAAGTTGGTATTAGTTCGTGTCCGAGCCTCCGAAGATCGCCCGGATCGCTGCGAAATGCGTCGACAATGGAAGGTTTCATGGTCGACAACTCGAAGCGAGATAGAATCGATATTTCTGTTCATTAGCGCTCTGAGCAGAGCCGTTTTCCGGTGCTTGAAGTTGTTTCACTTACACAATGGATTTCTCGTCTCTGAAACGGAATCTGACAGTTTCGAGTGTATCAGCAATTCGTGCTGACGGTGGGGGTGTCGAAGCTATGACTGCATCCACACGAGCAATAGCTCGTGCTCCCCGTTGCTCCGGAAAACGAAGCGCTCTCGCTTCGAGTGAGCCAGGATCACACAAACTGTTCGCGAAGTTTTCTGTTGAGCTGATCGCGATCAATCACTTGCAGTTGAGCGTGTTTGCCGTTCAGCTTGATCGAGGCTAACCGACTTCCAAAGTTGGCCTGCGAAAGCAAAAAGGCTCTGATCAACCCGATTACTATCTTCCGCTAGAACATTATCCGCCGCAAAGAATCATATCGAATAGTGTCTGCTCGTAGACAGAATTGAGCTTTGTTGACATCAATCAATAGGATTCCGAACCTCTTGAAACCACAAAAAAAACTTCGGGAAAACGTCTGGATGCCTAAAGGGATTAGAACATACTAACCGAGGAAGCGAGGCTCTTAACGTAAAATGAATCTTCCCGTCTAGACGCTAGATCCAGATTATTCTGAATGATAAAACCATCCACATGTGGGATAGTACCTAGGAAATGTGAGTTTGGAAGAAATACTATACCATTGGCGGACTCACTTCGGTGAGAGTGGTCACCATTGTCTTCTTGGAGCTTCGCCTGGCGCGGAAACGAAAGGGCTTGAGGCCCCAAAAGTAGCGCGCCAGTTGCAGCTTGAAGAGTCTGGTTGTCAGTGTGTATAGAACAGGATTCAATGCCGAGTTGACCGGTAACAGAAATACCGCGACCCACGCGTAAAGTGTTTCATTTATGGGAATACCTGTAACCGATGCAGGAACCCCGTGAGAGTCGAGCTGTGTCGTCATCTGGCTCATAAACCCAAGTTGCATTCGAACGAAAGGTCGCCCCAACGTGCTGCTTTTTCTTAGGTCGAGTTATTGGTTTCGGCGGAGTGGAACTAACCAAGCAAGGCAACAATCTTGACGACGGCAATGGGCATCCAACATAAGAAGTCTGTGCCAACGATGAAAGCAAAACGCTTCGCGATAGCACGATCCTGAAGCTGCTGAGTCGAGCGCAGATTCAAGCGCGAGTCCGTGATGCTCAGAAACATACTGATGTAGGCGTACGCGATGAATGCGAACGCTAGCGAGTTGATCGTACAGAAGATCAACGCCGAGTACTCCCAGCCTGAAAAAGAACTCGATTGAATTCCAGCTTCGAAGCATCCGTTAGAACATAGTATGGTTCGAGAAGGTTCGTTTCGTGTGCCCTCAACAGCGTTGCGAACAAAACGGCTGAGTGATATATTTTCGTAACCAAGGACGACACGATTCAATGAAGGTGAATCTCCTTCTGGGAGGAACCCCTCCAGCAATGGTACACAGGTCGGAGGAGTCTGCTTCGCTCAAAATCGTCGTCATATTGGACTCTCATGCGCCGAGGTCATGCACACGACACAAGATTTCAGCAGAAAGATCAAAGATCTTCCGAACGCTTTCCGCACGAAGAAACAGCGAGCGCATATTTGCTCCCTCCGACCCATATTTGCGTTCCACAGATCGAGCTGTTCACTTGTTTCTAGAACTTTGGCCCGAGCTGCTTCGGAACACTGAGGAAAGAATGCGAACAGGGACTGCTAGACGCTGAAATCTGTGTGAACACTCTCTCTGAAATCGATAACCCGGGCGGAGCTCTCGAGTAAATCAGGTTCATTCTTTGTATCCTCGGAGCGAAGGTCACGTAACTCGCCCGTCAAATCTTAGAAGTCACAAACTTGTTCAGATGTATTTTTTTTTGTCGGATCGTGCCACAAACCAGTACATCCATCGCGAACATTCAGCTGATGTGACCCGCTCCCATTCGTCTTTGAACGCACCTCATCCATCAAAAGAAAACTCGGTCAGGACGCGAGACAAGACCGCGATGGAAATCCGCTGTGGTCAAACTTACCTTTGATATACGGTTTGTGCAGATGCAAGGGAAGGCAGACGCCATTGGAACCATAAAAAATTGCAGCGTACGAATCTGGTTGAGTGAGGGGATAGATCGCGATCACGCAGGCGGCTGACCACGTCAAACACATCAGCGTCCACGCTTTAGTGATGGTGCGTTTCTTGGTCGACAACGGATACATAATCGAAATGAATCGATCCGTCGTTATCACGGTCAGAGTGAACACTGATGCTTCTGAACTGATCGTGGCGATTGTGCCTGCAAAGAACGGTAGGAGCTGAATCTATCGTCTACGAGTCCGATGGAGGCACCGAAGCGAATTCTTCGAAGCTCCGTTAAGCGGCGAATCGGGCTTTAGGGCATGGGCATTAAGGAATCCGCATCCCAGGGGTCGTTCTGGGTCTATGCTTGTCTCATTTTCAATCTTCTGTCTCAGTCCCGTAGAGTCCAATATGCTTTCGTATATCGGCCTCGGGACGGATCGGCGGCGTCGAGTCACCCTTGACCGCACAATCGGGGTGACCTGGCAGCCTTGAGTTGTCACATGTGGAGAACAGAATGCCAAGGAAGCCATGACGGAACAGCGTATCACCGTTGGCTGTAAACAACAACTAAGACGCCAGAGTGGTCCGGGCTATCAGAGCCGTTGCGCGTGTGGATATAGATCCTGTCAAGCAATCTTTCTGGCCACGCAATAAAGTTGACGGCATCCGTAGCAACAGACGCCGTACGGTCTGATTCTCTTTACTTGTGTCGCGAACTTTCCGCGGCCGCCAAAATAACTTCCTCGGCGCTGAAGTTTCTCGTAGAATCATTCCTCGACTCTGTTTGATGGCGTCAAGTATTCAGAGGCGGGAGTTTGGTCACTTTTGACACTTTTGAGCTTCGTCTGACGATTCGCTTATCAAGGAGCGACATCATTTTCCTATGACACGCCGGAAGAGGGGATGACACACAAACATTCACACACGTCATTATCAGACAGTATTATATTAGACAGTTCCGACATATGGAAAATAAGGATCCGAACAAGTTTTAGAGTTGGCTACAGAACACTAGAAGTTGGCTAGAACACCAACAAGCACCCTGATCTCACCTGCGGCAGCGCAACTGACGGAGTGTCTCCAACGAAACTCATGTCGAATATATTCTCCACGAAACAAAACATCGTGAGCGGCGATGATGAAGAGATAGACCCCCATCAGAAAATCAGAGAAGGCGAGGTTTTTTATGTAGAAGGAGTGCACACGGTTGGGTTCTCTGAATAACATACGTCCTATGAGTACCTGCAAATGTCAAATTGACTCTGTTAGGCGGAATCGTTTCAGGTCTCCTCGAGTTTCGTCGTTACATTCCTGAGTCGTTACATTCACTATGTACTACAATCTCGGATTCGCATTCGACGAACCGGACGCCTCGAAGCCGCTCGAAACATGGTAACAGCCTTCGCCTTTCAAAACTCAGACGGCAATGGTATGGAAACCGTAGTCGGTCGCCGAAGCCGTCAAAGTCATGTATAAGGTGTGAAAGATGACTCTAAGCTCTCTTCCTTTTGAAGAAAGTCTGGAAGATCTGGAGTGTGGGATGAAATGGTCTATGGCTCCTCTTCCGTGTACAGAATTCGTTCGGGCATCCTTGATGTCTAGTTACAAATCCTTCATTTCGATTTCGGTACCCTATGCGCACTCTGAAACCCATACGATGGGAGACGGCGGGCGGTCCTTATCCAAGCCGAAATTCGAAGTCAACCGAGCTGACTGTCGGGAATATTTCTTACAAGCAAATTTCCGAAGCATGCCATGACAGCGATGATCCACACAAACACTCGGAGAAATTCACTCCCCAGCAAGTTATGGACAGAGGAGATTCCGTCACCCGGCGGATGACACAAATCCACTTGTGGCACCCACAAACACATTGCGAACTCGGTGAAATATCTGTGAACAAAATTTACAAGGCTTACTTTCGAAATCGGTTCTGAATCCATAGGAGAAACGTCGAGAAACCCCACGAGAACCGAGAACGGGTTTCGAAACCCTCGAAATGAGGAAGCGCTAATCCCGCTCTCGCCAAAGTTTGCACCACCGTTACCACCATAACCACCTCCGAGCCCGTACCGGTTGATTCCTCTCTCAAACGAGCGCGCAAACTTCGAGCGTTCCGCCCAGCGGGAACTCCATGCCTTGATTCAAATCGAATCATACGTCTCGGATCAAAGTGTGAATTCCCAAAGTCGCGTGAATGATTTCTCGACGGCAAGAGGTATCGACGATCAGATTTCTACTTCTTCATTAGTGCCTCATATCACAGCGATTCTGCATCAGATCATCAAAGAGACAGAAGAACGCCCTTGAAATTCCGTCATCTTGTTTCACCTTGAGCGCAGCCAATTTGTTGTCTGGGGCGAATCGTGGCAGGCGCTTTGCTCCCAGAGAACCGAAAACTAGAAATAAAATACTAAAGCGAGGACTTACGCGGTTTTAAGCTTCCGCAACTCTTGGAAGTGTACCTCCCCTACTTTGCTCAATGGGTTGTTCTCCATGTTCCTGTGAATCGAGAGGTAAAGAACAAAAAGGTGAGGACATCAGTAGTTTCGTCGCGTCGACAGTAAACCTTCAAAAACTTTTGAGCCTCATGTAGTTGTACTCACAGAGACTTGAGGTTGGATGTGGACGAGAAAGCATTCTCGGCGATTGAGTCGATTTTGTTGCTCTGGACGTTCCTGTGGATAATACGAACTAGCTGTTCATTACTTCATGCGCCGTGGATCGCAGAAATTTCGATTGAAAACGAGACTCGAAAATGGTTTGCGAAACGCTCGAGACATTCTTTTGTGGATTCCTTGAAGGGAAGGAGCTTTGAACGGAGCACCTACATGAATTCCAGCGATGGCAGGGTGAGCTGGATGTCGATTTCTCGCAGATAATTCGAGCCGAGGTAGCTGGAATCGAAATTGCAGTTTGGTTGATTCCTCGTCATTGCACGCGTTCACTCACATCTGCTCTTCCCCTCGTCGGCATAGTTGGAATTCCCGGAAAGTCCAATCAAGAAAACATGAAATGTCTCCGTTTCAAATCAGAGCTCGAGTTTCTAGGGAGAACATATTGTTGTTGGGTGACATACTCACAGATTTTTGAGGGATTTCAATTTTGTGAACCATCTTGACTCTAAAGTCGCGAGACGATTCGAAGATATGGATCTGGAAAAGAGAAGGCATTTTACGAAAACGCAAGATCAAAGCTTCGGATGGGCTGAACCACTTCCGGCGATCACGATGATCGCCACTGCTGATGAAACACGATACGGGCGCCCCAATGAGTTCTAACTCAACTTGCCCAGCCTACGGTAAGTTTGAGGAACTACGCGGCCTTCTAGAGGAAGCTTAGACAGTTTTCCCGGCCTCGAAATGGGCTGGATTGAAGTTTTCACTCAGCTGTATGTATTGCGCAAGCTCGCTTCATCCATCCCACATGCTTTTACCTCGCTTCCAGCAAAGAGTGGGACGCGACCAGTGAAAAAAAAGCTTTCTTTCCTACCGGCCGCGGCGAACTATTCCCATGGCGACGCATAATTTAGTCCTTTGAACATTCGAGGTTTTCCGAGCTCCTACCACCTGCATCTGTAACCGGCAGATGCTAGTCCGAATTTGCATCACAAAGTCCAGAATTCCTTCGGAATCGATTGTACAATCTGGTTGTGTAACGTTTCGGGAAACATAATGGGATAGACCGAACGTATGTGTTATATTCCGCCACGGGTAGTTCCGAAATGAAGTGAATATTCCTTCTTATTAGAAGTTTATTTCAGTCGGTTTCTGTCATCGACTTCTCGCTAGCTCGTGGGAGCACCCGAGGGTTGCCAAAGCGCATGACGCAAAAAAAGATGAGGAGACTGCGTTTTTATGTGAAAACGTTCGTGAACAAACGCGAGCGAGGTGTACTAGGGAACACTTGAGACCTGGCGTTGCGGGAAATAGATGCCTCCCTTGTCTCTTGGTCGATCAAAAACGTTACGTGTTTTTTTTTTAGAGTTAGCCAGCGGAGATTGTGGATATCTCCGCTACCAGCTTGGAAATTCGTCTCCTACGGAAACGCTCTATTCGGGCTTTGAGGAATCCATTCAGTCGCCGGGATGTCATTTTCCGAAGCCAGTCGGGACACGTGTATCTCTGTGTCGGAGAATCGCGATTGTTGAGTGCTGTCCGTTCTCGGGACTTTTGTAGAGCCTCTCGAAACTCAATACTCGAGTAAAGTTCAGCGATTGAGTTCGAGCACACACGGCTTGGAGAACGCGCAGATCATCAACAAAATTGCGGAGGAACCTTCTCGGGCTGCTTAGCTCGTCTCGTCGGAATTGAAACAACATCGCTGGGAGAACAATCCCAGATTACTTTCCACAGCTCCGAAACGAAGAAACAAGTTCCCAGATGTTTACAGCGACTAACTCCCCGCACTTGCAATGCGTCCATCGGCCGGCGTGTTCGAGTTATCACGTCCAAGCTCCCGCCCGAACACGAACTTCGAAGTACTCATTGGTCCGAGAACGGGTAATCAAGGATTCCGTACGAAAAAAAAGTGCACAGAAGAGCCTCTCTTGGGGGCTTCTGGAAAGCGGGAAGCTTTGGTCAGAGGGGAATGACGGAGCCGCGATGTATGAAAATGGTTTCCAACGGAGCGCATCACGCTCTACGAACAAGGTTGCCGCGAATCTTGCTCTGCTTCCTCTACCTCGTGGCGGACTGTCTTGATGATTATTCGACTGAAAAATGATCTGAGTAAGCAGGAGTGCATCCAGCCAGATTGCCAAACTCTGACACAAACCGGTGGGAAAACCAAAGCTGCGCTGGAAAGTGCGCCTCAATTCCCGCGCCTGCGGATGTGCTGCGGTATGATAATGCACACAGACGTCGCACTTCAGGAGTCTCTACCACAGCTTGACTTTCGGCAAGCACCCAGAAGCAACGGAATTAGAATATATATTGTTCACCATATATGATTTGTGGACTTTAATTACTAGGTACTCAGAAGAGTTCTCGCTGTAACGGAAGAGCGACAGGATGGAAGGCTGGAATAGGCTTCGCGAAAGATTGTCAGCACTCATCAGGTACCAGAAGACTCGTTTCAGCCACCGGGATGTACACTAATATCCCTAACAATTCAATTCCGACATTCATCAGATCGGCTGAACTGCCGTGACCAATCGAATTCCAATCCTTCGACCAGAAACGACGGCGAGGCGGTGGATCCGATTTCCAACTTACAGGATGTGAAGTTTGTGGAGTGAATCGAAGGTCTCTTCCTCAATATAGCCGATGACGTTGTGGTCGAGACGTCTGGAATGGAATCGAACGTGCACTATCAGCTTCGTAGCGTGTCTGTTGGACCTTCTCGAAAGAGCCACCTCAGTGCGAGACTTCAGCGCTTTGGGCGCCGTACTCAACCAGGACTCACAAGTTCTCCAGCTCGAACAAGTTACGGAACATTCCTTTGTGAAGTTCCTTCAAGGAGCAGTTACGCAGTTCCCTGAAGAGAGAAAATCCAAAAGCTCGACAAAGGTTCTCGGAACATGGGAGCAAGGAATCTCAAGGAAGTGATTTTACTCGAAACTCACAAGTCTCGGAGTGCTATCAGCCCGTTGAAGGCGCCGTCCTCGATGTCCGTAATCGGATTATACGACAGCATACTGAGGAGAAATCGGCTTAGTTGCAGAATGTTTCTCAAGCAGTCCGTCTTCAAATTTGCATTAAATGCTTCGGAGTGACTCACAGTTTCCTGAGCTTCTTCATGTGGCCGAAAGTGTTCCTGTTAATCTCTCTGATGCTGTTGCCGGTAAGTCGCCTAATATGAATTGGTGTTTCATCAATTGAACTCCAGGTTGAAAGCAGTAAAACACGAGAATTGATGTAATACTCACAGAGAAGTTAGTTGCGAAAGCTTAGAGAAGACACCATCTTCTATAGCTGTCACTTCGCATGAGGAGAGTGTCCTGAGCGAAAAAAAAGAATGTTCAGCACGGACTTCCGGCGCCCCGGCTTTCCAGCCCTCATCCAATCCACTCACACGGTCACACCAGCCAAGAGGCACGGGTTACTCACAAGTCGGTCAACAACGTGAACGGTCGCAGCAGTTCGTGCGTTATCATCCCTAGCGCGTTGCTGGAAGCGTCGCTGGGGAGAGAAGTGGAGTTCGATTATTTCAGAAATAAGAGCAACCGTAGCCTGCATGAAAGCTTGATTGGCCAGGTCGGATCTGGACGTGATAGCTTCCGCTCAGGTGGATGGACTCCTAAAACTTTTCGGCGCTCGACATGTTTGAGTCATTCACCACGATTGGTACCGAGTCTCAGATAAAACATAGTTGACGCAACTCACAGCAGCGTTGCGTTGGCCGGAATCGCGTCTAGGTCCTGGAAGCCAGCTCGGAGGCAGTAGAACTTCTCGGCGTTCGGCACGCATCGACATTTTTCCAAAAATTCCAATTCTGCCAAAAAGTTCTCACAAGGTCAAAAACGTCGGCTTGAGTCTGCATTGTCAAATCCATACCAGCAGCAGTCAATTCAGCAGTTCAATTCAACAGAAACTTCAGCCTTGGTCAGAACTAGTATGATTGGGCAAACTTTTCTTGTTAATCCTTGTCAGTGCGCCAGCAGTAGTTCGTTGCGAGACATTGGCTTACCACAGAATGGCAGACTCTCCAGGTCCACTTTGTGACGTTTTCGGTAATGTCCATTGAGAAAGTTTGAGTAGGCGTCATCGTGCACTGGGAAACAGTTAGGGAAGTTTCTTACATCGGGAGAAGGAACTTTCCTTGTTTTCATGCATCCGAACCTGATCGAGAGAGCCCTATAATATCCTTACCGCATTTGCTCTCATCAGAGTTGTCTCCACAATCGTCTCTTTTGTTACATTTGAGCTTCGATGATATACATCGACCCGATTTGCATCGGAAATTCGCTGGGCCTTCACATGATACGGCGAAAATGGATGTTGATGCATTACCTGTAACCGTTTCGTTGATGAATTGAAAGGTCAGGCTTGCGCTAATTTCGGCTCATTCAGCTCACTCATTGAGGATTACCAAAGGTCCGTTCTCCGACCGTATTGATAGTCAGAGGAACTGTTGGCCAGCCCCTTTGCAGTCCATAAGAGCATGAAAACTCCCTCTCCTCCGTAGCCACACTGTCGGGTGAATTGGCTCTGACGTCAGACAGACAAACTACAACTTACCGAAACAGTTTCTTGAGCGGTGATCCGTTTCGCAGTTTGCTGGGACTCCAGTTGAGTTATCACTCTCAGCGGTGCACTCCGAGTTGCGCGCGCATGGCGTTGCTTCCGACTTGAAACCTGAAAGAGACATAATCAGCCCATGTATCTTCATATTCTTCGGGGTATCATGCACATAGCCCTGACCTGACCAACGCACCACCGGATGAGCCATCCGTAGCAATTAAACTCCGAAGCCATAATCTGTTTATCGTACTACTGAGCCTCGGGGTGAAATTTCGGACGTAACAAGACGTTGAGTCGTTGAGAGTTAGCGGACTGTCTACAAAAGTCACTTCCTCGTTATCCTCGACCTATCCTTACGAATGCGCCCAAACATCCTGCATCGATGAAGAAGCATCGGCGAGGAAAAGTCTCCACAGAAGGAGGATTTTTTTCCTCTAACGAGCTTCGTTCATCGCATGATAACTCTCATCCAAAATCCACACAAAGCTACGCCGCGTTAATTGTCAAGCTAGTCCAGAAGCGTCGGATATGACGCCGTCGGATAAGACCGACCCCAGGGTTCGGTCATCGGACCATATGTCTTCATCTGCTATCTCAATTACGTCCTTAGACATATTGAGAACCATTGCTCCTGCCGGCCAATCGCCTACGCAGATGATTCCACTTTGCTTTTCGATGTATCCCGAGAGCTTGCTACTGCCGAAATACATCTTGTTGAGTCTGATATTGAAAAAGCCATCCTGGCTTTCAATCGTTTCGGGCTGGTTGTCAATTCCGACAAGACCAAAATGGTCCTGTTCCATAATCCTCAGAGCAACATAATTCCAGATAATATCGAAATACAAATCCAGGGTACCCGAATCCCGCTGTCCGATAAAGTTATATGTCTCGGTGTCACTCTTCACCAGCATATGAAATGGCTCCCACATGTCAGACACATTGCTACGAAATGCTTCGCGGCCATCTCGTCCATCTCTCGCCTACGGCGCACCGGAGTCGGCAAACGTCTCCTCATAACCGTCTACAGAGCTCTCTTAGAGCCGATTCTATCGTACTGCTTATCCGTTTGGGGAAGTTCATACGCAAATGCCGTCGACGCTGCGCAAGTCATTCAGAACAAAGCTATTCGAGCTATCACCGGAAGATCTGGTTGGGAGTCCGTCGCTGATTACTATGCCGGCCTGGGAATTCTTAACATGGAGCAACTAACCTTGCTAAACCAGTGTGTTCTTGCATTCAAAGCCCGAAACGGGTGTATTCCTACTAGTGGCCCCTTTCAATTTGAGGAAAATAACTCTAAGCGAACCCGACGCCGCGACAGCCTCCGAGTCCCCCGCGCAAAGACCGTACTCTCAGCCAACAGCCTCCGCCACCGCCTGCCGCTTGTTTGGAATAATGTCTCTCCTTCTACTCGTAAAGCCCCAAATGCCAGGAGCTTCCATAGAGAACAGTTCGGTTTGATGCTGGGTAACCCCCGCAAGCGATGATGTTGTGAAATAATTTTCTCATACAATAATGTTACCCTTATATCTAACGATACCGGTAATGAAATAAACCAAAATTGAATTGAATGATGCACCAATCACCATCACTCTGTATTGTCTCAATTCCAATCATGCGCGGAGCATTCCTCAGAAGAGAATTTCACTCGATATGTCCAGATTCTCGAGGAAGTCGACCTATCCAAGGCATCGAGAGCCCTCTTCCCCTCCCTATATCATATCAGGCGACGAATCGTCGCTGGTGGAACCTTTTTCCTCAACGGCGCGTTGGGTAGAATTTGAAAAAGTTAGGCCGACTGAAGCCAGATCAAAGTTGCCTCCTCGGTTGTGATGCAAGGCATCATACTCCTCCATGACTAGAATTCCGATCGTCATAGGTCTCGTCAACCGTCCTGCCCAGAAACAGTACACAACGTACACTACGATCAATCGTCATTTCTCGCATCTTGGGACGGCTGGATACTCATCGATAGCTCCAACGCTTCGAAATTTTCGCCGATAAGGTCAGCGACACATGCGTCGAGAGGATCAAACTGGCGACGAAATCAGGGAAACCTGACGGGGATGGAATGCTTGTCCTCGGCCATTTTTCTCCCGAGATCATCGGCAGGCTACCGGTTCTCCGTTGGACCAAGGCGAGCTTGCACAAAGTTGCGTGGAATACTCTTTGGGCGAGGTTGGCCCTCGAAATGGAGTTTTTCAGCCTCCCGACCGCAACAGCAGGTTTCGCTCAGGTTCGTCGCAGAGGGAGCTCTGCGGAGAATACAAAGATAGGGACTGTCTTCGACTCCTCCGATACCTCTGACAGCACAGAAAAAGTTGATGACGACGACGCGACGCTTCGGTGCTCCGTGATGGATAAAGTGTAGGAACGGACGCGCACGGAATCCGCAATCCTTCTGGTTGCTCCACAGCTGGGAGGCAATGTTGCACAAACACGGTCGCCAACTTGCACCCCGAATTCCCGGTGACTGAGGTGACCAATGGAATGCGATAGCAACGTCTAAATCATTACATCACTCTGTTCTGCCCTAATCCGTAGTGTACGGCGTCTACGCGAGACCCAACCACCAATTCATATGAGTAGGTATGTGACGACAAAATGAGACACTCTTCAATCTGCGCCATTCCAGTTCCGCCTCAAAGGAACTAGCCAGCTGATGTGGTGGCCTCTTGGAGGTCATATATCTTGCGACAAGATGAGCTCAGAATCAACTCGCTGGATTGCTCCGCGACGATTCGAGTGCTCTTCTAAGCAAAAGAACGAGTATCTCGAAGAGGAACGTACTTCGCGAGGGAAAAATCAGCTTGAAAGGTTCCTTCGCGACGATTTAAGAGCGGGTCTTGACAGTAGAATCCTTTGAATTGCCGCTTCCGCCACACGAAGGTGAGGGAGTTCAATTTTGGTGTCATTTGGAAGCTCATTCTTCTGGCTCTGGAAAAAGACCAATCTCGAGGTGCTAGGTCACTGAGCGACTTTTGGAGAGCTTCACCGATGACATCATCACGCTCAACGATATCCCCCTCATGATGCTGCTCCGAAACGTGTGGGTGGAAGTGGATTCATCCAACCATAGTCAAACACATCAAAAACACAAAATAGTGATCGCAAACTTCACACATGCCAACAGAAGTCGAGTGCCGAATACAGAGGACTCCTTTCTAGGAGAAGATGAGCTCCATATCAGCTCTCTGAAAGCTCGTTCTTGAGAACAAGTCAGAGTCGGAGGAATCCATCTCAGGTTTCCCTTCGTGACATGTTCATTCTACTGGTTCACCCAGATCCCTAGACAGCCATTGAATGAAAAGTCATGGGAGTGACTCCCTCATGAGAGCGAGTATCAATTCTTCCCATCCGACGCGGCTTTCTCAAGGATCACGGAATCAATGAGAGCCAATGGAAATAATGGTAGTGTTTGAAGGAGCTGCCGTGTTCGCTCGATGTTTCTGAACTCTCCAAGTGACAGGAACGGCGCCGCGCCGTTACTTCAATATGAAATGGCTTAACTCAGCAACGGTCCAGAGGAACGAGTTTTCTGATAATCTCGACAAAGTCCAAAGGTTCTCCGACATTCCTAGCGGTGGGAATATTTGGAGATTTTAGAAGAGTTGACAGCTGGCGTCGTACTTGTGTAAGAAGATAGAATCCGAGCCCATGAAATGATGCCGTGAGATCTCTCATGCAAGAAGAGCTCACGTTTCACAAGGTTCCTAGAGCAGCCGCAGAACCAGAGTGCTCCCCGGAGAATTTGCGCAAGAACCGTCCTCGCATCGTCCCTCAAAATGTCCCTCTGAGAATACTGTCGAAGTTTTCCCATCACACGGGAAACCAACGAGCGAACCCTGTCTTCGAGCGGTATACGCAACAAATGTTAACGCCTTCGCTGGATCGTACGACTTTCACTACGTTTCGCTATTGTCTGAGCTCCCTGGGGCACCTTGGGCGTCCATCGTTCCAAGACTGAGCGTCGACTTCGCCTTCGCTCAGTTTGGGCAAACTAGATATTCATTAGAAGCCGGACTGTTTCTCTTCGTGCGGAGTGTTGGGATACCGTCCTTTTATTCGAGGTTCTCTCGAGGCATCAAGACAATCGGATCTCAGTGACGCAGATAGGTACCTTCGCGTCAGCAGCGACAGCTCCTGCGAGAGATTGCGTCCGAGCCTTTGTGACTAAACTGAAGAAATCCAGGAATCTCCCGGGATGACTGTCGAGCTAGCTCAGTCGGGATGGCGGAGACCGATAGGGGCCGCTCGGGAGCTCCGATTGGGCGCGACTGGAATCGCAGTTTTTGAATCAACATTGTCAGCAGAACTTGTTTTTCAAGGAGTCAGTGACATGGTTTCCAGGATGTGTCCCCCTTATTGTTCGCGTCGTCATTCGAAGTCGAAGTCAGGGATGAAGTCCTCGGGATGAATGAGCATCTTTTCACCGCCTCGAGAGCCACGGTTTTGTGTTGTTTTCGGTTACTTTGTAACAACATGGAGAAACATAGCTGAATATCTTGAATGAGCGTGGGCTGATGCATCGAGAGAGCGTTTTCCGACGCCGCCGCCTACTACGTCAATCTGGCGGGACTCATGGGAATTCTCCCTCCAGCGTCAGTATCGTTCAGGAGTTCTTGTTTGGCGTGATGGAGCGCCTCGTCCCCAAGCGCGTTATGCGTAACTGCGCGGCGCTCAACTCGCGTGCTCGGATTTTCGTTGGTGCTCGTGATGCATCCGCGATTTTTAGGACTGGCAGTCCCCCATCGCTACAGGTCCGCACGAAAAAGGTACTTCAGCTTCGTCCCGCTCAGAACATATGACGTTGTACTTTCCACACTCCAGACCGCATGATTCGCACTTGCATCCGTGCTCTTCGCCGACAGCGAACTAAACAAATGATGGTGACAATTTGCCAGGCACCTAGTATACGCATGACGATCGTATTCTCCGGCACGAGGCGCATGTCCGGACGCTAGCGGACTTCGTGGGAGAACGCTGCGTCCTGTACAATAGCTACAGCGAAGCGTTTGCCAACGCTCTTCGAGATTGAACGATTCCAGGTTAGAAGCCAGTATATCGTTGTCAAGTTCTCGGTCATGCCATTTTGAATATTTCACTCAATATCATTACTTGCGCGCTTTCTAGCTGATAAGGCTCCTCGGGCCACAGCTTCCGATGCAAGAAGGACTTGGAAGGAATGTGGATTTTTCCGTCCACAGGCTTCCGTGCACGCAGAAACAACTGCATAAGGGGGGATCAGTGCTGGGCGACGTTTCGTCTCGCTGAGCTACTTCCAGAGAGACTGGAGCCATCCATGTAGTTTCAGGGCGGATGAGCGGATTTTCGGTTGACCGATTGGGCGGATTCTACTGTATGTTTATCGAGGGCCCCGGCCAACATCTAAGTCATTACTCCAGAACCCCGTACCTGGAGCTCCCAATCACCCGGGTAATAGGACCCGGATACGTACCCGGGTACAGTTTCATTACCCTGGTCCGAGATTTTGGAGCCGGTTACCCGGACCGGATTTCCGGGTCGATAAGATCATACTTCTTGGAGATTGTGTGCCGTGATCTTCCACCCAGAGCCCACCACTCCGTTAGAAGGAGTCTTCAACCTCATGTAGTTGTTGAATGAGAGAAACCAAGAGAAAGACTTCAAGAAGTATGGTCTGATCGAACCGGAAATTCCCGAGTACCCGGGTCCGAAATTCCAGATCCGAGTCCGGACCCGGGTAATTGCGACTTCTACCCGTGCCTAAGACCTGCCATTCCACAGGGTCGGAGGCGTCCAGCTCCTTTTTGGACACTCCGTAAAGAAGTTGCCCGAAGCTGGATTCGATTCCACTCAGCTTCAGGCACGGCCATGCAACGTACACACAAATGCACGCCGCTTAGTTCGCTCGGCCATCACATCGGTCAGACAACCGGTCCTCTTGGTATGGGACTGTAACCGTGCTTCGGCGGGGCTGCGATGTGGGGTCGAGGAGCACAGATGGCAAATTCGGTTCGTTCCCTCTGGTTTCGGGTTGTGTCCGCACGGACCCTCCCCTCACCTAGGCGCCGTTGGGTGGAGTTGATTCAACCCGTGTGTTCGAAAAAGGGGTCAAACGGCCGATTGTCAGTGCATATCCTGTAACCGAAAACTCGATGGCGGCGGTTCGAATCTCGACTGCTGCCGGGGATGCATCACGTGTGACGTGCAAGTGCGCGTCCAAAGTGTGCATCGACTGACACGATATGAGCGTCAGTCGAGAGTTGGATCAACGGTGTCCATTCTCCTAAAAATTGTGACCCGCGTCCGCAGAGCTTGCTCGCCCCTGAAATGAAAGGGTCATCTTCGGATGAGACGCAACAAAAACGCGACTTCGAGAGAATACTCGAAAGATGGGAAGGGAAAAAGGTCCCGGGCCATAAGTCGTGAAAGGAAGTATATCCACACCACAGATCAGCTGAGCAATCGCCCCGTCGAACGGGTCTTCTATGATATTTGGAATGTGAATACAACAAGAAGATTATCGCTATATAATCAATCAATCAACTTCGAATGAGGCGATTTAATACACTATATTGCGGACATGTCCGCAGCATCTTGTGCTCCAAGTTCACTCGCTTCGGAGATGGACGGGCGGTCATCTCTGTCTGATGAGACGCACTGTACGATGCAGTCCGTTGGTCGTTTTGTGATAACAGACTCCCGCATGCCCGAGAGATAGATATCGATCCGTTTCAAGCGTCCCATGGGGGCTGCGTAAATATTCCAAAGCTCCTTCATGGCTTTCTCTCTGTCGGTGTTTTCTGTTTCTTGAAGCGCAGGTACGATGCGAACCACAATGAGCATCTTCCCAGTTTGTCAGTCGCTTCTCCTCATGGTTTTGCCCTAATACTAGAATACCGATTGGGTTTATACCGATTGGGAGAACAATTCTCCCAAATTGTTCCTGCGACGAGTGATGGAATATGACGTTGTCGTTGGCAGTGCGGCATCTTGACATTGTTGACAAAGGATAGTCAACAGATTTCTTTATATTCTCATCGCGGAGAGGGTTACCTTTGTGGCGAGGGCGAACTCGGTCGAAAAGAGTGATCGAAGTCATGAGTTCACTTCACTAATTGAGCACGATTGGTCTGACAATGAGTACACTCCTTTAGGTCAAGTGCACAGCGAATGCATGAACCTGATGGGGGCAAAGCGCAGCTGGCCGAATTACCCTATAAGCGAGCAAGGCGCGTGGGAGTCGCTGACCCTCGGGGCACGTAAGATGGAACGAGAGGGCCGTGATTCCACGATGATCACAAGGGCGTGCAAGGAGCCCGCTCGCTGAATACGGCTCCTCAAACAAGGGGTGCATCCTTCGTGACCCGCGCCTCTAGCATTTGGCCTTCCCACGGGCAGCCAGAATGCAGAGAGTCTGCACTCTCAACGTAATGTTTCATAGCGGCCCGAGGGCCAGATTCGACTAATTGACCGCCAGTGTTTGGTATAGGTAATCATAGGCTCAGATATGGATATGATCACGATTATATGGAGCGACGCGGAGCCTTAGTCCCTGGGGTCGGAGCCAGCCCCTATGCCCGAGGGAACCGAGGTGCGCCGCGAGATAGCCGGACCATGTGGCGCTGCGGCCCCTGGTCATGGAGCACCTGGCCCGAGCATGATCATGACTACAGCTATGATCATAGTCGTAATCATGACTGTGATCATCTGCGCCATGATCATAATCATGATTATGATTATGTCAAACATTATTGCCCGCCCCCGACGAAAACGGATGAATTTCGCGATGAATCGTTGTCATGTCCTCAAGTCACTCTCGAATGTGTTCCGTTGTTCACTTACAAAACAGCGAAATGAAGATGAGTAGTGATCTCATTCCTTCGGCAAGTCGGCGTTTACATCTGAACGTTGCTACCTGGAACAAAAAAAAGTTGAATCTTAGATACAACGCAGCTAGGAGAAACAAAAAAACTTCCGGAGAGCTCCCGAGGAAGCTCTGGGGCTGAAGCTGAGATGACACTTCTGACTCGGAGTTGTGCTCCCGGTCAGTCTTCTCTTCCATGGAGCTTCGGACTTATACCCGGCACTGAGTCTGCGGAACCGATTGTTCCACAAAAATCAGGAAACAGAAACTAAACCGAAGGCGGCTTGTCGTCTCGGTCGGAATGAGTAGGTGGTTACCCGGCTATTCCCCGGACTTGTTATCAGTGGATCCCCCACTCTGAAACGAGGGGTCTGGCAAGAGCGCCGAGGGAGCTCTGCCGGAACCCATTTCCGATGACTGAGCCCACACGGCCATTGATCCGAATCAATGATGATGGGGGGGGGGGAACCCGAGGGGAGCTGTGGATCGGATGAATCTAATCTGAATGAAAATCCAGGAAGCAGATCCACGTCGACCGTCGAATGCGCCATTAATTAAGCAGGCTTGGCTGAGGAGTCATCGACTCTGTGGTTACCTATTCGTTGGCAAGAGATAATGATTCGAGGTTCCCGTTCATTGGACTTCTTGAAGGGGTCGGGAATGGGAATGGTTGGATTCAGACAGGCAAACTCCCGATGCCTTATTCTTCTGGAGATCATGTGAGGAGAGCGTGGTTACTTTGCAAGTGAAACTCGTTATCACGGCAGTCTCTCAACATTATGAAATTTGGCAGGCTGCTCGGATGGACACACAGGAACTTCTCGTTGTATTGAGGATTTTGTTATTACGGGGTTTCATCGTATATGGATATTCAACGGGGGACACACGACCAGAAAGTACAACCCCATGACCCTCCAAAGCTAAGGTCTGATAGAGCTTGCTCTTTTGATTCGCTACTACTCATGCTGTTTTCAAGTGGCTCTGTAATGTCAACGAGATCCGTCAATTATTTGCGAGAGCACCGTATCAGAGTCTCCACGTTCCTCTCCGTTTATCCAAGGGGGCGCGACGAGCAGACTGTTAGGGAACTCTGTTATGCGCGACGGAACAAGGAATCCCTGCTGCGTGTCGTGAATCGTATCAACCGGCGAAGTTCTTGTATAACACTCATTTTCGTTGGTGTTGCGCTCAGCTCTATCGGACGCCCGCTCACCTTACGCTCCTGATTCGGATGGCTCAAAGGAAAATAGTAGCTGTGGTTAACACCGCACTCTCGTTTTCTTCCCAGGCCGACAGAGGGATCACGTCACAAACACCACGGCCAACACCTCTCCACACGTTGCTCTGTAGCCTTCAGGGGCGGATAATCTGTTCGTGATACCAATACAAGCTGCTTGCGATTCACTGTTTGTATGCTAGGGAATGACCCGTCGGTGAAGCGTAAGGAGTGAGTGTTCTTATGGACTTTCACACTGCATAAAAAGCTAACGAGCAGAGAGTCCCGTCGGTTGAACACTCACTTCACAGTCGAGCAAATTCGGCTCGTAGGTATACAGGCAACATATTCCAACGCGAACGGATTCCCTCACACTGTGGGCGACAACTACCCGATTGAGTCTCGGCTGCGTATACGCGACAATTTTTCACTCACACGATGAAACCGAACACCACTTCAACGTGCCGCCGACAAGAGGAGTAGCTCGCACTACCGCAGCTCTCATGGAAACTGGCTCGAAGTCGGTGGCAAACAGAGAGGCAGGAGGCACATCCGTCGTATACAACTCACATTTATTCGTAACATACGAGAAGACGCGGTTTTTTCTTACTGACAGCAAAGCTCCATTTGGTCACCTGCAAAGCTTGACGAGGCTCAAAACCGTTACGCAGCCGGAAACTACGACACGTAATAACGAGCAGAATCAGATTTCTCGGTGTTCAACCTGAGCTTTCAGCAAGCGGCCGGGGAGCCGAATGCCTAACAAGGAAGAGTTTGGGCAAATAAAATGGGCTCGAGCACCCAATCCATGATTAACTGTCTCACAGCTTCACGCTCCCTTAAAATTCGAGATACAGCATGATACAGCTCAGTGTCGGGTTCCATGGAGAGGAGTTTTGTGGGAACCGTACACTCAATGAAGAGGGAAAAGAACGACGTTCAGGTAGCGATCACCGCACCGGAGGGCGACGAAGTTTGCCATCTAGTCAGACTTCTGATCCTTGAGTGAGCGTTTCAGACATTAAGTTCCAAAACTTCCTTGGTGAACCTTCGAACACTGATGTATATTCAAATATCAAATCAAATATCTTGCAAAATCGATCAGAGAAGAGCGTTCCCATAGAACAGATCACTGGCCGACATGAGTTTCGGGAAGCGACTTGATAGGATGGGGGCAAGGATCAAATGACGGATTCGATTAAATCGATCACTGGGGAACACGAGCCCTGCCGAGCGGGCGATTATGATTTCTCCCTTTTTCTCCACCGAGCAAGATATGGAATGCGCTGCGTCTTAGGAGATTTACTCCACGTGTGATGCCTAACGTTGGAGTTGAAAGCCTTGCCACTCTCTGATGATGATTTGCTGTATACATACACGCCAATCATATTGCTTTAGTGGTATTGGCTTGAGGCGCCGTCGGGCACAGATTCGTTGATGGTTCTCTTGATGTTTACCTTGCTATATTTCGACCGATGGCGCGCTCTCTGACCGTGTTGCTAAACGGAGCCCGACGAAATAATCGCCTTGATAGCACCAGAATCAGCAAATCGGTACGAGACTTCAAGGACAGTCAAACTTTTCGTTTGTGATCTCAATTTACTAGCTTATTGAGCTTTATTGCGGACAAACATTTAGAGTGAACGAGATCTTATCCGGTGCAGTTGAGATTTCCGACCGCAACAGCATCTTCAGGTGGGAGCTCTCATATGAGCTCGAGAGATCCGGGCCTGGGATCGAATATCTCCGTCCGTAGGAACGGTGGGACGTGAACTCCCCATAAATCTAGGACCGAGCTTGAATTTCGCCTCAAGCTCCCATGGTTTCTTTTTTCTCGTTGTCTCCAGCGTGTTTTCAGCGAAATTCGACAAGATCCAACAAAATACGCTTCGCAGAGGCTGCAAGGTGGTTTGATATTGTCAGGTCGAAGGTCACACCTTGGTAACCCGTGTCGATTCTGGCATTCTTTCAACTTGTCACTTCATAGGAGTTCGGTTTGCGAGATATCATCGAAACTCATCAGGATCGGAGGATACTTCGTCGCGGCTCGTTGCGAAACCATAACGTAGCAGAGTGTCAAAGTTAAGGCTGGCAAAGCCGCTGCTCGTACAGTCCGCAAGATCCTGTTGATCCGGAACGATAGCTGAGAGTGAATGCGACACCGCTATGAGACCCGACCAGAGATTCTTCGATCCTGATGAATCTCGACACTAAGGTCGGATACCTTATCTAAGAGTCTAGAAATTTTCGGGTCCCTCCATCCGCCTTTAAAGATTATCAAAGGAATCTGAGCACTTTTCGACTCGTGTTTCGCGACATGTGAGCATAGTTTTGGTAACTCTGACTAAATATGACGATGGAAGCATACGGCGAAATTCCAACTCGTACAGGAATTCTTAGTTCATTCGTGAATTCGAGAGCCATCCTCATTTCGGAATTTAGATTGTCGGGATCGTTCACAATCGCTTCCGACCCAAATCTCCCATGGAGCCTCTGTTGGCCGGAGTTTACGATAACCGGGATCTTCCAGACTACGATCGGATGCGAGAATCGATATGAATTCAGAGACGGTTATCAGCACGTTTCTAGACGCTGACCGCCATGTTATCGCAACGGCCACGGTCCTCCTCGGCAATGTCGATGATACTTGTGGAGATCAGACTCGACTTACAATTAGCCCTGAGGTTCTGATATCGTTGGGGACCCAACCGCTCGCCGCCCATTCACAGGCGTCTCCCTCCCAGCACTCCGGAATAGAGGGAAGGTTCTCGGAACAACGCAGGCTGCAGAATACTTCGAAAATTGTTCGGTTTAATCTTCCTAAGCTCCAACACACTGTCTTCCCCGCCACCCCCCATCCGGGGGTTCTGGGTCCGGAACCGTGGTGGATTCTTGCGTATCCTACGCATCAAGCGAAAGCGACGTAAACCGCTTCATTTGTTGCCCGCTGTGAGCCTCGATCGATTCGTTGAGGAAATTGGTCCCACAAGATTTCGACACAGCCTCAACATGAGCCCTCCCGGCGGCGACGAAGAAATTAACCTAGTTTCCTGATTCCACTCTGTGCCTCAGTGCGAGCCAGCGACAAGGGAACTTCTGAGGTACCCAGAACTCTCCCTCGTGGCCTCATGCGACGGAGTTGCACTTGATGTGATTTTTTTCACCGTATCCGATGACGTGCGTGATGTAGTCAGGGAGGGAGGTCCGATAGTTTTTAGGAAATATCTGTATCGTGGTCACTATACTTCAGCGAGAATACAGCAAAGTCTTCAAATCGTAGAACAACTTGTCGCCTCGTGGAACTGATTGAATCTCCCTGACTTCTTCGCCGTCCATCCGAGCTCGTGTTACATTAGCTCGACACCCGCTCATTAAGTCAGAACGGACTCTTCCGAATAGCCCGAGATCCAGGTTGGGGCATTCCCCGCTCCATTCAGCGCTTTCTTCACTCTCGCTGTCGGATGAAAGGATGACGACGAGGGCTGGGAATTCATTTGTCCGAAGCTGTCAAGCTCTGTTCTATGTCATATCATTTGAGCCTTGTGAAGCTTGTCAGGAATCTTAGAACGGCAGAGGTGACAGGAGTACATACAGGGTTTTTTTGCCGCCCACGAAGCCGTCGAGCTCAACATATCAGATTCCAATTTCAGACCTCTGACCTGGTCGAGCTCGGATTGCAATTAGCAAAGGTTTCGCGCGAAAAAGGCCATCAGATCTCTCATATCGTGCCCGTGGGAATGTTCAATTATTCTGTCGCTGTCAACAGTGTTGTTAGTTGTTACCTCGCGGGATCCCTAGGGGGAGAAAGGGTGACCGTCCCTATCGTTGAATATTGTCCTTCACGAAGGGTCACTTTGGGGCCAAGATACAGGTTCGATGATCATCGTCGATGAGTGCGATGGATACCTTAGTGTCGAGTAAGCACATATCACGACCAACCGTCTAGCTCCGCGCTTCACCGAGAAGGTTCCGCGTCAGCTGATCGCGGGCATCGTCTTGAAACAGCCGAAAGGCAAAACATACCATGATATCTGCTCGAAGCATAGGAACCTTTCGATCTAAAGACGCAGGCCAGAGCACACTATTACGAGACGCTCGTTTTGAATTTGGTCACGAGCCGGTGGTCACATCAGCAGTGCAGCCACGATCGATGTGGGGGCTGATTTTGCCCTTAAGAAGCGAATCGTGTGATCCCATGACGAAGCAGGGGACCCGAACCTGACCTACCGAAACTGTAGGCCTAATATCCGCTCTTTTGCAAGAAGTTACCAGACCCTATACCCGGTCGAGGACGGAATGATTCCGCTCGGTATTTGTGATCAACAAGCGTCTCGCTTTTCCATCATTTCCCCGCTTAGAGAATCAGTATCATATGAGAGCGACTCTGACGGCATCGGTTTCGGCTTTCAAGCGGTTAAACCGCGGAACCTTACATGGTGCGGTCAAAGCCCGATGGAAACTGAGAGTATCCGCCCACGTTTGAGCGCACGACTTCTGAGCTCTGGATTCCAGGGCAACGAACAGTTG
Organism: Neoseiulus californicus; assembly: GCA_028455905.1. NCBI lineage: Eukaryota > Metazoa > Arthropoda > Arachnida > Mesostigmata > Phytoseiidae > Neoseiulus > Neoseiulus californicus. The sequence goes on along the minus strand of JAMQGS010000002.1, from coordinate 3,474,504 downwards.
TGGTTTTTAGTTTCGTACGACGGGATTGAGAAGAACTCATGGCTTCCGCTCCAAGCTTCTGGATTGAAAGAGAGGGTTCACAATGGTTTTCCCGAAATGGCAGCGCCTTGTAATGCTCAGGAACGACTTTCGGTGAACTGCAGCGTTCTAAATGGAAACGTGAATAATGGACAGGGATTCGCTCTTCCTCTTGCCGATCTTGGCTGAAGCAATTCAGTCAACCAGATCGAGCTTTCAAGGGAGACAGTCCTTCCACTCCTGCTTTCGACGCTGAGTGCCGCTGTAGTACCCACGCAAGGCTGAGACAAGAATTCACGTTTTTCCAGAACGATGGGAACCGCGGCGCTGTTCGAGAGATGCTGCGAAATTCGGCAGCAATTCCGCCCACGTCAGGACAAAGTGTGCGTGACCTCAGTGCACTAAGAACTCTGTCGATGAAACACGTGCCCGACTCGAATCCGGCACGCCAACCGTAGACTAGAGAAATGGATTGTGTTTGTTGCAGGCGGGGGTGACTATCCTGATGTTAATGCGGTCTGCGTGGGGCTACTACAGCAGGCCAGTTAGACGTCGAACGAACGTGCCGCTTGCAAGAATCAAGTCTGTTATACACTCTGTTTCATAATTATCGAGCCCCCATCGTCTTGAGTGACTTCCGGACGGGTTGATCGATTCCGCTGACACGTAGTGTCACGCTTGAGCATACTCTCACATTGGTCCATGCTCGAATGTGGATGACTGATGAAAGCGCCATCGAGGGAATTGTGAGCGATTTTCCGGGCAAGAAGAGTATGTGACTCTTGCAGATGATGAGCAAGAAATAGTCGATGGCAGGATCCGGCTCATCGGTTCACTGGGGTTCCGCAATCCTCGAGTTGGGTTCTCAAGCGTGGGTTGCGAGCAATCGATCTAGAACAGTGGTTCTCAATTTGGGTTCCGCGGAACCCCTGGGTTCCAAGAGGCATTTTCCGGGTCACCCGGATGTTCCGCCGGGCGGCCCGCGGAACCCTCGAACAGATTCCATCGGGGGGTTCCGTGGTCAAAGAAGGTTGAGAACCACCGGCGGTGGTTTTCAACCTGGGTTCCGTGAGGCATCTTCAGGACCTTCCGGGGGTTCCGCCGGGCCGCCCGCGGAACCCTCGAACAGATCCGGGGTTCCACGGTGCTCCTCGCGGAACACTGGAACAGGTCCGAGAGGAAGGGGTTCTGCGGTCCTCCTCACGAAACCCTGGAACAGATCATAGGGGGTTCCGTGGTCAAAAAAAGGTTGAGAACCACTGATCTCGAACGAGGTTTGCATTGTCTCAAACATGATCCTACTCCTTGCTACTCGCCAAGACGTTGTCAGATGGTGTTTGAAATACATCCTGGGGGTGCGCGCGCATTCATGAAACAAGTGAAAATGGACCGTCCCACGGGTTTTCCACTGGTATCGCCGCAGACGTAGAGATTGAAGCGTCTGTTGATCAGACTGTGTCACTGGGTGTTTGACCGAAGTTCAAACAAATCAATCAATCAATCTGTGAGGATTTCAGCCAGATCGAGCTACCCGTTCGGAAGCTACTTCGGAAAATAGGAGTGGGCGCATAATTGCGAAACTGATGTGAGTGTAGAACCTAGCTTGAGCTTCCCTCCTTATGGGCAGCTCGAAACGTATGGCTGATATAATCCATGAACGAGTCGTTTCCACTCATCCATGGAGACGCGAAGAGGAAATCCGACAGTGTCATTCTCATACCATGATCTTCCCGCGCTCAACTTTTCAGGGCTTGGTAAAATTCCTCTGCAACGAACACGATTGGTACCGATAATTGTGTTCGTTGTAACGAGAGTCTTTCAACAGTGTTCCCTAAAAGAGAAGGGCCACGCCCCAATTGATTTTCATCTCCTTCGATCGAGAATTCGTTGTGACGAGACTCAACTGTGTTCGAACTACATCTTCTGGGGTCGCCTATCTACGCCATCGTCAATTTTGCTCTGGAGCAGCATTGACAACAGGAGAGTGTGCGCCGTGTTCACAGAACATCCGTGAGCGAGAAGAACGATCATTGTACCAGGACCGAATCAGCCCATCTCCACTTTGTGCGAATAGGCATCCTGACCATGCGCGGATCTTCGATGAATATATCGATGGATGCTCTATGCCAGGGCTTCTCAAACTTTTCTCGTGGCGGCACCCCGCGGCACCTCAAGCTTGGGGCGCCGTAGGAGATGTAAGCGCGGCACCACGAGTGCCGCGGCACTCCGCGGCAGTTGAGTGCCGGCGGCACACAGTTTGAGAACCCTGCTCTATGCTGTCCACCTACACCGCTAATGTTGTGAAACGAGCCTCCAAGATGTTCGAGCTTCTCCTCTCAAGTCACTTTTGACAAATCAAACAGCCGTTCGCAGCCTTGCGGATAAGCGTATTTAATACGGAATAGCTATCCGTCGTGAGCTGGAGCTCGAGGGCACTCAAAGTCGAGAGATTCAACGCTAGCAATCGAAGTTGAGTCGCGGAGTCAACGTTTCACTCATCGGGAACTCCTGCAGCTATGGAGCGAAAAGACAGCACCTTCTCCGACAAGTGCCTTTCCGAGTCAGGAACTCCACGTTGAGTGCGCCCGACGGGAGCGCTGAGCCGTGCCGAATGGCTGCGTTGCTTTCGGAGAGCATTGAGCGAGCAATCGGAAGAGATCACCTTCTGCAGATTGACCAGACCTATCTGACTTCGGTCGATACGGGAGCAGCTGCGTGAAAGCGACACCAGCTCACTCGTCTTATTGCAGTCGTTCACTCTCTCTATATCTGCCTTCGATAGCCCAACTGATCATGATTGCTTTGTGCTTTTTCGCATCTACGCAATCATAATCCCATTCGTTCAGGGTCTCTTCTCTACTCGTGGACTCTCGTGGCTGAGAACATCGTGCTTCTCCCGCCAGCATCAACTGTTTGATCCTTGGAAAACTCGATCCGATCTGCTGGTCTTCGATAAACTACTCCGGCAGAATCTATCGTTACCTCAGCACTTCATGATCCTGGATCGCCGTTCCGCTTACAATGTATGTATGTTCAGGCGCATGAAGGCGGAGCAAGCACGGCATCCGGACAATCGGGGCTGCGCGGCGAATCGCCAACTCAAGCATCCCTTCGCTTTTCGATTCGTTCCTGTGGACGTCCCGTGCACTCAATCTATTTGACTGAATCCACGCAGGCAGTTCCGCGTATGGCGCACGATAGCTCCTATTCCTTCGAGGTCTGAGTTCCTTCGACACCCTCCATAAAGTGTCGATAGCTTCTTTTTCTGTTTTCAACGAATGAATGGTATTCACAGTGATCCTAATCGGAACCCAAAATAGGCATCTTGCGGAGAATATTCGGGAAATTCTTCCTCGATTAGGCTTTGAACTCCCATCTGGTTAGCCAAGTGAAGTTTGAACAATATTTGGCAACGCGTGTGGAAAATACCCCTGGTTGAGCGCCCGGCGACTGCCAGGTGTGTTTCAACCAACGCAGAGAGAAGATGACGGAACCAATATAGATGTCTAAACTTTCGAAAGAATGACAAAGCGAAGAGCTTTGACGTCGAAAGAATGAAACAAGAACTCCCATTTGTCGGGGCATTCGTTCTTTGGAAAATATAGCCAGGCCGATATCTGCGTCCACCAGATAATGAGAATGCTCATTGAGATCCCGCAGAAACTATTGGACGCTAGACTGTCTCTAACGACGCCGACCTTACCTTTGAGCCGAACAAAGCCACGTAGTTCCTTTTAAGAGCGTTCTCGTTGTCGAGCTCATAGAAATCAACGCAGAGAGCAGGAACACGACAGAAACCTGTGAGTTCGTCTTCCCTTGGTAGAACTACAGGCTCTGTAGTTGCGTCAGGAAGCCTGAAGCTCAGATGTCGTGCGCAGCTGCCTCGAACATTTTTATCGTGTTCGCGGGAGGAAATTCCGTCATCGCTGTCCATTTCAATTTGGATTTGCGCCGATAACTCGGACTAATTTGGGATTTGGACTTGCGGAGGTCGACTAAGTTTCCGAATATCTGTTTATTCTTGTGCCATTGATTATGGAGGCCGCCAATGATGACCATTGTTGTCATTGTCAGACGATTTCGTTTGAAAATTTCATTCAAATGTCACCGTCAGTTCCTCCGAAGCTGCCCGCGGACACCCAATCAGATCCAGCGGCTCTGGGGGTTCACCATTCATCCGCTAGACTCGGCGACGAGTCCAAGCAATGCCTACGAAGCGATTCGTCATCGCCGGGCTAGGTTTCGGGCTGTTTCCACCATGGAAGAGAAACCTAGGTTCAAAGTCAGTTATCGAAGCTCGAAAGCTGAACTTTCGCCGCCGAGGACAGCTCCGACGTCACTTCCGGCCAACCGACTCCTCTGACAAAGCTCGCCTAAAGGTACGCCGAAATCGAGCTGAAGCCCAAGTTGAGGAAGTGCTTCGGATCGTTCCGGAAGTTGACCCAGGGTCGGATTTTTTCCGAGAGTTCCGGCCGCTTTTCAAGCAAAGATTCAGGCCCGAGCGTCATCTGTCCCCCGACTTCGCGATTTGAGAACGTACAGGAGTAAAGGAGCGGGAGAAAACCGCTCTCGAGGTGAAATTGCCCCAAAAGGGACACAAAGGCTGAGGGAGGGTATCAATTAGGGACCAGGTAAGGGAATGGTAGTTCGATTATTCAAGCTCGCAACTCGAAAAGTTTTCCCACGAAGTGAACGATAAAAGTCAGACCTTCGGAAGATGGATAGCAATGTTCTCTATCTCAGCTGGGATTTCCGGTGGAAAATATTCTCACCCGCAGCGTTCGTTGATTCCAGGGCTGTTTCGGGAAGGATCTTTGAGTCAGTGGCCATGGAATGCCGATGAGATGGCCGAACGCACAGCGTGGTCTGCTCCACACGTGCAGATGCGTGATATCACAGCCGCATCGAAGGCGAGTCAGAGCCTAATCGGGAAGTTCGATCCCTCAGGCCGTGTCTGGCCAAGCTGCTCTAGGCCCTCAAAACAGGCCACAAAAAGTCGCTTTCGGCCCGGAAGGAGATAGCGCGAAAATGCCGATCGCAATCGACTGGATTGAGCTGAATCGTAGGCACAAGCGAGAAAGAGGGCATGATTCTATCTGCCGACGTGTGTTATGATATTCATCATTAGAAGAAGCGCCTCCAAACAAGGAAGTGAAGAGTTGATGGTGTCGATGGTCTCGACTTCCTTTGGGGCTCATCTGGCTTTCTGGGAAACTCTGGCTCGTTTTTTGCACAGCATTCTTTCGAAATGTCGCTCCCGGCTCCCAAAACATCATTGAAGCTTGGGGCTCATCGAACCCAAAATAAATATTCGTAAAAATGAATCTTCGAATTCGCTATTAATGAATCGAATCTGATTCGCGCAGTGTGAAACGATAGCGTACTCCTTCCGGTGACGGAGTTGGAATACAATCCACGATCTTCCGAAAACATTGATGCGAGAGACTCGAAGTAGAAAATTCTGCCATTCGCGCTGCTCTTGTGGGATCTCCGATCAGCTTTCCGAGCTCCCGAACTCCGAGGCCAACGGAATGAGTGGAGACGAGGACGCGAAGCTCATCCCTGAAGATCCCAGAAGATCGGGGGAACAATGTTGTCTCCAATGAAAAATTGGATTCTGGAGAGTAACTATGTATGTTCGGAGTTAGCGTCCGAAAATAGCTCGATGTTATAGGATGAAACAATGTCACCGGAAGAATTGTTCCATGATCGATGATCAACGCATAGTATCCCTGACGATGCGGCTCAAAATCCTCTGTGAGGCTTCGGACAAAGCCGATCCAGGAGAAAAGCTAGTGTCAAGACTCGCAACAGAACTCCGGCGATGTCCTCCGTGGACGTTCGAAAACGCAGAGCATGTAGAAACTTCGATCGCATTCTGTCTACGCCCAGAACATCGCCTAAAGGAAATCGTCGGGGGTCATACGAAAAGTTCGCTTTCTAAAGTGGACAGATGAAATGAGGAATTCCATGGGCTCAGCTGCAGAGATTGAGAAATCCGTCTCGGAATCGCGTTTGCTCCATATCAAGATCGCTTATTCCGATCTCTTCGGGGTCCGCGATTCCTATCAAATCAACCAATCTACTGAGCCCCCGTGAACGTTTGAGCTCTTTGAGGTAGAGAACTTTCCATGAATTCGTCATCAGTTCTGCAAAAATGCCCTCGGGCGCTCGGCAAAGCCGCGATTCATGTGGCCTCTCATCGATTCCCGTCGAAAGCTGCGCAGTTCTCAGTTCCCGCCCACGCCCACGATGTCATCATTAGAGCCCGTACGTTTACGCATTATTCATCAATCACTCTCCATCAATTCATGGAAGGGATGGATGGAAGTCGAATATGTCGATGATAGTCGCCCGAACGTGCCGTGGGCTGGATGAATTATGCACGAGTGATCAATGTATCCATCAATTTTCATGGATAGATGGAGGGTCGAGAATGATTAATGCATAAACGTACGGGCTCTAGTCATCATATTATCATCATGAGTACGGTCGACGCCTGGCTAAGAGCCAATCACAGGAGTGAACCTGTCCTCATCCAGGTACCGCTTGGCTCTCTCTACTACTGGCAACAGGGATTTATCATGGCCAGGCAGTGTTTGTTCTAGCGCGGGCTAAATATGGCCCCCTAACTAAGAGCCATTCTTTCTTTCTTATTGCTTTACCTCCACAAAAGTCCCCATTGATTCGAACAATGCGTCACAGATTGCGAATGCAACAAAGAGAAAGGCTTCTCAAAACGTGAGTCCCTCCAACCTTTTCGCGCAGGTAACTCTCACCAGGATGACGCACCTTCGACGAAACGGCCGATCGGGACCAGGAACCCGATGTTGATCACGTTCGGGACTGACGTCTTAAGTTCGAGGGAGGATGAGATTCTTCAGGGCGCTCCCTTGTCAATCACATGATCACATGGATTCTACGATTTCCATGTCTCTCTCTGACAGCGGCTCTCGACTAAACGTGATTTCCCGTATCACGGATTACGGTAAAATTACCGTAATACGGTTTTACGGGAAATAACTTACCGTAATATTTACCGTAAAACCGTATTACGGTAATTTTCCCGTAAGCCGTAATACGGGAAATCACGTCTACTCTCGACTAAACGACCTGAACCTGAGGAGGCAAAGGGTACAGGGTACCCCCGGTGGTCGGGCGGAGGACAGGGTAATGGGCCCCCATGCAAGCTGCGCCCCTGGTACCAGCAAGAGTTTCTAGAATGATTCGGTCGCGGTATTGAATGATCATTATTCGCGGAGACGAACTTTTGACGATGACGTTCCCCGATTTCCCCGCGTCACCACACAGGAGCACTAGCCAACCGATCCTCGAACCGTATTCAAGGATCAGCTCTTCCTTTCGGGAGGACAGAGAACGGAGCACCTCCGATTTGGAATTTGGACTTCGTTCAAACAGTTTCGACTAGCTTCCGGTCTGAACTGGCGTATCGTCAAGAGATTCGACCTTCGCGAACTGATTCGGGCTCCATAGACTTTGATTGATGAAGCGCAGTGTTCTGCTCAAATCGCTTCCAGCTAGTTCAGAATCTCCGATGGGTGGATCATTATCCCATTTTCGTTCGGAATCAAAAGCTGAACTGCCAACGGCGGTGAAGCTCAGGAAACGAACGCCTGAGAAGAAAGCCCTCAGTGATCCCAATGTCCGAGTACTATTGGTTTTCCGTGCCTCGCCGAAAGAGTTTTTTTTTCTGTCGGAGCCGTGGTCCCATCGTTGGAATTCCCAACAACAGTTTTTGCTGACAAAGGAGGGACGAACGGCTCCATGGAAGGCGGAAATCCACTCGCCGGGTTAGGGCCTCTATCCTGGGTATGCCATACGCCCCGCGGAACGGCGCCCAAGTTCAAGTTCATCCGATTTCGATCAGGACAGGCTTGGGAGTCCCATTCTTCAAAGACTTCGTTGTCAAATTCACTTTTCACACGACGTGAGTGTCTTCCGATTGCTAGACATGCTCACTAGTTTCCCAAACTCACGAAGGTTGAGTGGAATTGAATAGCCTTCGATTTTGGTTTTTCGACGAGAAAAATTCCTCGCATAATGCTTGCCATGATGCATGAAGCGGAAGTGGTTTTCAGACCTCATGAGATGAATAAATAACAATCGATGTCGATTCTCATCAGCCTTCAGATCGAACCGCGCCACCACGAAAGACAGGGTCAACCCCTTGATTTTGGATTTGGGAACAATTAGCCCTCGATTTCCGGAAAATTCGACTTCCGCGATGAGTCGTCACTCGGCCGACATCTCAAAGATTGTAAAAGACCCTTCCGTTGAGAACATCAACGTTTGAAATTGGCGTCGATCGAATACGAGTCCCAGGGGAGTTGGTCGTTTACTCCCTAACTCTGTAACCACTGGACACCGGACACAGAGCCCCCGAGTTTGACCGAATTGGTAGGCAGTGAGTCATGTAAACGCTGACCGTGCCCCTCGGGACGGGATAGATCTGGGATAACATCCTACTCGGACGACGTAGTTGTTTCCAACGAACTTTCTGGTCCCAATAACGGAACACAGGGATGCGGAATTGTGTTCTCGAGACTTCCTAAACGTCGATTCTCTCGAACACCGGGTTGAGACTATTTTCGGTCTTAGCCGCGTGGGTTGACTCTGATCTTGGATCCTGAGTTTCGGAAGCTGATGAAATGTCACGTCGATTAGTTTACTTTGTCATAGACTATTTACGGCTTCCAAAGGTGGAGCAGAAAGAGTCCGTTCACAGAGTCTACGGGTCAAGGAGCTCTGTAAGGACCCAATATGTGCTTCGGGAACCTCGAGGGTCGAACGATTATGTATGAGCGAAACAGTCCACTACTGATCCCAAATCTAAGCTACAACAAAGCCGTCCTTGTCGAAAGAGAGGGAAATCTCGTTGAGCCGTGTTCTCTCTAGATTGGATAACTTATTGCACGGCCGCTCCTTGATGCAACGCATAGAGCATCCGCTCGGATTGATATCGTTCAACAGTTCACAAACCCCCGGATTCGTCACCGACGAGGAAACCATTCACCTGGGGCAGTAGCGTACCGAGGGGGGGCGGAGGGGGCGGCCCGCCCCGGGCATCAGATTGCTGCCACTGACCTAGGGTAGATTGGTGTACGGTTTGGGTCGCGGAAATGTAGAGAAAACGAAGGATCACGCCCTTAGAGCAATGATGAAGAAATGGTTAAGGCAACGCGGTATCGCCTCCGAGCGATATTGTTTTGTATTGCTTAGTGGGGAATAGTTCTATCGGCACATGAACTTATCGAGGTGGCGAATCGATGATATCCATCGCGGCCCGGAAACCTATTCCAAGGGGACTCGGTACCGATCGTGCTGATACAGGTTTGGGTAGTTCCACTTCTCGTTACGATGTAGAGTCATAAAGTTGACAGCGCTGACAGGCTCTGCTGTGCAATCCCATCAAAGCATGTATCCGTGGAAAAAGAGGTTGATAACCCATGTTCCGTGCCGCATCTCTCAGCGACGGCCCGTCCGCATGCGATCCGCCGCCGTGCTTCGTCGCGCTGTTTTCTCTGCTTGGGTTTCAGGACGGAGTCGAGGACTAACTCAGCGCATATGGTTAAGGCACATCGGTTTGATGAGGAGTCTCATGAGTGACCATCGAACGCATTTCATATTCCCACCAGCCCCCTGGAGGGAACGCGTCGTTCGAACCTCGTTTGGTTCATCGTGCTCATTGTCAGTCATCATCGGGGGAATCCTGTGCTAACTCATGTGCTGACTGCATACCTGGAGCCCGGTTCCGGTTTAGAGTCAAAGCTCTATCCCAGCTTTCGTTTCGAGACAGGAACCTGATCTTGACAAGTGCGGTGTAGCGGAGGCCCCGGAGGTTTTTGATAGCGAGAGCTCGGAATGACATCTCAGAGCTGAAAGTTCTTGCCCGAAAAATTCCTCAACGAGCAAGAAGGCTCTGAAATCTCTGTGTGATGGACGCGAATGACTCTGCTGGAAGTTTTGGCTTGTGGAATTCACAGAGTTTCCCAGTCCAAAAACTCGCGGGAGGCGCTCGTGAGGCGAGTTATTGATGAAAACGAAAGGTATGACAAGATCGAGATACCTCCGATGTGTTGAGCGCATCCGTCGAACGACGATCGCGCCGGATCATTGATCATTAATCGGGGAACCCCATCGTGACTCCTCCATGTACTCCCGAAATTGGCGGATCAAGTAAATTCTGGTACGATTATCTAAAAATCCCTTTTCTCTCCGACTCAAAGGGGACGATTTTTGCTTCGCAGTTGAATCATCATTTCGCAAAGACAATGGCACTTTGCGGAATTCGGAAAACAGTGCCCGAGCTTCAATGAAAATCTATCGACCCCACGATGAAACCTCCCGATGCCCAGGTGTAGTGTACCTGGCGAGCTCGGCGCCTCTTTGTTTACATTCATCATCTACTCACATGAGTGAAGTCTCCACAAGCGACATCTATCAGGGGAGCAGATCTGTTCTAACACGATATCTTCCTTCATCAAACGATCATCCGTAACACTTTTTGAACTAACAGCAGCCTTGAAAAACTCGGTACGTCCCACCTGAAGCTCAACTTGCAAGTGAGCTTGCGAATTTGCCGCCTGGAGAAGTTGTCTTCCCAGCTCGAAGCGCCACCCCCGGTCAGAGTTGAAACGTCTGGCCGTGTATGTACCAAGGTCAACGGAAGAGGGTTAGGCAATGGAGGAGGGAGAATCAACTTCAGAAGTTACAACGAGGCACCACACTGGGTCATCACGTGCTTTCGCGCGACGCTCCACGAGGCGACAGCGTGCTTGGAGCAAACGTCAGCGGAAGCAATTCGCTCCCAAACCGGTCACTTCGACAAATTCTGCTTTCATGACAGATTTTTTTTCGCAAATCATCAGTGCTAGCGCCGTCGTTGGCTTCGTTTTGGAAACAAGAGGGTGTCAACCAGAAAAGTATTCGTGAAAACCTGGAGAACGCTGGGAAATCGCGAACTTCGCTCTATACTGAGTCCATTGCTTCTTTCGATTGTTGCCGCAACCTGCCAGAGGCGGCTGCTTGCGAATCACGTAGGGCGTTGCAACACCCATACAGAACGTGATCCCGCATTAACGATGCGCACTGCGACCATGAACGCCGAAGTACATGCCCAGGAGTTGGTTACCCGCAGTTCCGAGGCTCAGACTACGCTTCCCTAGAAGTGAGGACGGAACCAGTGACGGCGAGATTTCATCAAACCGTCGAGCGGTTCTTGAACGTATTCACATCTGGCAGCAAGGCGATTCCTGAGTTCGTTTGGGGATTCGACATCGGGGAGACTCATAGGGCGAGTTGGGAACCACCGCGAGAGAGAGGGAACGTGAAGACCACCGGTCCAGCGCTATCTAGAATGACATTCTGGATCGCTTTTCAGCTGACGAGATTTCGCCACGTCAACGAAACCTTTCCGAGATGGTTTGTGACCTGTATCATAAGACGCGTGGTTCGAGGAGAATGCTTGAGCCGGATATTTTCCGAAGAAGAGATTGTTCCTTTGATTTTCGACGGGGGAAATGGTCATCCTTCTCCTGAAGGTGGTTTCCGATCGGAATGAGTCGGCTACACATGAGAACTCAGATAAACCAGTCAGTTCTTCTTCTAACTTTTGCGTTGATATCTTTTCCTTTTTCTCTCGCCCTCGTCCAATTCGTTCATTCGCCTTTTATGTTATGTAATGTTTCGGGTAATGTTTCGGCACCCACGGCGCACAGTGGAGCCCCTCCCAGAAACAATCGCCGGGTCATTCTCAGTGCGTTCTCAATGTTTGAGCTTCAGAAAGTGATTCGTGGATGGAATTCGGAAGGTTGTGATCGCTGCAGTTGAAGTTAATCCGAAATTGCCGTATTTCTTACAATAGCAGGGCCTGCCCGGTTATTTTTCAACCCTCCCATGATGATGACTGGCATGGTGCGACGCCGTTCTCGGAACTCGCATTGTCTCAGATTCCGCTCGCTGAAACTATGATTCCAAATCCAGCGAAAGTCGGCGATGTTCTCAAACCGTGCACCAACGCGGTTTTCTCAACTTCATGCTCCCGACGGGTTCATGTATCGGGCACGAATATGTGGTATGTAGACGTTTTCCCTGATGAGTACGGATATGCTTCAGTTCTGCAAGCCCCATCAATTCCAATTTCAATCTAAGGTGCGTTGATTACAATCAAGCGATTACCTTCTCGTGGTTCACCAAGCAAACAGGCGGTACACCAGTGATTCTCAACGGGGGGGCGACCCCTTCCACGCCCCCGTTGAGGGAGCGCGAGAGAATTCTGAAATTTTCGGGAACACTCGGTGCAGTTAGCGGCTGATTTCTCAACGAGGTTTGCTGACATGGGAGAAATGGTTTTCTGCCCTTGGCTAACCCAACCGTTTCAAACTGAATTCTTCGACGTTGATATCGGGTTAAAAAACGAGATTGCCAAGCTGCAGCATAGTGAATTCGCGAAGCCTCTGCTCAAACCACGGGGTATCCTCGTGTGGCTTAGTGACGATGTATCCGAGAGGTTCCCAAGAGCTGCTGCGTACGCGCGAGCCATTTTGACTTATTCTGCGTCGACGTACTTGGTAGGGTCGGGATTTAGCGTGGTGACTGATCTACAGTCGGAGAAAAGTAGTCGTCCGGAAATCACCCTCAGAAGAGATCTGAGATTGAAGCTGACTAAGCTCGAGCTCAGAATCAGCAATTCGTGGAGGCGACAACAGGCTCGACCGTCCCATTGAATTCTGAACGAACTAATTCTAAGGTTAACGTAAGCTGAACGAAAGCGATCAAGTTGTGGGTCCAACTTCGTCTTGCTTTCAGAAGGCTCTCTCGCTTTGAGTAGGGGGAGGGGAAAAGGGGGGGCGGGAGCACGAGCAATTCCTCTAAGCGTCAGGGGGGGGCGCGGGACAAAAAAGGTTGAGGAACACTGCTGTACACGGTGAATGAGCGAGCTATACATTCGGGAATGGTCGCGATCCCAGTTCAGAGTCCAATGTGTTTCACCGTGAGAAATGCGATGAATGTGCGCCCATTCGGTTGCAGGAGTCAGTCGAGCAAATATGTTTCTGACGGCTTCGGGGTTTTTCTGAATCGCACCGAAGGCGGGCCGGCAAGCCCGGGATATGGTTAAGGAGACGGCGAACAATGAGAGCTCAGCATGCGGGTGAAGAATTCTGGCCAATCCACGATGGAGAATAATGGGATGAGTTTTGAGAGAACGGATGTGGATCGAGTGACTTGATGAACCTGCTCACTGAAGCGGAGATTTACGCGTTCTCGAGTCAGCGTATATTCCTCCGAGCGATTCCAGGAATCCTTATAAGGTGAAGCCCCTGAGTTTCACGGAGGAGTCTGAAAGAAATCCTTAGGAGTCTCCGTTTCTAATAATCTGACTATTGAGGGCACAGGAAACTCCGAGTTTGCACGATCTGGATTTGGCTTCTCCGGCAGCATCCATCTGCGGTCTCATGCCAATCACCATCGGGGAGGAATTTGTGGCCTCGTGAGTGGAGCAGGTTATTCTACCTGCTTAACAACATTTGGCTGAGCTCTGGAAGATGGCGGGCGGAAAAAAGGCAATCAATCTAATGACCTATCAGCCTAAACCCCTCGAAGAATACGACTGTTTCGTACGTTGCAAGCGATTTTTACACCTGTTCTGGCACAGTTTGTCTCCAAGCTTCATTCCAATTCAAAAAGGGACGGGAGCTGACGTCGCACAAAACCTTTTATCGCTGAAGTTTAACCCCAACAAGCAAGCAGAGCAAACAGAAAACACAGCTGAAACATTTCCGTTTCGGCAGCTGTTGCACTAGAGAAACCAACAGCGGGCTCTGAACGAGAGCGGATCCGGACAAGCACGTTATTTTCGAGCAACGTTCCGGTGAGCAGAATCTTCGCTTCTGTAGTATCCGTTTCTGAAATAGGTGCGGAAGTTGGGAATTACCGGATGAAACCAGAATTTTTTTTTGGATCGATGATACGAGTCCATTCTGGCCTTCTAGACAACAACAATCTCCTTCATCCGGAACCAAAAATGGAGTCAGACAGTTGATCCCCTCACGATGAATGGAATCGGGATTCCTGGGAGCCTTCCTCGAAGCGAATCGAATTGGAGTCTCTCAACGAAAAGGTTTATCTCAGACCATCCAGCAACGGACGGAGCTGCGCTCCATAATATGATATGAGCTGAAAGGATGTGAGCTAGTTTCAGAGAAATCCGAAGACTATTCAGTTCTGGATAGACCCCTTGCTTGCTTGCCGGTGAGTTATATAGCGACCCGGTGGATTCGAACGACGCATTCTATTCTCCATCATGCGTCATCCTAAGCATTTGTTCTAAGTTCCGCTCAGCATGAAGAGTTCTTCCGGATATCGTGGAAACCTGATGAGCTTGAATACGCAATTACAGAGTTGCCATGCTCATACAGGGGAGATACGTTTCGTGGGACAATCCAGATATCAGTGGCGTACGCCTAAGCTCCTTCCAGAGCTGCTGGCGTCGCCTCCAAAACCATCAGATGGCACCTGATGAATCGAGATTTGAGCTCAGAATCTGCCTTTGATACCCCATTTTCGAAGGCCCGGGAGTTGTATGATTCCGATGCGGATAACCGGCGAGGGGAAGCGACGAACTGATTCCAGCAAAGAGCCATATCGGGAATGGGGGCTCCCAATGTTGAATTCATCCAATCTGCGTGGTGACAGATTTTTGAGATATTGGATGAAATCGAGAGCAACACATCCAGAACACATCCAGCATATACTACTTCCTAACATTGCGAGGACACTCAAAACGTGGACGATTCTGCAACGAGTCGGTATGCCCATTGGACGGCTCCGAGCCGCATTGGCCTCGTGGGCGGATATTTCACTGATGTTGTTCTCTAGCTCAGGAAGAAATCCAGACTGCCTTTGGATCTGTGAGAGATCGAGAGGGAGCTTCGTTCAGCAGAAGCATCACTACCGAGACTGATGAAGTTGCTTTGTTCTTTTTCTCTTCCCCATGATTTCCTCCACCTGTATGCTCGAGAATTTTGGACTCGGGAAATCTTCTCAGGGGAGCTGTCGGGGATCAGATAGTGTCCAAGTCCGAGCATGCTTTCAATGAGCTTTTCGGGGTTAGATGCGCGGAGAACTCGCGGTTGTTCTCTCTTCTAGGCTTGCGACACGCCTTTGGTTGACGTGTGGCATTCTTGTCAATTTCAAACCCCACCGGGGCGGCGCTATAGGTGAAGGCAGCACTAGGTGTGGATCCAGAGCTAAATATCATCCATCTTTTTGTTTGTCGGCGACTGACTCAGTACCCAACTGGGAATCACTTTTGCCTATATGGAACCGCAAGAAGCGCTCAGGACAGAGACTTATGACCGCAGTCGGGCTGGTCGCCGAAATACCTTATCGTTCAGCACGTACTCGAGTTTATTCTTGATGGTTAAAGGTGAGATGAGATGAGCACCGGGTTCAGAGATTGCCGAGCTTCAGATATAGAGTCCAAGAGCGAGTTCCGACCGACTCCTCTTCATCCTCCTCGGCGTTCTATCCTTCCTCCTCGTAGAAATCTCCACTTGCTCGATCGTTCCGGCGCCGCTTCGTGCCTGTGGTACTGGGTCGTTGCTCCTTTTCAATGAGATGCAACGGTTGAAGAAGTTTGCGACGAAGGGGAAGTACACCATGATGGTGGAGAAGACTTGAGTGTCATCATAAATCCGAGTCCGTGCAGTGACGGCTCTGAACCGTAGGTGGTTGTTTACCGTCGAGAATTCTCATCCGATGAAAACCAGGGCAAGCCCATTTTTCTTTCCGAGGGGGGTTACGACTGCATTCCCGGAAGCGGCGATTCGATACGTCGCTCCTAGTGGGATCGTTTAGTAACATGAGAAGATATAATTTTCAAGGGCTGGACGATCAACTTACCGCGGCATTCCCCAGGCTTCGATGAGAGGAATGCGGGGTTTTCGGCTTTTTTTGACAGAGAACGGAGCATGTCCGAGAGGCCACTCACGGTAGCGTTCAATGAGAATCACGATATTAGTCTCTTTTGATGAAGTTCAAGTGGAGTTTGAGAGATCTCCTCGAAACAAGGATAATGAGTGACTCGTCCCGAGTGAATCGGGGTCTCTTGATGCATCTGTCATTCTCACCTGGTTCGAAAACAAAATATACAGACGGTAGTGTACCCAACGGAAATCCTTCTCAGGGGTGCGCAGCTGCACAGTGACATTCAAGGAGAGTGAAGGCAGCCGCGCGGCGCGGCGAATAGGTCAACGAATGTGAGGTTGTGATTTTGGCGTTGATGCCGAATCTGCTGAGCTTTAGAATGGCCAGAACCGAGAAACCGCGATCTCAGGGCGGGTCATTCCAGCTCCCAGAATAGCAAATAGGCTTATCTCTCACCTTTGCTCATGGCGTTCAGCTAGATTAGATCTGATATACATAAACGCTGACTGACGCAGCATTTAATTAAGAGGAAACTGATTCCCTTCTTGGTCTATGAGGTTCCACGACTCCGACGTCGAGACTAGCGAACCATGATCGATTTCGCGCCATCTCTCAGAGCAGGATCAATTACGAAGGAATCGCCCGAGGATCGGAACCGTCAGAGCGTCTTTTTCCCCATCTCGATTGGCCGTCGTGAGCGATCCGTAAAAAGACACTCCAAACACACACAAAGAGCTTCTTGTGCAAACACTACTGCGTTCCCGTTGAACTGGCACACACGGGAGAATGGCGCTCGTTCCGCAAATTACGTAAAAAGAGTTCCTCCTCGCAGTTTTGCTCGCCGTCTTCCCGGTTCATTGCGTAAGAAACTTGACGGGAGCTGGCACAGCTCTGTGCTGAGGCATTGCTCACATACCCACTGGTCTAGAGCTGCTATTCTCCAACTGACTTCCGCCTGAAACGCTCGGATGCATCGAAAGGTAGAACGCAATCCCAACGGAATGATATGCGTCCGACGTGTATAATATCTTCGCACCCGCATAGACCGTGGGTGTTGACGTTATCTAACGCTCAGAATTAGATATAACCAACGCGACAGATAACTGCCCATCAACTGGGCGTTTCGAAGCAGGTATGCTGGGGACTTTGGCAGGATGAAAACTCCCGAGAACCATCAGCATCATTCTGAATGAGCAGGTGATCCACTCCAACCGAGACGCCATGATTTTGGGTTATTCCACTGGGAGTCGACGAAAGAATGATGAACTTCGAATTCCAAAAAGAAAAGCGATGGAATTTACGTGTTACCCGCGCCTGTACCGATATATGAGAATCCAGGAGGAGATGTCGCGGTGAGGCTCTCGATATCGGCGGGAGGTCCCTGATCCGCTTGCAGGGGCAATGTCTGCGGAAGGCTCTCCTTCTATGCGCCGTCCCACGAGAGTGATTCGACCATGAATCCCATATGAGATAACGAACGAGCTCTAATGTTGGGGATCTTGGTAAGGGTTATGGGACGCGGTTTCAGTCCATTATAATCTTGTTTGTGTCGGGCTACCCGGAGCCGAGCAGCTGACCTACACCCGAATTCTTGCCCTTATCAATGGTATGGTTAATTTTGCATCGTTGATAATGATCGAGAGCAGAACCGACTCACCTCCGGATTCCTGTTGAACGCCCGCCGTGCCGCATTGTGAGCTCATTAAGGTGTTTGTTGTTCCCCGATTTCGAAATCATTCGAAAGAGCTCGAGTTGTCACGTCGGCGTCGCAGACTCGCATGGAGACGGGCAAACGTCCGCGACAGCTGCGACAAATCTAGTGTCGACCTTGAGTCGGGCGCCCTCCGAGGTGCCACGATATTGAAACTGCAGGACCGGAATGAACCCGTAGGCCCGAAATGCACCATTCGTGGAGCCGGCCGACCAGGTGGAAGATATACCTAAGACCTCTGGGAAAATACACACTCGTTCCAGGGCGGCGATTGGAACATCTCAAAACTCGATCTTCCTGCATGGAGAGAATCGAGGCATCCAGTCTCACAGGAGCCATCGAGGCGCGTTCGACGAAGGTTCGAGTCTGACCCCCACAAGAACCCGTTCCAAGCTTCTCACGTCCGATCCATGGGAACCCTACTGTCGTTGTTTCGTTACCTCGGAAATCGAAATTGAGCGAGCGTATCGAGTCTCACACAGAAGATCACCGCTGGAACCGAATGTTCGTGATCTGGAACAGCGCACACATCCTGAGAAAGTTGTTATCCGATAGGCCCGATCAGCACATCGCGACATCATGTGAGCTTTCCGAAGCTTGCAGGAACACGGCGACACTTCAATCTCTCCCTCTTTCTTTCTCTCCAGGGGTCTCCATCTAACTCTATCTCTCTCTCGCTCTTTGCAAAACTCCAGCCGTGAGATGAATATTGGGCGCCTCTGCAAGGAGTTTCGGGCCCTACATGCTGTAAGAGACGAAGAGATTAAGGGCCGCGGCCGTTTCGTGCTCCGCGTGGAGGGGGAGGAAAGGCAGGGACGTACAAATGAGATCTAGAAGGAAACTCAGGCTGAGGAAATCGTTTTCGATGTTTGAGTCGCAAACCATACCCGACCTCGATGGTTTCATGGAAGCAGCGTATTGGACTGACAGCGTCAGCAAACCTGAGCCATTCCGGAAGAGTGGATCGATTGGCATTTGTGTCGGACGGTCGGACGTCACAATCTCGGCGCGCTACAGGCCTCAGATTCGTTGCCATTGCCCCATTCTCCTTTTTGAGCATCAAACAGGAGGTAGGAAATGCGCTCGTCTGGGTCGTCCCAACCCGACGGATATTTTCGTATCTTTCGTCATGGGCTACGACTCGGAGCGGAAGTTTGTTGTCGATCGTCTGTGTAGCTTCCGCTCAAAAAGCTTGCCTACCACTGAAACCACGCAACCGTGGACAGACTGTCTGACTTCGTGGCTGTCCGAATTTGAAGGCCATTTTTTCACATCCTCGACTATATTCCGCTTTTGCTTTTGCAGTATGGCCAACATCGCGGGTGCGCCCACCACGATGAAATGTCCCGCAAGTTTTATTCTGAGCGCTGAGGCTGGTGGCAGAGAATTTTGCGTTGCGCCGTTACTTACTTCAGACGAGGTATTGCAACCGACTTCATTCATGACCATTGAAAGGGTGTGAAAACACTTCGTTGCTCCTCTCTCAAAGCTGGATCATATCCTCTGAGCGAGCGTGTACCACATCAGAAACTGTTGGCGATTCCCTTCATCGACGGTCAATCGGTCCGCCCCGGGCGGCACTTTCCAGGGGCGGCATTTCCATCTCCTCCTGTCACGATTTCCGGTATAATTGAAAAAATAACGGTTGCGAGAAAAATACGCACCAAGATGCACGTTCAGTTTCGTCGTCTCCCGGAACCCCTCTCTCCGGACCGTTGAACTTGGGGCAAATTTGCGCCGGAGAAAGTGAAGAAAAATCACTAGAGGGGCGGCATTTCCGAAGATAGGCGACTCCGCCCCGGGCGGCACTGGTTAGTTGCACGCCACTGCCTCCGTGCCTCCAAAGCCAAAGATTGATTGATGAGTTCCGAGGGGAGGCGATCCACTCGGATGCTCGATTTGGAATACGCGAGCAGCGTTTGAGTCAAACTTCCACCGTAATTTTTTCCAATTCGGGGATATTTTCCAATGGACGGGCACAGTTCCGACGGAACTGGGAGTATGTACGATATCTTCGTTTTTGACTCTGAGGGTTGAGATCAGAGGGCGCAGAACTCTTCTGCGACTTGACGGGAGACGGGAGAACCATATGTAGATCGCGAATTGATCGTGAACGAGACAAACCCGTCGAGTCTCATCACAACGGACTTCGTAGGTCATTGTCTCACTTAAGTCCTCTGATGATGATCGAGGAAACGAACTAACCCGGACTGCTGTGCAACCGTTTGCGTCGATGCCCGTTTGTTTCGGGAGGTGTCCTAGCTGCTCAGAAAAGACAGCGTGGAGCTCCGAAGTATCGCGTCTTTCGCGGAGTAACTTCGTTATGAATACCGCCACCCAGCATCCATTTGAATTGCACAAGGGACCGTTTTTCGTCGCAAGTATGTCGCTCTCTCCGCCTTGAGGACGCTCAGAACACCGGTCTTGGACATTGCGTCGAGGCAAAGCGCTCCTAGGCCTCTACCAGTGCCTTGCACAATCAAAGGAAAATACGGGGAATGAAGCTGCACAGAAGAACTCTCGTTACGTAACTCACGTAACGAGCGCCTCAGAGCCCCCGTTTAGTGACCCGCTAGTAGGAAATATTCGCCCTGGAGTTCAAGTTGAGACACGGCGCGTCGTTGTGAACTCACGACGCACAGTGGTCCAGAAGTGGCAAAAAGTCCATTCTCGCGCCGACATGAATAATTTCGCTCAGGAGATGGTCCTGAGTCTCGAATATGATCAGAGTGTTCGTTTTGCTGCCTTAAAACTGGATTTTCCGTCTCAAAAAGCCCGTTTCTCCGTTTTCCTATGGGACCTTATACATAGAAAACCGGATTGACGCCCCGAGCGGGGTCACCTGGGCTTGCCCGGGCTCCCCGCCAAATTTTTCTAGGCTCGGGGGCCTGTGTACTGACCAACAGAATTTATTCCAGCCGCCCCGAGCTGCCCCCGCGAGAGAGTCTGCCGAAAGAAATCGCTAAACCTCGGTTTTCCATAGATTTTGACTAATCCCGTGCATCCAACGAGCCCAATTAGCATGCTTATTCGGAACTATCGCACTGTTCCGGATCTCGAGACCTTGAGATCAACAACGAAGCTATATATACCGAATCGGAAAACAATGTTCTTCTATTGTATTTCTTCGATTCAGTTTCATTCATGTCGGCGCGAGGATGGACTTTTTGCCACTTCTGGACCACTTTTTTTTTTTTAATAGAGGTCTGGCAGAAATGCATTTACGCACGCCCCGGGCCAGCGGAGATGTAAACACTCACTGGGCACGGGGTTGTGTGGGACTCAAACTCATAACTGGGTCAATGCCCACTAAAACCCTCATCCTCTGTTGGCCCAGATCGGGCGGAGATCCCCGGAACTGCCTTCGGGAGGCACTACTTCAGGGAGTCTCTCTTACCTTCCCCTCACAGTGACTGCTGGGCCTCCTGGGCCACAGGTCATCCTTGATGTCCTGGCTTTTTGAATCGGGCGGGCTCGCTCCAGCGGTTCCCCGCCCTCGTTCCTCCTTGATCACTACACCATGCGCTATTTGTCTTGATTCGGCTTTCTTTCAACTTGGGCGGGCTCGCTCTAGCGGTTCCCCCGCCCCCGTTTCCGTCCTGGTTAGAGATGGTCATCATCATCAGCTTTGGGAGTCCGTCTGGGTCCGTAACGCTAGCTGGGGCGGTGGGCTCGTCTCCGTGCTTGTCTCATGTCTGTCCCGGCTCGGGCGGGCTCGCTCTAGCGGTTCCCCCGCCCTGTTGACTGCTGGCCTCCCTGGGCCGTTGGTAGTATGGGCTTTGAGGCTCCGGTCCTTGAACGAGATGACGGCTGCCGCGAACCTGCCGACGTCCGTCCATGCCTGCTGGTCTACAAGCATGTACTCAACAAGTCTGGAGCAGCTTACAGGTCCTCTGAAGCGGGAGGTCTCGAGGAGCTCCCGTCGAAGCAAACCTGTCCCCGGGCATGTCTCGAAGGAGTGCGCCGGAGAGTCCTCTTCGCCCGTCTCACACAGGAGGCAGGTTGCGGTGGGCAGCTTTCTTATCCGAGCCAAATATGTCCCGAAGGAGCCATGTCCGGTGAGAAGCTGGGCCAGGGGATAGGTGAGGGTTCCATGTTTCCTCTTGGTCCAAGACGCAATGTGAGGGACGATGGACTTGGTCCAGTAACCGGGCTCGCCGGCCTGGATAGTCTCCCATCGAGACTGCCATGCCTCCATTGCTTGCTCGGTCCCGAAGGCAGTTTCCCCGAGGTCGTCATGGTCTCGGGACGAGATGATCCGCGCGCGCAGGTCGTAGGGCATCAGACCCGAGACGACCTGGGCGGCCACTGTTGACACCGTTCTGTTTCCTCTGGAGAGACCAAGGATCAGGGGTCTTTGGGCCCTATTGAGCATAGTCTGGACGCATTTCTTCTCCGCTGTTGGGGCCCAGATCGGGGCGGCATATAGGATTATTCCGTCTTCTGGACGGAATAATCCTATATGCCGTCTTCTGGACTTCTGGACCACTGTGCGACGGATGAAAGAGACGATAACTATACAGTGTGAGGTGACGGGGATGGCTTTGACGTGTCAACTCGATGAGACGTACAGCGGAACGGTGGTGGTAGGCGTGAATGACGAAAACCCTAAACAACGTCTCGAAGCGGAGCTCAAATTCAAAACTTCCAGTGAGGCCATCGCGATCGCGGTGAGCCTGTCGGGCTGGGCAAGACAGTCACAGAGTTCGAAATTCTGGGACCGAGCAAGGGGTTCAGGACAAGATGAGTTGGTACTGACGTGGATCGAACGGCATCTCGGTCATACGATGGAGGGGTCACCAAGAGAGAGTACTTCCAGGACAACCCACCTTGTGAGTGAGATCGGTCTCTGGCCGTGTTAAGATATCGCTTTTGGGAATGGATTGGTAAGAGCGGTCATCGATCGGTGGTCGGTGTATGGAGCTCCCGGAGAGCTTAGACGAAGCACCGAAGATTTTTCAAGATCACAGACCCTTCATCCCAATCTCGGCGAAAATCAAACTGCTGCTCGTATATGCTCTTTCCGATATACCCTAGTAGCGTCCGCGTCGGGCTCTGGTCATATTCATGACGCGAACCGGCATAGATTCGTAGACAAGCATCGGGAAGGAAATTCAAGGCAGTAAGCCTGCTCAACGGAGCGGCTCAAGATTACCCAGCCGGACGACTTGCGGGCGACATCGAGGGAAACGAGTCCGATGCTGTTGAATTCTCTGCTCCGGAGAGAGTGGTGCCATAACACTTATTGTGAAGCTAATATCGATTTTCTCTGTGCGGAACTCATCCGCCCATTCACAGTATCGAGGGCCTCTACATATCCGAAACGTCACGTGCAACATGGTGAGCTTCCCCGTAGACCGTCAACGATCCTTTATTCAAATTAGACAGATTCATTTCAGAGCTTTATAGCTCAACAAGAAACATGGAACAAGCAACGGTCTCACTGGACTCCGATGGAGTTGCTGCAAAAGGATCATCCTGAGATGCGATAACGTTCATGCTCATTCTGAACTATCGTTAGTACTTTGAGCATATATTGGATCCACAGGATGAATGCCGCGGCGCTGATCCCGATAAGCAGATTGCCGGAAGCAATGTTCAGAGATTTCAGTGGCCACGGAGATAGGCTCGAGCTCTGCCACATGTTGTTCTTCTCGAAATCTGCCCGAATCTCGTTCCGGAGGACGGGCAGCTGTTCCTGTAGAATCTTCAATCTCCTCATGAATTCAGTTTGCTTGTCAATGAAGAGTGACTGCTTGTTGTTCCAAAACGTTTGTTCTCTGTCGTCATCAGGGACTCGTGTCCCTCCGCTCACGCTGTTATGCGAAAATTTGAGGAGCCCATGTTCAATCGAGGCCCTCTCCAACCACGGGATATGGTATTTTAAACAGAACTCGGCCGAGGTATTCCTCAACGGCAAATTCTCTTCGAGCAGGAGTCCCTGCTGCTTGAAAGTGAAGGCGCGGAGCTCCAACATATCACGTCTTCCACAGAGCCCAGCGTGACTGAGCAGCACGGCCAACTCGGAGTTCGGTAGGAAACTCGTTGTGAATATGGCTGGCGAGCTCTCGTTAGAGTTGCAGGTGGAAATGTCTTTCCGTCGAAGAGTTGGCGCGGCCTCCGGTACAAGAAAGTTGAGAAGTTGGCTCGGTGTCTCATGGAAGACATTGTCGTAGCCAAACACTTTGGATGCCGCGAGCGTTTCGCACTTCGTATACTGACAGCCGGATCGTGGGATCCGCGTCCTCTCCGAGAACGAAATGACTTCTCCCTGCAGCACGGTTGTCACGAGGAATATGCACAGCATGATGACGGCGATGATGATCTTGATGAAGAAGCTGAAGCATTGAGGTGGACAGTTGAAGCGCATTATGAAGTAGAGACAGAGATCGATGAAAAGGTTCACAGATGAGTCGCTCGATTGTCCTCTGGTCGTGGTCGCGATGAAGAAGCTCAGCAACAATGGAGGCACAAGCGCTCCGATGATGAGCGGTCCAAGAGACCAATTGAAAACCATTTCCGCCATGGATATTCCTTCATACTTTTCGAAGATGGCGAGGCGGACCGCAACCGGCTCGAAGGCTTCGACGAAATACGGGTACTGAAACTGAAACGAAGAATTCTCTATTCACCGTACACAGTGAGGATACATATATCGATTCTTGTCAGAAACCGGAGAGTACTTGAATTCCAAATTCTGAATGAGAATGCACGACATCACTGTGCGAACTATTTGGAAGAACGAACAGAAGAGAACAAAAATTGTGATCGAACTCTCCCACGGTCTACCTATCTATGGGTAACTATGAAACGGCTCACTATGGAACGGGCTGCAAGGACATTACAACTGAGCAGGAGCAAGGAGAGGAGCCCTAATCAAATCGAACATTAAAGGAACTCACCCATTCCGTATGGCAATCGCTGATCTCGATGTCAAATCTGCCACATGGGAAATTCCGGCTGTCTGTCAATCTCTTTTTCTTGTCGACGTTGATGCCATGGAGTCCAAAGTGCAGCTGTTTCGAGGCATTGGATTTTCCGATGTAGAACGGTCGCTGATAGTCGGATTCGGTCACCTGTTTGGTTCTGACGCAGCCGATTTCGGGCACTGCCCTCTGGGGCGTTGAATCGAACAGGAATTCCCTATAGATGACCTCATAGGCATCGGAAAACCTGAACGATCTTCCGTCAGGCTGTTTCACACGAGCCGGCCCACGTATGATGAGGAAAGTCTTCGAGAAAGACCACACGAAATTCGAATTCCTGCTTATTTTCCAAGCGGCATCCATTTGGGAATCGTAATGTTGGTCGTACCGGTAGACACCATGCCGGGGTCTCAGGCTCTGGCGTTTGTAGGAGCGGATCATGATCAGAACCCTCTTAGCGTAGTTGAAGTCGTCGATCAGTTGTGTAGCTAGGTCCTCTGCGCAATGATGGAATCCGCAATGATCTCCGTAAATTTTCAGAGCAATGTCTATTTGCGGGCTGTTGGTCGAATCATCCTTGCAGGATACGACGATCTCTCGTTGTGAACCTTGGAACCATTTCGTACCGGGTGCGTTCCTCAAGAATGTTACTCGGCTCGTTCCGAATTTCGCGAAGTCGACGCATTCGGAGACCACGATAGAGTAATGGAATCTCTCATCCGACATCATCACTCTCATGTTCCCGTAGATCCAATCCATCATACCAGCGGAAGAAGTCTCACATGGAAGAAGACAGCTGACCAGTATAGAACTAACGTGGAGGAGCATTCTGAGCGACGTTCTCGAAGACTTGTTCACGAGAGAGCTGCTCGATTATCACCAGCACTGCGGACGGCTGAGTTCCTTCTTCATGCCTCTCGAATGCATGAAAACCTTTTGCGATTCATAGTATGTTGAAGCCACGTAGATTACCATTGGGCGAATCTGGCGACTGAAATCTGTGAGGCTTCTCGCTTCAGATTCAGAATTCGGGAACGATATTGATCTGGCTTCCATTGGCGTGCAAGCCTACTACGACGTTCTACTCCGACATTATTCATCCTCGACTGAAGACAAGGCTGGCTTCGAGCCGCATGAAATAATTGGGTCGCCATTCGCGTCGCTCGCTATTTCGCATCAATTATATAACCCAAGTTGCCTTGATTGAAACGATGCAGAGCTCCGAAAAACCATCGCCTAGAGTATTGTCTGGCTCGCAAATATATTATTAGGGCTGAAGAACACCTCGAATCGTTTTCCATAAAGAGCCTATCTGCGGGCTGATGCTCCGAATACGTCCGGCTCCCTCGCTTGAGAGATACACAGATTCCCGACAAGCAGCTCTGACGCAGTATCTGTAGATGAGGTCGACTTGCGGATTCGATTCGAGATAGGAGATATTAATCGATATCGATATGCTATCTGGGGCTCCCTCATTTCAAAACGCCGCTCTCTGTACGTTGCAAAACGGAGACGCAGCTCTGGAGCTTCAGTTTCAGTTGCCGCTGCCACAATGGAGCCACAATCCATCACAAACGTTCTTTTCACTCCGGAATACCCTGATCTGTGTGAGAGCCTCAGGGCGCAAAGCTTGCTCAAGCCGGTGTTTAAGTCGGTAGCGGATTCAGAGCCCTGTGCCACCACCGCCGCCACATTCGAGAACTTCTGGTCGACGGCTGAACCGAAGCCTAAGGAACCTCCTCCAACGTCAGCCATCCGAGTTGACCCCATCTTCGCTGTGGGCTATAATGCTAATCCGAGAAAAGTCACCCAGCGTCATCCGAGACACAGTGTGCGCTCAAGTGCAAAGAAACCCCAAGGCAAGAGAAGAGGAAACCACGCAGAAAGTGACCCTACTTCGAGCGAATCAGGCAATCGAGACACAATTCCTTGGGACTGTGCCTTATCGGGTCCAGCTAACAATGCCGTACTCGGAGAGCAAAAACCGATCACAGAGTCTGCCACGAGTACAACCAAGACTCATGAAGACATCTTTTCAACGAAGACACCGCAGCCCAGTGAACCAACTCCTGGACCACAGGCTCGTCACGATACCATCTACACCGTCGGCTACAACGATAACCTCACAAAGGTAATCTACCGCAACTCGAAGCCGAATGCTATATCAACCTCTCAGATAGAGAAGAGGCTCACTTTCCATGGTGATAGCATTGTGCATTCAAACATTTCG
Organism: Neoseiulus californicus; assembly: GCA_028455905.1. NCBI lineage: Eukaryota > Metazoa > Arthropoda > Arachnida > Mesostigmata > Phytoseiidae > Neoseiulus > Neoseiulus californicus. The sequence continues at coordinate 3,447,671 of JAMQGS010000002.1, read as the reverse complement.
CTGAAACGGAGCACGATTCATGGGAATTCGGTTCCTGCAACGTTCGTGAGAAGTCTGGGCTTGGACGCCACGGAACTTGAAATGATCGAGAAACATGGACCCAAGCGCCGATCCAGACGTCGCGGGAACAGAACGCATACGGAATAATTCGGCCGGTCTTGCGAAATTTGGAGGCGTGGACGCTCAAGAGGAGGATAAATCGCCCTGGGGCCATTACCAGATGCAACTTGATGTGAGATTCGCAGGATGCCTGCCAGATCGGATTTTGTGACGGATTCTGCATCGTACATGCAGCGACGGCTCGTAACAATGACTTTCGTGAATAAAGAAGAGCTCACTGGAGAAGAACACTTTGTTCTATTTCATTTTCCAGATTTTCAAAAGATTTCAGGTCAGAATTTTGGAATGCAACACGATGACCTGGATAAAACAAAATCCAACATATTGAACTCCGCTCATGGAGACCACCAGACCAATCGGCGTATCTGCCTGATCAGACCATAGTTCGAGTTCCTGAACCATGCCCATAAGCCTCCCCGCATAAGATTCCCGCTCAATCGGACATGAATGGTCCAGTTACAACATGCTCCTATCAAGCGAAGTTCACGGCGACAGCTGACTAGGCTTAACGAAATGGAACTTGATTCGCGAGCTTCTACCTATTTTCCAGAATATCCGCTTGGTATATGCTATAAGCGTCGTACAGGTTCAGTCCTGGTCGTGACGTCAGTCTGCTTCGATCGTAGGACCGAAACCATGACCTGGGTTCGCTTCAGACGATCGATGACGCGTGGAGCGTTGCGTTTAATGATGTTCTCGAGGCGATGTCGATATGAGGGTACATCGGATTCTAGTCTAGAAACGATGAGACGACTTCCCGTCGCATTCCTTGGAATTATTGGTGACCCGGGCTGCGCCTCAGAGGGTCTCGCGACCTGTGCGGGACTCCTCAAAATAACCACCACAGACCGTTTTTCCGTTGATTGCAAAAGGTCCACTACTAAGTAGCGTAGCGCGGGGGGTAAGGCCCGCACCCGGCGGCACGTCCCTGGGGGCGGCATTCCGGGTTCTGTGGATGTTTTTTCCCGTTTTTTTTTGGTTGTCGCCCCAGCCCGGAGACGGCCGACGGGGGCGGCATTCTCCGATTTTCCACGGGTCCCGAGTTTCCGCACCGGGCGACACTTTGTCTCGCTACGCCACTGCCACTACTAGTCTGTTATTCCTTTGCTGTCTCCATGTTCGTTGACGGCTTAGCCTTGTCATGGAGACGCTTCTCTCCGTCGCGAACAGAAAACCTATCTCATTAAGAATTTGCACGAAAAGAAACTCACGGTTCTCTTATTCACAATCGGTTTCGAGGCTTATCTCCTAGTGAATCCCGAATCCACATGAAGCTGAAACATCCACTTATTCTCACAGAGTTTATACTAGCTTCGAAGTCTAATACTCCGAATTTTCGAGTTGTCCTCCTCGTTCTTCGCCAAACCTTGAGATCGATTCTCCAAGCGCTGCGCGCCGCGCACAATGTATCGAGCTCTTCAATTCCTGTAATTCAAGTACCATGGAATCCCGCGCATGGAGAACCCTCCAGATAGCGAACCTTTCACATAAAGAACCCTTCAGATAACGAACCTTGCAGAGAGCGAACGCCTCAGACAACGAACCTTGCAGAAAGCGAACCCTTCAGATCACGAACCTGGCTCGTTAGGGTGTTGAAGATCGATCTTCTCTGATGATGAAACTTTTCGCCGTGCTCCGCAACATATTGTCTTAGATACTACCTCTCCCGAAGGGAAGCCCAACCTCTCTGTATCGCTGTTACAGGCTGTAACTTGCAGCAATCCTGATGCGACCGCGTGGTAAAATCCTGCATTGCCGACGGTCAGCAAGATTCGAGCTCTAATCCTGTTCGAGGCCAGAAAGCTATCAAGCCGCGGAAAATGATGTGGTGGACCACTCAGACCGACCCGTACCGAATGAGGTTGCCCTCACCATATTTGGGAATGAAACTTCGGGACCTCAAAGTTTTTCCCATCCTCAAAGTCATCCTTGAGACGATATTCGAAGGGTCGCCTCCCTAACCACCTCCTCGTAAGTCATACTTCAAGTGATAAGTCCTTCTCGATAGCTCACAAAAGTTCCCCTGCCGCAGCGCTTCTCACACCGATATCATCATTTAGATTTATCCAGATTTCGTCATGTGTTTCGACATCCCTAACGATGAGTCTCGCCCACACATGGCCGTGCTCCGGTGTCTGTCGAGGAAAGTACGTCTGCCGGTCATGGGATGACGTTGATCACTATCTAGAGCTCAGCCGTTATCTTCCGAAGAATGAGCTCCATGTACTTCGATTTTTGACGGAACACACCCTTCTAGGAAGTATAGAAGCGATACGACATGCCTGCCTCGCATAACTGTCACTTGAACTGCATTGAGTGGCGAGTCCAAGCTACGTATCGAGCCACGTGCATTGCTGACGACGAGCAAACGCCGCCGAGGAGGCTGTTAAAAGCACTTTTCAGCAATTTTACGGGCAAAGGAGCCACTGCCTCAGATCGCCACATGTTGTTCTCTTCAAAATCTCTCGCGAGACTTTCCTGCAGAAGTCTCAGTTTTCTTCGCATTGCTCTAACCCTCTTCAGAAAAGATGGGTGACCATAGCGGAAGAGGTAGGGAGAAGCGTTCCATAACTTTTGCTCCCTGTGGTTTTCCGGTATCCGCTTCCCTCCGCTCACGCCGTTGTGTGAAAATTTGAGGAGACCGTGCTCAATAGCGGCTCTCTCCAACCATGGAATATGAATCTTAAGACAAAGCTCAGTCGAAGTCGCCTCCAAGGGCATGTTTTCTTCGAGCAGAAGTCCTTTCTGCTTCAAACCGAAAACACGCAGCGCAAGAATGTCCCGTCTCCCACACAGGCCGGCGTGACTCAGGAGAATAGCCAACTCAGAGGTCTGAAGAAAACTCGTTGTGAAAATTGCTTCGGATGTTTGGCCGGAGTTGCAGGTGGAAATATCCTTCCGCTGCCCGGCAGTCTCGTTTTCGGACGAGAAAAAATCGAGTATGCTGCTTTTCGCGGGCCAATATATATTATCGAAGCCGAATAGTTCGGACGCCACGGGCGTTGCACATCGCGTGTAGCGGCAGTGGGACTTCGGAATCCGCGATCTTTCCGAAAAAGAGATGACTTCGCCTTGCAGAACGACCGTCACGAGAAATATGCAGAGCATGATGATCGCTACGATGCTCTGTATGAAGAAAGTCAGATGCTCCGGGGGACATTTGAATCTCATCACAAAATGGAGACAAAGATCGATGAAACGATCAACAAATGCAGTCGCTGATGTCGCTCGACTCGTTATCACAATGAAGAAACTCAGGAGGAGCGGTGGCAGCAAGGCTCCAAGAATCAGGAGGCCGAGTGACCCACTGGGGACCATTTCAGTTATAGATATTCCTTCGTACTTGTGAAATACAGCCAAGCGGACCGCAGATGTGTCGAAAGCTTCGACGAAGTAAGGGAACTGGAACTAAATCGAAAGATTCTGTAACGGAGCTAGAAGCTAAGCTTGGGAATGCCTGAAATCTCGATTCGTGTGATGTTTCGTTTCTACGACCGGGAATCGTGATTAGAGATATAATGCCATCAACGCGACACGGAACGTTCTGAGGTCATCTTCAGAGTTTATACTCACCGTCGGCGTCCGGCATTCCTGCACTGTGATGTCGAATCTGTTGCAAGAAATATTCCATTGATCAGTCGAGCTGGACTGCTCGTTGACATTGATCCCATGCAGTCCGAAATAGAGTTGTTGCGAGTTGTTGAATCTTCTGATGACGAATGGCTCTCGATAGTCCGCTTCAGTTAGCTGTTTGATACCGATGCACCCGATGCGCGGTGATCCTCTGAGGGGTGTTGAATCTAAGAGGAAACTCCCATGAATAACCTCGTGCCTACGGGAGAATACGAATGTCTTCTCATCAGCCTGTCTGACGCGGGAAGGTCCCCGAATGAAGATGAAAGACTTTGCGAAAAGGTTCACGAAGGGCAAGTGCCTACTTATCTTCCAAACCGTATTCACTTGAGAAGTGTTATGAGCGTCATATAGGTACACCCGATCTTGTGATTTCAATTTCTTTTCGTTGTAGGAGCGTATCAAGAGCAAAATTCGTTTTTCGTGGTTGAAGTCGTCGATTACTTGTGAAGCATAGTCATTGGCGCAATGATGGGTTCCACAGTGAGTTCCCGAAGATTTCAAGGCGATGTGGATTTGAGGATTATCGGGCCGCTCGTCTAGGCAAGACACGGCGATTTCGCGCTGAGTTTTGTGGAACCACTGGGTACCCTGGGTGTTTCTCAAAAAAGTCACACGGTCCGTCTCGAATTTTTTGAAATCGTTGCACCCGGACACGACAAGAGAGTAGTGGAATCTCTGGTCCATGATCATCACCGTCAGGTGACTCTGGATCTCATCTAAAACACTGCTTTCAGATGCAATCGTAGAGATGAAGCAGAACATCAGGCACCATTCTCGGACCGCCATCCTCGATGACGACGTGTTTAGAACTGAGAACCTTTCTGACTGTATATCGCGTGGGCTTACTTTTTGCTGATCTTCCTCGCGCGGGTACGGCATTTTATCTTGAATTTATGTATCTAGCATTCCAGATGAATCGGCAACTGACTTGTTATCCTCGAGTGAAATAGAGCGCCGGTCATTGTTTTTCTTCTTCTATATCAAATGCGTGGGACACTGGACTCCTGACCGATTTTCTTGGACGATATAAGCGGCTTCCGCGCTATCACGAGCTCGGATTTTGAGATACACCCTAATATCTCGTCAGAAGTATTATCGATCGAGTCCTTCCAGAGCTTTGAGTCCAGAAGAAAACACAGCGTCCCGAGTTTCGATTTATCCGCCATGGAATGGTTGGCCTCCACGCTCCCCTGAAACTCTGGATAGGCGATCTGGCATCCCGTTGGAATCCGATCGCTCGTTTTCCACGTGAGCGGAAAGAGCTGCCGAAAGGTTCGAAAAACGTCGGCAGCTGAGAGGGGATGTACCGAATCCCGAAATAATTCCGATGTCTACCATTCTCGGTGGCGCGTTCTTTTTTCAGTGATTCTAGAGATCATTATTCACATCCCTGCGACTGTATCCAAGCCCAAGTGGAGAGAAATCTAGGAGAACTTTTATGAAAATTATAGCCTTCAGTTTATTTAAAACACCTTATTCGCATAGGATTTCAACGCGAAATCTTATTTCACAGGTTTTCACTCGTTCAATTGACAACATTCAATTGAATGTATCAGATCCGTCATCAACATTTCTAATCGTTCATTCACGTCATTTGCATGGTATTAACAATTTAGTCGGAAGAGTGACGGTCATATTTGCATCCTTAAGATTCCAGATTCGTCGTGAGTTGTCCTCCTGATATCCAATGTGCGCGCATTCGTGCCCTCGCGTCGCTTCGGAAGTCATTCACTTGCCTCCGAAAGCTTTCTCTCTCTGGACACATTCTTTGGGCCATGACCAGTTCTACATCGCAGCGTTTTGATGATAGGCTTGGACAGCTCATGCTCTCGGGGCAGTTGGGGGACATATCTACACACACAATCAGCCGTTGCGGCGTCTTAAGGTTCAGCCTTTGCGGCCTCGGTGTAGGCAACCTCGTTGGTGGAACCTTGGCTCGTTAATCCCTTTCGGGCCTTCAAGCTGCTGGAGAGAGAACTCGAACTACAGCATATCCAAGGAGATCTCCCTCTCGAATTCTTATGAGAACAGGTCCAAGGAAACTCACACCAACTTTAAAATCGTAAATATTTCTAAAAGTCTATTCGTAGGGGAACCGATCACTTTCCTCCTCTCAGTATCGGTGGTGTGGAGGCGAGCGAAAGTTTCGATGGCCGCTCTGTTGTGATTTCACCTACACTATGAGGCGTCGTGCACCGACAACGGTGAGGATGAGACCGAGGAGAGCGATGATCCACATGACCATCCTGCCGAGACCGGGATAGCTAGTGACTCTTGCGAGGAATGCGAGAGCTCCAGGTCCTCCTTCCACGTGCTGGAAAAGAACAACAAAAACATATGCTCACCTGAGACTTTCAATTGATTTGACGGACGGCCATATGCGGAAAATGTATGTAGGTACTTCACTGTCAGAAGGAAACCCACCAACTCTTGCCAGAAAAGTGGCAGCGTAACAGTGCGCAGTCTCCGGACGTCGTCTCTAGAATATTCGGAGCTAATTCGGGGAAGATACGATTCCAGGAGCATGACAAGTACGAAAAACCAGTCCCAGTCCAAACAAGGGAGATACTCACACTAATGTCGAGGGAATGATGCGCAGGTTGGCTTGCATTCGGGCACGAACTCTCACCGTCACGCCGGTCATCTTCAATGGGAGAAACAATATCAGAGCAGCCCTAACGAAACTTGCCTCGGCCTGAGCCTGAGTTGCTTTCTAGGATTGCGAGTAGCTGTCCGATTCGTGAGGGGCAACGGATGGGAACTGCGGATAAGGATGCATATCGCATACGAACAATACGTACCGGATCGTGGTCAATGAAGAACCCGTGCTTCGTTGCGTCAGGATTCAACCCAGAGACTTCATCGCGGATTCGGGGATCGGCTTCCAGGAAGTGCGGGAGAGACATGAGAATTGGGAGTCCCTGTTTACAAGGACCGACTTCAAAAACGCCGGTCGGCTGCTGGAAGGTTTGGTCGTAGCAAGCATTCTCGGGCTTCTCCTCCGAGCTCCGGAAGTTGTCGATAGGCAGAACGAACCGTCGGAGACGAATGCGATGCCAGACAACATCTTTTTCATGCTGCATAATGAGAGCTCGGCACATGTCAGGCACGTAAACCTTCTGGCAGTTTGTCTCGTCCATAGGAGGTCGGAGAGCACCAACTGCGAAGAACGCACCCGTGAGAGCCATGCTTCGAGTGTCCAGCTGAGGTTCAAAGGGATTTATTTTCGAAGCCTGGAGAGCGCCCTCGTCCTTCTTCCCGGCAACTACAATACGATTCAGGGAGATGATACTTACGAGTTCCGTCAACCACGTTGCAGTGCTCCTCAGACCAAATTTGTCGGATACTGCAAAGCAGTTCCGAGTTTAAACCTCGTTGATGCAATCTCCATGCCGCCTCATCCGCATTGGGAACTTGGGGTTCAAAAGATTCGCATTCGGAACGTTTGACAATCCACAATTCGACACTCACTGCTCGCCATTAACTGAATGAATTCTGTTTACGTCCTCGGCCCCCGTAGCACCCGTGTACATATTGTATGTATCGGAATCTGTGTCGTTTTGCTGCAATATGACATTGGGCTTTAGAATATTCTTGTGAGAAAGGCAGATTTCGGAAAAAACAACTGACGGTTGTGACAACATTCACGAGCCGAGGATTTCCACGTTCGAGCCAGCCAACTAGAGGTACTTTACCTCTATTGCGAATCCAAAGTGGGTTTTTTTCGTGACGTTCGAGAACCACGAATCAATACTGGTGGCGACGCTGATTAGGGTGTTGGGCTGGCCCGTGTAGGTGAGCTCCCGGACCTGGTACAATTCGACCGCTCTTTTAGCTTGATCGATCGTTTTGAGGAGCAATTTGAATGTGTGCCAAGTAAAACTGTTCATGGTCTGCGCTCTGTGCACGGCAACCTGTGATGGGAAACGGCGGGAAGATTATTCTCTCTGAATAATCCTCAGCAGGCGAACATTGGGTCGAGACAATGATACAGTGAAGGTCGCCGACACAGGCTTTTCAGGGATCACGCAATTTCGGGCCGTAGAGCGAGTTGTACGATATTTACGGAGCCGCGCTCACGTTGAGTTTGATCGGGAACAGATTAGCAGGAACTTTATTCGCGGGTTCAACGGGGGGGGGGGGGGGTGCTTTTTTCCCTAATGGTACAATCCCCACTATACTGTGTTCCTACTTATCGAGGGCTAGCCAGCTCGGTCGAGCGCTGCTCACTGGAGAATACTTCTGGCAATTGCTGGTACAGCTCGCAAGCTGCGAAGTGCGCTATATCACGAAATCATTTCGTACGGAACTCGTCCTATGCTCGATGTTTCTGATGACGATGGGGGCACGCAGCGTTATCAAGGCTACCGCCCAGCGATTCCGAGCTTTTTCTACGATCATGCTCTGTTCCTTCCTTTCAGTGTAACACGCAGCTCACCATCAGCGGAACGTTGACCATGGTTATGTAGGTATCCTCATCGGCGACACTATTAGCTTTGTCGAAAGTGAACACCCGGTGTTCCACGAAAGAAACAGTTCCATTATCATGGAAAATGATGTTGTTCTTCGTGAGGTTCACTCTGTGGAGAGAAAGCTGACTGACTCGGGTGTCAGGAGGGATGCTTCGGTAAGAGAGCGTCGATTCACGTAAGCAATGAGGTCCCAACGAGTTCAGGAGCGCACTCACTTGTACCAGAAGGGTCCCTTTTCCTCGACGATCGGCACCGCGCCGTGTCTAAACTCATAGGGGTTCACGAGGTGGAAGAAGTGCCATGCAACTTTGGTTTCATAGCTTTCCGACGAGGCTTTCCACATCGGGTAGCCCGGGGAGTCTTCGGACAGGATGATTCGCTGACTCACAATATTTTTGAAGATTGGGTCCAACCTCGAGATGACTCCGATTGAGGTAACCCCCAAAATCAACCCAAAAGTCACACAGGTGGTTCCTGAAAGAATATTACGACGAGTGGATTTGGTTGACGGGTCCAGCCTCCGGGTCATGATCCCCACAGAGGACGCAGATACCGATCTGCGGAAACCCCGCGGATGAGTTCGCATCGTCGCTCGAGTCGTCTCTTCGGTTAATCGACTCCACGTATCCACTAGTGACGCTTGGAGACTTGTAGGGCTCAGGTCTGGATTATCATCGATCACACATCTTCTCAAGCTGCTGATCACTCTGCATGCTGATGATGGGGAACTTCTTCGAAACCTTCAATAGCGACCCTTGCCAACCATGGTATATGCATTCTTAGACAAAGACCAGTAAGAATGGTTTTGTCCGAAAAAAACGTCGATTTCGGCCGAAAGACTGCTTTCGGCTGCCGGAAAGACATGCACCAACGCGGTTCAAATCTACCAGAAACACTAATTCCCGTCGAAAATGGCTCGAGTAAAAAATCAACGTGCTCTCAATTTCCCATAGTGTTCCCATATTGTGACGGAGTTTCAGGGCTGGGAAGAGCGTGAGAAGCATGACAGGGACGATGCGCTGTCCAATGCCAGTACACCCCCAAGATTTCAGTTCATCCATGGACTCATTCCTGGAGGATGCAAAGGTATCTTTCTACCGCCAGACGTATTTTCTTCTCGCCCGGATGAGTCGTTCGGTCAACCTCTGGCATCGGTACAAGATTCTGGCTATGCATTCCTGCGTTCTGTTCCTGTTCAGCGTGTACCGCGAATGTCCAGCCAGAAGAATGTACATCTCCCCATCCCTTCTGTTTTGTTGTGATCATTGACGACATGTGCTCCCGGTGCGGTATAGTAGTTTTCATCAGGTGCGCTCATTGCGAGAAAAACATTTGCAAACATTGGCGGATTCCGGACGAGAGCAAGAGATTCGAAATCGAGTAAAAATGAAGCAATCCAAAGTCCCCGGGAGGTCGGCCAAAATCGACGTTTCCGCGGATGAAACTTGCATTTCCGTGGAAAATGGGGCAGCTCGCAGGAAAACGGCCAATGCTCTGATCATTCCCCAGACTCAACCTACACAACGCACCTACCCTAGTCACCGACGACCTGTACTCGAGAACTTTCCTTTGGCTGTCACGGCGATTGCCTTTGACGCATGTGGATTTCATGGGAGAAATCAGTCTCAACTAGCCACCAACTCTGCCTGAAGAATATTTGACACTTCTATTGATAGCCGGAGTATCAAGGCCCCTTCCATTGGGCATTCCGATTGCACGAGAGAACGAATTCCCAATTAGGGTTCCCAAAGACCCGCAAATCCCAATCGGATCCGGGGTAGGATCTGCAAAAGAATACGCAATGGAAGAAAGTTCTGATCTGACTTGCTGCAAATGTAACCTGAATGTACGTTCGCCTCCGCCTATACTCGCGGCTCCGGTGCAAATATTTGGATTTGCGCATGTCTGTGGATTTCCGGATCCGGATCCGTGATATTTCCATCCCTAGCGGGGAACGAGCGCCTCTGGAGATGATGTTGACATCGGTCTGGCCATAAGTTTTCAAGCCCATGGAGGTCATCCCGGGATCTGTCGACTAGGTGGTACCCAAACTCCGATGATCGATGGGGCAACGGACTGATTCGTGATCATGATGCGGTTCGGTTCCACTCGCCCTAATGTTCGATGCCCGACTCTCAGGCCTGAATCTAACTTGCCCGACCCTCAGGTGCCCGAATTCGGCAATCTTCCGCTCCGCACGGGCTTTGGAGCAGAGTCTCTAACGGATTGAGCTCATCTGTCGGCTGACGCGACTCTCTCAACTCCCAGCACTCCGACTTCGAATTCTGCTCCAACTTGCGGGATGATGGCCGTGGAGATCGCTGGATGACCCCCGTCTGTACTCTTTCGTGACAGGAGGTTATGGGTACGCCAATGCCCGTCCCTACCGTAACCTTGCATCGAACGCCACGTTCAGTGACTTTTTGAAATCATTACTCGAATCCACCACCGTACACCAGGAGGAGTGAATGAAAATTGCGGAACGCTTCGGTGAAAATTACGAACCTTAGTTTATTTCACACTTCTTGGTCGCATACGACTTCGACGCATTTCGTTCATTTTTTTTTTTGGCTAAGTTTTGGATATTTTCTTAGAGAAATATAAAAAGGTTGGTTTGCTTTACAATCCGATGAGTGTGAAAAGATGGGGAATAATGTCTAACGGGTTTCCACGCCCCTGAAGTTCCACTTCTCACTAAATGCATCATAATAATCAACTACCTGAGAACACTTCTCATCGTTCATTTTCCCTTTCCGTACTCTTAAACACAGGCACTCAGGTAACGTTCATTCACATCATTTGCATCATATAAAAATCTCAGTCATCGTAGTGACAGTCATGGTTCTTGCGTCCCCAAAATTCTGGATTCGTTCTGGTATACTGCCTGCCTGCGCGTGTTTGTGGCTTCATGTTGCTTCGGAAGTCATTCACTTGAATTCGATCGCCTTCTCTCATTAAATATACTCCCTAAATGCCTAGACTTTGAGTGCCATAACGAGCTCACCATCGCATCGTTATGACGATTTGGCTTGAACTCTTTCGTGGACAATCGATTCTCTTTGAGCAGTGAGCAAACACATTTACACACGCGATGCCGAAACGGAATGGCGAGGAGAACGTTTGAGTCTTATGCCTTAGTAGGTTCCATCGTCCTAACAGACGAGCTCTAGGAACGTATGACGTCTGACTAGGCTGTAAATTAGACATCCGCTCAAATATCCACTCGAGGCTCGGTTGTTGCGGCCTTCGTGTAGGCGACCTTGTGGTTGGGATCTTGGATAGTCGATTTCCGTTGGGCCCTCGAGCTACTGTTGAAGAAATTGAGAATTCAGTGCGAATGGAGAGAGGAGTGAGAATACCTGCGAGAGGTTATTTTCAAAAACAACCTATCTCGATTCTCTTCTCGGTATTGCTGACCATGAGGCAAGCAAAAGTTTCAAGTGCCGCTCCGTGGGTATTGTACTCACGTTATGAGAAGCCCCGCACCGATAACGGCGAGGATGAGACCGAAGAGAGCAATAATCGTCATGGCGATCTTGCCGAGACCGGGATAGCCATTGACCTTTGTGAGGAACGCGACAATACCAGGTCCTCCTTCCACGTACTAAAAGGTAAAAACAAAGACATGACGCCTCTTAGAACTTGAACTTAATTGGAAAGAGAGCAATATTCTCACGTCCCGATCAGCATTTAATGCGCCGCTTTCGCCAAGAAATGCGATTTCCGATACGGGAAAAAAACCTTACCATCTCTTGCCAGAAGAGTGGCATCGTGACGGTGGGAAGATTTTCGGCGTCCGTTCTGAAATGTTCAAGAAACCGTGGATTTGAATAGGATGCGAAGCGGAGCAGTATGAGAACTACGCAAAGAAATTAGTCCGATAACGAAAGAAGAAAGGTAGTATAGATACTCACACCAAGTCCGAGGGAATGACGCGGATGTTCGCTTGAACTCGGCCACGAACTCTCACCGTCATACCAGTCGTCTGAGAATGGAGAAACGTTATTGGAGCAGCTCTGACGAAACTTTCTCACCTCGAGGGTAAGCGTTCTGGACAGATTGCGATTTTGTGTCGAATTCTTGAAAGGAATACAAAGGAACAGCAGATTGGGTAGCAAGCAGGGTGGATGATACGCACCGGCTCGTGGTCCATGATGAACTCGTGCTTCGTCTGTTCAGGACTCAACTCAGAGACGTCCTTGCGGAACTTGGGATCTGCCTGCATGAAGTGCGGAAGTGACATGAGGATGGGCGCTCCCTTTTTGCAAGGTCCGACTTCGAATACGCCCGACGGCTGTTTGAAATTGGCGTCGTAGCAAGAATTCGCAGGGTTCTCCTCCGAGCTTTGGAAGTTGTCGATCGTCAGATTGAATCTACGAAGACGAATCTTGTGCCAATCGACATCCTTCTGGTATCGGGTGATGACAGTTCGGCACATGTCAGGCACATAAACCACTTGGCTGTTTGTCTCGTTCATGGGAGGTCGGAGATTGCCAACTGCAATGAATGAACGCGTTAGTGCCTCACTCAAATAATTATCCACCCACTCGGAGTTCAAACTGCTCGGTGAGGGGGATACAATTGAGGGAATGGATACTCACGAGTTCCGTCGACCACGTTGCAGCGGTCCTCAGGCCAAATCGATCGGATGCTGCGAAGCAGTTTCAAGACTTAGACTCATCGATCACAGCTTCCCACCTACTTCACTCGCATGAGAATCTTAGGGTTGTCGAGAGCGGCACTTGGAATGCTCGGTAACTAAGGGTCACAAACTCACTGTTCGCCGTTGTCCGAATGAATTCTGTTCAAATCCGTAACCCCGGTAGCACCCGTGTACATATTGAAGACACCGGGGTTCGTGTCGTTTTTCTGCAATGTTCATAGAGTTGATCTTCTGGACTCGTTTCCGCAACAATCTGGGCCTCGCTCGGAAGAAGACTGTACAACGTTTCTTGACCGAGGGTCGAGTCAAGAATTGAAGATTTACTGGCGGGCACTCGCCGCTGAGGAATACTTACATCTACACCGAATCCGAAGCGGGTTTTCTTCGCGTCGTCCGAAAATATAGAGCCGATACCGTCTTTGGCGGAAGAGAGGCGGACAAGAGTGTTAGGCTGGCCTGTGTAGGTAAGCTCCCGGACTTGATACACCTCGGTCGCGTTCTGAGCCTGCTCGATGCTGGCGAGGGTTATTCCGAAAGTTGACCTGGCGAAATAACCCATCGGTTCTCCTTTGTGCAAAGCGGCCTGTGGACGATCATGGAGTGAGGATTATTTCTCGTTATTCTCCCCAGTGAGAGATCATTTGCCCGCGACCATGATACATGAGGGTCACTCTCCGGGCATGATCCCTCGATAGCTCAAGAATGATGATTCTGATTTAGGGTTCGCTGCACCCTTGATGCTAGAGCAGGACTGGAGAACGACTTTCGATTCTTCCTCAGAGAGAAATCATCTTCGGAGGAGTATTCCGGAATCGCGAGAACATCTCGCATCGTTAGAAGAACGTCGTAACGTTTCGAAGACAATCGTTCTTCCCGACCACAACAAAGACTTCCATTACATTCTTCAGCTCTACAAATCTGACTTCAACATTTTCGTCCATGATTTTCTGCCAACTCAATGACAAAACCCAGGCTCTTCTCTGCCTTTCGGTGATTTTGAAATCCGATAGTGTCTTGGGATCTTGGAGATGCCGTACTGTTCTACTCCGGATATCTGATCTAATTCTAAGAACGTAAAGGGAGATCGTCGGAGACATTGTCGATGCAAACTCAGCCGATAACTCTCTATTGAGCGTTTTCGAGAAAGAAAACTTCCACGACTGCTAATATGGTTCCTGAGTTGCGCGGAGCGTCATCTTGCGAATTCATTTCGTGGAGAGCTTGTTTCTTCAGATCTACGAGATGGATCATGGGCAAGGCTGGGAATTTCTCGCGGATCGGTAGTTTCAAGGTTACCGCCCGGCTATTTCAAGGTCATTCAAGGATCACTCCGTCTCGTACTCTGTCCAGCCCCTTTCTCTTCACACGCAGCTTACCATCAGTGGAACGTTGACCATGGTGATATTAGTATCCTCACTGGCCACACTGTTAACTGGGTCGAAGGTGAAGAACCGGTGTTCCTCGAACGATACAGTTTTATTCTTGTGGAAAACGATGTTTCTCTTCGTTAGGTTCACTCTGATGAAGAAAAAAAATGGCCTCAGTTGCGAGATGGGATGCTCGGCCCAGAGCGGAGTTTCGAGAATAGATCGTCAGCATCTCCCATCGTGAGCGGGAACGTGAGATTTTGCGGCAAAGTTTTGATGAGTTCAGGAGCGCACTCACTTGTACCAGAACGGTCCCACTTCCTTGACGATCGGCATCGCGCCTTGTTTGAACTCTTCGGGGTTCGTAAGGTTGAAGAAGTGCCATGCAACTTTGGTGTCATAGTTGTTCGACACAGCTTTCCAGATTGGGAAGCCCTGGGAGGTTGCGGACAGGACAACACGTCGACCCAAGATCCATCTGAACGTCGCGTCAAAGTTCAAGACGACTCCGAGTGAGAAAATCACCAAGATCAGTCCCAACGTCACGCAGGTTATTCCTGCAAGAATCATAGCGAGATCGCTCAGAATGCGTGTTGGATTTTCGCGCCAGGGTCTCCTAAATCTACACGTTGACTTCTCGTCGCGGAAGAAGACTCTCAGGATCGGGGTTCCAGGTATGAAGGTCCAGACCTCCCCCTCACTGCGTGATCGTCGTTCAGCGCTGGGTGTGAATGATGAAGAAGCCAATTGAGACAAAGTAGAGAGCACTTTGAAGAAACTCACCTCCTACTAGCCGGACGTTCATTTTCAAAGGTCCTAGCAAGGCGGCTGGTCGCCTTTTGCCCTGGAAGGAACAGAAGCAAGATTGTTCACTCTGAGAAATCTCACACAAATCCGACTCAGCACTGCAGCACATAAATTCTCTTGAAGCACGGCTTCGGCTCAACTAGCGCTTCGGAGAGAATCTTCCATCACTAAACTAGTAGCCGCCTGATTTCGAGACTCACTCAAAACGGATCGTTGCCGCTCCGTCAAATCACTGCACCACGAAACGGTTGGTAACCAAAAAACTACGAGCGCGTCAACTCTCAAGACCAGTGTTACTTTGGCCGTCGACGTCTCTGGCAGAGAGACTATCGCTGCTCTTGAGATAAGGCCGCCTCTCTCAACTCTGCGCGGCGGACACAATGCCGGCATTCAGTTCGAGGAGCCCCCTCGACTCAGCTCCTTCTCCAGAAGAAGAAAATTTCGGCTTGGAAATAGCTATCGATAAACCGCTGTGACGAAACACTTTCATATTGTTCACCTTAGGCGAGTTACGCGTGAGTTGATCGATTCGAAATTCGCGAGTGAGTCACAGTGTTGTTCAATGGACGGCGAAAACGTCTCGCGGACATGGCGACCCATATGCATTTATTATCGTCTCATATTCATTGACTCAAAAAACATAACACTGAGGTCGACAGATTCTGATTTGATCCATCTCTATGCACGCGATTCTTCGACTGCAAATAGAAGTTCCGAAAGACAACGTGCGCGGAAACACGAGCACGCGCTTCTCCATCGAATTGCGAAGTTCAAGGTTTCCTCACGGACAGAGCGCTCTTTCGTTCTGACAGCCAAAACGGCAATCCTCGCCGGCGAGTTTTCGAGGAGGAGTATCTTGAATGTGTTTGATAAGCTAGTCAGCGATCTTGAATCTGGCAGAACGCCGCCGATTGATTTGTGTTGCGAGTTTGACTTCGAATACGGATGATGGATCAGCGGATCGAGAACCAGAAAGCTGCCAGCTCTGCCGAAAACAAGTCCAGAGACGATCGCGTAGTCCAGAGACCGAGCAGCGTATGCTACAACAAGAAATGAAAAGACGGACCCGATCGCGGATGGATTCGGAAGGAAATTCCGAATGACGCGCATTCTTCGAACCAATTCGACAGAACAGGAAACAATCACAAACATTGATTTGGCTCCAGCCGCTAAAAAAAGAGAATTGTTGAGAATTCTTTGGCTCCAGGAAATCGAACCACGCGCATGAGAACACCGCGGATTCGTGACGTCAAGAACATGTTTTTCCTTAGAGCCGGATGGGCTCTGTATCGGATTGCTGTCCACTTTCGACGTTTCAAACATCGAACTATCCGCTGCTGGGCGAGATCAGATCCTCCAACGGGCGGATCAGAGGAAGAACACAGCATCCTATGACGCAACTTTTCGTACCACACAACGAAAAAAAAGAAGTCTCCGAGTTGTATCGCAGCACTTCGTAGTTGACGCTCCCGACTGTTTTTACGGTGATTTCCCATGACGAAATATGGCAGTGTTGTTCACGATGACGAACGGCGAATCTTGAACACATCGGAGCACTTTCGAGATTTTCTGTCACTTCGGGTTCGCGCAGCGCATTCGTCGCTCGGTTTTTCCGGTTCTGGACTGGACTCGTCCGCTACGTTCGTCCCCTCCGTCAATTGAAACGGTTTTCTCGATCTTGGTTTCATTTCGGTTTTTGAGTCTCAATCGTCCGAGAATTTCAACACGACAGAAACCGCGCGCCAATCGCCCGCCCAAGCGACAGAGTTCGAGACAGCCAGCCTTGAATGCCCATTTGTTTGGAGCTTAGGAATATGCTTGAGGTTTCGATAGAGAAACACTGACCGTAATCATCATTCAGCTCAGCCATTGTGGCCAACGAACCATTCAAACCGCGCTGAACATGCGACAAAATCGTAGGCGAATCATCCGTCGGTCATTGTTTGAGCAGCGTTCTTTGAACAGGTGAGCATTTTATGGGTCGATGTCGGCTAAATGCCAAGTCTCGGGAATTCAGATTGCAACGTGCGCGGAAAGAGAGGAGCTGGGGAACGGAACGAAAAGCTTAGCCCGAGTACCCGAGTATCCATTCCATCGGCCCAGGCTGCAGCTCGAGAAATTGTCCACGTAACTTTTCCGCCGATGACAAAGAAGTGAGTCATCAGGTTTGTCTTCGCGTTGCACTATCGCGTGAGCAGGCGCTTGAATCGCTGACGAGTCATGCAAAGAGATTTTCTCTCCGCCGATCACTCTCGAATAACAGCTTGAGACTCCTCGTCAGGTCCTGTTTTCGATTGGGCTCGAGAAGTTTGGATCAGAATCCCGAGACAACAACAACAACGCGAGTATACGATGGCTGGGAACTTGCGTAGTCCGCTATGTGTCGCGTCCGGAAGCTTTTGCCGCCGGAATACATTAGAATTCCAATTTTTGGCACCCGTCTAGGAATCAAATAGAAGCGCAAGGCGAAACGCAGCGAAGTTTCTGGATTTGACACGGGCGCGTCCGATGCTCAAGCGCTCGACGAAACAGAAAATCCGCAGCTCGGTCTCGATCTCTTCGAAACTTCCATCAGTACCTGAGCCCAAGTTCCGAGCGATGAGTCGAATGATTTTTGCCGCGCAAGGAAAACATTAACTCCGACACGATGCCGCCACGTAATAGTTCGCCGTCCATGGTCAACATTCAAGACTTGAAGGCTCACAACATGGCAGTCGATCTCGAACTGTCCTCTCCTCGGTAGAAAGAGAAAGAGAGACAGAGAAAACTTTGAAGTCAATTTCACGAAAAAGTCTGATCGATCAGATGAGTGCAAACATAAATCTGCCGCAAACAGAAAACAGAACTGTTGGGCGGAGAATCCTGGAGTTTGGGAGAGAAAGAGACGATTCCACGGTAGCAACGCGTTTTCGAATGTCAGTCATCCAGTCAAGCAACAAGTTGGACTAAAATGCAAAGCGACTTCGAACGCATGGAAGCTATTCATATGGGCTCAAGGTTGGCAACTCGACTCGCCGCAAAGCTAACGCATGCCTCCGCCGCCGCCGCCATTGGTAACATCGCTGGCGTCGCTCATAGAAAACTCCGGCATGGCCTTATACGTTCGGATTAGCCAAGCGACGCGTTGTCAAACTTCCCTCCCAGTGGATTCGACGCGGCTCAAACAGCCCCGAGTGATACAGTTTTGTGGTCGACTGCGAGCGCCCAAATCAGTCCGGAATTCTGATATTCGAAATCCTCACAAGTCAGAGCCCAGCTCCTCGACTCCTTTCGATTTCGGTATGTGAGCCGCATGCGCTCACCACGCGCTCATGGTGGCAGCAGTATACTGGCCGCTCGGCCAGAATTCCTCAAAAACGACTCCCCCACCCGGCTTATCACCCATGATCTCAACACTAGTGTCGCGCAAGGTCACAAAATTTCAAAAATGTGATATTCAATCTCCGATTGCATTTGGTCGGAGATCCGCGATCACCACACAACTCGAAAGACAAGGAATCGGAATGTGTTTAGACTCCGCGCTTCTCTGGTGGTGCAGAAAAACACAAAAGCCGTTGTGATTTCTGTGAATTATTTGGGTCAAAAAATGCGAACGAAAACAAATGGAGATCAAAACCATTTAGGCGGCCCTGGAGGAAGCTTTGAGAACAGCTGCTCATAAGTCATAATGAGCGACCAATTCCATGAGGACCTCATCATCGGCATAACCGCCCGCCGCCAGTCGTCCCATGGAGAGCTTGCTATCCAACGCGGGTTCAGACGCTGCAACGGAGTTTCTGGACTCGCTGAGCCAGGATCTCGCTCGCTTGGTTGACTTTCGTTGGTTAGTAGTTCGCTCACCCGAACAAGCGACTTCCCTGCGGTCCGTCGACCGGTCCGGCCGTCAGCCTAGCCGCCCGCCCGCCTGCCTGCCTGACTGCCAGGTGAATCCAGCATGGCGTGATATCGCGCGATTCTCTTATTGGTGTAGCCGTCGACTCCAACAGACAGTCAGTCAGAGCTCTCCGGGCGACAGCCGAACCGCCAGATGCAACGGGTAGAAGCAACGGTTACATTGGCGCTTCATTTGAGAACTTCCATGGGGCAGAAAAAAAACGAGGAATTCGATTTCATGCGACAATAAACGATTTTCACAAATCGACGGCGACCAAAATCTGCTCTAGCAAAACCACCGGCCTACCGCAGTTCCGCGCGGCTTTGGGTTTCCGGTGTCAAGTTCGATCTAGGCAAAGAACCGGAACGATCCCGTTCCGATACGTAGACAGGTTCGGTTTCTTTCCCAATAATTGAATCGATATCGTGTTCCCCAAGGAATCTTCTAGGAGAGACTTCCAATCTTAAGGTTTCAGGTCGCTTTCTGGGAAGACGAGTCAGACATGTCATGTCGGAAACAACGTTCTCATCCTTGAGCAAGATTCATTGCTATCGTGCGAAGTTCGTTGAAAATCAAGGGGAGTGCGAGAAACTCTATGTTCTCATACATAAATAATCAGTTCGAGCTTTCAATAAAATTCGCATGAAGCAGATCATCATGAAGCCGGTATCCTTCATCGAAATCTGCATGCGATCCGTGGGTGCACAGGAAGCGTCAAGCTTTCTGTGATCAGAGCGAAGCGTCAAAGTCGACGTGCAGAAACTTGAAATGCGCTTGAAGAGATCGTCACGGTTTGACATACACCCTGTCGTACACCGACATGTCTCGTTCGGAGGAAATATCAAATTGGCCAGATGGCCAGACACAGGGACGAATTCGGTCTCCTCGGTCGCTTCGAAAAACCGAAGAAAGGAAATTCTGTTCACGGCGCATGGATGAGTTAGCCCCAGAAAGTCACCGGCGGGCCTGTTGCAGCCCTCTTCCAAGAGATTATCGAGCGCCGACGGAAATGAACTGCAGATCATGTCACGCCAGATCTTCAGAAAAAACTTTCCATCGAACACCGCTCGCGGTCGAAAACAGAATTCCATTATTCCACTCTTTGTTCTGTTCTTTTCCCTTCTGTCCATCTTTCCTTTTTCGAGAGGAAAAGGAAAACATGCCGCTCATGTCAGAAACCACGAAGTCGACTACTGTCAAAGAACCGCGAACTCAAGTTTCAGACCGAGACTTTCAGATCGACTGCCAGCAACGATGTCGAGCAATGTAGGTTCTCAACGCCGCGCTGAGAAACCACTTTCTAACGTTCTAACTATCTCGCTGTTCACGCAGTACTCACAGAGAAAATCTTCATTTTGGCGGTCGTCTCTGGAACCACTGCTCAAAACTCAAGAAGATCGCCCGCACCAGAGCCGCAGCGTTCGAACTCGACGCGGCGTGTGTTCGTCGCCTCTGTGGTTCTATCCGTCAGCACAAAACTCTCAAGTCGAACACTCGTCGAGATCACCAATCGAGAATGTTTCTGAGCGAAGCGCTCGCTTGCTCGCTCGCTCGCTCACCAGAATTCTCCGGTAGCTCTGGGAAAGGATGAGAGAAACCCTGACGTCATCCGGAGGCCTCCACCCCACACGAGGAGAGAACTCTCGTGCGCTGATGTTGCGGCTGGTGCCGATGGCGCTGCTCTTTCTAGTAGTGGCCATGCCGATGTTATGCTGGACAATCATGGACTCATGGAAGCGAACGGTCTTCGTTCAAAGAGACACATGGTCTCCGTCGGCGTCGCTTATTTCAAACAACACGATCATCATCATCATCACAAACAACAACAACAGCATTCGATAGTCAAACGGTGTTTCTTCCTTTGATGAACTCAATGCTTGGGCTTGACGTCACTGCAGATGTCGATGCAGTGTTGGATGTTGTCGCCGTTGTCAGCTCCCATGAGCAACTGCGCAGTCAGTGTTTGTAATCCTCTGATCTGTTTTAGTAGAGATGATGATAATTCAGAGAATAACAATTCAGGGATTACGGATGGAACATGGACACCAACTGCGGTCGTTGAGTTACAAGACTACTGTCGGAGAACTTGACTGAGCCATAATTCGGCTTCAAAACTTTCTCTCATGCGTTTTCGGGTTCTTCGTCGGCATGCGCAAAATCTGGAGCATGTGTTTTGAGTGTTTGAGCCGAGAATCTGGAGCCAATCCAGTTCGGAAACTTCAAAGGCCTCTTGAACACTCCGAGCTCACAGTGCGATGAATTCTCGAGAGTCCCCGAAACAGCCGGGCTTTTCAAGTCAGGTCTCGAACCAAGCGATCAAAGTGGTCGATCTCAACGCGACCACAAGCATTTCGTATCTGGAAACTCCAGAGTTCGATGAACTTGACTTTCTGGAGTCATGTGGAGGCATGACCGCGTGCCCACAGGAAGGTGGCACTGAGCTTCCAGTTTTTTTTTTGGAAGAAACCGCCCGCCGCCACAAATCGCCCTCTCCGCTTGGTTACGAACTGGAAGAAGTGGTCGCGTGTCTTGCCAACCCAAGCGACTACGGGTGCTATTTCCTCCTCTCTCTTTGTTGGTGTTCAGATGCTGCGATCGCGGTGCGATGCGCAGGATCGGAGGCAGAAGAACAGAAAGAGAAATTCGTCGTCCAAGTACAGTGCGCGAACAACACGTGGCACTCGACCAACAGCATGAGACGCCGTTTCCATGCTTATTCAGTATCGTCGCGCGGGCAGGTGGGCGGACGACTGGCCAGCCAGCCAGGTACGTACACTGCAGTAAGTGCCAACTTTCCACAGATGATAACATCAGAAATTATCGCAGCTCAGCCGCGTAGCCATCCTCGCTGACCGATGGAGTCCGAACTGAATCTTTCGCAACGGGCAAGCGAAAGCGCCGATAGCGCAACTGGGAGCAAGTATGACTTGCCGCCCCAGCGAGGGCTCGATTGGAAATCTGAATACGGATCCGAGACGGATGTATTCATATTTTTCGACGACGGTGGCTTCCTGTGTCGGTTTCCGAAGTTGTTTGCTTACTGTCCCAGCTTTCCGGATCACTGCCGCCAGAATCCGTTGACAAGATTCTGTAAATTCACTCAGCGGTGATATTATCCGTGGGATTTCAAAATTAATTTCAGGTTCGGTGATCGCACACGCAAGTCGAACCATCCAATCATGTTGGTGGATTTTCCTTCTTTGAGGATTCTTGAAACTTGGCGTTCCGCGAGTTCGCCATGAAGGAGACTTAGCGACGGACAATTCTGACGTTTGATTCGACGAAACAGTGAACAGATAAAATTGATCGTCTTTCCAGCTTCCGAAGATGACTCGGAAGGAAAAGGAATAAAAACGTCGAGTTTACAGTGCCGACGACAACGACGATGCCCGCATCGAACGAAAACGACGTTCTTCACCGAGCGAGCTCTCAGGACGAGGGAAACTCTCAACCATCATGGGATCGAATGATTCCCTAATGGATTGAACCGCAGTCGATGACTGCATACGGCTCAAGGCTGTTCGTCTTCTAGATACGGGGTAGAATTGTTTTTGTGCGCGACTCTATCCAAACTAGGGATTTTCTGTGACGACGGATGGACACGTAATCAATGTAATCGCTTACATAATTAGGATCCGCTCTGCTCTGTGTCTCCGGAGTCTTGCACTTTCTTCACTGAGGTTCGCTCCAATCCCCGACCAAATGATCCGCTGAGGCGGTCTTATCGAGAAAGTCCCGAGCCAAGTTGGCGGAAGACTTATCCATCGTCAAACAATAGCAAATGAATGTATTTACGCTATCGGCTCATCGGAATCTCCAACGATGTGGTTCCAGCGAGTTCCATCGACCTTCACGGTGCGCCCTAGACACTCGAGGTGACATTCATTTCGAGAACAAAATTGAAAAGAAAATAAAATATATATATATATATGTAGTTCGAAGTTTGAGGTACTTCCTTCCATTATGATCTCCCGTCTGTGAAGTTTTCTTTGCGAAATTCGATCTCTATACTTTGTTACTCGATGTCATCATGATCACTCCCCAATTGGCAAAGTAGATTTCGAGTAATGACTTTCCGGCTTTCCACAAATTTCCAGAAATCGAAACTTGAAGTCTCGATAGTTTCGATCACGCGTTATTAGCCATGTATCCATTCCGAAATGTCGCATGAAGCCGAGCGCAGAGTGGTGGAATACGTTCTTCGTATAGCAGTGCTCGCACGAAAGCACGCGAGGTCGATGCGGCCAGCCGCCAATCTCAGCGCGTAGCTCAAAGGGTTGTCTACTTTATGACCGGGCCTCAAAATTGGGTCGAAATTAGCGTCATAAAAGCTACCGAGCTCGCCGCTCGACGGCGCGGGTTTTACTCGCACCGTCAGTGCTCTGCCAGATTGCCCCGACCCTAGATAGTGGTCTTTGTATTAATCAGAATTAAACCGATTCTTCTCAAGATGGGACCGACCTTCAATAGCTCCTCCGTTGACTGACGACGTCTTCGGACAAAGAGCTATTTACGTTCTAGGACTCAATTCGAAGCGGAACGTTTCACGGACTGAGATGCGACACCGGTCGGCCTTCGTGTACAGCAGAGAGACTCGTGCTCGACCATTATCATCAGCTTGTTACGTAGGAACTAGATATTTTTTTACGTCTCAGCTGTTCGAACTTTGTCGACTTTGTTTCAAATTCGCACGAGAATCTGTATGCCGAACGCCGCGCCAAGATTCCTTGCTGTCCCTATTTTGCGGAAGCTCTCCCTGCAAGTGAAACTCCTCCACTCTCAACTTCGTTCCTCCGTCAAGGTGCAGAAACTCTTATTGCGTCTGACTTGAAGATATTTCAGCGAAACTCGTAGGAAAAAACGAAATGATCGAGGTTTGATTGACTGTCTCCCGGAACAGGTCCGTTAAACGGGCCACTGAAGCATTGTTTCCTTGCGTGAGATGCTTCAGAACATGTTTGATGTCAGCGAATTTTCTGGAAAGCCTGAATTCGGAATCAAACCGCTCCGCGCAAGAGCATTGTAAACATCGTCGAAAATCGTAAGGGTGGAGGAGGCGTATGAAGATGAGCGCTATGCTTTCAACGCATATCTTATATCGCTCAGGCACTCACGAATATAGTCGAAGCGCGGGCGCTCGACAGAAGATCGCCCGGAAGAAGAAGAAGAAGAAGAGGTTCACGGCCGACGATGCTCTGCAGACGAAGCTGCGATGTTTACGTAACGGACATTCTTCCCAGACAGATAAAAATGAAGCACCTGAGTAGTAATTACTCAATGCAAGTTTCGTCTTCTCTCGCAGGAACACACGTCCGGGACAGAAGATCGATTTTTAAGTTTCCAGATTTGCGTGAGGATTATCCAATGACAACGAGACAAATCTATCGAGCACCGAAGTGCAATGTGACAACGGTGGCAGAAGATAAGCCCGAACAAACAGGAACCGTGGTGTTCCTGTCATTGGAATCAATCAATCTATGAATCTATCGATCGTTCGAGAAACTTCCGGAGCGCTAGCGAAAATCTGTGGCAATTCCGGGATTCTTCGAACTCTTTCGAAGACCTCGTGAGATGAAGGAGCTCCGCCGTGACTCAAGATATCTTCTACCTTGGTTTTGATGATTTCGAATGGAGGAGATTTTCTCCCAAAGAGATAGTCTGCTGAATGCACGAAGACGACAGCGTATTTCCAGAAGAGTACGTGCGTTGTTAAGCGGCACAAGTCGCACACGGCGCTTGCCGACGTTCTTGAAAGCCGTAACGACTTGAGGTTATTCAAGAACTTCTGGCTCATTTGAGTGAAGTAGTTCAGGGAGTGACTGCCAACTCGAATGCTACGCGTACAAATGAATCAAATGTCCAATAACGATGACAAGAGACAAGGAGACGTCTTCGAGACAGCATAGAGCTCTCATTCGTTTCCCAATCAAGGCTGGCTAGAGCTACAGTCGTCAGCGGCTTTACGGAGCGCCGAACTGTTGCCGGCTGATGTAGGAGACGCGATGTCAACCTCTGGAAACTGGATTTATGTCGACAGTCAAGATGGAAGAAGATGAGAATCTAGATGAGTCACTTGTTCCAGACCGGGAATGCCTCGATTCACTGACTGGGAGGCTAGAGCGTGAAGTATATTCTCCCGATGGCATGTTTGCGGCGGAGACGTGGCACTCGCTTGATTCGCAGGGTGCACCTGAGTCATCGCGTCCAAACTCAGAAGTCCGCGTGACTTTTTCGTCCCGTTGTTCGGTTTTGTAGTTTGGGTTTGCGGCCAAAGAGAAAGCGACTGAACAACCGCTCCGAACCGAAGTCTCTTAGAACGGAATCGTGATCGCGATTAGAGAAGTTGGGAATACACTTGCGAAATGCAAATCACCCACATACAACTCCAATTCTACTCCTGTTGACGCAGCGAACAGATTCTCGTCCCAAAAAAAAAAGAAACACAAGGCTCCAACCACGCGCAGGACGTGAAAGTGCATTCTCAGAGAAAGTTACGTCATGACAGCCGATACGCGCAGCGTTTAGAACCGATACCGGTTAGGAGGGAGAGAGAAAGTCGAAAATTGCTCTTGGAGAACATCCAGTCAGGTGGGAGGACCAGTGGCACCACCGACAGCTGAGAACTTGACATGCGAGACCGTGATCATTTCATTCAACATTGATTCCTTGTTCAAAACATCAATGTCGAGGGAAAAGTACATGAAGATTGAATGGATGATAAACTCATCGGAGAACTCTCCGACTTGATCGAGAAATAATCACAAACGATCTTCCCCACGACGACTATATCGATGCTCATCGCAGATATGGAGTGCTGTCGCGGAAATTTTCAAATCTGCGTCCATGCCAGAATTCTCGAGAAACTTGAAGACCCATTCTTCTAACGTGGGAACCATCTTCAGCGCACTCAATAAAGCTTATCTCAATCGAGGTCTGATGGTGAATTCGTTAAAATCATGAAAATGGATGCGCAGTACTTACTTCCAGAGTTCGGTACGTCATTCTGGACGATTTCCTGGAGTATTTACTAGATCCTGTACGTACGTACGTGCGTGGTCTCAACAGCTCACTCGAGAACACGCGTCAGCCCTGAGTCATATAATACTGAACACCCCTCTTCACACTCAGCAGAGGATGCGCACCTCTTCAATAAGCTGAAGATCACAACTGGTTCATTTCATGAAGTCTCGATTGATGATCGTGCGTGTCCTTCCAGGCCAGATCTACAACAGCTGTGCATGAGTGAGGGCTTTGAGAGGGCTCCACAACCTGCGTATCATTAGCGTATCGTGAGCGCACATACCCCTCCCTCACCGTAAGACGTCACCGCGACCGAGCGCTCTTCGCGCGTTCACTTGCGCTGAACGTGGCCGGCCCCGACGGGCACGACCATCATCTTCGTGGAGATCCCAGAGCATGCGGATGGAAAGTCTCGCAGGTCTGACTTTGCGCGTCCGAGTCCGCGCATCGCTGATTCTCCACCTGCAGCTACGACTCCTCATCGTCTGAACCTCATCGACTCTTTTCGCGCAGTATGATCTTTGGAGGAATTGATGAGGTTTAGCGATCTTCACAGTGAGTCGTGACTTACGAAACTGCGCTCCTCAGAAGACTCAGCGGGAACATCCATTAAGAATCTGAGTTTTCCAAGAATCGAGAATGCAAAGACCTTCCAGATCGGACTTTCAATCAGACGTTCGAGACGATCGCCGCCATCCAGCGTCGCTCAGCAGCAGACGACAAAAAAATCCGATCTGTTGTCGGATTAGGAATGGCGCAATCAGTGACTTCATAATCATATTCTGTGAACGGATTTGTAACGCATGGCGTTCACTTCAGTTCTATCTTCAGTGAAGCGGACCGAATAGAATCCCGTCGTCTTCCATTTCCTCTTCTCTCTCTCTCTCTCTCCTATAGTGCCAGCAAACACCAAACGTCAGACCGCGATGCCGAATTACGTGATCAACGGTAATGTGACATCTGCCCCAGAAAACTGTTTTCAATCGATCCCGCGGATATATTGTGGGAATATCTCGGGCGCCCGAGGAGCTCCAAGCTCCAAAAAGTCATGCCATAACTCGCAGCTGCTGAGTTTCGGATTTCCCGATACGTCATCTTGGTTCACTGCGCGATTTCCCAAACGCAAGGCGTATTGGTCATTCGACTCCGATTGACGTATGAGCCTCATCCTGTAGGAAAATGATAAAGTTCGTCGACGATTCAACATTAGAACATCCATGTTCTGTATTTTTTTTTCTTCCGATCGTACGATGACCTAATAGAAGGTCCGACGTAGAGAAGTCAATTACTTCGGAAACGCGTGATTTCTTTCCCTGAAGCGTCATATCCTCGGGGGAGGGCAGACCAACGGCGGCGGAGAGCTTGGCGATATCCCGGTAAGGGAGGAAATTTTCAAAATTTAATGACTCTTCTCGGCGGTCGGAAGTCGCCGCTGGAAGTCGACGACGATCGAGACAATAATCGCCGGCATACACTCAGAATGTTCTTGTTCAAGTATTTGAGGACCGATGCATTCCAAGCGTGAAAGTGAAGGCATCAGGACATCAAGAACCGAAAACCGACGTTTTCGCCAAGTGGTGAAACATTGCCACATCAAATTCTGATCGCAAACACGGTCTATTTGATGTCTTCAAGAGTATCCACCTGAGCGGTCTACGCTCACGCGATCAACTTCGCCCGAGTAGCGGTTTATTCCGTGAGAAACCTCTGAAACTCGATCAAGTCGAAACTGACCGCGAAAATGGGGCGTCCCACTTGGAGACTGGGGATTTTTTCACAACGGGTCAACACGGATGCTCCGTCAACCGCGAGGGAGAGTCGTGATTGATTTCGAGCCGATCGTTGTTTATTCGATCGACCGAGCTCTGCGGGACGACCAGACTCCAAGTCTGGAATATTTTCCGGGGAACCGAGTGGATAGTTCTCCGAGTGAGAAATGACAAGGCCGGTAGCACGAAGAGGAGAAGATACAGAAGCGACTGTTTACTGCAGATGTTGTGGGGGTGTACTCTGTTTGGATATGAGGGAATGTGGGCCGAAACCCTCTAATCCAAACAGCGATCCCGAAACGCATGTTCCATGGGATTCTATCCCCCGTCATCCTATTGCGGGAGAATTTTCAATCTTCTCGACCGACACCCTTTCTCATCGATTCGCGATAATCATCCTAGGATTCCTCGCGGGCGAAATTCATCGATTCACCACCGAAAACAGAAACTCCAGCTCCAATTGGATAACCGAGTCATTGCAAAAAGGGCGTAGCTCTTCGTCGCGCTCCTACAGTCCATGGCAATCTGGTACTTTCGTTTATCTTGACTCTGGCCCAAAAACTTCAAGTTCGTTGCAATTAAATGTCGTCACCACCCGTTCTCAGAAGAAAAATGTCTTCTTTCGCAAAGTACCACTTGAAACGTGATTCTCGCGCAACTTCTGCTTAGTGACCATTAGGCGTTTTTTTGTTGTGACGGGGCTTCGGCAAACACTGACGATTGCTGCGCGTCAAGATTTATTCAAATAACAGAAAATGTCAGCATCTTTCTGTCAAGGGTCCAACAACGGTAAAAGAGTTACTTCTCGCAGAAATCCTCGTCAGAATAGCGAACATCAGCCCCCGGTCAGGCTCGGTGATACAGATATCAATAGAGATCCGAAGGTAAATCACAAATCCTCGTTACGACGGGGAATCGTCTATCACGAAAACGATCAACCCTATTCGCAACAGAAACGCTTCATCAACAATCGCGTCGGATGGGCGGCATGGGTGAACAATCGACGGATGTCGGATTTTGGCGTTTCATCCTGGAAAGGATCTCCGATTTGTTTCTCCTGCTGCCGTTAAATGAATACTGGTTCGCATCGAGGTCCAATAACTACCCGAGAGACGGCGCGGCGCACCATCACAGATCATAACAAAGTGCCTCGCTGATTGTGAGGCTCAGCATTCTCGACCCGGTCACATTTCGAGATTCGACCCACTCGGATGCCCCGTTCTATTCCATTCCGTTACGAGCTTCGAGCGGCAGTTAAAGACCTTCGAATGTCGAACTCGATTCTTTTTCGCGTTGACCACATTCCGACACTCAACTATGAAATCGGAATGTTCACTCAGAGATCGATTTGTCTCATGCGATAGCGGATTCTTTCGACTCGTCTCCCAAAGAAGACGTCGACGACATTTCGAAGATCTCCCCGGAGATATGGTCAAGCCTCGTGAGGCTCACATCGGTGTTTAAAGCTCTGTATATTGACGGATGGGTCTTTCTGGCTACACAAACATTGACTCGCTAGCGTGGCCAGACAGACGTGAGCACTTGTTCTCCTTGCGATCACAATTCGGCTAAAAACGTCAATCCCGGCTCTCAGCTTCCATTCAAAAATGATTTAAGCTCTGAATTCGAAAGTTTACCATTTGCTGCTGCTGCTGCTGCCCGACCCAATCGCTAAGACCACCGACAAAGGAAGCGAATAAACAGACGAAGGGAGGGATATGCAGATCTATCCAGAATCCTCCTCGAAGCTATCCGGTGTCATTGACGCCGCCGGTTGTCGGCGATGTTCACGTCGCATGAAGAATGAACCTCCCGTGTGATTCCGAATCGTGAGTTACGACGCATCCGATCTCGAGAAGAGAACTCATCTCGACGCATGGTTCTCCCACATCCAGAACTCTGGCAGAATCTTCAGATTTTGAATCCTCAGGAGCAAATGATTTGTCAACACCGTGAAATCGGTCAAGGCCAGCCGGCAGATCTAATCCGATTCGACGATGTCTCGAAAATTCGAATCTCAGGCGTACGTAGAGATTGTGATAATCCTTGGAAGCGAACGCTCAAACGAACCGGTGCGAAATGAGTGTCTGTTGTTGATAATCTTCAACAAGCAGAGGCCATTCCAAAAATACTATCGAGGTTAGAGAGCGCGTTCACCGAGTCTCGACTAATGCGAGTGACAGCGTGGCGAAAGATGCACACAAACTCATAAAACGGCTTCCCCGGCTCTGCCAATCACCTGTTCGATTTGCCCTTCGCATTGGGAGATCGGAGTTTCGGGCATCGCATCGCTCGACTAACAAACGTCATGAGACGACATCTTTCGCGGCATGCTCGATGTGCTGCCGCAGTGAACACATGAGTCGGAGTAGCCGGTGATAGTAGCCTAGAACGGTCATCTGCGCACGAAACACCTCGCAACTTCACGTCGCAGGTTGAATATTGAAATCATGGTTTTTCCTTCTCAAAACGCGTTTCGTTCCGTGGATTCGATTGGATCTCGCAGACCGGGTTGCGCACATGCCGAGGAATTGCACAAGCTGAACATCGACGAGGATGTTCTTAACGTTCTTCGATTTCTCACCGAAATCGAGTAAACCGGGCGAGAACCGCCGCCGAAACTCCGCACCGCGCACCGTGATAATCAATATTTCGAGAAGTTTGCGGATTTGTCGAAAGATTTATGTCTAAGAAGAAGTTGGAGATGAAAGATCGCAACATACCCAAGGGTGAACGATTCAAGATGTCAGGCGGGCGCTGACGGCGAACACGAGCTTTAGATTTAAGGTAAGAGGCTGGTGCTGAGAAAACGAAGTCGTCTCTCTCAATCTATTCGCGCGCACAGACAGCACACCACACACATATACTCTCTCGGACACACGAACACGGTCAAACTCGAGATGTTCGAACGTGGTCGCGTGATGAACACAGCGCTCGTTCTGAACGAACGGTTCAGCTTCGAATATTTTCTTATCTTCCAATCGACTCTACTGACAACAAACCAGAAATAACAGCGCAGTGGGACGATGTGTGTGTTTTTTTTTCGAGCGGAGGTTTCTTTAGGTAGCCAATCGGTTCTGGTGGACTGTCCTCGTGCCTAATTGGTTGATGAAAGAGCGCCACTTGATGTCAGCGGCATGACGCGTATGGCACAGCGGGGCGAAAGATTGACAACTTCTGTACCTCGTAGATTCTCGACGAGCAATTCGTTTGGGTGCGCATTGATTGCATTCTTCCGGACGGTCACCTACAGAGTGCCTCCGATCTCCCGGAATCTAGAGTCCTAGCCGCGGAGATTCTCGAGTTGAGTCTGTAGAGCGAAAGTGTAGGGAGGAAAAAACGCAATGATTTTTCTTGAATGAATGTACAGAACCGCTTCTCCAATCATGAACGGGCTTCGTCATCAGATGATATACCAAATCTCGAACGCGTATATGAACATACACGATACGCTAGATAGCGGTGAATTCCATCCAACCATTGACTTCGAGTGAGTCCATCGCTCCTTCGCATTCTTCGGCCCAGGTTCGGTTTCATGAAAGGTGTCTCTCAAGTCATTGAGATTTTCGGTGTGCGCGACGGCATCCAAACATTCGAAACTCAATGCTACTCTAAACAGATGCTCAACCTGTGTGCTGGAAGCTACCTCAGAGAGACGGAGAGGCAGGCGCAAGAATTTTCCCCTTGCTCTTCCTGTCACCTCCCATTCTGAGCAGTTCCTCCTTGTAACGGCGACAACAACGAAATTATCGCTGGTCACGGCTCCTCCGGAGCCAACAGGAAAACTACGGCTCAGTGAAAGAAAGGAAAGACACGCGTGTAGGACGGCAGACCGTCAAAAGAGCGAACTACAATTCAGACCGCCATGGAGCTGGATCAATACCTCGCTGCATACTGCAATTTCAGTGCGGTGTTGCTAATGATCGTTCTGTTCATTTATGTGAGGTACGAGATGAAACACGAGGGACACATCCGGAAAAAAACGAGAGTAATTTCAACGAGTCGTCGCATGGGGAACGCAACACACCGCCGAATGAAGTTCAGTCGGGCAGGTTGCGGAGACCAGGCGAGTCCAGACAACGAGTGAGCTCGTCAATTGCCGTGAGAAAGTCATCTTTGTGATCAATTTTTGTTCCTTCTCGCTGTCGAGACGCGCTCTACGAACGTATAATAAA
Organism: Neoseiulus californicus; assembly: GCA_028455905.1. Taxonomy (NCBI): domain Eukaryota; kingdom Metazoa; phylum Arthropoda; class Arachnida; order Mesostigmata; family Phytoseiidae; genus Neoseiulus; species Neoseiulus californicus. The sequence goes on along the minus strand of JAMQGS010000002.1, from coordinate 3,415,768 downwards.
CGCAAATCATATTTGTTATATGTCAACTCCGACGTGATGCTATCCCTGACCCCGATCCATTTGATGGTGACGTTATCCTTCATTCGAATCAAAACTCTTGCTCTGAGGTTCTTTTCCGATTCTTCTTCGATTCAACGAGTGGATGATCGGAATTCGATGGTGCCAATGTGATCTCAATTTATCGTGTTCGATTCCGGACGAAACATTCCGAAATCGCCGACATCGAGATTGAATTACAAAACACGCGAGATTGAATCCAAGACGGTTCCAATTAATCCGTAGTATTGGTTCGGGCCAGTCGGACCACGCGCCGATGGTGAGTCATTTTTCGCTAGGGTTCCCTTCTCGAATTCGCGAAGTTCCGACCAATCTGGGAGGGTTCGCGAATTATTCTCCGAGAGCGACGCGTGCGGAATCCGAGAGCATTCAAGCCCGCTAGATATTTTCGATTTTAGTTCTGACAAACTAATTGTGCACAAGTGCATCGACGACGTGAACGATCCTTCCCGCATGGCTCGAACATCCGACTTTCACGCCGATTCGATAAAGATAGACGATCCTGTGTCTGATTTGTTGGCGGAGATTCTTGAGCGAGACGATAACTGTTTCGGAGAACAGATCCCGCTTCAGGGACCATAGGATTGCTTCTAAGAAGATCAATCGTTCAAGAAAGTCGAGGAGCGAGCTGTTGAGCTCGATATGAGCTCCACCGTCTCGGTTTCGATATAGCGATATCATTCTTCAACGTCATCATTTGATTTTGAAGGATGGATGAGATTATTCGATGGAAAAAACAGAGCGGTCAGCAGGGAACTAGGTCCACGCGTGAGTCCCCGTCCAATAAGGTGACAAACGGATGAAACATTAGAACTGATTGCTTTGTTCGAACTGCTGTGCGTTGGCACAGGCGAAATTCCGCGAGACCTCCGCATTCGAGACGGCCACCCAAGAGGACCACGCAAACATCATATTCACCAATCCGCGGCACTGCGCCATTAAGCACCTTTAATATATATACAGGTTTTCGGTGCAGCGAACAGAAGCAGACTCGGATAACAATCGACTGTTGCCATGAGGATTCAAGTGGGTCTCTTGCTCCTGGTGTTGCTCTCTGTGATCCATGTCAACGAGGCGGCGACGAAGAAGAAGTCGACGACGAGGAGGACCACGAAGAGAAATTCCTACTACTACTGATCCCTACCGGCGACCGATTGAAGGAGTCGAAGCCGGAAATGACTTAAAGAACAAGGACACCTGAAGGAGCACCACTCATCAAGTTCGAGGGCCAATAAACATAAGCTGGATGCTCACTGCAGTGCTCGCAGTCTCGAACCTAACCACCTCCGAGAAGATGATGGGGCTCGCTAGATTTCAGTCATCGGGTTTGCCGATTGACTCCACCTCGGTCAGGCCGACATTTTCAGGATGCCCGCCTGCCGATCCTCTTGATCTCCTCAGAGAATATTTGAATTCCCCAGACCCGCGAAATTTCCCTCAGAAACTCGAAATCCTGATCGGTGGATGGTCATAAACTGCATTTACAAGTTCCTCAACAACGTCGACCTCGACACTAAGGGCAATGATCTGTCCTTCGGGCTGTCTTCAAAACATGAACTTACCCCCCATCCTCCCTTCTTCTTTGGAGGCACTCGAATCTGCACGTCAGGAGCGGGATCGACTGCTATGAACGTCACTTGATCCTCCAAGATCGTCGCTACATCTTCATGATCGTTGTCGATCTCTGTGTTCTTCATCGGTTCGCTGGTTCTGTTGTTTTCAGTGTTTGCTGCGTTGTTGTTGTCCTCAGGGTTGTTGGTGCCGTTCCTGTGCTCAGCGTTGAGGGATTTATTGTTCACCGCGCTCATGCCGACGCCGTTCTGAACTTCACCGCCAGACTGAGCGCTACCGGAAACTGGATTGAGTTTCTGGCTGTCGGTGGCCGGCATTGTTCCTTCGGCCGAAGCTCCCGATTTTTTGACTTTCCGTCGACTGATTTGTTTTCCCCGATCGGTTGGCGAAGTGTGCTCAGCCGAACTTTTGGGTCACAAGTGTTGAATCCGGGCAAGTGCCACCGGCAACAGTAACGAACAACGTCGCTCTCTCGACGGAGGAGCAGACGGCTGAGTTCAGCGTTGATCAAACAACATGCCCACAGAGAGTTTCCGACGAGCGTTTGTTCGTTCATCCACTCGCTCACTCACTTGCCAGCCGGCCAGCCTTTCTGCCTTTCTTACTGCCTCGGCAGCTAACATGGCTGGCTAACTAACCGAGCTCAACTCGACGCTTGAGAATGCCATGTGCGTCTTCCAGCGGATGCCTGACCCGCACGCACACTAACTCCATTATCCCTAATGGTAATCCCAATCCCCTTGCTTACCTGCTTGTGATTCAGTCGAAATAGTTTGGAAGTCTGTTTGGAATACATTTCGAACTTGACGCGCCAAGTTCTCCAGTAGCGAGACATCCCAGACACGACCTCCAAGGGACGCGGAGTCCAAGACCTCGATTAAACAGGAAAAAGATCAGCCACTGTTGAGGAAGGTCAAAGGAACCCTTTTCAGGACACGGCACCCTCCGATCAAGAAGATACGTCGAAAGGGTAGAGGGTCAAAAGCGATCCCTTACTCGGCTGCATAGCGATCGACTCCACACCTGGAACTTTCCGTTTTCCAGACCATCTGTCTCTTGACTCGCCGTGCTCTTTCGCTGACCCTAGAGAAAGAAAAAAACAGGCTCAGGTGATAGGGAGCATCTCTAGCGTCGTATTTTTCACTTTATTCCTCTTCCAATCCTTAAGTACGCTCCTCCGACTTCTTTTCGCTGAAACGAGGGCAGTCCAGATTTTTTACGACCACTGCTCGGGTGTTGTTTCCGCAGCGAAAGCCGATGGGAAAAATCTCGACTGCTGATTATTAGCAACACCACAGTTGCCTTGTCAACTCAATTGGCGTCGACAGGCGGGGACAGCGACGAAAAACCTTAGATCGGCTCACTTTTCTCCAGATTGGACCAGATCGGGCCAAGAAAGTTCTCCTCCGCGAGCGTTTTATCACGAGTGAAAGAAAGTATCTGGAGACCCATGAGGTACCATTCCAAGTCTCCAACTGGAGCAGCCGAAGCGAGTGTGGACGGTGCAGGGCAACGATGGGTCGGAAGAAATTCCACCATCGGGCTCGAAAGTTCCCACGAAATGTTCTCTGATAAAGAGTGAGTGGGGGTTGATGAAAATAATGGGTCACACACCGGCAACGATGAGCTATGAGAAAGTCGAGCTCAGAATCTTTGTTCCCTGAGCATCGATTTCTCTCGTAACGCCATTCGATTTTTCGGCACGCCTCACCCGGACCCGCCGATTCCTGAGGAAATGTATGCGGACATAATGGCACAGCTTTATCCGTTCTGCGGCATAGCAGTGGAATCAGTCTTCTTCTCATGATGCACAGAAATTCAACGAAGGACGCATGATTCTCGACCGAAATCATGGCATCTATTCGGCAGCAACACGGAAATCCGTCATAACGGCGATCCGGCTATTTCGGTGTAAGCTCGTTCAAACAAGATTGCTTTCTCCAAAAACTTCATCCCGGTGAACTTTGCGTGGGGCCACTGGGGAGTGACCTTGCGATCGGCGACACTGACCGGTTGCAATCCGTATACCGGTTTGGAAGTCAGTTAGAGATAGAGGAGAAACGTTTTCCCGATGTATTCGGATCGGAACACTCGATCGAGGGCGTGTTCTATCGAGTATTGTACAGGCGGACTTTTCGTCGAGGTGACCTATGGCCATCAGAGCGCGGTTTTGGGCGAACCCACTGGAGACTTGAACGAAAAGGGTTCGCTACGGAAGGCCTCTGCTGACGTTCTTCTCTCGACTCCGACGAGGAAGGTGATTGAAATGTTACAATCAGCCAGGCGGTGGTTGAGGATGGCAATCCGATTGTGAGACCAATGTTGTTGTTGTCTGATATCCTGTCACTCGACACATCATTGCTAGTCACGAGATAAACGTGACGAACACGATTAGCTCGACAAAAGAGTTGTCAGCGGGGACATTTCAGTGTTTCGACACGACATTCGAGAAGTCGCTCCAGAAGCAACTGTTTCGATCGATTCATCGTCGACGAACTATGCAAACCAGACGCCCCGAAATCGCTCGTTTAGACTTCCCTCACACGCTCTCGGCTGCTCTGGCGGGCCGTGACCATCGAGCTCGTCTAATTTTCGATCGTCGCAGGCATAGCATATCCGAAAGAAGATCCACAATGATCAAACGCCGAAATGGTCTAGTTCGGTCGGTTGTATTTCAGCCGTGACAACGGTGGTGACTCATTAGACAAAACAACATTGTAAAATGAATCGCAGCTGTTGTGCGGTGGAAACACTGAAAGTTTCTGGGGTGTGAGACCTGTCTTAAGGATGCCTGTCTCGCGATTCGTGATGAGCTGCTTGAATCTTGTTTCTCAACTCCGTTGTTGACTGGGGATCAAACGGTATTTCTTGAAAAGAGAGCCGTGATTTCATCAGACCGTTTCATGCAAGATCTGACCTAACAATGGGGCAGTGAAAAGTTTTCGACACACACTTTGCGTCCGTACCACGGAGAGGGCAATTGGAGATAATTACATCAGACACGGAACCCAGATATTCAGCACATACGCGAAGCCTCATGCGAGGCCGCCAGAAACATGACTGATTTTGACTGGAAGAGCTCCTCCCGTCATTTGCCGGGCTTGATGCTGACACTTTTGACACTCCATTTTACAGTTTGATGACAGATCTTCGTTTCAGAACGAATGGCGCTCGAGGAAAGCTCTACTTCGGAAAGCCTAAACTCCGGCCTTTTCCCCATCTCAGCGCAACTCATGCGGCGGTTCAGGTGCGATGTTGCCTTTTCGCAAAACTCGCGAAGTGATTGGTAACCTGTGAACCGGAATCTCGGATGCTGCTTGACCGCCAATTGAATCACCGACGTCGCGTCGGATCCTCTGAACTAGGCGCCCGCTCCCCGCAGGAAGTACGTGGAATCCGTCAGCTTGATGTCATCTTCCTGTATCCGCAGTCAAGCACTTCATCCGTGTCTATAACTTTTCGACCTACAGCGTGTGTCTGCATCATTGCTCCGCATCTCATTGCGGATATAGGATATGCTCGAAGTCAAAAGGTTCGCCACGAACCACTTCTCTTGGCCTCGAATCGATTTGTGCTTCGGTTACATGAATCGACTACAAGGCGATCGAGCCTTCCTTGTCGCGTAAGGACGCCTAATCATCGACGTTCTGGAGATTTTGAAAGAATATCAAACTACCGGCTCCTCTTCCCGCCATAGGTTCAGAATCGGAAGTTAGGATTCAGTCCCGGAATCCAAGGAGATCGCATCAGGGCTATGATAGACGGCTGAAAACATCGCTGGGCGAGGTCCGACTTTCACACGGAGAGCGATGGTGACCGCAGATTGGAAATAGACGACGATAGATCCCATCTCAAACGGCTCGGGTCCATCTATGTATCTATCAGAGCAAGTCCACACAAGCAAATTTTCTCGGATCATCTGGAGGGTAGTACCCCACTCCTAGTCGTGGGAGATCTGATCACAGGCTCTTCGCATGACCACATCGTCTACATAAATGTTTGGGAATGAACTACTCTTCGGCGACAGAGAGGCTCAGCTGCGACGGTCTCGTCCAAATGATCATAGGCTACCCGTAGCCGCCTATAATCAACCTCCCTCCTCACGATCGCCGATTGAGAAATTTCCTGAAAACGACACTAAAGAAGCAAATCGACAACGCTTGACTAGGAGATCTTCTAGCAGAGCAAAAACGTTCCTTGAATCTTCGTAACAAGCTGGAGGGTGTCGCCTCTAACGAGCCGTGTCGTCTTTGTCGGATGCAGAAGCCGCGGGAAACATGGTCCGAGGTAGAAAAAGCGAGTTCCGAAAGCTCCGAGTGCTAAAATAGAAGCATTTTCAATGCACGGATTTCTACGCTAGTGTCTTGATGCGGGGATTATGTGAGCTAATTTTCCACGCTTCCATAATTGTGTTTCCGCTGGCTGCTGCCAGCGCCTTCTCTCTGTGTAGCCTTCTGTTGGATGATCGGTTAGTTTGGTGGTTATCTATTGAGTCGCACGCTGGGCGGCTCCCGTCGCGCACCCCTTTGGGGCCTCAAACATCTTTAAACAACGAGCGGTCCATGAATCTGCGTCTATCGATTGAGCCATGGTTCCGTTGACTGATTTATATATGTTTTGAATGATCGCAGACTCATTCGCTCACCCAGGTCTGCAAACGAGTGTTCATCTCAGACCGTCAAGGTTCTGCCTCACACGAAAAGGCATCGTCTTGCATGAATAGGGCGATCCCTGGTTCAGAATCCACCCATTTACCACCACTTCCACCTGAAATCAGGGAGTCCTTCCTGATATTCCGGATGACAGGAAGAAAATCCGTCATGACAACACTCGAGAAGATAAGTTAAGATAAGCGACGAAATCAGAATCGATATCTCGCTGGTTTAATAGTCAGTTGTGGGACACTCCGTTAGAGCTTTCTTTGGAATCAGAACGCGTTGTGCTCCCGAAAAATTTCTCTCCCGAAGCTTGTTGACATTCTCACGAACATTTTCACGACACAGTTCTCTCGGAATCAGACGATGCATCGAATCTTTGTGGGAGGCCACTGCCTAGTCGGACAGTATCCGGAACAATCTGAGAACTGTTTGAAGGTCGAGGAAGGGTTGGTGCGTTAGGTTCCTCGTATGCATTGAAACAGGAAACGTGGTGTCGAAGCCGTGATCAACGTTGGAATGAATCGCACACAATGACCGGAAAAAGGAGTTGACTTCCTGACGCTCGATGTATGACGAGGCGGCATTCTATGTAAGTACGACAAATATGTTTCGAGAATCTTGAAAATTTCGTCGAACGGGATATGATGAACGGTATGCCCATCGTGAAGCTTTGCCCTATTCCTCTGTCTTGCGTCAGTCAACGTTCACGTGTCTCTGGATCACTGCATGGACAATGGTGGCTGGGAGCCGCGGGCGACAATACCCATAGGCACGGTTACGGACCCAGCCCGAAAGATGATAACGCTCGGGTCAACTGCGCGGGAATCTGCCGCGCTGAATTTAGCTCGCGCTCAAATCATCCTGGATTCTGTGGCGATCGATACGCCAAAGTTCTTCCAGCCGACGATCTTTGCGATAGAGTCACATATTGGCGACACCCGAGGAGTCGGTCTACTGGTGCGAGGGTCATGGATTCGCCCTCGCAATTATTCACTCAAGATGAGGTACAACGAGCCAACATAGCAAACTCTCAACAGTCAGGTCGGTAGATACTACAACTCGAATTCATCCATTTTCTCCGACAGCGACTCTTAGAAAATAGGAGACCGAGACTATACAGAGGTTTTTGACTCTATTGTGCTCAGAGTAGCCCTGAGAAGGCTACTTCCTAACTCGCCGTATCTTACCCGACCGCTTAGGAACACTGCGCATCCAGCTTTCGACTCATCATGCCCGACCACCACCAGTGATCCAAAAGTTTCCCAGCCGTAAAGTACGGTTCATACCGGCCACAGTCAGAACTTTGATGATCCAACAATCCTTCAGGAGCGAAAGAGAGAGAGCTTTGCAGAATATTTTGTGAAAATTTCCTCGAGTGTCCTGCTCCACGAGCAAGCAGGAATAAGAACAATTGAGTTTCCGAAAGAACGATGAGAAAGGTGGAACGCTTTATTTTCAAGTGAATCACAGGATGAACGCTTCACCAATCGGTCATTGCCAATTCATGTGCCGTGTTCTGTATGCATCGAGTGCAGGTACATGAATCCATGCTCAACGTTGTCTCATCCATCTAATGCTTTTGTGAAGTCGATCAATAATTTGATAGTGGATCCACACGGACACATGCATCTTCTAGTGTCGATTGTTCCCCACTCATATCTCCCAGCATTACCTGAGTCTCCGATTTACAGAGATGCACATTTGGATGACGGTGCTTCAGCGGGTGAAAATATCTCGCGGGAGGAGGAATTGAAAGTTCGTCCCCTGCGATTCTAAAAAACAGTCAACAACTCGTTCATCGTCGAAAACTTGAAAGATGGCACCCAAACTCAGACGGCTTTGCCTTACAAGTTCGAGGTCCTAATAAATATTGGAAAGGAGACCGTGGATACGTGATCCTTTACTATCACAAAAGAGATGAAGGCAAAGTTCAGAGGCCCGAAAAAGCGGACGTAACTCAGCCAACATTAGTAGAGGCTTCTATCTTCGTCAGTCTTTAAGAATATCTCTATGAATCGTTCCCTGTTAACAACTCGTTAAGTATGTTACATTCGACTTGATTCTATCAGCGCTAAAACGAGTCCGCATCACTACTGCTTGTCACCCTGATCGTGAAACCTCCACTCGGGAAATTTGAACTTGCAGTTCTCTTCCAAGTAACGGAAAGTCTTTTCTAAAACACTTGGATTCCAGCTACTCGAGAACGCGAGAATTCGATCACGCTCTTCGAAAATACTCAGTTTGTTCATAACACGCCCTTGTACCACAGAAAGCTGCCGAAAAATCCCTAAGAGATCACTAGTCACTATTATCACTCGCCCTTCTCATGTCTCGGGTTCAGTTTCTCACTGGAGACTCTGTTGAATTCGATGAAACATCGAAGGTCTTCTTCGACGGGACCTCGGAACGGCTTCGTGTCGATGCCAGATTCTCGGAGTTTTTCCAAGGCGTCCTCCTTTGCGGTGAAAGTTGCTTTCAAAAACATGACAGCTTTGACGAAATCGTCCGAGAGCCCGATCATTTTCTGTTCGAAATAATAATCTCGTCCCTCGATGTATGCGATCTGCAAAGGAAGCATCTCATTCGGTTATCATTTCGGCCGGGATCGAGATTGGGGAGGGATCATTGCCCGTCCGAGTTTCGAACTCTTCCATGCCACGTCATGTAAATCGTCGGAAATGTGAGCCTACACGATCTACCGCTCGCTCAAATTCTCGTTCCGATGCCTCCCATTTGGTTCTCGAATCGGGAAGCGAGCATACGAGGAGCAAGGCTTTCTTGAAGAGAAACTCTCAATCGAACTTACTTTTGTTAGTATCCTATACCGCTCGAAGCAGCGCACTTGTCGCCGGTAACGGATCGCTGCCGCTGAGACGACGTAAAATTTACCCTCTCTAGCGGAGTCCAACATGCCCTGGAGGAGTCCCGTTTCTCCGACGAACATCGCCCGTCCGTACTCGAAAGCCCGAAGGTACTTTGCATGGTTCATGTGGTACATGTAATCTATGTCGAAGGGCAAGCAAACACCTGAAAACAATCAACCAGTGACGGAATTATTCCAAACCTCACAATCCACGGGCGGAATTAACACGACCTATTTACAGCGTGGCGACTCCGTATTCGGTATGATACAAGTCAGACTATGCGTTGGAAATTCGGTTTCAGCGATTCACGTCGTTTCCAGATTCTGGCTTAAGGCTTAGGATGTCGAGACTTTTCCGTTATGCTGCCGCGTAAGAGATGAGCTCGGCCAGGATTTCAATCGAGTACCAATGCATTCGGTCCGAGAGAAAACTTATATGTACAAGAGTTCCGTGATGTAAGCACGCGGTGATCCGTGGCTCTCACTTCAGTAAGTGATCCAAAGACAGGAAAGGTAAGCAAGCATAAAATGAGAGCACCTCGCTCATCGCTGAACTTGGCTTCTGGCCAACTTGTTTGCACCGACTTGAACATTTAATATCTTCTCCCAGATACTGCTTTGTTCTATAACTTAATTCGGCGGAACCGCGAAATAATTCATCATCAATAAATCACAGCGCTCCCGACGAGCGTTAACTAGGACGAGCTTTTTTTCTGCACAGCTCCCGAGTCATATCCTGGAACGAATTGCGAAAATCAGCCGATAAAATTCACTGAATCTATCGATAACCCTTCGTTTACAAGATCCAGGAGGACCATCTGGAAATCTCGAACGAGCCGATCGACGAATGAGTTTTTGAAACGCCGGAAACAGATATTTCCTTTTCCAAAGCATCGGAAAGACGCTGCATCCGCTCGAAAACGTTTGGAAGCCATGTGTTATGTGCCGCTCTCCCGCTCGGCGTCGGCTCCGTTGCTTGCTTTTCTGTTTGGCTTTTTATCACTCAGAAAATGAGCCCGAGTGAGTCGTCCGCTTCATTCGCTCCCGATAGAGAAGACAGCGACTTGACATTCCCGACTCTGAACCATGAAGTTTCCCGCTTTCACGACGACGTGTAAAGGAGCTGTTCGCCTGTCACGCTTGCATTTTCTTTTGCTGAAAGCGTCTTCAGAATCCGATCCAGTGATTTCTATTCTCAACCCCGAAAATCGTTTCCATCTGGCATATCTGTCTCTCCCGCTGTCGCTTCAATTTCCAGGGCCTTTCGAAAAAGGCAGTCGCACTTTGACAAATAGAGCATTTTGTCACGGAAACTTTTTCCGTTTGATGCCTCCACGCAACCGGCAAGAATTATTCGCGTTCTTTTGACTTCCCGATTTAAGCTGACTCCAGACAGCACGCCGGAAACATGGTAGACCACGACCAATCCGAAAGACCATACAAAATTTGAGCGGAACACTATCGTTTGAAGTTCTGAACTGATTAACGAGAATCGCACGGTTCACCGTCCGTGCTACATGAGTCGCAACGAGCGAGTTGATTATCCCTCCAGGACTATCCACGATCGGCGGCAAACCATCGACGGCAACATAATAATAAGTAGTTGCTTGAGCAGAGTAAATAAACAAATCTCCTCCAGGTTTTGCTTCGGAAACATTTTGATGACGATGCATTCTACAAATCGCGTATCCGACCCCTCACGACTCTTGAAAGCCACCCATAGATGACCCTTCGGAGAACCGGGCACGGGTGAAGTGAGTTCTCATGTCACTAATTTAAGCGCGAGACACAGCATCGCATTTCGACAGCCCATCCGGTTCACTTCACGGACTCTGAATAGCGCTGACACTTCACAAGCTAGCTGACGTTGTACTCTTTGTCACTTCTCGGACCTCGTTGCCACACTCAGCCTCCGACTCGCGTGGAATGAACTTACCGTAGTTGACGACCTCGTCCTTTAGTTCTTTCCTCTTTTTCCAGATACCCCAAACGTAAGGGTAGGTTTGGAGCCAAACTTTCATGAAGTAACTGACGTCGATGAGGAAACAAAATACCGCCAATGCTGTCGATATGAAACCCATGGTCCCGGGTGGATGTAGCAGCAGCCGGATCGACACGACAAGAATCGTACACACTGAATTTAACCTTTCCGCTCAAGCCAGACCGATCCGGCGGTATGCTGTGCGATGATCAGCGATGTCTTCTGCTGTTCTTGTGATTCTTTGCGTGGAGACCCGCGCGCCACCCGGTGGTCGAAGCCTCAACTATTCGCAGAGCGCGCGCGCTGTGAACGACATTGACAGCCGGCAGCTCGCCGCAGAAGCTGCTATCGCGCGGAGGACGGAGATAGCCGCGTTTGACATATCCAGATACCAACGACGGAGATCATCTCAATAAAAAAAACTCAAGGGTGCATCTTTGAGCGGGAGCCGACAAGTGCTTCGAGTGTGAATTACGCCAATCGCCCAACGAAGCGTCTCCCCGTTGAGGAAATTTCTCTCTTACGTTCAACTCTCCTGGATGGTTTTCCTCCATGGGTAATTGATAGAGAACGCGGAAATTAAAATTTTCCTATGACGGTTGATCTTAGCGCCCTACCGTCGTCAATGCTGCAGCTCGAATGATTGCTCCACCGCATCGGATTCAATTTGAGAGAGTTCCGGTGAACAAGAACGGGAAATGTTTCCAAGAGATGGGAAATGGAGCGTCTGTAAGGCTTCTGTTAGGTATGCTGTGCAGCGAAGTCGTTCCAGTAGATGTTCGACTCTTATTCCCGAATATGCCGTGATATACTCCGAGAATTCTCGCGATTACATACCGGAGAGAAATCTGACAATGTAATCCGGAAATTCTGGAAATGAGCGCCCAAGAATGTTGAACCGTTCACAATTTGAGTCAAATCCAAAAAGGGCAACATTTTTGCCTTCATTCTCTCTACTTTATTCTCGCCTCGGCTCGAGCGAACTTCCCCATTTCGACAGCACCGGAATTGAGTGCACGGCACTCAACCAAAGCGCTCGTCAGACTTCGCAACTTCATAAACTGAGCTCCCTCTCTCTCTCTCTCCCTTCCCCCAACGCCACGCTCAGGTGGTCGGGTGGGTCGTATTGTGCAGTCGTAGGTACTGATCGGATGGGTGGAACTGGATTCGGAACTGAGGAGTATCACGACTCTGTTGCACCAAAATCGTCCTCGAACTCGGGACCGGCCGGTTATAGAGCACTTGACCTTTATTCCGTCAAAGATAGCTCTAGGTTTTCCCAAGAGGGTTTCTCGCAAATATCAGTTTGCAAATGCGATCCCGATCACTATCTGGGTCGCACACTTGCTCGCAATCCTTTCTGTTCTGTCGATGGTCGGGACGAGGGTAGAATCAGCGGTCAATCCGAAACGAATATCGAGCATCGAGCGTAAGCAGCCCTCCTCCAAAATTCCGAACCATAGGGTGACGCTTGGTCGAAATCATTGTCCGCTTTTCTGGGTTCAATGTGCACCATATTTGCTGTCAGAACTAGTTGTTAGTTACTCACAGAAGCTTCATCGTTGGATGGGGACGAAACGCGTCTTGGTGTGATTCGTGGAGGCAATGAACGACCGGGAACCACTGGATGAATACGCGAGCACTTAGGTCACGCGATGCGTACACGAACTGGCTTTACGAATCTTATGGTTACCTGATGCCTTCGCTCATTCCCATTCACAATCTGGTGCGAGTGCCTCCTGGAATAGAATGTTCTACTTTCTGGCCAGCACGCTCGTCTAGTGGAGAGCTCAAGCGCATCTGAATTCAGAGATAATTCCATGAGTTGAAGACATCCATCCGTACCCCGAGAGCTGAACAACACCGGAAGCGCTCTCACAATTAAAGCTATGCACGGTGAAGGCAGAGCGGCTCAAGCTCCAACTTTCTCGTCCGCGTTATCGACTCCAAGAGAGGCCTTGGTGTAACGGGTAAACAACAGACCCCTCATAGCTGATGAACAGGAATGGTTCCGCGTGGTCAACGGGAGAAGTTCCGCCGAACGGAAAGAAGGAGTCGCTGGCGTCGTACTCCTGAGGCGGCCGCTTTGCAAAGCCCTTTCCACGGATCGAAGAAGAGACTTCAACCTTGCCTCAGCTCGGAGAACTTCTACTTCGCCGGTGAATCGCTTGTCCAGCGGTGCGCGACGTTGATAACGTTGCTTCCTAGCTTCTTTTGCACCCGAAAGCCGATTTGTGTGTGTTTGTGTGTGCTTCTCATCAGTCTCACGGCTTATTTTCACCGCAACAGGTAAGTTGAAATTGAGTGCTCGGAAAATCAGGGCGAAAAATTGTGCGAGTATTAACAATTTGAGATGTCTCTGCTCATGAATCTCATGCGACTTCAATTTTGAGAAGAAGACTCGCTTTCCTTGTGTCCCTAGGAAAACTACATTCGTATTTGATGTTTGGTAGAAAACCGATTGCGACGCATTTCCATCGAGCTGGAACACTCCACGCGCTAAATCGAGCTTCCGAACGACATCACTGTCATGAGCGGCTCCCACATAATAATAATTATAATCAGCCACGAATTAAGGTCATCGTATGTCATATATTGGAGGAAATCGTTCCTATGCGACAGAGGTTCGGAGCGGAATCCCGGGCCAAAGTTCGATAGAATGATTGTTCAAAAACGTATACGAGGAACTCTCACACAGAATCTGATGAATGGGTGGATGAGAGATGGGCTGATGTACTTCCGTGACCCGTCGGTGGACAGCGGGCTTTCTCCATGGATGCATGGCCGGCCACTCCGAGGGACAACGTCTGATACGACACAACGACGCCTGACCCAAACGATGAGGGGGTCGTGGGCGACCAATGCCCTCGGTCACGTGCGTCGCTGCCGTCCACGATAGCTGCTAGCTAAGCTATAGCCAAGTTGTGGTGAGCGCTCGGGTTCACTCATTCAAGCCACGTTCCTCTGCAAACCACGCCGAAGCCGGCTGGACGTATTGCCGCGTGCCAATCTCTCAATACCACTTACTTCCTCACTCATTCGTTACATTGTGTGTAGATTCCCTCGCGTGGCGACAGAATAGTGACTAAACCAAGAGGGACCTACTTCTAGCCGGCGAAGCTGCCAGTATTTGTAGTTATTCAAGCTCAGTGCCGGCTTGGATCATGGATCCGAAACTCGTTGCAGGCAAAATGCCTCGTCCTCTCACGGCGCAGTCCAACAATGAGCTGCAGATGCGTCTCCGGGCTCAGAGCCAACTTCCGCTTGCCAAGGACATCCTCGAAAAGATCAGACTCTTGTGTCTACAACGTGGCGCCAGCGGGATTCTCGGACTCGGCCGGTGAGTGAGCTTTTCAGATTTGAAAGCTTGGTCAGAATGCAATGCTTGAAAATCATGGTCACGTGGGGTACCACAACAGGAGCAAAGATCAGGAGTTGATACAGACGAAGCCGCACCGTATATCGCTCGTGATCACTCATCGAGAAAATCTCCAAACTGTGACTGGTGATTGGAACAGAGGCAGCGATGACAAAGTCGAGCATGATGTGACATCGAGGCGGACATCGAGGCGCATTTTTATCGCTTCCCCCCTCTGGTCACTACTGAATTCATAATATTCCTCCAACTCACTGCACTCCCGATCATCTCACACTTGATCAATCGATCAGACGATGACCCAAGCCTTAGCGGGTCTGCATCGTTCCACCGTTCAAATCGGGCTCCACGCCCTGAACGGGTTCAGCCCATCGAGAATTCGACGCGCCTTGTCGGCGAGGAATCGTAATCGTAAACCTTGTTATTCTGGATTGAATGTCTTAAACATGAGTCGATTGTTATGCGTCTAGGGATCGCGAGACTGGGCATTCCGCGAATTTCGTTCACGCTGCTTCCAGGCTGAGGGCTTGACTCTAGCGCCCTAATTTCCCCGACCAATGGGTGGCGATGTGATGTGTGATTGATCTAAATCTTGACAATCGTTAATTCAGCTAGCGCCATCGACAATAGAAGTTATCACCATACTGTACGTTGCCATTCTTATCTTTCGTTCGATTGATCTATTGTCGTCATGGCCGCTAAGCCTTAGTTGACATCCGGGAGCAAATGGAGTACTTCGGGTGTGCCATCAAGTCATCACCTGTCTCCCTTGTCAGCCTTAACCCATGATTCACTTGAAGATTTTGATCGGAGTTTGCGAGACAACCCAAGGTACCGGATGATTTGCCCAAGATTTTTCCCCGGAAAAAGTGGCACTGGTTAGCTTCCCCCTCTGGCTCAAACCAAACCCGCTGCCGTCTCCCCCTAGCTGAAACATGGGGAGACCACACAACCTTCACCGTACAACTCTACGCCTTGTCTCCTCATGGTAACGAAATTTCCAGGATGTTCCGAAGGATGGACGACAATAACTCCGGCGATCTCTCGCGGGAGGAATTTATCAAGGGACTAAACGATACCGGACTCCATGAGCAGCTTACAGCGGACGAAGTTCAACAACTCTTTGATATCTTCGATACTGATCACTCCGGGACCGTGAACTTCAACGAATTCCTGCGCCATATTCGGGTGAGTCGGATTACTAAGTCTGTCGGAAATCGCAAGCCTGAGCCGCGCGATAGACGACGCGTTAGCGCTACGCTCGCTGTTCGAAATATTCGTGAAACGAAGCTGAGACGATCGATCAAGATGACAGTTTCCCTTCGTCGTTCGTTCGATCCCAAGTTCAATTCCAGAGGAGTTCTCTCGTCGTTCTCGGAGATTAAAGGAAGTTTCTGCGGATATTCCAGCCACCGCTGAATGCGCATCGAACCTCCATCATTGAGAAAGCTTTCCAAAAGATGGACAAAACCGGTGACGGAGTCGTGACGTACGACGACATCAAAGGCACTTACAACGTGAAATCCCATCCCGACTACCAGAACGGCTGTAAGACAGAAAAAGAAATTCTGACGAGATTCCTCAACGTTTTCGAGGAAGGCGGAATTCAAGACGGTCAGGTGAGCTTGAAACTTCATTCTCTCTCCGGAACCACGCGCAACGTCCCCGTGGTCGCCAGCGCGAAGGATACTTTCACCCGAGACTCGAGCGATAAGGGTGGATACGTTCACTGTTCGCTAATTTTCGCTCGATTCTCTGATCGTAGTACAGTTCTGAAGAGGTTGAGCACAGAATGTGCGGTAGAAATATAGGTTTGGTTATCTGCAAGTAAGGATGAAGCTCGTGTACTGGTTAAGTTTCGTCTTTGTGATCGTGTTGATTAGAGCTTTTGCGGAGTGCGCCATTCGCCTAACAGCAAGGTCGTTCAGCAAGGAAAGACTCCACCCTTGTCGGGCTCTTTCTCCCGTATCTCCATCTATGTACCCCGAATAACGCAACGTTGCAGAGAATATACAAGTTTCGGGACGCAAAACTGAACCCGAATCCCGTTCTTAGTCGGAATTATGTGTGGGCTCCCGGACACGGGTCGAGCAACAACACAGAGCCGCACTTTTCTCGACAACTTTCTCCGTTTGTTGCATTATATCTTCGGTAATGTGAACATCAACGTTCGAGATCGTCTCCAGAGAAGATTCACGTTTCGATGTGGTGGCGATAATTTCGTCGCGATGATCATAGTGGTCGAGCATTTTCTTATTCCCTCCTGTTTTGCAGGTCACCTGGGACGAGTTCCTCGATTATTACTCCGGTGTGAGTGCCTCGATCGACGAGGATCTCTATTTCGACCTAATGATGCGACAAGCGTGGAAGCTTTAAGTGCTTCCCACCGAGACGTCGTTCATCGTCCAACGCTTTTGAAGTCTACTGCCACTGGAAGTTCACTGTGTTTTGATCGTGTTTGTTTGTGTGTTTCCTGACGCAAACCCCTACCCTGAGAGCCTTCGGTAATCACCGCGGCTCTGATCTTGACCAAAGATCCACGTGTCCTACTCTCTCTATGCTGCTCTGTTGAGGAATCCCAATAAAGGTTGCGTCATCGCAGAAACTCAATTTCATCTCTTACCCGGCTTTCATGTTGGAGCTCTGGTCGCTTGGTCTCAGATAAGGTTTTGCAAAACACAGAATTATATTTTCAGCGACCCTTACACGCTGTGTCCGAGTTGTTCGGAGTCTCTGCGAGTAGGGCAAGCCACAGTCGGGAGAGGTGAGGGATATCGAGTGCCAAGGCCCAAGAATGGGTATCGATTGGGTGCGAATGATATCCGTCATATCTCGAAAGGTTAACGAGCGACTTGAGCTTCACCTGCGTCGCGCTCTTTTTGGCGTAACCCCGTTCGTCAAGAGTCCTTCCGGAGGCAAATTGAGGAGCCCCAAGACGTCCGGAACGACTGTCGTCAACAGTATGAACCGATGTGAAGATTGAATCAAGGTCACGATTTCATCGTCGGGCCTAAGTGGGTCACAGACTGACACCGAAATAAAGGGACGGGTCGATGAGAGAGCTTCCGCTGTTTGCTCAAACTCTCTACCTTTGAGTGTACGCTTTGTTGATAAAGGCGCGAGGAACAGTATACTACAGCGCTCGCGAGCCGGTGAGACATATCCAAACGTGCAGCTCAAACATTTTTTTGTTCCAATTGAGTTTACAAGTGGGAGAGCTTGCTGATCGGAATAACGATTTGTTGGACTCGACCTTGGAGTGATCGGGGTCGGAGAAGTGATCGTGAAGTTTGATGGGAAGTTCGTTTACATAGAGGGAGAATAGTGCAAGAAGTTGCTCTCGCAGCTGTTTTCCCCCGTCGCTTTTGTTCTCAGCGAATATAGACGTGTATTTGGTGTAGCAAGTAAAATCGATCGGCAAAATCGATGTGTATTGATCTGAAGCACTCTGTCTCGTGCGTTCGTAGTTTGTCAGAGATAAGAGCGTTCGATATGCAGTGAGATCATCCATAAAACAATCACAAGAGTTGAAGTGAATCAGAGGACATAACCGCGGAAACTTGAACGGCTTCCGAAAGACACCCGTGCAGTTTATGGTCCTCGTGACACTGTCCAACCTATTAACGGAATGGGGACCGCGGGTATCAAACAGCATAGAATCCAATTGAGGATCGAGGTCGTAAGTTCATTTTGCGCCTCTTTATATTTCTCACAGGTCCATATATCACTCTGTATCCCACTTCTCACGAAACAATCTGAGACATGATAGAGGGCGCGCGCAACACAGGGTACCCCTATCGGCGACATGGCGCTGGCGTACCGCAGTTAGCAGTCTAATGTGATCTAGAAGTGAATGAAAACGGGACGTAAGACACACTCTCGCACCTACAAACCTCTCTCCGCGTGCGAGGCAGCTTAGGGTAGCTTTATTCCCAGGCGGCTAGGTGGAGAGAACTTCTATCGACTGCTGAACGACCTTCCACATCAAGGACCGTTTTAGAGGAGCCTCGAGTTTTCCCAGACCTCAGAACGGCGCTAGAGAATCATCCAGGGCACCCAGCTCTAAATACGATCCCAAAAGTTTCTGTACTTTCCGAGGCTTGAACCCATGGCGCTTCCCAAGCTCCAACGGCGTTCCTGGCATCAGGCCGCGAATCATTCTCAATCTTTTCGTCTTCAATGCTGGGATGATTACTAATGCAGGCTCATAACTCCGGAAGGAGCAAACCGCACGACACGATGGACGTTTGTCTTTTCCTCCGAGGCCACTTCCTTGCGAGCTGAGCGTTTATCGCGGGATTCCCTTGTCTGAAGTAAGATCGTGTCGAATCGATCCCATCGATTTGAAACGCCTCCACGATTCTGCGGCTCTGGGCGTCTCTCTCTTCCAGCTGGAGGGGAAACCAGATTGACTGTCGGTACAAATCCATGGCGGACAATTGGAGAGCCTAGTTTCTTGCAGATTCTCGTAGCAGTGAAAGGAGGTTACCGATCCATGTTCAAGGATTTTGTCAGAAGACCCTTTTTCCGACTTTGAGTGAGAATTGAAGATGGGGTTCAGCACCAAAACGTCGCAATCCCACCAGAACCACTTTTCGCGTTATTCTCGAAAGCCCCTAAAATGGAATCACGACGTTTTGGATCTGGGCTCTTCAATTGTGCTCTCGCTGATATAACCAGAAAGTGATCATACGATGCCATTCACAAATGACGCGTTGATCGCCAAACCGCAATAAGTCCATTTTTCCAGTTTCGAGAAAAGTACGATTCTATCTCCCAGGCGACGCTGTGAGTCTATGGTCAGCATGATTTTGATTCGCTGTTTTCTTGCGGAAGAAGGACGAATGTCATAGAACCGACAGCCGCATAAGGTACAGGACACGATCCAGATTCGATTTCCATAATAATCCAGAAATCGACGAAAGTGGACTTATTGCGGTTTGGCGATCAACGCGTCAAATAGATTTTCTTATCGAGCTCAATCTCGAATCTCATGCTCACACGGCGACCGGAGGAAAAACTGAAAATCAGTGGCCCGCTGGTTCCAGATAACACATTCGGATCCTGAATCGAACGGCTAAACCTTGCGCTTTCAGAAGCCCAGAGAGAAGCGTGATTCTCCAGAAATTCTAGGAGCTTGACAAGCAGTCGATTCACTCCCACGTTGGACATCCATGAATCATCCGAATATCCCAGCGTTTCACTTGAAAAAGAGAAGTCCGTGAATGCACTTCGGTTCTGAGACTAAATTCGAGCGTTTTTCTGCGCGATCATCGCTGATACAGCAGGGAAATACATTCTCTGGATCAATATGACTCAAGTGGAGCTGAAACGACTCGAGCGGCATTGGCCTTGGCTCAATGGATGGATGTTCCCGAAATTTCCCAAGATTCGGACTTACAGCAACGGCTCGGTCATCCGACAAACATTGGCGTATATTGATCCTCTGTGATTTGGTGGATGCGCGTCTCTTCCACGAAACTCTCCATTTTCATCGAAAGGAAAGGGTCTCGGCAAACTGCGAAGACTACTTCAAGACAGGACAATGATGACGTTGTTGTTGTTCTTCGATCCGAGGGAGCTATCGTGCGTGTGATTTGGCGAGGTTCATTCTGTAGACTTCCCTGTCGTAATGAAGTATGTTTGCGAGCTCCTGATCGGAGTCGCAGTCGTGACGTGCGCCGTGGGCCAACCCCCTCAATGCTCGGACGAATGCACGCGATACATTCTCGACAACCCTAATGGACCCGGAGTTTTGAGAGTTTTGAGAGAGCTCTCGATGCCGGACGAACCCGGCACGCAAAAGGTGAACATGCCAATATTCAAATCGCCGCTTGTTGGCGACCCTAAACGCCCGAGATCAGAATTGGAGAAACACACTCACAGCTCCTTTTTTCGTGGCCAATCGAGAAACTTTGAAAGGAAATTCTCAAAAATTTCAAGAAAATCTCAAGGAATCCATCAGGTCGATCGAGGAGGGATATCCACCAGGAGACGATTATTATTTCAGAGTCATCATGAGATGGATAATCATCACTATGAGCTTTCACCGCTGAAGAAAACTCTGGTCGACAATGCGCTAGAGAAGGGACTCCCGACGGATTTGATGAGGAAAATGTTAGACCAAGCTGGTATACTGCCAACTGACACGGAAACGACGACGGTTAGTATTACTGCGCTTTGATCCTTATTCGTCGGGCACCATCAACACGGCCTCAATGAACTCCCAAGAGACATGAAGGGAAACGTCTTCATGCGTGGATTTCATGTGGTTCATCTATGATTGCGAGAGAGTCCTTGATGTGCCGCCTCGGAACTCAAATTTTGATCGGTCGAGTGCGGTGTGCGATTGAGTCTTCCCATATATCAAATATCCGCGTTGAGTCCCGTAGAATTTCCCTCTGTAGGCGACCCCAGGCCAAGATACGAGTACGCTCCCGACACGGCAACTCCGTTCAGAGGCAACAACGGTCTTACCATCGGAGACCCCCATCATCACCACCACATGGCCCACCACAACTACCGCTTCTACAACTTCTGACGTCCAGAGGTATTCGAGTCATGTCCATGCCTCATGGATTTTGTCTTATTAATGTTCCTCTCCGCAAGATATTGGATCATTCTGGCGGATGTGTATCCTCATACGACGAAGAGCCCTGAGATTCGTTTCAGCTCAACTTCGGAGATGTCTCCATCCTCATGGTCTACAACTCCTGAGACGCCGCCGTCCTCGTGGTCTCCAACTTCTGAGACGCCTGCGTCCTCGTGGCCTTCAACTCCTGAGACGCCTCCGTCCTCGTGGTCCACAGCTTCCGCAAATGAGCCCGGGATATCCAGCACTCCATCCACAGTGCCATCGGGAGAGGAACCTGGTGACTCCCCGAACGAGACCTTCAATCCCCCCAGATACCAGATTTCTACCCGAGACAACGGAGACCTTGTGCTGAGTATAAATGGAACTGAGCTCCTAATGCCAGAAGAATTGCCAAGACTCAACCAGATCGTGAAGAATCCACAGCTTCTCGAGGTACGTAGCGCATCTCTCCGCCTGCCCGTTCGTTGTGTTCACCTCACAATCAGGTCTTCGATCAGGACAGATCTCAAACCTTCGGCGTGAGCCTATCGATCTACCCCATTTTCTCACATTGCTGACTGATTGTTCCAGAAAATCGTCGATGACCTTAAAAAGGTCGGAGTTCCCATCAAGAGCCAGGGCAATCAAGTCTCAGTTGACAGAAACGCGCAATCCACATCTGATGAACCGATCTATCTCCAAATCTTCACATCGAACGGGCGCCCGTTCAAGGTCATCATAAAGAACAAAATGAACCAGTACGAGCTTCCGGGAGACGAGGATGCTTTCAACAGTCTACTTGCCACGCAGCCGCAGATCGCTTATCAAATATTGAGCTTGCTGGCCGCTCACGGCATCACGGCTCGAATCGATCAGAGTCACAACTTCGGCATTCCAGACCTGATTCCCAACGAACAATCTCAGCTGTCTCCCCCAGTCTTCCATCGACCGGTGGTGCCGCGGAACAATCTCCCCACTTCCAGAACGCCTCCGAACATTCTTGTCGGTGGAAACAAATTCTCTTTCCCCAAGGACTGGGAACGACTCAGGGATGAGGTTGAGAGTGCAACGCTGCCGGCAGCGAAGGTCCAGCGAGCACTCGAGGCGGACAATATCGATTGCCCGCCCCACGTGTTCGTGATTATCTACCAGAACATGTTGCAAGATTTCGACAACAAGGCAAGTGGGACGGCCTAGTTTTGAATTTCTTCGTTCGAATGAAACACAATCCTCGCTTAGATCGCCTTTTTTGATTGGACTCTGAGCTGAGGAAACCGCGCCAAGCGGTCGGAGCAGACCGTTTCGCGCAGGGTATATTGACAGAATCTATTCACTCGTGCATGAACCAGCTTCGATGTTCTGCATAGATATCGAATGCTGAATTCCAAATCTCTCGTACAGATGGAGGTCGTTCGACGAGAGAATGAACTCGGCATGAATGTCGGCTCTCGCTTCTATCCGATGCCTCAGGAAGCGGAGAACGTCGCTTTCATGATGAGGAACGATCTGCTCGCATGCGAATTCGTGCGAGATTCGCTCATGAGAGTCGGCATTGAATCTTTCAAAGATAACGGTGGACTCGAAATCACCCTGCCACAGAGCCGAGGAAGTTTCTTCATGTCTAAGCTTCCCTCTTTCCGACTGTTCGAATACAAAGTTATCCCGAACGCGGATGGCTCTATCAAAGGTGAGAATAATCGGAGTGATCAGGAACTCATCTTCTTCTTCTCTAATTGACGACTGTTCTCAGGGGCATTGAGTCAAATTCGACAGGCAGGAGCTTCTTCGGGCACCGAGCATGCATTTCGGACTTGGCTGATTCCATCATTCCAATAAATCAACAAATGTAATCGATTGCTTGAATGAGCTTGACTGAATCTCGGTCTTCTTGCAGTGATTTGTGGTCCTGACAGCTATACACTCCCCGAAGATCAAAACTCATTGCAAAAAGCCATGGAAAGCAGGAAAGTCCTTCCGCTGGAAATGGTCGATGCAATGAACAAGAGTGGACTCCCCGCAAGAATGGACTACTTGACTCAGAATTTCGAAGTTCAAAACGGACCCCAAACTTTGAGGTGAGCCCGGAGCACCACATGAGTTTCCGGTGAGCTATCTTGCAGTTGTCGTGAATTGTTGAGCGGATGAAATGAGCCGGAACTCCATTACAGATTCCCTGTCAAAAGGCGCGCGGGACCCTCAACCAATGTCAAGCTGTATTCCGTAGGCAAACCAGGCAATATGTCATTCCTCATCGAGCTGGACGATGATCAACTGACGATTCCGAAAGATATTCGGAAATTAAACTCCCTGATCATCAACAACCGCCTGGACCCTCTCCGTCTCGTGGAATTGTTCAGTAAGCCGTTTGAAAAATTCTGGCGAAGAATCAAAATGAACCATCGGGGCACTGGGTGTCTACTCAGCACTTGGATTACCCGCCTCGAACTTTCATTACAGAACAGCGAACCTACGTTCCGTACTATTTCGACACGGAAAAGGGGCGTCATGTACTTATTCTGGACGGTGAACCGCTGGAGTTTGTGCACTCGTCAAGGTGGGTGTGCGTCGCCTGAGAAGCTCACTTGAAAGCAAGCACAGTTGGAGACATTCAGGTGGGATTACGGGAGGTGACAGCGCATTACATGGTACCTACTGTTCTCACAGGCTCAACTATCGAGGCTCTCCGTCAACTGACTCATTCCAAGAAGATGATTACAGAAGACAATAAGCTCCGTCAGCAGCGAAGAACAGAAGCGGAGCGTTCA
Organism: Neoseiulus californicus; assembly: GCA_028455905.1. Lineage (NCBI taxonomy): Eukaryota > Metazoa > Arthropoda > Arachnida > Mesostigmata > Phytoseiidae > Neoseiulus > Neoseiulus californicus. The sequence continues at coordinate 3,391,922 of JAMQGS010000002.1, read as the reverse complement.
TTCCAGATGATTCCGAAAACCTTGAACGAATCGAGGCATTCGGATTTCCCTCTGATTTTGCAGCTGTATTTAAGAAGGAAATAAATTCAGATTTCCCAAACAACACGTTTTTCTGGGGGTCGAGAACACGGGGGTGTGACCAGAGGGGAGGCGACGGGTGAATACTTTTTCTTCTCTTCACGGTGATTTCTGATCACTGAGCTCAGAGTGTCTGAATTTAGAGAACCTATCAAGGGTTCGGACGTCAGCTTCCCCCGGTGTTGGGGCAATCCACCACCAATGAAGTGACGTTCAGAAAGAGAGTCGGATCACAGTCATCATCCAGTTCGGCTGTCTGCTAGGCACGGAGGGGGACACCGGCGAAAACTGGAGCGGCTAGTGCTGAAAAGAGAGAGGATCTTCATTTCCGAGGGTCGAAGGTGAATACGAGCCTGAATTGAACTTACTCAGGACCTCTGGGGTTCTCACTAATCGTCTTCGATCGATTTCAAAATGACCCGTTGACGAAATGAGAAGATATGAATAAATCTACGCTCACGGAGCTTGGTAACGACTTGTTCTCCTCAATCCGTTAGGATACGCGAGCTCCGAGAAGACGCTGACTTAATTGATGCATATTCTGGCGCTTGACGGTGACTCCACACTTGAAGAGCGTGCTTGTCCCATGGCTGATTCTGTAGCGATTTTTCCAGCCGAGTATTGATCTTCGAGTGAGATGAACGTCAACAATCTCTCGTAGGATCATGTCAACTTTTGGAGGCCGAATCCCGGAATTTCCAGGCCTCATGATCGACCGTTTCGATCCGGACCCCACCATCAAAGCTTACTTCTTATCTCACGACCATACGTGAGTCGTCGATTCTATTCATGATATTGAAGTCATACAAGAAAGTCAGCTTAGCTTAAACTCCGCCTCAATTATTCCATCCTCTTCCTTCAGGGATCACCAGAAAGGCATCCTCGACCCGGATCTGATATCCTACATTGTAACAAATGGGATCAAAATCTACGCATCTCCCCTCACGGTCCGGATGATTCGCAACCGGCAGAAGCTCCAAGAGCTCCACGACTCATTCCATTCCCTGAATTTGGACATTCCCCACAAGATTTCCATAGATTGTGATGAGACCGCCTACTCAGTCACGGTGACCCTGACTTCAGCCGAACATATCGTGGGGTCCGTGATGTTCCTGCTCGAGCGAGAAAACCCAAAGTTTCGTTGTCTCTACACAGGAGACTTCCGCCTGTCGAAGCAGGATCTGAAGTTGAAGAGGTGTTTCCGAATGCACAGAGGGGTGAAGATTTTCAATGCCGTCTACTTCGACTCGACATGGTGCAAGCCGGAGAATAATTGGACGATACCCTCCAGGGAAGAGGCCTTGCGCAGTGTCGAGCTATTGGTTGATCGACACCTCCAAAGAGACGAATCGAACTATATCTGCGTGTACACAATGTACGACGTTGGTTATGAGAATTTGTTGCAAGCGTTGGCGAAAATGACCGACTCTGCAATCCACGTGACAGATGAAAGACTCGCTTTGTATCAAGGGTTTTCAGGCATGACAGATATATTCACAACAGACCCTGAAAATTGCCGCATCCATTTCTGTCAGAAAGGCTACCCTGCTAGGCTCAAGAGTTGCTCGAAAGTGCGGAAAGACTTTTTGTCCGGTCGCGTTATGAAGCTTGTATTCTCCTACAAGCTCTTCATCGAAGAGCACAGGGATAACAAAGAGCAGGAGCTTTACGTGAAAAACAAACGCGTGAAAGACATATACCATGTGTGCTGGTCCACGCATCCCAGTCTGGAGGAAGTGTCCGAGCTTCTCAACTATCTCAGTCCCGAATCGGCTCATGCGAATGTAGTGCATGACTGCACTGAAGAAGACATTCTGACCGCCTTGGAAGCGGGATCCATCACTCCAAAGAAATGGCATGTGTCGAAGATCGTTGATGAACGAGGATGCAACTCTAAGAGAAAGCACGCACAAGAAACAAGCAGTCAATCGAGTAATTCAACTGAAGATTCTCCGAGTGAGAGTTTGATGACCCGCCTGAGATTGAAGGGGTGTATCGAAAAGAGAAGAGCATCGCCCACGCCTTCTTTGGCCCTTCTGGAGGGCCCAAAGCACAATGAGCTTTTGTAAGCTTCCGTCCTTGCAGCCATATTCTGTCTATTAGCTTTCTGCAATATCACAGGTGAGATCCTTGGTCTTGATCTTCCCGATTCAAATATGTCCATATGTACCCTAAATTGCTACATGATGCATCAGTTGTGCCATTTGCCATCGGACCCTCGGATTACGATATCGCTCTTGCGATACATTGTGTAACTTAAATCATGAAGGAATGTGAATACCTAAATAGTCCCATGATCCTTCGTCCCGCGAGCAGAATGAATAAAATAACGTTTTTTGAGTCATCAGGGAAGAAGTTTCCTTTCAGATTGTGTAGCTTTGCAGCCGCTTGAGGTTCGAACACAAGTTTGCCAAATCGCAAAACCTGCCTTGGCATTCAGCGGTTTTCTCTAACCTTAGAGGTTATTCCCGGCTGTTTATGATGCCGAAGCGTGGTCCACTATCACGAAATGCAAGAAGTGTGGTGTACATGGCAGTCGTGTTCACAGAAGCCGGCTGTCAGACGTAGCGTGAGTCTCTGCTCTGATGAAGTCAATGTGACGATCCGAGTCCGCATGCGCGGTAAAGGCCGTGCAGCTAGATCGGATACCTTGCACAGCAACTCCATCTTCTTCTTGGTGGATCGAAGATCTCGCATCTCCGCCAGGTGTCCAGAGGATCGATGAGCAGACAAGGTGTGGCATCAGACGGTGTGGGGAAAAGAAACCGTTTCGTATATCAGCGTCATGAGAAACTTGTAAAATTCTTCGTTTATTGTCATTCTTGGTTGCTAAAAAGGAGGAGTTCTGTAGTATTTCACACGCGAGGTCTGTGGGTTTGCCTTGAGCTTGGAAAATTCAAATCTCTCAGCTTTGTGAATGTCTGTTTGTCTGTTATCGGTTCCGACTTCAAGAACCTGGCACACAACACGCATCTCCGTCAAACAGATGGAGTAGCAAAAGAAAGCTTGGTTGTTTCTAGTTTTTCTCTTTCTCTTCCTTCCCTCACCCTCCAAGTTCTCACAATATCCATCATTCACAAGCATACTCCATGGGACATCTCGAGGTATCCTGATCTGCAGGCAAGGAGTAACTTTCGACAGAAATCTCGGAGTCACAACCCGTCTTTCTGAGGGACAATTGCACGTGATTCATCCATTGCTTGCGGTTCAGAGCAGTTTTAAATAGGCGGAGGGGAGGTGTCTCGTGCGGCTTCGCTCAGAATTTGGCTCCTTGCCGTTTTGAGTTTGTCCATGCGTTTCTGGAGGTGAGCGTTCGTGGTTTCAAGCTCCTCGATTCGAGTTTGAGCTTCGCGGAGCTCCCGGAGAATTTTCCGCTTTTCCGCCTTGAGCTCTTCCTCGGCTTTCTCCGACTCCTCCGCTTGGCTCTTGTAATGCTTCAGCTGAGTGTCGAGTCTCGCGTTCTGCGAAGTCAAAGTTGTGATCTCCTGCTCAGCTCGCTTGAGTTTGTACTTGTAGTCCGAGACGGCTTTAGTGGCTTCTCGTTGCGCGTCAAGGATCGCCTGAGTGTCGCGGCCACCGGCTTGTCGAGACACGTCTTCTAACCGGTGCGCTCGTGCTCTCTCTTCGCGTAAATCTTCGCGCAACCTGCAAATAGAGAATACTTCCTGGTTCATATTCCATGATTGTGGTTCGACATTCGCCAGGGGATACCTATTCGAGGGGCTGTGCAATGATAAATGGAAGCTCGAAGAATCGCATTCCTTCGATTATTACCTTGATGCTTGAGGAAATGTATATCCATATATTTTCCTCATACATATATGTATAAATCTAGAATCTGAATAGATACTGACCTGGAAACCTCTTCCTCTAAACTCTGCTTTTCTTCGTTCAGAGCTTGTAGTTTACGTTCGAGGTTACCTTCGCCGGCACCCCTGAGAACCTCTGACATGTCTTTACTCACTAACTGCAATTGGCCTTCATCCTCCCCGACGAGAACCAAACCGTGTTCCTGAAAAAGAAACTTTCCATTTGAGTCGGGACCTCGTCACCACAGCCAGAGAATGACGTTAACATTGGACAGAGGCCAAAAAAGAGTTTTCGAGGTACGAAATGAGTCACTGAAGGTTTGAGTTGAGTCACGGCGTGCTCGGGAAGGCCCACCATGAGCCATGGACACATCATAGGGTGAGAGGTTGTTTAGACAGTCCGAAATTCGTCTCAATGCTCGTTTGCAGTGGACGTCAATAACTTACGCCTACTAAACGGTCTCGTTCTTTGACTTGGTGCTCGAGATATGCTTTGTCCTGCTTGAGGTTGTTCGAGTCTCTCGTAAGCTGATCGAAGGCTCGCGTTTTGTCCGTTAGTTTTCGTTTGACTTGTACGAAGTTCTCAGTGAGTTCCTCCATATCGTCTCGCAGCGTTTCCACCATGTATTGGAACGCCTGCTTGTCTGAATCAATCTGATGGATCGATATCAATGCTTTGCGCAACTGGTCTTCTAGATCTTCTCGACTGTAAAAGAAGCTCAATTCCGTTAGAAAACATTCAAGGCAATATCGAACCCGTTTCCGACCAATGTGTATGAAGCAGACTTCGCAGTACTATGAAAACCCATCAACTCAGACAAGAATGCCTCGGGCGTACCTGTATTCGCCGAACTCAGAGTCGGCATCTGAGCTTCTTCTGGAAGATACTGAGGCGATGGAGGCCGCTCGAACGTCACGGTTCCGGGGACGTCCGTCCTCGTCGACGGATTCGACGACTTTCATCCTCGCAGCTCTGCCCTCAGCTCTCGCTTTCCGTCGAGCCGCCAGACGAGCTTCAGCCTATGATTCGAACAACTCGATTTGAGACGTTGATATCTTTGCCTAGTCGACCGCGCATAGGGTGGTCATGACCTAGCTTTTCAGGAAGAATTCGAGAATCACACAAAAATTTCACAAACCTCTTTTGCATTATGATCGAGTTGATGTTCGGCTGCGAACGCAGATCCCGCGCCGTTTGCCATCCTTCGTCTTTGAGTCGGAGTTGTGCTTCCTGTACTACTGGAGTCCATCGTCATCTTGCCGCCCCTGACGACACCACCGGTTTTCGCTCCCTGCAACGAAACTCGTCAGTCTCCGAGGGTAAATTTCGGTAACATTCCACACACCATGGAGGCTCGGGCGGGTTGGCGGCACATTCGAGCCGAGTTAGGGGTTAGGGGGGCAATTATTGTAAGGCTATCCCGGAAGGTCTCCCGCGGATTCGGGCCCGCGCCTTGAGGGATGTACGGTTCATTGTTCACTTCCAAAGGTGAGAAACATTGCCAGTTCCGGAAAAACCGGAAATGGTTTCCATCATCGCGGACTCGAATAAGTCGCTCGAGATTCGAACCCCAATGATGGACCTCTTTTCCTGCTTGATGGCATCCATCGAGAACTTATCATCCCAGTTTGTCACTCCGGAATAATATACAACGCTTCAAAGCATCTCGGAATCAAGAAACCAGGATTCGATTTGAGTCGACGTCGGAGTTAGTCGGTAGAGTAAGGTTTCAGAAAGATTGTTCGGAAGATGACATCTCACTTGAAGCGATAGGAGCTTTGGAACTGACTTGGAGAGGCCCAACCACTTTGCCGTGAAGTCTTTCTGAATAACCGGGCTTGTGGTCAAGCTGACCAGAGCCGTTGCCCACGCGTGGGAGTGTACCGCGAATCGCACGCGTAATAGTGGTCGACAGCCAACACTCACTGAGTTTCGATTGATACGTCGTAACTCTGTTGTATTTCTTCCACGTTTGAATTCGAATCTCGCTGCTCGAGTAAAATAATAGCCATTGTTCTTTGCTCAGGTTAAAACATTATCTTGCGGTTTCGGAAGCTGATCTCCCGCATTGAGGGCTCACATTAATGAAAGCCCGTTCCTCTCAGCGTCATGCGGTGGCAGGCGAACCGAGCGACGGCAGACAAACCTGACACAGCCGATGAGCGTACGCATTCTTTCTGCCATGCTTACTTCAGAGCCTCTAGCGTTCCGCGAGCCGTTATTGTCGTCATATCACATGGTGTTACGCTGCACCGCAACCGTTAGTTATTAAGATTATTGTGCGAAAAAGAGGGCAGCTCGAGCACACTCAAATTCGATTCCTGATCTTATGGATGTGACATTCCATCCAGCAGATAATTCAGCGGTGACACAGTGACAAGAACGGCACGGTCGAGAAATGTTCACGAATCGTCACCATCGAAACCTAACGGTTCGACGTCTGAAGTCTATTATTCTCCGCAGATTCACACCGCTCCTCAGGATGTGTCTTGATCGCTGGGATTCACACCAAGGATAATAGAGCAGTCGTGACTTTCGTCCAATGATCGCTCGATAAATCGAATTTCCTACTCGGAGACGCTCGATAGCATCCAACAGAGAAACCGTGGGTGGACAATTCGAATTTCTGGAACAACGTCGTCCACTTCTCGACAATTATGGATCTCAACTCTTGTCCATTGATTGCGTCAATACTCCGGCAGATTGTTCTCTCTGAGTTTCCGCAATCATCCAATCTTTCTCAGGAGAGTGACCCCGTGTTCTGTATTTGGTGAGAAGACGATGCTCCGAACTACTCTGAGCATAGAGATATTATGGTTTGGAAGCCTCGGTTGGAAGCCGGTCTGTCCCCTTTCGATTAAAAGAAGCTTCTCGCTTTAAAAGCAGCTCATTTAGAAGCAGCTCATCACCAAACCAAGAGGAGGCGCTTCCTCGGTACCTTTTTCATGGCGACGGGGGGTTGTTGTTTCGAGTCTTCTTCTCTACCTGCATCGACTAAATCGTTCGTAGAGATGTCATCGAATCCCTAAATTCAGCCGTATCTCTTGAAGGTCATGAACTCACTGCTTCTGGTGTCCAGGATGCAGCCCGCCGGTAGACAACACGCGAATGCCGAAAAAAACTCTCAAAAATAAGAACACATTACTGTCGGTCTCTGCTCTATTGCCATTTTGCGACAAGGCGCTGCCATTGTGGACCTCAGTGAATGAACGCATTCGCTCCTCCACCGGGAGGCCTTTAGGATTACTGTGAGCTCATCCGGGGTTCCGATTCCGTGTTCAGCGCCGATAGACGATAGAAGAATCGTTTTCGCATTTGCGTGCTTCCGAATCGATTTCTGTTCGCCCGAATCCACTCTCGAGACCGCTGCGACCCGACTGCGCGCACATGTTTGACGATTGCGTGAGGCCTGGCATGGTGTACTCGACCAAGTGCTGCGTAGCGGATTCTATGCAGAGTGCTTCGTAATCCGTGAAGTTGTTCTGTCTCCTTGCTTGGATCGGGGACCTCCAGTGTTCACGAGCGGATCGTATTCACCATGATTGAGGCACGTAATCATCGCCCATGATGACTCCGATTGACCGTGGTCACAATGTAGCCGCGGAGCTCCGGTCGAAATTTCCAGACGAATGAAAAACGACGACCTGACCGCAGAGCTCAGTCGTTGTCGGTCTCAACAAAAAAAAAAACAGCTTTGCGAGGTTCTTGAACGTCGATTGTGACAGCAAATTCGGTATCAGAGTATTATTGTCGATGCGATTGTCGATGCGATTGTCGAAATGAGAAATGAGTACGGGGCGATCCACGAAGCCCTTCTGTGCCTTCTTACCGATCGATAACGGTCAATTAGCTGTTCGTCCAAGCAGTGAAAGAAAGACAGGAAGGATCTCGCGGGAACATCTTGCAACTAGCGTCGAACGGGAAGCTCTCGAGGAAGCTGATACCTGCCTACTGCTGCTTGCTGTTGTCCCTCACGAATGGCGCGCCTCCGACCATGAGCATGAGAGATGAGCACCATCAAAGATCTGGAAATTAATCATTCCGATCAGAGGGAGCGCAAAGCGTCTCAAAATCAGTCTCGAGCTCCCGGGTCAGCTGGAAGAAACGTCGCGGAACCGATCTGCGCTCCTGAGCCTGTTTCGTAGCTACCAACTGTTGAATGCGAACTCAGCTCCGCGAGTTCTCTGAGCCGAACTCGATTTACGAACCCTTTAAGATGATTTTACAAGGACTGGACATGACTAGTTCTCCCTTGATTAACGCTCAAACGAGTTCCGTTCCAACCTTCGATTGTTTCTCTAAAAGGTCACACACGCGAGAACGAATTCTGTTGAGAACGAATTCGTCTGCCCATGGGTCGGGACAGCGCGGTGCCGGTGTGCGGTGACGGAACATAGCTGATTTCAGGTGAACGAGTTGGTCGGCTGGCTTGTAGCGTCCTCCTAGACCTGTGATCAATCAAGCGAGGCAATCTCACTCCGATCACCCCTCGCTTGCTCGATTGGATACCCACTCGCGCCTATGTCCGGATCCTCCGGCGAACACAGAGCCTGCGTTCCCAGGTGAAGGCCAATAGTTCTTAGGGTCTCCGTTGAGGCTATTGGATTACCGCCAGCCTATGGCAGTGATCAACCTCGTATCAGCTCTGACCGGACGTGCTCCCTTAATTCCCTCAACCAGGATAAATTCTGTGAATTTCAGCCGCTCCTCAACTCCCATCCTGGCTGTTTTCGCTTCAATGCCCCTGGTGGTATTCGTCGTCTACTGGGATTATCATGTCAAACTTGATATGCCAGAATCTAAAGGTTATCCCACAAGCTCTTGTCGTGATTTCGAAGTCAAATGTTGCGAAAACTCCCAGAATCCCTAAAATGAACCTGAAAAAATTGCTTTGGTAGCACTGTCCGACGAGTCGTCGTCCTGACGGAGCTCCGCGCAGCCTCCGAAAGGATTGCGGAATGCGCAGGCGCGCCCCAGAGCCCAGATCTCTCGCTCCGCTCCTCGGAGCGGATCGATAACGAGCGCCTGCCCGTCTGTCTGCTTGCCTCCCGCCTGCCTGGCAACCAAGAAGACCGAAAGGAAGCCAACGCCCACTGTGCCTTTTCCCGAACCTCATACCCGCGAATTTTGGCGCGATTCCGCTCGGAAAAGCTAACCCAATTCATTCCTTCGGAAAAACCCGGGCACTTTCAGCGAACCAGAGAGCATCTACCAAGGTGCGGAGCACGGAACTCAAAATACACGATGAATCAATGAGAACACCAAACTTCGAAGTGAAAGCTCGAGAAGGAGTTTCTTTTTATTTCATTTGCCAAAGTTGTCTGTTCTGATCTAACATGCCGCATGCAGGTGGCGAGTAAGCTCAAGTGAGATCTGAGACGGAACTCCGAGGCGCTTATCCAACGTAGGCGGAGATATCCCCGTCTGGGTGAAATAATCCTGAGATGTGAGAAATCGTTCGAATCCGTTTGCTGAGCGGCTGGATGGGATGCTGCAACAGTGACGATATCATATGCACTCCATGAGATGCCTGGCTGTTCGTCAAATCACCAGAGCACCTGATGAAGTACAAAAGACGTTCGTCCCATTAGGCCCAAGAGGAGTTTGGCCTCGCCGCTGAATTCACTTGAGCTTCTCAACTCTGGGAACTGGAACTCTCCTGCTCGGTCCGTACTCTAGAGGCTTCAACTGCTCGAAGTCGAAGACAGGGTGTGCGCCGACGTGGGAGTTGAACTCGACGATTTACATCAGATGCATCCGCGCGCTACTTCAGGTACCTGACTAGACAGATTGATGAAGCCACAAGCACCTGTCGTAGCACGGGACGTAACTGGTGTCGGCACGGACGACGAGCTAGCTGTTCGTCCATGCAACTTACCTATTGCAACACTTCTCGAGCAATTCCTGCCTGGCTAGCTGACTGTCGATCCGGGCTCTGATGCAGGGGGCGATCGGAGAGCGGCGAAAGAGAGGAATCGCGAAGACGCCTGGTGCAGAGCCGGTGTCGGGAGCGAAGTCGGGCCCGGAGTGGGCGAACGGCCTCAAATCGAGCCGTCTTTTATAGGAAGACCAAGTCCCGCCCTCGGCCTGCTTGCGCGGGGCAAACTCAGGAGTGAAATCCAAGGACGGTTGCTCAGCGCATGCTTGTAGATAGGCCCGTGCCCGGGGCTGCGGGGCCATCGGGGGGAGAACGAGCCGTCGGTTGGTTAAGGCGCTTCGAGGCGGCGCGCCGCGGAGTATTCGACCCTCTCCCGGCCCCGTCGACGCAATGCTGGTCCCTCGGTCGGCACCCGCCGCCGCCTCCACCACCACCACCAACAGCAGGCTCGGCAGCAGCCGACGACCGGTCAGCACTAGGGAGCAGGAGCAGCGCTCAGGAGTCAGGACTCCGGCGGCTACCCTCCTCTGCGTCTGGCGTACAACCCGCATGCGACAACTGCTTGCCAGCAATGCGGTACCCTGCGGCCAGGATACCCACCGCAACCCTCCTTCTTTGCTTCCCTGCCTCCTAGCTTCCCGGTAGCTGGTCTTCATTGAGTGAACAAGAGGTTCAATGCGGCTTGCTGTCCGACCAACGGTAAAACTATCATTCGCCACACTTCGAACTCGAATACCGGCCAGCCTTCGCGAGTCACCCTCCACATGGCTTGACATCGCAGAAGACCGTATCCTTCGAAGTTACGTCGGCCATTCAGGCAACAATTATGACGGCGGTTCATCGAGCCGTTGATCATGCTGTTGCTCCCTGCCTGCCTGCCTGCCTGCCCGCCCGCCTGCGATGATGGAGCTGCTGATCATAATGGCGATTGAGTTCGCTTTCCCTCGCCCGCAGTCATGAAATGTATTAGATTCGCATCAGCCTTCCGTTATCGTTCCGAACAGAGCTCGGATTCTGCTCTATGGGGGACTCGAACCGTGGCTAACGACGCCTCGCGGAGAGGTCGTCGTGGACGTCGACCAAATGGCGGTGGAGTACGAGGAGTTCGGAGACCTCACGAGAGGCTTGGTATGGTCTGCACAACCCTTGCGAGAAAATCCCGACGGTTTTGAACAAATCGGGAACCGGACACAGTCGAAGTCGTCGCAAACAGTTCTAGAAATCGGGCTGAAACGCGACATGCGAAATGACCTGGAGGGAAACCTCCTTATTTTTTTTCATCAAAACGCTCTTGAAGCCCCGAAGCTACGGCGCCGCATCCTTTGGATTTCCGGGCGCGCGGGCTGGCTCACCTGTAGAGCTGGCAGCGCCGTGTGCGGTCGCAGTTCCCGGGTTCGAACAGTTGCCCACGCAGCAGTGGCTCCGACGAGCCCTTGTTTTGTTTTACGGCTGGGGTAGTTATCTACTCATTTCCATGGAATTCGTTGATTGACCTTTCAGAGCTCGACCGGAACGTACCGGAAGCCGACGAGGCCGTTCACAAAGCGTGGCCAGGATCACAAAGAGAGCGTCCTGCGGCGCTCCAGGGAGCCCGCAGCGACCGGACACGGTTACGAATGCTGTTCAAATCTCCGTATACCAGCCCAGTAATTCATCGAGCGATCACATCACCCGGAGGTTGGGACTACAATCGACGTCCTGGATCGACGGCTGTCTGCGAAACTGTGGTTTGTAACAGCTTTTTGTGCTAGACAGCGGATGGGTTCCGCTGCATCTGAGCTTGCACCCGTCCGACAGAGAATCCGGATGGATGGCGAGGAGAAGATCTGCTCTTTCTGCCTGGTCTGGTTGTCGAGATCTGTTGCTACGCGCGCGAGCAGGCAGGAAGGCAGCCGAAGTGATTGCAAAGGAGTTGGGCGCGATCGCGGCCGGGGTTGGTAGGCTGGGCGGAATGCGAACAGACATTTCAGTTAGTCATCTTGCTCGGTGCTAACGTTTGCCGTTGCTGATGCCTTCGCTGCTCCCGCCGCCATCGTCGGCGCCGCCGTCGTCGGCGTAGCAGCAACCACCGCTTGTTGTATCGATCGAGGACGCGGGAGCGAAAGGACTCTTTGCTCGCCAGTTCCCTTTTTGCTCCGTTGCTTGCAGACACTCTTCCTTTTTCGCCGTTCATCTCTCGCTTCCTCTTGAGTTGTAGTTGCAGCAGCACCAACGCCACCATCACTACCGCCACCAGCAGCGGAGCTCCTATGGGTTCGAGTGCCAGCGCGAGACCGAGTAAGAGCGAAAGAGAGAGAGAGAGAGTCTTTCCAGCTAGATGGCGGCCAGGAGTCGGAGCCTCCGTTGCTTGCCTGGTTGGGCGTCTGGCTGCTTCCCTGCTTCCTCCGTTCCTTCCTTCCGTCGGTCTGGATGTCCATTAGTTCGCTCATCCGTCCGTCGCGCAGGCTGTCTGTCTGTGCGTCTGACTCTGATCCGGAATTTCGATGCATGCAGTGGAGAAATGCGGCCAACTTCTCAGAGGAGCCCCGCAAACCTATGAACTAAGACAGTATTTGCCCCACGTGAATACAGAAACCACTTGGAGAAGGTTTCTGGAGTCGCATATAAGGATTACGGATAACAAACAAATAGGTTATTCGGCAGCTCGGCAAAACTGAACGAATGGTCCACTGGAGCGCAGCTTCCCAGGTTTCCCGTCGCCTGTGGAGGACTAGAACCGAACCCTGCGAGGACTCCTTCGTCTCGACGGGTTCTCATTTCAAAAGGTACCACGACAGTACATGGCCACTTTTGAACGTTCTTATGGCGTTTTGGTATTCTAATTTTCTCCGTTTTCCCCAAACGCCCTTTCATTCTGCTGACGGACGGATATCCCATTGGATCTCGATCTCGAAAGATCCTGGAACGACTTAAAAGAGTCCATGATGAAAACGATCCTGCTCAGCCTCCTCGCTGCTGAGCTGCGCGGCTCCACCTGATGGCCGATCAATCGGAAGCAGGAGGAGAATTTTCCAACTATGTATTCCAGGCTCCGTGCACTGATTACGGCCTCGAATGAAGTGGTTTCGCGCTTGCGATGATTGCATCGTTCGTCTCAGAGATAATAGGCGATCCTTGTGGGAGGAATATCACGAGCCGAGCCCACTGAATCTTGACGCAGAGAGCTCCGTGTTCCACTCCGGTGCCTCCTGGGTTTAGATTTCATTGTTGTGAAATCGCTCGATTGATTTGGCAAGACCCTCAACATCCAAACCAATCGCCATCGTCTGAAGTTCGACGACATACTACGATGCAACAGACGAAAGACCTCTCGCCGTCTTCCTCCTCATCGACTCTGTCTCTTTTCTCTCCCTTCGGCTCTCTACTTCGTTCTCGTTCTCGTTCTCTTCATAGCCGTCCGAGCAGAGCCGGTCGTCCTCGTACTCGGGAGCTCGTCCGGAGCGAAAGACAACGACCGGCACGGAACTCTGCGCAGCTCGAGGCTTGCGCAAAGACCCGGCACGTCGGGGCACGTACACCGAGAGCGCCGCAACCGGCGGCAGCTCACAATAAAGCTCCGAGTCATGCTCAATATTACGCTTCCCGCTCGGCGTCCTTGTCCCGCTGGAGCATGACTCAACAGACATAACTCAGGACAATCTGAAAGGATACCAGACGAAATAAGGTTTCCTTCAGGGTGCCGCCGGAGAGCAGTGTCTGATGAAAGTTTGCATACACCAGCACGGCCTCAAGCGACGAGTCAAAACCTCCCTGGTCGAGGAGCGCCGCTTGGGGTCGACCATGGGAGCAACCTGTTGTGGAGCGATGCGGGAGAGGATGTCGTTTTCGTAGAGCGTGATATCCCGCCAAGATCTGCTCAAGTTCTTATTGAGTCGGACAAAACGCAGGGAGACAAGGAATGAGAAGATAATATATCTGTTCCTATCTATCACTGAAGCGCGAGGAATCGGGGGGTGACGTTCCGTTTCCGCAGCACCTCGCTATGAAGGCAATTCTTCGTCTGAGTTGAGGAAACGTTCGCGAAATTCTGCCATGAACTGGAATCATTGGATGCCGCAAAAGTATTTCACAGATAGCGTAGCCGTGACTGCTCAGATGTATCGGTGTATGCTCGGTGGAAACAGCGAAAGTCATCGGCGTCAGACGAGATACGCTTCGGAGGAACAACTCGTATCTTCCCTGGGAGTGTTTATCTCCTCCTGACTGGAGTCTCCATTCAGTGTCAAAGGGATCTACCGCTTGATTCGGCGCAGATTCCCCCCATTTGCGTCCAGATATTCCCCTGGTTCATGACTGAGATTTTTTCCAATGATTCGGTTACGACGCGGTTCCGGTATTTCACGCTATTCGATAAGCATGCGTTCGGAACTCGTTGGCAGATTCTCGAATTTCGACGAGTAATTTCGCGAAATCGGAAGGAAGGAGCGTCGGAGATTTGGGTCGCGTTTCCGTAGCCTTCGGCGGTCGACACGCACGTGAGGCTTCCGTCAGAATCGGCGCTAGGATCTCTAAGTCAGCCATCTTGGTTCCAGCTCGCCCCGTTTCGAGAATTGATGGGATGGGGTTGGAAGGAATCGATCGCGAGCGGTAATATTCCAGATATGGGAAGGCGTCCTCGACGCGGTTCCAGACAATCGTTCCCTAGTCGATCATTGCCGATGATGATTTTGGAATATCTGCATTCCATTCGACGAGCGAAGGTTGTTCGAAGTATCATGGACGCTTGAATCCCGGTCAATCGGGGCTCGTGCTGTGATTCCTCGAATTCGAGATGAGGATGGCCCGAGCCTCGCGAGCTAGTGGCCTTCCATCCGTTGTCTTGTTTTCGGTTCAGCGGTGAGGTTTGCTCCCTGGCATGGCCTTTGCGGTTTTGCGGCGTTCGCTTCGTTCACGTGGCTTTTGGTGAACTCTGGTGTCGCGGGTTCTCGGACCCCTGAGAAGTTCCGCCCGTTCACAAGCTGCTGATCGTCATCGAAGATTCCGATCGCCTGTAACACTGACTCGTTGTATCCTACAGTTTTTGATGGATGGGTGGCGCCCTCTGGGAGCTTGCAGACCAATATTGTGAGTTGCCTCGAAGCCGATCCCGTATGTCCCGGAAAAGTTCTGGATTCGAGAGAAAATGCGTGTTTCTTGAATTAGACAGGCGGGAATGATCAATGCGATCGAGCAAGTTCGTCAGCACGACACCGGAGACTTCATAGCTAATCTGTTCCCGCTCTTTGAAACCGATGCCTTGTCGATGACTGTCTGAGTTTTCAATGTTCGTCTTGAGAGCGCTCCCTAGCATGCATGCGGGGAATTCTCTCCGTAACGTCGATGCCTCTTGAGGACTCCGTCAGAACGAAACACAATATCGTTATGGTTTATGGTTTTATTAATCTTGATTGGATCGTTCGGATATTCCTATCGAATCAGCCTTTCACTTCAGGCGCTGTTGCAGATCTTCTGGTCTCTCTCTCCCATTTTTCCAGGATGAGCTTTGTTCTGATGACTGCTGGCATGTCCAATGTTTCCTCCGGGAGACCTAGAGCTCTGAAGAAGTAATCGTTTGTGTGGTATGCGTCGTTGCACTCAAAGATTATGTGTTGCACTGTCTCTTTGTACGTGCCGCATCTCGGACATGTGTTGTCGCCTTCGTGGTAGGATGTGCTTCTGGTGGGCAATGTACCTGCTCTAGCTAGTGCAAGGAGAGCATCGCCTCTACGATTGACGTAGAGGTAAGTTCTTGTTCCGGGGAAAGTTTTACCCTGCCGGTACAGACTCAAGCTTCTTTTGAAAAGCATGTCTCGCTTCCAGCTTCGCTCTTGCATTTCTCTCACTTTCTTTTTGACTTGTGAGTTGTATGCATTAAGGGCTGGAGTGCCCTGAGTCGAATAGTTGATTTCGATCAGATCACAGCTTTTCGTTCCCAGATATCTTCTTGTTTGTCAAGGTATCTCCTACTGTCGGATAGTGTGATGCCGAGGTATTTGTATTCATGAACGACTGGGAGATGCTGTCCGTGATTTTCCAAATCCTGGCAGTTGCCCACGTCGTATTGGGATAATATGATAACCGCGCTTTTGGCAGGATTGAAGGTGATCTCTCTGTTGAGACCGAATTCACCGGTCATCTGGAGTAGCTTACTCATTTCTCTCGCGTTCTTGGCCATGAGGACAATATCGTCGGCGAAGAACAGTCCGGCGATATAGAAGGTGTCTTTTTCTTTGAGGTTCCACCTCCTGGAAAGTTTTCCTTCGAGTGAGGACGAAGCAAGATCTTTTCCTAGAACACTCGATATCGCGGGTAAAACTACGCCGCAGGAGTTACGTCACTTCGAAATCGAGAAACAGGCCCCTAGACTGGGTCTTCTTGGAATGAATGAGGAATCGATGTCTCATGTGGTGTCCGTCTCCAAACGGACCTCTGATTATTCGCATCTTGACTGAACAAGTGGAACACAACTCATTGTCAGATGATTACGTCAGTGCGATTCAATTCAATTGGAACTCATGAATGAGTCTGAGGGCTTCGAGATGCGTTCGACGCGGTAAGATTCCCCTGTCGAACTCCGGATTAGTTAGTGCCGGCGACGGCTGGCGAAGGCGTTTCAGGACGCTGAAAATGGCTGATCCCTCATAGTCTGGGTGAATAGGAAAAATGGAAATAGATTTCTGCCAGCGCCAGGAACGAAGTGAGCACATCCGCGAAGGAGGAATTCGATTGCTCGAGATGCGCGCCGCCTCGGGAGATCATGGTGCGGGTTGTACGCTTCACACTCCAATATCTTGTTGGATCCTTCTCTATGGTTTATGGTTCCGTTTTCGTCATGCCGTCCCAGATTCTCGGCGCTCTCGACGTGGGCTCCTCTCTTCTGTAGAACACGTTTTCCCTTGAGAACTACGATAGCTCGTGACTGAACCTGGCGCAAGTTGCAAAAGCGCTGTTACCTAAACCGAGTCAGATCACGGTTGATTATGCGGTTTAACGCTCTCCGATCACTTCATCCAAGGGTTGCACAAAGTCTGCAGCAGTGACCCCATTCTCAGTTGCCCTGTTCTGTAAGCGCACCCCGTCGAAAGATCTATTTGAAGCCTATAGCTACGCAGAACTCCCTGCTCCGGAAGTCCGGTCGAACTGCCGAAGCGTCGTGGATAGGTCTCATATTTCCGGGGCAATAAATCGCGCCTTTTGGGGTCTGCTAGAGTTTGCGAGTTTCGTTCGGGCTCGTCCGTCCAAATGCATCGCAGTGTCGGAGAAACTAGAGTCTAGAGTATGTAGAGTCGTGATTTGGAGTAAGCGATTCAGCCAGAATCACGTCCCTGCCTTTCGATTAGGAGTGGAACAGCACCAGCAAGCGGTGGAGTGATTTCATCGAAAGAGATAAATGCGTGCTGTCAATAAATTTGACGCTGTTCTCGATGTACTAGTGTCTTTCATTCAACGAAAGTGTTGAGCAAACCCTCCGGTCGTCCTAGCGGACACAACGGGTGTAGTGTTTCATTGTGGCTTGCCCTATGGGCTCACCTGAGGCCATATGTGTTATTCAGACGGTCTATCAAGTTTACTCTGTGATTCAATCTAAGCGAGGCGACTGAGGCCGGCCAGGTGGCTTGCCTCCAATGTGTCCCGGTGATTTTCATGAGCGCTATCCGCGACCTTGTGAACTCTACTGTGTCCGTCCAGAGCGTGCAATTCCAATTGTCATCAAGCGTGAGCTGCACTGCAGGGTTCGAAGGGAGATTCGAGCCAAGCTCACTGTCTCGGATGGATTTGTTCTCTCGATCGAGGAGTCGTTGAGATGATCTTAATGTGCCATTGTGCGCAAAGATTCGCCTGAAACAACGACTGAGAGGGTACTTGTGGGATTTCTACGAGCATTCCTTCTGATAAGGGTTGTCGTGTTGTACTACCGCACCGAGGGAACCGGGCGCGCCAACACGCGGAATGCATGAGAAACCAACGGAACAAAGTGAATTATCGAGTCACCCGACAAAGTCGGGCCCACAAAGTCAATCTGTTTCTGTGGATAGAACGCTATCAGTCTCATTTCATTCTCAACATTGTTGTCTGCTTCATGGCTGCAGATCGGGCGGATTCGCATAGAAGTCACCTCAAGCCTAGCGATTCCCGTCAATCCCTTACCGAACTGATGAAACTCGAAGTTAGAGTGCCACTTAAATCAGCTTCGCGGTAAAATGCCCGGATTCGAATGCCGCCTCGTGCAGTGCATAGAACGGACTTCGCTGGATCGAATACCCGGCACTCAAGTCATGTCGCACAACATGCTCCCGATTCGTCATGAACGCGAATTGAAAGGTGAATCTGAAGTGCGTACGCGTGATATATTTGGAAGAAACAGATCTCCAGGATGACGGGAAAGCGGTCGCGGATACTCATCCCCAGCACAAATCTTTCTCATCATTATTTGATGAATCGGAATTCATCGCTCCCCTGCATCTCGGGCTCAACCTCAGAGCAGAATCAATATGGGGCTGATTTCATGGATCTGTCCATTGGAGCGAAGACGACCCGATGAGACAAACTCCCGGGAACATCTAGCTTGAACGTCGTGTTGAGATCAGTTCTCTGAACTAATGTAGTCGACAGACCGCTTAGAGCTGACGGAGTAACTCTTTACCGCGTTAGAGGCCAGATCATGTTGGCTACGGGCAACATATGAAATTCGGATAAATTCTCCTTCCGGAGCGGAAAGCCCGTTGCAACTGTTTTATGGTCTCTCTCCTCATAGAAATTTTGTAAGCGTAGGACTCGATCACGAGAGAAACGGACTCTCTCTCCCGGTCAGAGTGGCGTCGTTGATCATTCGAACATGCGACCGCTTAATTATTTGTTTGATAGTGAAGACCTCTAGTCAGAAACTGAAGGCACATTATCCATCCCGAACGGTCGAGAGGCATGTGGCGAGAAGGACTGCAAGCCTTTGGATTGGGTATATCCTCTCCACAGAGAATACGTCACACAGTTGTCAGCGGAGTGTTTCTGATTTTGTTGTATTGACGGTTTGCTGCAGGTCTTCTTCGTTCGTCGGCGCCACTTTCCATGGTCGGCTACGGAGAAGAACCAGCCGCCATCGGAATCCGTGTCAAAAAGTTTGTGCGTTCACTACAGCAGTTGGCGCAAGTCCGCGACACCACCAGCGGAGCTAGTAGCCCAGCACAAAGTTGGCGAGCAGGAGAGTGCTGAAGCAGTCGGGTCTAATTCAAGTCAAGAAGCTCCGGAGTTTGTTGTGAGACGACGCGGAACAAAAGCGAAGACAGAAAGCCAAATCACAGGTTTTGTCAACAGTGTTCAAAATCAGGAGAAAAAGTGTATTTTGTGAATCAACGCGCTGGCGGAGCTCCTGTTTCCGCGAGCAATTTGTCCGTCAACTCGAGTGGGTCCGCGAAAATCCGGCGACATCTAACGGTACGCTCGGACGACGGACACGGATATCAACATACGGAGGAAGTTATTGCCGAGGTGCGTTCTATCATGTCTCTGATCAAAACATCTCACAACAGAGTCGAGAATGCTCCGACGGTTCATTTTCTTCCTATTTCGAACGTTCCACGGGTAGAATGGTGTTGGCGGAGCCATCCCTCTATAGATCAATCAGCAGCCCATCAGCCATGCCACATCCAGTTCGGACTGACAAGTAAACATATGTTTTGGTAAAAAACAATCGCCGATCCCGCTATGATGGATGGAAAGGCCTTGGTCCAAGAAGTAATACACGACATAGCTAGCCGGCTATCAGGCCCTTCTTGATAGTTCAAACGGTCAAAAACTCTAGGAGGGACCTGAAATGAGCAATTTTCAAATGCATGCCATTCCGCTCTCGATGGGGCTAGCGAGCTGATTTTTCCACCATTTTCAAGAGAATTTTGTCCTCTTTCAGATGGTTTTTTGATGAACCTTCTACGACGAATACTCGCTGCTCTGGAACACTTTGAAAATACCAAAAAAAACGTGGAAACCCTAATGGAAAACGTGCACTAGCCGTCATTGGAAAACGCCACTGTGCGGTGTGTTTTCTATTGGAATTCTCACGTTTTATTCGATACCTTCAAAGTGCTCTAGAAAAGCGAGTATCCATCGTAGAAGATTCTACAAAAAACCATCTGAAAGAGGACGAAATTCTCTTGAAAATGGTGGAAGAATCAGCTCGCTAGCCCCGTCGAGAGCGAAATGGCATGCATTTGAAAATTGCTCATATAGGTCTCTCCTGAAGTTTTCGACCGTTTTAACTATCAAGAAGGGCCTGATAGCCGGCTAGCTATGTCGTGTATTACTTCTTGGACCAAGGCCTTTCCATCCATCATAGCGGGATCGGCAATTGTTTTTTACCAAAACATATGTTTACTTGTGAGGCAGGCGCGGTCGGACTTCTTCTAGTTCGCTTGTATCTGAAATTTCGGTGGGAACATCTTCTTTTTTGGGGAACCGAAGAGGCGATCGGTCACGAGGGTGGAAAAGTCATCGTATCGGTACTATTTGAAATGCGTATCGCGTGAGTCTGTTTCGTCATCGTTATATCTGAGCTCTGACATCGGCAGTCTACGCAATCAGTGGCTTTCTCGACGTCGACTCTCGGGAATCGATCTTCACCGCGGATTGTCGAAGAAACTCGCGCAGACAGAGTCTCATTTGAGCTAGCTGCACGCTCTGGACGCTCAAGCACGTCGCGTCGTTCATGAAGACGTTGTGTCGCAACAGCTGAATACTCGGTCGGATGCCTGACCCATACTTTCTGTGTTGACGAGGTGCATGTTGGGATGCTTTGATGACCTGATGATGTCCGCCACGGAATATTCTAATTCTGTTACCACGGAAGAGCAGTCAACAATCTAACCGGCGGTCTAGCTTTCATCCGGGTTCAGGAAAGGTTTCAAATAGAAAATCTGCGTGATTTGATATTGACCCGATGGGGATGTCCCACGCAAAATTCGAGCTAATATCCTTCGCTGCGCCTTTCAAAGAGAAAGACCCGCTCACCTTGTCGTGTCGTTCGTTCTCAAGGCATCTCTGGGAGGTTCATTCCCATGACGTGCTGAGTTTCTCTGCTCGCATGAATAAGGATCCCGAAAGACTACCCCTCCTAAAACGGCACGCGATGCTCCGGAAACTTGCGGAGCAAATTGAAGGTGGCAGAAAGAGTCAATAGCTTCGCAACGCTCTCGGGCGTCGTTCGTGAGTAGGAAAACACACAATCAAAGAATTGGTCAGGGAAGTTTTGAGCAAATCGCGGTATGTGCTCAGCAGTCGAATCCACCACGCAGAATGGAAGCTTGTGATTCTCCCCTACAGCAGCCGTTCGAGGATTCGATCGGTGGGCTGGCCAGTACTCGCAGTCTATATCATTGTCTTCTATGCCGGCTAAGATGGCCTTGTCCCAACCTACCGAGATTACTGAAATTCTGCGTTGAACTCATCATCGCTCCATCAAGTGATCACTCGGATCGTCTGATGCACCTTTGCTGAATCTTCCGCGCGAAAGATCGACACAGGAGAACCCGAAACGTACAGCTGTTGAAGAATCGGTGGATAACTTCGACCATGATTTTCGAGATTCGCAGCAGAATTCGATTGGAAAAGCTCTCCGGCTGAGCACCCCCTACTCACCTACCCACCCGCTCAATCCAAGCCAGCTTCCGAAGCGGTGGGTTCCGTGTGTTGAAATGAGGAGCGTGTTTACTGTCCAGAATTTCTGATTCGTTCGAATACTCAAGTACCCGTTTCAACCGTCAACTGTGCATGTGGAAGCCAAGATTGCGAGTCAAACCGAACTTTTCTCCCATCGATGAAGTATGTCAAGGATACGACTGTCACTGAAGCCACCTTGGAAATAGATTCCAACGGGATGAAATCCATCCCTCTATTCTGCTGACTGGCGACTGCGAGACTTTCGAAATTGTGAGCAGATGGAGCCTCGAAACAAACCTCGCCAGTTCAGGCACATGATTGGAGGACGTTTCTGTGGTCGTGGACATCGAACGCCAGCGAATCCTGGCAGTCAATGATCTTAGCAGACAAGGGACCTTAGCATTGGATCTCATTAGGAGAAAACTCCATCTCGGAGGTTGAGCCTGTCAGGAACGGAAGCTTTCTTGTAAGCTTGACTTCGTGTTGATGATTCATCACTCCGTCGTGCTCGACGAGTATCGTGCAAACGATGGATCCCGCAGTGCTATGTTCGGATCCCGTTATTCTGGACTTGGGAGTTTTAAGGCTGCCTTAATGGCAACCGGTTCCGACGTCACGGCAGATTGGAGGATGTTTATGCAGCCACCGTTAGTGCTGACGGCCGTATCGAATCACGAAAACTCATCCATTCTCTTATCTGTATTTTGGTAACGAGTGTAATTCAGTGTGACAGGCAGCCCGTTAGCTGTATTGAGTTCCCTAAGGTTGGTGCCGATACCCCGTTGGTTCGCCAAGAAGACGACAATTTGGTCTGCGCGACCTGAGAGATGAGGAAGTTCCGGGGATCATACATGGTTTTACCTTTGACCTGGCGCAGAAGGTCTCTAGTTGTGACGTATGAGCCATCCAGGTCTCGATGCAATCTACAAGGGGTCTACGGCCACGGGATCGACGTACTACATCATGAGTAGGGCTAGGAGTTTTTCACGGCGGTCGCAGCCACGACCAATCCCGTGAATTTTCCCCTTTCCGTGGGAATGCCGTGAATTTCCCGCGACAAAATTTTCCAGTTAGAAATTGGCCCGGATGTAGTTTATTCCACTCTCTCGGCTCAGAAATCGTGGTCAGAAGCACTGACGTGCTGTTAATCGATGTCAAGACCACGCCCCGACAGCGAGCCAAACAATTCGCGGTCGGAACCTCTCATGTGAACGCTATTTTGGCATGCACTGCGTTCTGACTGATAACAGGCGTTCCATGTTTAAGTACAATTTGTTGCACCTGAACACTGTCGGATTCGATACTCACGATCCCTGAGCTTCCGGAGTCTGTTGAGATAACGAGGAAAAATGAAGCCCGATCTTGTGAAGTTTTCGTATTTTCCTCTTAGATTTTTGCCATATCGACATTTCACGGCATCCGTGAAATTCGAGGGAATCTGCCGTGACTCCGCCGTGAATTTTGAGGGGAAATGCCGTGAAAAACTCCCAGCCCTAATCATGAGCAATCAGGCCACCCAAAGAGACTCCATGATCCCCCCATCAGTGGAGTCTTTTCCAGCTTGGCTCATCCCGATATGAGATAGAAAGCGGCATCAGCAACTTCCGGCAACTGGAATCTTTCGGAGCACAATAGATATGCCTACCGGATTTTGAATCAACTGATACCCGCCACCTTCTCTAAGGAAAAACATGATGGGCTCCAGTCCTTATCCTTTGACACATTCAAAGTTTCAAGCAAAACTGACATTGTTACCCTTTCCAGGCGACGATTTGGCCGCGATCGAACCACGCGACGACGTCTCCGTAGACGAAGATGCGAGAACAAGGTTAGTCGCGGAATCTTGTTATGCATCTGGACTATTCGGTTTTGGTTTTTCTTTCACCATCGAGCGAACCCTCGTGGCTCGATGGACTCATTTACACTTCCGGGGTAACTATAGCTGACCACCATGATCAGCGAGCGGAACGGGCTCTTATAAAAAGCGCCGACTGTTCCGCTGGTTTTCAGTTCGGCTGCCGATTCCCTATATTTTAAAGAAGTGATCACACTTCTCAAGAGTATTGGTGAAGTCAAGGCCAGCCGCTTAACTGGTGCCGAACAAAGAAGAAAAATACCATGACAGTGATCTGGGGATCGACGACAACTGTCGAGCTCGTAACTTCCGAATAACACACGGATAATGAGCCAAGAAGCCATCAGGTTCAGTTTCTATATCATTGTTGCCTTGTCTCGCGCCCAGAATTTCTATCGGGAAACTGAAGTGAATTTCCACGGTCTTCTGGAACGAGTTTTGACGGCTCGAAGCGAGCCTTTGATGGCAGACAAGCGCAGACACACTGAAGAGGCTTCGGAGAATCTGGAATGATGCGAGGAGAGCGATGAGAACGAGAACCATTCTCTCGGCTTGCAATTCATCAAAAATCAAGGGCCAAACCCAGCAAACCTGGACCGTTTTGTCTACTGTCAATATATCCTTCCGAATGTATGCATCAGACAAGGATCCGTGACCTAGATGAGATTGTTTTCATCATGGTCGCCTGCAAAACACATGGGGGATGTGTGATGCGAAAGATGAAGCTATTGTCAATCTCTTGGATTCGTATCGGGAGACTGCGACGAATACCATCGCTGCACTTCGTTTCCTTATGCTCTTCTGGGGAATGTTAACGCAAGAGTTTGCATTTTCCAGGCCCACCGAAGTGGTCCGTCTCGCAGGATTCCTTGGGTGCTCAGTCCACTGCTGAATCCGGAGCTCAGCTCGTCCACCCAGAGAAAGATTATTTGTGCGGAGTTTTTTCTTTCCGACCTGCGTGGCTGCAACGATTTGCGACTCCAAGATGGTGAGTGCAGATGAGCGACTCGATAACCGATTCACTTCCACTATTGTCGTTAGATACTCACGGATCGCCGCACAAACTCACTCATGTGTAACTTCGAGGCGCTGGCAGCCTCGCCGATGAATGCGGGAAAAAACAACAATTCATTCAGAGTGGAAATGGTCTCCTCATCTACATTTTGTTCCGAGGGGATATGTGTCCGGTCTCTATCAAGTTCGGACAGCATCTATACTGGAAACTATGATTCAGAAGATAGAGATAGACAGCTTGAAAGGACTCAAGCATCAACAGAGATAGTGATCTCAGCCCCCTTTCCATCGAATGATTTTGTTGCGGAAGCATTGACGAACACTCATTGTCAGCTTTGAATCGGGGAATCACACATCTGCATTTCGGAGCCCCCTAGCGATGATTCAGTCAATCTACATGATAATTTGTCAACGGTTCTTTCGAGCTTCAGAGCAGAAATCGTGAGGAGGCAAATGATCTTTCGTAGTCCAAGTTATCTTGCCGTCAAGGATCTTCCGCCCACTATTATGTCTGCGGGCTTCATGCGCGGCGGGAAACTTCTTGCAGCGCTATTTCGCCGAAAACTTGGATCCAACGATGGACATCTTTGGAGGAACTTCGCTATTCATTCGTTCTGCTAAGACAGGCGATATTTTTGGATGAAAGTTCGATGCTTGATGGAAGTTTAGCTGTTCCAGAGGCCTTCGCACGACGCAGGCTCACAGAAGCCTCTGAAAAGACTCCCACTATTTGAATTTTCCAGGTATTTTGCGAACTATGTGCTGATGGGGATTCTGAGCGGCGCTTTCAAGAGTTATCTGGTTGGAACGCTGTCTACAATCGAGCGCCGCTTCCAAATGTCTAATTCCACGACGGCTTTTATCTTGATTGCCGATAACATTTCTCCAATATTCATCAACGTGATCGCAGGCTACTACGCGAACCGCATCAGCAGACCGAAGTTGATGAGTTTAGGTAAAGACTCTACCCGTGCCGCAGTGCCGATGGGCTCGGAGGATCCCTTTGTTTGACGTACTCCTGGTCGAGGAACTATAACGTCTATGTTGATTATAACATGAACTTGATTGTCGATATCGGTGGCTCTGCCGTTATGCTCTAGCCGGAAAAGTCCATTTGAAGAATCAAGCATTTTCCTTCGATGGTTCGGACGAGCAATTGACGATCAATCTGAATTAAGCCTCATCTTTCTATCTATCTATCTATTCGCAGGTTCTCTCATAGTTGTATTGAGTTGTATATTTAGCGTTCTACCCTTCGCTATTTATGGACCCGGATTGACAGATGAGGATATGGCTATGGCGAGAGCTTCACAAAAACTGCGAGTGTGTCACGACAAATCGCTCGGTGGATATCAAGCCGACAACTGTAGCGGAGATCAGGGTGAGATTTCTGTCATAGAGTCTGATTGAGATCGAGCTGACACAAAGAGACATATCTCTGGACTGGAGAGAAAACACGGAGAGCTTCCGCCCAAAAGGCTTGGAAGACATTTAAGCCCGAGTCACAGCTTCTTGTGAGTCGGCCGCGACACACGCTGCACGCACGTAGCACCTCCATGGAGCTTTTGGATTCACGGCCGCTCGGATTCTCGCACAAATTTTTCGCCTAAGGCGTCTGTACGTTACATGAAGTAGCATGCTCTAACCGAGCATACTCTGACTTCCAGCTGGTACATCGTGGATCCCATTCTTGCTGTTTTTCTTTGCCAACTTCTTGAATGGATCTGGAGGCAGCGTGTACTTTGTTGTTGGCTCAACCTACATGGATGACAACATTAAGAAGAAGAACTCGCCGTTTTATTTCAGTGAGTTCATGGGAATTTTCTCACCTTTCGTCACATACGCGCTTTCTCCGTTCACAACCAAGATGTGTGAACACCGTTCTTCTTCTCAGGTGTGTCGTTCGCTTTGCGTCTACTAGGGCCAGTCTTGGGATTCTTGACATCTAGTTTCTGTCTTTCGATCCACGAAAACATCTCCCGTGAGTTTCCAGAGGACGATAATATCGGGAGGACGCCCATGTTGAGTCTAGAACTTGCTTTCGCTCGGATCATCCACGCTCATGCTCAGTGAGGTGCAAACGTCATACGAGTCTTTTTGAAAGCAGCGCGCCCGCTTGTCGGGGATGATTTTGTGGAATTCGAAATATACGGTTAATTGCGTAAATTGACGCAACACATTCACAGAACCGCTCTATATTTGTTGGAGTGGACGATATTCGATCTAATGGCAGAAAGAATTGCGTCGCTCATGAATTGATCAAGTTCGGGCTTCTCGGCGTCCTCCAATCCAGGCGCGGGGTCATGGCCCACTTTGCCTTCCCCCCCCCCCCTGGCTACGCTACTGCTCCAAGCTGCCACTCTGGACAGATTCCGTAAGAGTCTAATCGATAACTTATGCGACACCTCAGAAGGAGCGCCCATTGGCTTGAGCAAAAAAGACCCCCGATGGATCGGGGCATGGTGGCTGGGCTATATTTTCTTCGGTGTCGCCCTCACGCTCATCGCCATTCCTATGATGTTCTTCCCTCGTATTCTCCCGATGGGCAAGGACCAGAAGGCAAACAAAGTCATCTCAAAGAAAACCGGCAAGGGAGCTATGAAGGTGGGCGGATGTTTCGTGAAGTTCTCCCGATGCTCAACGTGGATGTTCTGAGGCCGACATAATATTCACGTGAGGTCGTCAATGAAGTTTCCGTGTTATAGGATATTTGGCGATCCGTCGTCAGGTTAGCGAAGAATCCGATTTTCACACTCAAGTCCATCGGATTCGTTTTCATCATCATGGCCGCTGCTGGTTACGGAACGACTTTCACGAAATATCTCGAGCATCAGTTCGGGAGAACTGCCTCCTCGGCGAGCTTCCTATCAGGTAACATCACAGCTGCTTTTTTTTTGTTCACGGCTACGGGGGAATTCAGAGGGAACAGCCAGTACCAACCGCGGATGGCGGTATATGTTCTCTAATGGAACGATGAAGAAGAGGAGCAGGAACAATCTGACCCGATTCGTGTCTTCCTTCTTAGGAACCTCAAAAGTTCTCACGAACATGATCGGCATTATGGCCGGCGGCTTGATCATCCAGTTCTTCAAACCCTCAGCACAAAAAGTCGCCATCTACGTTGCACTCATCGAAGCCATCTACGTGATGGGCTACGTCGCGCTGTTTTTCATCGGATGCCCATCCAAGACTATCCACGGTCTCACTGACTACACCGGTCCTTACAATGGGAATCCGATCGATTACCACGACGCGTAAGGAAATCTAAATTGCGACTTCCAATCCTCGTCAATGTCGACAGTACTAGAAGCACTTTATTTGGGACCTCAAATGAGTTTGTGGCGCAACCAAGGGTTATTCTTCTGCGCTTCAAATTTGGAGCTAGGAGGAATATTCGATCTCATGCCGCGGTTCCAATCCACGTGTCGCAGGAGTTCTACTCATTTCAAGGACTTGAATGAATTTCATCTATTTCCAGGGCGGCTTCGCTGACCAACAGCTGCAATGCTGACTGCAGCTGCTCCATCAACGACTTTTCACCCGTGTGCTCCTCAGTCGGAACTCTGTTCTCGCCGTGTTACGGTGGCTGTAAGGGCCAGGAATTATCATTGAAAGGATCCGTGGTATCCTATGACAACTGCACTTGTGCAGGCCCGTTGCCTGAGAGCGTCCAACCAGGGTATGTAACTACGACGAAAGATGTCCCGACCAGCCCGATGTCAAACTCTCTCTAACCGTGCTCAGATCCTGCTACCCATGACTGACAGGCATGTTGATCGAAGAATCGATGAAATATTTCTTCCCCACAGCTATTGTGGTACGACATGCTCAACACTGACGCTATACCTCGCTATCATCATCGTATGCCAGCTCATTGGCTCCTCCGCGAGACCTGGCAGTATGTTGATGTACCTCAGATGCGTAGATCCGGTGGACAAAAGCTTTGCTCTGGGAGCCGGCTCATCTTTCATCAATTTAGTCGGTGAGTGTTACCGATATGAGTCCCATCAGTGTTCAACAATCAGTCACGAGAAGCCCTTTAACGGTTCTTAATTTCGCAAACACAATATTTTCATGTTATAAGTCGTACTTTTGGAAAGATTTTGGTGAGAGCCGCTCAAATGTTTGATGATTTGCAATCCCATGACGATGTCTCTGGTTCTCAGGTTTCATTCCATATCCCCTTATCTACGGGTATGTTCTCGACAAATCATGCATTTTATGGGGCAAGAAATGCGATGGCGGAAGGGGAAGCTGCAAGCTTTACGACATCGATAAGATGAGGTGAGTCGCTCGATGCCAACATGCTATATGTACTCGGAGACGACTCATGGAGGGACACTTCGCGCTGTTGTATGGATACTAGGATTCCTTTCAACCCATATTTCTAGATACCTCGTTCATGGCACAACGATTGGACTCTTGCTCGTCGGAGTCTTTTGTTACTCATTGGTCATTTTATACGCGCACCGAATCAAGCATTTCTACAGCGAACCGGATGACGAGGACCAGGAAGACGAGAAGAAGAACAACGGACAAAGTAAGTTCCGCTCACAATCAGTTAAGGCCCTCTGTTCGGAGACTCTTCAGGGAGTCCCCGCGGAAGCGAACGCCCGAAGTGTTTGGAGAGAATCGAGGCTCGACAATGATTCGGTTGAAACTTCGCATAACTTATTCCCCGACGTGTGAAAGTAACGCCCCCTGTTCCCGTTTCAGGCGTTACCAAAAATGGAGTCGTGACAGACACGAATTTGTGATCGACATTCCTCGACGAGGAATTGTAATACCCAAACAGCAGAGTGAGAATCGAATATATTCTAGAAAAGGATCTAGAAACCGAAGTAAAAGGTATACAGCTGGGATGACTCGGCAGAGAGATGGATCGGAGGATGCACGTTTGTCTGCTCAACACGCCGCCGCATCTAGGGAGCGTCATGTCTCTGATCGGCTTACTTTAACAGCATGTTAATTTTTGCGGCTCTCCTATGCTCGGGTACTCGAGCCGCGACAACGATGCTCATTTACTTACATGACACTCGTTCACTGACGGAAACCGTCCACGAGGGCCGTTAATCTACATATACCGAACAGATGCTCTTCTGCGGACAGAGAATGATGTTGGATCTTTGTTGACCGATTGTTGTTGACTTGTGCGTATGGACCTTCTTGAAGGAAACGTAAAATCCAACGACGGCTCAATAATTTATGTATTAAAAGGAACAGATCTAAACATTTTCAGAAATATGACATTTGAAGACGGGAGGCTTGTTATCATTCGCATCGTAAAATGTCTGATTCTCTCGAAAGTTGCGGCCGGGGAAACAGTTCTCATGAGACGTGAGGGAATTGTTGGAAGACACGCGCGTTGTCGCTTCGTATTCTAGTGATCGTCGCGATCCGATTTCCGTTCCCAGTGCAGTTCTGAAGAAGCGGACACTCTCGGAGTCCAAGCTTGGAGAACTGCTCACGCCCAAGGGCCGCTCGGCAGGCACGTAGCCAGGATTTCCCCTGGGGGAGGGCTGAACTTTTTCCCCAAGGGGGTACCCTTGTGAAATTCTCCGAAAATCGGTTCCTAGACCAGAAGCCTCAACTTAGGTAGTATGAACCAAGGGGTCCTGGGGGGGGGGGGCTAAAGCCCCCTCAGCCCACCCCTGGCTACGCGCCTGCCGCTCGGACGAGTGCATCGCGGCTTTTAATCAGATACCTTTGATGAGGTAGTTCTGTTGTGGTGTTGCCGGTCGCTCAGTAGTAGTGCCGGGGCAGATAGCTGGTCTTCGGTGGAAGGAAGACACGAACGTTCGACTAACGTCGAGGTACTAGTCGTACTCCATGTTTATTCGATCTGATTTATCCATCTATAGTCAGTCGCGGCCGGGTCCGATCACTCCAGAGCGAGGGAACGGTATGCCGCATTACTCAATACGACGTATTGTGGTTTTTTGACTGGGTATTCTAACATGTCACTTACGTGACGATAGCTTTCTATTCTACGCGGCCACACTTCATCCTGGCACGGCAATCTGTTAAAGGGCTATTGAAGGCTCGTTTGCACTCGGGCGCTTTTGCCGCAACAGCTCGGTGAATGATCCGGTACTCTAGGGGCGCGCTCGACTGCCCTGAACGAGGCTTTCCCGGCATGGTAACACGGAATATGAGCAGCTGTCTCTGGAAATTTATCGGCTGGAAAAATGTCCGAGTGACCCAAGCGTTACTTCGAATTGTCTGCCCCTGGTATTGGAGCGCATTCTCTGTCTTCCTCTGTTCATATCTCGCAGGGTCGCCCGGGTATATTCATCATTGGACGGAGCGTCATAAGTAGGTTGAAGCAAGATTCCTCCTTGCTAGGGATCTCCTATCAATCCCCCAAGAAGCGATGATTTTCTGGAGTTCACTCCTGTTCGCGGTGGATCTTCTTCGGACTAATTCAAGAGTGGCTTCGTTTAGCGGGAAAATATTTATTTGGGTTCGATGAGTTCATTCATCAAGGTCTTGATGCCGGTTGAGATCACAGTCCTTAGCGGTCACGATTCAAGCTCAAGAGACGACAACGAAAGCTCGGAGAGTCATCATGGTCGAATTATCCAGATCGACGGTCTTCTTTATTGCGAGTCGATGAAAATAACCGTTAATATTGATAGGTGAGCGAGTGCTTGTCGTTGTGAGAGCGATTGATTCCGAGTGGCAGCAGTCGACTCGTTGGAAGATGGACGAAATTTTTCAGTCTCCGGTCATCATTTCCATGAACTCTGTTGGGAACAAAGTAGCTTAGATGAAAATCTTCTCTTCGCGGATGGCTCATGCTCACAAGAAGGCGTCGAGCACGAGACTACGTTCTTTGCGTCGCAGTGTTACGAGGAGTCAGGAATAAGGTTTTATTGTCAGCGAAACTCACCGTCGAAATCTACAGTTCCGGAACCGTCAGTATCGATTTCAGCGATCATTTCATCGAGCTCATCCTCAGTCAGGGCATCGTCGAGGGCACGAAGAATCTCACGAAGGTCCGATACGTTGATGTAACCATTTCCTTCCTTATCATAGAGACGGAAAGCCTCACGAAGCTCCTCTTGCATCGCTTCGGAGTCTTCCTCAACCAAGAATCGAGCGGCCAGAGCGACGAACTCGTCGAACTCGAGCTCACCGGATCCGTCCTGATCGATTTCCGAAATCAAGTCTTTCAGATCTTTCTCTTCAAAGGTCTGACCGAGTGTCCTCAAGATGGCGGACACCATGTTGGTGTGGATGAAGCCCTTCTTGTCGCGATCGAACATGTCGAAGGCCTTGCGGAGCACTGTTGATTGTAAACCAATATTAGTCGCGCTTAGGAAAATTGATTGTATAGCATTGCCCGCTAGAAAAAGGAGTCAGTAGTTTTGAAGCTGGTGAGAGTTGAAAAGGGCCGATCTTAAAGACTTGGGGTCCAGAGGAGCTTGTGCCGTCAAATGTGTACTCACTGCTGACTTGTTCCTTAGTGAGGTCATCCTGCAAAAAAAAACCACAAGTATTCGTTAATCACGGATCACGCAGATTCGAGTGTTTTGCGCTCCAAATGAAGAATCAGCCATGTTAAACGGTGGGCGATGCTCACCATGACTCTCTGTGTCTGGAGTGTAACACTGTTGGCGAGAGGCGAGGAAGAGCGCCTTATATATAGAAGCGTCAAAGAATCTGGGAAAGCGGTCCAGAGTCCGCGCACCTTAAGGCGCAGTGTCGACACCCTAGCGAAGTGGATGATAATTTTCCGCCTATGGAGTTCTGTGGAGCCACCCAGGTGTGATCTGTATTGCTATCGATGCCACCTGGAATTTCCGTTCACTCAACAAGGAAGAGTGATGTTTTACTCTAATACCGGACGGAATAACCGGTGAGCTCTGATTCTGCTAGACTCGGACAGATATACTCAACTGCAGAGGAATCGAGTCAGGTATATGCAGTGCGAGCCGTGGGTATTGGAGATCGCTGGAGGCGGAACTGTGCCTACTCTAAACGAACGGACTCGGTCCATCTCTCGAAGATATCACGAAGCATGGCTGAGCAGCATTTCTCGAACAATAAGGATTTAGTGTCTTCGATCAACTCAATCGGTGGCGTCATTCGCTGAACAGGGTTAACTATTGATTGGCGTTCAAACCGCAAAACATTCTGATGCAACCAGGTTTGTCGTGACGCCGGGATATTCCTGTTTCGTAGGATACGTTCGATGCCTGAATCTGAGCAGGCCTTATGCAGATCGCGTAAGCGCCATAACTCAAAGCACGTTTAGTCGCTACTACTCGCCAGCGGGCAAAACTGAGTAAGCGATGCTCTCTCAGAAGTATGGTTTCAACCAGACGAGGTAGTCTGAGCCAGGCACTGAGATCTTCCAGAGTCGGACAACCGCTGGCCATAGATGCGGGCGAGCATCGCAAAATGTGTTCTCGACAGTCTCGCCCATCCTGATCGGCCAGCCTAGCGCTCTACCCTACCGAGATGCGTTCCGTCTTTTGAGTGGTAGGCTCTATTTCTGCGTAGAGTAGAGCAAGTGAATCGTTCGCTGTCATGCTTGGCCTTGATGAACAGAGAAGCGCTCGTCAAAACGACACAGTTTCATTGCGTGTCACATCGAATCAAGAACCAGCTATCGAAATCTGGATTTAACGCCATTTCGAGGAATAGATGGATGGGAACTGGGAATTCAATCCGAGGGCTTGCTTGATTCTATACCTAATATTCGAATACCAGTGCAACGTCGGTTATTGCGATGCCAGTTTACACGACGTGGATCTCTCTCACAGCCAAGCGAGATCATAAACTTCCTCTGAGTGGAGCCGTGCTGGAATGAACGTATTTCAGTTCAAGAGCCGAAATAGAGGGTTGTTTTCATGAACTTATTCCAAGAACAACGACATCTCGATCGTTTGCCTACACTCCGATCTCATTCGGCTGACACGGTCGATGAAAATGGTGGATCCATGAATATGAAGTCTGAGGTATGCAACGGGGCCGCCGAGAATACGAGAACGAATGAAACGGAGCAAGCACCCCAGAGATGCCGCGCTTTGGGAATATACCGTCCTAATCAATACAACACTCGATGAACAGTACATGTCACCAGACAGCCCAAGTCAGCATCATGATCCCGACAGCATCGGATAATTTCGGAGACAGTACTTGTGGACCTCATTCCGATTATGACTCGTTTCGCAAGTCTCAATCATCACCGCGCTCTCGCGTAACCAACAGCGGTAGTGTGACCATTCCTTTGCCGATGTTCTCGCTCCTATTTCTCAGAGTGAGAAATTCTGGATCTTTCAGGCAGAGAATTGAGTTCCCAGGACTAGCGTTCAATATGAAATCTTTAACGGCTCGAGTTTTCGCACAAGAGACCGAGTACAGGAGCTGTATTTTTCGCCATTCTTACCCATTACTTCAGCCGTGTGCACGGACGCACAGTCCTCTCTGTCAGTGGGGGGGGGGGGGGGGGGGGGGGGGGGGGGGGGGGGGGGGGGGGGGGGGGGGGGGGGGGGGGGGGGGGGGGGGGGGGGGGGGGGGGGGGGGGGGGGGGGGGGGGGGGGGGGGGGGGGGGGGGGGGGGGGGGGGGGGGGGGGGGGGGGGGGGGGGGGGGGGGGGGGGGGGGGGGGGGGGGGGGGGGGGGGGGGGGGGGGGGGGGGGGGGGGGGGGGGGGGGGGGGGGGGGGGGGGGGGGGGGGGGGGGGGGGGGGGGGGGGGGGGGGGGGGGGGGGGGGGGGGGGGGGGGGGGGGGGGGGGGGGGGGGGGGGGGGGGGGGGGGGGGGGGGGGGGGGGGGGGGGGGGGGGGGGGGGGGGGGGGGGGGGGGGGGGGGGGGGGGGGGGGGGGGGGGGGGGGGGGGGGGGGGGGGGGGGGGGGGGGTGTTTGGGTCGCTTCACCGCACTGTCAGCTAGGCTCGGAAGCGAGTAAGGCTAGGTGGACGTAACGCGTCCCCGTAGGACTTCCAGGGTCGATTGAAAATGAATCTGTCCCCTACAAACGCGGAAAGATCGAAGCTATCCACGGATTCCATTCAACGCCGATCTGGTCATTAGCCGCGAAGGCTGTAGGTCCTAGTTTGTCTCACCAGTGACAGATAGTCCATGGCATCTTCTCTATATAAACATTCGGATTTATAGGTTTAGATAAATCCGAATGTTTGTACGACTTTGAGGCCTATGGATTCGAAAACGTTCGAACCGGTAACTTTGAAATTCGATGGAGAGGTGGGTGTTGAGCGTCGAGTGGTTATGGGATACTTTCTATTATTATCGGACCACGTCAGGTCAAGTTTTTTCGGAATCACGTTTATTCTTTTGTGACTTCGTTGTCCGATCATGGTCATTGGGTTAGGGAGCCGATCGTTTGTGGACTTCAACAACAACGTCCAACTTAGTGAGGTTTTGTGTGTGTGAGTCGCGATTGTCGCGAGGTTCCGATCCACTTCAACACTTGGGGAAACCTCGAGCTTCGGCGTCGCTCAGGTTCGTGGATCCGTGGAATGGAACCTGAATGCGTGTTTGCCTGGTGTGCGGGACAGATTCCGAACTGGGTAGCTGTCGGAGCGAACTTCAGTTGGGCGTAGGTCGAACAGAGGGACTCATGCAATTCTTCAGGTCTGTGGTTCTGAGGACCCACTTTGCGTCACACACAGAGACAAGTTTTTTTCAGACTGCGTTCATAACGGTGTTCCCGAAGATTCAAGCAAAATCCAATGTGATCTGTCATTGAACGTGAAATCATTGGTTCTCTTTCAGTACGCGCTTGGTGTGTTGTGGGCAGCCCGGTTAGCGGGTGGGAACTCACAATCAAACAGGTATCCCACGGGGCTGGCGTCTTCACGCTTTGTTGTCCAAGTCGTCGGTGCCATCTCGGGGCGTTGATCTCAATATCTAGGACCAGGACTACGGTACCTGGTCAGGGAAGTCGGAGATTCTCTCGCGTATTCCCAGGAATTGTCCCGACCATCACCGGGGTACGCGTATGTGTGTTTCGTCTGTTCACTCAGCTGGGTGGACTCATAAGCGCGGCAACCATTGGGCGCCCTCGCCGTGAAAAGGAAATATTCGGAAATCTTGCATACTTTCCAATGTATCCGAAAACAGCACTCCGACGACTGGAAGGTTGAACCTCTTCAGACATGAATTGGAATTTCCGGCGCTGCAGTTTGTGAGGCTTTCTGCCAACGGCGCAAACTGAGCCGTTATGATTCCTTAGCACTGTGGGAACACGTCTCAAATCGGGGAGCTTCTAGTTTCTCTGGACGAAGTTCCCGAATTTTGCGATAAACATGTCGAGTTTCGTGCCTAAAAACATGGATCAGCGCGCAAACCTAATATTCTGTTTCCACTGGAAGAAAACGGCGACAGAAGCGCATGATATGCTGGAGGAAGCATACGGTGACGACGCTCTAAGTCGCATTCAATGTTTCGAATGGTTCATGAAGTCCAAGAGAGCGATTTCGGAACAGAAAACTAACCTCGTGGCAGTCCCCGAAGAGCTTCCGGAGACGACAATCTGCAGTCATTGTTGTAAGAGGATGCCAGCCGAACGCAACAACAGCTTGCTGATCAGCTAGGAGAGACACGAGAAAGTGTTTCGCGGCGTTTGAAAACTATGGGGGAGATCCAAAGTTGGGTAAATGGATTCCTCGGGTGGCCGTCAACTCGGCCACGGCGTCAACCCGGCCACTACGTCAACTCGGCCACTGCGACGACTCGGCCAACCGGAAAGAGGGCTTCGCGACGGCTGATTGAATAGTCTGCGCGAACCTGCAACCTGCCGAAATAATTGTCCTCGAAATAATCTAGAACGGGCTGCAGTTCTTCGGGTAGGTACCCGCGTAGGTCTCGCAGAGCGTCTTCAATGACATGTCACGTCGAAGAGTGCACGTGCCCGTTTCTGCAGCTCTCGATAGTGGCCCGTTTGCCCGTCTCGACGTAACTATACCGCTCTTTGCAATTCTAGTGGTCTCCATTACGGAAGCCAGAAGTTCGCTTTCATGAATTGGAAGGCGCTGGTAGGTTTCTGCGGCCGACCTGTCGCAGTGGCCGACCTGTCGCAGGGGCCGAATCGACCCCGTGGCCGATCTGTCGCAACGGCCGAGTTGACTCCGTGGCCGAGTCGTCGCGGTGGCCGAGTCGTCGTAGTGGCCGGGTTGACGCCGTGGCCGACTTGTCCCGCTCCCGGATTCCTCATCAGTTGAACGAAAGACGGCAAGAGAACCGGAAAACGATCTGTGAAATACTTCTCAACAAGTTTGAGAGAAAATCTTTCCTGCACCGAATCGTGACCGGCGATGAATAATAGATCTATCATGATAACCCCAAGCCCGGAAAATTTTGAACAGATCGTGGCGCTCGACCGGACGCGACTCCTCAGCCAAATCGATTCGGTTCGAAGACCATGCTCTGTGTTTCTTGAGATTCAAAGGGCGTCATCTATTTTGAACTGCTCGAACCCGGTGAAACTGTCACCGCGGTCCTCTACGAACAACAAATCACGAATTCAACCAGAGTTCTACTCGAAAAGCTGCCGGAACGGGAGGTGAGATAGCAGAAGAAATTTCTTCTCCACGACAACGCTTCTCCCCATACAGCCACGGATGTGAAAAACACCATAAGCGAGCTCGGTTGAGAAACGCTTCCTCAGGCGCTGTATTCTCCAGACTTGGCTCCATCAGATTACTACCCTTTCGCATCGATGCCACAAGCTCTGGCTGACCAGCGTTTCTCGTTTCACGAAGAGGTCAAAAATTGGCTCGATCGATGGTTCACCGGAAAAGACGAAAAGTTTTTCTGGCAGGAAATCCACAACCCGCCCGAAAGATGCAAGGCATGCATAGCTAGTGATGGCGCTTACTTTGAATGAGATTACTTCCACGTGTTTCTCACAATGAAATCGTGTTTTTTCCAAAAAAAATCCGGTTTCATATGCACACACCTGGTAACCAGATCCAAACAGCTTAAAATATATATAAAGACGCTTGGTCGAGGTGTCTCTCAACTACAGCGAGAGCAGCTCCCAATTGACTGGCTGGAAAGGAGGAGAAGATCCCGCACATTGCTATGACTGGGGCCGAGGATTGTTACGTCGGCCATTATCCTCCTGTGTCATTAGGGAAGGAGAATAGTGGTCATCTTTGGAGAGGGCGTCGAGCTGATGTTGATGGGAATAGGCATCCGGCTACACTGTGATTATTATCGACGGCGCCGAGCTGCCGCGCGAGGATTGTGACGCCGATCAGTTCTGCATCTGCAAATCATGGACCATTTGAAGCTCCAGCAGGCATTTGACCGGTATCTGAATTTGCCGGCAGATACAAACAAGGTCATTGCGACTTACATCTTCGTTGACCTGCTGAACAATCTTTGTGCAAAAGCGAGGACTCTCTCCTTCGAGCCAAAGTATCCAGAACGTGAGTTCATCCTGGAAACCCTATATTTGGAAAGAAGTCGGAATTCGTTGCTGGATAAGATCTCCCGGCGTTCTCTGGATGGTTACTCCAGTGAAAACGGTTCGAGCCAGAAAACCATTGAATGTCAAAAGGCCTTATAGTCAAATGGCTGATGTCGAATGTTCAAAAAGGTAGTATGCGATTCTGGCAGTGCGTTAGCCCAGTTGGGTGGCGCAGACGTGCAAGAGCAGTCTTCTTTCTCAGCGGTTTTCGAGATGAAGCTTCTAAGTAACTGTGAATGGATCGGAAAGAGTGTTGTGTCGGGAACATCGCAGATATATTGCCTGTCGTAAGAACCGTCTCCGACTTGCAACGGATTTTCCAGAGGTGCCCTTATGGTCGTTTGGAGTCGGCGATGACATCGAAAACAGCGACGCCACCCTGACTCCCGTCGCAATCTTCAAAGATCCATTCCTGAGAGGTCCTCACAAATTGATAGTCTGCGACAGCTCTCGTGGCGGCGAGCCGTGTGGGCCGAATGGCCGAGCCGAGTGCAAAGCAACGATCGATCGATGCCCGGAGAAGAGAATCATGTTCGGGATGGAACAGGAGTTCACAATCCTAGATACGGACGGACATCCGTTCAGATGGCCAAAGTATGGACAGCCATCTTCCCCCGTGGGTGAGTGAGGTGACCTTCCCCAATCTGTTGACGCATCATCTTCTCAACGAGATTCCATACCCGTCGATCTCGGCAAGTCGTCGGTGCAAAAGTTTTTGATTTGACACTCCTCGTCCAATGAGTCACAATTCCTGTCCGAGAAGTTGAAAATGGAGATATGAATGGCAATCATGGTGTTCATGAACTTCCTCTGCTCCATCTTCAGAAAGTATGATCTACATGTGTGGTGTCGGCAATAATCGAACTCATGGCAGAGCACTCTCGGACGCTCACTATCTCGCGTGTCTTTACGCTGGAATCAAAATTGGCGGAACGAATGCCGAAGGTACGCCGTCGCAATGGGAATATCAGATTGGACCGTGCGAGGGTGTTGAGATCGGTGATCACATGCTAGCGGCACGCTATGTCCTCCTGCGATGCTCGGAAGATTTTGGAGTCACAGTCACCTTCGACCCGAGACCGATCGAAGGCAGCTGGACCGGCACCGGTTGTCACCTGAACGTGTCTACGGAAGAGATGCGTCAAGAAGGTGGAATGAAGTGAGTCTCATGAATTTTCTCTCGTCTGTTCGAAGCTAGGAAGGCTGTCAAACAGAACTGGAACTCCTTGCTGTCATTCTCCGCAGGTACATCATGGAAGCTATTGAGAAGCTCTCGCATAAAACCGCACAGCATTTGGCGGTCTACGACCCAAACGGAGGAAAGGATAACCGACGGCGGCTGGATGCGGCAATGTTCTGTCCGAACATGGAGAAGTTCTCCTGGGGCGTTGCGAGCCGTACGGCTTCCGTTCGGATTCCACGACTTGTCAGCGACAGGGGCTCTGGATACTTCGAGGATCGGAGACCGGCCTCCAACTGCAACCCCTACGTGATCGCGCAGCGGATGACGGCTACAATCTGTCTTGACGAATGATGGATTCCGAAATGCACAAAAAGTATACAATAAAGCACTGGCCATATATGTATGTCAATTCAATTCAATATCGCCTTTATTCAAAGGGAAGGGGTATGCTCGTTGGGAATATTGTGAGTCCGTGTCTTCATAGGCCGGGTTTCCCGGTGCGCTCCTTCCTCGTCTCCGCAGAAATCAATCTTCAATTCTCCCAGCGGTCTCATGTATGTAAAGGGATGAATAACGGTCGCATGAGATTCAGGATCTCAAACGGGCATCAAAGGGTCGCCGGGCCGATACCGCGGTTACGATTTATTGGTTTTATTCGCAGGTTTCTGCAGTTTGGATTTCTCTCAATATCATTTTGATCGTTTTCTTGTCAAAATGTTTACAGTCTAAGATATGCAATCGTCCTATTTTCCCCTCGCCGCAGTATTTACATATGCACAAGTCTTTCTCGTTTCCATCCTTGAGGTAGAAATCTCCTCTCGTACAAATCTTATGATGGTACCCGTGGTACGTGGCTCTGCATATTTCGGCCCGGTCGGTTCTGTTCTCGAGTTTCCAGTCCTCGCGGTTGAAGGCGGGTCCCTTTTGGTATTCTTGTGCTCGGAAGTTTTCCCGTCTCGTCTCAATGCTGTCTTCGTAATCGTTCCATGATTCGAAGTTGTATCCCTTGTCCTTGAGATCTTCGCATAGAGTTCTTTCTTTGACAAGTGCTGTTACGAACGTGTTGGACGTGTGTCGGCTGAGGCCGAGCACCGCTTTGAGGAACATGGTTTTGCATCTGTCAAGGTTTATCATCGATGTTTTTGATAGCTTTGGCGCTATGCATTTCATTCCATATCTGACAATGGGCATTATCTTCAGTTCGAACACTCTGAGCGCGAGATCTACTGGGAGTTTCTGGAGATTCCCGAGGCATGCTATTGCTGTAGCTGTGCGTGTCCGGAGGCTATCTACATGCTCGTTGAAGCGGAGCGCTGGCTGCGTTACTATACCTAAGTATTTGAAGTGCTGGACATATTCTATTGTCTTTCTGTCTATGTACAATTTCGTTTTTCCCTGCGCTCCTGCTTTCCTGAATTTGACTATTTTCGTTTTCTCTATGTTTACGATCATTCCGTGCTCTTCACACCATATTGATAGAGCCGCTAGAGATCTTTGCACCTCGTCGGCGTCCTCTCCTGCTATTACTAAGTCGTCCGCGAACATCTTCGCGAGTACTCTCCTTCGTTCTAGGCGTTCTAAGAGACTGTTAACGAACATTACGTACAGAAGCGGTGATACTGAGTCACCTTGAACTATGCCCTTTTTCTGTGCTATTGGCTTGCTGCGTGCGAAGCCGGTATCTATGACGAGCTGGCTTGGTTCTAGGATCGATGTCAATACTTTCATAAGTTTCCCTGCGATTCCGAATCTTCCGCTGACGGCCTGGATGAGTTTCTCTCGACTCACGTTGTCGAAAGCCATTCGGAAATCCACGAAGACCGCGTACGTGGGTCGAGCATTCCCATCGATGTAGTCTATCAGTGCCTGGACGGTTACGACCCCGAATAACCGCGGATGCTCCTCCGGTAATTCTCGGCAATGAGAGAACACCGTCGAGAAGCTCAACGAAAGTGATCCGAAGACGGGGGAGCAATGTTTGGAATCAATAAGCGTGATCAACTACCCCATGATGACGTCATGTCTCGTGGAGCTCAAGGCGGCACTGAACATAGTCCCCGACCGGCTTTGTTCGACAGGAGCCTTCATATGATTTCAAATATTATCTTCCCAAGCTTTCCGACAGAATCGCGACGAATCAATGAACATTCGCAAGCATTCACAGCGACTCGATGGAGGAACTTGCCCCGGGAATGCAAGCTTTGCATCGATCTGGAACTTCTTTGTTTGCGCTCCTCGGCCAGCTCCGTCTGTGAACGTTCGTGGTAAACCAACGTGCCCGCGTCAGCTTCAGCGATTCGTTACAAGAGAGGGATCTCATCTTATTCCTCAAGGACGGTACAATCTGGAGTTATCGGACTGGTATGGTTGTCTTGCGGTGATTCGACCCGCAGCGATCAAGTGCAGCAGCTTCTTGGCCGAAATATGATGTGACTTCCTCCAACTTCAACCTTGCGATCTGATCGAGACATGCTTCTTGAGATTCAGGAAACAGCGGTGCTGCTGATTTTGGTTCAGTCAATAGTTTTTGGCGCAGAGCTCCAGAAAAGTGTACACAACAAAATCGTGAGCCTGTTGTCATCCTCTGCGTTGCCTACCGCGCCCGTTCTCATTAACCTGAATTGTGAATTGGAGCCCAGTTTTTCGCGCGAAGTGAGAGCATCCCATCTGTCCTTGGTGATTCAAAACAGATTAAAGCACTCGAAGACGTCGCCGGACGGAAACATGGCGGAGTACGCAAAAGTGTTCCTGACAAACTACGCGGAAGATCGCTTGTATTTGGCTCTTGTCTGTCATTCAACGAACACGGATCTTCCGTATGGCCCGGATTCGAATAATTTCGTGAGGAACGTACACTATAGTCTGCTGAGATTAACAATCCCGCATCACAGTCTAGCAATCTTCTGGATTTCAGACGAAGCCTCCTTCTGGAGTAAGAGCAAAAATCGACTCCAATCAGGCTCCGTCCAGATTTATGGCTCGTGGGACAAACGCTCCGAGAATCTCACACTCCTCACAAACGGTGATGGCCGCAACCGATTTTACAATCGTTTCTTGGCATTGAGCTTCGACTTTCCGGGGAGTCTCAAAAGGTTTGAGATGGATAACTTCAGTTTTGGACGGGACTCGACCCGTCAGCTCGAGGTTCGTCGCGTCGATTTCTCGAGCGAGACATCGCCCCGAGTGGAACTGTACGATCCAAGGAATTCAAACACCTCTGTTGTCGTGTATTTCAGAAATCGGCTGGTGGCCAGAAGTGAGTTAGCGCAACAGTTGAGATTCTCCTCATATCAGTCGCTCATCGCTGTGGCAAGAGTTCCTGCTCTCAGTAAAAATGCGCAAATAATCCACTCCATGACTCGCCCGGACATCTGGCTGCCGATAGCTTCGATCGCGCTCATCGCAACTATAGTTTTGAGTTTCGCAAAGGAAAATTTCGGCTCAACATTTTTCCGTCTCATTCTTTCAACAGTATCCCCGATTCGCTTCGATTCTAATGCAAAACCGAAGGAATTTTTCATGGTCGTTGGAATTTGGATATTCTCATTGCAAGTCGTCGGTGTTTGCTTCAAAGGTGACATCGTTGCGTCGATTCAAGCGCTGCCTGATCGACGGTTGAAAATAGTCAAGACTTGTGAAGTGATCCATCCGCGGATCCCCATCCAGCCCGACACCGGATATAAACTCAGCGGGAACTTGGGCCTATTCTTCCGCAATGAGCTCGCACCCTTGCTCAAAGGAACCGCGATTTGCAAGAATGCTAAAGGTTTCGGATATTCGATCGAGAATCTGTTGAAAGACGTCCCGATGTACAAACTTGACTCAGTTCAACAGACGACGCCGAATCACATATTGATTCTCGTCAATGCTTCTGCGTTTGGAGGGAAAGTAAGAATGGATGCCAGACTACTCGATCCTCGTGGCCTGTGCTGTTTTAGGCTTGCCCGTCTAAGCCTCACGCACTCTTTGCTGCCGCAAATGGACGCTGCTCACGACCCCGAAACGTATTCGAGGGAGTTCCGAATCCACTACGAAAGAATCATGGAAACCGAGCTCTCCTCGAAACACCGTGAGAATGACTGCCGCTATTCGGAGGAGGTCAGGAACGGCAGTCTGGTTGAGCGTTATCCCAAGCGCTGTTTCACACGGGGGGACCTTCACCCAGACCCAAAGCATCTTATGTGCTTCCAAGACTTCATCTCGGTCCTACTGTTCTGCACTGTCCTGAGTTTGCTAAGTATTATTTGTCTTGCCGGGGAGGTTGCCAGAAACCGATAAGTCGATTGAGATTGAGCTCAGGCTACAGACGGCTCCAGAATGTGTTCCGCTTGGCGCATGAAGATTTTGAAGCTAACGTCAGACTGATGTAGAGGACCATGACTTTCATCTCATGGTTACGTGACCGGGGCGCGGTCCTCTTGAATTCTTGTTCATTGCTCGGGACATCGCTAGCCGCACTCTTACGATTGATGGAACACATGAAATCCTTACAGTTTCTGATAGTGCGCCAGGAGTGTCTTAAGCGTGTGGGATCAGGGACGTGTAGCTGCAGGAAGTTCTCCTGCTCCGAACTTCATCTCCATCAGATAACGACACAAGCGTGGGTTGAGAGGAAGCCGTTCTAGCAAACAGTCCTGCTCTCCCTCTGACCCATCGTCCCAATCAGCAACAAGCATTCCATTCGGAAATACGGTACTGCTGCTCTAGGCTACCGCAGAGCCGTAGCCCAAAGCAACAGTACCGGAAACACAGCGGAAGTTCCAAGCGGGGTTTATATTTCATATCATACAAGACTCTTCTCGGGGAAGCCTTTGAGCCAGTCAGGGGCGTGCGCAGGGGGGCGGCCAAGGGGGCCGTCACCCCCCCCCCCCCTAAAAGAGTTCTGGTTCATACCGGTTCATAAATATACCATCTCCGTTTCGAGATCAGAGATGTTAGGGTGAATGTTATTTTAAAAAAAAACGGTCCAGATCGGAGAGCGATCGGCAGAAAAAAACTCTCCCCGGCAAAAGCGGGCACTACTTTGATCTGCTCTCG
This sequence comes from Neoseiulus californicus, assembly GCA_028455905.1. Taxonomy (NCBI): domain Eukaryota; kingdom Metazoa; phylum Arthropoda; class Arachnida; order Mesostigmata; family Phytoseiidae; genus Neoseiulus; species Neoseiulus californicus. The sequence continues at coordinate 3,347,999 of JAMQGS010000002.1, read as the reverse complement.
ACAGCGTCAACTGATTGTGAGTTTCAACTACTTTGTGTGACCCTTTCGAAATAGAGCTGTAATATTCTGCAACATCGATGCATTGAAATATCGCAACCAACGGCATATTCGCCCTCCCCATGAGAAAACTATCAGGACGGAGCCATTGGAGTTCAAGTCTCTATGGAGCAGCCGAGGGGAGAAGTTCGCCCCCCCCCATCCACCCACCCCCAAAGAAACCCTGTGCACGCCCCTGGAGACACTAACATAAGAGTAATCGAAGAGTCAAAAAAAAATTAATGGGCTCAGCCGCTGCGGCCCTTCCGGACTGCCACTAATTGCATCTCCGTCGAATGGTTAGTGATAGGTTCATGAAATGTTTCTTGAACTGAAACCGCAACGTTTGATGCATTCTGGTGTTCAAAGACGCTGCATCAACGAGAAATGACGCTGGGTAGTCAAGTTCCCTCTGTTGACTGAGATCGATCGGTATCGTTTTGGCTCATGCTGAGAGTTTTCATCAACAGGAGCGACCACAAGATTCTCTGGTTGAATATGGAATTCGATCGAAGAAGTATATCGATTCCATCGCTCGCAGTCGACTCATTCTGATCGAATCAATGTGCGTCGTGTACATGTGAACCCCGCACTAGCAAAAAACGATGGCAGAGTCACATTTGCGTATCCATCCTTTCATCTTCTCACAATCAGTTCCATCAAGTCCATGGAGCGTAATACACTGCAGACCGCCTCCTCAGAGCGCCGTGGAGCGTTTCTAACTCCGGGAGAGAGCAGCAATCACGGAGACAAGCTCCCGACGACTCATGTGTTTATTGTCAGACAGTCCTGAACTTTATATCAAACCTTCCGAGCGCACGAATCTGAGAAGATGATCTGCGACAGTGAGCGGGAACTGCTTCATGACGTTGTGTCCTCCCTCGGCAAAGTTCACAACTGGAGGGAGATTCCCGTTTAGTGGCTGCAAAAAATAGCAATTGACATATGGTTGTATGAACAGTCTTGCGGGATCCTCATACATATACTCATCGGCGTCGAGAGGACTCCAGATTTAGTCTCAAAATTGTGGTCGGATCATAGTCTTACCCTTTGCACCAATCTGAGATCTGCATCTGTTCTGCCGCTGTAGATATAATGATTTACTTTGTCGGAGTTTCCCAACAGTTTGACGAAGTCTTCACTGAATCGTGTTGGTATGACGAAGTCATTTGAACTATAAATGGCCATCCGTGGGAAACCTGCGGGAAACCAGGTCATAGAGTCGTGCTTGGTCTGAATCAGACATGAATTCCCGAAGCTCGGGAATCAAAAATTTGGAGGCTGGCCAGTGAACCACTGGGACATTGGTAGACATGAATTTCATGAATCGGGAACTGATTTCCGACTCTGAAATTGATCTCCGATTTCCGAGCCCCGAGAATTCATCTCTTCCAACGTCCTAGTGATTCACCAGCCTACCTCCAACTTTTCGATTTCCGAGCTTCGGAAACCCATGTCGACTCTGAATACGGCGGCGCTCCTCTCCCATATCCTGAGCTCTCTTTTGCTCTCGAATATGGGAATTACCGATCGCTTTGAGCTCGGTCCCTCAAAGTTTAGACGGGTAAACGCCCGTAAGACCGGACGGGGGGACAGACCTAGGTAGGGACGTGACGGAAAATCGTCAAGTTCAGTTGCCATCTACTAGCTCCAAAGGCAAAAGGAGAAGTTAATCATCCGGAAACGAAAACTGACGGAAAATCGCTCGCTCCCCTCGACCACGTCCGTTAACCGAGTTTTGAGATACCCACAACCGATTTTGGAACGATCGAGGAACCCTACAAGTTTCTCGGGGCGAAAAAATCACCTCGCGGAGACCGCTGGTCAACTCTCCAAATCTTGACTGCATATTCAGGAGCAGTTCGCCCATTGGTCTAGGGTTTAATCTTCCTGAGGCTCAGTTACAAATGGGACGAGCTGACATAACCTACTACTCTGCAACTCACCTAGATCATTCAAGTCTCTGATCCATGCGGGCATCCCATCAGGATACCAATATCGGGTTGCACAGGCGGATGCCACCGATGTCGCACCTTCGATCGCCGATACCTTCTTCAATTTCGAGCCCGACATTCTCAGCTCGAAGGCCGGTATAATGAGCTTTCTGACACCGGGTATGTGAAGGAGTGCGTTGAGCTTGGAATAGAGCCACACTGGCTGGAATGCCCTTCAAAAGATTATTTTCTTCAGGATCTTCACCGATCTCGCTCAGGTGAGGACCGCACCCCACGACGCCACCGAGGGGGGTCGTATCTACGCAATTATCATAGTATCGAGAGCCCGCGTGGCACCCCCAGTTCCCTGCACTGGCGTACTTTCGGGGAGCGTGGGCCAAGGGAACCCCGAATCACAACATGCCGGTATAACTGTTGACCTGCCGCGTTTCGAGCACCGCACGTCTTGCCGCGAAGCTCGAAGTCGACCGAACCGCGACGACAACGACGACAACGGCTGCGAGCAAAGTGTTGGGTGTTTCGCGGCCTCTAGTGTGCTGGAATCTTCCCATGGTATACAATTGCAAAACTCCACGTCCGATCGGGAAGACAGGGAACAATCGCCCGTCAACTGAGGATTGGAATTATTTCGTACGGATGGCAGCTGGAGGCTAAAACCGTCCATCATTGATATGAGACTCAATTCATCTCTTGATGGAATCCAGTGAGCCTTACGGTTAAGCAAGTATGGGTATCCAGTGTTTGGAATTGTTCTCGGATCAGGAACTCCTCCAACTAAAATAAATCTAGTGTCTGCACTCTGCACGGTGGTCTTGGCATAATTTTTCCACTCGAGCACTGAGCGTTTCTAATATGGAGATCTTGAAGCGTTTCAATCCATCGACCCACTTATCGAGTTCGAAACCGCATCGATCGCAGATTCTCGATCGGCGAGGAGAAAGCTGCGGCAAAGTTTCCAACCATCCAATCCGTGGTCGCGCACTTTGTCGATACGAGTCGCGATCCCCATCCATTGTGGTCCCAGTGCCACTTATTGATCCTTATTCCTGGCGATTTTCGCGATGGAAGTCCGGAGCCGGAAAAATAGATTTCGTGGGACGGGAGTTCTCTCTGCAGACCACCCCTCTGAGCGTGCGCCCCGTGGAGTTCAATGGCCAAAGTACGTACGGTATCAACTTGTGAGTTGTGGAGCAAATCAGAGCTATCGACCGCACACGAATTTTCTTCTGATTCGTGGTCATGAGCAATGCTGGCTGGCTCCCTGGGAAGAACATCATATATTACGAGGACCAATAACCGAAGTGATCGAGGAAGTCTAACTTGCGGGCGAGCTCGAAGAAGGGCGCCTCTATTGTTTCTACGGAAGAACTCACCGGCGGAGTGCGCAACCATGAGATCAATGTCAGTGATGCCCAACTTCTGCAGCAGCGCTTCCACCATTTCCACCTTCTCCTCTGCGCTGTGGTAGTATTGTCCGGTTTGGAGAGTGAACGAGATGTCTGGAACATGTCTTGGATTCTTATCTGAGCGATTCCCGGATTGGCAAGATCACTTTCACGTTTCTCAGCGAGTCGTTCGCCATGATACCTGGCAACGACGGGATTATAAAGTCTGCTCCACAAAGTTTGTGCATAGTGTCTCCGAGCGCACGGAAATGTTCGGCATTTCCCGGGCATCCGTGGAACGCGAGGATTTTCAGTTTTCCGTCACGTTTCGGTGTTCGGAGATACTCGAGACGAATTTGCAAGTCGGGTTTCTTGGGCTTCGATAAATGGGGTTTGAGGTTCGAGTTGTTCCAGCTTTTGTACAGTTCCCCACAACAACGGATCTGCGAGCAACGAGCACCTGGATGAGCCGCCATGAACCATAATGCAAAACCAACCGCCCAGGGTTGCACGGAGAGACGGAGACACACTGACCTCTATTCCGTCTCGGACGAGCTGCGAGACGAATTTCTGAGCTACCACGTATCTCGGGGAATTCCTCAAGAGATGACCGGGAAACATTTGAACGGCCCGAGAGGACACTCCTAACAGTGAGTAGCGCTCCAGACTTCTTGAGTCGAATGTTTCGAGCGCACAGTAACTCGATGCGATACAGGTGGTCTCGGCTGTAAAAGAAAGTATGGCGAATCTATCGAGAGGTGCACAGCATTGAATGCAGAACACAGGTGCGACGCTAATCTGAGCGATTCATCGAGAAAAGGTTACTGAGATGTGCAGTATCACCAAGCTTCCCTGGCGACTGATAGCAGAAAATCGGAACGGAGTGGACTGGAGGATGATACGAGGGGGTCGAACTAGAAGTTGAGCATTCAAGCGGTTCGCTTCCATTCAACTCGGCTCCACGTTCCAATCAAACCCCGCCGAATATTGCAACTTGTTTCAATATCATGATGTGGACAGTTTTGGTCGAGAATCCAGCGTTTTACAAATTGAGTGGATGCGCCTGTTGTGCCGTTGTTTTCCCCAGGGATAGGAGGGAAATCAGCGGGTACGTAACGGGAACGTCCCAAGAGCTCGCAGCATAGAAAACATAGTCATTAGCATCTGGAATCACCTAGGAACATACGAGGGAAGAACGGATCGGCACTTCATCTCCGATCATGGACCAAACATAGCCCAGTTCTAGAAGCTTTAGGAAGCCCTGATAGGGCACCTTGCTACTATTGGAGGTGTATCAATTACGTATTATACGTCCCTAGTGCGACCGCGTTTGGGGAAGCAGAATGGAGGCTGGAATAATAGGCCCTCGCAGCCGTTGCTGCGTCGGGCTCGACTAACATAAGCCTCACGTGCTCTTCGTGCTTGAGTGCGGACCCTACTCACGATCGTGAGGCGTTTTCAGAGAGTTTTGACGAGAACATCATGGATACCGAGCTCTTCTTCCATAGCCGCGCGATGAGTTAGAGGCGGCCGAAACTCGTAGGATTCGAGGCAGGAGCCGTAGAACTCTAGGGCTAGAATGTGTATTCTTGACCGTCGCGCGACGCCGACCCTTAAGTGTTCCATGCAGACGAACGCGTGTGATCTCAAGGTGAACATTATCAGAAACAATGGCCACCGCGAGATTGCCGTATTCGTATTAGCAGACGGATCCGTATTCGTGGATACAAATACGTCCAGTCGGGCAACGGAGAACTTTTCGGGGCGGTGAACATTCCGTCCAAGGCGTCGTTCTGGTAAGTAATCGTCTCCTCTACGGTGATGAAAGGGCAGAGGCTTCTACCTTTCTCAGGGGATTTCAATCCAAATACAGGGTAACAACGCCGCTGCTGCGTCATCCAGAACTTACTTTTATCAGTCTCGACCAGTGGCGTAGCCAGCTTTATTTTCCCACAGAGCTAAATATGATCCGACACCAATGAAGCTATTGGAGCTGAAATGAATTTCTCCTTAAAAATTCACATCCATACATCTCAGATTCAAATTCGGGAATCGCCTGTCTGTCGTGAAATGGAAGTGTGGGGGGATAGGGAGCAGTTAGGAGGAATGTAGGGTAGTTCGGATAAAATGATTGAATTCAGAAAGCCTGGCCTGATTTGCTCAAGCCTAAGAAACCTCACCTTTCAGGTCGGGTTCGAAGGGAGAGAGGAGAGGAAACGGGGAGCATCAAAACTATGTATAAGCGTGCGGGCTTCAGAGGATTCGACCCGAATCGTTGGGGATGATCGCGCCAGAAGGATTGCAAGCGTGTCCAGATCAACAATCTTGCTGAAGTCGCACACTGTGAGCGTGTAAGCGGAATACAGTGAGAGATCCATCATGATGATTTCTTGGACCTGGACGAGGCCAGCCTTATTGAATTTTGAAAAAATTAAGCTGAAGCAACCGGAATTCATCCTGGCTAGGCCACCTCTGTAGGCTGATGCGTTGCGTTTTCAGCCCGCGTTGAAACATACGGACGTCTGACGCTGCCTCCTGTTCTGATCTGCTCCGCTGATTTTTATGGTCTCTGTGTGGTTCTTTGCGGCAGCCCTGCCTTCGGGGCTCTCTAGTTGGTGGCAGAAGCTCGTAGCGAAAACCAACCGCATCAGAGAATCCGGAGCATGACATGACATTGCGAGGTGGTCTGTGAGTAGGGAGAGATTCCGAGACGGAATGTTCCGTCATCCCAGATATGGACCCACTGCTCCTCACAGTCAGGTTAGGGGCCCTAGGGGCTTTATCTTTGCCGTGACATTCACTAGGTCGGGCTAGAGCCAACTACACCACAACGAGTTGGAGAACTCCGAGAGCTAGGGGTCAACGGAACGAGGACTACTGGACATCCACCGGACTCGTGAGACAGGGTGCGGCTGTTCGCTGCGCGGTCAGCGTTCTTTCGACAGGAATTCGCTCATCCTCGGGCATCGCAAGCTCGGCTCTCGATTCTCCGCGATTCCATTGACGCGCATCCTCTGGGAGCGCTCTTTTTACGGCCCTAACATATTCTGCCGTCCTGACTCAGAAGCGATTCACCATTCACGGCGCACACCCACCTGGCGCCCATGCGCTGCGAACAGAGAATGCCTTGCTATCCTCGGCCCACTACGCCATTCCAGGAGAATGCCGAAATAAATTTTATCAGCGAACATGTTACTCGAGGGTGTCTCTGCGGTTGTGAGGACTTGTTGAATTCCCGGGCCAAATGGCCAAACGAACGTCTCTCACGCTTGTTCGCTCGCGCGCAATCGCTCGATGGAACATTGACGCAAGGTACGTCTTACCGGGCGTCAGCCATTGGCTTCTCCCGGAAGTCGCAGAAACGGAAGTCAGTTAATACTCATCAGTCAATGAAAAGTCAAGAGTTTTGCTTGCGACTCAAACTAACTCAAGCTTTCCAATTGCGTTTAGTACCTTACAGTCAAACTTCAGATTTGTCATTTTTTCTACAATGATTGCGAGCGAACGCGCTCCATTCTCTTCTATGAAAGACTCCGACAAAATTCCGCGTTGTGAAATTTCCGCGTTCCAGACGCCCATCCCGATGCACTGCATCTCGATTCGTTATCTTTCACATTTCGAATCATCGTTTATTGCGATTTGTCTGGTGCGACTGACTTCTCTCGATGTGCTATGGATGGACAAACATCAGACGTGGCATTGAGTGGCGCCGAGAGGAAGAGGCTTCATGATGTACGACGTGAGAGTGATGACTCAGACACGACGCCGGTTACCGACGCCCAGCTACGAAGCCAGATACCTTGTCGCAACAACAAAATTCCAGGCCAGTTTTCCGCAGCAAAAATACGGAATTGCGTGTACCGTCTGTGATCGGTTTTGGTTCGCGACCGATCTCCAAGACGCTCGCCCGATGCATGCGCCAACTTTGGAACTCGAACTCTTGGCGAATACCACCTTGTTTATTCTTTTCACCATCAACCAGAATACATACACCAGGGGTTACCAAACTCTACAGGTCCGCGCCCCACTTTTCATGAAATAGATAGGCGGCACCCCACTATGGGATGACAATCGACAGCAGATCATGCGTTCAACCGCTGACATGGATGAATTGGAGAGCACTATTTCTTCTACCAGCTTTAGACTTGTCGCGTACATATACAGGGTGGCCGACCCGAATCAAACTTCTAACCTCTCCCGCGGCACTAATCTCCCTCACTTTTTTTTTTTTGCGTTTTTGCGAGAGCGAAAACGATCCTCCCCAGAGCAGCCACTCTCTAGTCCGAGCGAACGAGTGAGCAGTGTGACTTTGCTCATCTTAACAATAAGAGATACCTGCTACGACACTCCAGATTACCGTTGTGCCCCACCGGGAAACCTCCCGCGCGCCACAGTTTGGGAACCCGAATACATACACCGTTCCGAGCTCTGACTCGCCGTTTGCCTCAGACACTGATCCAGGGGGGGGGGGGGGGGGGGGGGGGGGCCCCCCCAAAAAGGGGGGGGGGGGGGGGGGGCCCCCATAAAAAAGCAAAGGACGGGGGGGGGCCCCCCCCCCCCCAAAGGGGGGGAAAGGGGGTGGCCCCCCCCCCAAAAAAAAATGGTACTATACTACCATTGCATTAACCAGCGACCACAAACGTACTCTACGCCCTACGCCGAGCTCCACGAACTTTGGATACATTCCACGACGTACCTTACGTCTGAAAGTCTACGGTCACCGACCGAAACGCCCCCGGTTTTTTTCGATAAAGCTCAGTTGCTTGGGTTAAGCTTTTTAATTTGGAGTTTTTAGTGGGCTAGGATCAGCCGTTAGCGAGCTCGTTATGAGGAACCTCCGTGCGGACAAATTTGAGAAAATGATCAGCGACAGTGAGAGGGGACTGCGTAATAGCGTTGTGTCCGCCGTCGGTGAAGTGCACAACTGGAGGCAGATCTCTGTTTAGCGGCTGTAATGAATAGCGTTCAAAAAATGAGATGGCAGTTTTGGTCAAATTCAGTGAGTCGACTCTGACTTCCAATCATGATCTCACCTTGTGCACCTGTCTGAGATCAGCATCTGTTTTGCCGATGTAGATGTAATGATTCGCTTTATCAGGTTTCCCATTCGTTTCCCAATAATTTGACAAACTCCTCACGTTTGTCGCGTTGCGTTGTTGGAACTACGAAGTCTCTTGACCTACACGTCGCCATTCGTGGAATACCTGCGGGAAAGCACATCGTGAATTGTGGCGCTTCTTTCTCATTTTCGGGAATTTTTCGTAATCCATCCAGGTACTCCAAGAGGATACCAATATCTCGTTGCTCGCCGGGAAATTGTGTTCTGACTTACTTAGTATATCGAATTGCAATACAGGAGATTTTTTGATCCCTCGAAAACTGGGTCGTGAACTTCTTGACGCAGGCGCTCTGGTCGCCCAAATTACCATGACTAGGGCCGGGGATCTTATTTCGGCAAATATGCGTTAAATTCACGGAACTTTGCGGCTCCCACAGAAGCCCCATGGGAGTTGGCTCCGAAAATGCCGCGAAATTCGAGGGAGAATTGCGGCCCGCGAAGAAAAAACAGCCCTAATGATGACATCTGGCGTCGAATAAACGTGTCAGGGTCGGGCGCTACGCAGGCCGCATTGACTGTCGGAAACTGTTCGGAGGCCACTTTGTCGGAGCTCCGCTCTCGGTCGAGAGCAGTTATAATGTGCTCGTATTTGGAGGATGAGAGCTGAACGCGGCGACCAAAATGTGGGCACAGATGTCGTACTTTCATGCTACGGCATTCAACTCACTCTACGCTCAGAATCTGATGGAATTCCCGCGGGATGAACCTTTCGTCCGCTGAATTGTGCTCCCTGAAGTATGACCGTCAATTATCCGAAATCATCATCATAATTATCCGTGATCATAGCTGACCCTCCCTCACTGAGCGGGCTTCTGTAAACCATTCGAGGAGGTGCGACGTCACACATCGTGGAGTTCAGCGATCAATGTAGCATTCCTTCTAAGAACGACACGTTGCTCAAACTTCAAATCACTCAGACGACTGCTGTCGGGCGCGTTCACCATGGTGGCGTAAGAGAAGAGTCATTCCACTTCAGCACTCGAGGGTAGAGCAGTGTTGTACTCCCGGAAGATCTTTTCGATAATCGGGTGTTGTCTCGGCATACTGACATCGATCTCAGAAGCATCGAAGTACTTGGTCATGATGGTCTCTGCCGAGCACCTTGGCACAACTGGTTCATGGCAGTTTATCGAATCTAGCAATGTTGAACAGCGATCTGTTTCAGTCTTATTGAATATCTTCTTTGTTTCAATGTGAACGCACAATCCAGCCCGCGGTCGCTTCTCACACAGAGTTTTACGACCTACGCTCATTCAAGTAGCTTAGACGATCGGAGCGAGCCAGAACGCAGAGCCTGGTATCAGGTGTGAAGGTTCGAGTAAGCTGTTAGAAGGCAGCGTCGTAACCGTCTCCTAGCTCCTCGTACCAGCATCATAAGTCATCATTACAGTATGATTATGATTATGCTTCAGAAAATCATGATCATAATCATATCTTGAGTTTTCGTCAGCATAATCATATCTCTACTTTTTCGTTATCATACTCGTAATTAAATCATGCCTTTTTTTCGTAACCGAAATCACAATCATAACCATAATCATCTGGATGCCCAACATTGGTTCAACTGCGTTTACGACTGTGGCTATCTTCGTCTGTGGTTAGAATGTATATACTTCCCAATGCAAGCTGGTGGTATCATTCGTCTTCACCGGATGTCTGACGAGAGATAAGACAGACATACTTATTTCCTCTCTCCACAGTAGCCGGTGGCCTGCCTCACGTATCTTCTAGCAAGACTTCACAAAAGGTTCGCTTGTTTTGCCAACTGCTCGTCCAGACGTTCCTTTCAGTATCAGGATGGTTTTGGAGTCGGATTTTGCTGATGTTGTCATACCAACAGATTCGCTGCATGAGTACTTCGGACGCTTGTGGAGCCGCTACCCTGACAGAACGGCTCTTGTTGACAACCTGACCGGTGAACGTTTGAACTACGCGGATTTTCTGGCCTACGTGAAGAAGATTTCGGGCTGTCTTCAAGGAGGTGGTGTGAAAGCTCAGATGAGAGTGCAGTACTTCCTCAAAGACTCGATAACGGCTTTCTGCACCATGCAAGCGCTGAAGTTCGCGAACGCGACCATCGTCCTCTGTCGACCTCATGAGCAGATGAAAACGAGGGAATACGTTTACCAAGTGCGAGATTCGGAAGTCGAGTTTATTCTGTGCGATAGTGAAACCATTTCGCTCGTCAGCGAAACGTTCAAGGAGTTCCCCGATGTAGCAAACACCAAGGTCATCTTTTTCGGCGATCGCGCGAACCTAGAACCTTACTCCTCGAATCTCGACGTTGTTTTGTTCGAGGATCTTCTCAAAACCGATTCCGTTTGGTCGGCACCTGAATGTGGGAGCGCGGCGGATGACATTGCGATCATCACTTACACCTCGGGCACGACGGGCAAGCCCAAGGGTGCTGTACATCCGGTGAAAAGTCTCACCGGCCAATCTGAGATGATGTGCCGAAGACCAAAAACCATCCAGGACGGTGATGTTTATCTTGTGGCGACATCTTTGTTCTACGCCTTCGAAGTCACTTTATCTGAAATTACTCTGAACGTTGGCGGCACGGTGGTCCTAGCGAGGACGGATGTGAAGCTTAATTTCCCAGAAATCGTCGAACGCAATCAAGTGACGGTCGTTGTCATCTTGGAAGTTTCTGGCCGCGCGATCATGGCGACCGCGCCGAAATTTCCACGATACAAGGACCAGATGAAATCGCTGCGCTTCATGATGTTCGTCGGATCCGTTTTGCAGCCGAGATTCGCGAAACTCATGTCAGATTTCTTCAGCCCGTGTGAGTTCTCGAACAACTACGGAATGACAGAGAATTTCGCGATCTCGTTCACTGAAAACAGTCGAGATATGGCCTGCAGTTCCGGCCGACCGCTTCCGAATATCAAGGTTAAAGTTGTCGATATGAGCACTCGGGAGGAAGTTCCAGATGGAACCGTGGGTGAAATTATGCTGAAGAGCGATACGCTAATGCTCGGCTACCTGAACGAAACCGAAGAGTCTAGGATCATCGAGGCCGATGGCTGGATGAAAACCGGAGACTTGGGCTACATCGGCGCCGACGACAGATCCATTCATTTGGTGGATCGATGCAAGCAGATCATCATTTGCATGGACGATACGCTCTCTCCCGGTGAACTCGAGGAGATCCTCAGAGAGCACGAAGCTGTGGAACAGGCGGTGGTCATCGGAACGCCTCATGAAGAATACGTGGAGGTCCCCACGGCGCTCGTCACGGTTCGAGCCGGCTTCGACGCAAACGCGGCTCTCGCGGAAGAGCTGAAAGGAAGAGTTCGGAAGCTCACATCGATCTACAAGCACCTCTACGGAGGTGTGTACTTCTGCTCGTGGGACCAGGTGCCGAAGACTGGAAACGGCAAAATTTCCCGTCTGTCGTTGAGAGATAAGTTCTTGAAGGGCGAGGTGATCTGTTCCAAGTCATAAATAAAAATTCTCTCCACTTCGAATACATAACCAGCTTTCTCCCGCATCCGTGATGCGCGTCGGGATCTCATCTAGCTGAGGGAAACCAGCTTTGAAGCATTCTCATCACTCGACCCCACGATCTATGCAATATTATGCGCAAATTCTAATTTCATGCAATTTGGTCACTGAAGTACCGAAATATGCATTTTAAACGTTTTGCACGAATGCACAAGCTCTATTCATAATATACAACACCTCGAGTGATCGAGGGCCAAACTCCGCATCCGAGAATTCGGAGCTTGACTTGACATCGCAGGCTAGTCTGTGAGGAGGAAGAGATTCCGAGACGGACTGTTCCGTCATTTCAAACATAAGCTCGCTGCTTCATACATTCAGTTTATGGGCCCTACGGCCTTGATCTTTGCTGTGACATTCACTGAATTGGGATACAACCAACTACGGGTGTACTAGGCGAGATTCGTTTCCGCGTTTGGGGTATCGTGCTGGCGGAGTACAACGAGTTCAGGAACTCCGAGAGCTCGCGGTCAGCGGATTGAGAACCACTGGACACTGGAAATCCATCAGCGTTCACTATACGGCCCCGGGATATTCTGCCGCTCGTCCTCAGAACCGATTTGCCATGAATATCACGGCGCACGATCCCCCCTGGCTCTCATGAGCTGCGAACAGAGAATGATCGGCCCACCACGCCACCAGTCCGAAATCCGGGAGAATGCCGAAACGAATTTCATCAGTCAACAAGCATCTCGAGGGTCTCTCTACTGATGTAAGAGCGTGCCGGATTTTCGTCACCATCCTGTTGCATGTCAGTCCTGGGTTTGCCTTGGGTCAAATAAACGTCTCTCGAGCCTGTTCGCTCGATGGAACAAACACCAATTTTTTCAATGAAGCTCCGTGGCTTGGATAAAGCTTTTTATTTTGAAGTTCTTAGTGGGCTAGGCTCAGCCGTTAACGAGCTTGTTATGAGGAACCTGCGTGCGGACAAATCTGAGAATATGGTCAGCGACAGTGAGCGGGAACTGCGTGATAACGTTGTGTCCCCCGTCAATGAAGTGTACAACTGGAGGAAGATTCGTGTTCAGGGGCTGAAATGAATAGCGTTCAAAAGTGACTAGGAGAGCGGTTTTTTTAGGATTCTCCGTCAAATCCAGTGAGTCGACTCTATATTCTAACCTTGTGCACCTGTCTGAGATCAGCATCTGTTTTGCCGTTGTAGACGTAATGATTCGCTTTGTCGGGGTTCCCCAATACTTTGACGAACTCCTCACTGATTCTTTTTGGAACTACGAAGTCTCTCGAACTATACATCGCCATACGCGGAATACCTGCGGAAAGCCACATCAGTAATCCTGCTCAATCTTGTATGTGGGGATTTTTCGCCATTGATACCCACCTCTTCTACTCAAGTCTGCCATCCATCCAGGTATTCCACCAGGGAACCAATACCTCGTGGCATATGCAGTCGCCAAAGATGTCGCAGCCTCGAGCGCACTCATTTTCTTCAGACCTAAGCTCAACGTGACCATCTTGTAGGCCGGTATGATGAGCCTCCGGAAACCGGGGATGTGGAGTGGTGCGAGAAGTTTTGGATGGAGCCACGTAGGTTGGTATGCTCTTTGGAGAATTGTGTTCTGATTTAGTATAGGGGCCTGCATTACAGGGGATTTTAGTTCGGATTCAGATCCTGACTTCCTGACGCAAGTGTGTGGTCGCCCAAATCGCGATGACGCATGGCGTCGAATAAAGATGTCAGGGTCGGACGCTACGCAGGCCGCCTTGACTGTCGGGAACTGTGGAAGGGCCTTTTTGTCGGAGCTCCGCTTTCGATCGAGAGCAGTTAAAACGGGCTCGCATTCCGAGGATGGAAACTGAACGCGGCGACCAGGAAGAGGGCACAGATGTCGTACATTGATGATACGGCATTCAACTCACTCTACGCTCGGAATCCGATTAAATTCCCGCAAAATGAACATCTCGTCCGCTGAATTGTGCTTCCCGAAGTATAACCATCAATTCCTCTATTCCGATTGGCAACCCAATCAACGAAGCAAAGTTTCAGAATTCAGGTATCGCAGTCGAGATTGTCGAAGAACGCAATAGACAGTGCACGCAGAGTTACGTACGGGATTAACATGTGAGTTGTGGAGCAAAGCAAAGCAATCGACCTGATGCGAATGTTCTTCTGCTTCGCAGTCATGAGCAAGGCAGGCTGGCTCCCTGGAAACATACAGCATAGATTACAGGGCTTATTATACCGGGGTAAGAAGTATTTGGAAATATTAGAGCAGGTGAGGTTCGAGATTCGCCTCTATTCTTGCCATGGTGGAACTCACCGGCTGAATGCGCGAGTATGAGATCAACTTCAGAGATACCCAACTTCTGCAGCAGCGCTTCTACCATTTCCACCTTCTCTTCCGCGCTGTGGTAGAATTCTCCCGTTCGAATAGTGTAAGAAACGTCTGGAACATGATTTGGATTCAAGTCTGGGCGACTTTCGGATTGACAAGAGAATTTTACATTCCTCAGCGAGTTATCAAACGTACCTGGGAACGACGGAACTATGAAGTCGGCTCCACATAGCTTGTTCATGGTGTCTCCAAGGGTGCGGAAATGTTCGGCATTTCCCGGACTTCCGTGGAATGCGAGAACTGTCAGTTTTCCGCTCCGCTTTGGTGATCTGAGATACTCGATATGCATTCTCAAGTCAGGTTTCTTAGGCTTCGGCAAATGAGGTTTGAGGTTTGAGTTGGTCCAGCTTTTGTAGAGGTCGCCACAACAACGGATCTGCGAGTAACACGCGCCCGATTGAGCCTTGGGCGACTTCGAAGGAAGTCCAACCGCCATGGGCTGCACCAAAAGAGAAGAACATCTACTGACCTCTGTTCCGTCTCGCACGAGCGTCGAAACAAATTTTCGATCCACCATGCATCTCGAAAAAGTTCTCACGAGATGGCTGGGGACCATTGGAACGGTCCAAAGAAGACAATCGTCACAATTAGATGCGGTGTTGAAGTTTTGATCTGATTGAGTCAAGCGCGCGATGACTCGATGTGTTTCAGATTGTCCTTGCTGTCAGAGGAAAAATTGCGTATTCACCAAGCTGCCCAATGGATTGGGAGAGCTTCGACCAATAAAGAGCACATGTTCAACGATTATCTCGGCAATTCTTAGAGAGGAGACTGGCACAATGTGCAACATCTACTGAGCTTTCCGAGCTTCGTGTATCGGCCGCTCAGAATCGAATGATTTGAGGTTGATTCGCGAGGGTCGAGCTCGGAGATAAGTATCCCCCATTGGGTCACTGATTGTTAGATGGTAAAGCGGTTATGCCAATGTCATTATGGTTTCTACTCTGAAATCCGGCGTACACGGGACCTTCCGTTCCCCACACTTCGTCCCCATAGAGTCCCTCGCGAAAGCCTCTCCTCTGATACGTTCCCTACACGCAAGATTTTGGGGCAGATGTTCAATCGTCGCTTGAGTCGTTGTTCACCGCAAGAACACAAGGAAGGATTGACAAAGCGTTGCGTGGAATTAGACTCGAGATTACGCGTTCGATGAGAGCCGACTTCATAAATCACCTCGAAACGTTGAGTCAGACACATATCCGTATGGGACGATATACGCACGGTGCTAGACACTCTGGAGTTTAGATGGACATACCGCAGGCTCGGAGGTTTTTGGATGCACAGAAGGAGGAGACCCAGCTCGGTAGTAACGGAGGGTCCTCCACGTCACTTCGTGGTTTATTTTTGTAGCTTCACACAGTCTCGCTTAGGATGGAACATATTCCGAGCGGTCGGCATGTGCTCTCATTAGCGGGCCTTCGAATCTTTCGGATATTTTTCGCGCGGACATAGGCCATTGGGACATATAGAAAATGTCTGGCCGGGCAAGGCCTCATCCGGTAAATTGGATGCCCTAGCAGAGATTCGTCGCGTAACGGGCCCGTAATGGCCGTCACAACCCTCGCGGTCACACCAACCGAACGTGGCCTGACGTGCGCCAAAAATTCTCGAGATGAGTTGACGTCAGAGACGACTCCCGATTGCGGCTGGGACGAAGCTGACCTCGCGACCATCGATCTCGATATGATAGAAGAACGGGGACTTCTGTTGAATCTCATAACACCTACCCGACGCACAACGATCCCACACGAAGAATCGACAGGACTAAAAGATTTTATTGTTAGAATCCT
This sequence comes from Neoseiulus californicus, assembly GCA_028455905.1. Lineage (NCBI taxonomy): Eukaryota > Metazoa > Arthropoda > Arachnida > Mesostigmata > Phytoseiidae > Neoseiulus > Neoseiulus californicus. The sequence goes on along the minus strand of JAMQGS010000002.1, from coordinate 3,331,853 downwards.
CTCCCAAGTCCACCGGATGTTCCAGGCGGAGTCAAGGCCGACAGGAGGGTACAAGAGTGAAAAAAGCGAAAAGTCACGTCGATCATCTGACAGGTCTGCGTCAGCATTTTAGAATCGGCGGCGCTCTCTAGCTGTGAGGGAAATCATTCGGGAAAGCTGAAGCTTCCGACATACCGGACTGGCTGGTTCCCTCTTCCTGAAAATGTATATAGTTTCATGTTCAACGACGTGCATCCTTGGGCTCAGATACCCCTTTCCCCCAACATGATAATGAACCATGGTTGTCGCGCCCTCTACGGGTGAAAGGTAATTAGTGTGAAGTGTGCTCTGTAGGTTCCTGTACGCAAGGCTCCTGCTCTTGCTAACGCTAACAGCGCACTGCCTCGCAAATCATCGTACTTCACTTCTTTGGATCCTCTTATAACCTTGTAGTTTCTATACCTCGCTAGGGATGTCTCCATTCCCATCTCCTTTTCCCCACATGTCGTCCACGGTAAAGCTTATCTGTTTCCGGATGTCCTTGTCGCATTTTTTGAGAGGATGATGTCCGGCTAGACAGAACTTGTCCAGCTTTCCTATCGATTGTTATGAATAATGAGAATGACTGCACATGGCCAGCTGTCGGAACACTATTCCCTTGGCGATAAATGAGTTCAATCGATTTTCATGCTTGAATATACATTTATTATCATTCGTTATAATCATTTAGTTCTGCCCTCAGATTTATACCATGATGTAGTGTTCCTCTCATTTGGTGTAATTACAGTTGAGAAGGTATTCGTAGGTCTTCCATACAGTCCGTCTTATTCCTATAACGATGCTAATTGCGTTGCTAAGAGTAACCATAAGAGCTCCGAAAATAATCATGGCAATATAGGAGTCGGAAATGGGTCAAGGTATACTGGTCTCAACGTTCTTTCACCCTCAATCTTACAATAATTAGCCTAGCGAGACTTTGGAGAGGAAATATGATCTGTGTCGGTAACCTTGAATCGACTTCGACAAAGTGGCCGATGAGCTCAACAATAATCTTCGTAAACTGAAGAAAACCTGATCACGTCTCTATCCCATGCACTCGTTGACAGAACAGAAAGAGTGAGTCAGAACTCCCTGCAGCTCTCGAGAAATTCTACAGAAGAGCGATGACAAAGTATTGAGACACTACACATCAGGGAGAAATTGATTAACAACAGCGAACGCTCTTATTTGATTGTTGATAGGTGGATTACAGTCTGGATACCTGATTGAATTTATGATTGAAGGATTAGCTATCTGTCAATCAATCTGACGCATGGGCAAGCCTTCTTCCGTGGGATAGAATCGATGCGAGAGAGATTGTTGAGAGAACGGAATAGTTCTCACTGGCTCCGTTTCGTTACCTAAGACCGCAATAATTTGAAACAGCCGAGCCAAAGTCTTGCGGCATCCATCTTCTACTTGTTTCGCGTCACCTATTGATTTGCTCGAGTGAGTACCCGGTCAATCTCACACAGAGAGGGAGAGAGAGGCCATCGTTTCTCTCCTCGTCGGTGTCTCCTCCAATTATTCATATGTTCAGTATTTATATATTCTTATATAGACTATGATAACAAAATATAAGTGTTCTCATATTACCACAGTCACGGATCGACGGGACATGAAAGAAAGCTCACGGCTAGTGACCGTCGGTCGGCATTGCGTTGCACCGCTAGGGAGATTAGTAGTGTGACATGACATCGTGGCGCACCACATATTCACGGATGTTTGGGTTCAATATCATTATCATTTTTATTTCTCCTTCGTTTTGCCACGAGGTCTCAATGGATTACATTCACTGGTCGTTCACATCATAAGTTGTCTCTCCATGAAGCAATCGCACCAAATTCGTTCTGTATATATTTATATGTATATATATTCATCCATATATATAATATCTTTCATCTTCAATCGTCGTATGTATATTTCCATAGTCTTCGATTGTATATATATATATATATTTATATAGAATCGTTTTTAGAATTTTTCCATGTAGTAACTCCATGCTCTGTTATAGTTCTTTTTTTTTGTCGCGATACATTCATTTATCAGTCCGATCTGATCCTACCCATAACGCATCGACCTTCATCGAACTTTCCAGCTCTTGAAAATGGACAAAAACGAATCGACGCTTAGGTGGATGATCTCTAACCAAAGCCATGGACCTACGCCCGACCACCGAAGTGATAACAAGCAGCTAATGGTTGAAACGAGCGGACATATTGAATGTGGGACCCTTCGAAATACACCGAGTGATCTCGACCAGCGGTGAGCTTGATTCTGACGTCGTCTCACAGCTCGTCGTGAAATACTTCACAAATTCAGCACATCGTCGTCGCCGTCAGTCAGTCAGTCTAAGCTTATAGTACTACAATTTCTAAAGTAACTCATATCTGACTGCGCTGAGTGGCGTGTCATTACCGGAATAGTCATCAGTTGTCATCAGTTTTCCTCATTATTCACTAAAAAGGAGAACGACACGGGCACCGTAGCAGTCAAGAAAAACTTGAGTCGCCGAACAACATTATCGGTATTGAAACTCAATAAATTGCAACTGTCTACATATAAATACGTGTTTTTTTTCGTAAGTTTTTCTTTGCATCTCTTACTTCAAATCTTTAGGGTTGTGGAAATCCGCAAGAAAAAACAAAAAGATAGATCCTCATGGATTCGATGGTTCATTCTAGAAACGAGTGGTTTCAAACCCGTAGTTATCCATCTGATGAGTCTCTTTTGAGGTACACCTATCGCTTTCTCGCGTTGCAGCTCCTGGAATTTTCTCGCGTCCACATGGCATCGATGCATATCGATTTTACAGCTTCCGTACCGACGTGGCGCCTCGAGTTTTCTGACTTGATCGCGGCACGAACCGCGCACAGCCCTCTCGCAAATTCGCAATGGCATCGCAGTTTGAAAGGGTTCGCCGCTGTCACGCCAGATTCTCGAAGTTTGCGCCACCCATTGTGCACTATTTCCCATCTTCGTTCCTGTTCAGCTCGCTCAACCTGCAGATACGGTTCGGAATTCGAGAGCTGTCAAGTTCTCGGAAATCCCAATACGGCATCCGACAAACTCACGAGCTCTTTTTCGAAGCATTAGGATAATCTCTGGCAGACTCTCACGAAATTCCCGCGGCCTCATGATTCGAATTTCTACTGCTGAATCAGTTGAGAATTATATTCGACACATTAGTCTTGCCTAAAAATATTTTGTTGACATTATTCATGACTGGACTGGTTACTCATTCGCTTCCATTTGATCAATTGCTTGAAAACATCATTGCGGTTCGTTACGTTGTTGCACGGAGATCCATTGCACTTCTCTTCTGAACACAGTTCGTAACTAGCATGACACCTTATGTCTGACTCGTATAATTGATTGTTGTCGTCTCAATGGAAATCAAGCAGGATACTCGTCCAATTTCCTGCACACGGAGTTCCATTCTTCTGGACAGCTAATCTCCTTCGAGGGCTCGCTCGCCGATTACGTCCTCCTCAACTGGCACAACATTTTATTTCTAATAACAGTCATTTTCGTGTCGCGACGCTTCCAGGAGTGATGATGGCACGTGGCCATCGATGTATCGTCGAATCTATCCCGCACCTCACAGACGCGGTGGTGGAGATGGTCGGCGCCTCATCCGGATGAACGCGTTGTGATGCAGCACTGTTGATCCGTTTTCCTTTCTTCTCTCTGTTCGCAGTCTCTAACTAGACACGTTGACGAACTTTTCGAGCAAGCAAGCGACCAAGAATGCGGCCACTGCGAAACCCGCCAGGAGGATGAATGCCCAGTGATGATCACCGAGCTGGCCACCTGTTTTTTGGGTCGGCTCAGATCCGGTGAGAGCTGGCCTCAGGCTGTGGAGTTCGAAAAACATCCTTTAGTCCACCGATATGGGATCGAATCAAGGATCTGGATCTCAGGGAACAGAAAACCGGAATCAGACAGAAACAGAAACGATTTTTTTCTTCTGGACAAGCTCACCTGTTACGCCTAGCCGGCTGCTGTGTTGAAAGTGAAACCGTTGGCTCGGCAACAACCTGTGGCTTCACAGATTGCTTCTGCACCCCTCTGGCTTTCTTCGAAAGAGGAACAAGGAGGCTGTAGGGACTCTTGATATTGTTGTCGACGTCGACGAGACGCAGCTGGGCGAGTCGCACGAAGCGGGGCTCGCCCGAGCCACCCAGTGAGGAAATCCTCGTGCGTTCCTCGGAACCTCTGTATATCTCGGTCCACGAGATTTTGTCTTCGCCCGGGAAAGCGCACTCGCCCATTTCTAGCACGAACAAGCAAGGCTCAGAGAACTTCCACAGTGAGGTGGCGGCGCTCCAGTCGACAACGAATTCTCCTTCGTGAGCACCGCGCTCAATCTTCGGCGCAGGTGGAGCGCTCGGAGGCGCGAAACAGGTGGCAAATGAAACCAACGGAGACCACTCTCCTTCCGAGTGAAGGTTCGAAGCGCGTATCCGAAATGCATAATTCGAGTTCTCCTTCAATCGAGTGACCTTGTACGACGTCACCGGACCTTGGTAGAGTAGGTTCACTCTGCAAATCCAAACAAAAAGAACAACGATAAATATAGCCGTGCGTAAAATAGAAGTGAGAAATCCGAGTGCTCAATAGGAAAACAGGTCATTCCAACTCACCCGTTTCCGGCAACCATTTCTAGAGAATACTGAATGAATTTGTGATCCTTTGGGTCTCTGTCTTTCTGACTCTTGTGAGGACTTCGTGACGCTTCCTCGGTTCTCCAACCAAGCTTCAAGAAGTTGTGCCCGACGATCGAACACTCAAGCGACGGAGGACTCGGTGGCTCGGGATGCGTCGTGACCTTGAGGCTCGATCCAGCGATACCTGGACCAACACGATTGACAGCCCTCACTCGAATTCGATAATTCGTTTCGGGCTCCAGCGGAGTGACTAGGAAACAGAGTTCATTTTCACGTTCATCGTCTTCATCATCATCGTCGTCGTCGTCATCATCGTCGCGTCGTCGATACGATTCCAGTTCTTTCGTCAAGGTGAAAGATGCGGAATTTTTGTTTGTTGAGACGTCGATGAAGTACTTTTCGATTGGGGCGCCACCGTCATTCGAAGGTGCGGACCATTGGATCTCAGCGGAATTGTGACTCAACCGAATCAGCGACGCTTGGCCGACGGCTCCGGGAGTTGAAGCAGGTGTTGAGCAGCTGAACACGGGTGACCACGGCGACGTGCCAACATTGTTGGTCGCTGCGACGCGGAAACTTTGCGCCGTGTTCGGACTAAGGCTCTTGAGTTCTAGGCAAGTGTCTTCGCCGCGATAAATTTCACTGAAAGAATACTTCTCCGGGCGCAAGCTGTACTCGGTAGCGTCCACCACACCTCCGTAATGCTCGACGATGTAGCTGAAAGTCAAGCGACATTATTATCAACTGGACGCTAGTGAAGTGGGGCCGAGGGACATGAGTTTTTTTCTCTTTCTTAACACATTTTCGTTGAAACTCAGTTGCGAGCATCGTTTCAAACCATAATGGGCCGGAACCGTGGAATTTGACTGAGGTCGGCTTACCAAGTGACATCGGAGCCGCCGTCGTTCGCCGGCGGTTCCCAATTAACGACAACGTTTCCAGCGGAATTGACGTCGGCACGAGCATTGAGGACGCCGGCAGGACTCCCGGGTCCGCTTTCTGCCACAAGAATCTCTGACCAAGGCCCAGGTCCCGCCGAGTTGAAAGCTCGGACCTTGAATCTGTATCGTGTTCCAGGCAGGAGACCGACGACTTGCGATTCTTTCTCGTTGCCCTTATAGCCGATCATCCACGAATCGCTGCTTTCGAGACTTGAGTCTTCGGGTTGAATCGATCCGGAGTCGCGTCGCAGCGATCGCTCCGGCGAGGGCGAAGGCGTGGGCTCTTCGGACTCTGTAAGCAAAGGTTACCCTCAATAAAATTGATCGTCTGGCGACTACAGGGCGTCGATTTCAGAAATTCGAGATCAGAAATCGGAACCGAAGCTCGAGCCCCTACCTTTACGGCCGTCGTGCTTGCTGAGTTTGAGCTCGTATTGATATACCGCACCCCCACCGTCGTTCTCAGGAATCGACCACCGGATTCTCATCCAGTGAGCTTTCGGCTTCCCCACCAGAATCGGTTTGCCACACTGACCCGGACATTCACATGGCGTACAAACACAGCTAGGCTCAGAGTATTGGCTGTTGCCCGCCTCGTTTCGACACAACACCCGGAAGCGGTAGGTGCTCCCGGGCTCGAGTCCGCCAACGAGCGTTTTGTTCTCGGGACCAGTGTAGACGACTTGGAACTCGGACGGTGGCTGTGTACCCTGTTGATTTTTGGCGACCATGCACATCTCTAGATTGTAGCCCTGGATCGGCGATCCTCCCGAGTCGCTAGGAGGAGACCACATGAGGAGACACTGGCGCGGGGTGACCTTGCTAACTGCCGATGGCCGTCCTGGCTTTCCTGGCGCCTCGGCTCGAGTTTCAAACTGAATCGTCGGACTGAACGGCGAGGTTCCGTCTTCGTTTTGAGCGTTGAGCTTGAACGTGTACTTCGAGCTTCGGCACAAATCCGTCGCCGAATACTGCGATTCTTGGCCGTTGTAAATGGCCACGAATCCATGCGGAGCCCCATCCTGCATCATGTACAGCCCGTAGGTTTCGTTGTTCCTCGCGTCCCATTTTAGTTCGATGAAATCACTACCGAACCTGACCAGCCTGGGGGCCTCGGGACGCGGAGGGGCGGCTCCGCACGTGGAAAATGCTATGGCTTGCGAGAACTCCGACGCGCCGACCGAGTTGACGGCACCCAAACGGAATTGGTAGAACGTGTTTTGTTGAAGACGAGACACCTTGAACGACTTGTTGGGTCCGCGGTAGACTTCGTTAAGCTCCTGCGCATCTTGCGATAGCTCTTGACTCTCGGGAACCTCTGCCATCATGAGAACGTACTCGGTGATCTTGGCCCCGTTGTCTGCCGTAGCCAGCCATTTCAGCTCGAGGGCACTCTTGGTCCGAGCGACCAGTTTTGGAGGCTGAGGCGTGTTTGGCTCACATTTCAACGTTTCGAACAGACACGGAGTCGAAGGAGTGCCTTTGATCTGTATCACACATGAAAGAAAAAACTTTATTGAAAACCCGTTCCGGGAGCTTTTCACCGGGAGACTGAAGTTGGTAAGTCGGATTTCACGAAGAAGGGACAGGAGCGAATCAGTGATTGATTTCCGCAACTCACCTTGTCCGACACTGCTTGAACCGCAACCTGGTATTCGGTAGCTGGATTGAGTCCGTCAAGGCGGTACTCTCGGACTTTCCCCACGGCAACCTGACGAACACGTTCGCGAACCCCGCTGTTTTTCTCTCCAGGTGCCAACGACACGTAAAGCTCGTATGACAACTCAGCTGGAAGTGACGTAGCCGCCGTTAGGCTTCAAGAAAGTCCGTATTGCCGTCGTCGTCGTCGTCGGCGACATCGATTCACAACCACTCTAGGCCCACTCCCCACTGAGCGGTGTCAACGAGCTCAAGTTCAAGGTGATCACCCCACAACCTCCGAAACATTCTCGGAGTCAGTGAAGAAATGCCAATCTCATCCGAAGCCGGACAAGCACGGATTGAAAAGGATGAAGTGGTGATCAACAATTCGTCCAGAATGAGAAAATTGAATGAACTCACGAATCACGGCGTTGACGTCAATCGCGGTGAAGTCGTACTGACCCATACGGCTCCCTGTGGGGTCAGGTGCCTTCCAGGTCAACAGAGCACTTCGCGCATGAACGTCCGATGCAACGGGAGGCGTAACACACGTCAACAGTTCACGGAGCTCCATTTCTGTAAAGCCCAACTCTGATTGTTGTTTTTTGTCGGTAAAATGGCGCACTCGACCTCCATCATGTCGACATAGGGGCAGTCGAAACGAGAAAACTTCAGAATCAACTCACCGCGCGGATTGTTCCGTCTCAGAGATCCATTGCTGTCCTGAGAGTCATCACTTGCGCCTCCGGCATTGTGACCATGCGCTCCATTCAATCCCTGATGCTGTTGCTGCTGCTGGCCTTGTCGAGTTTTACCGAGCTTGCTTCGAGCGTCTTTATCGCCGCTGCCGGTCAATATCACAGTGTTTGGCATTACAGTATTCTGATTGCAATCCGTCGAATGTCTCCCATTATTGTTGTTGTGGTTGGCGTGGTTGTTGTTATTGTTGTTCGGGCTGTATACGTGGTTTGAACTGTAGACATTGTCGCCGTTGCATTTGCTGTTTTCGTCCTTATTCGATGGCCGCGAGTAACCGTTGCCACCGGGACAAGTTCGAGAATCTAGTTTTTTGCGGAGTTTCTGCAATGGAATCAAGATCACATAAGACACCGTCTCCGGAATACTCGAAATACAAGGTACTGATATGAGGTCTCCCTCGAGTTCTTAGGTAAATTCAAGTTGTTGGACCTCTCAAAAGAAACGGAAACGTGTAATGACTCACCACATACTGCCGGTGGCTTCGCTCGTCTCCGAAAGTGACAGGCTGTCGAGGGTAGCCCCCGCCTTGCCTAGGACCCCTGTAGTTTTGTTCTTCGTTGTGTGAACTCGCATCGATCCGCATGCGATCCCGTCCTCCTAGTTGGCCGTTCATTATGCCGTCCTGCAATCAAACGAAGCGAAGACATGTCTGAGTTTGTGAACCAAAATCACCCAAAGTACACTACATTCGGCTGAACTGGAAAGATGGAAGCAGATAACTGGAAAGCGTAAACTGGAAACTTCGGCAAAGTTGGAGCCCAAATGCAAGAACTGTGCCGCCAGTAAACAGAGGCGATTCAGGTTCCACCTCAAGTTTCAATCCTATGTATTCCCGTAAGACCTCGCTGTCCGATCCGAAGTGTGATAAACAGGTGAATTGGCAAAGGGATCTCCAGACTCAGCCGACAGCTTGGCCCGTTGACAGTTGTGACTCACTATCAGTACCGTGCAGGAATTATCAAATCACCACACAATACAACAATGCAGTCTGAACCGCACAATTGTTTCCAAATGCTGACTTTAGATTTGAAGTCGGAGATAAGGCCGCTGCCCGTATCGAAGTCGGCGATTTGCAAGGCGAACTGAGACCAATCCGACGGCTGAGTTTCGAACCGTACTCATGAGCACGTCCAACTTTCAAAACGATGACGCAAAAATCCGACGAGGATCTCCTTTCTCGTTCAGAGACCTGAGGGGCTATTGCGAACATGGGCTTCCAACCGCGATTCCCTGTCGGCCTGTGTTGAGCGGGACCATCGAAAGAATTTCAGCGAAGTACACAGAAGACTGAGCAGCCGTTGAGCCGAACCAACTCCAAAGCACCAGCACATGAGCCGTAAAATTTCGCATGACGTTTAAATCGAGACAGCGTTTTGAAGCGAAAATCCCAGAATTTTCTGGAGTTTTGGAATTGATTTCGACCTGAATGGAATTCTGTGGGCGTCCGCATGACTCATTGACTCGGTACACATGGACGTTAATGCACCCTGTCACGTTTGGATCATTCCCCTCCGACTCAATACTCTATGTTCGTTCAACGTTGCTCCAAGTCTCGGCTCCAACTCTGTGCCCGCCGCGATCGCACCGTTATTGCAACAAAAATTGGCAGAGATTCCGTGAATTTCTAAGGCGAAAGATTCGACGTCGCGCCAGGGTCGATGGCAAGCTTTCAAACAGGGATCATCGAGGCGATCTCCTTTCTGATACGTTTTTCATTCTTCCGACAGTACCGCTGGAACAGTCCTCAACTTTTCCTTGACTAGCGGACCCCAATAAAATCTGACGCCTCTTCCTTCCCGGAACGCATTTGACACATTTCCATGGCCGAAGCGGTACGCAGATGGCGTTCCACAAACCATTCTGAGAAATCGATCGGTTAGAAAAATAAAGAAACGGCTATACTCGTCCTTCGCATCGCGGTAGTTTCCGGAATGAATTACAACAACCAGAAAAAAAACACGACAACGTTATCACGCAGGTAGACCACCACGGAGAATCCGAGAACGAGACAGAATGTTCCAGAATCGCTTCCTGCTGAGAAAATCAAAGCCGGCTTGGGATGAATTTCACAAGTGTTTGTGTTGTAAAGCATCCAAGTTCGGACCACAGGTTCGCTCGATTCCGCTCTAGATTTCGTCCCTGCGGAGCATCTCGGGCGGCAAACTTCCGCGGAAAATAACCACTCACTCGGAAATTGTCCTCTTATCCTCCCAAGCGGGAGGGTGGAAAGGAACTGGAAGATGAAACTCAGAGCAAATCACCTTTCGGGATCTAACAAGCACTGATTCTCAAGGTTTCAAGATAACGATCCCTCCTGATTTCACTGATGACGTGGATTACTAACAGATGTTTTCACGTGAATCCTGCGGGTGTGAGAAGTTGGGCCACGACGGCGCTCATTCCGTCCCTAGAAAGTCGACTCAACTGTTTCTCAACAGGTCCCGCGTGCACTAACTCGCGAACAGTCGGTCGTCAAACACACATTGTCTCAAACAGAATGACAGCTGGACGGCTTTGGAGCGAATTTCTCACTTCTAAATCCTCCTCTACTCGGGATGATGACGAAATTAGAGCTCAGCAAAACTTTGAGCCCAGAGCTTCTACAGAGGCAGCTTAAAACGCGTTCGGTACCAACAACCGTTTACGGAGTTACGCTAAAGAAAGACAAACACTACAGCATGAAGCTATTTTCGCAAACTCAGCTCTAGGTATTGAGCCTTTGCAAACGATCCAACCGAATCGTTCCATCATATTCCCCGATATCGAAGACACGTGTTGCTGTGCTCCCAGAAAACTCCCATAAATCCCAGGATTAGGCCATCGGGGAAGCCGAGCAGCAAACCGATGAAGCAGGGAATGGCTACAGACAAGGCGGAACAGCCTTCCGGGACAAGGGAACGAGTTCGGGACCAGTTGGGATCTTGCGAATTCATCTGCGCCCCGCCTGAAGTCGTCCTAGTTTGGCATTTCCCCCTTATCCGAAGGGAAAGACTTTTGAACAAAGAATTCAGAACAGATAATTGAGTGAAACACCCGCAAAAATCGCTGTCAGAACCTGCGGCCAAGCTTCAAGACACTCTGACAAACTTTCTTTGGAGAGAACGAGAAACGCGCGTCCGTGATTGACCTCCAGTTAACTCACCTGTTGCTGGGTTATGATGGTGTCCGTCTGCTGTTGCCTCCTGTGGGGGGGCGGTGGGGCCTGACCCACCAGTGAGCCATGGTGGTGGTGATGGTGATGATGATGGTGATTTCCATCGCTGCTATTATTCCAGCGATGGCTATTGTCAGAAACAGCTGATTGTTGCTGCTGTACTTGTTGTTGTTGCTGCTGCTGTTGTTGTTGTTGCACCTGGACAACTTGTTGCGGCTGGGACTGCTGCTGCGAGGATTGTTGCTGCTGAGAAGTTACCGGTGTGGATTTTTGTAGAGGCGGTATCGATTGCTGTTGTTGTTGTTGTTGAGGCTGTAGTTGTTGAGGCGTTGGCGCTTGATGCTGCGTAGCTGAGGCGGGGGCGACGTGTTGAGAGCTTTGAGAGTTGTCCAAACACGTCGCTGACCCGGGCGCATTCCCAGCCAGAGCAGGACTTGCCTGGAACCAAAACCACGAACTCATAAAGCATTACGCATTGCACAGTCTTTGGCTCAAATGCGGAGGTTCACGATAATGCTTCTAGGAGGGCACCGAGAGAATGCGATCGGACTTATGATGAATATTTTTCGGAGATTACGACGATCCCGTTCACGTAATTTGTACTATAGTCCCGGACATCCTGAACCGATTCAGACTTCTAGTCAGCTGCAGCGCACAAAGGATCCCCTTACTCCAATCCTCCTTTCGACTGACCCGTTCGAAAAACCCGTCGTTTCTTGTCAACGCTTTTGAAGTTGTCAAAGGCAGCGAACTTTGTTGAAGAGGATCATTCTCATGTCCGGGAAAGTATGAGCAGCCTTCATACAGCATCGTCGACCTGTGTTTCGAGCGAGCGAACCCTCGAACATCGAGTCACTCGGGAACTCTGAGGAGCAAAAGGTCATTCAGCTTCCACCCACGCGGCCGATCGATCGATTGGCCGTTCACGTGGGAAGCCTGGAATCGCGTCTCGCTGTCCGGAGATTCGCCGTGAACGGTGGTTCTCGGAGTAGAGGGAATTCAACAGCTGACCTTTCTGGTCCCGACTGACTCGAGTATTGGTTTGGTTGAGGCCTCCGCAATGACGTGCACGTAACTTAGTGGAATAAGAAGAAACGCGGATCCAGGAAAAACAATGAACACGATTCACTTTGCTCGAGAAACAAGGTGCCGCTGTCCGCCAAGTGTACACACAATCTCTGCTCCATGCCATCGAGAAATACCCGATGTATCCTCACACGCCCGAAATTGCGCTGGGGTTCGTCCTGGATTCTGATTGCACGGAAAACCCTAAAATAGATCTTATCCCGTTTCCTCGGTGACGGCTCGGAGATCGGCGGTAGTGACTAAATTCAGCTCGCGCCCCGAAGCCAACTCGAGTGAAGTCGTTTTATGACATTTGTCTCTCTCAGATTCATTTTCCGCGTCCTCAAGACGGGTCGACATTCGAGCCAAACCGAAGAAATCTCCCTGCCTTAAGAATGCTGATCGAGATCCATTGCTTGACCGTTGGCGACGCGACTGCTCGGTAATTGATTGGGTCATTCCATTCCATTCGTTTCTTCCGGTGCTTTTCATGTTATCGATTTCAGGTGGAGCTAGCTCAATGAGGTGTTTCAATTCTCCTCAACAAAAGCATCGGAATCTCGTCGATCTCTCGTTGTCCGTCCATCTATTTGTGATCTCGCAGGTGGTTGCGTGGCGAATAAACATTGACCTGAAAGTCGCGTGGGGCGACCGAAGTAAATCACGCCCGGAAAAGTCCACAGAAACAGCCTCTGAACTTGGTATGTGGTTCCAGAGCACTGTGGAGAATCATGTGAAGAAGTGGTGGAGGTTTTGCGTGGCCCTGTGACTATGCAGCAGAAAAACCATTTGTGAACTAGCAGCTGGTCCGCAAATCGGAATCGGCCGCCGATCTTCCGACGATTCCTTGAGCTCCGAAGCCATATTCGTCAGCGATCTCGGGGTATAGCCAAATGCAACTTGTGTATGCGGGCACAATACATCGACCACGATGATATAATATCGTCAGAATGGTGAATATAACTGATTCCACATTCGCGCTCAGCGATGCAGTTCCTCCGCAAGAAGAACTACGTCGAGATCCGACCGAGCTCGACAATCGAACTTCCTCAAATTTCTCGGATGCTTTCGAGCACTCTGAGAAACCCGAGAAGTTAAATGAGCTCTTCGCATACTCGGTTCGAGTAAGCTGATATCCTGCCCTCTTCGGGAATCAACCGAAGTGCAGTTAGATGAAACACGCTCCAGACTTCACCACCGAGGTCTCACCTACGCGAAGGAAGCCTACGAGGTGATCGAAAGCAACGTTGGATGTGCTTACGATGACGATGCGTCTCGACGTCACGTCAGCGCACTTACGACGCAGAGTTTTCCGAGTTCTCTTCCCTGTGAGGGTGCGTCTATTGCGCCCGTGGGTGATTTTCTCGATATGGATCATAAGGTAACGCTTCATGCAGTCGAGAATTCCGTGCAGAGATCGTTGCTCATTTTCCTTGGACAGCGTTTCAAATCGGAGAAAAGCTTCGTCCGCTGATATTGTCTACGTTTTCAGAGCTGTTCCACCGCGGCGATGACTGCGAATGGCCGAGTGACCTTGTCCGAGCAGGAAAACGAGATTTCCTTTCAGCGCCATTGATTGAACATGATTCTATCGACGAATACAACAACCGTTGAATCGCCTCAAGACGCGTGGATACGTTGCTCTGAAGGCTAGAGAGACCCCACAGATCTCAACCCATAGAATTATATTCCAGTCTCGAAGAATTATGCACTCGAAAAACGACAGGAACCGGGTGGAGAACGAATTCCGGCGTGAAGCGCGACCGTTGAAACTAGCGAAACATGAACCCGAGGATCCGAGTGCCAAGGTTGGAAGAGAGAAGTTTGGAGTTGTTACGCATGCCTTTTGAATTATTGATGTTGTGCGCCTTCATAGTATTCGGCAATCATGTTCACTCTAGCGCGTGTCAATGTTTGTGTTCTGTTGTCCTTGCGTGAGTATTCAGCAACGAAGGGGGTGGAAGGGAAGCAACAATGAGTGAAACTAAAGGCAAAGGAACAACAACAAAATCGGAGAATGCAGAGAACTATTTCGGCGAAAACCCGTGCGACCACTATGCCAAAACGCTGAGATGACGTGAGCATCCGGTTGATTTGTGTGAGAGCTTCAAAATTCAGAACAAAGGATAGGAAGGGTCGGAACCCCCGAGGGATCCGTTGGAACATCTCAATGTTCGAGCTCGGTTGGGGCAGAAGGCCTCGCGGCAGTATTGGTGACACAACAAAGGGCAAACAAACGGCGACGGGGAGAACTTCGATGAGGGCGTAAGGAGAGAACTCAACGAGAAACAAACAAAAACTCACATATGAACTTTGTGTGTTGTCGTATGCGGCATGTTGTGGAGCTGGCGGCGGAGTCATGTACGCCTGGTGGGGATGAGTGGGTACCTGAGGAGGTGGAGCCATGACATATTGAGTTCTGTACATCATATCGTCGTAACCTTGTGGAATCGCAACCACTGGTGGTAACGCAACACCCGTTCCGTTGCCTGGCAGCATTCGAACCTAGAAAGTAAGAGAACAGGCGTTATGATCGGTCACGGGGACAAGATTCACTTTGGATTCGCGCAAACCAATTGCAAGATTACCCCGTAGAAAGAACGTGTCATATCCAAAACCTAGAGTACCTCCTTACGCGAGAAGAACTTCGCGTATAACGAACTTGAAGTGTAATTCTTTGGACGCGAGGTTCTCCATACGCGGAGTCATTCTGTTTTTCCGGGCTTCCTGATACGGCGTATAATATGAGCGCGAGTCAAGTTAATCCAAAAATTCAGCACGACTACAATACCGTCGATTCTGAAGGACAACTTTCCGAACATAAAGTGGAGGGTAGAATTCAAACATGATTGTGCTTTCGGAAGGATTCCAAATGCCATGATATAGCGGCAATCATATTCACTGGCATGCTGCTGTGGCAGTGTCGGAGGCTTTGACAGTGGTCACGTCAACCACAGCGGAGGAGTCGGCCACAAAAAGCACGGCATCTGTATGCCATCAACAGTATTAAGGCCCCTCCGTGTGCAACAAGACAAGTCGCTTTATTCTCTCGGTTCGCGGTGAATTTTTAGTTCGCCCGTGTTACGTTCGTCAGCAATAACGGTGCGAGCCGCAGTAGCTCGAGTCTGGGATTGCAGTCACCCGCGTTCTGAATCCACAAGATCAGCATTTTTTGTCACTGAATGTTTCACGGAAGGGGGCGATAAATTTTCATGGAAGAGAGTCCCGCATGATCGGAGTCCTGATCAGATGGACCCTTCTATTTAGAATACTAGTCTTGTATCTGGACTAGCGGCTCCTTTTTGGGGTCCCGATGGGAGCTTCGCTCTCGTACAATTTTTATTCTCTCGAATGGTTTCCGGGTTTCCACCCTAGTAGTTCTTGGTTTCAGAAACACAATTTCAAATCACAGGTTTGTTTTTAGATTTTGCGATGGAATTTCATTCAAGGCGATCTGAACGCCTGAACGATCGAAACGTCGACGTCAGTCATCGTTTCGCGTCCCGAATGACAAGCACGAGCTGCCGTCTCTCCTAGAATCCAGGAGACAACTTGAAATGACTTGCACAGGACGTCCATGTTACATCATTTGAAGCTCTCGATCAGGCCTCGAAAGTCTAGACGCCCATGTTATTCCGGACCCCCGAAGAGCGTTTCCGGGACCCTCTGCCAGGAACCGCTGCTCGAGACCTGTGGACCAAATGGCCAGGGTTACACGATCGCGCCTGGAGTACGTGGGGTGAGTTCCTGCGCGAGGGATGCTATCGGATCTGGGTCGGGATGCGAACCCAGTTCACCCGAACCCGAAGTCGCCTGACGCTTTTCAACGGTCAGCTTCAGACAGTTCCGATGATACGCCCGCCAGGTCCGAGAATATTCCCACTATCCGTGCTTCCTGTAATAGCTGTCCGAGCTTCGGCAGTTCTCCCGCTCCTCGAAAGTACAGAGCTCTCTCTCGCAAGATAGTAACCGCGGAACGTCGTGATTTACGCCAAGTGAACCCAACGCCAGTCGCCTATAGCCAATGTTCGACGGAAGAAACCAATGGATCGCTAGTTAGTCAGTTATTCAGCCGGCGGGTCGGTCAGGCGTCGCTCAGAAAACGTTTTCGACGATGTTATTATTGACGTCGTCCGCATCGCCATGCCGGTACCGAACGAGCGGCGGCAGTGTTAGTGAAGCCGATTCTTCACGATAGAGCCAGCCAGCCACCGAACTGCCGCACCACCCAGCGGAGCAGTCAACCAACGGAGCCGAGCAGTTGACAGTCAGTCACTCAGTCAGCGAATTCCGGCCGGTTCAAGCAACAACTACAGTTCATTCGCACAAACCGACGCCCGAGCGTGCACGCACACACGCATGCACAAGCGGACCGATCTGAATGACATTTTCCCCGACAGTCGTGGCCGGCCAACATCAACGCCAAGGGTTGGCGGTGGCAACACTAGTTTCGGAAATCGACGGCTTCTGTGGCGATGTTTGACCGGGAGCTGTTTCGAGCAGGAGAAGAAAGAAAATCGCTCTCCCTGCAGGATCCCCAACAAGCTTCCGCCTGCTCGAATAACGTATCCCCAAGGATTACTGCTCCTTGGGAAAACAGAGAAGGAAGCAGTTCCCAGAAGTGATCTCCATCTCAAGAGCACACGGTACGCTGCATCGATGAGTCATGACTAGCGCCCACCGCCCGAAGACTAGTAGGTACTTGTGGCTGATTTCAGCGTCTTTTTCGTCGATGGGATGCTGTGCGACTGCCAACCATCACAGTTAGTTTGGCTGCTGAGCGACTGCCGTAACCATTCGCCCGCTTGAAGGGGCCTCAGTCTGCGTTAGTCACTTAGTCAGCTAAAACAGATAAATAATGAGAGAGGGAGCGAGAGTGAGATAGATAAAATACGAGAAGGAAACGCAGATCGAATGATCCACGTTGCGCGCTCGCATGCCTGCCTGCCCGCCTGCCTGCCTGCCTGGACCACGACATGGTAACCACTGGCGCTCACATTGCGTTTGTTGTGGTGGCTCTGTCGTTATTGAAGCGCGATCATGATGATGATTCAGTCAAGGGAAAATCGGGCTCTGCGTCCGCCGATCGTTCGCCAAACAAGCGGCCGATCTGCAAGACCACGATCCCAACCGCAATCGCTCTCACTACAAGGGCGACAACAACCTCGAAAACAGAAACAATCCGACGGAAGCCGCACCAGAACGCAAACTGGCAGCGCACTTCCAGAAACAGCAATCATCGCGGATCAGAGGCATGCGTCTCGACGCAGGAGCGAACTTGAAAGAAAACTTGTAGGGGGCAGACACGCGGAGAAGAAGAACTGTACACATCCTGTATCCCATCTGTCCTGTGCGATCTCATCAATCGACTTGTGATCAGCAAAGCATGGAACAACTCCGAGCAGCCTCTAGGACGAAATCAGCACCATAATCCGAAACTTACGACTTGTACGAGCGCATCGATCGCTTCCACCGCAACTTCAACTTCGGGCTCCTGGACAAATTCGTTCCGCCAATTCTGCATCGCTCGGAATACCAGATAAGTCAGGGTAAGCATGCACTCTCCTGGTAACTCGAAGCACTTGTTCCTGCGATTCTCTTGTCGAAGCTCAGCTCAAACGAGCCCGGAGGAATCCGAGATCAGGACGACGTCAATCTGTTTCTAACTAATCTGTGTTATCCTGAGCAGCAGGAGTAAAGAAGAGACATGCTCTAGCCTCGGCAGTAATCGCTCAGTCCGTAACCTCTCGCCTTCTCTTACCAAAACGCTTACTCAAGAGCCAATCGTACAAACCACGGTCTTGATATCAACGTACCGAGACGACAGGAGTTTGAAGGATCCGTATCCAGCTCTCGGGAAAATATTCGAGGAGGATGAAATGCTCTTAGGAGGAACCCCCTTCGGAGTCTGTGACAATTTCCGTGAATCACCCCTGCGCCCCGCCCGAAATTCTGTTGCTTGTTCTCGAGAAGTTGCAGCATGCTTTGAACAGGTGAATGGAGCCAGCGAATCAGGTGAACTACATTAACTGAACGACCTTTGGTTTTCGCTGCTCCACAGTTTGAACAGCTGGCACGGGTTAGCGGAAGGCTGTGTCAACCTTTTCGCGGCCGTGGAATGCTCAGCGAGAAGGGAAACCAAAGGTGGAAAGTAACTCTTTAGATTGTAGAAGCATAGCTGCGTTCGTACGTCTGTATCGAGTTACGAGACGTTCCCGACATCGGCTGGACCCGTTCACCGCGGCAATGAATCATCTTCCCGCCAGCTTTGAATCATCATTCACAATGAATGATTCATTGCTCGCCATAACTTATTCATTCGTTCTCATGTGAACTTCTCATCATCAATCTCGATAGAATTCAACTTGGCCAAAAGTCCTCTCTCGAAGACGTGGCTCTCCAGTTCGAGTTCTCTCGAGGAGTGTTCGGTATCGAAACCCGCGTCTGAGAATATGTTTCAGTGAACGAAAATTGGTATCGGTGGTCCTGGATTGGAGGCAAACCCTCGTGAATGATTCACTTCGAAAATACTCACCGTTGCTGGTCCCGGAATGCATTGCACAGTATCTCCGAGCTGGAAGTAGACAGTTTCTCCCATCTGCACGTAAAACACCTGCTGACCCGTCGTGGCATCTACAACGCACGGAAGTCCTCCCAGAACGCCACTTCCGACGCCCATGGCATTTGCAGAGGGGCAGTACATGCCTGAAAAATGGAACGATTCCACATGAAAATCATCTTTGGTTGGTCTCGATGTCCCAGGTTAGGCTTTCCCTCTGGCGATGGCGTGTGGAAATCGGAATGCGATTTCTATTTGAGTTAGAAAGCGAACTTGGGAAACAAACGCATAATGGCAAAAACGGTGTGATGGAAGAGCTCCGAGCCGTAATCTAGAAGAGCTGTAGATGTTTGTTGATGGAAATTTGATTGATGGTGCCAACTGTTTTTCACGCTCGGGAAAGAGCCAGGAGCCGATAGATATCGATGCTAATCTCGCGCGGACGCGGGTAATCAAGCATAAAACCGAAAATGTTACGCTCGATATCCGATGTATCTACAATTCCGGCGGTGGTGATCATAACGGCCTTCAACATCATTGGCGTTATAATTGACGCTACTAGCACCACCAAATTCTTACTACGCATCATCGACGTAGTTCGAAAGCTGTTCGATATTCAAGAGCTTCTCAACTTTCTGATCAAAACCACTGACAAGCCTGACACCTTTGTTTGTGGAATTCCTTAGTTTCGCAGCTGACTACCTAAAAAGTTTTGACGCGGTTCGACAAAAGACGACCTCATGATGTCCGACAACTCCCATCCAATCATCGTTGGGGATGCGAGGCAGAATAAAGCTCGCGTCGAGCATGAATGCGCGGAGGATCAAGTGCTCAACTGCAGTGAGTGTTTCACGGCTTCTTCCGATTGAATGTTGCGGCAACACCGCGGCGGAGAGCCCCGATAAATATATAGTGCGCATCAGTCTGACAGAAACTAGCGCCGCTCGCGGGAAACCGAAGCAGAGCCGACGAAGTTGATTCCGCCGAGGTTGATGTCCAATCAATGACGGTTTCTCGCTCGTTCGCCGCAAAGTTCGCTGCAGGCTTCCGATGGCTTGTCGGAGCGAATACTTCAACGATGAACTCTTCCTCTACGCGCGGGTGAATGAAATGGCATTGCTTCATCGGCCACTCGGGCGTCCATTCAAATTCGTTGCCAAGCTTTGTTGACGGAACCATGTTCTGTGTCTGAAAGTGCCATCTGATTCGGAAAATAGTGGCACGCGATGAGGATAGAGTCCAGTTTTAAGCCTGGAGCTGGTTGCCCAGATTCGCGAGTTGAAGAAACGCCTATGAAGCGATTGATGATCTCCAACCCGGTCGCCACGTTTCTCATCTATGCGATTTCTTCGTCACCGGAACGTGCGAAACACCTGTTGCTTCTCCTGTGCTTAAATCAGGCGACTCGGGTTTCGACTTCAACTGATCCTATCGTCGCCTACCGGCTTGCGCGGTCTTCAAATAAGATAATTCAAGGAGCTTCACCGGACGATGAAACATGGGCCTCGACCCGATCCGACTCACAACGCGCGTCTGTTTGATCACATCGGATTCTGGGGGAGAAATCAAATTCGACAAGAGGTTTGGGCCACGTCACTGCAGGCTCAAAAAAACCCACAACGATTCGAGCAAAATCGAGGATGTCTCGAAGGGGTTTTGAAAAAACTTCGGAAGCAGGTCTAGGTTGTGCAATCGCACGCGCGTGAGCCTGTTCGTACAGGGATTGTTTGAACCGAACCCGACTAAGGTCGTCCCGCTCCAAGCTTAGTGGTTGGACGTGTTTTCCCGGAACTATACGCATATATATACATTCCTCGCGCTCGATTCCGGCTCAGTCCGATCCCATCGGGTCAAGACGGCAAACGAAGCTTCGCGAAGAAGCCGAAGTATTCAAAATGCATACTTCCGATAGCCAAGTCTGTCACTGTCGGAGAAAACCAGAGACTCCAAAGATAACGATCTCGAGTCTAGGGCTTCCCGTGGCCGGGGGAAAATTGCATTGGTCCAAGTTCCGGCGGAAGAGCAGAAGTAAGTTCACCATGCGAAAGGTCTCAGGGAAGTTCCATCAGTCGCTCACAGCCGCCGTTCGAGTTCATGCTCGCACAATCGCCGAATTCGGCGAACCTCCCCTCGCACGCATTCTCAACGCTGTGAGCAAGACCCCCGGGCTCGGATTTCTGAAGCCGGACATCTAAACTGCTCGGCTCCCTCGGGTGCGGTCGCGCATCGATCGTCAGAGGAAAGAAAATCCGACGGCGATGACTACGCCAAATCTCAGGGGGAAGATCGAGAGCAGGATCCGCGCGAAAATGGGAAGCGCGACGCAGTGGCCCAGCCTCGGGTTGGATGAACAAACCGAGCTGAAAGACTCTGAGTTCGGGTTGCGCTTCAGAAAACGTGGCGAAGACACTTCCACACTGGCCAGCAAAGAAAGTGTTCGGGTTCCGCGCCATGCTGCCGGTGATTTAATCACGAGGCATTCAGCAATTCTGATGGGAACGGAATGCGGATCATTCTGAATACAAGAGCGTTTCGAGTCGCCGGGTCCGGAGGAAATTCAGATCTGATGACGAAAAGCTGCTCGCAGTGGCGAAACGGTTGCGTAAGGCTTGTTTGCACTCCTGCTCGACCGCAGCACTAGTCTCAATGTTCTTTCTGATGGGAGCTCCACCAGTTCCAAAGCCAGTTCGGATGTTGGTACCGATGTTGGTCGTTTTTAACGTTGGTTCCAATGCTGGGTCAATGTCCCTTTTCTGTCTCTCCCGATGCCGCTGTCGGTGCCACCGCTAGCTCGAACCCACGTTGCCTTACCAATGGCTGAGGCTCCACAACGGCAGCCGCGGCAGCAGCAGAAGCAGCCGCAACAACACCAACAACGACGACACCGGCCGAATCGACGCCCTATGCTGGTCCCGGCTCTCTTCCTCCTCGTCGCCGTCGTCTTCTGGAAGACATCGCAGCCGTTCGGCCAGCCTGCTCGCAATCTGCATGCTGAATTCAACGCTTGGAATTCCATTCAGTCATTCGTTCGTTCATCGGAGTTATCGCTACTACGTTTGCATAAGCTCCGACTGAATCATCAGCTATAAGGGGTGCGTAAATTTCATCCGTTCGTCCTACTTCCAAAGCACTGACATCTGGAATCATGCAACGGATTTCTGGTCACGTGCACGCGGAATCCCTCGAGGACATTCCGGAAGAAGATGATTGGGGGGACTGGGGGCGGGCTCGACGCAATGCACGGGAGCACAGTGTCAAACCCTGTCGTCGTCGTCGTCGTCGCATGAGCCGGTACCAGCGGGACCGATGCCACCCAGTCATCATTTGTTCGGCGGCAGAAGTGTTAAACAGTACATACTCCGTAGCCGGCGTTTCCGTCACCGCGGTCGTCGTTTCCGCAGCAGCAGGAGCATGATTATGGTCTACGTCGTGTAAACAGCTTGCTAAGAAAGAATTCCAGGCAAGTTTAACGCACTTGGCGCCCGCATATCCATGAAATTACACCTGCTCCAGGGCATATATACTTCATTATCACAAGTTGGTCTAGTGTCGTTTCCAAAGGTGTTTATGACTCCTCGTCTGCGTCAGACGTCCTTTGTTCAATAGTTTCAAATTCGGACCCGATCTCACACATTCCGTCGGAGGAGCTAGAATCTAAAAATATTCTCGGGAAAAGTCATCGCCCACACACTTGATCAGACGTCGCTGTTAATGGAAATCGCGATTGCGGTGGAGTTCGAGATAATTTCCAGCCACCGGAGAAAGCGGTGTCCACCACATTCATAGAACGATGAACGGAACCAACCGCCGCGCGCGCCGCAGAAATGGAAGAGGCTCACTAACATCTACGCGGACGGTCAGGTTTTACTCAACGGGGGGTTGCCGACTTGCCGGGCAAAAGAAACAAGACAGGCACTTCGTCTCACCGCGAAGCAGGTGAACTGGCATCGAGAGGCTCATTTTAGACGATTTCAGCGAAAACCAGGAGAGTTTCGGACACTACTCAAGTTCTCGAGAACTGCAGTGAGGAAACGCTTTCTGTCGAGTTTTCGGTTGGAAAGAGTGATAGAACGAGAAATGGAGCCTCATCACGGAATGAATAAAGACGACCTCCGAGCAAGGGTTCTCAAAGTTGTTGGAACAAGTTCCGGAAGCCGTTGGAGATCGTCAGATATGGGGGTTTTCATTTGGCAATCAGCAGCGGAAGAAAAATCGAGGAATAACAACGAATGTGACCATTTGCGGTCTCCGAAGCTTGCGGCAGCAGCTCATTCCGCCAAAACGACCGGTGTGCATGCAAACTGATTCGTTTGCTAGGGTAAATTGCTCATTCTCAAAACGATCGATGGTTCCGAGTTCATTATGGGTGTCAGCGCGGATTAACGTTTTAGGGATTCAGCTGTTTTCAAGCTTCTCGTGTGAGCCGGGAAGAAAACAGCTTCTGAAGCAGGGAAATCCGGACAGAATATTCACGCGTTCCTTGAATTCGATCGGCCACTCGGGAAAGCTTGCGTGGAGGCCGGACGCAAGCGTGTGGCTCACGTGGGTCGATACGATACCGTGTACCGTCTCCGATCGAGCTTTCGAGTTTTTCTCGATCCGGCACGGCTGATTCTCTCTTTATCTGTTTATTTATCTGGGCACTTCTTTCTCTGCTTGTCGCTAACGACGGTGCCTCTCATAAGCATTCGGCAGTAGATATGAGGGAAGAGGGCCAAGGAGGAGAATATTTGTTTGTTTTGGCTTTCGAAAGTGGGAAATGAGCTTCTATTCGTCGCGTCTGGCGTTTCGCTCGTGTTGACCATCTCTGAATGGAACGTTCGTTGAGTATTGACCTTTTGTATCAGAGACTTTCGGGATCCGATACGACCCTTGGCGCATGAATGGTCAGCTTGCCAAAAAACGTAGAGCGGGAAAGCGGGTCGTCACCTCGGAATGCCTCGAAGAGGAGAGATATTTACGATTCCGAGATTATTCGAAAGGAAAGCGGCAACCGGAGACTTTTCTCTTAGTTTGAACCCGGAGAACAGTATGATAACATCCCGCAAAAGCTTCTAGAGTACCATCAACGAGGGCTCGCACAGTTGCCACACTTCGGAGCAAGTCTCTCGTTTCTTCTTTGATCGGATTGCTCATGAAGCCCAATCGGAGACCGGAATCGATGAGATATCTCAGGATATCGCGCATCGAAAATTGCGAGTTTCGGCAAGGGACATGCGCTTCTTTACTCGGATTTAGCACAAAGCGCATGCATCAACAGTCGGCGGTAGTCTACCGCTTTTGTCGGTGCCCGCAGTAGTATTGTGCGTACTACAGCATCACGCTCGTGGAAGTGTTAAACATTGTTGGAAGGAAACAAAGTTCGACAGCGTGCTCAGCAAGTACCGCGTCGATTTTGTTGTGCGGAACGGGTCCGTCGCCTCTGGCGTGACTTCCGTTAGCCTGCCTGCCGGCTGCTTGACTGAGTGACTGACTCGTTTGTTTGTCGGTAGGCTCGTTGTAAAGTATTCGAATACATTCGGTCGATTTCCGAGCCGGAGATTCACTCAACTAAATCAATCGCCATCATCCTCGTGACACTGCCAACAGGTTGGATCATGCTACACAGGTTGAGTGCTCCCCGGCGGGCGGCGATTCGATCCTCGTTCAGTCTTTCCGGTGGCTTCCATTTCACCTGTTTCAACCGAGACTTCATGCGGGTCTTTCTCGTGCTGTCTAGCTCTATATTCGTTCGCAGCACTCCGGAGCGCTTTGTTCGCGAGTGGCTGTGAACCTGAGATTTTGAGGATGGAGCGCGCATTCAATCAGTGTCTCCCGAATCGTGATGCCGAGTTGAAAGACTTGTTCAAAGTTGACGCTCAAGTTGTCGATACAAAATTTGAATTTGGAACCATTGGTGGGAGCTGACCGCGCCTAGACTAGCCGTCAGACGAGACGGGAAGATCGTACAATTTACTTATGTCCTCCCAAAAACAACTCCAAGACGCAAGTTTGCTTCGTTGAATGAGCAAGCGGTGCGAAACAAAAAAACACGACACTGGCACTGACGCCGGATCGCTGCCGCCTCGGAACTGCTCGAGATTCAGTTTCAATGAAAGAAACGCTGTATAGTAAATCCCTTCTCGAACCGACGAGATCTCCCGTGATTCATTAAACGCCCACTACGCGCAAACTTCGACTTCAAAACAACGGTTGATGGGAGGATTACGAGGAATCGCAACTTCTTCCGAGCCTCATGGCATAGAAACAAGTTACTGCTGACTCGACGTAGTGCGCTCAGTTGGTAGCGGAAGACGAAATCCACAAAGGCCACGCTATGAGATATCACTAACGCGTCTCACGACTAGGCTCAGAAAAATGCCGCCACGCGCCACGGAAAGCCGTCGTCGGATGCTAGACCCGTTATACGACGAAAAAAGCCACGCTATAACCGTTCGTAAGGCAAACGAAGAAGCGTACCGCCGCAAGTCAGGATAGTGGCCAGTCAGGGACATTTCAGCCAGGACCAAAGCCCGATCCCGATCTTTCGGAAAAAATCTTGAAGCCCCCCGACTAAACTCGCAGAAGCTTCCTGCGGGGGCTCATCATGGGAACGGAGGTTGTTCCACGATTTCAACTCTGTCTTCCAGAGTTGGACCGACGTCCCGAATTTGCAAACTGCAGTAAAATCGGGCACGGGATAAACTTGGCGGTGACGTCAACATAACACTCGACTTTGACGACAGCCACAGCGATGGCGGCGGCGGCGGCGCCGTTTACGTCATTGCCGACATCGGCCATAGCGTCGCCAGCCAAGTCGGGGGATCTCTTCGGCATCTACCATATGGGTGTAGGCGCGCCTTGGCTGTCGAGTTGAACTTGACAAAGGATAGTCAAGAATTCACCGAGACCGAAATACAACACGAACTGATACACCACCAGCCGATAAACTCGTTTGCATTTGGCACCGGTACGCAGTGATTCATCGCCTGGTGGCTAGAAGTGAGTCAGAGCTTTCCTCTCATTGGAATCGTCTCTCTTTCGGTGTTTTCGATTATGTTCCTGATCGAAAGATGTTTCCCATAGGCGGAATTCCAGAGATTCGCCACATATTGCTGCTATCCATCGATCGAAGGTGGCCGAAGTCACTGCGTGAGTGTTGAAATAAGTTGAGATACGTCATTTGCACGCCACGAATCGCCTAGAGCCGCCAACTATGTTAAATACGAGAATTGTTTAAACAGGTATTCGGTGACGCTTTGGCATTCGTTCGGATCAGTGATGCACACGGTTGTGCGCACCGATGCTGCGGCTCTCATTGTTGACGTGAAAGTGTGGAGCTCCACTGTTAGCTGGACGGCTGGCTAACTATCAGCAGTTCGCCCAGCGTCGCGACTTGGCCAGGTTTTGTACGTGAGCCAACAATGTCGACAGACCTGAGCGCACTGACAAAAAGACGCGCGGGACTTTTCCGAAAGCGAGATATTATAATGGAGGAAAGACGGCGAAAAGAGAAAGAAAAAGAATAAATGAAAGAAAGAAAGGGGTGGGCTTCCGCTATGTATTTCAGGCGCTCTCGCGATGGAACCATGCTGCCAAGTAAACATTCTTTGAATTGAATCTAGCACAGAAGAGGTAGAAGCGGATCCGAACAAAGCTTCCGACGAATTTCGGACGAGTCTGATGAAATGAAGTTCAACTAAGCGAAAGATTCCCCGCAAATCTTTGATAATGTGAGAGAACGCAGATCCAGGTTACGAATCTACCGACCGATGGTCAGTTCCAGACGGACTAAATTTCAAAAAATGCGACAGTTTCCGCGCGAGCTTATCAAGTTGAAGCTATGCTAGATATACTCTTGGTGAGTTCATATCAGGGTCGGATCAAGCGTTGGCGAGCGCCGCTCGAGAGTTCGAATTCGAATTTCAGAGGGGTATGGGATTCCGCCTGACTCGAGCGAAAAACCCGCAGCTCGGAGTTAGCAACGAGGGGCAGTTGTTCCGAGGATTAGTAGTGGTTGCTGGTCGGCAGTTAAGCCGGCTTTGCTTTCTCACCTTGCTGCGGGGCAGCCGAGTGTCGATGACGATGCGGAGCGCTGTCGAATTTCCCGTAGTTGCCATGGTGGTTGTAACGAGGATGCGAGTTTCGGGAACGACCCCCAGGCCCGCCTGACGTCTGCCCCGTACTTTGAGGAAGATTCACAACAGATGCGGGGAGTATGCCCGCACCTGTTCCTCCTCCAACGGACGAAGATGATGAATGCGGGGTAGACGCAGTGGAAGAGTCGCCTCCACCTGCAAAGTCAACATTCACGATTAACATGCGGCCGAATCTGTCCGGCATCCTTCTTCATTGCCGTCCCTATTTCCCACTCTTAAGCGTCCCATTTACGAAATTGTGGACCTGATATGAAGTATGCCCAGACCGGGAGCCGGGGAAGTCTCTGGATGGGCTGCGAGTGATTTTTACACTCTGGAGCTTCGCCCCTTGTGCCTCCACTTCATAATGCGAGCTTAGATGCTTGATATACGGTTCTCCAATCGCTGTTCAACTCCCCGCACGACAGTTTCCCATTTTTCTTCATGGATACATGTACGTGCCACCATTTTGAAGATGACACAGAGTGTCGGCTCAGCCTTGGATAGCCTCAATACGAGATTGTGAGGGTCCCTCTCGAAGCACAACATTTTGTGCCCATTTCTTCACGAAGTCTATAATCATGTGTCGCGAGCAAGCAACCCAAAGAACAATATTCGAGCAGATCCAAATTTTAACAAACAATACACAACAATATAGGGTCTTGAGAAGTCATGTTCACCCCTGCAACGCGTTGTGCTAGTTTGCCTGCATGCAGCAGTGCTTCTTCGGCCATGCTAGCCGGCCGTTCCATTACGTAACCGTCTCGTAGCCTTTGCGTGACGAATCCCACTATAGCTTCCTCCGGAAGCTCTGTCATCGGCATTCTTGTTTTATTGTTTCCACTCCTCCGCTTTGTACCCAATCGAGACCGAGGCAATAGATCCACAGGTGGTGAGCACCGTCCTGATCATACTCCAACACACCTCGAACGCTCGGTTTTTCCCACGCCACGCAGAACTCATTGATCGAATACCAACTTGCGATAGTTCCGCGTTGGAACGGCACGGCCATTGGGGGAACAACGATAGCTTCCATGAGAGCGTAGCAAACTCATGCTGCTGGGAGCAGTGCGTTGGAGTATGACTTGAGACTTTCAGTCAGTCTTTTTGTCAAACAAAAGCCATGCTGAGAGGCGGACTGGTCGGGTAGCTCGTCCGAAAGTATATTCTCCGTGCGTTTCTGCCGTCTTCTCTCATATTTCTTCTAAAACAACGATTCCCCCATCCGTCCACTGTTGAGATTCCTCGTTCTCGGTTCCTCCCACTGCGTTCTTGCGAGGGTTCGTCTGACTCTTCAAGTCGAACTCGAACGTGTCATCAGAGCTGGACGTCGGCTCGACCAGAGGCCTAACCGAGGCTTCACACACAATGACACATACATTCGCGAGACTAGTGAAAAAACAACGAGACGAGACCCAATGAAGAGCTGCAATTGGATCAGCCTATTCACACGGACTTAACTCGAAAAGCCATCCGCGTCGGGACTAATCCCTGTGTTCAATAATCCAAATTAATGCTCCAGTGCTTCTTGATGGAGAGCGATCTGTGGCACGCTCATGAAGAGCCCTCAGCAATTTTACAAGCCTCTCAGCAGCTGACCGATATTTCGGAAACGCTCCTTTCCGTGGCTTCAAATTTCGATGCCCAACTACGATTTTTTCCCGGACGCCTCATTATTACCCGAATATCGCGTCTCTGCCGTTGTCCGACGAGGTCTACCGTTCGACAAAGATCTCCTTTTGAATAGGGGCCTCGCAGATGAATAGTTACTTGGACAGATGGTGTTTCTCCATTTTTCATCTTTACCCCATGTTCGTCGTTGGGCTCTTATCTTTTCGGAGCCGTCAGAAGCTCTTCGGCGACAATGGCCACTTAAAGTGCTGGAAACATTGCAAATGACGGCTGGATTTGTCGGGTATCGTCCTTGATCTTCTCTATGGGTCCGGAGCTGCCGTTCGTGAAAGGAATTTTCGCACCGACAAAACACACATTTAGGCGAACTCCAGCTTTGTTCGGCGTGCGACTCGACGGACGAGCGGAACTCAAAGCGAGTCGCTCATTAAAAACCTCGGCCCGAGCGTCAAACTCCCGAGAAACTCCTCCGTTTCAAAACGAGGGTCGATGTTTATTGTGGCTCCACGAAATGCCGTCACCGTTATGTCGCTATTCACATACGACTCAGGAACTCGACTACCCCCAGACAGTTTTCAACACCTAGCGCAGTCATCTCTCCAAGATACCCGCTGCAGATCGATGAAGAAGCGTTTTCTCGTGTCGCAGTTGTGCTCAAAATCAATGGCCCGAGATTTGGTTCCGATAAAAATACTTGGCTTGGCTCTGACTTCCAAGACGAATCAACTTCAAAGACACTGGGGCACTGAATACGAATCGTTGATTGGAAGCGACAGCAATGTCAGGATTACGGTCGTTCGAGACCTACAGCGCAGCATTCAGTTCGGAAGGGATTTTTTTGAGCCCATCCATCTGAGGTGTTGCTGGAAATAGGAAGAACCTCCTACATGAGCACATGATCAGAGCAACATGTGGTTTTTCCAACATTTCAGCTACGTAGATGAGTGCTGTACAAGCTTCATCCGAGCTAGGAACGACAGTATGTTCAATGACGTTTTTAAAGCTTTCAGCGTCACAAGTCGAGGAAACGGACGAACATTCCTCGCGGCAGATTGGGAGATGTTCGTGCACTGCAACTACGTGCTCGAATGATCATCCTCAAGCCCCGAATACCCGATTCAGATATAACGTGGCGGTAGACAACCACCGTTCGCGAGAGTCACGTGGTAAGCCAGAACTGGGCAGAATTTCCTTGGAATCAGCTACAAACCGAGTCATTGAGTTGTTTCAACGCGACTATAGTAGATTATGGACGGCTCGATCGTTCAACAGGACTGACGTCAAGGCTGGCATGGAAGCATACAGCGAGAACATAATCATTGACTCGATGGTATCCTCGTTCACCGGTGAAGGACTTCGCTTTTCTTCATGTACGGAGAACAGAAAAACACTGAGCAGAAACTGCCGAGACGACGGAGTTCGCAATGCAACCAGCCTCCAGCGCACCGAAAGTGGAGGATTTAGGACATGTTGAAATCCAAGTCTTACGAGGTAACGTTTCTCCGCCAGTGTTCCCTGAACTCGTTCTCTTTTTCTAAGACGCGGTTGCACGGAGCCCGTATGGCACACAGAAAATTATCCTCGGAGGCCATGGACGACCTCCAAAAAAAGTCTGATCCACAACGTTTCCATGGTAGAACCCCCGACGAGCTAATGTAGTCATGGTTTTCGAGCCGGAGAGCTCCACGAGGTCTTCAACGAAGAGCGGCGGAAGTCTCTACTCGGTTTGTGGACCGCTGATGGATTGCAACATGGCTGAGCGAACCGACAATGGCTCGAGAATTCTGTTAGCGACAATACCAAACAAATTATCAGCGTGAAAAGTTTACTTCGATTGCATGATGATGAGTGCTCAGAGCAGTCACCTACACCGCTATTCATGCTTTGTGTGTGTGTACACGACCCTTCCATCAATTAATCAACGCATTAATCACCATCCATCCATCATGAGCGAAAGAATCAACTGATGTGGTGACTTGGCTCCTCCGCCGTGTCATCCGGTATTGACTTCAAGTCCAAGAATACGCTCGGTTTAGGTTCCAAGTTCTGACTGCCCAATCAGTCACTCAATCTATCCGTGAATTGACTGATTGATTGATGGTTTGGCTCAGTCAAGATATCTCCGATGAGTGCGATTTAATTTCAATAAGTCCTGCGATCCAATCTGCGGCTGTCAAGTCCATCACCGAGAGGTAGAAGTCGATGTATGAGTTCATTGATGCATGGAGGGAAGTGGCTTCGCTGCATGTCGTTGTTGTCGAGGATGTCGCCGCAGTCGCGGCTTTTTCTAGCATGGTAGGCAACAACTGAGCGTCGACAACAGAATCATCATCGTCGTCGTTGCCGCCGTGCCGTCACAGTCAGCGGCATCGGTCTGTCCGTCCCATTGCCTATCTGTCTGAAACTCCTTCCATCCGAGCGTCTACTCGCCGACTAGCAGAGCAAAAGATGTTCGGAACAGCGTCCTGTGCCGCAACGAGTGTTGTAATTGTGAGTGTATCTCTCAGAAGGTGCTCGCGCTCAATTGGCTGTTTTATTCATTTCTCTTTGGGTGACGAGAAGAACCGGCATCTCTTTAATCACTACGGGCACCAACATGAGCGCTACATCGACTCTCTGACAGACATCTACTGCTGACAGCTGCAAAGGCCGCGCTCGCGCACAAGATCGAACGCGAGCGACAGAGCTCAGGCGCATCCCGGGCTACGACTTGTCGCCCACTGGTGAGGAATCAATGCACGAATCAATTTACAACGCACCAATTAGTTCTCACGTGATCACAAATGCATTCTCCACGTGTACGATTACCACCAAATATGTCATTCGAGGACAAAAAAATAAACGTGTGACAACGCGTTGCAATTTTTACGATGCCATTTTCTGGTGTACGCTGGCTTGGGGGATGCAGAGCTGATAACTCATTGATCCGTTGTCAAGTCAGACCGATAATAAGCTCACGTCGATAAAAACGATAACGATTACGGTGATGAAGGGGCGGTCCTCGGGGTCGATTATTGGATTCCCACTCCGATTCCACCATCGACTACATGATCAGGAACTGTGAAAGGTTCTCCCAGCGTAGTGGGAGGCCTTCCGACTGCCGCTTCGACGGTTGTCGCAAGATCATGAAAGGCCGCGGATCGTTCGCCGAGAAGAAAATCGGTGGTTGAGTTCCTCGCTCTCCGAGCTTGTCGCCCGTTACCTTTCGGTTTGATGACAACATGTCTTCCTCACTCTCTGACTGACTTTGAGACGAGGATCTGCTGATTTCTAGCCTGTTAGGGAGTCGAAGTTGATCTGCCAAATGCTCGATCTATCAATCAATCAATCAATCATGCGGCCGTTGACGCCGCTGCGCCAAGCTCGCAGTACATTAATATTCCACCCGACAGAAAGTCGAGGGAGCCGCGCCAGCTCTTCAACCCGGAGAGCAAGAAAACAGCATCATTATTTCGTCTCCTCAAACGACGGAAAATCCTGAATGACCCAAATCTCGCCGCTTTTCCATGGACTGTCCACTGTCATAGTGGACATTATTAAATGAGCCGAGATTTTTCTTTTTAGCCACAGACTCACAACCCGGTTGAGTCTGCTAGACAGCGGTTCGTTGGTGAGTTTCCGACATGCAAAGCTCCTCCGCACATATGAATGTGAGCAGAAATTTCTGATGAGGTCGCTTGATCGTGCCTCCGAGAAGTTTGAACTGGCTACAGCGGGAAAAAGAGGAGCTCCATCATGTACGGTATTCGGACGCAACAGGCGGATATTCTGGAAAATTCCATTCGTTGTTGTCAGTTGTGACTTTCACTCCCCTGAAAACCGTAATCGAATCCAAATCACCGAAAAACGACGTTGTCATGCTGTCCTCTCATAGAGGGTCCCAGCCGGGGTGTAGCACTCTCCTCGATGGTGACAGTAGCTCGAGGATATCGAGAGACTCCCCTCAAACTCGATTCCAGAAAGAGTTCCAGATGTTCCGATGCATCTAGGGGACACTGTTGCTTCCGGGGACCCTGCCCAGGAAGGACTCGACCCCCGACTCAGCGAGCCTTTCCAAACATCTCATCATTTGAATGAACCCTATCAAAACAGATGGCGTCGCTCCTGGCGAGCTTGCTTGAGACAACAACCAACCAACGGGTCTCACTGTATCTTCTCTACGAAACAATGGGAGCTTTCGGAGAAGTCAAACGGACAGCGAATGAAGGAGCTGACGATAGCGACCACCGCGGACGGCTCCGTGGTTGCGACGTTCGTCGATTGATCATCAAAGCCAAGCAAGGTGCGCAGTGGGCAGACCGAGAGCCTTGCTCTTTCAGACAGACTGAGAAACGGAAACGTATCATACTCTACATGCGGCGGAGGTAAAGGGCACCCACCCTAGGGTTGTGGTTCAAAGAGCACAAGAGACCAGGAACACACCGGCAATTCCTTGGAGAACCGGGCGAGGATTCCCCCGTAGAATGTTTCCATGCACACGGATGGAGTACCGATAGAAACGATCCCTTCGAGCAAGTCGCCTCCAAGGCCCGCAACAGACCAGCTCAGGTCACTGGCGCAAGTCGGAGCGCACAAGCATGTGATGCACTACGAGCTTCATCTATGCCGCGAAAGTTCCTCGACCAACGCTCGACAGTGCCAGGCTGGGTGATTGGTACCTATGGAGTGAGAAAAGAGAACGCAGGACCTACATCAACGACCACAGCTTAGCGGTCGTCGCTGCATAATGGAAATTCAAGAGGAAAGGCTCCTCGTGCATCTCATTCCACAATCGCATACCGGACTGATTGAGTTGCCGGAGGATTACGATCCCGCGAGAAATGCACGAGTTCTCCAATCCGAGCCAATTGATTCCTAATGCTTTCCAGGTCGCTGCTGTGTTGAATCCGATTGACCTTGCCAAAACAGGCTGCCAACTGAGTCGTTCACAAACCAATTTCAGCGGAAGTCTCCTCGATATCGCAACCAGATATCGATTCCATATCGCAACGAGACTCGATGTGGATTTTGCCTTGAGCTTATGGGGCCGAGCTGCGAGGCATCTTCGAAAGCTCCATCCCCACCATAGTGGGAAGCCCCGAAAACGTTATCGCGAGCAAATTTCACTATCACTGCTAATGCTCCTCATTCCGTGATGGGAACCGTTATCACAATAGATAGCGTGATTGCAGAAGATTCCGTCACGGCAACGGTCATAACGAGGGGTACAGACGTCATCATTGTGATTGGTAGCGCTATCGTCATCAATCATGAGGCTCATCGTGAGTCCTATCGTCACTCGGCTAGTCGACGAGCGAGTGAACAAGCAAAAGCAAGCTCGCAGTCGAACAGCTATCGAGAAAGCTGGCTAGCCAGCTAGTTAACTCGTGGAGTGGCTGACGAATCTTAACAAGTGGTGCCGGTGGGAGTTCGCTCGCCCGTCTGCTTGTCTGCCCGTCGGTCGGTCTGTCTGTTTGTCGGCAGGCCGGTCGCTCGTTCTGTTTGTCCATCCGTGTGGTCGGTCCATCGTCCGTCCGTACGTATTTGTATCGGTTTGGCTATTTCTGTAGTTCTACTCAAAGTTGGCGATCGTCTAGACTCCGTCCCTCTTCGCGAGCGCACAAAAATCTGCTCCGTAAGTAATCACTCGCTCCAGAAGCCATGCCAGACCATAACCTTTAGAATATTTCCAGGTCAGAGCCGAATTGACACCTCACGAATTGTTCAGAATCTCAGCGAACGCCAATTCTATCGAAAGCGAACTCAAACACCCGCCGGAATGGAGGAGGTAAAGCGCGTGTGCGCGTCAACGTCAGTCGGCTCGGCCATCATTCGACAACCTAGTAACAGCTGTTTGGTCGAGCAAGAAACGAAAAACGGGTAGACTTACTCAGTACACCATTCTGTTGATCCGATGGTATCCAACCGGCCGCGTCAACTCGCAGGAGACTGCCTGAACTTGTTGCTGGTGCCGTTGTTGCCGTCGTTGTTGTTGCTGGTGCTGCTGTGGCAGTGGCAGCAGCCGACGTCGGCGAGGATTTCGACGTAGCCTGTCGAGATGGCTCGGCAGGCGCAATCTGAGGACTCGTTTGCTCAACCTCGTTCACGACTTGCGAAGTCTCATCCTCACGGGGAGCCCGCTGAGCCTGCGGTTGCGTCTGCGGGTCGTCAATGGTACCGCTGTTGTCGTCGACGGCAATTTGAACAGCTTGCTGAGCCTGCATGGAGTTCTCGGGCGAGAAGCCGTTCGATTCAGAAATGTCCGGCTGATTTTCAGCCATCGCGGCGATCACATCACCCACCAGAACGAACTGTCAGACGAACGACTCACTAATCCATCCGCATCTCCCTGCCAGACAGGCAGGCACGCAGCCCCGCTCGCTCGTTGGCTTGCTCGACGGCTCGAGTCGACGGGGGTTGGCAAGTGGACTTAGCGACGCGTGGAAAGTCGCTCGGCGGTCTTCCCAAGCTCGGCTCGATCTCCGACACAATCACTACAACCCTACGGTCGTCGACACGGAGCTAGTTTGATTTTCGGGGGACTTGATGGGGGATTCGAGGGGCACCAGCTGTTAGCCACCGGAGCGCTCACTTGAAGTCGACAGTTCGCGCTTTTCGCTGGAACAGTTCAAACCGAACTTGCAACACTCGTCATCCGGCTACTTTGCGACTTTCAAACGCCGCAGTCAAACAGCAGCCGCCGTCGTCGTAGTGAGCGTACTTGGCATCCAGTCAGTCAGTCAGTCAGACGGGGCCGCCTGTGGCAGCGCTCACTGGATGACACGTAAATGATAACAAATAACAATATTGAGCAGAGCGCCTGTCGTCGTGTAGTGCGGACAACTCGCTAGCAGCGGATGAACGCATTCCGCTCGAACACGGACCGGACCGGGCGGCTGAGGAGCTGCTGCCGCTCGGGTCACGAGTCACGACCTAGGAGGACGTTTCCTTTCATGTTGGCCTCTCAAACCCAGGAACGAACTATGTCCGAAGATCGCAGTCGGTCGCGGGATAATCTCCAATATTTGCGGCTGGGGAGGAAAGGAGCAAGGTCGATCCTTCAGGCGCCGAAAAGCAGTGTCGAAATCTCTCGACTCCTTATGATCCACAAGCAGTGCGAGGGAGGGTTTTGAATCGTACCAGGATCGAGGGTAGAGGGGACATCCGAAATTGAGGGAACTCCATCGCAATCCCCAGATAGAATCCTCCCGGAGAACGCATGAATATTTGGGGATCGGTTCGAGTCGAATGACGTTTCAACGCTCGATCCGTCCGTTTCCACGAAAATTCAAGGATCAGTTTCCGCAACACACATCGAGTGATTGAAGTCTCCTCGGATTTGGACGTTTGAGGAAAAATCAGTAGCGGAACGAAATTCACTCCCTCGAGTTAAGATTCCATCATTCTAT
Organism: Neoseiulus californicus; assembly: GCA_028455905.1. Lineage (NCBI taxonomy): Eukaryota > Metazoa > Arthropoda > Arachnida > Mesostigmata > Phytoseiidae > Neoseiulus > Neoseiulus californicus. Next base: position 3,295,909 of record JAMQGS010000002.1, on the reverse strand, counting down.
CCCAGGACTCAAATTGTTCATTCACCAAATCTGCGGTCCCGTGTTTCGACTCCCATCGGAGAATTGGCGAAAGATTACGACTGAAAATTCTCATATTCCACCAAGCCTCCAAAAACCCAAATCCGGGCAACCGATATCTAGAATATCATTCTCTCCAGACCCAACCGTGTTCACCCCGTCTTTCAGTCGCTAGTTGGAGTCCGGAGCAATGATCAGTGAACGGAGATCGGTCACCGTTTCTTGCCGGGGGTCATGGGGATCAAGCAGAGTTCCGGATGGTGATTGTGTCGAAGGAGAACATCAGAGTAAGGCGGATCACCGAGGACGATCCGAAGTAACGTCGAGGGGAGAGAATCATTCAATTTTGCTCCGTATCGGATGCCACCGCGGCTCGCCCCCGCTCCTCGGTCTCGTGTTCCCGATGACATTCCGAGACAGGAATATCATTGTATGTTGTGGCCCACGCTTTGAAACCCGATAAACATGGAGCCTGGTATTCCCGTTTCACGTCGCGGAAGGCGAGTAGATGCCGTTCTTCTTCTTCGTCTCCTTGTGCAACGCAAACTAGTTTCAGACGGCAAACCCCGCTCCTCCATCGAATCTTCTTCTGCGTTACAAACCGGTCTCGGTAGACCGGTCTCCTTGATCAGACCAGGAAGCCACAAGCATTGGTTCATCAATGGGGGGGGGGGGAGAATTGGAGGGCAACATGGCCTGCCCTGGAGGTTCGCCTTGCGCCATTTTCGTCGCCTGCGCATTTTGTCACATATGGATATCATCTCAGTCAGTTAGCATCCCCTCAACAGCCTAAGAAGCTTCCGACCTGCTCAATCGATCGTCGGGGGATTCTGGGGACCCTCATTGATCGTCTACATCAGCAGCTCCCAACCTCTCGCAGAATGTTCTCATCGCTCGTGGACCGGTGCTAGAATATATCATCAAGGATCTACGAAACCTCAAAGGCCCGGGTTGCATCCCGAAGCCGCGATAGGTGCAGCGAGAATCTCGAAAGTTATCTCAGATATAGTTATAACTAGCAGCCATTCTTCATGTGAAAAGGAAGACGCGAACAAAGGGGCTCCTTCGTTTGCGAACAAAGGGGCTCCTATGAGAGCCAAGAGTATGCAAGGGGTATCAATAGTGATCCATCGGTTTCTCAGTATCGCGCTCTCGCACATGGCGCAGAACTCGGCCTCGTAGGAGTCGTGTTCCAGTCGTTTCCCTCCATCGGCCAGAGTTCTAGGGACGGGGTTCCCGCACATTGCTGCTCATCTGGTCGTCACTTCGTCTAGTGGCACCAGCGTGCGGTTTACCCTCAGCCGCTGGTGGACCCCGCACTTTTCCTCTGGGTACCGGGGCGAAACGGTGGGCCAATGGCCAACGTCACTGGTCTACATCCGTTCCGCAGCCCGATCGAAGCGAGGAACGCCCAACGGGAAGGCCGTCGGAGATACGAGAAGCGGTAGAGGAGGAACGAGGAAGGAAATTCGGTGTTGGTGCTCCGAATACCTCTAGTTCCCGAGGTTCTTTCATACGTGAGAGTCGCCCGGATTTGCGGAAAGGCGAATCGCCAACAAGGATCTGTGAAGCGCTCGGCAGCCAAGAGAGTCCGATCCCTGTCCGAAGGAAGAAAATATTCAGGTCTGCTCAACAGCTGGGGATGTTCCGGTCCGGGGGAAATCGACCAGCAAGGTCGTTCAGAAATGCGACGTCCGATCGTGATCAGTTCTCTCTCGTTCAATAGCCTCTGATTCTGGACTCTCTCGAGAGACGTCAGTGGGGAGATTTGTTGACTCTCCAGGCGCCCCATTATTGAATCAGGCCAAGGAGCCGCCGCAATTCGTTCATTCGCCGTTCACTCCACGGCGACACTTGCGCACGTTATGTCATCTCAAGGCGATCTATTTCTCTGACAGTGTGAGCGAGGGCGCACCGCCGTTACTCGGTATCGGTAATGAGGACCTCAGCCCGAATTTCCACAGTAACCGCACGAGCGAGGGGCGAAAAACAACAGCAAAAAACGCGCCCCTAGAGCCCCAAACCTGGGCGAGGGATAGAGCAGACGAGTCAACACAAAGAGCTCTACTCGATACGATGGCAATTCCTAATCATGATTGATGAATTGATGACTTCAAGGCACAGTTCGCGAAGCTCGGGGTGTTGAAGAATTCACGACGTCATCTCCGATCTGGTTTTCCCCCGTCGGAATCGTGCTGGTCTCCTGGCAGACTCCCCGTCTCATTCTCCAGCATAAATCATCATTCACGTGATATCTATCAAGCGGTCAGTGGTTGTTGAAATCTACACCACTCTGCTCCGCCTGGAGGTGCCCTGTTAGCTCATTCCCACCGCACCTCTCTACGATGACATCACACGTATGCCGAAAAATTCGTTCCATCCCCGCAAAACGCTCAGAACCTTCCGGCTCCTCGCGAAGTCCAGGAACGGCTTATGGGACCACTTCCTTAGCAATTTGTTTCGTCGCTTCAACCGGCTTCGGTGTGGGTGGCCGCCACTGGTTTCGACTGTCGTCTCGCTGGTTCCTCACATACACTACTGATAATATCAGGGAACGGACCGACGCGATAGCCGAGTGGTCTAAGCGGTCTGCATGTTACGTGCAGATTTGCATGGCTATGTTGACGTTTCGCGAGCGGCAGGTCGTTGGTTCGAATCTCGTTCCCGGCCGACTTCCCCGGAGATGGTTTCCATGGTTCCCATCTCCAACTTACGGCGAATGCCGGGCAAGTAGCTGAAGTCGGCCATGGCAGCAACCGCCCCCCGCCCGGATGAAAAACACACCCCGAAAGGGGTATGACCGCCAGGAAAAAAAAAATATCAGGGAACGTGTGTCACAGAGCGGGAATCAGAAGCGCATCAGAAAGATCACGCTAACGCCACCCGATGGGGTTCGTTTCGCTGAATGCTCGTTATAATGTATCTTTACACCCTGGGCACGCTGCTTGTGACGCTGAGCGATTGTCTTGAGCTCTTTGAACTTTTTGTTAACTTCTTTTGAACTTCTCTTATGGTTCACGCAGATCGAATACAAGAGTGATCTCCCCCGTGACTGGGGGGGGGGGGGGGGGGGGGGGGGGGGGGGGGGGGGGGGGGGGGGGGGGGGGGGGGGGGGGGGGGGGGGGGGCAGCTAGGCTCAAGATGAGGTGCTCCAGACAAATCGGCCTTTAGTCTACCTACAGAGGGATCTATCATTACGGTTGTAGCACTCGAGCCTTGCTGTTGGAACTCTCCCCGCCGATCCTTCATCCATTGGATACTTGTAGTCATACGTTGTTGTCCTAATGCACGCAATTGAGGATATAAGTTTGTCAGCCCTCGGTGAGCTCCCACGGGCCTGATCCAGTCGACAGATTCTTTCACAGTGTAAACTAGCCTTCCGATGGTGTCATCGGCTAAATGCTGAGTATTGACGAAGTTCGAGACCGAATCGGAGCCTCTAGTTTTGATACGAAACGTCACTTTGATGACGAAGGCCCGTCAGTTTGGATACAGAGGCTCCGGGAAAGACGTTTTCCCGTCAAAATTCAGAGTGTTCTTGATCGATTGTTTTTGCTGGGAGCTACCTGAACACACGGGGAGCCGGTCACTATAACGGGATCTTGATCTGTCTTGGATGTGATCGTTAGTAGCGAGGTCTCACTCTTCTTGCGTCTGAGAACGCTCCCATCTCGTCCAACATGATCTGCGCGGGAAGCAGTGATGGGCCTAATCATAATCATGATTATGATTTCAATCACAATCATAATCACAGGATCGGCAAAATCACAATCATCTCTGTGATTATAATCATAATCTTAGTCACAGGATTTCTATGATTATGATTGTAATCACAGAGATGATTATGATTTCATACGATCAGTCAGCAGAACGGAGGTTATGGAGTTTTTCGTAAGATTCTTTCAGCGCTCCTTCCGCTTCCATAAACAATCGCCTCACCCAATCGTATGATTACGCGAAGGATTACGCCTGTGATTATGATTATGTTTATAATCGTAATCATAATCACAGGATTTTCTACGTATGATTATAATCATAATCATGATTATGATTTCGTCCATCTCTGGCGGGAAGTATGTGGTTTGGCAACAATCGCTCCCGTGGTCCATGGTTGCTTGTCTGGGTCCCGAATCCTGACCTTCTACCCGTTTGTGAGCTCCAAGCGTTTTCTCGTTCGCTTATCGTAGCATACCTTCCTCCCTTCTTCACTCGAACGGTGCTGTCTTATCCTCTCTGGTGACAAGTCTTCGGTCCGAGAACGGATCTGTGACCAGGGAGCAACATCCTCGGTCTGCGACCTTGCAGTCTTTCGGACGGGGCTTCGGGCTCCATCGAACCGTGTTGTTCTGTCCGAGCAATGCTGTGTAGAATTAGTGTAAGCAATATTGGTGTTTTCGCATTATCATCATCACCTCCTCAACCGCGCTCATGAGTTTGTCTTGGGATAGTATAGACCAGTGTTTCTCAAGCAAAGTCACGCCGTGCCCCACTTTTTCGGCCGGAAAACCCTCTGGCCCCACCGCGCCCTAGATACCATCGATTAAAAAAGCGTGCAGAGAAAGATGTGTATGGAACACACAAGAGCGGTATGGAATCGGGGGGGGGGGGGGGGGGGGGGGGGGGGGGGGGGGGACCACCGGGTCATTCCCCACCCAGGGGAGCGTTGAAGGTACTGAAGGCGCACTTGTAGGAGGAGGTGGGAGAGGCGGGGAGTCAGGTGCGCTTGAACTGATTTCTTGATATGAGCTTCTCCTTCGTTCATCGGGCACGCAAATGTTCCGCTAGCCTTGAACAACGTGTTCATGGTTTGTAAGCGTGCGCCGTGGGTTTTCCAGGGGCGGGGGAAATGAAGAGCGTGCAGAGTATAAGATGTGAACGAGAGGTGGGCTGGGGGGTTGTTCGGAACACACCAGTATGGTATGGAAATTCCAACCTGTTAATTCACCACTCCTGGGATCGTTGACGGTACTGAAGGCGCACTTCAACTTGATTGGATAGGCGCACCGGAAGAAGTGAATGACGGGAAGTCCAGGGACTTTGAGAAGAAAGACCGGTCAGCTGCAACGCTTAATGAACCCTCGACTGGTTTCTGCGATTAAATGAGCGTTCGATCATTCGCTCATCGGGGCTACGCAAATGTTCCGCTAGCCTTGAACAACGTGTTCATGGTTTCTGTAACGAAGGAGGCTTCGCTGTTTGGCGGGGGGGGGGGGTTTTTGGGGGCGTTTTTTTTATGGGGGGCCAAGGATACAAACTACTACAGCTCGGCTAGTTCTCTCTCTGGGGACCCGATTTCGATCTCATATGCCAGCAGCTCCTCGTCAACTTAGAATGGCAGTTTCATCCAAGGCGACAGAAGAGCTTATGTCAGTCACTGACTTCATGCCGGAAATCGGTCCATCAACGGAGCTAGATGATCAGTTATGACTTCGACAGCGTTTCTTGCACTCCTGAGCGAACTTCTTTGAGGAAACTTCATTTTCTGCCGAGCTCCGGAAACTTGATGAGTCTCGATATCTTACAATATTTAGATCCCCCCCCCCCCCCCCCCCCCGCCCCCCCCCCCCCCCTTCCCCCGGAGGGGGGGCTCCCCCCTTTTTTTTGGTTTCCCTTATTGCGTCCAGGAGGGTAGGCTTCTGCCCCTGACGCTGCATGTTCGATGTATCCAGCGTGTACCTTTAGAATTTTGTTCCTCGTGGGTGTCGCAGCTACCCTCCACTTGCAAGCGGCCGAAAGACAGTAACACAGAGAGTGACTGCCTGAATCTTAAAACAGAAATAAAACCACCTAGACTTCTGGAGGCACTGAACGGCGGAACTGATAGTATGAACAAACCCAGAGACGCCGTGCCCCACCGGAAATCCTCCACGACCCACCAGTGGGCCAGGTGCCCCACCTTGAGAAACAACGGTATAGACTGCTTGTGGTGTACTGTATATCATCTCCTTGATCTCAAATCCCTCGTATGACGGGCCGTCGCCAATCCTCAAGGGATGCTGTATTCCGGAAAGCTTGGATGTTTGGAACGAGCTCCTGCTATGTTCCTCGGTCACCTCAACCAATCGGGAAATCGCTCAGTGACAGCAGTGGTGATCAACCATCACTTGGGAGTTGGGACCCTCGAGTTTGGAGATGTTCGCACTGACAATCTCCCACGGTACGGAAGGAACTTCGATCATTATCATAGGCGCTCTGGATTGCTTCCTTCGATGTTGCTGACGGAGCGTATCAGCTCGTGAATACTTCTCGTGCAGTTGACATAGACCTCTTGTCGTCCGGAGATCGAGACCATGATGCGGTTGGATCTCATGCCGAGGTCCTCCTCGACGAGGATTCCATCACGGTATGAGCAGTAGATCTACGCAGCTATGGGAGCTTCGTTTCCGTCTCCGGGCCAACCCTACCCCAATTTTCAGAGACTATATAAGATAGGGAGAGCCACACGCTGCCAATCTTCTCATCGCAGTGTCACGCGGTGCGGTATCGAAGGCGGCTCCGGAGTCGATGAGAAGGCTTTTCCTAACCAACGAAGAGGCTCTGTACCCTTCCGAAGCTCTGCACGGGCTTTCATTGTGGACTTGCCCAGGCGAAAACCTTGCTGCTCAGACGGTATCTTTGGAAAGGTTTTCAGCACAGGGGAGACGTGCTTGGCCACTGCCAACGAAAGAGTTTCGTATTCGCAACTCTGTTTCGCGATCCCACGCCAGGAGGAGACATCGAGTGGATCGCCTCTGCCTTCCGGTATCACCCTGATGGTGCTCGTTAGCCAGCTGTTGGGGTTGGCACCCCCTTGAAGGCATTTGTTGAGGAGGTCCGTCCAGAGTGGTATATGGGAGGTTGCCGCTGTGAGATGCTCATTCCTGACCAAATCGGGTCTGAATGCCTTCCTGTTCCTCAACCTTGCGATGGTTCCATGTATTTCCTCTGACGAAATTGCGCGTCCAATTTTTCAGGAAATCTCGCTTCCCTTGCTGTTCTGGTGGCTTCGTCTTCGGGATCGCTGATGGTATTGTATCGCTCCTCGCGAGAGTGACCTATAAGTGCTCACGAAGCTGTCGTGCCAGGATTGAACAGTTTTGAGCAACGGCCAAAATCTTGTGCAGGTCTCTCTGGGTACACCGTATCAGTTCCCCCTCCTCTCGTTGAGCGGAAGAGATGCGTTTCTCGTGCAAGAGACGTCTGTAAGCGCGGAGTCGCTGGCAATAATGGAGACGCGGCTCGGCTCTTAGCTTGGCTTGCGTCGAGGTCTCGAGCGTAGATCGGCGTGCATGATAGCGGTCCTTGTCGAACCACCGAGGATCGAGACAATGCGGTGCTGGAGCCTTTTGGAAACATGATTCCGTCAGAAACTGATTGCCTCGGTCTAGAGACGTCGAATGTGCGGCCTGTTGGTGTCTCTGTGCCGGACCCTGAATGAGTAGATCTTCATTGGGGTCGCCCACAATCGAGATTGAGTCGTCCCGCTGACAGACGGAGAACGCCCGGCCTACCTTTCCGAGGAGCTCGTCCGAAGTATCTCCACTTCCAACACAGGAGCTGCTGTACGTGCCAATGATGGCGGGAGGCGGCGACGAAATCACCACTGAGTGAGTTATCATCTGACAAGAGAAGAGTTGTATTTGGTATGAGGAACCCAACTAGAACGGTAACGCCTCCGTACGGTTCCCCTCTGCGTGGTCCTTCAGCTAAACCATGCTATGAATAGAAGCCTTCTACTTCGAAGCGCTCAGTGGCGAACGTTTTCGTTCCGCCCTCGCAGTTCCACTGGCACATTCGGAACTCGCTCATCCGCGCGGAAACGACCATCGCCGGCGCCGCGCGTGTTGGGGACGTCCTTCTGTTGTTGGCTCCTGCCTCTTTTCCGCTCGGTAGACGAACTGCGACTATGACATCCCAGAGCGTCGTCAGGGACGGCCGTTGTGAAGGTCTGCCGCGGCTGACGCGTCGCCTCCCGGTTCGGGTTCCGTCGCGATCTCTGGTCGGGCTGTCTCGATCCGGCTGTTGCGAGTCGAGGATCTTGTTCAACGGAGGAATAAGCTGGTGGACTTGTCGGTCGTCCGACTGCGGCCCGGCTGCCTCCCCGCCCGGGTGGTGGTCTTTCTTCATCGGTCCCTTCAGCCCTGAGAAATCTCGGATTCTACGACCTGGGACCGTCGCAATCTCCTCAGCGGTAGCTGAAGTCTAGCAGTACGCTACACGAGAGCCGCAGGTGTACGTATAGCCTACTCTTTCTTTGTTGGCTCTCACTCAGTGCATGGTTAGCCTCCTTGCATCCCTTGCTGTAGACCGAAACGGAAAGAACATTTGAACCGCAGTTCGGCATCAGGGCTCATCTGAGCGACGCGATCGCTCTATCACCCGCGGCAAACACGGACTTCTCCGGCCTAGGGGTGGGCTGCCCTTCCGCAAAGTCCATGCCTTCGACGGAATTTTGAGTTGATCTACTTTGTGATCTGGCGAACTCGAGTTCCTGAACCTCCGCCTCGAGTCTACGTAGACTCTGTGTGAGGGAGACGGTGAAGCCCATCGTCTGGCTCTTCAGCTCCGTTCTATCAAGCACGGTCATGATTTCCGCCAGTGAGGCAAGAGAATTTAGAACAGAAACACCATTTATTCAATGGGTGGAGATCAATTCGGATCACTCGCGACACGTGCGAACCGTGGAGGCTTCCGCACAGGTTGCTTATCCGTCAGTCGCTCTGCATATGAAGTTCGAGTCAACTTCAAAATCTCCTTGATTCAGGGGAAGGTAAATTATTATCCAATTGCAGTCGTATATAACGGTAAATATTGTTGTGTCGCGAATCAGAAGCACGACCAAGCGCGTCCAGCGGAGAAGTAACTGTTTATTCCAGCAGCACCGTTTATATAGAGAACGACTACTAGAAATCGTTATCTTAGACCTGCCTATCGGCGTACACTATATTCATCTCTTCCAAGACTTTGATTCGAGGAAGTGGCTGGGGCTTCCCGTTCTTGCAGTCGATCGGGAGCGCAGCGGGAGACCTTGTGTCCAATGGAGGCTGCGTGCTTCTGAATGTTGGATTCAGAAATTCGGGAATCGGGATACAGAATCGGGACACAGCGCCCACAAGAACGCAATGACTTCCCTCCCTCCTCCAGGAGGTGACCCTTCTCCGGTCAGCTTGGACGGACCGATTCGCGGGCGGTTAGGCCGAAATGCACCCCGAGCCGACGATTGACTCTCCTCCGGAATCTGGTGTGTTTGAATCACGCACTAGGTCAAACGCGCGGCTTGCGGATCACGAGCCTTCCACCAGCGATAAAAGCGGAAGATCGTCCTCTTCCAGTGAGTTGACGGTGATACTCTGCCACAACGAGTGTGGGCGACCGACGGGGGGGGGGGGGGGGGGGGGGGGGGGGGGGGGGGGGGGGGTTTTGGGGGGTTTTTTTTTTGTGGGGGGAATTATAAGAAAAAAAAAAAGAGGGTTTTTTAATTTTGTTTTTTTAATGGGGGGGGGGTTAAGCGGAGCCGAGAAGTTCCCCTCAGTGACGACCACTGGGAGGGGAAGTCACGTGTCTACTGCGGTACTGTAGTCGAAGTCCACCGAGTAGTGTCGTGGACCACGACGGCCTGAACCTGGATTCTTCCGTCGTGGGACTCTCTCTGAGGGGGGGGGGGGGGGGGGGGGGGGGGGGGGGGGGGGGGGGGGGGGGGGGGGGGGGGGGGGGGGGGGGGGGGGGGGGGGGGGGGGGGGGGGGGGGGGGGGGGGGGGGGGGGGTTACGAGCCTTGACCGCACCGAGCGATCCGGCGGGTTGATCCTCTTTCCCTTGATGGACTGGTTCTTCGTGAAGGTTGCGTTCGAGCGACTGCGCCAATGTTGTGTCGCGCATCAGAAGCAAGACCAAGCGCGTTCAGCGGAGAAGTAACTGTTTATTCTAGCAGCACCGTTCATTTAGAAAACGACTACTTGACATCGTTATCTTAGACCTGCAGATCGGCGCACACTACAAATATCAACCGGATAAGCGACTGGGAATGTGTCTGAAACGCGTAAGACTCGACATTGTTTCCAGCTTGAAGATGTCGAAAAAAATCCTCAGTTCCTCACGCGACGATCGGTGTGCTGAGTTTTCTCTCGGTTAATTGATCCTCCGTGAGCTGTGAAACAGTCAGAGCCAGAGCCGGATTTGGGATTTTGCCGCCTAAGGCTGGCTCGGAATACCGCCTGTCATTTTCTCATAACAATCCGAGAGCTTGTCGAAGAAGACGAGAGAACTCAAATGCGAATATCCGCGGGCTGTCTTTGAGGGAGTTCCCGAGGAAAGGTGGGAGGGGATAGAATACATCGAGTCCAACTAGCACGTCAGTGATTCTATCATCTCGAGGCGGAGGGTCCATGGAACGGCAGAACACGAAGACCTGCAGACATCGGGACTGACTGGGCCCTAGCTGGAATCTGCATTCGGCCAAGTTCCGGCGCTCCGTACGGACAGTCTCCTTGTTCTTGTTGGGAGGAATTTTCATGTTAAGCGATAAGAGGGGAGCTGCCGGTGTCGAACAGCGAGCTCACAGCATAGCTCTCGAGAAGACTTTACCCACGAGACAGTCGAGTGGTCTAAGCAGTGTGTTCCACAAAAGCACGTTCGCATAGCTACATGTGAAGCTCTCCAGGACGGCATGTTGCGGGTTCAATCCCTGCAGCTGGCTATTCCTGAAATGGCCACGGTTCCCAATCTCTACGTGCGAATCCCCGAATCGATCTCTCAGGCCATGGCCTACCAAAGTCCGTTACCTGAACCCCCGCATCATAGATTCTGGAAGCTTCTCGTGGGGTGGGGGGCGCTAAGGGAGGGGATGACGACTAAAAAAAATTCGCAACTGATCAAGAATCCGCCGCCGGAGGCTCTAGCCTTATATAAGCCTAATGGGACATCCCGCCCTGGTCAGAGCACTTAGAAAACACATCTACTCACGGCGACGGTCAGATATCGGCGATGTAGATCCTCAGCTTCTCTCTAAGATAAACATACCCCCTCGGTGGCAGTGGGAAATTTTGTCTCGAGATGGTCTTTTTCAGAGCTCTCTGGGGACTCCAAGCATTAGAATGAAAGTTAAAGCTGTCCTTGATTACTAAACTTCGCTCTTTCATCCCATCATCACACTCGATATTTTCCCGCGATGACTCCACCCCGGACGACCGCCCTGTTTTTGGCGGATCGCATGAGTCGATAGAGTATCTCAATTCATGGAAGCCTCGCTTCTTGCCGCATGTAGAGCGGGAGACGATGGGAGTCGGGCATCTGAGCTCCGCACATATGAGATTCGAACATAGGAGATTCGACAACTGAGATTCCGGCAAGTGAGATACAGGCAACTGAGAGTCGGGCATCTAAGATTCGGGTGAGTGACAATGAACCCGCGCGGCGTAACCCGGTGGCGGCGCCATGGGGAATTTCTGGGGTACGCCAGGTGACCCCAGGTCTCGTCGACTACGAGACATTCTCCCTCGTCCCGTTCGACTCGCCACGGACCCAACACAGTAATTCTCTCAATCGGAGGGATTTCATGGTATGACTTCTGAAGAGTTACGGTTAGTGCAGTGTTTCTCACAGGAAATTCCTCTAGGCCCCACTTATCGTGACCTGAGTTTCTCAGGCCCCACCATGTGGTCTGATGGATAGAGGCGGAGCGAAATGAAAGTGGCACTGTCCTCCCATAGAACTCCATTCATATTTTCACGATATTATCCTGATATCCGAGAATCTGGAGTCGAACGCCTGAAGGCAGGGTTCCGCCGCCTCACCTCGACTGGGGAGAGAAACGTGAGCGAGATCCGTCAATTTTTCAATCAACGGATCCAGCTTCTGACAGAAAAAATGCGAGCGTTGCTCAGGTTCGAGAATGCGGTACGGTATGAAGCAAGAAGAGGTGATCAGCGCAATCTCCACAAATGATCGCGGTTATCTGATTGCAGGCTCCCAATAATAATTTGCGCTACCTCCGAAATTCATTCTTTCGGGATCAGAATCTCTCATACTCCGGGTCCTATGTAAGATTGACAAGTGGAGGTTGGAACTCGAACTCCCTCTTCGCCATCTAGAGAAGTGCGATGAAACCTGGGATTCCTGGGTATTTCTTAATCCTGGCAGCTGATGTCCCCTCCGCTCACAGATTTGGACGAGAACCGAGCGCGCTAGAAAATCGGCGGAGTGGGCTTCCATTGAACTTTGCAGAACCGCCCAGGAATTTTTACAAATTTTTCGGCTCTCTATAACACTGTGGAAAGAAAACGAATAAGAAGATCGTCGTAGTGGGAATTCATATTGAAAATGCCGCAGTACACTACTAACTACGCTACTCGTCTCAATCCTTTCAAAGTTCTGCAGAGGACAGCTTCACTTGTTCCTGGCGCGCAATGATTCCAGTCCGAACCTTTGCGCTTGTTCGTGAGACCCGAAGAGAAAGATATCATGGTCCGTGGAAACTCGGCTCTCCAACTCGAGAGATGCCAAAAGATTCTCGGGTCGTTTGGAGATCACCGAACGAGAACTAAAACTTCACCGGGAGCAGATATCTGATTTCTAAGCCTACGCAAACATCTAGTCATCGGTCTCAGGAATTCCACGCATCAAATTCTTGATCGAAATGTGGATAGTCGGTGGTCGGACAGGGTTTAGAGCTGTGCTCTGATGAAAATCGGACGGGCCAGGGTCCCTTCACTGTATCTCATGTCGAGACCTCATCCAGATGAACAACTACTCATCGCGATCGGGGTGGTCTTTTTCTTCTTGCTGCAGAATCTCATATGATGAGATTGTCACCAGTCAACATGGAATCAATCAGGATATAGCGGATACATACGGTCGACCTCGATACTCTGGAAGCGCGTCGAGGCTCCAGGCCCCAGCAAAAAACGTCCAGGCCCCACTGTGAGAATCACTGCCCTAGAGAGTCCACACATGGAATCGGATATTTCGGGAACCGGCAATGCGTTCGGGCGCATGCAACAATCAAGGAGAACGAGTGTTTCAGGAATCGAACTTTGCTTACTGTAGCGTTTCCAGTGAGTAGCGGGTTCACTTTTATTAAAATGGTTCTCCTCGCAACCTCAGTTAATTTATATCCTGGACCATTTGGACCTGAGGTATTCTTGCCGACATCTTCGGAATCCAAGTTTGCTTTCAGTGGTCCTCTCCGGGAGACGGTAAGGGGGGTCTTGACGGTACCCTCGCTCGGATGGCCCGCTCTCGATGGTTTTCCTTGTTCCGGGAGCCGTTCAAAATATACTCTTCTTATTCTTTGTAGACACCAGGTTGCGTTGATATCGATCAATTCGATGTGTCGTTACAGGACGAATGCAAGGGCTTGCTTCCAATAAGCCCAAACGATCTTGGTATTCTATGATTCCCTCGGGAACTTCCGTTGCTGATGGGGCTTTGCTCATGCGAACAATTCTCGCCATTCTGTGACCTTCGTAAACAAGAGTCTTACCACGGGGATGCTTTTCCCCTTGACTTCAATTCTTAGATACATAACACAATACGAAAAATGTGAACTGTACACAATGTTCGCGCGACTCTTAGCCGCGGTGCCTTCTCTATGATTCTGATTGTTGCTCACATGCACAGCTGAGTAGAAATTGGAAAATAGGGGGAAATTCACTAAATATAAAGTTCTCGGAAAAAACTGACCGCATTATCGTGAACAACCGCGATGCTCCCTCGATGCTTCGTTCTCATGAAGCACTATCAACCGGCTCGAACGATCTCTAGCGCCCGCAAAAATCACTTTGAAAAAGATCAGCGACGAAAATCGTCGGGCGCTCCCCTGGCGCTCAACGACTCCTTCGTTATGGAATCGCATGTTTCTCACATGGGGAGCCCCAATGAGTGCTTCAATTTTCTCGGACTCAGTCATGAGAGGATTACGTGAACGGTTCAAAACAAACCGCATTTGGGAGTTCAAGCTCCCTCGTTACATTAAGTTGAGAAGGTATATCTGGCACTCGTACTAGTCTATCCACAAAAAAACGTGCGAACGATCAACCGAGTGAAAAACCGGATGATTGGCAAGACAAACAGACGATTTGGTGATGTTTAAAATCGAGTCACAAACGAATAATAGGATATGGCTGCGCGGGAGGAAGTCACTTTTCTCCTCGTGATTCGTCGTTCACAAAAAAGGATTACTTGTTGAACAGACTCGGGCAGCGTTCGAAACTCCACTGGGTCCATTCTGCAATGAGCGGAAGACGAGAGAATTAGTTTCATTGATGTGCCCCTGATGGCCATCCTGAAAAGCGGCCGGAAACCCTCCTTCAGCGCCGAAATCCCCCCTTCTGAGATCAAAAGATCAAAACGTTCATCCCATCAACCATGGCGAGGCGATTGACCAGGCGCCATCTTCCGTTGGGTGCCTCCTGGATCGACCCGAGCTCCACAATATACCTTACATCATCATCATCATCATCGGACACATCCTCCTATCTTGGCGTTCTCTTTCGGTGAGACTGACCCTACTCCGTCGCTCTACGAACAGCAGAATTCAACGAAAGCAAGGAGCCATGCAGCGCCGCCGAGCGAGAACTCGCAGCGGAAGCCGTCGAGCGAAGGGAATGGCCAGCACGCAACACACAATATGGTCACCGAATATGATTGGGAAACCTCGACACATTCAGAAAAGCCGTCGCCACAACAAGCAACTCAAAATGTCTTCGTTCAACTCACCGCGGCAAACGGGTTCACGTATCTTGAGCCGTTAGAGATTCCATTAGATCCGTTTGATGTAGCAAACGGGGAATGCATCGAAAGAGATTGCGGTAAGACTGCAAAAACGGAAAGTCATCTAATAAAATATAAAAAACTCAAAATTCCTATCCGAAAGGAAACGAATGAGCGAAAAATTCACGCAGTTTCCTGTGGAATTTTTCCAGCTCCCCTGGAGACGCGCACGAAATGAAAGCTGGCCCAAGCTGGCCCAAGAATATCCCGTCTTTCCCATCGCTCTTCCCTCCCGCCACACCTCGAGATAGAGCTCCCAAGAAAAATCCATTCATCCGCCACGATCTGAGGGATGTACTTCTGTGGAGCCGATAACCCAAGAGCGCTTAGGTGCTTCCCCATGAACTTCCCAATAAAAACGGGGAGAATCTCCGAGCAGAATGAATGCATGAATTAATGGAATATCTACATATGTGAAATTCGAGACAGAGAACCGTACATATGTCGTTTTTGCTGGCTTGCAAAACGCTCACAGCTCAAGAAATCCGTCGCGTCCACGTACCTTTGTTTGGTTGCGCCTGGTTTGCTGCAGGACTGGCACTTCGCGCTGCCATGGATGGCGTGGACGCGCTATTTGGAATCTGCTGAGGCCAAACCTCGGCGAAATTGTTACCACTAGCTCCATTCGTTCCTGCCCAACAGTGATTCGTATTCGTTGCCGGCGTCGTCACTGATCCGTTAGGCCACTGCGGTGGAGATTGTTGTTGCGGTTGACCGAATACCGCCCAATTGTCTGGCTGCTGCTTCAGGCCGTTCTGGACGAGGGGCTGTAGTCCCCACGACGCAGGGAAAGCATTTTGAACTTGTCTAGGAGTATTTTGGAAAATAGAGCCAGAACCCAATTGTACGGTTCCGTTCGCCCAGCCACCGTTTGTCGCCGGCATTTGGCCGTTGAGTTGCATCCCCGCGAATCCCGAAGTGACGCCCATCATGGTTCCAGTTGGGGTGATGCGGTCCTGCGCAACCGGTGAACTGCCACCCCAGCTTTTGTTTGCCATGGCGAATGGATTCGGTGACGTGGTTGTCGTTGTCGATTGTGACGCAGCTGGTGATCCCCAGGGGTTTGTTGTGGACGCTGTTGTTGATGGAGCTACTCCAGTGGGGGAAAAGGGATTCGAGGGAGGCACAACTGGAAAACAACGGAATCTCCCATCAGTATCGATGACGAAGGGCATTACTTGCTCGGGAGCTCAACGCGGTTGCTCGTTTGCCTGGGATCGTACTCACCCGTGCTCGCTTGTTGGTTGCTCCACGGATCTGTCGGAACAGTGCTCGTGGATTCAGGGAATTTCGTCGAAGTTTCGCCCTTCTGAAAACCGGAAGTTGTTGAGTCATTTTCCCGAGAGTCACAGCGATTTCGACAGCCAACATATTCTCGACAGTTTGCGACTCTCCTTACCTGTCCGCTGAAAATCTCATCAAGCTCTGCAAGTGCTGCGTACCGGTCAGCCTGAGGAACTTTGACCTTCGGCTCGTCCTTCGCAACGTTCGCTTCTGTTGGTTGCAGAGGTAACAGCGTCGGTGCGGGTTGACTATGACCTACCGTCAGGGGGGTGATCTCAGGTGCGGAACCTCCGAAAGCCGAATCAAAGTCTGCGAAATCGCTAGCGGACGATCTTGTTTGCACGCTCGGTGGTGGGGATATCACTGTCGCTGGTACTTGATTCGTCGTAGTTGACGATTGGAAGGGGTCGAAAATGTCTTTTGAAGATATGGACGATGTCGAGCTCTTGAACGGGTCGACAGGCGGAGGTATGGGCTCTTTTGAAAAGCCGAAGATATCGCCGGCGAACGAGTTGCCTGTCGCACCGTGATTCGGCGGAGGAGGCGGAGACCACAGTTCGCCCCCAGCAGGCGTTACAGGTTGTGACCGTGTGGCGAAAGTGGCAGGAGGTTTCGAGGGCATCGAAACCGAGCCGCCAGTTAAGCTGACTCCTTGTTCTGCGGCGGCCTTTTGCCGTCTGTCCAGCTGCATTTTGTGTTGAGCGATCTCCGGGTCAACGTACCACCTGAACGTTCAGGAGCGAGAATGAGTTCTGAGACGACTGGATCAGCACTGCGCTCCACACGAAAAAGCTCGTAGCCAGAGATCTGGGACTCACCTCTTACGCTCGTATTTTTGAACGAGGAACTCGCGCACTTTGTGATCTTCCCTCAAGCTTTCTTTTTCTAAGTTGGACCGCTCGTCATATGTTCCAAGATAGACATAGCGATTGAACTGGAGAAAAAGAGAAGAACGTCAGAGCTGAGAATACGATACAGTAGAGTCCGCTCGGTTGGGAAACGGACGGAGGGCCCCCCCTTTTTCAACCCGTATAGGTCGGTTCCCAAGTGGGCCGATAAACTGGAGTCCACAATGGTAGGAAGCCTGCAGCTCGGTGTCCAATGACTCCGTCGATTTGTGATCGACGGAATGCGTGTTGTCGTTTGACCCGATGATTTCGATTGATTGATTGATTGATTATTTAGCGATCATCTTCTTGTTGTATTCACATTCCGAATATCATAGAAGACCCGTTCGACGGGGCGATTGCTCAGCTGATCTGCGGTGTGGATATACTTCCTTTCACGACTCATGGCCCGGGACCTTCTCCCCTTCCCATCTTTCGAGTATTCTCTCCGTGTCGCGTTTTTTGTTACGTCCCATCCGTAGATGACCCTTTCATTTCAGGGGCGAGCAAGCTCTGCGGACGCCGGTCACAGTTTTTGGGAGAGTGGACACCGTTGAACCCACTCTCGACTGACGCTTATATCGTGTCAGTCGATGCACACTTTGGACGCGCACTTGCATGTCACACGTGATGCATCCCCGGCAGCAGTCGAGATTCGAAGCGCCGCCATCGAGTTTTGGTTACGGGATATGCACTGACAATCGGCCGTTTGATCCCTTTTTCGGACACACGGGTTGAATCAGCTCCAACCAGCAGTGCCTAGGTGAGGGGAGGGTCCGTGCGGACACAACCCGACACCAGAGGGAACGAACCGAATTAGCCATCTGTGCTCCTCGACCCCAAATCAGCCCCGCTGGAGCACGGTTACAGTCCCATGCCAAGGGGACCGACTGCGGTTGAATAATGATTTGGATGAAGCTCTAGCAGATTCGGCGCCGATGCTCTCATACTGCGTCTTTGAAAGTTTGATTGAGACGACGGGGAGACGTAGTTTCGAGCGCGCCAGGAACCACCTTGATCTCCGAATGTTCAACGTTGCGAGCGGAGATCTGGTGTTGGGGGGGCTTTCCCGGTATTCGTGGATCCCTCATTCCATATTCATCCTTTGTCCGTCTGCTCAATGCCAACTTGCGGATACCCGTTCGTCGCATTCGCGACGAAGCTCCGCCGGGAGTATTCTCATCTCCACGGAACTAATCTCTTCAGATATTGATGAGGAATCGAGGGATGTTGAGCCATACGACGGAGTGGGCCTTCTGGGAGAAGGGCTTATTCTAGGGCTTCCCACGTAGTATGCGCATGAAGGCTAGACTTTCGGTCTCGGCATTGCGTCTCCAAGCATGCTTTTCGGTCGAGCTAACACAAAATAAACAAATATAAACAACCACAGAAACGCTATAGCAGCTCTCTGGGAGCGACCACAAACCCAACATCGCAGCCACCATACCCGCTCGGCCGGCCACTGGATGCATAAAACGGAAGCTCTAGAATGCATTTAAGCGAAATGGAATAATCCATCCGAGAAACGTGCCGTTCGAGTGTCTACTCGGGTTGGGAGCGAAAGTCTGCGTCGGACGTACACGCGGCGCTCAGAAAAATGGAAGGTAGGCGGACCATAGCAGGATCCACTCGCTTTGGACTCGACGAATGCTAGCAAACACACGGAGGTCCCAAGAAGTGCTCAAAACGACGGTGTCAAGGTGGCCACACTATGTCGTTCGGCTGCCACGCCAATCGTCCAGCTAACTAAGGCGTGCCAAACGCTGAGCTGATATTCAAAGGCATGTTCTCGACCCTTCTCAAGAGCAATAGGGATAATTGGATCATGAATGATACGGGCGAATGTTTCTGCCGGGTCGAAAATAGAACGCATGGCCCTCTGCATACGTATGCCGAGTCTGCTTCATGGGTGAAGAGTGGCGTCGCATCGCATCGCATCACATCAACCGCGTGACTGTTACCTCGGTCAGCCACGACGCAAACGTTTGCCTGAAGCATTTCAATATCAGCGGCGAACGGGTCTTCAAGCCCAAAACTGATGCTCAACCCGCAGAAGCTTTGCAACAAGTCCTTGGTGGATTCGGTAGAATGCTGTCGGAAGCTGTAAGGGGGGCTGCAAGGGCCTCCAAAAGCTCAGATTGAAAGCCCTGGTTAATCACCCGTACAGGGCCAACGATGCTATCCGGGCTTGGATCATTTCGAGGCCAGATGGAAGTCAAGGATCCACGTACGCTTTCCACATATGGTTTTTAGAGTTCAGAGCGGGTTAGCTTTATCGTCGGATGAACGTGGCAGCGGAAGAATCAGAATGAGCGAGGGGGGACAGCTTCTGAATGTGGTCCGCGGTAGCTACGTGGGTGACGAAGGGTATGAGAATGACTCGAGATGACTGGGTGGCGTTAACCGACTTTTTTGGACAACCTCCGTTGTCCTGTCAAAACCCAGCCTCTAATTCCAGTCTCCGCTCACAGCGCCGACACCATTTCTAGAGTTTCAATCCAAACATCGGCAAACCTCCGCACCTCATTCCTCTTAGAGCTCTGGCTCGACGGATATTCAGGGAGGTGGAGGGAAAGGCACAGGTCGACGATAACGGTCTCTACAATGGAGCCTCACGGATCAGACAATGCTGTCGATCGAAGAGGGCGACCCGGGCCTGCTCGGGTACCGGCAAACATTTGATTTGATCCCGCAACATCGCGATGGAGCCCAACCGCGATGAAAGGAGAGAAGAGACGCGAGCCATCCGCGTTCGGGAAGGATGTTTATTTATTCCAGAAGGCACACTAACAAGCTGCAGGTTTAGGTGGTCAATAGGCCAATATCTTTCCCTTTCGCTCGCTCCCTCTGAGCCTTGACTGTCACAATTTGGCCTCGCTTGCAATCGATGCGACCTTCGCCTTGAAAGTTCGCCTTGAATTCCAGAAGTGCGACCTCCACCCGCTTCCGAGGCCGCCTAGAGGCAAGTACGACCTTGACAAGTTTCTGTCTGCCTCGCTTCACCACTCGCGCCGAGAGTGGATCAAGGGAAACAGTTCCGAACATTCTCCGCTAATATACCGCAAGAGGACTACAAGAGAGGCGGTTTCGATGATCGGAAGGTCTAGGTTGGAACTATGGATCATGTTCGATATCGGGCCTCCTTCGTTAAGACCCTTTGTTAGGTCCGATTCCTGTCCGTCCTCGAACGCTCCCGAAGGATTAAAGAATGCGAAAATGTCACTTGATGGAACGAGCCCTTGAATCCCTTTTAGCTAGCCGGAGGCGTACGAGGATGGTAATCCTTTGGTCGCAGCGAGAGAGACTGCGATGTTCCCGATTGGACTGTTTTGAAAGTCTCGAACAGTCCATTACATACGGCTCGAACAGGAAACGCCCAGAAAGCATACGTCACGACACCGGTTGGAAAGGTCCGCATCGAGTGACCCTGTCTCGTACTCAAATGTCACACCAGCTGGGTCGCGGAGCGCAACAGCCGCCAGCTTGGCCGATGATGGTTCCTCTCGAGCTCTATCAATCTATCAATCAACGTCCGCTCGAGTTTGGAGCGTTTTTCTTTCAATAGACTGAAAAGAACGCGGAGCTCCTAATACGATCAGACGCCAAGAGAAAGGGTGGCTTCCCGACACGAGCAGTTCTTCCCGGATACGTTCAGGAATCGATTGCCATTTGGTTCACTCGGTCTCCAAAGGCCGATTCGTCACAATCCCCAGAATAGCTGTTTGCATTCATCTGTGCGAATTCGATGCGAACGGGTTGGATGAGATTACTAGCGTGCGGACAGTGATAGGCTCGCCGACCTGACGCTCTCCGATTTCGCGTAGTCAACGACCACCTGCGTAATTGCCCCAGTGGGTTCAAAATCTTCGGAGGATCGGGACCTGGATTTTTCCAATTACATGAGGCCAATCTCAACGAGATTTCCGCCAACTTCCCCGAACATAGAAATCTTCGAAAAATGTTCACAATGCTGAATCGAATCAAGTCATGACTGCAATACCGATCGGGTCGAATATCAAGAGCCGTTCCACAGCGCATGATAGAAGAAATCGAATTCTCTCATCGAGTCTTCCACGAGCGAGAGAATGAGCTGTATCGATTCATCCATTGATTTCGAGTCTAGCGCACCAGTCGTGTGAGCAGGTGTTCGGCTGTCAAGTTTCCAAGTGTCAAGTGTTGTACTTCTGGCTGAGCCTATTGTCGTTGACATCTAGGAGCCTCCCACAGCATACACCACCAGAAATTTCCGACCACAGAGCCGTAACCGCTTTAGCGGCACTAGCGATGGAAAAGCACTATATTGAACACTCACCTCGTTGCCACGATTCCTGATAAAGTCAAGTTCCTCATCTGTGAAACTTGTCATCGTGATGGACTTGGTACGGTGCGGGGGATTCAAGCCTCGTCTGTGGAGAGAAAACATTCGTTCAGTTCTGCGTGCTGTTTCCTGACATGGAGCTTTACGAGAAACAAAAATCGAGGTGGAATGAAGCACACAAGCTACGTGGAATGTTCGCAGCTGGAAATTAAGATGGAGTCAGTGAGCGAAACTTCGCGAAGCGAGGACATGACAAGCTGCGACTTCGCTCTCAGAAAACTCGAGTTTCTGCCAAGCAGAAATCTCTAGCCGGCGTGAAACAGGTCACTTTGTGATGTCAACTGGTCAAGCATACACAAGCAGGTTAGCACCGAGAGCCCCCTATAGCTGGAACGTATCCGGAATCTTGGGACGGCGACCCGACACGAAACCACGATGAATCGGAGACGTCATCACTGAAGTACTGAAGCACTGGCCGATCACATATCATGAAGGAGCGATGCCGAACATGCACAGAAAGCTCCGCTCCAAGAGAAGCACAGACACTGTAGCCAGAGACAGTGCAGATTACACTATATGGTCGGAACTCACAGCAGTCCGCAACATTTGGTGCAAACGAATGACCCTATGGTCATGTCGACGTAAGTGGGACCTCGTTGATGACATTCCAAACAGTTCCTGTTAGCTCCTTCATTCGCAATTTCTCGTAAAATTGCAAGTCTCCGCTCGTCAGCGGACCTCTTGCTGCGAGCGGCCATCTTTGTTTGACTGATGCAGCGATGCGACTGACTCGGATTTGGCTCTCCTAGCTGGATGACTGGCGGCCTGGCTGACACTTGCCTGCCGCCTGCCTTGCTGCCTACCGGCTTGGTCGCCCTTCGAAAACCGGAGAGAAGCTCCTCTAGTCCGCCGCCGCCTCGACCGCCGTGGCTGAGTTGCTGATGGCGGTGGACCTGCTCGCACGCTCGCTCGATACAGCTTCCAAACAACAATGATGACAATCACTACGACGACGAGGGTGGACGATGACTTAGTTAGAGCGCATAGCAGACCGACTGCTCATTCGTCTGTTCGCAAAGTCGCTCGGCTGCACTGTCCGATCCCGGCGGACTCACTATTCGGCTAGCTCCCTGACCAAGTGGATGGACGAACAAACGAAAGAACGGCGAATTGCAATAAAGCTTCAAACCATGATCACGTATATTGACGACACTCCGGAGACTCCTCCCACCAGATTGCCTCGCAGTCCTCCGACTCACAGAACTCGGGCAGAAACTCGCTGACTGCTCGTCTGCCTCTCCGCTCTTTTCTCCTGCTAACCAACGTACCTATCATTCCATCCTCTTAGAAACGGCATGGATATTCGATACATGACATAACTGTTCGATGGTCGTTGATTTATTGGAGCACCCAACCCTCCATGATTCATGTCATTGACGATTTGTCCTTGGGACAATGATACAACAGAAACTCTTGAGCGCGCTGGAAATTTTCGAGTCATCCACGTAACTCAGGTTCGACGAGAGGAATAGGAAAAGTCTGCACCATTGAGTGACTTCTCGAGACTCCGTACTCGACTGCACGGATCCTCGAGCTTCTACCTCAGGCTCAGGATGAAAACGCACGAATAGACGGAACGCCCTTTCGCAGGTATCACTCCGCTCAGGGAAAAGTCATTCACAGAATTATTGTTACGAGATAGCTACTCCAACGAAATCGAATGCGAACATCGCGAAACCTTGGTCTGCTAGAGATTGGCCTCTGAGGTCATCATCTACGAGTGTCAAACCAGGGCTGGTTTTGTGGAAGATGAGAAATAACAAAACTGCGCCCAGGAGTGTTGAAGAATCAAGATTTGCGCGAGCAATCGGCGATCTCCGAACTTCAGCAACGAGACACGTCATTAGTGACGAGCATTCATTATACGCCAAAGATGCGATATCAGAGATTGATTCGTGTGAATAACAGCACGCTCCGGATTCCCCTGACGTCGCTTGTACACTCTGAAATTCCCAGGAACTCGCTAGCTCGAGAGCCTCCATAAGTTTCATCGAAAGTTCTGGGGTCGCATTTAGCAGAATCCCGCTGCTTGAATGCCGGGGCAGCCCCTCGAGGACCACATTGTTTCTTTCCCGCCGTCGGGAACATATTATTTTGCTCCGAAATTCGCAATCGCTTCCTGGATTCCGCCTCCTGCATCCGTTTGGAAGTCCCGGAGTGCGGCGTTATTCAGACCAGGTCGGGTTTCTTCGGGAAAGGGCCCCAGAATCGAGGGATACCTACGATGGGTTTCATACCTCAATGGTCAGATGTGCACATGGAGAGAGGAATCAAACAAATCAGCAAACCAGATACTCCCGCGAAGAGATCCTGCAAATTACCGGGTTCAGCCTTCTCATATGCATTGAGTTTCCCACGTGAAAGTTTTGGGACGAAGTGGGACTCCAGATGCCACATCTCACGAACCTTCAGGTTCGGGAAATTGTACTCCAGATCAGGAGACTCTCGCATGAGTGACTTTCTACTTGGAAAAAAATCGTCCCTCGGATCAAAAATCCTCAGTGGGAAGAAATTTCCACATGAAGAACAATCGAGATGAGGAACCCCTGGTACGAAGGTGCCCTGAGATAATGAACCTATCAGTGTGGATTTTCGGATGATTTTAGTTGAGGAATCCCATACTTTCCGACGCACTGAGAGAAAGTTTTGAGAAAAAGTGAGAAATGATCTTGTTCATGCGGTGATGGTCCAGTCCGAGAGGTTCCCCATCTGAGGGGTCCTTCATCTGGGACGTTCATGATCTGAGGGATTGCTCAAACGAGACCTTCTTTCTCAGAGGTGTTCATCAGACGAAAGGATCGGTATCAAAGTGTGCGATCGGTCCTTCTTAGAGGCGTTCTCGGATACAAGAAAAACCTGGAAGAAAACGTCCCTGATATACGGAACGTCGAGGATGAGGAACCCTGCGTTGATAGGTCCTCCCGCATTAAGAGCCGTCTGTATGTACCCGGAAGTCCCGCGAATGAGGAGCCCTCCCTCCGGCCATGAGAGAGTTCAGAACTCTGCCTGACTGATGAAGGATGTATGTCATGTTCATCAGCCAGACGGTGTTCTGATCCCTCCTAGGCTCGGAAAAGATGTCCCTTTTACGCAGGACTTCAGGGTCCATGGGGCTCCTTGGGAGAGTGGCTGGGGGCATTGAAGGGCCCCCGTGCGCGCGACTCCGGGGTGGTTTCAGGAAAACTCCAACAAGCGTACCGAACCTCCTAACCATTAGATTATCACTACGCTGAATTTGGATTCCCATCTGGAAGTTGCAAAGAGATACGTTAGCTTCCCGAATATACGAGGTGCCAAATCCTCCACGAGCGATTCTCCGCGGATGATCAGCGCTGCCGGAGATTTCAACCGTCCGTCTATCGACGAGCTGAGAGCATCGAATAGGGGCGACCGATTGGGAGCGGAAGGTGGAAGAAGGAGTGCAGGGAGCATGGATAGGTATACAAGAGGATCACAAAGATGGAAATGAGGTGAAGGTGACTAAGAGAATACTTCCCGGTCGTGCTCTCGTCCGATCGATCCTCAAGGAGAATCATTCGTCCTCCTTGGGGGTCCAATGGACTGAAACTTGATATTACTGTTTGTGCGCTTTGAAACCCTCTGAGCTCCTTCGGAACCGGCCCAGGAGCGCCAAAGAATTGGGGGAAGCATAGTTTCGGCTAAGATCACATGATTCGTTCATGGTTGAGAAGCATGGCGGAGAATGCTGCCCGAAATCCGACGAGGATCGCTCCGTGGCTGGGTCGATCCAAAAGTACCTAGGATGACCGACGCTTTAACTGTCGGCCGCTCGAGATGCTTCGCCTGCCGAACAGACATCCAACCCATATTTCCCGCGAGTTGGGATGCGCATGTTGACTAAGATTACGCACCACACTCTGCAGAATACCGCCAACAAGAGGGGAGGGAACCCGTGCGCGCTCGCCCGCTCAGCCTCGAGCACCCACGCAACGGGCACAGGGGTAGCCCAATGCTGCTGTGCTCCGTGGTCTCTGGCGAATTCGGGGTCCAGAATTGGAGCCAGATGTCATAACTGAGATGTTTTTCTCTGGAACGTGTTTGAGAATCTGACAATCATAACTCATTTTTCACCTTATCACAATCATCGTCTCAGCATCTCTTTGATCATTCCTGAAGAGCCGAGCATTTGACGGTTCTCCATGGAATCGGGATGCATCCGCTCACCCCACATCATGCATATCGAGAGCCGCTATCGGGAGTGAGAGTCTGACTTTTTCTGATAAACCATGAGCCACGGAAGAACAGTGAAACTTATTTTATTGCGCAAGCAAGTGGAAACGCCAGTCAGCATGATTTCGAGCGTCGCTGAGCCCGAAAGGGGAGCTAAGCCCCGATAAGCTGTCTCTTTCCTATGTCCAACTGTCATACTATCGAAGGGCGAACACGGCTTGTCGATTTCGGGCCTTGTCCACACTTTCATCAGGAAAACTGTGCAGCATAGGACCGACAGTCCAAGTAAATGAGATGGTGCGCAAGATGGGGTCTCCATTCGTTCATTTGATTCCCAAAAGAAGCATCGTAAATGGACACCAAACGAACAGATTCCGTTTTCAGAGAATGGCAGAGTGAGCTTTTTTGGTGTCGGGATTTCGTGCTGATTCAGTTTCTTGTTTCATTATCCTTCTGGGGAATCCGAAGCACAGGATTCGTTTAGTATGAACGGAAGATTTCGGAAGAGGTTGAACACACGGGAGAGTCACTAGAACAATATCACAGCAATGAAAACAATGAACGAACGATCCGGTCAAATAACTTTCGTTTCTTCTATGACAACATACAAGAATGATTCTTCCTCCTGAAGCATTATCGCCTCGAGATTCTATCTATCTTTCGCTCGAGGTTGGTCTCCGGCTGGCTCAGAAGGAGATGGTTTGGTGTTTCGGCAATAATTTATTCCTAGGGTGATTCGAGATGCGATTGGCTAGTTCGTCCGAATCATGACTACAGGCGATGCGCCTCCTTGAAATGGCCGCAACCATGATTCCGGAAAACGGCATCTATATGAACGTTGCACGTTCGCCGGATTCGAAGGGGCAAGAAAACGTCCTCTGGGTTCTCGGTCTGCGTCACCGTGAAACCGTTGACGGTTATATTCCGAAGGTTTGGTGCCACCTTGCGAATCGAATCAAGTCCAGAGTCGCTGACCTGAGTATCAGCCAGGCACAAGGTCAGGAGGCATCGCAAGTTCATCTTGAAGTGCTCCAAATGAGCAAAATCGGCATCTCGCATGTTTGTGAACCCCAGAAAGAGTGATTCCACTTGTGGCGCGAGTTTCGACATTAGCTCTAGAGCTTCAAGACCAACATCCGTGCCCTCGAGGTCCAGAACTTTGAGCAGAGGACAATTGACTAGAATGGTTTGAAGGAACTCCGCGCTCTCAAAACCCTTCGTTCCTTCGAGATAAAGTTCTTCAATATTGGCCATGTGGGGCCAGATAACGGGTATTAATCTCGCGTCGAGACTTCTTCCAAGGTCAAGAACTTTGATATTGTAGAAGTCGCGCGTCGGTTTCAGGAAAGCTGCAACTTCAATGGCTGAGTCTCGGATCGAGAGCAGGCATAGAGTTGTGGGAAAGTGACCCAGAGCGATGCGTTTCCTGCGTGCCGAGGTACTCAGGTTGAGGTCCTCAATCGCCTGCGGAAAACTCACTTTAATTGGAGCATTCTTAGAAGTTCGTCCCTTGATTCTGATTCGCGGAAAAACTCGATGAAATGTCCACTGAAGGTCAAGGCTTGGAAGCTCAGACACTCACCAGCTGTCTAAGCGATGGGCACGCCTTCCCGAGGGACTTCAGCTTGCGCGCCGAGAGTGGCTTCTTCAGGAAGCTATTGTGCTCGCCGCGTATCACCAAACTGTGCGTGGCCTCAGCGCTTTGGGATTTGAGTGTCGAGCAAATCACCAATCTCAAAGTGGACGGTGTGACATCTTTGAGCACTTCGCGGCCTTGCGAAAGGGCTCCCTTCAGATTTTCGAACGGAACCTGTAAATTGAAAGTCAAATTTCATTGTATCGGTCAAAACAGAGTGCGAGGTGATCATAGTCGTGAGGCTCGAAGCTCAGTTACACTCAATAAACCGTCTTTCATCGGTGCGCTTCTCGGAATTCAAGAACTCGTGCGGGTCTGTGATTGCCGCCATGATGAGACGGAAGTGGATTCGTAAGGGTTGTACGAACGCGGAGCCGTCAGTTCCTTGAAACAGAACCGAATGCACCCCTAACGTGTGCAGGAATGTCTACCCACAGGCTTGAGCGGTAGCGGAGGAGCCCCACGCTTTGAACCGAGCAGCGGCTAGGAATTCCAATACTACAACCTAGCTGGTGTTGCCCAACAAGCCGCCGGAGCTGAAATCGATTCCGGAGATCAACCCGCGGAGCGACGGATCGCTTCTCAAACGGAAAGCAGAGAGTCGAACCTCAATTTTTCGACCCTGAAGCGATTTGAGAACAAGATCTCCGAAGCACCGGAAGGACTCGGGACAGATTCGGGGATCTATCAGAAAGATACTTACTTTCTTGGTTTTTTCGTTGCTTTTGCTCTTAGCATCAACCTCGTCCTTCGAAGAAACGACATCTTTCTCGCCGAACGACTTGTGGCCATCGTCGACCACCTTTGCCTGATGAGTGTCGTTGAATTTCCGTGAATATATCAACTTCCGCACCCATTGGTTCAGGTCGGTCCCGATGTCCAACTTCATCGTGCTGAAAGCGAATCAGTGAATGAGGATTACTAGCCCCGGCTCATCCCGAGGCGGCCAAATCTAAGATGGTTCTCTCGCTGCCAAGTCATCTGAATCTACCCCTATCGCATCAGACACGGCCTCAAATTGAGTCTAGGCGCGTCAGAGAGAGTATATCTTGCACCTGTTCAAGACTGAGCGGCCGAAGCCGCAGAGCGCTGTTTGACCTCGGCGGGGCTGATGTCTAACGGACTCCCGCTGGCGAGTTTCATAATATCTCGAGCTTTGGAACTGTTTCTCTTGGGGAGAACGTAAGCAAGGAAAAAGAGGAGGCAATGCGCGATGAGATGAATCACGTCAGAATGATTCCCGCGTTGAGGATCTCGGCACATCTACTCTGATGGCGGAGACCCTGCTTTGCGGCAAGTAGTCCGAAGCGAGCCGACGGAAGAGAGATAATCTTCGCTATGATTGACGAACAGGAGACTCTCTGCAGACTTTTCCCCAAAATCCTGGACCTCGGAGACTACCTTAGGTAAGGCAGATCCCGGAAAAAGGAGAACCGAGAGCTATGGTTCGGGAGATAGAACGAGACGAGAAAAAAAAATCGTGTGATACGAATGAAGAAATTCAAAAACTTACGCGAGACTTCAATCGAAGACGAGCTCTGCTTGAATGGTTGGAGGCTCGAATTTGACCAGACTTTTAGGGACCCCAACGCCGCTCGGCCTCCTCTCCAGAAGTTCAGCGCGAGTCTCTCGCCAGCGCACCAGCACTTCACGAAGGCACCGACTCCGACACCGATTGGTTATCCAATGAGTCCGCTCACATCGTACCCACCGAGCCGCTGAAAGCTGGAGAGTGTGCGAAATGCCGGGACTGAATTGGGATCTTCCAGAGAGCGTCCTATTTCCACCGCGAAAGTTTTGTGTTGCACTCCTGCTTTTACGACGGCCGCAAATCAACGGTATAGCCGACGCGCTATTCTGCGTTCTTTGAGTTCTCACAGCTTGTTCAAAGTTGCCGACACTCTTGTCGCCAGACGGTTTTATGATGACTGCGCCCTTATATAACTTGGTAAGGAATCATGCGAGGGTCCAGGCTCGCTATAGGGCCGCACTTGATAAGAGTTACGTCGGCTCGGTTCGTCAGGGTCAGGGTCAGCTCCGTGGCTCAGACGGAGTTTCTGAAGGTCCGATGAGCACTCAGCGCAGAACCGGCTTCTTCACTAGCATCTTCGTCGACGGCCACAGCAGCAGCAGCAGCGGCAGCAGCGGCAAAAGAAGGGGCACCGGTCGAAAATGTTGAGTCGAGTGATATAAGGTCCAAGTCTGGGTGCTGCACAACATACACTGCACCTTCTGATGCGCTCACTCGGCGGATGGATGGCGTCTCGTTCGCTTGGAAAGGTGGCGCTTGGCTGAATGGCTGGATGGTTGGCTGACCGACCGACCGGCTAGCCGGCTAGTTGACTTGTCCGTGGTTCATTCGATCGCAGTTCTCCCGCTCAGCCGCAGCTATTCCGCGACTACCGGTCACGAGGTCCGCATGATCAACGAGCAGAAGTCCTTGGAATCCTTGACAAATCCTTCGGGTGGAACACAGCTGTGTCGGAAAACATCGCCAGACATTTTCCGGACGCTGACACTGCGGCTCGCTTACGCACTCGCGCGATCGCTGGCTGGCTGGCTGGCTCATTCACTCAATCGAACATGCCGCTTATATAACATTTGTTTTGACGTCGCATAACTCTCCGTGATCGACCTTCTTATGGCTGTTGCGGCTATATGTTTGCTTTACGAGAATTCGATTCATAGAGTGCCACCCTGTCGTCAGGATCACGTTTCCGATAAAGAACAGAAAAGCGTCCGGTGCCCGTCCGATCGACGGAGAGTCCTCTGGTGAACCGGGGAAGACCTATTTTTAGGCTCTACACGAGCAAACTACGCCTATCGCAACAGAGCTCCTCATACATTCGTCCGGATGTGAGAGTGGTAGCGAACCACTCCCATTCGCAGCGACATAGGCTCTTGACAACAATATTTTCCGACAACAGGTCTCGTACGGGATAACAATCTCTATTTTCGCTCCGCAGTCGACAAGGTCGGGTCTGGGTCTCCAATGCCTGCTTGCGTCATGTTTGTATCGTTGTTGATCGGCATCCTCCCGCCAGGTATTTTTCCGCGGGAATTTCGGGTTTCCCAGTTGTTGATTTGACGCTGCTCCACTTACGGTCGCGATCGAAATCTGGAACTTCAATTTTGGAATTTCGTGGACATCCCTGGGAAAAATTGAGAGCAAACGTTTCGGGTATCCGGGCGATCCCTCCTCGCATTAACAAACATTCACCAAGCTCGAATTTCATAACCGTGTCCTTCCCGCACTTTATGCTTGAACTTGAGCTTGAAGGTACCGCCCATCGTGTTTGACGAATTGCGACCAGTCCGATCCAGCGACGGGAGTTGAACGATGGAAACGCATATCCGCTCGCATCTAATATGAGTTGTGAGCTATATACTAAGTTGATGCCGACACTCGCGAGACTCCCATCGCACGAGATGGAGCCGTTCCAGATGGAATGGGCGGATCATTCCTATTTTCTGCAGGAAATTCTGTAACCTGCGCTTAGCTAATCGTTTCCGGTCGACCAGTTCTGAACAACAAAACACAGCTTTCACACTCGTTTCGAAGATACTGCTACACATCATCACTAAACTGCCATTCGGGTGTTTGTTGCTCCATTGTCGCGAAGGCGGAGCCCGCTTGATGGTCTCCAGCACGACTCTGGAAACTCGATTGTGCAATTTCCGGAATTCCTGATCCCGTGGATATTTCTCGGATTTAGAGGAGAACCGTCAGCCGTGAACGGACTCTGATGAGATCATGCAGCCTCAGCTTATCGGGCACGTTGGGTTGACATCTCTCGGGTGAAGAAAGCACCGGAAAAAAAACAGGTGTTCCACGGATTCCCCCAGAGTTCGATTGCAACTCCACAAGCCAGGTGTCAAAAGTCACTGTGCGCCTGAGTATTTTGCCTTTGATCACTGTGTTGCTGATTCCCGCAGCTCCGACTGAGTTCTATTGCATTCATGCTTCCACAACGCTCAACATGTCTGTCGATACGGGCGGATCTGACAGTCAAAGCCAAGCAGCGAACCTCTCTCAGGATCGTGTTCTGTGTTTGATTCACGAGTCGAGCGTTCACTCTGTGCGTCTCGACCTCTACATCACAAGAAAGAGTGCGACTTTTTCGACGCAGGTGCGGCGTCTAGTCTGTAGAAATTAGCTCACATCAGAGCGGGTTCATGTTGGACTGCGCAGAATCCAATGCGATGCGAGCCTTGATTGAGTTTACGGCGGCTCCTACGGACAAGCTCGCCGCCACGGAAACATATCTCTGAGCATCCTCAAGGTTGCGATGGAGCTCTCTTCAGTAAACGAAAACATGTGTGGCGGGCTAGCGATATTCGGCGAGCGATCAATCAAAGCTCATAACGAACAAAGCTGTCAATATTTGCTCCGAATTCTGTGAAATCATCCAACGCATTGATGTCGTTTGTGGTACTATCGACACGATTGTCCGACTAGTGGGATGCAGACGAACCTATACTCTTCTTCGAGGATTCGCTGGGGTTGAACACAATTATTGAGAGTCAAAAGTCTCTTTCAGCGGTTGAGGCTTTGATGAAGTTCATTCTCTAGATAGAAGGAGTGAGCAACACTTCAAGCTCCAATGTGGATCACGTCAATATCCCCCTTTGGCCTTGCAACCGCCAAAATTCTGTGAGGCAGGCCGCCCCGGATACTAATCGATCTCCAAATAAGGATGCATAGTTGAGAACTTTGACTTTTATTCACAAGACGTCCATCGATTAATCGGGACTGATCAATCGAGGAGTCTAATATTTGATAAATAAATACAGGCGACCTAAATTTCCGATGGAAAGTAATGATTTCTATATACATTGGCACTTCGGTCGTCATTCAACATAAATTTATAGATCGACGAGTTGGAAATGTCGAAAGACGATGGCGACTCGATTTCGACTGAATTTGACGCTCCTCCACGGGTCAGTAAGTACCGTGCGGCCCCGCGACCTGTGCATGTATCGCCTATCGGAACGGAGGAACATTCGGAATGATTAGAATCGAAATTCTGGTGTCTGTGCCTCGGCACTATATACAATGGGTAGTTTTCCAGCTGCTGACGATATTTGTCGGAACGGAAGACTGCTCTGAATTTTTTACTCCTCTAACACTTTGAAAACTTTGATCTGTCCCGCGTTGGATAAGGAGTGGTTCTCCTCCTGCTGGAATGGGAATCCCAAACTTATATAACTTAAATATCTGATTATGTAAGTCAAGTGAAGAAATCAATCGATTCAAGGAGAAAACCTAAAGGACAAACAATGGAGGGACCGAAAGACAGCGAGTGCTGCGATTTGGATTCTGGCACCAAACTCAAATGCCACAGCCTCGCGCTTGAGTTTTTGAATCGCTTCTACTCCTGAACTGTTGAATACGGTCACTTGGTACAATCAGAAGCCGCCGACGGTGAAATAGAATGCTCGCGCTGGAGCCAACTGGGACTGTTTGCAAATAATTGGCAGCAACCAAGAGTTCCAGCCTTGAGTGCGATCTCAAGACGGAACGAATACTTCTAACCGTCTCCTCCCAGGAGACATGGATTCGGCCTCATGCGCCTGTTCCTCGCGTTGGTTGTTGAGCCGAAATCCGAGGGAGTCCTCCGATGCTGTGCGCCCCCCGCGGAGGGTGAATCGCTTGGAATATGATTCGAAAGGCGTATGTTTGCCGTTTCATTTTGGACTAGTTGCACGTAGGGTTTTTGTGGGTCGAGGTCGTTATAACGGATTCTCCATGCAGGACCAGCGCATCTATCAGGATTTCAGTTGCCCGCCGTCGGTAGAACTCGCTGACGCCGATGCCTCCGCAGGTGCGATGTAATGATCGATGCCGAAAGGTCGCAGATGATACAACAAATACTCCATGATATACATCATGTTCGGCGAAACGTAGTGGAATGAAATGGCCGTGTCAGAACAACAGTCCATGCCCTGAAAGATGGAGAGTATCGTCAGGCCCATTCCGAAGTTGCACGGAAGATAGGTTATCGATTTAAATGCGACTTGAGGTGCGAACATGACCACAGAGTCACGAGAGATTCTGGGAGGACGAAAACCCGAAGAATCGACGAAGAATGTACGAACACTTTTCGCAGGGTAATAGGTGTAGTTCCAGAACCAGAAATCCGGAGGCATGTGTCCTGGTATGATGTGGGCCTCAGGAGCCAGAGGGAAGAATCTCCCTCGTCCTCCGTCGTCCCGGGAGTCTCCGGCCGCGATTCCCAGCTCGTAGAAACACTTTCCCAGTTCGACGTCCTCAGCTCCTCGGTGGTCGCGGCGGCACTTTGTGGAGTCGCTTCGCACGCCGTTTTCGACAAATCTGGAAGATCGAAAATCGGGTCTTGAGGTGAACATGCTCTGTCGTTTCGGGTCAGGTCTTCCCAAGTCGGCGCTAATCTTTATATTTTGCGTGGATCATTATATACTCGTCAATCGAGTTCATCGGAAACATCAATCTGCTGTGAACTATCTCTTCCGCATGGGCTCTTTGATAATATTTCGATAAGCTTCCTCCCACGGCTTCTGTGCTATATCGGGACAGCTCGCGTCAGATTACGATTCCCAATTGGCATCGTAACCTTTCCCAGCATTTCGATCGGATGAGATGACTTCATACAACTGAGTACACATCGAGTGATCGGCCTCCGCGCATCCGATCGGGCAACTGCTTTCTATTTCCGGAGGCATCCACCGGGACCTTGTTGTTCCCGCAACGAGACACGCAGAACGATTCCTCCCTGATCCCAGAATAAGTTTTGTGCTTGCCAAGCTTGCCTCTTCTGCCGTGATTCGACAAAACGACAGCTCACGGCTCCAGTTCTCGAGAATTCGCAAACTTCATGAGGCTGACCGACGGTCGGCCTGAACGCCCGACCGCCTTCGATTGAGGGCTTGGAGTCACGCGAACGTTCTCAACGTGTTGCGTGTCCCGCGACGTTGCCCGAACTTCCTCCGCTTTCACTTATCCCAGCTCGCCCCGAAGAGAAGAATGAAAAATCTTGGAAGAACCTCAGACGACGTTCAGAGCGATCTCCACTGTCACAGCTGGCAATATGGGCAGAGATGTTACCTTCTCAGCGCCTCCTTCGACATCACGTATCCCGCTCCGCCGCTCATGTAGCCCTGTGGCACGAATGGGCGGAATCGATGCCCGAAGTAAATAGGATCCGAGGAGTTCTGACCGCTGAGGAAATAGCGGAGGTTCTCAACGACGATGTAAGTGTCATCGTCCGCCTTCAGAAACCAGTCCGCCTTGTCACGATAGTTGTCGTAAATCTGAAAACAACAAAGAGGCGATCCAGTCAGAGCAGGTAACGATTCGCGCGAGAAATATTCATCGCTTAAGTGCACGGAGCCGTGGAGACACATCGTTCAGATGCGACGACGCGACGACAGGGTAGCGAAGGCACGCATCGACCGAGTATCGTCAATTCAAACCCAACCGTTTCGAGTTCCGTATCGAACGGGGATCGTTACCGCACGTTTACTCCGAGAAATTCAGCGGTTACTCAAGGTTGTATATGCACATTCACTCAAGTGTCTGTATTTGATTTGGGCCCAGGAAGCCCGTAACAGACTTACCTCGCTGAGGGAAAGTTTCGTTTTCTCCCAGAGATGCTCTCGATCCTCGTGGCCGATTGGGATCGCAATCGATGGTAGCTTGTCATCTTTGATGGAGCTCATGAACAGCAAATGATCACAGCGTTTACCCCAGGTCGCTTTCACGTGAGCGGCTTTCGTCCAATGAGTTTGTGGAGAAGTTAGAACGAAACAGAGAATGCGAACTTTCTTAGCTAAGTCTTTGGCGAGATCTCCTTGATCTGAAAAAAGATAGAATTCATCGGTGAAACTTCCAGTCTCCGGTTTCCTAGAGAAATGATGATTATGACTATTGTTGAGCACTATGGAAATCCGAGAAGGCTGTGCAACAACTGATCGATCAACGAGATATGAGATTCGATAATCTTCGAATCAGTCGGTATGTATGGCAATGTTGTCGATGGCAATGAGTAAAGTAGAGGATCACCCATGTGTATCGTCCTCATCTCTAGATGGTGATCGACCCCGATTTTCTGGAATCATCGACTGGGATACGTCTTTTGCCGTCCATGGATCAATCAACGGGAGTCTAGTCCAAGGCCAGCCTACTGGGTTTTATGCCACAAAACCTGTTCACAAAAATATTCAATACGAGGCATCCTCGCCTCATCCAACACCCTGTTGGTCCCACTCAGGCTAACCGCCAAAGGATGTCATCTTGAAATGTAAGCACGTCCAAGGCCTCGAAGGCATCCGAACGTGAATATTTGCGTTCGATTCCGCCACCCGCAACAGATTCCCATTGTGAACTTTTCCTCTATGGATGGCCTTCGCCTACCCATTGAGCGATGGAGATACAAGGTAACTTGGTGAGGCCTGATTGATTCATGTGTTGGGGACAATCGATTCTATAACGGGATCTTCGAAACAAATCAGACCTCGAGATGCGGTCCCACGTTGTTTGAGGACTTCTCGCAGTTCCTTTGATTCCCACCCAAACTTCGTGTTGCGGAACGCAAGCTCGGGTAATTATATGACACCATTACAGAACTGCGAAATTCTCCGAGGAGGTTCTTGTTCCGAACTGCGTCGAGTTCCGCGAGTTCTTGGCGGAACGAAATTTTTCGCCGTGTTATCAGGAACCACTGATAATCTAGAAACGGGGCTGTCAAAAGTCTCAATCGTCTGTCGAGCTGTCACGCACAGCATGGGCACGTTTTGCAGTAGAGACGCCAGCTGTTTTGTACGGCCGACTTGCTATGTGACTATCAAGCCAACTACAAATCCAGCGAATCAGCCAAGCATCCGGAATGCAACCGCTGCATCAAGAACCCGAGTTTTTTGACAGTCGGAGATGACAGCACGGCCAATAGGTGGAACAGAGCAGCATATCTACAGGGGACAGGCTGAATTCTCCACGGCAGGCACGCAAGCTGCATCGCGGGTCAATCCGGAAATAGATTCGCAATCGATCCCAAATAGATAACTCAGTGCTCCGAGCTCAGAAGTACTGAACGAATCGCATTGCGGTGTAGGAAGGCATGCATCCACCGGCCACCATGGTGACGTTATTTCACTGACCACCAACTGCCACCCCTCGGACGACTGCGCCGAGACGGGTAAAGTTTGAGTTCTCAACTCAATTCTAACCCTCTAACGTAAAGTGCGTGTCAGTGAGGTGTGATGAGAGTTCCAAACTCAAAATCACTCGACACTCAAGCAGAGTCCAGCTACTCAAACTCTCCGGCGGGCGGTCGACGGGGAGAACGAGAGCTAATAATAGTGCGCTTCTCCTTGTTTCTCGGCTGAGGCCTTTTTCGAAATGAACGGCGAGGGGTAGGCTCATTCCAATCCTCTGTTTGGATCATGAATCGGATTCTGCCCGATGACCCTGATAACTCGGAAGCCGGATCACAAACACACGGAGACAGGAGTTGAATGTTCAGCCGTGTCGTTCTTAGGATGGGAGTGTCCTGATCCTCGCCTGTCAACCACAGACGGCAACGTTTTCCGCCATATTCCGAGCATGACGAACATAGTGGTACAGGCGGGAATCATGGTGATCAGGATGGAGGGAATCGCGTTTGTTTCAGACGGAGTTGCCGGACCAAAAACACAATGATGGCGATGACAACCAAAATCCAGAGCTGTAATTTCCCGGAAAGCCACACATAGAC
Source organism: Neoseiulus californicus (assembly GCA_028455905.1). Taxonomy (NCBI): domain Eukaryota; kingdom Metazoa; phylum Arthropoda; class Arachnida; order Mesostigmata; family Phytoseiidae; genus Neoseiulus; species Neoseiulus californicus. The sequence continues at coordinate 3,259,038 of JAMQGS010000002.1, read as the reverse complement.
ATCATAGGCAGAATTGGTGTTGTTTTCGCACATGATAATCGAACACGCTCGAGAATCATCGGTAAGAACGAAAATGTCCGGAAAATTGGAGTCTCTTAACAGTGAGGATATTTTTGACGCTCCGCCCTTATTCGAGCCGCGTGACGATGGAAGAATGCGTGTTCTGACAGGAGATGAAGAGAAACTCTTACCTCCGTGCTCATGGAGACTGACTGGTGATTCCGGGGCGTCGTCCTCCTGATGGAGAGAGTTCCCGGCGTGTGGATCACTTATGTGTTGATAGATAGAACGTGGAAAAACTAGAGATCGTCTTGCGGGCACATTCGTGGCCATGTCGCCGGACAAAGCGGGCTGAATTGCATTTGAGATCGGTCCTAAGGGCCGCAACGATATGACGCATAGCGCGACATAAGCGGTGCCAAAACCGAAGAGAATACCTGCAGAATGGAATCAGTTAAAAAAGGAAATCTGTGGGTGACAGTTCTGAACTGTTCCTGTCAAGGAATCGGCCGAGGCGTCCCGTTCACAGACTGGCCTTTATCTTGGAAGAGGATATACTGACCTACACACAGAGTTGTCAGAAAGTTCTTCGGTTGGAGTAAGCGATGTCCGCCGAGAGCGCGCTCAACGTCGAAGAGTTTCGCGCGTTTCATCGCGTCGTGTGCCACTGCAAGATGAAGAAAAGAAGAATGCTATGAATACACGTTCTTGAACATCAACACAGAACAAACATTTGAAACGGGACAGAATTTGGAGGAGGCGTTCGGTTTGAGGAGACAAGTCCATTCTTTGATGGTAAATTGTCGACGGAACTCAGAGGTCGACGCGGGTGAACGACAACAAGAACTTACAATGTCGCACGTGAACTAATCGTCACCGCTCTTCCAATGTACATGGAGGAAGGACGCGTAGGGAACTCCATCGCCTGAACTCGGTAAACATGTCGACATTTTGAATGCGATGACAATGACGCAGACAATGTTTTCACGGCTCAGCTTTTCTTTTCAGGATGTCACGATTCACAAGCTCCATTATTTCGGGATTGTTTCTAATACGAAATGTTACGGTCTCACTCGAGGTTTGGACAGTTGCGCCCCTCAATAAGCTTAGCATCCCTCAACGATCGAAACCTGTCGTGTCGTGCGGATGGGACGGTCGGTTGAGGCTGAATGACTACGTGGAAATTCTTCGTCAGAATCGATGAGTGTCACAAATTCCGCCAATTGAACACCGGATGAAGAAGTAGCATTTTCCGGCTATATTGGCCTGGGGTGCAACGTGGAAAGTTATACGTCATCTCTTGTTTCAAAAAGCTACAGGCACAGCCACAACTGGAAACGAGATGGGTCGGTTTCGCGAAGCTGAGCAAAGTGCTGAAGTACTTCCTGGCGATTTGATCATTGCTACTTCTCATGGGGGATGCGAGTTCGTTACCAACATGATAACCCATATGAACCGCGTGATCGAGTTCCTCATTTCGATGGTTATACATACGTTCGGAACGTTTTCCGAAATTACACGTGTCCAAGTTTTTCTAGGCGACATCAGTCGCAATGATCTTCGCTCCCGCAATGATGAGGCTCGAAAAGTGTTTCAAGCCGCCAACATGGTCCGCTGGTCCATTATTTCGCGTTTTTCGAGGGACTATATCAGCGTTTATTCTCACAAAAACCCTTGTTTTCCGTAAGTGCGAATCGGAAGCATCCCGATGTTCGATTCCCGGCACAATCACAAGACAGAATGGTTCCAGCCCGGGAAGAAGTCGCATTTTTTTCTCGCTCAAAGTGAGAAAATCCCATCTTCCGACGTGGACTGGAGAAAGTGTTTCCAGGAAAAGATTCAAGCCGCTCACGGCAGATTCCCCGATGTCACAAACAATCGTTCGCCCATACATCATATTCGAACGAACGCTAGATGCACGTCCGGCATGGTAGCATCGGAACATGATCAAATTTATTTCGATGGTAGCACAAAAGTCGTTCATGTGGACTTCCCAAATCGGTTACGAGCTCCTCTAGCAAGGCGCCGCCACTCTCATGCGAGCGAAGCAGCATGGGACGCGTTGAACCTAAACGTCGGTCATTGCGTCGAATCGGATAAGTGCCGGTTGATGATGGTCCAATCGTTGGATTGAAGTCTCGGCATCAGCTCACGACCTCGTTCACGATGTTTGTACGCTTCAAGCTTCGTTGTGTGATTCCAGAACGACTCTCTAGATGCTATCCGAGGATTTCTGCGTTCTCATCAGATCCCATCACTCAGTGAATGAAGTTTACCGAAGATAAAGATCGAAGTTCGAGGCCACATGGGGAATATTCAAAATGCCTCCAAGGGAACGTCTGCAAAGTCACAATGTTGACTACGGTCTCCCATGGGAAGATCGGGTAAACCAGCGAGAATCCATTTCGAGTTTTCGCTCACCACGCAGTCACGGAAAGTGGCCCCTAGGGATCATCCTGTGGTTGCTAACGTGAGCACGGCGGACCGTGAGGCATCATGAGTCACTACCGATGCCTGAGGAGGCACGAGTAAGCTTTTGAAATACCCCGTGCCCAGTGAAACTCTGAAGTGTAGCATCCAACTGATCGACATCGAGGAGCGCGCGGCTGAGCGTTCCGTCGAATTTGCCTCACGACTGAAAAATTCTGGCTCTCAACTATACCTTCCTTGAGCAGAGCGTGTCTCAAACTGAAGTTTGCAGAAGATGCTCAGAAATCGGCACTGCCGCGCTCCGTTCCAAGTAAGAACAGTATTTGGCTGATATACTATACTATAATAATCAGCCAACGATGATAATGGTCCCTGGAACCCTCAGCTCGACTGTGGTGTAGCAAAACAAAATCGAACGTAGTGACGTAGAGGATATCGAGCCTGCCGGTCGAAAATCCTTTCAAGTATGCCAGTTCGGAGCGCATACGGACCGGGTTGCTTCAATTAAGAGCGCATTATACTTGATCGATTCAGAATGATATCCAAAGTTCAGCCGAGATGCAATTTCGCCACGGAATTCCAGGATTCACCCCATCGCAGATTCATCTGATATGATGGATGACGCCTACAAAACCGTCGAAGTTCGGATTCGACGAACGAATCGGGGATCTCTTCTGGGGAGAACCAAGGACGCGTCCGAATGGAAACAAAACAACAGACTCAGCTCGTTCCGAGAGAAGCGTCCTAATGTTTACCACGGATCCATGTCCATGATTGTGAGTCTCACGCGCTGCATCTGTTCCTGTTGCTCGGCCTACATGAATCGAAGTAATTACGTTTCGGACGGTGTGCTCGAATCGAGATAGGTCTCCGCCCACTTCAAGGACGTTTCACAAAACCCGGTCAACACGAACCGCGCGTTAGCGTCGAGAGGTCAACGAGAAACAGCAACAAGGGTTTGCACTCCGAGGGGCAGATGTTTGACCCGCCCCACAGGAAGCACTCCCGGTGACGGCACTCAATTTTCTCCATGAGCCCGATATGTGAGCTCATCATATAGCTCGGAGAGAATGTTCGATAGCGGTCAAACAGTCGTCGCTTCAATCGAGTGTTGTCATGACCGACTGTCGGTGTTCACAGACGGAAGCTGACTTTTCCGAGGACCATGGTGGGTGATATCCGACCAGGCGAATGAATTTCACTCTCAGATTTTTTTTTCGGGCTTGATCCAGAAACTTTTACCGCTGATTTTCTGAATGATAGCATTTCCAGGCGCATACGAAGCGGAAGCTCGACGGAGCGGTCGAACCCAAATCCGGCGTCATCAGGTTGCTCCGAAAAACAGCGCAAACCCATTTCCCTTATCCGGACGATTCATCCAGCCGCTGTCATCGGTTGCGATCCGACGGGCAGTGTCAATGTGGGATTGGGTTAGATTTTGACTGTAATTTTCCCTCAGGAAGAACCCCACGTCGGCTTCATGGCGGGACGTGTCTCTTGTGTCCACGTCTTTCCGTCAACACGATGAACCCGCTTCATAATGAACGTGACAAACCGAAGGTTCTCGAAATTTTCACGGTTCGGGCGCGACTGTCGGAACAATGAGTCGCCAGTAGATGCGATCATTGTATCGTTTGCCCACGCTGCTTTGATCTGGATTATTGCCGAAGGAACCGCATCCGAACTCGTAAACTCCCGAAAAGCATAAACAATTCAAAACCACTGAAGTATTCTGAGAATGTCAGCTGACATCATTACGTGCACTATAAACCATGTTTCGCTTTTGACCCGGTTAACACCCACACTCCGTGCTACGCACCCATCGTTTGTCTCTGCATGCAATAACCGTTAACTGTCTGGTCTTGGAGAATGGTCGCGGATGAACCGCAAGTTTCATGGTTGAGTTTTCAAGGATCTGAATCTAGAGGTTTCGGAAAACACGGGGCGCCACCACGTGGCATCGATTGTTAAAGTTGTTACAGGTAGAATCATTCCTCCATGACTTGGATTCATAAGGGAACGAGACAAGGACGATGTTTCTGAAATCAGCTGCAACGCCGGGTCCCCGCTGTTCAGTTTCAATATGTTGAACAGACTCCCGACGTTCTATAGTTACAGAAATCCGGTCTGGTGTCGATGCGAGCGTTCGATATAATGAACAAGCCCACGGTCATAATGACAGAGTTTGTAAACGAGGGAATCATCCAACCGGAGTCTCGTTTTACATCGTCGAACACACGCCGCGCCGCTGCTCTACATGCAGGTCCTCCACCAATTGCTTGATTAATTGCCATTCTCTAAAAGGAAGCAGTTATGTGTCAAAAGACACCGCTGCAGAATCCTGCATTCGCAGAATCGGGCTCGATCCGGCGCGTATTCGTTGGCGTTTGGCCCATGATCGGCGGGTCAGAGCACAGTCAGTGGATTCTGGATCCGGCACATGCACCAAAGTATTCATCATGAATGTATCGATCGTGATAACCGTTGACACTTTCACCTTTTCAACCGATACCGGAGAGGAGGCTGGAGCGAACGGAGGAAAAAAGACCGAAAACAGGCGAAAACCGGGTTATTTTAATGGGTTGACCAGAAAAGCGGAACGCAACTGTTCATGTGTCACGATGACACACACGATCAGTCGACACAATTTCACTTCTTGCAATGAATGAAGCGAATGAACCCGAGCGCACGTCTAACATTTCTGCGACAGAAACAGAAAATTGTCATTACACCGGTTGTTCTCGAGCTTGTAATAAACTTGAAGTCGGAAAAAGCACCCGACCGAGCATCCGAAAGTTTTGCAGCATGGATCGAACCACGCGCGCGAACAGGAGTAGATATCGCCTCGTTTCGATTCGGCAGTCCCTTTCAGTACTCATATCGAGGTCGGGGGATGAGCTAGGTGGCGGTCCCGGAAACACGGGGTTTTCGATTCGGAGATCAATAGGGTCATCAGTAGTCGACGACGGTTCCGACAAGTTCACATTGGACGCCCGACTGAATATCAACCAAGAACAGTTCCAACCGTAACGATGGAACCGAGATCGGCCCGGAATTGAGATTCGCGTGAAACAAGTTCCATAGAGCAGTATGCACGCGTTTTTCTCTTGGCACCCGAGGCTCGCAATGCTATCTGAGGTTGCGTTTCATGACATGACTTGGATATCTGGGAGACCAAGCTTCAAGTTTCGAATCGAATCGTTGGGTGAGCTGGAGGATCCTGAATTTCCCTTCCTCGAGCTTTCCTCGTGAACAGAAAAACGAAGCAACATTTCTAATTCTTGAGAAAAAGGCATTTTCCTCTCATTCACGTTCGAGTTGCGGCGAGGGGCCCCCTCCGGAGCATCCTGTCAGCATCCGTGACGACCGTTAACGCCGATTCAACGCAGAGCAGGGAAGTATTGTTTTGAGTCGACGGAATAACCCTCGACTTCCTAGACGAGCGTCAATTTATTCGAGGATTTGGACCTCTGTGAGACGTTGCGCCCATATTTTCGGATCTAACGGTCGGCAAAGAAGATCAAGTGCTTAAGCGTTTGCCTCAAGTGACACCCCCAGAAACGACGCCTGACCGAAGTTCATTTGAAGTTATCAGCAAAAGAGAGTCTGACATGCCCTAACGTCATCTCCCATTGATCCGATCATTCACACGAGCACGCTTTCTGTCCGTATAGATAAACAGTGAGAACTTTGGGCACAAATCCACGATTTATTCACCGGAATCCGTGACCAAAGACAGAGTGAGTCGTGGCCCATCGCGCGCAAAAACTCGTGACATGGGAGTTCGATTGAGAAGGATCGCCTACTACCGCTACCGCAAAGCAAGATCAAGAGGAGTGAAGGGGGCGTCTAAGGATTCCGTTCGATACACTCATTTTCGACGGCACTGTCGACACACTGCTATCAAGAATTCTGGAATCTGGGCAATCATCAGAAGCGCAACTGCCGTCCAGGACTGTCGGTGGTTTCCATTCCCACCACGAAGTATTTACACGACCCCTTCATTCAGGTGGTCTTCTAGAGCCAAATTGTCACGTTTTGATTCTGTTTCTGTTGTCAACTATTCTGTTTGGAATGATCAGAGTCAGAGAGAAGGATCAACTCAGGGAAAGTTTTCGAAAATGAACTTCGCCTCGGGAAAAGTAAGATTGGTGATCGTGAGTTTGCTCATTTCTCCACGCTTCGTTTCTAAAAACCATTGCGAAAACGACAGAAAGCGCTGCTCGGCTGGATCCTGGAGTCACGATTTTGTCAGAATGTAGATTTGGCTTGCCTCGGGAGGCAAGAAGCATTGGGAGATTTCTCGAGCGCGGCATCTCGCATCGGACCCGAGGTATCCAAACTTCGAAAAGCTCAAGTATGGCACTCGCTTCCAAGGGTACCGGTCGGAGCATCCCGATACCGATACCATATCGATGGAGCTCTTCGACAGACGAGTAGCGGATTCCGGTCAGGACTGCGCAGCGGTCAGGAAGACGCGCGGTGGCATGCAGGTAGAACTTCGTAATTGATTCGTGATGACTTCTTCGCTCGAAACAGAACAGCTGCAAGAAGTGACGCAGTTCCGCCCCGATGCGGGAATAGCACTGCCAGGAGCTTTTCCGGGTCAAACTGAACGGATCCATGGAGGTTTTGGGGACTGGACGATCTCACCTGCTCAAAATTGGAATTCACCCATGCATGATAGATCCATCGGCCGTTCGGGGCTTCTGGAGGACTTAGAAAAAATGAGGGATCAATTCCGGTTTGATTCAATTCCGCTCAGTCCTCCTTAAGAGAAACCGTTCCGCTGCCGCAGATCGAATAAAAGAATTCTTTCTCTGAAGAAACCAACCGTGTGGTCCAAGGCAGTTATCTCAGCGGAGCCGTTCGGCCGGAGTTTGGTCGCTCTCTTGGCAGACCGGTCGCTGGTCGTTGTCTACTAGTGCTTGAGAAGCTATCTCTCTTGGCAGCCGCCGAAGCATTCTGTCGTCTTGACAATTATCATCCGCCCTACCATCGGGTGGATGATCTCCATCACCGCTATCCAGCAAGTCATCAAGCAGTGCGCTATTGCCAAGATCCTCGACAGCAAGTTGTGCCTCGCGTCATCCCAAGCTTGCCCAATCTCGCCGAGCTGGCGGCTCAGAGTTGGTTAGATCATTATTGGTAAGAAGAATAAACACAGCGTTGCGGTTTTGTGTTGACAAACAAAGACGGATCTGACAACCAGATGCGTCCGACGAAGGGAACTTCCACTCAAAGACGGACACGTTCATTTGCGAAGGAACCCACCAAGCGACCCAACAACCGACCGGGGTACGGAGGGACGGACGAGACGCTTTTGTCATACACGGCTCCGTGTGATTATTCTGTCGCTCGTTGTTGAGTAATAGATGAAAACGAGTTACGCGACTTGCGCGCGCTCGTTTGTATTGTTTCGATGCCTTCCCTGAATAACATCGGATGCTGATGATCGTCGACGAGACGACAACTTTGGAAGACTGCGATGATGGTGATCGAGAGATGAGCGAATCTCTGCGGCCGTGCACCCGATCGACAGAAAATCAATCCACAGAAGGAGAAGAAGAAGAGAGGAAAAGCCTTTGCCAACGCATTTGTTGGTCCTCGATAGCAGCTGTCGCGGGATGCAATTTGCCGGTCGGCGAGCCAGCCCTCCGTTCTCAGTCCTAATTTTCTCAATCTACCCTTTTACCGCGATCAGTGAGGTCCGATTTCCCTCCCTCCTCGGCTCTCTCTCTCTCGATCGCGTAACGTAGCTTGATAGCCTTTGTCTTAATGTTGGACTAGAGCTTTATGAGGAGTTTCCGAACCAGTAGCTGAGTTGCCTCGTTTTGATCGTGACCAAGCCTACATCGAGACAGCATAAAAATGCAATGAATGATTACGAGGAGCCTTCTGGAAAGCGAACAAAGCAACATCGATCTAATCAGTTGAGCTCCTGATAAAGGAATTCCTGAGGTGCGAAGTTCAGGCGGCGTGTTCCGAAACGCCCCAGAAGCTTGAGCCGCGCGGTGGTTGGGGAAGATGGAGGACATCAAGGGATCCGATCAGCTGCGATCAGGGAACATAAATCATGTACAGCCGCGATATCGACGCTGCTCGAAAATTGAACAAAGTCGGCAGAAAATGTCAAGACTGAAGCACGGACGGGAGACAAACTCATGTTCTCGAGCTTAATGATACGTCCAAGAGAACATCGCGCTTCCCAATCATTGCAGCTATCGACTGAGAGCGGGCGAAGCGCACCAGACCTTCTTTTGCCCCAGAAGATATCACCAAGATGAAGGGAATGAAACAATTGCTTCCCGACAAGCTGCGGATGAATTATTTTCGAAGTTCTCATACCGTGCGCTCGCACTTAGCCGATCGCTCAGAAAGACAAAATGCCATCGCAAGCATGAGTGGTTCCATCAGAAGAGTGCTATCATGAGCATCGTTGGAATTTTCTGATCTTTGTTCTTCAGGCTAAAAATGAAAGTCTCTTTTCGGAATTTCGGGACGGATTTCAACTAGCTCCGTCGAGTCTCGCCCGGAAGACGGAGAAGCGAGGAAAGCTTCACAAAGCGCGAGAGTCACATAACCGGATTTCAGAATACAAAATCAAAATGAAAAAGCAGGATCGTCAGCACCCGATCTCGAACGCGTTTTTTTTTTCAGAAACCGTCCAAGTCTTGGAGATCTGATAGTCACTCTCCTAACAAGATGATACGCAAACCACCACAGAATGAACGTTGTCAGCTAACCAAGAGATTTTCGAAGAGATTATTTGAGTGGAAGGACGGCACAAAACACTCCCCAAAGTCCATCAGATACTTTTCTCTCTACATCGTGCTCGTCCGCGATTAGCCACGATCGCTGTTAGGCCGATACTTCGTGGCGAACGTCGTCCAGGAGTTTTGAAGCTTCAGAAAAGTGAAAAGGAGCCACGAAAAAACCTCCGGCAACCTCTCGCAAAATTTCCTCGCGCTCCTTTTTTCAAGACTCTCCTCATATTCCTGGAAAGCGGTTGACTGATGGGATCGATGATAGGCACAGATAACCGAGGCACATGGACGCTAACACCGGGATCAGATTGGTAATTCTGACCATCGATAAGAAGAATCTGGTTTTGGATCGACCTCAGCCCTGCTGTCCAGTTCACACAGAGAGCGCGCCCCGATACGTCTTTTCAATCGAACGTTCCGTCAATGCGAATCTACCTCGAGTTATTGCCGGCTCCATCTGAATGGCAAACAACCTTTCACTCGTTTTGTCACAACTGATGCTCGAACGGAGGGATCGGCATCTCACTCCTCCGAATCGCTTCTCCATCCAAGTTCTCTCAGGGAACAGCCTCCTCCGAGGTCTCTACCGAACTTCGGGACTGACCTGATCTCAACGCATTCCGAACGGATGGATGAAACACACAGTTCGCGACCGTGGTCACAAATCCTCTGCGGATAGAGCCGCCATCAGAAGAAGGATTCCTCTCATGTGTTGTTGATGCTGCTGCTGCGGCCACTTCTCTCCCATCCAACCGACTGAGAGCCTCGGTAGCTGGAGGGCTGGTTGGTTCGTTTATTCGCTCGTTCGTTAGCCCTCAAGAGCGCATGCGCAACCTGCTCGCTCCCACTGATCAGAGAAGTTCGCAGCGCTCACACAAAACCACGTGCTAGTCGGGCACCTCGCGATGCTCCTGGTGACACAGTTGAACTTATCAGATGACGTCATGCTGAAAATCTTTCTTCGTCGGCCGCCATTCCGGAAATCACCGGAAGTCTCGGAGATTCAATTGCACGTCCCCGTAAATCCTGCAACACGCTGAGTTTGGACGTCGGGACAGGACGTCGGGTTTCAGTTTTAGGACTTCAATTCGCAAAGATTGTAACATGAAGGGACGGTGCGGACTTCGCAAACAAACTCACGGAACGCAGACGCTTGTACCACTGGGAACACCTCGATTGGAGCTAGGGCTGTGAGCGCACGGAGTTCTGTTTAGGTCCATCGTCAACGAAACTTTCTCACAGAATTTCTCGGATAATGCGGAGAAATTTCTGCCCGCCGATTATGGAATCACGATGTAGTAGACTCATTGTCAGCAAGTCATCCGCGCATGATGGTGGTCGCAAACGACGGCTCGGAGTCGCGTGCTCCGTTTTCGATTATTCTTAGCGTCTCGTCTGTAAGACAGAGCTAATCAACTCCCTTCATGCCTTGAAACACTAAGTGAAGTTCCATCGGAGAAGTCACAGATGTCAGGAATCGACACAGCTCATGCGAATGTATACTGCAGGGCCCAAATCAGGCATTTGGGGGAATGGAAGAGGGGAAGACCCACTATATGCATCCTTATGCATCATTTGCCATCTTATATGTAACTTACCCAAAGTTTTTCACTCTAATCATCACTGATCGAGTTTTCATTGTTCATCACTGCTCAAAGAGTCACTCCGGAATGCTTTTTCTCGCACCGTGCAACTCTTTCTAATAGGAACAACTTTCATTGCCGAGAACACACCGCAAAGTCACCGAGGAAGCTTGAATTGCTGTATTTCAAATGAGGCACTGATTTTGGAGGGGGCGGGAGTTCGGAAATTGAATGAGCCTCAGCTCACCTCGAGCGAACGAATAGTCAACGTGCGTTAGGTGTTTGTGGATCCTCAGACCCTGATGAGCCAGGAGTCCAGGAGCCATCATCCAAGAGGAATCCTCTGAAGAACAAGAGGACTCGGCTACTCAACCGGTAGGTTGAATATATATTCGGACTCATTAGATATGGACGCTGGCTTTTGCGCACATCCGTGCTGCAGCAGACATGGCGTCGAAACCTTGGGTGATTATCTGCTTGGCCCATCTGACCGAAATCTGAGTTCGCATCTTCAATATCAGTAACAATCGAAACAATTCGCTATTCTTTGGTGTTGTAACGCATGGCTTATGTTTAGATCACTCAGCTTCTTGTGACTGATATTGAGCGAACGGTTCCAATGACTCAGTGTTAATGATCGACACTCGTGTTCATGAATATGATTAACTAACAATCGGGCTTCGAAAGACGCACGGGACGCTATAGATTGCGGAGAAACTCCCCTCAGCGGGAACTCCCCTTATCATGCCTGTGTTTTCTAATGTGAGCCTCCGATCGCTTTGAAGAGAGGGCTTTGAGCGGAGATTCTCGATGCAGGCGAGATCGACCACTGCCGTAGGGAGGTTGCGTGGATGATTCGTGGTCACCGGTCAGAAATGTTCGACACAGCAGTCTTGGAGAGCTCGAACAATCCGAAGCCTCTGGCAGTTCCGCGCTCCAATCAGTTTTGAGCTCGGTCGCAGCCGCGACGCCTCAGATACAATACGGTCGTGAAACTCACGTAGTGGGAGCTCCAGACATCGAGCCAGATTGATGGGAAAAATTGAAATAGAAGTCGCGGAGCATGTATTCATCCGAGACCCTCTCCGCAAGTTGCTCATTGGGAGGAGTACGGAAAGTTGAGAGAAGGGAAATTAGCAACCAATGTTCTCGGCGCATGGACTCCTTTGTGACTTGTATTACGGAAGACGAATTGAGAGTTGCTCCAACCCATTATTACAGGTCCATGGGGAGTATTCCACGCGGGAATGCTTTCCGCAGAGCCGTGTTGCGGTGATTTCTCCATAATTCGTAAATCGGGAAATACATGGGAGGAGAAGCAGCACAATACCGAAGAAGTTGCCGCTTCCTTCATCGCTCACTTCCAAGCTCCCGCAAGTGTGTCTCATTACTGGATCTCGCCGAGCTTCTAAGGCTTAAAAATACCGCGGACCTATGATTCACGCCGTTTCCAGGCTTATCGCTCATTCCGGAGCATCTGCCCTGCTCTTACGAAGGCCCGCGCTGCGTTCGAAACGGAACTCGCCAGGTCGCCAGGTGGCTTGGAGCCGCTGCTTCACCAGTGTCGGCTCAAATCGGCTGGCGCCCACTGCGAAAGACCCGGCGGGCGTATTCCGGCAAATAACCAAAATCTCAACAACATGTCGCCCTCATCGGGATGCATCCGTTTGTTTGCCAGCTGGAGAGAAAAATCGGTTGTTAGTGAAACTGCAGCGGGTAGAGAAAACTGTCGATAACCCCCGAGTCTCAGGTTGAGCCGTTTGTGGTACTTTTTCGCGGTTCAGGAAAGGGGGAACCGTGCTATCATCCGCAAGGGCTGAGTGACGTGCTTGCATCGAGCAAAAACGATGTTAACGCCCTCCTGGCGAGATCTTGAAGGAAGATTCAGGGCGGAGAAACAGTCCGACGGGCTCGGAATCCGCTTAGAGTCTTCTGTGATGTTTTCGCAATAATGACACATCAAAGATTCGATGCTTCATGGATGAGATCCGACGGGGAGACCTAACGTGGATCCACAGCTCCAGGGAACAACAATTGTTGAGGAATCTGGGTGGGGAACCCGACTCTCGAGCAGAAAATCAACTTCCGGGCGCACTGACGGTTCCCATCACGCACTAGGGCTTCCTCGTGGAAACCTCGCGAGATGAAAGGAGGGTGTCAGGTTCCCGCTGGCCGGAGTCGGAATCTTTCCAACCGACTCCAGTGTCGAGTGTATGTTATCGGCCTCAGAGGAAATGCGGTGCGCAGGCAAATAGTGGAAGAGGGGCAATCTCGTGTAGTCTCACGTGCCCCCGTTGGGTATAGAAGACGAGCATTCGGTCAGAAACATGCGGTCAGTCTGAACTGACCGAGTCATCCCGGGTACACATCCATTTCCAAAGTTCGGAATCAAATTCCCGAACTTCGAAGTTCGTAACGTGACTTCGTACGCGGAATTTCGTTGTTGACGTTATTGTTGTACATGAATAAAACAATGCGAACGCCTGGCTCTTATTCAACTTCGTTGTCATACAATGCCCTGCGGCTGCTTTCAATGACCAAAATGAGGTTCAGGTTGATATCCGAACTTCCAAACTTTGATGATTGGAAATTGATTTCCAAACTCCGAACGAGTCCGAGTTCAAAGTTGTGCACAGTAGGGAAAGGGACTTGCGCGGAAAAATTAAGGTGGGGAGTGATTCCATCGGACCGACTGTATGAGGAACAAACCTCCGGATTTGCTCCCACCTCCGCGATTGGATTTCGAGTCGAGCCCGCGTCGAGCCTGCGCTTCCTCCCATGATTCCGAAATCCTCCGCTTATGATGACACTCTTGTGAGACTCCGGCGGGCGGCAGCTTTCCAGGGGTTCGGGTCGAGCCGGTGGAGGGTGCTCCGTGGGTAAGGCTAGCTTTGCGATGCTCAGTTGATCTAGAGCTAGGATTGTGCGGAGAAAATCGTGCACGCGGGCCAGAATCAAGCATTTTCAAACATTGTCCTCCATTCATTCCCCAACATCCCATGCCTTGACAATCAATCTGTTACGCACTGGGCTACGGGGAGGGACAAATAGGTGGCTGCTCGGAGGAGACACTCCTCGGGGCTGCACGCCTGCTGCCGGGTGCCCGCGACAATTGGCGGTAGCGACGTGCGAGCACCGAGGCATTGTTTATTGACATTATCTCGTATACAGTATACATGGAACTCTCTCATTCCGATTTGGCAATCCGCCACAAAATCCATCCAGGATCTGACACGCTCCAGCGAAGCAGCTAATGTTAGGATCCATAACCGTGAGGCTCGAGCCATGATCAGCGCTGTAAATTTTCAGCCATCTCCGATCGAGTGTGCATTCTTGCCTCGAAAAATCTACGGGTTAAGCCATGATGGCTGCTGACATCGGGTATCTCCTAACAAGTTTCTCTTGTGTCTCAGCAGAAGTCGGGCGCCTTAGTTCGACGAGCTAATCAGCACCGCGACGACCGGGAAAAACGGGAACCAGAAACGTTGGTTTCGGAAAGACAAGGCGAAGGAATATCTTTCTCGAAATTGCAGGATGCCGTGCCCGTTGCGGCGACAAGTAGTCCAAACAACGCTAGATTCCTGGATTCGCGGCTTACTCCTAGCCGATAGCTTTCATGTTTCGTTTTCCGCCAGCAGATTGATAATCTTGTCGTCGAATGTCGTGAATTTTTTGTTCCTTCCGACTCCCGCTTAATTCCCTCCAGATTTCCGCTGATATAAATATTGTTCCCGCAAACGCGTATGTTCTCGGCCGCGATGAACACATTGTCTCACCTGTGATGCATGACGCCGTGAATGAAGCTTTTCATTCGTCCTCACCGACGCTCTTGTTGCCCACTCACGATGTCAGAGAAGAGCGTGACCATGCAGCAGACAGGATTTCGACGGAGGAAAAAGGCTGGTGACCACTGAAGTAGAATATCTCCAGGGATCTGTCTCTTTACAATGCTGCAACCTGTGCTGTCAGGTCAAGTCGGTTCTTTTTGCGTTAGGTTCAGGATGCCCACAGAGGACGCGATGGCGTCATCCAATTGTACACTGTCCACTGTGCCAATCAGTCGATATCTTGGAGACCCGCTCAGTTCTAGTATCTACTAGAAGTTGCCGTTGCGGAGGAGGATAGTAGTTGACCCATAGCTCGGCCCGAGCGCGCGCTGAAAAGCAGTGATATTAGAGATCATTTCTGAGATTTTACCGTTCGTGAATAAAAAAATGCGGGAAAATTGCGACAACCTAAACCAAAACTGATTGTCCATTGAGGTCTGGAAGGCTGACCAAAATATTCAGTAGGTGCGGAGGGCGTATGGAAGCCGTCAAAAAATAGCCGAAGACGTGCGCACAGAATCCAGGAGGAGACAGAATCCGATTGTGAACACTCGCGTCAACGGAGGATAGCTCGTAACTGACCTGCGAACAGCGAGACCTCGATTCGTCGCATTGAGCCTACCACTAATTTGAGGTACCATGTGTTTTTCCCAAATCGTCACGGAGAAGTGCTGAAATCTCTGACTTCGCTGAGCTTGTCCTCAGAGGAGGGAGCCACGTTTTGATCCTACGTGACAGAGATGCTACGCCGGAAGCCTCAACTGTTATGTTTCATGAAGTATATATATGTAAGTTGGGTCGATGAATCCATATGGTCTTAGTGAATATTGATAGGGTCTCCCTAGCTCAAAGAGTTTGGAGCAAAATAGAGTGATTCAGGGACGGATACCAGAGCTGAGTTCATCGAGAGAGCATATACTTTTCATTGGAAGGTTCACAACTCCTGGAATCGGTGGTCGAGCTCCCTGTGTGCTGAGGATAAACACGCGGAAACCTTGTGCATGGCCGGACGGTCTTCTAACATAATCGCCGATGCCGTTGCAAAACCCGGCCTGAATGCTCGCAACCGTCCGCGCCATACAATGAGTGGTCTCAAGCGCTACTTGGGCCACACCCAATAATCGGGCCCCGAAGGTTGAACGACGCTGAATGAGGAGTCTCACGCGGCTCCCTCGTACGCTCGAAAGTAGAGCAGAGTCCCTGAATCAGTTGGCGACCGACGGAAAGTAAGCTTCTCAGCAGCTAGGATTTTGACGCCCGAATCACGGTTAGACTTTTTTGGCCGTGCTCCAACGCCGCGTTGGGATAACTGTAGAAACGAGAACCTCACGCACGAATGCGAATATATCCAAACAGCCCGGAATTCCGCGCGAAGCAAGCCCTCTTCCTGACTATAACTGATCCTGATTGACCGATGAAAAGTGTATTCTCCGAGGACACGATTGCCACGGGCAGTCCCATCGGTGCTCTTTTCGGACTGGGCTTGCGGACCATTCGATCGAGATACACTTCAGGCGGCTCACTTCCCGTGTTTGGAATCGGGAACATACGTCACATGGACGACTTGGAAAGCGTCCGCTCGTTGAAGTAAGTGAGAAGAATCAGAAGAGAAACCCGACAAATGGGCATAGAAACGAATGCCGAATGCCACACGCCACTGGCGAAAAGTTTAGATCAGTGGGCGCTTGGGTTCTACTACCTCACGACTCCCAGCGTTAAAAGGAATTGTCGAGGCACAATATTTGAGGTGAACGCGACCGCGGATACCGCTCTCGGAATCATGAAAGCCAGAGCCCATTCAGCGAGCTTGCCAATATCATCCGCGTTCGAAATACCGCGGCAACGAAAAACTTGTGCTCTGGCAGGAGTCCAGAAAGCGTTGGAGCTGAGCTTCGCCTTCGACAAGGACACGGTCGGTGTCACACGGTTTCCCGCAATTTCCATCATCGTCAGCGCAGTTGGAGTGGGTGATGGAACTGACAAAACGAAGCGAATTTCCGTTCGGAGAAGATCTGTGGCTCACATCAGGGTTCTATAACAAGCCAACTGATCAATTCCCACCTTGTTTCGATAAGAGATCCAGGATCAGATTTTCGCGAGCTGAAATTGAACCTCAAGCGGGTGGCAAATTGATCCGAATAATTTCTGCCGGCAGGGGGGGCAGAATATTAAACAAAGTGCTGATCGCTCGATACCTCTGATCCTTGCAAAATGACAGCCGAAATCAGAACCACCTCAAAGAACCTCGAGACCGGTCCAGATTCTGCCCCAGCAATCGTGACGCTCGAGGAGGGCGGACCGCCAAATCCGCGGCCCGTCTGGCGTTCAGATTTTGGAAGCGTGCGGCTCCGCTCAGATTCTGTGGTTCAGCTCGACCGGTGCTAGATTAGATTGACACAACAGCTTCCCCTACGTTTTCCTCCCGCTTTCAATGGTCCAATATGAGGGCTTATTCCTTCTGCTTTCTCCTTTCCCTCGAATCTTCCTGTGCTCCGCCATTTTGTTCGTGACCTCATGAACACTCCTGACTCGAGTGCAGCAGAGACGTCGCTCGTCGAACAAGAGCGATGGCTGAGACGGCCGAATTCACCAGAGTCAACATTGAGGAACCGCTAGGAAACTCCGAGGATCAAGAAGCTCATGGGGAGGTGCCGGAGAGCGAGGCTTCAACCGTGGCGTACCGGTTGCGCTCGTTTCCATCAAGTTTCTGTGCGATGTTCATTTGTTCCCCCAAAAACATTGGCGCCGACATTCCCCTGGAGTTCCAGTCTACGATACAAGCTGTGAGATATCTCTGGATTTTCAACGCAGTGCTTCTTCTCATCCACGTTTTCGGAGGTGCGATGCTCTACCATCACGATAACGACACGCTCAGAATGTTCATAGACGACATCATCGCATTCGTTCTGGGCCCACTGTTGTCGTTCATATTCTGGTGCCGACCCATCTATCGTGCGTTCCAGAACAGCTCGTCTCTGAACTTCTTCATATACAAAATCTTCTTCGCAATCCATTGCGTCTTTTCCATCTTGTACGTTCTCAACATCTACATTGCGGTGCAAGCTTTCTCGAAGAACACAGCATTGGGAGTGATCTATTCTATCATCGTCGCACTCGATTTCTTATACGTAATCGCGTGTTTCGCCATACGCTACCGGATGGATGTCCACTATGAAGCCAGTCGGTGGGCGAGTTGCCTGAATGCGCGAGCTGAATTTGCCGCCATGCTCGTACAGGAGGAGCGGGTCACCAGGGCCGCAGCGAGCATCATCGCTGACGACGATTCGAGACCCAATCCCGATGCTCGCTGCTATTTGTGCTACATAATGAGTGGCTTTCGAGTCTGCTCGGACTTTCTCAAAGCCACACCCAAAAATCTCAATGAAAATTCGGGATCCTGAACGACTTTGAATGATCGATGCTCATCCTATGGTATACCCGTATCGTGACCAGCGGACTCGGTGAGTGTATCCTGGATGGGGATTTTCCCTTTGTTGAAATCTCGCTGACCAGCCATAGATTCGGTAGCGGAAAGATACCAGCTCGAGCGGGTATCCTGGAAACAAATTCAAATTGATCGGGGCAGGATCCCAAAGGGTGGACTTCCAATTCAGGCTCTGCGGGATTCACTCAGAAGTGTTGGAGTGAGTCATCCTGGGAAATCAAAGTAGGGGAACACCGGCATAGTGATCGAGCAGAAACTGGGACTACATGAGGGCTCGACGAGGACAGTTGTGGATTCAACGAAAAGGCTGCTCAAGAGATGAGAGAGAGGCATCAGCTCTCGTGGCTATTGATTACCCCATGTCATTTGATTGCCAGGGGAGAGCCTTACTATCCGAACCCTTGGGATTTACGTCGACGCTTGAGGCTGGGATATGCACCAGCAATGGTTAATAAAAGAATCAATCAATCAATCGATCGATCCTTTATCGCTAATCAAGAGCCTATCAAGAAGCATGCGAGATCAAGAATCATGGGCGTCTTCCTCCTTACGGAAATATCACTTTTCACATGTACACAAGTTAAAGGTTTATTAATGAAAGCTTAGGGTCATCCTTAGCAGGTGGTTAGCATTTTAAAACTCGGCGCATAGATAGTGCGCGTAAGATCGATTCTTCTTGCTTTAAGAATGGACCGAGATAACGAGAACCAAAGTCTCATAGGCGTTCAAGTCACACAACGGCGCCCATCGTCTCCGGCTCCGCGGGAATCGCGCAACGTATCTCGTCCCTTTTTGATAGCGTTCTCATTCCAGAGGTAGTCAACGGTATTCCAGAAGTTATTCTCGCTCTCCTCATCCATCACATCCTTGATGAGGCATTTCAGCTCATCATCGTCCAAAGGTTGAGATCGGCGGTAAATGTGATAGAACGCCACTTCACTCGTGATGGCTTCAATGGAATCGACTCCGGAACCGAGAGGCTCCATCAGGAGTCTGTGCAAAATTTTTCCGAATAGCATGGAGTTTTGAAGCTGCGCGAGTGGATGCATACAAGCGAACGATTCGCGTTCCTGTGCCACGCTATCGGGATGGAATCGGACTCCAAGAACCGAACGGGCGTCTTTCTTCAACTTGACCGGCATCGCAAAGATATTGCTCGGCTTCGAATACCTGCGATAACAATTCTTCCTAGTTCAAACCGTGCTACGGAAGACAAGCGAGGTATATCTCTATTCATGATCCGAGTAGACTCACTCTTGTTCAACCATCAAGGCGGTGAGGAGAATCCTCAGAAGATCTTTCCGCTCTACGTCGTCGTTAGCCACAATCCAGTACCTCAAGACGACCAGAATGTACTGTGTTTTCTTGGAGTTGATCCCTCGGAGTGAACTCTTCTCAACACCTATGATCGAAAGTTTTTTTTCCGACAGTCATGAACCGTTTCGCCATAGAATTAAAAGTTTCTGCCTCTCTAACGTTACGTCTGAGTTTGGCTTGCCCGTCGCCCTTACCCATGCTGAGGAGAAATAGCAGAGTACGCTCATGTTCCGGCAAGGCCTCCATCTCTTTCAAGCTTGGCACCTCACGTGTATCGGAAGGGTTTTCTGGGTCCCACAAAACCCTTGTGGGTGTTCGTTCAGTTTCCTTCAACGAAATACCCGAACGATCGAGCTCTGGGGATGAACATACCCACCTTTCTGTCAACTCTTCGACGGAGGAGAGATGATATCGTATTGTTCTACCCTATCTCGTCATGTCTTATACTCATCGCGCAGTGGACACTGGAGCATGACTCACCGATCACTTTGACGATACCGTTGCGATTCTCCGATTCAGGGATCAGAATCCCGTAGATGATTCGACGGAGATGAAGAGTGCTTTCATTTACGGATTGTTTCTTGAAATCTTCCAAGAGGGAAGCCAAATGATGACGACAGTCCGTCAATATATCCATCATGACAGGAAGTAGTTTGCACTGAAAAATGAGATATACGCATTGATGGTTCGGTTTTGATGGACCAGCGAGCTCAGGGTGGGAAAATACGTTTTCAGGAACCGAACTACCTCGACCGTCAAGTAGCGGAGGAACCACTTCGGGGGCTCCTGGTCACAGAACGCTCCCGTTTCAATTTCCGACTCAATCTTCTTGAAAACATCGTATGGCTCGACAAGTTGAGCCGAAATGCTTTCTTCGAAGAGAAGCGTGGCCTCTTTGCGCTCTCCTGCAAATAGCTGCAAACAAATCGTGTGTTGATGCGTGTCGATCGCAAAAGTTTCCGCGAGATGGTTCAAGTCGCGCGAATCACCTGTTCACGAAGCATCCTCTCCGCATCGGCACGAGTGTTCTCGAGGAAGAATTGGAGCATCTTGAACGACGGTAACCTGCAAAAAGCGCATTCACATGATGTTGCGACAGACAAGGTCCATCTGATTCCGAAGCTTGGGATCATTGGTTCCCAATCTTCCCGACCAATCAAGCCCCTACATTCACAACCTCGAGCCTTGAGTAAACCCTCTGAAACTTCTTCGTAATCACTACTATAGACTCAAGCCGTTCGCTGGAATGAGCCTGCTCACCTGCGATTCGCGTCCGGGAGAAGGCGCCTCAACCAGTGAGGCGAACTTTCTGGATAGTATTCCGGACGGCGGTTCGCCTTCCCAAAGAACGGCTTCGAGAACAACTCGAAGGTCTTGCGATTAAACAGAACGACCGCCCACATAATCAGCGCATACTGATTCGGAGAATCCTCTGGAATGTTTCCAGAACCCTCCTGGTAATTTCGGGACCGCACCACAAGGTTGAGATCCGGAATGTGTTCATGGGAAAGTACTGACCCAAATTGACGAGCTCGCTGAGCTTTTGGAATCGGAAGGTCTTCATTCGTCGGTCCAACTTGAATCCCAAGCCTCCAAACTGCTCCCTTTGGAGGAAGACGAAGCCTCCGGGTATATCTTCGACGAAGAATTTAGCATTTCCCGAAATGAGGAATGCATTCAAGTATTTTGCATGCGTGACCATTTCGTGCGTGTAGTCTCGTTTCGCTGACATCTGTGATAAGAAATACATGATTTACTCACGTCAGAGCGGCAGCGATTGGAACTTATTGGCGCTCAGGACCATACCTGGATCGAACGTATGCCGAGAGAATGTAGAACATTTCGGAAAACATCCACGATGGCTGTGGGTTGCGGGTAGTCGAGAACACGGAAGTTGGTAGTTCCGTGGACCAATTTCTCGAGGCGCTCTTGACGTCGAATCCTTCCTCTTTCCCATTTTTGTGCATCGTCTTTTTCATATTTTAAATGAAAGAGTATTATCTCACGGGTGGGCCTTCATGAGAGTGGAATAAACGTTCATGTCCGAGATCAACGTACCCGACTGTTAGATACTCACTCCTTGCAGGACCGTCGAAAAACACGTGTGGGGTTATTCCGGCATCCAGCAAGTGTTGAAAAAAGTTCCTCACGGCCTTCTCATAACCAGGGAAATCGGAGAGAGCATGGTTCCGCAAAGAGAAGAAATATTGCAGATTGGAGCCATCGATGACTGCATGACTATTCGAGTGATCTTCGAAACTTGACAACAATGACGTCTGTCCGAGCATATCGTATAGTCCAGTCATTTTGCCGCCTGCAACGAATACATTTTCATTAGATTCTTTGCCGCAACCGAATGTTCGACGAGGTCCACGGGACCGCAATGAGCTGAACTGAAGTTTGAGATCTCGGAGGTCTTCGACGGAAATGGGAACCCTCTTTGAAATAAAGTGGGATGATAAAACGCGAGAACCGAGCTCGCCAAGTTGGAGCGGTACGAACGAGAAATTTTTTGAAATCCATGCTATCTTCCGAAATTCAGTAACGCCAGTGAGTACTGTCGTTTTGTGGCTCATCCATCAAACTACTGGTTGGCATCAAGATCAGCTCGCTAGCGGTATTCGAACTGGATTGGAATGCATCTCGAAGAATGGTCTCGCCTGGTCCCCGTGAACCCGACAGGATCTACGAATTGATGCTTCCACGAGCGACTAACAGCGAGAACGATAGGTTCCGGTCAGATCTCTTCACATGTTTAGATGAAGGGAACGCATGTTGAGTCTCACCTGATGGTTGCGATGAATGTCGATGTTATTCCGTTCCACTAGCGCAGTCGGCACAGCTCAATTCAGCGCTCGATACTGAAACCTCGATAGGCGGGGAAAACTGGAGTGCTATTCGTGGCATGCGAGAGCGTTCCTTTGGAGACACTTCCTCCACTTCTCGACAGGCTGACGGGATCGTTGTGTCGTCTTGAGTGGATGTTTTGGAGCCGGATCGGTGTCGGTCGGTCGGTTGACGCCACCAGACGAAAACAAAGATCCGATTGGATTCCGTGGCTTGAAGAAGTTCGGCGCACTCAGTATTCGACATCTTGAGGGGCCAATAGGGCATTGAATCCCCCGCCATATTCTTATCGAATCGGATTCGAAACGGAACTGATGACGTAACTCAGCATTCGTGAGCTCTCCCGAGTGTGCGAGGAATGCTCCACAGCTATCAGAGCAGAGAATTAGCTGATGCCAAGCCGAATCCAAACTCTAGTTGCTTAGGGTTGTCACCAGATACTCTGGAAGTTGCTTTGGGAATGGTCGTCAATCTTCCGGTGAGATTGTAGCCGAACGATCGTGGCCTCAATTCTTAGCGAGCCGAGCGAGCCTCCCGAGGAGACACAGCGGGGCTAGTTACGATTGCTATGGGAGATCCGGAGGGGTCCCATCGAACCGACAAACTTTGGTTTTCCACAAACAGAGCGTCCGAGTACCTCTATAATCCGCCAGAATCTCGGCCAAATCATATGATGTCATTTTCTCGACTCATTCTCGATACGCTCCGTACGTCCGCCCATTTTCTGCCAACGTGGACCCACTGTGCGTAATACGCGCGGAAGCAAGAAGACTTCAAACTCATACAGGAGAACGACCAATTCAGCACTTCACTGAGTCCTGACTTCATTGTTGAGTCCAAAGCTTCGAACAATTCGTGAGAGACGCTGATTCTATCGCTTCCTTGGCGTCCGATCCTGGAGACGGACGATGTCTTAAGTCGACGATGAAGACGATGTCTTAAGTCGATGATGAAGACGATGTCTTAAGGCGAAATGTGATTCTCCCGGATACGTCGCCAGAACCGCTATCGAAAGAGTTCGATGGAGAGTTGGATTTCGGTGTCTTCGGTGATTTCCGAGGAAACCAATCTCATCTAACTATGATTTGCTACTGCTTGGGAAGCGAGGACGCAATCCCGTGCTCGGCTCGTATTCGACGTTGATACTTTCCCATTCCATGCGATCAACTGCAGGCCGTTGGAGCGGACACTGAGTTGGAGCAAAGATGTGCCCACTCATAGGTATCGTTTGCCGGTTTGCTGGTCAAGATACGGCGCTCAGTTTTCCCATATACATCGATATTCATCGGGAGGTTTTCGTCTGCGTATCGATCCGGACTAGCAAAATCTCTAATGAAACTTGGACGACTCATCGCATCGTGATCACCCGACTACGCTCCCTGAAGCAAGATATCCATCGTTCGCAACGGAAACGTTAGACAGCGGGTAGAAATGCCAATGATGTTTATTCCCGATTCATACGGTTTGCGGAAAGGCGATCATCACCCCTCTTCTTGGAGCGGAGTCGAGGGTTTTCGGGCCGTCGATCACGATTCGGCCCTCAGTTTCCCTCTGCTCATCAATATTTGTCTTGACGCAATGGCGCATTCCTTCTCTGATGTCAGAGCGGCTGATTCCTCAATGAGCACGTGCTCGGCAATGTTCGAGACGAAACTCTCACGTCCAGAGTCATGTAAGGAGTGTCTCGAACATCCACTTCTAATCGGTCTAGCATCGAATGGTATGTTCGCCGTCTTCTCAGTGCTCAACTGATGACAACCATATCGTTCGCATCGATTCGGAGCGCTCGACGTTAACGATTAAAATCACGAAGCGAACACGTCACAAGCGAAAACATTTACAACCTTCCAAGAACCATTTAATCCATCTCAGAGGCTATGGAGTGCCCACGAGTCGCCAATGCCGTGGTAACCGATGAAAAGTGTCAGATGCATGCAACGAGTCCCCGCTCGTGGTATTTTTCCTGCGACTGCTGGAGGAAACACTTGTGAGAAAAAGAAATGAATGTTGGAGCAGCATACAAGTTTCGAAGGAGAAATGAGCAACAGATCGAGCTTGCCGGAATAACGTCAGCATACGTATTCCACCTGTCCCATCTTGCCCACGCGAGATACCGCGCGTCGGACTCCAAGAGAAGGGATAGACAACAGAAGAGCCGTCCAATCACGCTGGGGTTGCAAATCCATTCAAGGGAGAACCAATCGTAGTACGTCGGGGCTTTTTTTGCGGAACAGTGTTTCGATCGAGGGGAGACGTATTTCAAGAATCTCTCAGAAGAGGGCGCGTACCCAGTATTCCATCTGGGAGGGAGGCGGACGAGGGAATTCTCGTACCATAGTGGGGGGCGGGGCACAGATCAACAGAGAATGATGAGGGCCCTATGGGCGAGACAAAACCCCTTGGGGAAGCCGAGGCTGATCAAGGTCGTCTCGCACAGTGAGTATTCCGCTCTACCTGATGGATTTGGGGCTCCCAGCGATTCATGCGCCACGCCGAGGGAAAACTCCGAGCAAGTGACCATTCATCCTCAATTGGATGCTCAACAGGGGGATTCCAGCATTCGCAGCGCAACGACCGGGACGTACTTTCCAGTTATAATCCCTGCAAAGCCTGAAATGGTCACGGAGCTATCCGCCCGAGCCGGGACTTATTGTTAGAGTTTCGATTATAACATGGCTTTGAGTGCCTGACGGCTTGAATTCCAATCATTGACATATTATCGTCGTCGCAATGAAAGCATCGTTCGGTTGATTCATGAGCCTTCGATGGGTCTCTCGATTCGTTTCAACGAATATCAAGCCTGTACTCAGTCCCAGACTTGTTCGAGACGCGACGCTCGCTGTTTATTCACCAACATGATATCGTCATCCCCACGAATTTTGCGATCGGCGTCCTTGCTCATCGCTTGGACGATTTTGATTTTGACTTTTGCGAAGTCTTTTTCGAACTCAAGAAATCCTTATGGTCGAAAGCCACTTCGTTGCCTGAAAAATGACATCGAGTACACAATACGAGCAGCAGTTTCATTGGAGCTCAATGCATCCATGATCCCTCGTTACGTCGCACAGTGGTTCAGAAAGGGCGAAAAGCGGAAAAAACTCGAAATTGTGGTAAAAATCGTTGAGTCATGCTGGATCTCTATCGTTTTGTTCATTTTGGTAACCTACAGTCGATAAAATCATAGAAAATTATAGTTGTCAGAAACTCGCGAGTACGCCTGCTAGTCAAGCGCAGCCTATGGGGCCTCCGGTAACCATATTCCGCTTATAAAACGCAAACGGACAAAAATGGGCAGCCAATTCTTGTTTGGAGGTGCTCCCTAGTGTGTTCGGAACCGGACGCCTCAAACCCGACCTTGGCGTTGCGTGGCGCTGACAACTTATTGGCAATCTACCATGGCAAACTTATACAATTCTTAAAAAAAGTCCGGAACCTCAGAAAATAACCTTTTCCCGGATCCCTATGTGGCCGAAGTTCTCGATACTTATGTATAGCGTGGGGTTCCATCCATGTTTCAGCCTCCGCTGCAGGGAAAACCGGGCTCTCCATCGATATTGCTCGAAGGACAGTTTTGGCGACTCCATGGAATTCGAGCTTCTGGCTCTCTGCATTAACAGACGAGACGAGGAAGATGGGATTCAAATGAATTTCGGACATCTTCAATCATCTAGGAATCATCCCCAGTACTCAGAATACCGAGTTTCTTCCATTCAAAAAAATTACTTTTTTCCGCCTCTGAACCACTGTGCGTCGTGGCGGGTAGCGTAGACGCTGAATCCTGCACATGGCTCCCGATCGTATTTCGGCTGTCTTCTGTAGGATTCGAGTACTCACGAGTCGAGTCGGGACTTGCGTCGTCTTCATCAGAATCCGAGTCAGGATCAGGGTAGAAGCCCGCTCCGGGAACCTCGCCCTCGGAGCGTTCGTAGTTACTTACGTATTCCAGACCCCAGGAGATGGACTTCGGGCTCCGTTCATGCGTCCTCCTATCGCCATTTCGTTTGCCTTTCCTCTTCTTCGACTGATTCTGCGAGTCGAATTCAATGATTGGAGCCGTATGATTCACAAGTGCTTCAGGAACTCGGGCCAGACACTTACACATTTCTTGCAAGGATAGCCGCATAACGCACACTTCGGTGCAACCAAAGACACATTCGCTTGA
This sequence comes from Neoseiulus californicus, assembly GCA_028455905.1. Classification (NCBI taxonomy): domain Eukaryota; kingdom Metazoa; phylum Arthropoda; class Arachnida; order Mesostigmata; family Phytoseiidae; genus Neoseiulus; species Neoseiulus californicus. Next base: position 3,232,660 of record JAMQGS010000002.1, on the reverse strand, counting down.
GGACTTCCACGACTGTCCTCTTTGTCCAAGAATTCTGCTACAATATTATCAGCTTCTCTCGCCTCAGCTCGCAGCTGTTTCAATGTTCCGAAAACGTCTCTTCGCCTCAGGGCTTGTTCGGCTGCTCGGTTCAACGCAAATAGTATCCGGTTCTTGCCGACGACCTCGTTAGGACCGTCATCGTCATTTAGGGATTTCAGTTTCAACAGAGGCAAAACATGGCCCTGTATTGAGCATACTAGTCTTCTCGTTTGTCTCGTCAAGAGTTGCGCATACTGACTGGAAGAAGTGTCATCGGACTCGATGTTCTTCGACTTCCGACGAGACTTGCTTCTCTTCTTTGATCGACTGGGATGAAGAGTTCGTCAGCTGAAGAATCGGATAAGGCTGCCCGTATTTCGGATCGAATGATGCCGCGACGCTGCCTCCAGAAGCTCGACCCACCTTTTGGAATTTCGACGTGGCTTCCGACTCTTTTTTTTGCCCATTCCCTACAGTGTCGACGAAGAATCTATATGGAGTATGTCCGTACTTCCCTGAGTCGCGAGTTGGATCCCCACAACATATCTTTCCGAAATTCTCTACACCGAGTCGGTCGGGTGCTTCTCAAAACATGGGAGGAATATTTTGTTATGTATCTGTGAATTTTCTCTCGAGAACAAATCCAGATTCGCTCGATAGTTTCGTTATCGCCATGGGAAAGATATCTCACAAGAACTTGGGAATGTTCGGTTTCATGTAGGCTCGCATGATACTGCGAAACATCTTGATATTCCTTCCGCTGCGCATAGCACTCATTGCACTGCTCGAAGCCCGTTCAGAGGAAGGAGTCTCGCAGCACGCAATCGTACTTGCATTGTTTTGAGAGTTGAAGCTCATGGAAGGTTTGGTTGAGCTTGGAGCACATGGGCTCAGGTATTCATGTTCCGACCCCATCGTCGCCCAAATCACCGATCTCGTCGATTGGAGCATCATTCTACGAAAGGCCGAGAATAAGAGAACTCTGCAGCATCACCTGGAACTTCCTCCCTTCCCATGATTAGACTACCGAAGAAAAACCATCGGGTTCTGTACGATGGTTACCATGTAGATTCTAGCCGAGCGGAAAGAATCATTTCCAGGATTGCAGAATGGCCACATTCCAACGGTCAAGTGTTGAGCCCATATGTTTATAGATCATTTAAATTTATTCTCTCCTATCTTTAGCTACCATATCACGTTTCTCGAACAATCAGCTGAACGGAGGATTTCAACGGTGCTCCAATCTCCTTACCTCAACGAATGCTCACGGAACGGGGACCTGACTCCGATGTCCTCCAGTGAACTATACTATCCTTAAACTTCCAGGAATGCATCCACTCTGGTACTCAGCGTATCATGTCCGCTTTCTGCTATCAAAGTGCTGGGCGGACTCCAGAGGCTGTTTCCGCGCGTTTAAGTTGAAAGTTAGCACATGTGCTCTATCATCCCACACTGGAATGTGTTGCCTCTCGGATCGGCCGATGCGCGACCTTTCATCAGATTCGGTCTTTTCTTCGCCGAATGTCTCTGAACATTGGCAGCACGAATAATCACGTCAACAACTCAAGTGCTCCAGTATCGGTCTCGTAAGCTTCAAACTGACTGTGAGAACCAAGTCAGCGACCTAAGAAAAACATGTTCCAACGGCGGCATTTCTCCGCAGAACTCTGATCGTCGACGGATTCATCGCATGAGTCACTCAGGCAGCGTGTTTAAACAACAAACACACGAACAGTTACGATTTCGGTGTCGCTCGCAGCGGGAATGGAGTGAACAGTGAGAGCGTTCGAGTATCGCCGAGCATTTTGAGGGATTAACCGCGACACCGGCTCGGGATCATATCTGTATCGCTCGGAGGAGTATCGATGTTCGCGGAGCATGCCATCCAGTGACTCGTCTCCAACCGCAAGGTAAGTGGACCGACGATTCGTTTCATCTCCTCCGCGTTCAGAGGAGTGTCGCTGTCTGCAGTTTCTGTGTTCTCGGGCTATGTGGCGGAGCGGCAAGCATGGGATCACTAAGGGACCAGCTGTTGCTCGGAAGTCATCGGTTTTGAAAGCATCCGATTGAAGTGATACGAAAATTATGGGAATCCCCAAGTCCGAGGAAGGATGCCACTCCAAGAATGTGGATATGGAAGTTTCGTCTATTAGGTGGTTTGGAGCTTCCATCTCATCCTCCGTCATCCAGTGCTCAACTGATCGCGGCTGCATGTCGGCTCACGTCTTTTCGCTGTCCGCGCCGCCCATCATTGTGTTTGCCGACAAGATTGGATCAAAATTGGTTCCATCATATCAGTGGTTCTGAAGTTCTGAACCCGTTCTGTGCCCCTTCGTAGGTTGAGCTCCATAACATACTCTTAATGGTTATTCGAATGCTGGGGACCCCACCAATCCATTGACCCGCTCATCCATGCCCTCTTTGGTGCTTTCGTCTTCTCCTTGAGAGAATTTACCTCTCGACGTCACTGGTTGGTTACCATCAGTGGAAGTCCCACGATGGTGAATGAAAATGCTCCTGGTGTGATTTCCGGCTGTCATGTCCGGCTTGATGAACGTTTTTCCGGGTAATTAGCTCAAACTAGAGTTCACAGAAAGGATAGGTCGTTGCGATTGCTCTTATGGTGCCAACCTGATGACCTGCATTCCACGGGCCCTCGTACGTCAATGAAGCTTCTCCTAATAACCATGAGGTTGAACCGTTAAATTGAGACGACTCGAGCCGATCCTCCGGGGCTTCATGCTCTAAGATCAACAAAATTTTGGCGGTGATGTGCGAAAACATCGAGATACTTTCTTACAATCGAGTCTCAGGGATCTCGCGAGAAGGGCTGTTTCTCAGACCTCGTTCCTCAGTCTTCCGAAAGCATGGCCTTTTACTGGTTGGCGGAAACGATTTGATCAAGGGTCTCAAGTGACTGGGCGGGATGGTCTTCGACAGCTTCACATCCGGTACTCCATGTCTGAAATTCTGAGCGGCCCGATATTGGAATAATGCAATCGGTATTCTTACTCCCTCGAGTCCAATCTTGACGCTGTCTCTGAGGAGTCCTGATGATCGCGCATCATCCCGAATGAGAGCCGCGGGGAACCGATGAGCTTCTGAACACGTCGATCGAAGTTTTCCGAATTTCCTCGAATCGGGTCGAGAAAGAGCAGATTGTTGGGCACAGCCCTCGTGTCATTATAGCCACGAGAGACGATGAAGGCGAACGTTCGCCGACTCCACGAAACGACAACGGCTCTCCTTAGGAGATCAGATGCAGAAAGGTTGAGGTCCTGTTAAGAGACAAACACACTCGTTCGCAGCATGGATAACTCCACAAACGTCATGAGCCCGCGGGAGCCGCCTTCACCCGGCTCAGCATCAATACACTCGTTCAGTCAGATCGAGGGCTTCGTGAAACCCGACAGGATTTTGGAACACACGAGATTTGGCCCGGTGAGTAACCTTACGGATCTGGATATGGACATCGCCGAGTCAATGATGTTCGTCTCATCCAGTGAAACTTGGGTAGTTTTTCCAGATTACTTCTCATAATAGCTCCCCCCGTAACACGAGCTCGGATCGGTGATATAGGCCCTCCTAAGTGAGAGCTGGTCTAGTTAACAGTTGCTTCTTGCTAATATGACAGATCGACAGGCGTAGCACGCTACGAACGCGCTGCTCATCACGAATAATCTCGTAATTTCAATTTTTCTTACAGTGGAAGAATTGGAGCCGATTGACGAGATTGGAGAAAATTTTCTTAGTCGCATGGTTCATAGCTCTCTTCGTGAGCCTCATACTGACAATCTACAAACTCATCACTACAACCTCAATCAAGAGCGACACCACAACCTACGGATCGATACTCATCATAGCCACACGTGAGACTGTCAGGACTGGCTGGGCAATGTTCGCTCATCATGTTATTGGATGAAATTATTAACCATCCAGTGCGGGCGCAACTCTAGACCTGCAACCAACCCGTGTTGAGCATCCGTCCCGCGGAAGATTCCCAAGTTTGAATGGAATCAAAGAGCATGGGGGGGAACAAAAAAAAAAAAAAAGGGGGGGGGGGGGGGGTTTTTTTTTTTTTTTTCTGGGGGGGGGAGGCCCGTACCGGGGCGGGGAAGAATTTAGGAAAGTTTGCGCCATGGCCGAGACAGTCCCCCGATTAAGTAGGAGATCATGAAAAGCTCCGAAGTGGCGGGAATAGAATCGAACAACGACCTGCCGCTCGCGAAGCGTCAACATGGCTATGCAAAGCTGCACGTGCAGACCGATTAACCACTCGGCTATCGCGTCGGCTATCGCGACTCGTTCGCTCTTGGAGAAGTCGTTCTGTGAGAGCGATAGCGACGCCTCGAGGATGGCGGGAAAAACCCAACGGAGCGTCAGTTAACGCGCATGGAAGCTCGTTCTACCGAAGATGCATTTGCCAAGATTGTGATTTGGAATCTGAGTAGCTCCGATAACCTGATTTTCCTTTCTTTTGTCCAGTCTTCAGTTTCTTTTACGTCACTACGGGTGTTCATCAAGAGCAACCGCATGAGATGATCGCTCTGTGCATTACGAATCTGATCGTCCTGGGCTATGTCGTCATCAACTTCTTCAACAGCACGAAGCGACATGGCGGTATCGATCATATGAAGCTCGTGAGTTCGCCAATACCGATGCTATATATCTGATGGAAATACCTCTTTGTTTCGATCTGACATTTAACAACGTAACGCTCAGATAACATTTCCCGAGGAATCGGTATGCCTGATGGAAGCCGAAAATTGGAGCAAGGTTTTTTGTTGTGAGAGAAAACATTGTTTCCAGATTCGACTAGCATTCACGGGCACTTTTTCAGTCGTTTTGCTGCCCTTGTCCCTTTACTTAGCTCACAAGTATTGGACTTGCAAAACATTGATAACGTTTTCGGTGGGTTCAGTGAATCCCGAGAAGCAGGCCATGGCTCAGGTGCTGTTCATGTTCCTCTCTGCCATTACTTTTGATCTCCAACTGCAGGTAATCAAACAATCCCGACTCCAGATTGCAACCATGCACGTCATGTTTATATCAGCTAACTCCCGACTCGGATCCTTCGTTTTCAGTTGAACTTCTTGATTCTCGTGCTACGTCAGGGAATCGGAGCAGCCAGCCTCACCCAGATTCTAATCCTCGTCTCCGGTGTTGTGATCACACTCATCTGGACTGTTCTCGGCCGTGTCGCGGCCCGCAAAGAGCAAGCCCAAATATTGATAGGTTTCTTGGTGTTTTCGCTGCCCAACTTCGCCTACGCAGCATATGCCTTCGCCACCGTGAGTTGAAGCTTGCCACGACCATAAAGGACATGCCCAATCGAGCAACTAAGCCTGAAGGCACCATAGAAGCGGATCTGTTCCTCAGACTCTCGAATTTCCACGGACATGGGCCGATTTACTACTTTCCAGTTGAGTGAGAAAGGCGTCGACTCGGAAATGGTCAGGTTGACTCTGCTCTCCGGTGTCAGCGCAGTGATTATGAGGATACTGATCCTCATTCTGACCTACTTCCTGTACAAGAACTTTGGCAAGGGCCTTAAGGAAAGCAGTAAGTTTCACCTGTCAATTCAGTCTTTGAGCATTCATTTATAAGACATGCCTCACTGGGACTCTCCCATTCAGAAACGTAGAACCATCCGTCGCGATGACTGATTTTTCTGATTTTTCGACAAAAGCTCTCATGAGAGAGCGTTCTCCGTTTATTTTCCAACGCTGCCAACGCTCGCATGCCATAGATCGATCATTATTCTAACTTTTCCGTTCCCATCAGTATTCCAGTGGGATCTCTCCAAGGATGAAATAGCCCGACGACGGAGATCAACTTTTGCCCCAGCCCCCTTGACAGACTCCACGCAGAAAAGAACTGTTGAAGGCCTATAAATGAATCAGCGTATTCGTAAATTCTAAATGATCCGTTTCTGGTCTCCTCCCCATGTTCCCCACGATAGCGTGCATCCCAGCATGGTTTAGAAGTCATAGATGTAGGCCTAGAATCTCTTCGTGAGAAAAACTCCATCGGCGCTGAGTTCATTCCGGTATCCGAATCCATGAGTAGGCTTTCTTCGCTTTCCCTCGACCACAATTCTAAGCGGGCAAACAGTTATTGATTGAGAACCGGATGTCCGCTGAAGTTTAGCTCCGGGCATTCCAAGCGAAACTCTTTGGATCCAAAGATTGTGGGTTTCCCAGCGAACAAAAGGGCTCAACGCCAGATGAGCCCAGAGATTAGAGCGGTCATGGACACGACGTCATATCCACGCCAGCATTTCAGTGGAAAACATGATATCACAACGAAACATATCTCTTTCCCGGAAAACTTCGTGATCGACAAAAAAAGCTACAGTACTATCGGAGTGTTCTGTTGTTAAATCAAGAGTTGAACAAAACAAGAACACTGGTTTTCGCTGCGGGAATCTGAGGGAAGAGACGGAAGGTTCGTCAATCCATGAAATTCATCGAGCTCAATCCCTTCCAAGATGGGGAAGCCGGCACAGATGAGGAAACTGAGGGAAGCGCTTGCCTTCAGGATACAGCTTCCGCTCCTGAAATCACCTGATGAAAAGACGTTCGTTGAAAACGCAAATGTGCTGGGGCAGTGAATATCACACGACGTATCTTCCAGTTTGAAGAGCGCTCTTTTCAAGCAAAATAAACACAAGAAGCATCAGCGTTCCCGTCGCGTCCTGGAAATGTGGCAGTGAGAAGCGTGGGCTCCTCGAGAGTGTCCGGTTCCTAATTATTCCCGAGCTTGGAACACAGCTACTTTCTTTCGTTTGAGAGGCTCTATCGCTTCAAGATATGTCGATGCGTTGGAAAATAAGAATCGCAGGAGAGGGTGTATTTTCTGGTCGTTAGATGTGCTACCCTCTCTGGAAACCGCGTAGAGCGACTTCCTCTGTCGACTTCAGAAAACACAACTTCAACAATCATGAACCAACTGCTTTTGACTGTGTGCTCGCTTGCATGCTTGACAAACGCGCAGCGACTTCGCGCATCACATTTCTCAAGTGAGTCTACGTTTTCCAGTCTGAAAATCGATTGTAAACGAACGAGTTCGACGTGGGAGAGGAAGTTCATGGATGACGTCATGAGCCTGTTACCAGAAAATAATATGTAGCATCGTTCCGACAACCCGAAAAACTGTCTCCAGTCGCATATTTTCGGAGATCGAGCGTTCGAAAAACTTGCAAAGTCTTTCTCATATGGTTTAGCAAAGAAAACCCGTCCAATCATGATTTCTCCGCCCGCAGAAACTGCCATAACTTTCCCTCATGATGATCCATACGCATGTAGCACACCTTACCGACAACCGGGAGTTTGCGTTCCGATCGAAGCGTGTCCAGATTTGAGAAGAGTCAGCTTGCACAGATTGAGCAAATTCCTCTGCGGATTCGACGTAAGCTCGACGTTCAGTAAAGTTGACAAGCGTTCGGCGCATTTTCCTTGATGGATCGCTCGACATCGAAGCAAAATGATAGCTTATCGAAATCTTCATCCCAAATACAGGCAGGTGATGTCCCATTACTCTGCTGCGAGCGTCAAGTTCCGCTTCCGGCTTCACCTGGACCACCACTGCTCACAACGCCTCCTTCGGGAGCGATCCCTGAAACAACAACGGGCCTAGGCCAAACTCCATCGATTGCCCCCGTACCCCTGCTCTGCTCAACATCCGTTCATGGAGGACGCCGCTTCAAGTCTTGTTGGTTCCTCGCTCTGCAAAGAGTCGTCTATCCGGAAAGTGGCGAGGATCCTATCCATCCAGACACACTGACCTCCATCGACGGGTCCCTCAGTGAGCCAACCACGACGCAAGACCCAAAACCGCCGGTTCCCAGGCCGATCGGGAACTTGAGGCCCAGCAAAACGTCCGTTACTTCGGATTAGGGGTCTGATAAATTGGATCTGACTTACCGAAACAATTTTTCGAACCAAAACAGGATTCGTTTAAATAAATTGCTTCAAATTACTCGAAGCGGATACAGAATATCATTGTTGCGGAACTTAGATAAATCAATGAAAACGCGACTCTTCTGTGACATTTTAGACAATAGCTCAGATTCGAACCGAGTTTATTGAGCTGCAGAATCGTCAAAATATCATTACCCCTAGTCTAGTATCGTCTATGGTTCGAGTGACCATGTCTTCCTCCCGCTGCAGAGCTTCCACCGCTTCCATGACGCTGACCCCTCTCGTAATCCCCGTGAGCTCGGCGTTGCCCCCCATGGGCCGTTCTGTGCTCGTGACCGCTCCTTCCATGCTGACCGTGGGTCTTCTGATATCGCCCTCCGCCATGTGACTGCTTGTCTTGTCCTCTGCCGGATTTGCCGTGCCTCTGTTTGTGATATCTTCCATGTTTCTCAGCTCCACCTGTACGACCGAAATCTCTGCGAGCTCCATTGGATCGGTGCTGCTTTGTGTTGTCGAAGGCGTCGTCGAAAAAGAGGTCGTGGTCATGCGATCCGGCTTGATTATAGGAATTTTGATGCCCAAACTTCCGTTCACCTTCTTCATCATAACGGCCGTTGTCTCCACCTCCGCCTCGTCGGTGGCCAGCGGCGTTGTGATGATGATGATGGTGTCGTCCGCCTTGTTGACCTCCCTCTTCATATCCGCCGTGGTGGCGACCCCCACCTTGCCCATGATGACCTCTTTGGCTTTCACGTCCTCCGGACCTCTCGCCATGTCCTCCTCTGTGCTGACTTCCGTACTCACGATGACCTCTGTCACCACTTCCTCCACCCCTGTGACGGCTTGATTGGTGGTAACGTCCACTCGATTGAGATGCGCTGGCTAACAAATCTTGAGAATGCTCTCCAATTGATGATTTTTCCAAGGGTTCTGGACTGTTCCTAACTGATTCAGGGACTGAAGAGCGCACATTCAAACCTTTGGCGTTTTCTGCGCAGATGCCAAGCAAAATTATCTGAGAAGCAACAATTAACGAATATTAGAAACGGATCCGGGGCGTCTCCTCGAACTATCATACATTTGCGGAATGCCCCATTCTACATGGTCTCTCCTTCGCGATGATTTGGCCCAGAAGCTTAGAGGTGAAAGTGCAGTACGGGAGAGAAATCGGCTTCGACGTGGGACTCGTCTGCGATTTCGGTTCGAATACCACACAAAAATACATGAAGAAGTTAAAACTGACCGAGCATGATCAACTCGCGTTCAGAATGACGTGTTAAGCGATTTCATGAAGTTCTGAAATGCTGAACTGAAGTGCACATCGAATGTTTTCGGTTCTTTCCACAGAAGGTCTCGAGGATTTGAGCTTCCCACGGGTTGACCTTCGCTGTCAACGACGACAGGATTCAGAACGGTTTCTTCCTTGCCAGACTGGTTGACTCTTCCGTAAGCTTTTTCACGCTCCTCCTTGTTCTCTTTCCGGAACATCTCACGCGAGTCGGTCGCTGATTTCTTGTACTTTCCGTGATGCAAATCGTCATAGTACGTTTTATGATCACCGTGTTCTTCGCGATGAAAGACCTTCTTGTAGCCGTGGAATTTACCCGCTAAAGCGAGGTTCCGAAGCAAAAGCAGCGCAAGCAGTGTCGTTAGCAGTGAGCGAGTTGTTAGGCCGAGCGGGATGGTTACCTGCAAATTCTCAAGTGTTCCACACAACTTAAAAGTAAGAGCACACAACCTAGATGAGTACAAGCACGGTCAAAGCACCTACCACAACATACAGAGATCTTTGTGGTTTCACACAAGCCATCGAAAGAGTAACGGATCTCTTCCGTTGCCGCTGTCGTCGAACGCTACCTATTCGGCAGAGCAAAGTGATGAACTGTGTCCACACGGACCAACGCTTCGGTCTTATAGACATTGGCGAGCGAGAATTTTTTGTCTGGAGAAAGTGGAACTTTGTCACGCCGATGGTTTGGAAGAAAGCAGTGTCTTGTGTTCTCAAACTTATTGCCTGCTTTCGTCTTCGCTTCAAGCTGAAGAACGCCTTCGCTCAGATCAAGTTGAAGAAGTTCCGCCAGCGTCTGTGCTGGTTTACTTGAGACCTTCACTACGACACCATGTTTCAGCTTCCATTTCAAATGGCCAGCTCACTCAGCCGAAGAATTGAGAAAATGCCGAGAAAATTTCATGAAGAGGCCGAGTCAGTTCTCCCGATTTTGTCGATCCCGAAATCTAGGATCAATGGGGCTCACAATTTCGAGATTCTCCCCGCATGTATCTTCTCTCACAAGAAACTCTCATCCATGCCCGGGTTGAACTGGAAGCAGTGAGAACATCGGAGGTCGATTTCTTTTCCTGAAGATTTAATTTATTTGGGCTTCTCCAGTCTTAATTGTACATCATGGCTCTGCTCGCGACATTCACCGCTGATTTTCCTCTCAACTTCTCACTTCAAAGCTAGGCTCGCACCTATCGAATCCGGGTGCCCGTCCGGTCGTTTGGGAGATCGCCGGAATATCCCTCTGTCAAAACCAGCTATCCGCAGCGTTGAGCTCGTTCATGTCACATCGACGATCATTTCCCTTTGTAGTACCATCCGGCCCAAGCTACGAAGTACTTCTTCTCTTTCAGCTGAGGCGCGATAACCGGATTTATCTGCATCAGGTACGGTCCGAGCCAGAATACATAACAGCATATAGAGGTCAGTATCAGCATGGTCTGAATGATGCTCCGGTTCTCACTGATCGGAATCGCCCACGGAAGGATGCAGCCCACGAAGAGCCAGAATCCGGTCATTATCCAAAACGGCGTCACGTCCAACATGACTCCTCGGTTTTCTTCTGGTGATTCTCACTTCGAACACAAAGATTTCCTCAAACGTAACACACGCTTGAAACCGAACGTCTGGTTGATCACGGCTGCGTGACTCTGCTCGTGACTCTTTAGATTATTCGGGATTATTGAACGAAACGGAGAGGGCAGGTAGATAGCTCGTTCAATTGAACCTAAATGCTGGTCGAGTGAATTTCCACCATAGGAGAATGAGGCACATCTCAAAACCACGGATTTCATTCGCAAGCTCCGGAAGAGCGAGCTTCCACTCCGGGGGGAGCCTCCCGGGAGAATTTCACAGTTTGGAAGTATCAGAGAGGTTTATCGCTCGGGTAGGACTTGGTATAGGATACCAGGAGCGAATTTCTGGGAGAGTGAGAGCAGCCGCTCGACCCACTGCTGCATAGATGCTGTTTTATAGTTTTTGCTCCATTTTGCTTTTGAGTTATTGCACTAGGGAAGTCAACGAAATCTCCGACATTTGACATGTCAGAGGCTTTAGTCTATCATGGCGATGAGCGGACCGATTTCCAGAAGAAATCATACATCAATCCTCGAACCGTCCTTGAGTTTTCCTCATTCGAGAATTCAAGCTTACTTACACTGGGCGAACCGTGAACGGGAATCGGTTGAGAAACCTACACAGCTCAATGTTCCGTTCTTCATACAATCGCCACGGTGCCAGAACGCTCATACTCTGAACGGAGATGATCGTGTAAAGGAGCAAAATGTAACATCGAACAGGATTCTCCAGACAATCGCGCTCCGCGACGATCTTGCTATGACATAACCGTGGAAAGAATACAAGCGAATCCTTCTCTCCAGCACCAAAACCGATGAAGATTCTTCTGGTCAGCGACTTTCTGTATTTGCTTCATCTGCGTGGCTATGGAATTGTAGTTGGTGGAAGTTCAAACATGCACTGGGTGAGTTGTTGTGGTTTCTTTGGCGCAGTTCGAATGTTTTGAAGGCTTCATACTCCTTTGTGACGACAACCTCATTTAGATGCCATCGTCAGGGTCAGGTCTCAGTTTGCGGACTTTGGGATCATGATCTTGTTTCTCGAGAGGGATGGCCTCCCTAGTTTTCTGATTTCTTCTCGAAAACTCGAGTTACCGGAGTTCTATTTGAGCTGAATGCGTCGACAAAACAAGTTTCAAGCTGAGCGGGAAAGTTTCTTTATAACATAGTGGCAAACAAGTCTCGAGACCGCTGAAGCGTACAGGAAGAGAAATGCTTGGAAAATGCGAGAAAACTTGTCGCGGCGCGTCAAATGATCGGAAATCCCAGAGCCCTGTCGTTGGGACATTGAGCCGTTGAACGGAATTACTCAAACAAAGTGTTTCATCATAACCGCATGGTCATTTAGACCCGATGTCGATGGCGTCGAGAAAACGCGCCTGCTCAGAGACCACCCCAGAGTGGAAAATTATTCGATGTACATGATGTCAATTACTCGTTCACGAGCGAAAACAGGGATGGGATGATGAACTGAAAGCGTTCCGCAGGGAAGACTGCACGAGGGCAGCGAAGTTCCCAAGTTTTCGAGACTCTTTCGCTCATCTTCTGCTGATGTATCTTCCCGTGACGACGATCAGTTGATCGTTGTTTTCGACGTTGCGGTGGTGGCTTCGCTCAAGCTCTTTGAATCCTTGATTGTCGAGTCTATCTTTCCACAATGTTGCGAGGTGTCCGGTTGCGTCCCGTGCTTGGAACGTTCCATCACTGGCTTGGCTTGAGGAGAAATTCAGCGGACCCGTCAGTGACCATGACACCCTCTAGCATCACAATTCTTTCGAGAATCCTTTTCCTAGAGCCCGGGGTGCTCCAGCATCCCAAGATCGCAACTGCCACTCTTTCCATGACGATCCGACCACGGACGATAGACAACAAATCTCGACTTGGAGTAGAGGGCTCGACTCAGCAAGTACCGTCTCTAATCGGTCATTACTACCCTGTATTTGCAGAATTTTCTCTGTCTCTTATCCATCTTGACCTGTACAGCAAATCTCAGCCATGGCCAAGTTGGCTTCTCGGGACTCGAGAAGAGAGGTCAGTTCAAGATTTTTGAAACGCACTAGTCTGCGATGGCGACCCTCATTTGTGTTGGGAATATGAAACGCAAGCCTCGGAATCTCTCAGATTTGGTTAGCTACCTGAGATGCTTTTGCAGGCCTGAACATCGGCTTCAGCCTCGACATTTCTTCGGGGACCAGGGCGACTCCACCACCCGAAAAGAGGAACGTGCAGTTGCCCCCGGGCACCGAACATGAGGATCATGGCGAGCCAATCAAAGACGTTGATGTCGTTCAACGCTTCCTACAACAATTAGAGTCTCATAGGCGAACATCATCATTTGAAGGGGTTCCTATCCTCGGCGGAATCGTGAAAAATATCCGTCGCTATCAGTCCTGTATCACCCCTAAATATGACCGCGGACACTGCAGGTGGGTCCGAGTTTTGGTAGAGTGATTTTGGCGGGAATTCCTGGGAATCAACATGGACAAGTGAACTTTGTTGAGGGAGTCTCTGATGACTTCATTCCTCGACCGACAGACACGTTCAGCATTGTGTACTTCCCGCGTTCCTGAAGAACATCAACATCCTATTGGCGTACTCATGTTTCATCGGTGGATCCCACCTCGGAGTTTGCTGTCCCGATCGGCACTTCAATACAAATAGTGAGGAGAACGAGGACTTCGAAGAACCGCCGCCATCGACGACAACCAAGCGACCGTCACTGCTCGATGCGATCCTCAATCCCGTCGGAACCGTCAGCGGGCTCCTGAAGCCGAACAAACCGAAAAAACCAAACCGGCCGGATTCTCCGCATCGACCGGATGTTCCGGAAGGTCCCGGTAGGTTAAACCCGAATGGAACGGCCTGAACTAACGATTGACCTGCTTGCGACAACGTTCAGTACGATTTCATGATCTCGAACTGACCGAGTTCACCTCATCGACAGGGCTGAACGAAACGACTAACACGCCTGTGCCTGGCGATTATTTTGGGCCCTCACAAACTTATCCTGTGGGTCGACCTCACTTCTACCCACAATACCCACAACATCAGTCCGAGCCGTATGGACGACCTCCTCAGGGGAACAAACATTTCTCCGATGGCTACGGTCCGTTTCCAGGGCCTGATGGCTTCGGACCACCCCATGCGGGCGGACCTTCTGGACCCTTCGGACCAAACCAGAATCCACCTTTCCATCCTAACCCGGGTCCTCACCACGGCGGTCATAACCATGGTGGACCTCATCACGGTGGGCCCCACCACGGTGGACCACACCACGGCGGGCCCAACCATGGTGGACCACACCACGGTGGACCCAATCAAGGCGAACCGCCCTACGGTGGACCTCATCGGCCTCCGAACGGGCCAGATTATCCGGTTTCTAATCCTAACAACGGTGAGATGTTATACAAGCGTTGCTGCCGAGGTTGTATGATGATACGCAGTCGCATTGGTCACGAGCACTTCCGCAAGCGCAAACGCAAACGTTGGTTGAAACAACGAGATTCCCCTCTTATTTCGTCTGACGCAGCTGCAATATTTAGTCCAATGCGACCCTGACACCATTTAGTGTCAGGGTTACAGTCTCAGGCACATGCGGTCACTCTCGGCTAATTTGACGCGACACCTCCTGAAGCACTCCTCTAGAGTCGGGACCGCACTCGACCCCTGCATTGAGTGTCCGTGGAACACTGGAGTGCGGAAGCGAAATAATTATGAAGTTCCACAGGTGAAACGAACTATTTTGGCACGAGTATGCCGACGATTTCGTTCACGGATGCCACGTATCCAACGACGACGAGTTTTAGTTCGATTCCGAATGCTAACCATGGTAAACACTCTGAAGACATTAAGTTGACGCCGACCGAGCCGTCGACGTCGTGGTCACAGGGTAAGGTGGAGGGCCCTATGAAGAAGTGCATCCGCTAACTAACGGCCTCACTACCGACACCGCTTCGTAATTTGAACTAAATTCACTCGAGTACTTGCCCTTTGAAACCGTATTTCATGCAACGCATCGTCGAGCTCCTTTCCGGATGTTCCCTTGCTTCGGGATCTGACGACAATTTGAACAGAATCAGTCTCATCAGGTCTCTACAGTTGTCGAATAAAGAGGGATTGCCTTCAGAGCCGTCCACTTTGGTCGATGATAGACCTCAAGTCGTTCGCGAACCCACCACGGAGAGGCCACGACCGCGGCCGACGACTTCTACTACGACGTTGAAACCTTCGACGAGCACTACATCGGATGACTCGACCACTCCAGGCTCAAGTATCCAGAAATATTCAGTCAGTAAGTTCAGAATCCTGGAAGTATCTCGCATCGGAGTACACAGTGTTCCGGCCAGAGATTTCAGCAAGAGCCAAAATCCCCAGAGACTCCAGATGCCACCATTCCATGTTCCTCATGATTTTTACTTTTCAGCGTGCGGACTTAGTGTCAACAAACGGATCGTTGGAGGCGAGGTTGCTAACGCGGAACTCTGGTCTTGGGTTGTAAGTTCAAAGGGAGAAGCTTCAAAGTTGGGCTGCTGATTGCTTATGGGAACATGGGCTTCAATTTCGGTCTGCTTGCCGACGAATCATTTGGAGACCGAGCTTATCTACATTTCCTATATATACAACGCTTTAATTTTTTGAGTAGGTCCCATATTTGATGAATAAATAACGCACCGTAGCGAGATCCAGTCGGCGTGGTGATTACACTTGATATGAATCGTTCAGATCAGGAAGGAACCCTTGTTTCAGGCAGCGCTCATGAAACTCGACAAGCGGTCAAATAAGACCGAGCAATTTTGTGGTGGTGTGATAGTAAGCAACCGCTACATCGTCACGGCTGCCCACTGCCTGCCAGGGTAAGCACGACTACCTTATACATTGGGGCTAAAAACCCTGACCTGCACGCTCTGCCACCGCTATGTCCGATTGTTGTCCTCGATTCCGATTCGGAATTGCGGACAATTCCTCCCTCATTTAGCTCGGCCTTGCCTTCGGAAGCACAAGCGATGGTCTCAAACATTCCCCGTCCTCGAGCCTATCGGAGTTCCACTCACAATGTGCTTTAACTCCACCAGAATCCATCCACGAGACTTGACGATACGAGTCGGCGAGTACGATTTCAACGAGAAGGAGAACAGCCGACGCCAGGACTTTCAGGTGGCCAGGATCGTGCGCCATCCTGCCTTCAACGAATCCAACAACAATTTCGCGGACATTGCCTTAATCAAAGTTGCTAAAGACGTAAGAATCAGTACCCAGAGTCTCAAGATATCCGATATGAGACAGCCTCATGTCGAGTTCTCGCTCATTGTCAGAGAGACAAGGACTCATCTTGATCTGATTCCCGTTATCCTGAGCTTGAGCTTCGATCTGATCCCTCGGTCTCGGTTTTCAGATCGTTTTCAATCAGTTCCTTCTCCCCGTCTGCCTGCCCAAAGCTGCGAACGAGACGTTCGCAGAGAAAATCGCGACCGTCATAGGATGGGGTGTCACCTCATTCGCAGGACGTTCATCGAATGTTTTGAAGCAGCTAAGGCTCCCGGTGTGGACTAATAAAGAGTGCCAAGACAAACTTTCCACGGTGACGGTCCTGAGGGAGTTCCTCTGTGCGGGACTCAAAGACGAAGGAGGGAATGACTCCTGTCAGGTTAGTAGAGGTCAAAGATGCCTGCGGAGTACGCGGCTCATGAATCACTGTACATACCCATACCAAAGTCTCAGCCGATTCGGCTATCGCTATGCTGATGAGAACTTCGTCAATAGTTGGAAGCGATCGAAATCAGGGAATAATCGGGAGGAATCAGCTCAAATCAATCTCCTCGATTTCAGGGGGATTCTGGAGGACCGTTGATGGTCGAGAACGATAACGGTCAGTGGACATTGATCGGTGTCGTCTCATGGGGATTCGGGTGCGGTCAGAAAGGGATCCCCGCTGTTTACACCCGAGTCTCGCAGTTTCGTAAATGGATACATGATAACGCCATTTGAAAGCGTCAGGACGTATTGCTCAATATTTGTAAATAAAATGGAAGCAAAGTCATTATCTGAAATACGGAGAGTGTGCTGCAAATCTGGGAGACCATTCTATAGGCGAAACCTTATTGTGCTTAAATTCATCGATCGGTTCATAGTTCTTGTCGGTATCCTCCCCTGGAGATTCTTCACTGGTTCTACGCAGTTTCGGCTTCTGAAGCCTTTCAGGAAGCTTTTCGGGTGCGACAGCTGACACCGATCGATGGAGGCTCCATCAAAAGATGCCGACGCCTTCGTTCCCGCAAAATGAACGGGAGTTGTCCGTATCGAAGTCGATATTCCCGTATCAGATCTATCCCACAGTATACCCGAACATTTCGGAATTGATGATCGTTGTTTTGGCTGTGTACACATGTTTGCTTTGAATCTCGTGCTGATAGGGTTGATGTCAAACGCTCGCTACCCAGTTATGTTCGAGGGAGCGTTGCGTACTCGTCCAACATGAACTACTCGGAAATTTTAAGGATCGCTACTTTTGAGGTAGGTCTCATAGAAAGATGCCCGGAGTCCTACGTCCGGTCTTGGCCGGCTGCTGCAGCTATCTTGAAACCGATTCCGAATTCCGATTTCGGTGCCGTGGCAGCTGCCGGCGAGATTGTGAGAGGCCATCGGATGCCGAGAATGGCCTTGACGCCGGACCGTATTCGACTGTACGCTCATCCCATTCACTCAGACAACCCCGAGGTCGCTGCTTTGATGATTGGTGGATTATGAACTGTCTTCGTGATGAGTTGGTTCTGAGGATCAAAAACATTTTCCCGTTTTTTCGTTGGGGCACGTACAGCAGTGCATTGTGCAATGGATGAAGCAAGCTTCCGTATGCCTGAATTCCCGCTTTCATCGTACTTTGGGTGAAAATGTATACAAGACTGTCCTGTTCCCCTGAACGGGGGAAATTTAAATGGTATCATGTCAAATTAAGATGTTTCCAGTATTACCCGTACCAATCTTTTGAGAAACCCGGCATAAATGTCCCCGTCAAGGGCTTCAACGGGCATTTGATAACGGCATTAGCGGAGTCTATGGCTTTGAGGTGGGTATTGAATGAAAGTCCATATCTTCAGATTCCATATTGAAAGAACATCCTCAGGGTCTGGCCCTGTCATCTTTTCTTTCGCTTGTCTGACATCTGCCTTTCAAAAACCGCAGCTACGAAATCTTAGAGTCCGGAGCCTGGGGCTTGCAAATGGAGAACGGCTCTTGGAGCGGCGCTTTGGGGAGAATTCAGCGAAATGTGAATGATTCTTGTTCTCTGTTCCGACATGAATCAACCTATTCGACAGCCGATCACAGTACTTCGACAACGGAGGATCTTTCAGGAGGCTGACATGACCTTGTGTCCGACAAATCCCACGGCGGACAAGATGCTTGTTGCCGAACAAACCTATCCAACGCATCCCGTGGAGCTTATGCTCATGAATGGACGATTGTCCCGTTTTGAGGAAAATCCGTTCGCAATCATACTGGCATTCCAAGGGAGCGTTTGGCTGACTCTGATCACGGGGCTTCTCACGATCGCTCTCCTGATGACTTCGTTCCACTTCGTGGTGAGCGAAATATTCTCCGATGTCGTCAAGCTGCCCTGGCTAAAAGCCTACCGAACCTATTTATTCATGCTCTCCGAGAACACTCTGAATGAAGGTTGGTCGAAATCATTATGGAAAATCCTCGCGTCTCCGTGGAGCCCAATGATAACAAAATACCTTCCCAAACTCCGTAGGTTCCGCTCATCCGCCTCCCAATAAGAATTCAATCAGGATCCTCTGGATGAGTTGGTTCCTTGGCGTTTCGATGATCTTGATGAGCGCATTCGCTGGCCAGTTGAAAGCATCCATCATGTTCAGACCCAGTAAGCCCAGGATTGAGAATCTACTCGACCTTCATCGGAGCAGTCATTCGGTTTACGTAGCGAAAGATGGTGCTGGCGAGCATGCACTCAGGGTGAGACTCAGTGCTCCAAGCGAACCGCAGTTCACACTCCTGGTTTCGATCGGAGCCAAATCTGTCATTCCCGAGGTTTTTTCGTTTCCCCGTGCCCGTGAGAGCCGCGAAATTCTTCCAGGTTCACTCGGCGCCTCACGTTCAAAGCATGTACCGCCGCATTTTGCGTGAAAAAACGAACGGCAATCCGAAGCAAATCCTCGAGAATGATGTGCTCGATCTGATCCTTAGAGAGAAAGCCTCGGTCATCACATCGAGACCGGCCGAAGCCATCGCTGCCGAGAAGAAGTGCAAAACAATGTCGAGAGGAGAGTTCTACGTTAGCGAGAACCCGATATTCTCATTCAATGCTGTTTTTCACCTCAACTTCAATCTTCGCGACGATGTCCGCATCGGAATCAATACTCGGTGAGTACCTGTCGGCCATGAGACCGTTCCTGATTCCGATATTTGGCTAGGAATGCGCATGATGAGAACGACCAATGACCCGAACAATCAATCTCATTCCAGCATTCATTGGCTTGCCGATACCGGCATCCTAAACAGATGGTGGAAAGAAATCGCAGGCGCGTGGAGTGGTTGCTCCAGAGGCGATGCGAACAAATTCGATTCGATGGACGTGAGCCACTTTCAAGCTGTCGTGTACATTTGGTCAGTGGGGATTCTGGGCTCCATGACTGCCTTCATGTTTGAGACCGTGATCAAATGTCGCTGTTTCAGAACGTCCTCAAAACTAAAAAAATAGAATCGACAGAATGGTGAAATGATGGAAACAATAAGAACAATAAAATGAATACGTATAGGTGCTTGTGCGAGGCACAGAGATGTGGAGTTTGACTCTTTTATTTTGCATTGGTATGCGACTTCAGGCATTCCAGTACAGAATTCAAAAATAGATTGCCGTTCCGATTTCACGTTCAGTTTTTACTCGGAGCATACAAAATTCATGGGATTCACGTCATTTTTCTTTCCATGCCTGGCTTGCAGGCGTCAATTGATGCACTTCCTCAAAATCACTAAAGTACATAAAATTAGATTCATTATTCAAGCGTTGAGAATAAGTCGGGATACGCGGTACAATGATGTCATTCAGCGTGTATTGTCGGAGCCCGCGAAGTCGTTTATTTCCCAGTCTATCTTCGGGAAAAACGGTTCTCTACACCTGGATGAGCATCTGCTGTAATGGGATCTAATCCTATTTCTCCTCACCTTCCCCAGAATCAACGTTTTCCGGAACTTCTTCAACTCTGCTCGGAATCACTGGCAGGCGGCTTGGAGGGTTCAGAGAGAACCCCGGTGACGGTGGTTGATCTCGCGGGAGTGGCGTTGGAACGTGATCCCGCGGAAGTGGCGACTCAGGCGAATCCGGTTCGGTCTCCTCGGTAACGACTTCCATTGATGAAGAGGAAGTCGCTCTGTTTCCGCTTGTCTCATTGTGTCCAATCTCCATCGCCGAGTTGGAACTGGATTTGAGCGAGTTGACGTCCATCGGCGAGCCGGATCTCGTTTTCATAGAACTGGTGTCCATCGCAGAGCCCGAGCTCCCCGATGACGCTGGCTGAGCTCCGGAAGAAGATCCACTAGTCCCAGTCGATCCACTGCTGCTGCTCGTTCCAGTCGTTCCGGAACTCCCTGTCGCCTCAGTCGATGTTAAACCCTCAGTGGGCTCGGTCGCTTCGGAACCCCCGGTCGCCCCAGTCATTCCGGAACTCCCGGTCGCCCCAGTCATTCCGGAACTCCCAGCTGCCTCACACTTCTCACGTGCTCCACTCGAGTCTCCCGCTGCTTTCGTTGCACTCGGAGTACGTGGTTCATCCACCTCGCTAAAATCACTCACTGCATCCGATGTGGCGTAACCAGCTAGTCCGCTTTGTCCACCTGCTGCAGCCCAATCAATCGATCTCCTCGAACCAAATGGTAAACCTGGTCCAGTCGTATCACCCGAGGACGACCCGCCGACCAGCCAGCCAGAAGAGCTGGAGTCAGATGACTCAACGGCCATTGCTCTCATTGACTCGAGGATCCTATTCAAATCTTCTTCGAAGGCCTCCCTGTAAAATCGAGGTGTCACTCAGAGGTTTGGAAGATTTCTGTGAGCGTGACGATCGTAGTTTGGATTGAAACTTGGACAAACCTCGACCACAAACGTTCACATTTTCTGATGGCTTTTTGCTGTCTCATTCGCATCCAGTTCGCGTGGTCAAGAAGATCCTGCACACCATTGAATCTATTCATTTGGAGAGCTTTTTCGAAGCAATCCTCTTCTGGCCAGTCATTCTGGAATGCGAATTCTTCAGCCTTGAAGAAGATCATGGGTCCACGCTTATTCAAATATTGAAATATTTTCAATTCAACCATAAGATGCACCAATTCGTACAGTGCAGTTCCTCCAATCCGTGCAGAGCTGATTCAGAAGTCCGTTCATCCTCGCTCCCAATTCTCTGATGGCACCGTATGAGGCGGTCCTGAATCCACGGACTTGCAGCATAGTTCTGACGCATTGTTCAGCGGTTTCTCTCAAGGTGTTGCTAGTGGAAATAGCCGATTAGACTCCTTCACATCGATTTCGAAAAGTTATTCGACGAGCTAACGAGTGAGGCACGGTGACTGCGACCTCTGATAAGATGGTCACATCAAATTAAGTTTCCACCTACTTCGTGATAATGCATCTTTCTTTGGGTAGAGCGGTAGGTATCCATTCGGGCTCCTTTGGTATGGCCGGAAGGGTTAACTCGGGATTGGGATCTTCGGAGATCATCTAGAGATTTGACCGGCCACGACAATTCAGGAATAGTTAGAAGTCAGATAGCCTTTTTCAGACGCGATCAAAAATGTCGATTGTGTCATTCTCTCGATCCGAACTCACCAGGCGCTCTTCCCACATGTCTTGGCGATACATCTGCAGAGCGAGGATGTGCCTCATCACCGGATCGATCGGGGGAAAGGCCACCAGCAATCCGCCTCCGTTTCCTGGAACGTTCACCGTTTCGGTTCAAACAATTTCATAGGTTTGTTTGAGCTTGAGGATATTGCCATAACCATGGCTCCCCTACATGGACTCAGAGCAATCTCCTCAATTCATCCTTGAGTCTCAAACGAAGAAGAAAAACAATCCGAGTGTCGACGTACTTTCTATGTGCATGGGATCCTTGATATATGCAGGGAGTTTGCTTTTCATATACTTCAATCTCTGCTGTGGAGTTAGTTTATACAGGTCGACGTCTGGCTCGTCCTGGAAGAGAAAGAAATGCCACTTGATCATGATTCATGAATCGCATTTTTGAGGGACAAGAGGGGGCTTCAGAAGCCGACAGCATTCCTCGTCGTCTGCCGTTCTTTCTCTCTGCACAGGACAAGTGGATCTCCGAGGTATCTGGATTGCCCCGTTCCAGTATTTTCAGGTCTTACGCCTGCTGCTCTCGACCTGACCCGCGATTAGGCGATACCGCTCGCAATTCAAAATCAGGAGTTTCGAACGCTATCCTCAACCAGGAATCGGGTGCAGGGCTACATGTCTTTCGCCGTTCCGAACTAGGGCTCGAGGCTGAAATCGGACGCCCACCGGGGTGGTGGCGGCAACTTTCCAAGCAACTTGAGCTTTGATGGCACTAGGCGGGATGCGGGTAGATTCTGAGGGATTTAGTGCTCTACGTTTCATTCCCGCAACAAGTTGCTCCGAACTCACCTGTTTCTCATTTTTCTTGTTGGGATGCATTTCAAGGAGTGCACGGGACACAGGGAGTGCGGCAGTCTTGTCACGTGGATGACCTTCCGATCAATGAAGTTCACCAGCCACTGGACAAGCCACTGCTCGGAAAACGTCGCTATGTTGCACGTTCTCTAAGTGTGTGTCGACACTCGCGACTTCGTCAGATTCCCGGGTAGACTTTGTTGAGGGCGATTCCGCTGAATTATTATTAGCTAGATCCAGAGCGCATGAATGCTGAGGAGCGCTGAGAATATGGTCATGGAGGATTTTGCCGTGTTTCAAGATTCCCTTCATCGATAGCGAAGCATCTGGTGCGCCGCGCAAATGGATCCGATCCGGAACGTTCTTCCAGCGTTTCATAAACTTGTCGCCTCCATTCGAGTCATCTAGACTACATTTCCGGGCGCCCAGATACCCATTGAATTTCCGGGCCGGCCCAGCCCGGAATTGAATTTCCGGGCCGGCCCAGCCCGGAATCGAATTTCCCGGCCGGCCTAGCCCGGAATTGAATTTCCGGGCCGACCCAACCCGGAATTGAACTTCCGGGCCGGCCCAGCCCGGATTCGAATTTCCGGGCTGACGCGGCCCGGAAATTCAGATTCGGCTCCTCCCGGTCCCGGGCCATAAGATTCCGCGTCTGGCTGGACCGGGGGACGGCTATAGGCTCGGTAGGCCCGGCCATGGAATTCCCGGGCTGACCAGGCGCGGCCATAGAATTTTCGGGCTGACCACGCCCAGCAATGGAATTCCCGGGCTGACCAGTCGCGGCAATGGGATTTCCGAGCTGACCACGCCCGGCAATGGAATTCCCGGGCTGCCGGCGACCCGCCAGACGCAGAATCTCATGTCCCGGGCTCGGGAGGAGCCGAATCTGAATTCCCGGGCCAGGTCAGCCCGCAAATTCAATTCCGGGCTGGGCCGGCCCGGAAATTCAATTTCCGGTACCCGGGCGCCCGGAAATGTTCAAGTTCAAATCGCTTTTATTTCAAGGGTTTGCTTCTATATGAAAGGAAGGCCGGGTGGCCTTCCGCCCTGAAACGTCGTGCCAATCGCCATGCGAAGCCATTGGAAATGTTATCATAACGCGCTGAGAATTTAGTACTTATCGTCAGCTTCTTAAGGAGATTTGACTCTGAAACGTCAAGATAGTGCTCGAGTGTTCCGTCCATTACTATACTACGGAGCGTACTCATATCACAGTTATCGATTTGCTCCCTGAGATCGGGGATAATGGGCAGGTCTACGGACATACATCTGAATGACAATCGCCGCTTGAAGTAGGTTTGGACCGAAAGTAACATCCTGCTGTGTTTGACAAGATACGGCCTCCAGACAGGCACGCAGTACAAGAGCCTGGGTACAATGATGGCCGCATAGAGCCGAGTTTCTCACAACGTAGTCTAGAGTCATCATTCGGCGGTTTATGCTTTTAAATCGAACGCTTATAAATCTAAGAAGAACACGGAAGCAATCACTTATCGGAAATTATAAGGTGACGTAGCTGAGCATTGCCTCAAGTGTCCGCTCTGGAGAACATATCGAGGTGGAGTCGATTATCAGCGTCGACCGTAGAGGAAACCCATGCTCATGCAAACATCACACATCATCAGCGGAGATGAGGAGAATCGTTCCCCGTCCTAAGAAAACAATTTCGATATCGGGAGAAGCTTTGATCCAATCTTGATAGAAGTCATTCCGGCCTTCTAGATCAGCGGTTCCCGAACTTTTTTTCTTGGGACATACTGTCCCCATGGGGAGCCTGGCAGCCCAATGAACCCGAAAGTTTCGTGGAAGCCACTTTGAAACTGCCATTCTAGATATGTGTGTGGTATATTATGCAGACCGAGACTCGCGGTTTAATCGGGCAGTCCTCGCGGGATTTTCCTGAGCATGAAAAACGCTGAGCGACCCCTGAAGCTGGGAGGCATTCATGACTCGATTCAAAAAGACGCGCGCGTTCTAGCCCGGCGCTCAACGGAGCGTTCCTCAACCGAATCAACCTCGAGCGTCTAGTTTCAGAGCGGGGAATAATTAGCACAGTCGTACGAAATGTTTCTCTACTGTTGGACGGCTGCCTCCGGGTTATACAAAGTTATTCCGGCCTCTGCGGTCAAGATATTCATCACAGTCGCGAATCGGTCTCTCCGCGGGGCTTAAGCCGACCGCCTGGCTGATGTGAGATAGATACAAACTCCGACTCCACGATGAGATTCCAAGTCTTCAGGCCATGGAACCAGAAACGAAGTAATGTCAGCAGGGTAGGGCAAGCGCGATAAACGGTCGTCGTCGGAACCTCTCCGAGTTCCGCAGATTAGCGGGCACGGCGGGATTCTCCGTCGATTGCGCTCTCGCCATCTGGCAGGCCCTCTCTATCTGTTTCTCTCACAGACACTCTTGGCTCCTGTGTGAAACGCGTGAAGCGTAGGTCCAGATTCGAAATTCAGTACACGATACAGTGATTCAAGAAAGTAAGTCCAGAGCGGGCTCTCAAGCCGGGAATAACAAGGTGAAGAACATTTCCTCAGAGACAACTTGTTGGAACAATCGAGTCAATGACCTTCGCGCACAAACGTTTATCTCACGCTTTGTTAGTTTGGTCGGGAACTCCGATTCTCTTTGATCTAGAGTTACTTAGCGCCCTCCGACGTATTGAATTGCTAAAGTTTCTTGAGGCGGCCCCGTCGAATTTCCACGCGCTTTGACACCGGCCATATTGTTCGAAGAGAGGACCGGCTTCCATTAGGGTCATCGTTCGAGTTAACTTGCTCTCTCACGAATCAATTGAGCAGTGTCGCGTTACCGTTTCTTCTCGCGCCACCACCTCAAACTGATTCTTCGTGTGCTACAACCTTTCCTGCAAAAGCTCGGCGACTTGAACCTTCAGAAGATCAGTCGATCTATCTCGATTGGTAACAACGCAACACACTGTTCGTTACATCAGATGGAGTTTCCGCTGGAAGTCGGAAATCCGCGCGTCTTTCCACATTTCCGTGGACTCAATGCGACTGGACTGGTAGATCGTGAAAGTCACTGAGATGAAATATTCAAATAGCCGAGCACATTCGACGGAGCGAACGGAGAGTGTGGAAAGAGCAGAATTTCGATCGTGGAGGATCATTCATTCCTGAAACTTGACTTCAATTCTCGTGATCCTCTGCCATGAGAATTCTTTTGGAAGCAGAAGGCAAAAACGCCAGAATAGCCGATTTACACTTCTGTTTGATTTTGCCATGGTGCTAGAGGCCATCCATCGACTCAATATACGTTTGGAAATTCCGTCGCTCCTTACAACGTATCCAACAAGGTATATTTATTGCGAATCTTCGTGCCGAGTTGATTCATTCGTCAAAGAGAGCACCCGAAACACATGTACCCGTGCCGAGCGACGATTGGGCCACTCGTTCTCAGCTTGGACGAACGTTATTCGTTCCATGTGGGTGTTATTCGGAGACATAAGTTGATGTCAATTCCTACCGCGATGTCGTGCTCGCCATTGATGATTTATAGGGAGCCTACTATCAAATGCCTATGGGTGGTCTAACTTTTTAGTGGTCTGTGCGCCTAGCAATGCGACTCTGACGAAGTTTTGATCAATCCATACACCGACGCATTTGTGTCGAAGAGATTCATAAGTAGCTTATGGAGTGCTGCCGATCTTTTAGAGCGAGATATCCAAAACAAATGTCCCACGAACAATTATATCGCGCGGGGAAGCATATCTAAGCTTGGGATGTTTTTGGCTCGACTTTCTTCAATCAATAACCGCGCGTCGGCATAGCTAGGTGTTTACCAGCGGCCGCTTGAGGAGCTCTTGTTTATCGTGGCTCAAGCTTTACGGGAAATGGAGGACGAAAAGCATGTGTCGCGCGTCAAGATACCTACTTCTCCGACAGGTGGCGCATCTCGATCGAATTTTCCGTTCAGCGATCAGAGCATCATCGCCGCGAAATCACCGAGCACACAGATTTAACCGAAGAAGTCTGTCTTATCCGAATCGCAATCGATTCCAGGTTCCAAGATGACTGACCACTCGGCTCATTCCGATCACTCGGGTCATTCCAACCATTCGGCCCATTCCGAGCACTCGGCTAGCGGCGACCATTCAGCTCGCGCTCTCGGCGATCACGGCTCGATGCACCATGCTGGAAAGCCACACTCTACTTCGGTTGGTATTCCGTTCCTCTGTATTCCGTGGTGGAAACTATGGTGAGAAGAATCATTCATCGCTCGTGCAGGATCTCGAGTCAAAGTGCTGATTGAACTAGGTATCCACTCCTCCAAGATCATTGGTCGCCGGGAAAATGAGATGTCTTGTCTGGCTGCGGTCAGGCTGAATGTTCATCGTACCCATCCGAGATTCGGAAATGTCCCTCAATGAGCTCGAATATCGCCTGAATATACGACTGATGACTGAGACTTCTCGTGTTTCTCCGCGCTCGGACGTCTTCTGAAGCATTGTCTACCTTTGAGTTGACTTCAGAGCCAATGAGCTGAGATCATTCTTCTTTCAGATGATGCAAACGAGTTTTCACTTCGGGACTCATGAGGAGCTCCTGTTCGATTGGTGGACGGTGAGTCCGGTTCAGCTTTCTCTTCCCCGTGGTCGAGCTCATGGATCTTGTGATATTCCACAGAACCTTAATCATCTTTGTCCACTGCAGACCGACGGTGCTTGGGGGATACTAGCTTCATGCGTGGTTGTATTCATCATGGCGCTGTCGTACGAGGGCCTCAAGTTCCTCCGGGCCCGACTCCTGACGAGAAGTCGGCAGACAAGGTACGAGATCTTCATTGCGAAACAGAGGGAGAATAGAAGCTTCGCGCGGTCATACTTGATTGTATCATGGTTCTCAAGTTCACATAACAAGAATCAATGAATCCAGGTATTCGTCGGTACGAACGATGAACGGCGTTGCCGGA
The DNA here is from genome assembly GCA_028455905.1 of Neoseiulus californicus. Classification (NCBI taxonomy): domain Eukaryota; kingdom Metazoa; phylum Arthropoda; class Arachnida; order Mesostigmata; family Phytoseiidae; genus Neoseiulus; species Neoseiulus californicus. The sequence goes on along the minus strand of JAMQGS010000002.1, from coordinate 3,205,261 downwards.
GAACCCGCCTCCACGCCCGAAACCGAATCTGTTGTGACGTGAGTTGCCGCTAGATTTGATTTTGGTCCCTTGAACTGAGATGATATATGTAGCGTCTCCACACTGGACGATGTCACATATCGAAATTCGAGTGCTCCCTCCCGTGTCACGTGTACGAGCGACGCGTTGCTTCATGTCCTCCTGTATTTTTTTCAGAATGACAAGTTCTTGTCACCTGCAGCAGACAGCTTTATACGCCGTCCAGTTGACGCTCGGATACCTGCTCATGTTGCTCTTCATGTGCTTTAATGTCTGGATCTGCCTTGCCATCGTTTTAGGAGCATCGACTGGATACTTCCTCTTCGGTTGGCACACGAATCCTGCGCAAATCAGTGCTGGCGACCACTGCTCAGCTTGAGCTGGGGGATCGGGAGTCTGACAAGCCATGAAGTTCATGTAGTATTGTTCATAGATAGTTTCCAACTAACATTCGGACAGCTCAGTTGTATCATCTCGAGAATTCGCCGCATTGTCTGTGGATCCCCCTGCATCTTTATATTTCCATTTCTGTTCGCTCAGTTATGATATCCTTGGACCGAGCTACGGTAAATAGAGAGGAGTCGCACTTACCGCGTGAATTCCGAAGATCTTCAGATGTCCAATGATTTCGATATATCAATGAGAATGAACGTGAACAAGTGAAAGAGTCGCCGACGGTGACCCGATTTTGACGAGAGAGACTCATCTGCGCATGGGAGATCGGCGAGCTCATATATTCTTCCGAGCCCGTCTCATTTGGAGACGGCCCTTTGAAGGGTGAGATTGTTGCCCCTCGAGTGAAGCATGCTCCCTATTTGAGTGACTAGTTCACGGATGCATCACGTTTCCATCGAGCGAGAAAAGTTGGGAGCCTTCCGTCGGGAGCGTGGGTGTGATAGGCAATGACTGTTTGTGAGAGTGCATGACTTCCGAAGTGCCAACTGTCTGCGACCAGAGACTCTTTGGAAACCTGTCGCGGCAAGGAGCGTGGGGACAAACTATAGTTTCAGGAGGATAATTAATTGAACGAGAGCCGCGTTGAGTCGTACACATCGTTGAACAGGACATACGTTAATGATAATGAACATTTTCGTCGAATCCTGGAATAAATCCTGTGACATCATACTTGTCGAGTGGTCCTTTGGCGGTCCAGAATCACATGCCTCTCTACCTCTTCGTCCGTTGTATAGCGAACTTCTCATCAGGAGATCGAGTATAAATTAATAATTAAATTTATTTCGTCCAAGATGGATATTGCAACCGTTTCAAATTTAATAATGCCACATTTCACTATGTGTTCTTCTATGACTTTCTGGGCTCTCCTCTCAATTCTTGATACCAAACAGGCTCTTGTGACGCATGGCTTTCCGCTCCGAAATGTGTGCTTCCGGAATTGTGAGGCCGGAATCTCAGATGTGGGCCCGTCAGGATTCAGGATCAGATTCTGACAGGCACATCGGAGAGGATGTCCTTCAAACGGTTGCTGTACGAATCAACCTTATTCTTCTCGTCCGGTCGTGACCTGCACAGTAATTCCAGAAGGTTCCTGGAAAGCGAGATGGCTAGTTGAAGTGGAATGGAGTCCATATGGAAACGTGTTTTTCGCTGCAGCTTTCCAAAAAATTCCAGAAAAATCGACCGTATCGGCTCTGATTGTGAGTTCCTCGACATGGAATGAAGAATCGACACACGTTTCGCGACAAGCTTAATGCGTATATTCTCCTCGATGCCGTGACCGGCGACTCACTACGCTAGCTAGCAGCCGATACTGACGCAAGAATTGAGACACCGAACATCAACAACTCGGACCGGGATAGATTCAGGATACTTCTTATTGTTCGACACTGTGATATCCTCGAAAGCTAGAATCCAAACATACCTGTACTCTAGGTGTTGGAAGTGCGGCCCGTTCTCAACGATTCCATTGAGAACATCGTTCGCGGACAGCAGCATCAGCTCGAAGTATTGTCTCGCATGATCCAATGAGACCTCTCGACCAGCCGCTATTGCGGTCAGTTTCTGTTGAATTGCATGGATATCTCTGGAATCATCAAGAACGATTGCGGTTAGGCATTCTTGGGAGACTTCTTCTACCTCGAAGAGGATGAATCGTGCTGATCTATCATTGAAGCAGGAGCACAGCTCCGCTCGTCAGAATCGCATCACGATACCGCGAACAACTCTTACCGGCAGATCCTCTTCACTCCGAGATCGTTTATCCGATGAATTTGAGGCACCGCATTCATCAGAATCACGGCAACGACTTGACCCAATCCTTCGAAAACGTACCTGGAAGATGAAACAAGTGAGCTTCAGCGCAATTCTCGGAGATGTTGAGATACTCCGGTGATTCAACACTGTTTCGAATATTCTCCGCGACTTTCCATGCACTCACTTGTGCTTCCTAATTTGCAAAGCGGAACTCAATGCTTCCTCGATTTTCGTCAAGTCTTCAGTGAATTCTAGAACCTGTCGGTCCGTGTCTTGGCCATCGACAGAATTGCCGGACGTCACGAAGTGTCCCTCCGCCACCAGGGGCAATAGGTAGTAGAAGCAATGAACGCGAACCTGATGAGACCAATCGTTCTTTTGTTATTGTAACTTGAAATTTTCAGATACATCATTCTGTACACGTTACTCATTTTGGGAACTCGTAGCCGGGGCTCGGCTGGAGAACACCAACCTCGAGATGGAGTAAAAGGAGGCAAATGTTGGCTTTGTCTTGCACGTCGGTGGCGAGATCCTTGAGTTTCTTTATCCCCTCTTGGAGCTTGGCGTCGTCGGCTTGGTGTCCTTTGTCCACCTTCAGAGCTTCACACATTTCTGAAATGACGGACGTTTCTAGCAAGCCATGCAAATGCTCAGAGTTCGCATGGCGTCACAGACCCAAGAGTTGGGAGTTCTTCTAGAGTCGACAAAGAGGGAGGCGAAAGATCCCAATCATCGCACATTAGTATGCATGGGTTGTCGACGATTCTCACCTCCGATTCTTGAACTCAACCACTCCAGACCCTCGTGGAGATGGGCAACCATTTTCAGATCGTGGACGTTGCTGAATATCTCCGACGATGGGATGACTTTTTTCTGCCCGTGATTTGAGAGCAAGATGCCGACCTCTTGCTGGTTACGCTGTCGTATGTCCTCAGGACTTTCTTCCATCTGCAACGTGAACATGTCACGAGGACGATTTGAGACCGTAAGCACGATTGTTTGGGGGTCTCATGCGATACATTAGGCCTTCGTTACTTCGTATCATTGACAATCTGACCTCTTCGTGATCTACGTCCATGATAAGGTTCACCCAGTTCGGCAGTCCCATGAGACATCGGCATATATCCGGATCGGAAATCCAAAGGTTGCTGTTGGTCTGTCGGATCTGAAAGGACCGTCCAGGTTGACACACTTCTCAACGAATAGCGATGAGGAGGAATCCTCAATTCTTCCTACCAGCTTTGCTAGAGCCTCGTACATTCCCGGGAAAATCTGCTCTAGAAAGAATCCTTGGTCATAAGAGTCAACAGTCCGAGTAACTGACCTCTTGGGGAGGAACAATCGTGCGATAGGCGGTTTCCGCTATTTCTTTGTACTGGGCCACAACGTAGCACGCTTTCTCGACGAACTCGAAGGCAAACTGTGGCAAGGCCTGAGCGTGTTCCCGGAGAACCTTTAAAAGAAGGTCGATGGATTAGACCGTGAGAACTCAGGGAATCTCACTCTTCGAACATTCAGGAATCTCATTTCAGTTTGCGGATCGACTCACTTGGATGATCCCATCGATCGCGACGCAACTGTGCAACAGGGGGCGAGAAACTCGCATCGACTTCAGGGTATCGGCATCCGTTATGACACGGAAATCCTCCAGGAGTTTCGCTGATTGCTCTATCACCGTCTGCGCAAAAAAATGTGTATAGTAGAAATCGCGGTCATTCAAGAACCGGGCATTCAGTTGTTGAAGTCTCTGGTCTTTCGGAAGAGTAGGTGAATTGGAATTTTTCCAGGGGACGGAATCGTTACCTGGAGCTCTTCGTTGACCATGGCGAGGAATCCTCCGACTGCTCCCGTGAGAACGCTGTGCAGAGGACTATTTTGAGCGTCTTCCATCTCTTCGACGAAATGGAGCATCGGTTTGAACATGTAAGTGATATTCTTGTAAGTTGGTGCGCAGACGACGTGGTCCCACGCACCGGCACCAATACCGTCCGCTGGAAAAGAAGTTACGCTTCAAACGATTGTCCGATCATGGTGGCTGCAGTTGTTTCCTCGAGACTTGAGCCAAGGTGGAACAGCGGGGAGGGAGTATCATCGGACTTTTCTACTCACGTCTATCCCTGTTGACGACCTGCTGCTCCTGAAGATAGCTGCTCTTGGAGATCGCCAACTGAGAGTTATCAAACTTGAACAATGTGAACTTCCTCTGCTTCGTCGGGTTGGCGGAATTCCCGAACGGACGCCGTCTCACGAAGAACAAATTGATGTCCACATTTTCACTCCCGGGAGCGCCGAATCCGCTATGATTTTCCTGACGGACGCTCGAAGCGCCCAAATAGCAGTTCAGAAGTGTGGTCAGGACATGCTGCATCTTGGAATGTATGTCCTCCATGGTGTAGAGAAGCGGAAGTGAGTTGCCCTCTTCATCGCTTTCGGCCCTCACGTGAGGTTTGAGATGCGCTAGCACCAGCTCATGCCTGAGATGGATCAGTGGTGTTAATAATGCTTCTCCTTTCGTCCAAATCCGACAGAAAAATCTTTTTGCAATATTCTATACAGGCACACACCTTTCAGCGATGGTTCTGAACTGCGCGAAGATCAGCTCGAGGAGTTGAAGAAGTCTCTCCGGTCCCTCGCCACCTTTGAGAACAGCGGCGGTGGTTCTAGACACCAAGTTATAAAGATGCCCCTGGCAGCGCTCCCTACGCGAAGGAGAGTGAACAAAGTTAGCTCGGAATATTGGTCAAATATTCGAGAGTTATGCCGACTGCCGGATGTTCTCGTGTGAACGGGCCCACGAACCAGGTGTTCCTCTAATCCATTCTCACAAATACCTGATCATCTCAACACTCTCGGGAATTTTCTCGAGCAGGACGAGACATCTCACTAGGATGATAGCTTGCTTCTCCGATTCAAGTTTATCAACGCTGTCTTCCATCTTGAGGAGTTCTTCGACATCGACCGAAGCAGGAATGCGCTGGATGTACTTCTCGGCTTTTGGCGTTCGGCCCAGCTTCACGAACTTGCTTAGACACTCTTGCGTGACCTCGTCATAGATGTGCTTATGCAGCTCATCCATCAATGTTTCGTGCAGCTGCTCCTTCTGCTGCTGGAGACTGTCTTTCACCTGTGAAGAAATCACGGACTTGTACTTCTGGTCCATCTCCAGCTCTGGCGTTGTGCTAGACGTTGTGACAATTTGGATGAGTGTGAGGTTGATCTTGTACGATACGAGGCTTAGGAACGAATGAATGATATCGATGCATACCTCTCTCAGAGCATCGACGTCGGCAAGGTCTCCCTTGAGGAGCGAGACGCTCTTCACGAGATCCATCGTCGCTCGGAGGTAACTGAAACGAGGACGAATCTTGTATGAAACCCTGCTCTTGCGACCAAAAATTGTTCGGAATCACTTCCAGGGGTGCCGAAATTTTTTCCAACCTTCTCATTCTTGTCGGGCTTACCGTCCAACTTTGATGAATTTGTCCAGCTTGTGAGGAACCGAGTTCAAACCCTCGATCTGTTCCAATAGTTGTAGAACGTGAGAATGTTCAACCGACTCCAGCCACAGACGACGGAGCTCATCTCGTTTGCACCGGAGCAAGATTTTACCAGTTTGCAACTTTTGTTTCACCTATGAAGAACCATGCGAATTCAAAGGAATTATATCTAAAGTCTCCTCCGCGACTTCAACGTTGTGTCGACAGGGAATGCCAGAGTCGGTCTACAGGAAGTTTGGGAATGTATCCATAATCACCGCTCACCTGTTTAACACGATCTCTGGCCGAAGTTATCCGGGTGGATATTTTGTTGAAGTCTTGCATCGCTCGAATAAGAGCATCTCTGTGATTCTCGATGAGAACATCCAATCTTTGATCCGATCGTTTAAACTCCTTCTCGAGTCTCGTCTTCTCGCGATCCCTGTTCAGAGCAGAATCAACTATCAAAACTCGCGTAACTCGACTTGATGACGACAGTTCCAAACATGGTGATAGGTACTTCGGAATGATATGGTTCCCGACATGAGCCTCCCTCTTGTTCCAGCCCCACTCATAGAACGGCAAGCAGAGTGGGCTCGACGACGCCAACCGGCTCCCAACGGTAATTCTTACCTGTCTTCATTGTCCTGGGAGGAGGAGAGATTCCGGATCACAGATATGAGTCCACTGGCAGATGACTCTCTGGTGAGTTTCGAGGACCGGGGTGGCCTAGTCGGACCCGAAGCTGCCATGTCACGGCAGTTCCAGTCCACTGCTCCGAGTTTGATAAGGTACAGTATCCGAGGAAACCTTAGTCACTTCTTTGATCCGACCCACGATATTGACGTTTGTGTTTGCTTTGGTTCGAATCTAAATCTCGGAACCGGCTGTCACACGGAATTAGTAGCCGGTACGGATGAGTGGATTTTCGCTTGTCAACACCCCAAACGGAAGCATGAGTTTCCCTCTAGCTCTCAAATGAAGTCTGTGAGCTGCTGAAATCGTATTGAGAGTCCTCGTCTCGGCGCACAAAGTATTGAGATCGGCGTACTAGCATGCTCTGAAAATCCTTAACCGACGGAAGGAGGATCGCATGGATCAGCTGGTCATTGGAACATCTGATGCTAGGATTCGAGCTCGTGCTCGAAAAGAGAACAGACACTTCAAGATTATTCCCACATCCATCGCTGATGACGGCTTTGTGTTCCAGTTGACAACAGTTGAACAACTTACGTGAGAAGCAATCTCTTCCCTCCGGCGGTTCGCGGGTACCGCGGCGCGAACCAGTGTCTCAGCGCTATCATTCACCGGTTCCAGCCTGAAAAGCTCTGATTTGTTCGTTCCATCATTATACATATTGAATAATGCTTCCATGAACGACTCGGTCCTTCCTTCCTTGAGCATTGAATCGCAAGCACTGTTGGCAGCAGAGCGGCAACTCAATTCCTCTTCATCACGTAGGACGTAGAGATGACGGAGTCCGAGGCGAAGACAGAATTGGAAACGTTTTTTAACCGAGCCACGAAGCACGTAGCTTCGAAGCTCGCTGGAGTCCTCGACAATGCAGCTCTGCTGTCTCTATACGCGAGGTATGTGTCTCATCGAATCATCGCTTCGAGAGTGCGTGACGCGAGCGTTTCGAGATGGTGAACAGTTTTCAGACTCTAGGGGCTCAATACTAAATTTCCCTCCCCATCCAGATACAAGCAAGCTACCGAAGGGACCTGCAATACCGAACGCCCCAGTGGCTGGTTCGACGCAAAAGGCAAACAAAAATGGTAGGTAAAAACGAGTGAGGCAAAAACGCTCGGGGCTTGGCGCTGAGTTCGGATTCGATGCTTGTCACGGTGATGAGGGGAGTTTGCGATTCATGTTTTCAGGGACGCCTGGAATGGATTAGGGAGCATGTCGAGAACAACTGCAATGGAGGAATACATCGCCATCGTTGAAGACAATGATCCCGACTTCAAAGTGAGTGCAATCTGTCCTAGTATTGATGATTTCTGCTCGGGATCGTGACTCGGAGGTAGCACCTCACTGGGGAGCTGCGTTAAGTGGAGGCGGTAGTCAAGAAGGTTATATAAGTAGAATAAGAAGTTACTGATCAGTCGTATCGCAGCCTCCGACTGGTACTTTTAGCATGTCCAACTTCCGAAACGCCTCGTTTCAAATTCAAGGAACTGAAAAACAGCGTGGAGCTCGACAGAGGTGGGCAATTCGGAATGAGCGTGAGCACCTTGCGGCATTCAGTTCAGACGAAGACAGACGACGAAAAGACCGTGTTCGACTGGGTGAGAGCACTTCCTGGCCCAGGATGTAACGTATTACTGACACCTGGAGACGAGCGATTCAGATTCGAGGCAGTCAATTTGCTATGATGATGAAGATTGGCTTCTAACTACGGAAGTTTCGTTGAGAGATCCGACATCCTATTCCAGGCCAAGGAGGGCAACTGTGCCGAGGTTGAACGTCGCTTGTCTTCGACGGATCCGCTTCCTCAAGACAATGAAGGACTCACACCGTTGCACTGGGCCTGTGATCAAGGGCAGATAGATGTGGTTAAACTTTTGCTACGGAAACATTCCAGCGACATCAACCTCCAGGACAAGTCCGGTTTGACTGCTCTCCATTACGGTGTGTAACGGTCTGCGCCCGGACTCACTGAGCCACGCCTAATACCCTTCGGTGGATGAGTCAGCCGTCCTATATTCCGTTTTCAGTGACCATGGTACTTTTGCTTTCAGCATGCTGTTGTGATTACGCGCATGTCGCAGAACTCTTACTCGATCACGGAGCCGATCCAACCCTGAGGGATGATGACGGTTCGGATTGCATCGCAGAAATCAAGCGACTCCTACCCTCAAGGAATCAAGTCGAGCAATAAATTATGGAATTTTCGTGAGCTCGGAAGTCTTCGGAGTGGGAATAGCAGTATTAGTACATTGCGGGTCATTGATCCTTAGTTTGAAATCGAGAATACAGAACAAGCTCGCCGAGTTCCGCAGCAGGCTCTCCGGGCTCGAATTCCGAGGTAGACTAACCATGCTGAAAACTGTCGCCTGAAAGCAGATTCTCAGCCCCAAGGATGACGATGACGATGCTGAACGCAGAGATCCCATCGACCAGGCAAACAAGAACGAAGTGCTTCAGGGGAGAAGGAAATCATATAATATATACAAGCGCGCTAGGGTGGGAAAACGACGAGGGACTAAAGTGGCGACACAAGTGGCGAGGCCGGAAGGAAGGGGGCACTGAAGAGTAACTTTCGTGCTTTGGGGGGGGGGTGACCCGCCAAGGGAACAAACAATTACTCTGTGGGTCTGATATCACAGACGATGGAGTTTTTTTTTTTTCCGGGGGGGGGGGGGGGGGGGGGGGGGGGGGGGGGGGGGGGGGGGGGGGGGGGGGGGGGGGGGGGGGGGGGGGGGGGGGGGGGGGGGGGGGGGGGGGGGGGGGGGGGGGGGGGGGGGGGGGGGGGGGGGGGGGGGGGGGGGGGGGGGGGGGGGAGAGAAAGGAGCATCGGAGGCCGGAGTGGGCGACGCGTAGTTATGAACCTTAAGATCGATTGAACAAGTGCCGCCGCACAGGACCTGGATCGAATTCGGGTCATTAGATAGGCGAGTCCATCCGGTGTGGGACAACCGGTCGTCACGCTGACCGGAGCGGAGGTTAGAACCCTGTGAAACACGGTCAGTCAGAAAAGCCCGAATCCATCCTGTGAGCCTGTCACCGACACCAATAGTGAAGGCTCGAGGGGGGGGGGGGGGGGGGGGGGGGGGGGGGGGGGGGGGGGGGGGGGGGGGGGGGGGGGGGGGGGGGGGGGGGGGGGGGGGGGGGGGGGGGGGGGGGGGGGGGGGGGGGGGGGGGGGGGGGGGGGGGGGGGGGGGGGGGGGGGGGGGGTTGGGGGGGGGGGGGGGGGGGGGGGGGGGGGGGGGGTTTTTTTTTTTGGTGGGGGGGGGGGGGGGGGGGGGGGGTTTTTTTTTTTTTTTTTTTTTTTTTTTTTTTTTTTTTTTGGGGGGGGGGGGGGGGTTGGTTTTGGGTTCTTCAGCAGAGATCTCCATCGACCAGAGGGCAAACAAGAACGAATCCGTTGCTTCATAAAATCAGGGGAGAGGGGGGGGGGGGGGGGGGGGGGGGGGGGGGGGGGGGGGGGGGGGGGGGGGGGGGGGGGGGGGGGGGGGGGGGGGGGGGGGGGGGGGGGGGGGGGGGGGGGGGGGGGGGGGGGGGGGGGGGGGGGGGGGGGGGGGGGGTTTGGGGGGGGGGGGGGGGGGGGGGGGGGGGGGTGGGGGGGGGGGGGGGGTTTTGGGGGGGGGGGGGGGGGGGGGGGGGGGGGGGGGGGGGGGGGGGGGGGGGGGGGGTTTGGGGGTTTTTTTGTTTGTTGGGGGTGTTTTGGGGGGGGTTGGGGTTTTGGGGTTTGGGGGTGTTGTGGTTGGTTTTGGCTGGGCTGGGTTTACTGGGGTGATAAGATTTTAAACGAAGCGAAATCATCTAAGATTTCTTACAAAGAATTTCTCAACTCGATAACTTATGAAATCAAGTCCGAAGCACCGTGAGCTACTGATTCGATCGACCTTTCGAACCGAAGCGGGCCGACCTGTCGGCGGAATCCATAAAATCACTCTCTCCGCCTTGCTAAACCCTTTCTCAACATATCGCTGCGGAACCTCGAGACGCGGTTCGCATCGCGAAAATCCTCGTCTGTTTATCAATAACAAAGTTCACGAATGTGTGCCGCGAGCTGGAAATGTGGCGGCAATAGTTGCGACAGACTATTACTAGTGCGAAAAGGATCGACCCTAGTCCACTCTCTCCGCCAAACTCTCCATTCATCGTCCGGCTCGTGGTGATTCGGGGAGTTCTGGGGTTCGTGCTTTGTTGTGAGCTCAGTACCTACCAGATCAATGGATTTCGACGACCTGATCGAGCCAAACTTCGGTATGTTCAGGGTTCGAGAGAACGCGTCTTTGTGAACTACTTTCATCTCCCGAGAAATTATTGGTCACCGTCGAAGCTTCCAGATGAAACGAGCCTGTTCCGTACAATCTGTGAATTGACGCAAAGTTTGGAGAACATGGAGGAACTAGGGGAGCCCGCAGAGCAGGAACCGAATCTCGGCGGTCCCGCAGAATGTGGTAAGTTGGCTCTGGGAGCCTTTGATACCATCTCCACTCGACATTGTCCGGCTTTTGTCTGTTCCTGGAAAGACTCCGCAGCGGATCGGAGTCGAGCACCCTCGCTGAATTCTCTTGATCGATCAACGAGGACATTCCCAATACACTGAGGATATCTCCCCACTGATCCTACGATCGGCCTAGCGCTCCTTGTGGCCTGGTTGTGGTTCGTGAGAATCAATACCCTAGATATACGTACAGAAATCCCCACTTCCGTCAGGAATGATGTCTTCAAGTGATCGTCTTGAATCCCTGGAGGTATGTGGAATCGGTTCGAGCGGCTGGACATCAGCACTTTCTCTGTTGAAGTAATTCCTCGAGCCATACAAGATGTTCGGCAAGAGTCGGAAAAACCAACGGTCTCCTGGGTTTTCCGTGCGACGGAGTCAGCTTCTCGATACGAGTATCGCTCCTGCTCCTCGGTGTCCCGACGTAGCGGTCGGATTGGCAGCGATTGATGTAGCAGACCATTGCAACTCCAGGCTTTACACCGTGGAGGTTCGGCAACTCTTCTCGCTGTCCTGATACGAAGAAACGAGCTCTCTGAACGCTGATCACATCACAGCGACCACAACCAGGGAGATTTCCTCTAAATATCGATTATACCTTCACGGGACCCCGTTCAGTGCTTCCTTGGAGCTAGGGCTACGGAAGTGTTTTCCCCGAAAACACGGCGCACGTGGTCAGCCCTCTTATTGTGACCATCATTCCAAAGTAATGGACCACCTGAACACTCGATTACACAACTATGGATGGCTTGAGCTGTCAACGGTTTGCCTCTTGGAAATCGACGTTTACAGCAATCCAGAGTCAGGTCCAGTTCGGGTGATTGTGCGTAACATCGAGTATGCACAGGTGACTCCGTAGGCAGATTGATCCTGTCGGTTTTTCGCCTGGCGCTTCCGTTCTCCACCCGGCTTTACTCCTGGGGATCCATCCGAACATGATCCCTGAGTGGAGCCAAGATCAGAATTCTTGGCGGTAATGTTCATCCAACAGTTTTCCATGCAGCGGCGAACTCAGGGTGTACATCATGGATTTTATTGTCGGCATTAGTAACTCGGAGTCGTTTTCTTTAGCAGGTGCTTCCCCCAACATCCCTCCGCCAAGAGCAGCAATAGCAGGACTTGAGCCGGTGGACTCGACACCTCAGCAGAGGGAAGATCCCCACGATTCGCCCACTCAGAATGTTCTCAAAAATGCGGACAAAAATACAGCCTCCATCCAGGAATACAGCACGTGCTACCAGTCAAGAGATCAACTTGATCTGGAAATCCAGGGCAGCAAAGGACTCATCGCTTCTCTCACCGCTCAGACGAAGGGTGCTGGATCGAGCAAGGGAGGAGAATCGTCAAAACGAAAGAGATCCGTCCGCCAACCGCCGTCCGATAGCGCTACGAATTCCTCGGACGGAGGTGTCCCGCGATACAATTTGAGGAGACGAACGGGTACACTCAACTACAGCGAGAGAGGCGCACGAGCAACGGGTTTCTTGCAGTTAGAAGCTCCACCGCGAGCAGGCTCCAGATCGAAGAAAAGCGCGGGAGAGACCCGAGAGGAAACAGGCGGGAAGGAATCTACAAAGCTCCGCTTCTCCGTTTCAAGATTCACGGCACAGGTTGATACTAAGTGCGATTGGGTCGAAGGTGGGGCAAGCTCAAGTTCGAGTTCAGGGGAGAGATCTGCGGGAATTCCGAACGGACAAGAGCACGGCAGTCGAAGTATCAAAACGAGCTGCAAGCGCAAGATTGTCTCCGCGAAAATGGACTTTGATGGACATTCGGTGACGTTGTGCCGAAAATCGGAGTCCTCCTTCTTTTCGAGAGTCAGCTCACGTTCAACTAAACTCAAAGCTCGTCAGTGGAAGCAGAACGACCGGGAAAGATTTTTTCTTATCTTCAGCGCCATGGCCGCCGAAGCCCATACCGTGAAAAGCTTGAAAACGAGGAGAATCGAGGCGTGCAGACGTTGGTTATCCTGCATGCGCAATATTTTGAGTACAGCACCCTTTTAGATCCCGCTTGAAAGATGAAGATCATTCCGAGACGGAATCTCGTCGCGATTGTGTATTGTGTAATAAGTAGCGATTGATGTAGATTTCGCTCTGATCTCACATTTGCGCAGAAGGGACCGTGTCTCTGAACGGACTATTTTGTGCCCTTACCGTTAAAAGTTGAATGGTGATAAAGCTTTGGAGCGCCGGAGTAGTACTCAGTGCGAGTTTTCGGTGCAGAATCTTCAGAATCGACCGTATCGATGATGGACAAGTAAATGAAACGTTTCATGACAAGAATCGGACTCTGGTTCTCAATTTTCGGGTCCGCGCACCAAGTTCTAGAAAGCTCTGGCGCCGTCGTGTCCTGCCTTGATTAACACTTTCTCTATGCGCGGTTTCTTCGGAATCGGAAAGAAATAGCAGGAACAGAGCACGGAACTCAAGACATCTCATTCGATGAGTTCCATCCGAGGAGTTCGCGGTAAGTTTCTACTTTATTGTAAGGTACCGTACTCCAAAAACTATCCTCAAGGCCCCCCAGTAGTGAACAGTCGTGCGATCGGTCATCCTAGTGAATTGACCACTCTCATTATCCATTGAATGTAATGATAAACGTTTGCGTAAACTCCTGGATGAGCGCCGGCGCATTCTTGACCTCCAGAGACGATTCCTATCTGGTAGAATCGGTTCTTGATGCGTACGATGAGCGGACCTCCCGAATCCCCCTACGGAGTGATTGACAAGAGCCGCGTGTGAGTCATCAAAGAATCAGAGTTTTGCCACAATTTCCTTATGCTTCTGGAAAAGCTCGTCAAGAATACTATGCTGATCAGCGGAGGCACCGTAAATGCCTCCGCTGCCTCAGAATACTCACCACACAGGTGTCTGTGCCGTCTTCGTAAGTGCAGATTTGCTGCTGCCTGATGTAAAGATTCTTCCCTGCACTTTCCTCGGATAGGTACGCGCATCTCGTATCGTTGAGAATCGTCAGGCTTGTTCGCATCATTTGGTCGCTGTGAATTACTGAAAAATTCCAATGTCGATGGTATAATTTTGACTCACAGCAATACCCTTCGCATCTGCGCAATCGTGATTCCTCGGCTCACGAACATTGCTTTATTTCCGCGCCAACATACTTTCGAGCCGGATTCTTGCTGCCTCAGGAGTGAGCTGAGCTCAGAGATCTACTCCCGGAACAATTTGTCACATTTAGGCCTATGGAAATAGTGCTCTCTTCAACTCACCGAGGCCTGGGTCCTTCTCCTTCTCGGCGGGGTCATGGAGGGTGCCCCAGCCGGCAACTGTTGCTTTCATACCCGCCATCTTGGCGGGATTCAGGCGAGGCGTAGGTAAGCAGATAGGTCTCACGAGTTGGCTGAACTGGAGATCATCTGCCAACAACAGAACCATGATGTCGTTTGCGAGGGTTTCCGTGTCAAATTGCTTGTGTCTGGATCGAATCGAAACCAACAAAGAAAAAACCAAAATTGTCACTTCAATGAATATCCTGCAGTCATCATGCATTGGAAAACATCGAATTAGGTGATCCTATGCGCTTCATATTGACTCCAAATTTTCGAGTCGATGATGTCTAACCTGATCAAAGACTTGACGGGAATCTCCTGAGCCTGGCCGAGTTTGGTCGCTCCGTACGAAACCATGATTTTCGATACATCCCTGAATTGGAAGGACAGTTGTCTAGGTAATCATCCGATCGCGAGGTCGTATCCATTCCTTTCACGGATTACGTGATCACATTTGAGAAGAACTCGCTCGAAACCCGGAAAAAGTTCTCGAATACTCACTTTTCGAGGCAATGCCCGGCTGTCAAGACGTGACGTGAAGTGATCAGAGATCCTGCGCATCGGACGATGCCATCCGGCGTCGTCGAATGAAGGTTCACAAGCCACGGGAACTCACCCTCTCTCCCTTCTTGTCCGTTCACAATTCGCGCGGTCATAGCTGATCCACAAACTGGAAAGCACCAGCACTATTGAACACTTTCTCCATTTCAATCGATAGAACATGAATTCATGTCACTCAGAGGAGTTTTATGCTGAGCTTTCGAAGTTTTTCAAGAGAGTTTTGAGAGGTCGCCGAGCCGAACTCTATGATGAGGTACTGCCCTAGAGCCCGGCTCGAGCTGCTGTAGACTTTTAGGAGCTGGATATTGCAAGCTGTAAGTCCTTCTCCCATTCATCTCTACGAAACTTTGAAGGAGGTAGTGACAGCTCGAGCGGTTATGGCGATCTCTTCACGGCTCTGCTCCTTTCTATACCATTTCGTAACTGTGGAATTCAACATACTTTTATCGTTGAGCAAATCCGATGCCAATCCGGAGACACCGACTAGCCAACAGCATAACACAGTCAATCTAGGAAGAAAATGTCTCATTTTTGATGGAGACACGAACTTCAGGCTCTCGCAGGGATTCGATTCGAGCGAAACTAGAGCTCCACCGGGGATCTGCGGTCGTCGCGGTCAGAATCAATTGAAACTCGGTGAGAACTTGATCGTCGCGCGATACGAGAAGTTGGCCAACATCGAAATGTCTCCGATTCGTCGGAAGCTCACCTTTTTGTAACTAATGGAAGCATGTTCGGGTGTGTGGTTCGCGTTCGGTGTGGGAACAGATTTGTGGCGGAACGGAACTGCCCTGCTCGTCGAGGGTGTACACTCAATCACGACAAGCCATTCGTAAATCAGATCTGATGATAATAAATATTATTCAACGATGTGCGGTTCTCGTCGGTCTGCCTTTGGCACTGGATTAGCTCTGGGTGTGAGCTATGATCAGCACCGCACGATCGATTTCATACGCATCGTATATCACCGTAACGGGAATTGTGCGTATTTAGCGATAGTTTGTTAGTGTGTTCGCTCGATCATCGACGATTCCGTTGCTATTATATAGGTAGGTCGACCAAATGCGGGATTAGGGCGAACAAGACCTGCTCGTTGGCCGAGCAGGCCGATCGAGCATTTTCAAGATCACGATCGCGACCACGAGTAATTTCTTGCACTCGATTCGTCGGTCCGTATTGCGGCGTCCCATCGGGTAGAGCACCTTCCATTACTGACTCGTCTGCTTTGCTCCCAATCAGATGGAACACGAACGTGGAGATCTGTTGGCTCGCTTCTATTCTTTCTCCGACTCCAAATGAATCTGTTACATTAACGTAGTCCGACCTCTTTCGGTCCCCGACGGCCTTAATTAGTAGGATTCGCGCGATGCCGCTTCGAACCGAAGCTCATTCAAACTGTACAAAGCGGACAGCACCGGGATTGTCCAAGCTGATTCCGAGCACCGTCCACTTGGCACTTCGAACGTTTGGGCGCTCGACCATGACGGACAGTTTATCCGTGTTGCGCCCTCAAACCACCCGAGGTGCGCGATTGTATCGACAGCTTAAAATCTCACCTGGCAATCTGTCGTTCCCGAGGACACCCGGGAACCTCGGGCTGCTAGTTTCTGGAAAGATTCAGTTCATCTAGGAGACGAAATTGGTCGCGTCATGTCAACTCTGAGGTGGCTATCTCTCTCATTTGATTGGCGGCCATCACAATTGGACAATCGCACAAATTCGAACATCGGCGAGATGATATTCTCTTCTTCAACGACAACCTATGCTAATGATCGGAAAAGTGCGCCAATGTGAAGCCAGGGATGGCTGTGAAAGCCGCGTTCACGCCTCGGAACTGCGCTTCACGGGGATTTCAACTTCGCTTGAGGTTGAGCTCGAGCCATACTCATGGCGAGAAGAGAAAAAAGTTAATTATCGGCTTCAGAAAGCAGATTCTTCAACCAATTAACTCTGAAATAATATCAGACTCCTCGGATTCCCCGAGTCAACAGTGAGTTCGTCGAAACACTGGTGAGCTACCCATGTTCAGTTTTCCCATCGAGGCACTTCCCACTTCGAGCGTCGTTCAACAAACTTCTGATATCTTCTGTCATACTAGCAGTCGATTCGTGATATTTGATACCACACCAGAGGAGCACTGTTGAGATGCTTTTTCGGATCTAATTCCATCAGCCGCATGGAAAGCTGTATCGGACGGCAACAGCCGGTCTCGGGAGCGAACCTCCCTAACTTTCCTTCATCAAGAGCATCTTCGATTGCTCGGGATGCTGATCTTCAATTTAATCACTGATCTCACCACAGAGCGGCCCGACCATATTAGGAATTCTACCAGAAACCGTTAATAGAAGTTTTACGCACGCTTCTTCAGAGTCGTTGTCTTCTTGGCCGACCAAGGTGCTATATTCATTACTGAGGCTCGTACCTTCATGCAAAATTCAAGAAATGCATAGGAATGCATAAAACGCATGAAAATTACGGATTTTCCCTAGTTTCTCAGTGCATCAAGGTGAGATCTTCCTTCATAACTGAGCTAGACAATTCGTTCGGATGACGAGAGCTCCAGGTCTCATCGAAGCGACATCGTCAGGTGCCAAAAGCGTGTGCATTGTGTTCGGTCGAAATTCGAGTCCTCCCCCGTCCGGGATTCCATAACTCAAGGTTCAGGACCTGGTTGCGCACAAGTGGTTTAGCAAGGCTCCCAACCGATCTTCGTTCTCGCCGGACCTGCCCATGGGCATGATCCTCGAGCTCCGCGGCCTCCTCAAGACTTCGTAATCCTCCGAAATTTCGATTCCGTCTCACTCGATCAAAACGGGAACGAGTGTCATTCCGAGCCGTCTCGCAATGTCATGAGGTTTGGAAAAAAGCAGGCGTAGAAGGAATGTGGTTAACTCGGTCATTCTGGGAAACCTCAACTCCAGGTGGCAGCATTCGCCGTGCTTGGTATCTCTCGCGCCTCGCAGCGTTACGTCGGTCCCTCCCGTAATCCTCCAAAGGCCGACGATACTTTGATGGACAAGTTCGCAAACTTTTGCGTTCCCCAGTCATAACCCCTTTACAACGAAACAGCGATAAGACACCGTTGCTTTCTATCGTGGTCTGATTGATTGAAGCGATGCCAGACCGCTCAAACAGCGGGGAAGACTAAACATCGGAACTGAAATTACGGGTTCATCCGTGGACACCCGACATGCTATTCACCGTATCTCAGGTCCCAAACATGGTGAGAGCTTAAGTCTCGCTCTTTTGGAGCTACGGTGCTTCCGTTCGAACGCGGTCCATGGTTTTCGTCCTTTTGGCTCACTATTTGTTCAAAATTCCGTGTTACGTCCCAGACTCAATCAACACGGTTTAATTACTGAGGAAAGACACATTACCTCACGACGCACAACGACGACCTTGTGCGAACATTGGAGTCTGCGTTTTCACTTCGTGAGAGTTGTTTTTTCTGAGGAGGGCCAAAATTGGCCCATTTTTCGTAGTGTTACTCCCTATATCGAGCGCTATGACACAGTCCTGTGTCAAAAAATCCTTCGACTAGACAATGCAGAATAATACGGGAAGCAAGTTCTGTCGAGGGGAGGCATTCGGTCCACTGACTCTTTCCTCACTTGAAAAGTATACCAGATCAGCGATGGGATTTCTGATAAGACGGCGTTGAACTGTTCCCGGTAGCTCATTTGTTATAACACGTTCTCCATGTTTAGATCGACCACTTAAGAGCTATGCGGTTACATCCGAAATGAGAACCATTCCCTCGTCCTTTACGAATGTTCCGCAAGTGGGGCTGCCTAAGTTGTGGTGGAATCCGTGGAGGGCGCCACCCAAAACGGGTGAGGGTCTGGGGACAACGTGAGGAATAAGGCTCTACTAAACGCAACTCTAGTTCTGAGCGCGGGCACCGCCGGAGCCGTCTTGCTGTTCTGGAGACGTAACGTCCAGTCCGTGTTCTGTTCGTATCTCCCACCTTTGTCTCACGGTGAATTAGCCCGGAAAGTCTTGTGAATCAGCTCGAAGTAACTGTTGCGCAGCTTGTGTGTCGCATTTCCGTCAGGTTCTTATTACATTGGCCTGCGCCTGCATTGTTGCTGTATATCCGGACAAGTGCTGAGCGTCCGTGCTTGTGATCTCCTCGAAAGGATAATCGGAAAACAACCCAGCAATGACTCGGCTGGCGAACGAGACAGTTTACGATGCCAGGAAGAGAATACGCGAGAAAAATCATGGCCGGCGCCGGAGCCCGCCACCGCCAATCAACTACACCTTAGACTTGAACCTCGCTTCGGAGTACAACATTTACGACAGGCATTACCTGAAGATTACCGATGCTGATGATTGTATGGCACTCAGACCTGCCGATGTCAACGGTGAGTTCCTCTTCACAAAGTACTTTCGAGTACCTGATGTCGTTTATGCTATCGAGGAGCAAGTTGGGTGGAGAACCACCCAAGCTCGGAGTTTTACTCAGAACGTAATGGTCACAAAAGCCAGTTGAGAAGGCTCCGGCCGAGAAAATTTCTCTAAGGATCATCACTGAACTAAATCGCTTGTGCGATGTGTGTATAGAGCAAGTTTCGCGGATTATGACGGGTCAGGTACCGGCGTCCCACGGGAATGAACGCTCGGTGGAGCGAAACATTCGTACGCAACGGAACTTTCTTAGCACAAAAAAAACTTCTGATCTTGAATGGACCGCTCTGAATAGTTTGAATGTCGGAAAACAGACGAAGAAGGTCTTCACGCTTCATCACTCCAGAGTCGGAGAAGCTTGTTGGAGAGTTTTTGCCTCGTTTGAGAGCTTCTAGCTTTGGGTGTTTTGGAAAGTATGATCCTTCGCCGTTGGCTCCATGAGCGGAACGACTATACCCGGCGGCGTCTCGAAAGTTGTGCACTCACAATTGAAAATACAGGACTTTCACTAAAAAGCGTTGGCCGTAGCGTGTTCTCGAAACCAGACATAAAAACATGGTGTGCTAAAGAAAAGGATTCCGCTATTCACTCTTCATCGGTTGTGAGCAAATCTCAACGCTCGCATTGCACACCACTCAGTTGAGCCAGTGGGATGTTTCAGAATGTCAGGATATCGCATTGGAATCGGTTCCGATCAGTGTTAGAACACTGTTGTGATCGCTCAGGTAATCCACCTTTTCGACGCCCAGGTTCAGCTCGATGGATTTTCTCGTCTCGGATGCAAGTTACCCAGGTCTCGGGGTTGCTTGAGGAATAACTGAATGAGTTGGAGAAAACGGCATTTGGTGTGAGCTTATAACCCAATCTAAGGGAAGCGTTCCACCCTATAATTGTTGTTCTTCTGCTGCGCCTCGGGGCAGCCATTGAGCGGGCAGTTTCCGGGAATCCTCACAGAAAGCCTACATCCGATTGATTTGTTTGGGTCCGTAGAGTTTCTCGGGCTGCCTCGTGTGGAAGAGGCTCGATCCTCCGAAAGTTCTCTCCTCCTCGATTCATGCGTCTCGCAAGATTTCTAGGAGTCGAAGAATGTCAGACGCATCGGGATGGAATCAAATTTTTCATTTCCACGGAATTAAAACAGGAAAGCAGTTCGATCATGTCTTGAAGTCGAGGATCGGAACAGATGTGGACGAAAAATCTCTCCGGTCGTAAGAGCCTCGAACGAGAAGCCGAGCGGGAACAGGCTCCAGCTATTTTCCCTCGTTCAGCGCCTGCGAATTCTGAATCCTATCTCAGTTCCTCAGAAACACTCAAGTCGCTTTGTGAAGTGACAAGTCAGTCAGCCTCTGGAGTGTTTGGTTGAGATAAGTTCAGAACTCGGCGTGGCGACGCTTTTTGGTGAGACAGAGTCGACTTGTTCGAGCTCTGTGTTATCGTTACACGACGAGATGATGGTCGAAGAAACTTATCAATCAAAGATGAATCAGCTACCTCTACACTCTACACCACAACACTCCCACCGCTCATGTACGATCCCATGTCTGATGGACTGAACCAGAGCCGTCCTTGTGTTCCGAATTCTCGACGTAGCCAGGCGAAAACTCAAGGCTCCCGGCATGGACCGCTCTGGGATTTTCCAACTTTTTTGGATGCCTCGAATGATCCATAGTATACTTGATGTCGGCCTCATCCAGTGCTTGATCTCGTCTCAAATGACGGGGAACAGACACTCTTGGGATGGCGAACCGCATCGCCGAGAGGCAGCCCGACAATCGATCTGGACTATAGCCATTTCTGCTAGGAAATGGGCGGAATATCGCGGATTTGGCGGGAGATTCGAGGAACCTAAAACCAGTGGTTCTCCGAAAGATATGTAACCACTCTCTGAGGAAACTCAAGTTATCGCCGTCGCGCTCGTTCTGCTCCCTCTACGCACTCCCGCGGAATGCCTTACTAGGCTGTCGCTTTGGGCTCCGGTGTCGGCCCTTCTGAAAGGTCGTATTCAGCATCAGCACGAAAAGAATGGTAACCACAAAGTCGGCTGCCGGATCTGTTCTTCACGCTCTGCTCATTCGCTCGGAACGAGGTCCATCCGGAACACGAACCATGTTCCCCGAGCCCCTTGACTTTCGGATACGCGGCTGGTCGTCGTTAGGAAGATCGACTTACAGCCAATAAAATCGGATTACCAGAGTTTCATGATCCCGAAATGCCCCTTGTATCAACAGAGATAGTATCTCTGCCGCCACAGACTGCATGATAGGTTTTGCGAGTGACTCGAGGGTCCGAAGTTTTTCCTGGGACTCTTTCAACTCTATGGGACTTTGAAAGCTTCAGGTGGTTCCTCGTGAATAAGATTGCCGAGGCTTCATCCGAATCTGCTTTCTGCGGCTCGCCTAACGACCAGTTCGCGATCCGTCTCCCCACCTCCGCGCTTTCATCGCGGCACGAATGTGATTTCCGCCCATTCTGGCCCATTCCGAATCGATCAATCGTTTCAAGGTTCCCGGACTCCAGCGCTGAAGGCAAAACGATCGCAGAATCTGCAGCTGATCTTGAGCAGAATGAGCAAAGCAATACGCTTGTAGTCAATCTCTGGTAACTTGGGCTTTATGAGCGCAAGCTGAGTCTTATTGAAAGCTCGAGAGTTGTCCGCCAACATTTTTCAAGCCTACGGCTCCGAGAAGTCTCGAGATATAAAACCCTGCATCGATCTTGACCCTCCTCGGAGCAAAAACCAGATGGAGCGGTCCTCTAGCAACAGCCAACCCAATCATCGAAGCTCTACCCTGTTAACAGTTTTCGAGTTTTTCTGGTAGGGCTCTGAATCCGACAAAACAAGCACATAATGTTCGCATGCTCAGGCGGCTGAGGAAGCAAAGCTTCAACCAACGCACTGTCGTTGAGGAAAAGATTGAGTTTGCGATAATGAAATCGTGCGCTGAGCGCGATGCTTTGCGTTGTCTGAGCCTGGACTTCCTTTGATGACCGAAAGGCTGTGTATAACACGCTTCCGGGAGTTCTTCAGCCTCCGATGATTAGCTCCGATGATGTGATGGAGGTGCGCTAGAATCTTCTGCTATTCAGTAGCTGACTCTCGGATCGACCACTTCGGAATATTTCTCAACTTCTCGCAAACCTTCCGCTGAGCCCTGACTCACATCACTTTCCCGCCGATGCGTGCTCTTCCTCCAATACTCGGTGCATAGATTCAGTCAATAAAAAGTGGCAATTATTGGCCCACAATCCACAATGCTCTCCTTCGCTCACCTTCGGTAGACTCCCTTCGCGCGTCCCAGCTACCCCCAATATCTTTCCATCGAACCCAAGACTTCCTCACGAGCGGACTTGCTGTGTGCGGCCGTAAAATCCGCGGCCCACCATCAGTTGTCGCAATATAATCCTTGAGTGTACACACGGCATCAAAAACTCTGAGAGCCTAAAGCCTAAATCACGGAGGCGGATGACGTACCCATCCACATTCAGAAAATTTTCGCGGACGACTATGGAATCCTTCCCACCGATTACAGTCTCGATCGGCTCCAGTAATCAGATGGAGAATCAAGAGAACACGGGGTTCTATCTATTACCCAACGTACTGTTACCTTACGCACTGTTCGCTACCAGAAGAAGGATTCCTCCGTCCCCCGGAATCAAGGGCAAATAGAACATCGAGAACCGATGATCGTTCATCGCGGCCGTCAAGTGAACTCATGGTAGGATGGCCCAGATACAGGGTGAAGAATATCCATCATTTTTCGTAGAAACGCAGGAGAGCGTGACGGGGACGAAATGCCGTGGAGCGACGATTTCAGCTATACGAGAATGAACGATTACGATCGAGATATTTAGTGAACCTCGGAACCGATAAGCCCATGATAACAAGAAAAATATGACCTCACAACCAACCGCGTCCTGTCCGTACGGAAGTATGCTGCGCTTTTCGGGCACCCCACACGTTTTGATTCGCTACGAAAGTAGGACGCTCATGCGATGTAGTTGAATATAACATTTTCGAGCAACTGCTGTCGGGGGCAGCCCAAATTTCACAATTCGAACAGAATAAACCTGTGCGAGAAAAGGCTGTTGGGCTCTGTCGAAAGAAATTTTGGCATACGGCCGAGCTTCGCTCGTTTTTGCCGGAGAATCAGTTCGCAGTCGACAGAGTCCGCACCTTCCGCTCAAGTTGCGACAGAGAGCCCATGAACAACTTCACCGCTTTAGAATGCGAAGCGAGTCATCCGACGGGACCCCTTTCAGTGTTGTTCCTTGAGCCGACAAGTTGGTTCAGTGGGAACGTCGTCCATGTTGAGTGCACTGCCATTGAGACCGTCACGAGCGAAAGTATGCTGCATCAGATCTTCTTCAGACGAGAGCCTTCCAAGATTTCCTCATGGTTCTGAAGTTAGCCGGAGCGAAAGTCGAGACGAACATAAAATTCAGACTGTAGCTCACTTGGAGAAGCCGCTTCTCGACAATACGTCGGCTATTCAACTCCTCATGAGAAGCAGATGAGTGATCACGAGGCGTCGAACCCGTCATCTCAGATAGGGCGCCCGTTGTCTACCAGTGGGACGAACCGAAGAATTGAGCTGGCCCCCAGAATGGAAGATGTGGACAGTAGGTCGACTCTCAGAATTATCTTCCCGCTGGTCAGTCAATGGGATCCCTGTATCGTTTGGCGGAACGGCTTTTGGTCGACATTTCCTGCGCCTAATGTAGCAAGAGTGTCAGTTCGAGCAGACGCGGATGTTCAGTGTCCGGCAGTCGTCCATTTCGGAGCTCCCTCGAATCCCACGCGAGGGAAGTTCGCGGCGCGTCGCGTTACATTCCCCACGAGATGAGCTTCTTCGGGGGAAGGTGAGAGAATTGTGGAATCAAGACCATGAGGAAAATTGGAGGCGCTGATAAGTAACATTTCAAGTGGTCCAAAGAGTGGCCTTGGAACCTTTCTCGTCGGTAGTACCTCGTTTACTTCTTACGTGTGGTCGATGTTCCGGTCGTGATAGACGACCCATATATTCAGAATCGAAGTACTCCATCCTCCGACCGTACCAGTACTGCACTGACAATGAGTTGAGAATCGACTTCGGAAAAGCGTGGTTTTGTCCATGAACTCGTGTTCAATGAACTCGCGATATCCAATCGAACTTCGTGTAAAACGTTAAGTTGATCTCAAACATCGGAATATTGTTCGAGTACCATCACGAACCCAAAGACGTGGGATTTTCATCGCCGTGTGTGGAACTTGCTGCTCGAACGCGGCGTGAGTCCACGCCAGTCTCTTCGTCCAAGTTCGGATGTACGCATACCATATGGTGTTCCCCGTGACTCATTGCCGGCCTTCGGTTTTACATCACGAATCACGACCGTTAGACTTCATTTTCGAAGTCGGTTGAGTCATGCCAAAATCCTCCTCACCAAACACTTTTTCACCCAACAACGTAGCCTCAAACCTGTCACTCCATAACAACGTGCTCGATAGGTTCCCTCAGTAATTTCGAAATGTACTCTATGACCTTCCTCCTT
The DNA here is from genome assembly GCA_028455905.1 of Neoseiulus californicus. Taxonomy (NCBI): domain Eukaryota; kingdom Metazoa; phylum Arthropoda; class Arachnida; order Mesostigmata; family Phytoseiidae; genus Neoseiulus; species Neoseiulus californicus. Next base: position 3,180,585 of record JAMQGS010000002.1, on the reverse strand, counting down.
TAATACCCCAAAAGTCGGCCGATTTTCGAGCCTATCGGTTCTTTGGCTGCGCAGTGCAAGCCGAACCACGCTGTTCACCTTTTCAGCGTTTCCCCTCCAAAAACAGGGTCTGGATTTCTTAGCGTAAAAGTGACCCTCCGTACGACCGAGGTGCCTGACTGACTGACTCGGTAGTCACCAGCACGCGATAGCTCTGTCTGGCCGGTACCCGGCTCGCTAAGATCTTTCGCATCCATCTCAGCCGCCGAGCGTCAAACGAGAAGATCAAGTTGTCAAGACACGTTGACTTCTTATGCACGCTAGCGACCGTTGAGCTCGTGCCTACTTTCGAGCGAATCCTCTCCTGGCAAACGAAACCACCCCATGAGCGAACGAGTTATGTCTGTGCTCACTTCATCGTGGCGGCGCGGCGGTATCCCCACTCATCTCGGGCTCTCCGGTGACACGACTCAAGGCACCTGACTGGGAGTCCTCCCTAGAGGTTCGCGCTTGACCTCGTGTGGTGGGAAGATCTCTATCCTAAGAAAGGCTTTGCAAGGATTCGTTCTCTGGTTTCCTTATGTAGAGGCCGGACGCTCCTACCGCTGTCGGGCGGCTGTCTCGCTTCTGGCCGAGCAATACGGTGCGTTTGATCTGCAATGCCAAGTGATTCCGTTGTTTGTTCGCTTTCCATATCGTTCGCCAACGGCAAACGGCACTGATGAGTTTCCTATAAAAACGGAATTATATCGAATCCATCTGATAACGTGGACGAAAAGCGTCACGCTGATTATTATGCAGCGGCCGGATAGGATCACGAAGCCCTCCATTCCTCTCAGACACCAAATGGACAACGAGTCATGGACAACGAATGTTCCCGTCACAGAGAACATTCGTACTCCCCGTTTCCTACCCATCTCTCTCTCTCTCTCGGTGAAATTCACTCGTGAACGAAGCATGCATATGAGAACCGAGATCGTCAAGAACTCGATCGGACTCGCTTGTGGGAGCTTTCAGCGTGGGGTTCCACAACTCGAACAAGGTCCCAGTTTGAACCTTTATTCTTAGTTTATAACCCTGCTCGAGAACTCTTCGCGAGCCCACAAAACAGCGCCCAAAAGTTCCCATGACTGCAGGCGACTCGAGAAGCAATTTTCGTCACAAAGTAAGGAGACTCGTTGCAAATGACAGGATCCTTTCACACTGTTCGTATAAGCATGTTACAGCGGCTTCAATCTGTGAAGGATCGCTTGCCACGAGAACAGATGTTTGTCCTTGAGGTGGATTCTGGCCCTGGATCGAATATATTGACTCGCTGTTTTTCTGTTTCTCATTCCGGGACACGTGTTGGCACATGCCCTCCCGCGGAATTTTCGTGCCATTATCAGATGACGCGCGAGGACCGCACCTCGAGAGGAGAGTTTATCGGAAAATTGTCCTCTGTCCTCTTCTCGGCGTCGACCTTATTCTCGCGACATTCCAATCCCTTATTCGTCGCGCTCGGTTTTGCACTGGATCGCAGCCAAAGGGGGCGGACCATCGGTCGGAATTTCCTCATCTTGTCCTCCGCATCGATGCGATTCAAATCCGAGCAAACAACCCCTCGGATGACCGGACTCCAGATACCTTAGTCCACCTTGTTCAGTTCAAGATAGTAACCATGGCATCGTGTTCGGGAACCTCGCCTCCACGCCATCTCGTCGCGTCGATAGAGAGCTATTCAGGCTTTCCTGCACTACACTACGTCTGCAGAAAGAGCATGTTATCCGGCAGTGAGCGTCCTCAAGCCCCCGACAACCCGAGCGAGAACAAAGGCAGCTCGCACGCTCGAGAAAAAAAAAGAAACATTTATGATTTAGACTGGCATGCTCCGAGCGCGGAAGCGAGTTTCAGCCGGATGTTTGCCCTCCGCGAAAGCAAGCTGAGCTGGTTTTTATTACGCACGATAGATAAGAAGCGAACATCAAGAAGCACAAGGATTTGCGTTGGGCGGGCAGACGTGGGGTAAGGAGGAGGCGACGCTCCATCCAATCACGAAACCGAGGTTGATGTTTACAGGAACTCGCTGAACCGATCGGACCATACAACATCTCGCCCTTCCATTGACTACGCGCGATCTCGTGCCACCACAGCAACCTCTGTGGCTCCCTGTCCGGCAAAGTGCAAAAAAAAAACTCCCAGCACCTCGCTACTTCATGCAACTTGACAACTTCGTGATGCGCGAAATACATGAAGTGTGACTCGACCTCCGTTGTCAGGACAAATGCATGCCAATCGCGACTTTTGACCTAGATGCATTCTGATAGATGTCCTAGGGTACTGTTCTCTGTGTTGATCATGTTGCCGACGAAGATGGAACGCTCATACCCGAAGCTACTACATACATATTGTCCCCGTCTCGAAGCCTTGCTGACGAAATACAATTCTTTTCCAGGCTCCTTGACTCCCGTCGGGAGATTTCTCGGCGGACCGTTCTGCCCTCCAGATCTAGACCACATCTCTTGCAGTCCCCCCATTCCAGCCAACTACACGTTAGTCAAGCACTGCGAACATATATTCAGAGCTCACTACAATCACACAATACCAGCTGACTTGGAGCCTGCGAGACATTTTTTCAAAAGTAAGTTCCGCGATCACGAGAGCCGTTTCGCAACATAAGTGTATGCATGAAGCTTCTCTTGCTTTCTATGGACGGTCGCGAGCCGTCGCGAGCAAGAATGAATTCAGACACCGCAATTCATGATTTGGTCTATTGCTGGAAGCGCCACGCGTTCGTTCTCGCACGTCGTTTCTGCGAGAGCTGCTCCGACCTGAGCTCGACGGTTTTCCGTTTAAAATGGAAACTCGTCTCCCAACAGAGTTTTCGATAACGTTCCGGAGATCGTTCAGGTTGGTTGACTGCACCAAGAGAGACCACGCAAAACTATCATTATCATTAAAAAGTTTCGACTCGGCGCGGCTATCCCTGCGATCATGAACGCCGACGGCTCGGGCCCAGCTGAAATTGCTACTGGAAGATTCATGATGGTTATGCGGTCGACTTTTGTTTCTGTTGGCTGAGGGGCCTCCTTCGATTTCGTAGCGATAGGAACAAAGAAGCTCGAAACGTAGGTATTCGATTGTGCCAAAACTGACTGCCGCGGTCTCGAATGTCCGAATCATAGGAAACGTGGCATCTGGGAAACGTTCTACGTAGATCATCCTAAAGGATCCCACCATAGAACCCGGAAGGCCGACGGAACTTGTATTTGCATAATTTCCGTAGTAAATCCGTCTTCCAAATAGAGCCCACTTGATACAGGGCTGTTATCTTCCTCGACTTTTCCGAAACCTGAAAATCGTGGATCGTCAGAGCCACACAGCGATCACCTAAGTCCACTTCTGGCCACAAAGCTTTACCACCGTCGTGGTTGGCAGCGATGAGAGCTCTTCATGTCCTACGGCGGCGCGACGAAAGATAAGCTCTCCAAGTTTCAAAGCCTTGTTGTTTCCAGATTTGTACGCATTCCGGAGGTGTGGTCCCTATGGAAATTGGATCAATAGCACGGACTATAGAGGATGTGAATCTATGGGCACATACATTGACAGAGTGAGTTCATTTATTGTGAAATCTGCCTCCCAGGAACCCGGAGAGCAATGAATCTCAACCGAAATTCTTTTCCTCCGAGATTTTGGGAGCGTCTCCATAAAAATTGCTTTCAGAGTTTTTCCGTCGTTTTCCATCGACGATCGATCGAACAGTCGAAATCTTCAACTCGTGGCGCTAAATCAACCACACCGTCCCTACGTATTGCATTTCCATTAGCGGGAGGCTTCGGGATCCGAATTTCGGAAAGAAACTTTCCGCGCCGCCGAGGAGCAAGCAAAAAACTCGATTCGTGCGGCTGGAAAACCGATCGTCTGTCTGGAAGCCGAAGAAGTCGACTCGATGATGCAAAAGGAGCAGAATGGATGGGATTTCTGATGATTTTCCCCGCTTCAACACGCACAAGGGGCCCCATTCACTTGAGCAAGATCTTGCTCAGGAGTGAAGGCAAGCGAGTAAGCACTTTGGCCCGGGGATCGGGATGAACAAGTTCAAACCGCAAATGGAGTTCCGATCCCGAATCCTTCACGTCACGCCGTTGAACGCTCCGTCGAAATAAGACCAGTGCAGGCCTCTTGCGCAATCGCTGATGTGCTCCTGTACATGCCACCCGAAGGAACTGGTTTAAACATTCCAGGCCTTTTGCGCAATCTTTCGTTTAGTGCGCCCCGCTCTCCGTTCCGAGAAAGCGAGCGATGTACGACTCTTTAACGCTCACGAGCTCCCGATGCGATGCCGTGTCGGGGATGCTAGGAAACCTTGAAATTGGATGACCCATTACTTGGTCTTAGCTGGCGACGGTCATAGTCCGATGTCCTACACAGGGACATGAGATATCAGTGGATTACGTAACGGGCTGCCTTATTCTTGAATAATAGTAATCTTTTCGAGAGGCATCACAGCGCAGAATGCTATTCAAATGGGAGTTCGCATCCTCCCGCGATAATGGATTTCTCCTCAACACGATCTGTCGTTGTCATCCGATACCCGGGAGTTTGAGGTGTGGCCAGGGCGGCTCATCAGTGTGCGAAATAATGGATTTCCATATCCACAATGAATTGCCACTCACCTCCAAGCGTGTTTTGGCAATGGGTAAGGGTTCTAAGGGCGACCGCTCGTGCATTATGGCGTGTCGTCAGTGGCATCCTCCCCTACCTTCCCCGGGTTAGTTATAGGTGCACTCGGCATTCCGGATCCATTCGGAACTCGTCGTCCTTGTTCGGTCCTCAACCACCGTCGCGTCGTGGTGGAGAACGGCTGTTCCTCTACTCAGAACAGAACGAGATAGAGCAAGCGGACTCGGAGCGTACCATTCAAAGTAGAAGCCTTTCAGGGTCTTGTCCGACTTGGCTTCTTTTCAGTGTCCCGTAAGTCTTAGTTTAGAAATATCTCTGTATTTAGAACAGAGGATGAGTCCAATTTTCTCCAACGTTTCAGGTTGCTCCAGAACCGATGACGCCACACCAGTTACTCCTAGGTAGGATCATGCTCGCTGGCTCTTGCTCGTCGATGTTCTTCTTGTTGATAACATTCTATATTTTTAGCCGTTTCCGGTAAGTTTGAGAGCTGGCCGGGTGCGGGGTCGCTTTTGGGGGAGCTTTCTTTTCCGGGGGCCTCTAGTGTCTCTTCTCTCTTTGTATCCAACGTCGGGAAGGATTACTATATTGTGAACCTATCGGTATTGATGTACTTTCCATGCTCCATGGACTACCATCAGAGCATAAAAATTCCGCAAACCAGTGAATTTGTATCCTCCGGTCGCCTGAAAGCGGCTCCTCATATCTGCGGGTCTCCGGAGGGAATTACTGGGGGAATATTCACTCACTCAGTTGACCCGGACGGATCATCATAACGTTGTTCCGAAGTTTTCCCATTTCCGGAATCCGCAGGAAACTACACTGCCCTCGGACGAAAGTGCACATGTGTCTTGCAGTCTCGCTTTTTATGTACTCTGCTGCAGCCTTCGCAACAAGCTTACCGAACGTTGTGAATGCGAATCACCGATACTTGATCATGCCGCATATCCGATACTACGTGAGTAGAATTACCACTCCACATGTACCAGTAACAGGTAAATATTACGCCCAAGGCTGTGCGTATATTGATCCCTTTCCGACGATGGCTTTCAAACAGAGGCCAATGACTCTTCAAGCTTGTTCCATGATGCTCCGTTGTGCTCACTCAGAGTCGATCGTCGAGCATTTTCGAGTGAAACGCTTGCATCATATATTCATGGCTGAGAGGCCGCTGGTCTCCGGGGGCACACGGAAAGCAACACAATTCCCGGCACAACAAGGCGTTCCATTCAAAGGATGAAAGTCAAGGGGACCCAAAAAAAATACAACACAATGATTCGAGGCGCGTTTCATTCGCTTCATCATTCAGACTTGATGACCATGCTCAAACGGAAGGGATTTCACCCCTCAAGCTTAAGGGGCAAGAGTCGTCAATGTGGTTCAAACCCATGGTCACGATGGCGGAGGACGCCGAGGCGCGACGTGCTGGTAGAGACAGCAAGATCGATTCGATGCGGGTTCTTTGGTGCTCTCAGTTGGTGCTGAGCTCATTGGTTTTTTCTTTTCACTTTCACTGAAGACTCGCTCGTCGAGCGAATGGCTGAAATGCTAATCAACGTCGAGGGTAAGGATGGATTTGGGAAGAGAGACTCCGTTCCAAGAATAGCCTGACAATGGAGCACAGCGCCGACTGAGCTCGGGGATGCCGATTAGGGGATCATTCGTGCTGAAGGATTTTCTGCAAATTGTCCTGCCCGATAAATTTCGAGAAATACCGCCGTTTCGAGCATCCGTAATAACGGAAGGCACAGAGCCCCGAAGGTTTCGCTCAAGGTCTTTGTAAGGTATTTTGATCCCAGTCCTTTGTCCTGAATCTCCAGTTTTCTGTTTGGAGTTGTACCACGGTCCAACTCTGAAGCGGCGGCAGTTTCACGGGAGGTCGACTACATTTAGATTTTGCTCTTCGTGGCTGACCCCTATGTGGGAGTCGGGAGTGGGGAGTTTACTATGACGATGTGCCGGGGAAACTTCATAACTGAACGCCTCGCGTTCTTGTTGCATCAGAACCCTCGAAGAGGTCCATTCGTCACACTCACCGAGCCTCGCCTCAGAGTTTGAAAAATCCTTAAGCTACTTTGTGAATCTAAACCCCTATCATGTTCTCCCGCTCGACTAGCGATCGCTCTTCAAGTTTCCACATCAGATTCGCTACTGAGAAGCAGAATTCGTAGAGACCATATTCGAGCTACGCAACTCAGAACCAGATTCGGAGGTTCATTCGAAGCCCTCGACTCCCCGGGGAGATATCCCGGGATGTCGCGTCATGAAAGTTCTTTGCCGTAGACAAACACGTCTCCTGCGCAAAACGTGAGTTTCGGTGGTGTTCCCCCACTGGAAGGATCGAGAGAGCTACAGACACGTTCTCCTGTTGTTACGGTCGTTCTTGGGCAGGCGTTCCCACCCGCCCGCTCGCCTGGGGTAGACGACGCGACGCGCGAACAATGGTCGACCGATTTTTCCGGGCGTTATCACCCTCTCTTATTATTTACACGAACGCATTGTTTTCGGAGACAAACGACTTGTGCATGGACGGGGGCATTCCGTTTTTCTTTCTCGTTCCCGACCGATGGAAGAAGCCCTCATCATGAATTGATTTATGATATCGGAAAACGAAGAATCGTAAACGAGTTACGAATCTGCTTTTCAAAGCGTTCTCCGCCGTCAGTGGCGGCGAGCTCACATCTGCTCAGATAAAGATGAATCACCGCTTGCGCTCGTTTCAGCCCAAGTTCTGCAAAACCACCTTGATGGTGACCATGTATTCGTCGACTTCATCGGTGAACTGGATGTTCGTTGAAGGTTTGCTCCTACATTCGCGGCTGACGACGTCAATATTCCGCCAGGACGCTCCTTTCAGACTCTACTATTTCATAGGATACGGTATGTGTGCCTCTAACGTTTCTCTAACCATTCAAGCCACGCGAGGCGTTTTTCCTCTTTTCCTCAGAGAAACAACTGCCTCATGAGCTATCAAGCAATCCGAAGGTCCATTCCGAACTGTTGGGTGGAGCGTCAGACTTTGTTTGGCAGACATTTTTTTTTCTTTTTTTTTCCTCTCCGTCCCCGGGGATGGTGTTGTGAACGATACTCGTAACCACGACTCTGAAAGGAGGCTTGGTTTTATTCCCAGTGCTCCCATTGTTCTTCGTACTTCCTTGGGCGTACATCATGGAGAAAACTCAGGAGAAATCCTGCTGGGTGACTTACGGAAGTTCTCCGTACATGCGTCTCCTGACTATTCCTCGAATCGTTGCGTTAATGGTAAGGTTCCGTCTGCTGACAGCGCTACGCTACGCTACGCCATCCGGCACGGCAATACGTTACGTCTCACAGCCGGTATTCCGAGCTCGCGCACTGATGCTTTGCATTCCAGGTGAACTGCTTGTTCCTGGTAAACATCGTGCGAATAGTGCTCGTCTCCGGCAGAAAGCGACCTGAAACGAATCAACTCACGTAAGTCGAAACCCCTCGTTGCGTTGCCGCCGAGCCTGACTTGGGGCTCGAGTTCCGCATCGAGGCTCTGGGATACATCGATAGCCGTCGAGTTCTGCGGAACCTTGGCTGTACCTGAAGGGATAGTTGCCAGGAATTATTTTCTGAACGAACTTCCACTTTGTCAAACATGCGACTCCGTTCACGCGGACCATGGTAGATAAAAATGAACTTTGCGTGAGCTCGGGTGCTTTTCAGTCGCGCGATCAAAGCCACCGCCATTCTGTTTCCACTTTTTGGGCTCACCCATCTGATAAACTGCATGCGTTTCGACAACCAGAGAATCTACGACATAGTGAACGCATTCCTACATCCAATGCAAGTAAGTGAAGCCGGGCACCCAACACGCTGACGGTGCGCGCTCCGATGAATGCGATCCGTTACGTTGGATAATATTGCACCTCGTTCCCGATTCCAGGGCACATTTGTATCGATCGTCTACTGCTTCATGAACGCTGAGGTAGGGATCGCTTCCGCCATTGAAAGCAGGACCGGGAGAATTTCGGGGCCTTCAATCTGAGAATAATTTTTCAGGTACAGAACGCTGTACGGCACGCTTATAGCCGCACGTTGGCGCGTCGGCATCCCACAGGACACTCGAGTATGAGCACTCGTTCGAACAGATTCAATAGGAATAAGAACACCATCACGGCCACGATCACGAGTCACCACGCGTCCGGTCGTCGAAATCATAGGCGCTCGGAGCCTGTCGATCTGATGGAGATGGTTCCCGAAAACCGACGCTCGCAAGAGAGCGGGGGCGTGCGCTGCGACGCTGTGTGACCAACACTGCCAATCAAGTTCCATAAAGCGATCTCCTTGAGCTCGAACCTAGCCCGTCGCGGTGTTCGCGACGAGCATGGTAACGCAATCACTCGGAGACTTTCCGGGAAATAATTATCGTTGAGATTGTTTGGTCGGAGGAGGAAACAAGCGAGAAACACCGTGTAACGCACACCCCCAGTCGAAACTTCAAGAGAAGGTCGAATCGTGAGAATGCGGTACTCCGGGCGACGATTGACGGAGGGGTGAAATCGACTCCGCCATGCAAATGTTTGGCGCGAGGGTGTTGGAACGAATGTGTTTTCACGAATGAATAAAAACACGGGAATGTTCATTCGATCATTGGTATTCAATCGCGGCGTGAGTTCAGAGATCGTAGGGCGTATAAATCCCGAATTAGCCGGGCATAGGGCGTACGGCAATAAGCACTGAATAATATACTCGCTCGTGGTCGGAAGTTGAATTTTATTCAAGCTTTTGAGATTTTGCTCGTCTCTTCACATAATTTGGATCACTCTTTTGGCGCAGGCCCAACGATCCGCTCCGATCCAATTTCAGTAGCGGCTCGACATTCGCAGACAATGCCATCCTCTATTAGACGTTGTCCACCCGACACTTATTTTCAGTGGGCGGATTTTCAACTACTCCGCTCGTCTGATAAGACTGGTCGTAACGGACCTCTTTAACATCGGAGACAGCGCAGAGGCAGTGCAAAGTGGATGGCCCTCAGATACGAGTATGGGGACGTCTAACGGGCCCGGAGCAGATGTTTGGGATTCCTTGTAGTCAGAGGGAAGCGAGCGTACGTGAGAGAATCATGCCAGGTGATGACGTTGACGGATGCCTGTGTCGTGTCACGCTCGCCTGGAATTCTTTTGATGGGTCACGGGGCGCATCAGTTGTCATCTCTAAGGCATTTTTGTGGATGCCTTTTTCCCGGACCTAATGTCCACGATCACGTAGCCACAGCAGCAGAGCAGACGCGACGTCGCTGATGGATCCGGATCTTGCCCGCAACCGTCAACAAGAGATGCTATTACGTTTTGCAAGATCCCTAATGAGCTGACTCAGGTGCCCTGCTCGCAGTGATATCCACCCACAGCGTTGGACCTATTACCTATTCTGGTCACTTTCCCTGGGCGCTCGGATTCCGAATCCAAAGCGAGTGGGGAAATGATCTAACTTTTGGAGCTGTGGCCTACGATTCGTTTGGATTCAGCGCGAACAAAAACCTGATCCCACAGCCCTTCCTCATCGTGGCATCTTGTGAATAAACTCATCCCGACTGATTCGAAGCCGGAATTCCAGGGCTGGGTTCTGGAAACAATCCCAACTCTCCCGCTTAGGAAGGACTTTTGTTTTTTGCTCCCTCGACTGCGCTATGACGGCCAGGCATTCAGACCTGCTTGGAATGAATTCAGTGGATTCCGAGACGAATCAGATACGAATTGTAAAACAGGAACACTTCGAGCGATATTTGCACTCGAGCTGTCACAGAGAATCCATTTGACGACGCGACGTAGAGACGTTTGTTGAGAGCAATTTTTCTTGCTGTGAAACTTTCACATCGTCTTCTTGACCGTTTCACGCATTCGACCTCGATCTGCAAGTCAACCAATGGAGCTAATGGTTCAGGGCAGTGTTGCATCAAGAAGAAATGGTTCTCGATACAAGCGGGAAGTGTAAGGCGTTCTTGGACAGGAGTGGATTTCTTTGGAGAATTTTCACCGGTCTTGAGCGCACAATTCCTTAAAACAGGGGACAGCCCAGAAGCTCATCACTCGTAACAGACGAGGGTGCTCCGGCTATACGCAAATCTACGCCATCAACGAAAGACTGCGAAATGTCTGAAGCTATCTTGGCTTCACCTGCGGAAAACTCTTCTGTCAGAAGTATCGTATGCGGACACGGTTTACAGGAAGTATAGAAGATCTCGAGTTCGGAGCTGAGGTGAGGCTACGTGTAGGTCCACCGTAGAGGAGGACACCCTGAGAAATTTCCCACGAAGCGCTTAGCCACCGAGTACGAGCCTGTTCCGATTTCTACCCTGTTCAAGCTGCTCCGATTTCGCGATAAAATGTTCCAAGGGGCTTCATTGCAAGATGGTACATATTTAGAAAAATAAAATATCACTCCCTGGTGTCTAGCCTTTCCGTTTCTCTTGTATCCGAAGTACACATCTTGTAATGAAGCCCCTTAGAATATTTTATCGCGAAATCGGAACAGCTTGAACAGGGTAGAAATTGGAACAAAGTGCTCGTATTCGGTGGCTATAGCGCATTCGTGGAAATATTCTCAGGGTGTCCTCCTCTACGGTGGGCCTACACGTAGCCATCACCTCAGCTCCGAACTCGATGATCACGTATGTCGTATACTTCTCTTGTTAGTATGCGTCCTCACCTACTGCGGTATCGGCACACAGCCTGCATTGATCTTGCTACAAACGTGAGCGCACCGCCAACCATTCCTGGTCACCCTAATTCAACTTGAGTCGCGAGATTTATGAAAGTAGCTCGTCCCGATTCAACGTACCCGGCGTTCTTTTCGCATCGCTTTCCTCTATAACTTATTCTCGATGATATCTGCGACACCTTCCTCCTCAACGACCCATCCGATGTAAACAAGGTTTAGAGGCACTAACAAAATCAAGAGACTTATTCCGACCTGGATCTTGGTCGAAAATTCCAGTTTGCTTAATTCTCTCATTCTGGAGCTTACGTTCCAGCTTTTTCGTGTGATCGAAGAATCTCTGCCGAACCACAAAGACCTCAACAGCCGTAACTGTGCAACAGACGCTTGCTCACAAAGACAAGGAAACTTCAAAGTAGAGTTGTCGGCCCGGCTTCGTTAACTCGAGAGTCTTTTCAGTTACTCAGGCTCCAAAGTTTGTGGAGTTCGCACGTTGCCCGTCGCTGTCTGCTGTTGCAGCGAGAAGTCTAACAAGCGGAGCTATCGATTTGCCTCTCTGAGCCAACTTTCAAGTACCTCGCAAGGTCAGAGAGCTTTCTGCAACGAGGGAACCACGTCTCGGTATCTGGACTCCCCGATTCTCTCATGGATAGATGGAGTTATTGTCATGTTATTCCTTGACTCTGGGGATGCTATTCGCAGCTCAGGTGACGTTTCTGAAGGGCTCTCGGGCCGCTGTGCGGGAAACGTGGACGTTTCTGGCAGATGTCCTGAGAATTGACTTCATCGGATGATTCCCCGAATTCCCAACGCGTGTTGGATGACCCCAACTCGGGCGCAAGGCATTCACTCAAAGCGCGAAGCCATCGACGCACAGGCTGCGTCGGGTGCTGCATCTCGCTACGGGCTCGTGTTGCTCAACACTGCGTCCTCTTCGCCAAGGAAGGCGTCTGCAATACCCGAAAAAAGTTCGAGGACACAACCTCACGCGCCTTTCTGCGCTGTACTCGTACCTTGCAGAGGTCATTGGTCTTCCGGAATTGGTCGTCTCAGATTCTAAGCTCATTCAAGGCTAATACCCGACTGCATCACACGGCCTGACGTTTCTCTAAACGTCGCGTCGTTCGCCTTCTGTGCGCTTTGTGTGGGGCTTATGATGCATTATTCCACTTTGTTAGTTCTCTTCTGACTGTGCAAGAAGGCTCCCACGAATTTCCGCCCAGTTCGTCTCACTCGAATTAGTTCCCTCGATGGCCGACCAAGCCAGACGGCTGCATCGAGACTTCGCCACGATTTTTCTCCCAAAACTCAGCCTCATAAAAATAGGACCTGCTGGTCCGAGGATATTCTCACCTTCTCGCTTCGGCGATCCCGCCACCGTGATGTCGGAAAATGACATCTGGGACGATTCTCGCTGACCTCACCATCGTTGACGTCTACAACGGCTTACTCGGTATTGATCCAGGATCGGATGCGAGCCTATCCTACCAGCCTGGCCGATCAAATCAGCCGAGTGGTTGCGCTCATTTGTTCGAGTTGGAGCCTGGCCATGCCTCCGTTCAGGCCAAGATTCGTCTCTTGACACGACTTGAAAGAATGAAAAACTTTCAATGATGAATTCCGGACCATACTTGGGTGAGCTCCAGCTCCTCAGGTGAACTTTTTGACGGAGGACCGCGTCCATTCCTCCGCGTTGCATCGCATCGGACAAGTGAGCATTCCTAGAGAAGATTCTATCACTTGGCTATTCTATCCACAACATTGTGATGCTCTGCAGGGTCCAACAGGAGAAAAATTGGGTTCTACCGATTCCCGCCGCGCTTCCATGGGGAATGCTCCAATGTTTTACTCGAATCAAAGAGACCTCATTTGTAGTCCTCGTTAGGTACAACCTCGGGTTCGTTTGCGTTAGGATTTCTCCCGCGAACCAGGAGCGTGAAAGGAGGGATCTGCTTCTATGTCAATAAAGATGAGAGGAGGCCGCACGTCTCTTCATTTCGCCAACGCTTCCTCATCATTGAGCACGAAATGGATGACTGAGGCGATTTTTGACTCCGACCGCTCCATATAAGGGAGTGTAGCTCAATGGCGCAATCCTCAGACTACTGAAACAGATTGCCTGCTCATCGGTCTTGATTCGACAAAAGCTTTTGAGTTCGACAACTTGGAACGACTGAAACGATGTCCCGTCTGTCGTCGCCTCCAGACTGGAATCTCACCAAGGCTTCCAACAATGGGACTCACTCGTAGTAGGCACCTTCTGGACCCTGTTCGGCGGAATCGCGACGAAACTGTCTGAGGAATCGCGATTCCGGTTTCCGGGGTTATTGACTCCTGGAGATGTACAGGCTTGCTGTTGAGTTGCGGTGCATACATATCCTAGGGAGAATCTTCGGATTCAATCGACGCATGATCCAGATATCAATTCCGATTTCCCGAATCCTCGCAAGCGCTCTGCAAAGCTCCACTCGAGCGAGAAATAGAGAGCGTTCGCAAATTGTCGTTTCTCTCGAATTCTTGAGCTATTCCGATCCAAGCTATCATCGAGGGGAGCACAAATAGGGAAGATACGGAGAGAGGCACAGTCATAAAATGAGACGGATGATCAAACGACATGCAGTTCGGACATTACTTTAACGACACACGAAGAGTTCTCACGGCTGGAGAGCGCAAATTCAGGAGAGCAGAACGCGGGCTTAGATTCCATTTCAGAAGATTCGCTCCTCGCCGCACAACGAAAAATAACTTCATTTGAGGGAGGTTTCATGAACGGGTGGGATTCTTCGCCAGGGAACCAATGAGCGCTCGAGAACGCTCCCACGGAATCGCTTTCGAATCGCTCCAGTATCTTTCCCTGATGAGCCGAGAGCGGGAATTCAGAGCCGTAGGATGCGTGGTTCGAAGTCCGAGGATTGGGGTTACATGGAAAGCTCGCGTTAGAGCCATCAGTATTTTCTGATATATATTCTTTATTCGATCCGTTCTTCAATATTGGAGTCTGATATCCGATTTGAGTTTGATATCCGGCCACCAGCGCTCAATACCCCAGCTCGAGAATACTCTTGATAGTTCCTCCGAGGTTGCTCAGACAACCCTCCCGGGGAAGATTATCTTGCCATTCAACTCCTTCGGTGCTTCGGATTCGACGGTTCGCGGATCAATCGCTTGGAACGATAGCTCTTCCAGCTGTTGAGGAGTGACTGCAAGAAATCAAGGATGTGAGAGCGAACGCGGATGCTGTACATATACATATCTCGCGACTGCCGATGTGTCAACTTGGGAAGGAAGAGTCAACTTTGATTCGAGTATGGCAAGCGAAAATTTCCGACCGATGACGAAATCGACGCGTCGCGGTGGCCGGTTCGGCCTGTGCCGACATGCAACGTATTGAGTCTGATACACAGTTTAGGATAAACTCACGCCCCGCTACTAGGTCAGCTTCTAGTTTAGAAATGAAGTCTTTCGGAGGAGGTCCATCGTCGGTAACTGGTACAACAGCGGGCCTCGGTTTCTCTCGGGGCGGTCTTGGTTCACTGATTGGCCTGGCTCCGGAGTCGGGTCTATACACGGCGTCCGGTCGAGGCCCCTCGGGCTGAGGCACTGGTCGAAACTCCTGCAAGGCCTCAATGAAATCATCTTCCGAAAACTTCTTCGCTAAATTTAGAATCCACGGAATGTATCTTCGACCGATCCGACATCATTAATCTTGGATGCTTCCCCGCTTCCTTGATTGTAAAGACCGACCTTGTCGTCTCGGATGACATCGGATTTATCGACAACGATTTCTGGTCTCCATGAAGAGCCTTTATCGAAGCGTCCGTCTCGAGCGGGTTGTTCGTCCTGTGTGAAAACGTCCTGCGGCAACACTGGACGGAACGGCCTCTCGACAGCGCTTGGATTCTTGGGAATCTGAACACCGAGGGGCGGAACCGACACCAAGGGTGCCACAGCTGGAGGAGACACTCCACGATAACCTGTTCGAAACATTCAAAAGTTTTGAAATTCATTGCAGTTTCTAGCTTACAATCTTCACAACCTCAACTTCCGCGGCTCGCAACGAATATCCAGTCGAGAGAAAGCCTCGTGCTCTATCGAATAAAACCATGTTTGCTCAACTCGAGAGTTCTAGAAGAATTTAGAAGAAGTGCGAGACACAATGATGCCAAACGAACGGAACGATCGTCTTAGAGTTCACACAGTTGCTAGAAGAGGAAGTCAGCCCCATTCCAGCATCGAGAAAACGGGTCCCTATAATGAATCATCACAGATACAACTTGGAGAGAGGGATGATTGGGAACAGAGCGGAGCATTCTGCTTCCAGACATGAGTCCCGTTCACATAGGGATCGCAATCTCTACGGATTATTTCTCCTCGACGTCAGCCAAGAGTATGACGGGCAGTTTATCTGTTCGAGCCCCAAAAGAACGAGCTTCCTCGTTCGCCATCGCCTCTGATCGCCTCGAGAGTGCAGATAAAATGGAGATCAATCGACTCTGCGAGCTGTAGGAAAACTGCATCGATCATCCAAATCGCGATCCAGGGCGTTTTCTACATGCATCTCACCTCCTCCAACAGGTGTCACGGGCAAACTTTTCACGCCACGATATCCACCACCCTTGTAGGGTCCGCCGGGTGGCAAAGGTACCGGGTAGGGGGGTACAGGGGGACGACCGAATTGGTAGCTGGGCACCACGGCGTTGCCGTTCAATCCGTTGAATCCAAATCGTTCACTCCGCCCAATTTGGGTCGGTACCGCCACGAGCACGTCGCTCGCTCCGTTCTGAATACCGGAGAGCACATATTTCACCAAATCGAAGTTCACGCCTCCAAGGCTGTGGAACGATCCCAAACCACTGCCCAACCGGTACTTGAGATCACTCTTGCTGCCGCCATCGCCAGACTCAGCTGTTGAGTTGCTCGCGGCAACGTTAATCATTGTGACTAGCACCACCGTCAGGGGTAGCGAATTCATCTTGAGCGGCCTTGATACACCAGTTTTGGTTGAAAGCTCCCGATTGCTAACCGGGTGTCAGCGAGCAACGGTGGCTTGGAATTTCACAAGCGGTTCAAACGCAAACCATCGTTCCGTCCGGCAAAAATGCGACAGTCGCAGCAAAGACAACAACGTAGAGACATGTGCCACCGTTCCGGTGGCTATATTTTTATAAAGAACCATCGTCGGCCTTACTTTCAGCCGATGGGAGGAGGTGAAGGTGGCCCTGGTAGTGTGGGGATTCCACCAAGCTAAAAATTTCTGGAGGAATATTCTGACCGATCGCTCCTTCCGTGTGCCATGCCTGCCGTAAGCGGGAGAGTCCGTAGACGTCAACAAGCACAACTGAAGCAGCGACGCAAAAATCAATGAACACACACACGCACAGATTTTTCTCAATGAGCGCATATCTAACAGCGAACAGCAACGAGAAGTATCGATCGTTCTGGGGATTCACGCATTCTCCAAAGCAGTATCGATAGCTGTCAACGATTAGAATCAAATTCTGGTTACGTGTGGCGCCTCCCATTCACTCGCGAAATATTGCTGTCGACACAGAATTGAATTACAACAGTTTTTCAATATGAGGCTCATAATAGCACTTGTGCGTTCAGCCGCCCACTTTCTGGTTCCGCGAAATGTATGGCCGAATGCATCGCATGCACTGATGCTTCTGCATTCATATGGCTCGGAAACATTCGGCCAGCTGCGGAATTCTTCCCCCATTCTGTGCTATACACGGGGAAACCCGCGAACACCTGACCAGAAACCGTACTAACGAGACCCGCTGTCTTCGGACAACTTAAGGAGCATACTAAACCACGTTGTTGGGCGAGGATTTTGATACCGAATTCAAGCATGAGCCGTATCCCATGTTACTTTCGGCATGAGAGGAAGCGCATCGAGGGAATCGCGGCGAAGTCCTCGAGGCCGTTCTACCTCTACAAAATTAGATGTGATGAAGATGCGAATATGTACAGTGAAAGTTTACGAACTGAAACACCCCCACACGAGGAACTCTGTGGTGTTCCCGTACGGGACGTAAACGATGCAGAGCCGAGCCTAGTCATGGGAAAACATCGGGATACCCTCAATTTTTCGAATGGAGATCAATGAGATCAGCGTCCTCGATTTGCCATCTGGGACTCCCTACTACAACACGTTGTTCGAGATGTCGAAGAAATGTACCATGTGCACGCATTCTTCTCGTTTATAGGGATTCCCTTTGACCATTGAGTTGCCTCCTTGGCGCGCGTACGACCTCACTCCAGCATGGTTATGGCGAAAATGTTTAGGAGCCGCAAATTACAGGGGCAGGCTCCTTTTAGGAGCTCGCGGAAGGGGAGCGATTTGTCTTCCAACACTCCTCACATATGTACATATTCTTCCTTTCAGTTACGTACCTAATTATTATCCAAGGATGCTTGTTAGCCAGTTTGACCCCAGTTTCGGAGACTCGCAATGCCTTTGAACCAGTCCTTTCGTCAAGAATGACCACCGTTTTCAGATGGAGGACGCTGATCGTCGGCTGCGCACGTCCTGATTTGGTGGGCTGGTCGCTGGATTCGCTGGGAGGCTGCAATTCAAACTCAAATTGTCTCTGACAGTCGCGATGTCTGGCAGGAATCGAGCGATGGCAGCGGCTTTGAAGGTTCTGGTTCCCACCGTGAGCTCCGAAAATCCAACGTCTGGCCAGCCCCTGTTTCGGCCACCGGACTGACCCTGGTTAACCGATAGCAGTAGAGTGTTGGAAAAGTCCCTTCGGACACGGGTCATGATCGGGGCCGCAGATCAAATTGCAAAAACTTGCTCAGAAACCCCATCGGTTTCACCCCTCAGTTTCGTCAGACCGTGCTGCCTGTTCCGATCACTCAGGAGCGATCGACGCTATTAATCAACCTGTTCGTTGATTCGGCGTGGATAAAAACGAAACAAAAGTTCATTGGAAGCAACGTCCTCGTTCCTGTGACGAGAGATTCGATCGAAGCCACGGTTGTGGAGGACCCATAATTTCTCTCTGCCGAAAATTCTGACGAACTCACGGCCTAGTTGGAAAGTTTCGAAAATACAACAAAGACTAGCTGAGAGTTTGATGAATGAGAAACTCGTTCTCTCTCTCTCTCTCTCTTCCATCGGTAGCAGCCTCAGTTGCGAGCCTCGCAACTGAAAGTTCGAGCGAAATCTCAAAGTTGGAAAACTTTGGAATTGGAAGGTGGTCCAATAACCACCTTGATAAGGTGTACGATACGGGGGGAAAAAATTCAAAAAATTCGATTCGACATTCGTTGTGCGCCTCACGGTGATCCTAGCGACAAGAACAACGCGCGGAGCGCTCGAGAACGCGGTCTGAAGGTTTAATCTCAATGGGCCAGGCCGTGGACATGTTCAATCATCTTCAAATGAGCCAGATCCGCTGAGGTAAGCTTGCCCTTGGCGTGAAAGGGTTATTGGGAAAGAAGAATGATGGTCGCGCGTCCACGTTAACGTCCTCGCCATGAGAGTGAGCCGGGCGAACTCGTTCTGATGACGTTGGGCCCACGGCCAGGGATGTTTTCCAGACTTTCGATGACCATATACGGCTCATGAGGCGGGATCATTCAGAAAACTTAACGGAATCTGGTCATTGGCTCTCGTGACGGCGGAAGCCGCTACAGTGTTTTTTTCAAACTCGTTGGCAAGTCCTGCTCGTCCGTTAAGCAGATATTTCGTGACGACTGGTGTTGGGACAGTCTCGGTGTGATCAAGCACCGTTACAGCGGACGGATTTGAGCGTTTCCTCGGGATCAGTTGCATCTGATTCTCACTGTATACATATCTGATCGAAAGCTTAAGGATAGCAGAGTCAGATATCCAACTTGGCGGGTTGCCATCCGCCGCGTCTTCAGTCTCCCCGCTTGCGAGTCTCGAGAATGGCAGGCCCCCTAATCACTCGCTGCAATCGGTCTGCCGTCAACGTCCAGAAAGCACTCCCTGCTGAAGCTCCGTGTAGCCGGGATCGGAAATGTTATTTTCTGAGATGGATAAGCATATCCAATAGGGTCTAGTCTCTGACCGCGGTCTTGTCTTATAGGATATCCATCTGGAACCTGTCATGCGGCCACTCTTGTCATCCTTCATTGCGGGAGCCTCATCAACAATTTTGAATGTAGCCGATGTCATATCTGCAAATGAACGATAGGCTCTCACGTTCATCGATCTGGTAGCTCGATATTCTCTCTTTACGAGTCCGGCGCCTGAAGGCAGATATGTATAAGCAGCCCCATCACCCATCAGCATGTCTAGGTTGCCTGAGACCATGAGTGCAGGAGGAAACTGTTCCCTTCTCGTATTCCGAAATTTCCTCTCGGTTCCGCGACAGCACCCGTTCACTTCATACATAGATATTCCAGAAGACTCAGGTTGCCGAATTTGAGGCTTGTATCATCGTCCCGACGTTCTCCCGCAAAATTCCCGGCCTCAAGCAGCAACTACGGACCCTGGGAAGCATCGCTGGCGGAGTTGTTTACTCATCTTGAATTCACGACTCGGACGTCGTAGAGGGAGGAGGAAACTAGTTCCGTGATGTAATCATCGTATATTTATTTCTTCCTTCCAGAGGTCATTACATCCACACACAACTACCGGTCGTCTCGCTTCGTCCCGAACCACCTCCTCCTTCAAGCCATGACAGGCATCCGACGTAATCCGCTGCTTCGATTGCATTTTTTCTTGAATATCGAAGCCATTTTCGTCGTTTCGACAGCTTCAGACCCAGACTCGTATGGATCCTTTGTGTCACTTCGAATCCCTGCACCGACAGTTGGATCTTGCGGGCTCTCCGGTTGACGAAGCGTCTGATCCGTGCTGATATTCTCTGAGTTATCTTGAGATCCGATCGATTCCGGGTCTCCCTCACGATTGTCGGATGCTTTCAGGTCGTCCGCGGCGGGAACTGTTGTTGCTCCGGTATCAGCATCGCGGACAACTTCGGAAGCGTTTTCGGATAGAGGCTCTTTTATCTCGGAGGGAAGATCGGTGGTGTTTGCTGCGAGTTCCGTGGTCTGTGTCAAAAAATCTGTTGCTTCCGGTTCGATGTCTCTCTCCTCATCGATATTCGAAGGAGTGATGGAACTAATGTTGGCAGAGCCCTCGTTCTTGTTATCTGCGATGTGGTGGGCGACGTCTCTGCTTCCTTCTGCAACCCTGTAGTCAGACTCGGGACTCAACATGTTCGGGGCGGGCTCAGAGGAGCTTGTCAGTGGTAATAACAGGGCTTCCTTCTCAGATCCCGACAATGAGCCGCTGTCAGATTCTTGAGAGGTAGGTTGGCATTCCGGTCCGGAGTCGGGTTCCGTAGTGGTTTCAAGAGCTGAATCGGGCTCGGTTCCTGTGCTGCTCTCGGGCTCCGGTTGTTTCGGGCTGGTTGTTTCGGTTTCCGCATCCGGTTCGGGCTCTGCGCAAGGCTCGGGCTCCGAGCATGACTCGGGCTCAGGTTCCGACTCAGGCTCGGGCTCCGGATCGAGATCGGATCTGCCGTCTTCCGACTCGTCCGCCGCCACTACAGAATTTCCCACGTTTACTGGTTGCTCTTGCCTGAGTGCTTCAGCTTTTCGACCGGCAGACAAGTCGTCCAAGCTCTCGATGTCGTTTATGGCGTCCTCGACCTCGTTCACTGGAGGTGCTATGACACATAAGAGCCTCGTTTGGCCGTCGTACATCTCGAACATCGCTGGAGGAGCTTTTGATGCGTCGTAGTCGAGCTGAATCTTCGGAGTATCACCTCCGGGAATAGCTGAAACGGACGATTTGCAAGTTCCATGGCGTTGATCGCGTTTCCTCGGGGCGCAGTCATCTTCGCCGAAGGAATATTTTGCCAACACATTACACTCACCTGCGATAGCAGCCATTTGCTCAGGCTCAGGGGTTTCCATGGATGTCGTCGCGTTTTCCGGATGTTCCGCAAAACAAGGCACTTCCTCCTAGAACGTGCACAAGAGCCTCTGAGTGAGTCGATTGATTATAGAGTCCTATGACGGCCGCGTCCTCCGTTCGTTTCAATGGAATTCACTCGAAGGCCGACAGTGGAACAGCACGCGTTCAATGTTCGAGCTGACGGAAAACAGGCACCAGATTGAGAGGGAAACGAGAACCGAGGAAATGAACCTACCGTTTCGGATTCATGGAAATGGAAGTCTTGAGTGCTGACTGGCCCACTATATGCCTGGAGGGCCAGACTCAAAACGACGAGTGCGACGCAAACCATCTGAAAGTACATATACACAAGTCCCTCAATATCGCGATAGTTTTTCGGGAAATCGGCGACGGAAACCTCCGATCCAAAGAGTTTGGAGTCGAGCCATATACGTGTACATGATCTATATGGAGCTCAATGGTCTACGGTGGCTTGCTCGTGCGCTACGAGCCGGATTGTGGACTCATAATTGGTCACAATCTGTTTCAAGATTGTATCATTGCAATGAGTACCTTTTCCATGTTTGAAGCGAACTGTCTTCCCTCAAGACTTTGTTTCGATTTTATATATTCGTCGAGGAAGAAGGGTGGGATGATGATGATGATGACTAAAACATAGCTTTTGAATATTCCTCAAGAGATGGAGCCAACCGATGATGACGCACGGATGCGCAACGAGCTGTGAGCTTCCGCATACTTCGTTAAAATACAATTTTAGCATTACACCGACGATTCTGGAATTTTAGGTCTTCTGTTAAGCAACTGAACACCTCTCGCAACTACCGTGATCAAGGTCGTTCGGGTTAGAATTCCCCCGCGCCCCATGAAACGTTGAACAGTTCTGCCCGACTGTAGAGAGCACGCAGAGATTCGAGGCCCGCATACATTGGGCTCACCATCCGAAATTCGGATTGTCTCCCATCATGGTCATCGTGATTTATACGAGAGATAGCGGCGTACTCGAAACATTATTCAACGGATTGCGCTCGAAAATGATAGCGAGCGGCGAGTCCGGATATTTTTTTGGAGCGTGCTCCGGACCTTCTCGATTTATGTCGTCATGATCGTAAACGAACATCAGATGCGGAATATGCGCCCGAGTTGAGGCCTGCGGATGAGGTCAGAGAAGACCAACCAGATTGGGTCCTTGTCCACGGCATCTTAGGTCTCCAAGATGAAGGGAACCAAGCCAAACATTCAATTAAAATACGGACGCTTTTCGTCGGTGCGGAAATCCACTTCGAAAAGAGCATTGAAGACACTACCGTAGCCCACAGAAGCTCCGGTGGGACGTGATCGCTCAGCTCGGGACCCTTATGAGCTCAAAGTGAACTAGTTTCTGTTATCGTTGCTTACTTTCCGTCGGGTAGACGTGGGAAACGGGACCTCACTCAACAGCTCACCGGTGACGAATGCTCCTGAGAAGTAGAGAAACGTTTCAATTATAAACAAAGGACTCCTCCTAGAGCAACCTTTCCAGCACGAAATTCAGTCTCACAAGGAGGAGGAAGAGAAGATTCAGTGTTATCGTCTTGGCTAGGTGAGGAACGATGGTGACGACATCTATTATTCTTCTTCAATTCAACTCCAATCGGTGAACGGTGAGCTGACAGCATCGGATTATCGATCATTATCAAGGATCATTGACGTTCGGGAACCCTTCGTTTGAAAATCTGAAAACGAAAGCATAGAGCTGGATTCATTGTCGGCGCGTTGCGCACAAACCGTTCTATCTCTTTTGAATCTGTCGCGAAGTTCCGATACGGGCTGATGTTGAGTGCGGGAATGCACCGTACACTTTCTCGTTGAGCGCAGCTCTCCCATCACGACCAATATCTGTGCTGATGAGGAAGCGCCATAGCTCCTGATTGAGTTCGGAAGTTTGCGAAAAAAGATTGACGAAGTGCTGGAAAAGAGACTTCTGATTCTCAGACCTCGAGTAGAAACGCTCCCCATTCAGGAACACGATTGCTTATCAGGGTCATACTCCACGAATCACCCCCCCCCCCTACCCCTGAGGCCTCAACCCCGGATTCTGAGACGGAAGTGGATTCTCTTTGGCGTTCTCTTTGGAGTCGATGTGTTCGAAATGTTCAATCAGTGCACAACAGGTACATGTGCTCACGAATGTCTCTTTCTCAAACTGCTCAATCTCTTCGCTCCCGAGTCTACGCTGCTGTTGGACGGCTGGGACTTTGTAGACTGAACGAGTTTCGATTGTGAAATCGTTCCGCTGACTCAGCTTGTTAATAAGAGTTTCTCCCCTTCGAAGCCTTATTTCCGCCGACGCTGAACGAGTTAGCCGATCCGAATTGACCCGATGATTTTCGTCATGCGTTCAACGAGTCGTTGACAGCATGTGTAGCATGGAAAGACTCGGCTCGGCTCATCGACGCTCGCGTTTTCACTTGGTAATCGGAACGCTATAGCGAACCTCCATCAGAATTTATCGTCGTTCTCTGCAAAACTCGGCTGATCCGTCGACATTCTGATTGTGGGAGGAACTCGGGATCGGATAATCAATACTGATGGTTCCTCTTCCAATTAAATTGGTTGAGTAGAGCGCGAACGAATGAACGTCACTCCAACTCGTTCTCAGCTCTAAATAGGAATACATAGTCAGTGAACATTTCAGGAACCGACTCCTGCAGCGTTTCCTCTCTGAATCAAATTCTGCAGGAATCCAAATTAATTTCGGCAATATTTAATTTGAATACCGTCGGATAGAGACATACTGAATTCAGCCAACTTGTGATCGACCACGAGAAACAGAAAAATGTGATTCGCCGACAGGGCCGTACGCATTCAGCTCGTTTCGCAGAGGCCCGGCTCAAAACGAACAAAGTTTCGAGTGTTCGAAAGTGAAACCAAACCGTTATCTCGCTGGCTGTATCTTCCGTTCCGCTATGGTATCATCACGCATAATCATCTCTCTTTCATATTTTGCGAACGAGAGTATGCGGATGAGCGATATCGGAACGAGCTGGAAGCCTCAGTGCTCGCTGGATGCGCCGACTAGAACAACAGCCTCCTAATTTTTTCCATGGCAAAGAGCGCTCTCTCTGGCACCGGCGAAACATTCGCAGTGGTTCCCTTAGACGACGAGATCTCTCACGAGGAGACGAGAGTATTTGGGTGGAGATTGAAATTAATTATCGCGGCACGGCAGTCCGGACCGGCCGGAGTTGGGATTCTGTCACTTCTCGGAGCGGCTCGGCTCCGAGAGCTCGCTAACATGCGACGGAAGTGGCGCGCGAGGTCACCAAACCTGGAGACGAGGTGGATATTCGCAGAAAAAGCTGAGGGTGAGCCTGCAATCAATGATCGTGATCGGGACCCCGAGTATTGATGTAGGTCGAATGTTCCGTATGCAAGACCCCTGCGAGATCTGCGGTTCGAGCCTCGGTATCGATGAGCCGACGTGGAGCAAGCGGAGAATGTTCCCGGATTGAGATCTCGATCTTTCCGTGCGACGACGGCTCGACACATGCTGGAGTGGAGCTTGCAAATGTCGGAAAGTTCAGCCATATATATCGAAATGAAACTCGCTTATTCTCAATCAACCGTTGTCGGCCGATTCGGTTCCGAGATGTTGCTTCTCGCCTTGGTCGTGGTTCGTTGTTGAAACAATGAGAAACCGACCATGGTCTCCCGAGTGGTTTCCCAGTTCGGACTACGCACCGACAATTTGGTCAGACAGCTAGAGAAAATAAACTTCTGGTTTTGCAAGCCGGGATGATGAGGCCTTAATTTTCTGGTTTGGTTTCACCTACCATGACTGGTCCGTACGGGAATCCCCTGCGAGTTCATTTCGTGCATTGTTGCCCCTCGTCATCATGACGTCAGCCAGCGGCGTGACAGAGAAAGATGGGCTGAGAAAGTGCATTATTTCGAGGACAGCATTCTTATAAAAACATACCAGACAAACGGGACGGATTCATTCCAGGATCAGGCACAGCGTCACCGCAAGATGAAAACGTCGGTAAGTAACATGGATACACGCAAAAAGCAAACTCGCAAGTTGGGAGAGTTTTTACCGCTGGGATCTCGTAAATTGTTCACTCAGTAGAAATCTTGTTCTCAACATCAATCATTCTCAACAGGGCGTGTGTTTCTTGGTCGTTCTGTTTGTGCATGTTCGGGCCGCTCCACCAGGCGCCGATTTTCATGGATTCGGGATCGGAGGGAACCCTCCCAGAGGTCTCAGTTTTGGGTACGGCTTCACGAGATCGTACGATGGATTCGCTGAACAGACGCAGCGAGCGGTCCCGTCGCCGACTGGAAGAGGATCCATCTTCGAGAGCTTGAAACCTACGCCACCGGCTGAACTCGGAAGAACACCCTTGGACACCAAAGACGGTTTTGCTGTGAAATCGAGCCATGTTCTCAATCGCGATCCTGAGACACTCCCGCGTCCTGGACCCAGTTCGACACCGCTTTTCGATTTCAATACGTTATTTCAACAAATCAACCCTTTCTCGAAATTCTCCTCCGCAGAGAATGACTCGGTGGTCAAGAATCCTCAGGCGGGCATTGCCTCTTCCTTCGAGTCGCTTCAACAAAGCCATGTGTCCTCAGGGAAAAGCCAAGGTCTACGGGAATCGATGCACGATCAAGGGGAGTCGAACGAGAAAACCAAGTTGGGGAAAGAAGAGTATTCTACAAAAGAAGCCTTTGGTCATGAAAGTTCGGCTTCACATGCCATTGGAGCCAGCCAGGATTCGGCGGCTCAGACCTCAGAGAGTTCTCGCCACGAGAACGGTCATCGAATCCAAGCTCTTTCACACGGAACAAATGTGCTATCGTCTTCCTTTGAACGACCTTCAATGGCTGGCTATGCTGCGTTCCCTGGCGGCGAAACAAATTCGGCAGTGAACAACTCACAAACACTTCTTGCTTCATCCGCTCCTCAAGACGCTGCTGCTGCCTTCATTCCGTCGCCTGCAGCAAGCATTAACGGAGCGAAATTTTCCAATGGCAGCAGAGAATCGAGCCAGACGAACAGCAGCAATTCGTCAGCGTACAACATTGGCTCAAACAATTCGAAGAGCTATACACACAGTGAATCGCTCGGCGACAAACAAGCTTTTGTCAACGGGGGAGCCAATAAACACGCGACGCAAGCTCAGCGAGGAAGCGAATCAACACAGATTGATGGTTCGACTTCCACAAACAAGTTCAAAGAGACCTCTTTGGTCTAAGGCTGATAGTGAGAGCCTCCTCTCATTGGGTCACGGAGATGGATGGACATGAGACTGTGATATTTTTGTCCGTTAGAAATTTGTATACACAAACGACGGAGAGATCGTCGTGTATAAAAAATTGATATCGATACCACGAAATCCCGTCTTTCTTTTCCAGTAGGAAATAGAACCGAGGGAAAACGGTATCGGATAGATTGCACATACGAGTAGAGGGAGTGGGAAATGGCGATGCTCGCGGCCGGACTTGGCGAAAGCTTTTTCATCGCGGTCTTGGGAAACAAATGCTCACAGGGAAAAAAATGCCGTGACGGAGCGACCCGTTCGCACGTTTTTTTCCTTTTCAATGACTCACTGCTCGGTAGAGTTATGGGACGGGCAATTGTGCCGTGATAGTTTCTAGCCTCGGTAAGTCTGATTTGAGTCAATGGGTTGCGCGCTTTCGCGGTAAACCGATGTGCTGTTCTCTTCGGTGCTCGGCCGCCTGGAGTTTCGTGTCGATTGATCATCCGGAAAAAAGCAATCGACTTTCCGAACCCATTCCGTTCCGCTCCACGGATATTTCGTCAGGTTCCCTCGAAAGCGTCACGATACCGCAAAAGCGCGACGGCTCAGAGAATCTTCTTTTTGCCAAAGTCTTGCTGAATGGTGAGTGAATCTCTTGCTGTGTAAAGCCCAGCCACAATGAGCGCAAACAGGGAGGGAAGTCGGCACGTTGGAAGCAAATTACGTCCCTCGACCACCAGGAAGGACAAAATGAACAACACAGTTCCTGCAAGAATGGGAAGCGCTCCTCCTGTCTGAAACCAGGGAGTGGAAAGGAACCCAGACGCTTGAGTCATACCAGCGGAGTTTATTGCACTCCAGGAAAAACATATTTCTCTCGCCTCTCCTCCGAGTCCTATGCATTTTTCCGTGGAGAGAGAGAGAGAGAGCAAAGTGGGAAAGAGAGAGAAGAGGAAAACATAGCATAGCTTCTAGAAAGTTGTGATGGCTGCCTCCATAACTCTTTGATTGCGTCTGCACGAATGCATGTGCGCCGCTCCGGTAATCTCGACGTGAGTGCGATTCTGAAAACGATTCGCCCTCGCAAATTTATCGATAACCGACCACTTGGATGACGAAGCGATTGCG
This sequence comes from Neoseiulus californicus, assembly GCA_028455905.1. NCBI lineage: Eukaryota > Metazoa > Arthropoda > Arachnida > Mesostigmata > Phytoseiidae > Neoseiulus > Neoseiulus californicus. The sequence continues at coordinate 3,152,982 of JAMQGS010000002.1, read as the reverse complement.
AATGCCACAAACTCAGCGCAACCCAGAGAGGACGGACCGACGATTACAATTTGAATGAGTGAGCATCTGTAGCTACATGGGAGTCATGCTGAGCACGTACCTAGACCAATCTCTTAAATTGAATCGAGCCGCGGAAGGCCTAGGGTCTAAACGCTGCCCTACTTCTTTCGGAATCAAGGAAGAAGAAGAGCTGAAAGCCGAAATTTCGCGGAAAAGAAGACCATATAAACATTTAGTGTGTTCAGTCCACGAAATTCCAAGTCCGTATGCTCATATTCGGACTCCGATAGATCGAGGATTAACAGCGGGCTCGACTTGAATGCTGTGGTCTCGGACCATGGCTTCAGCGAAAAAAAGTTCCTCTTGACCCTGACTGCCAAGAATTGGGAGCACCAAGGCAAGTTGGAGGAAGCCTCGCTCATTCCTTGCTACGAGTCCATCTCCGAGCTCACGCGAGAGCGCGGCGTAGTCGTGTGATCGAAATCTGCTTTCTGACAGAGGAAACTTTCTGCAGCCCTGCATGAGCAGGCTCACGCAACCAAACTTTGGAGATTGATGCCTGTGAGACTTGGCGGTTTCTCGTGTCGAAACTAAACGATCTCAGGGACCATGTCAGTGAGGAATACAATTCTAGAATAATTACTGCCCGAGCGCAGTGAACTCCCAAAGGTCCTGATCAAACTGCATTCACCACACTGTTCTTCAGTGACTCAATGTGCTGACCAAGACGAGATGTTGGACCAAGGCATTTCGAGTCTCAGATTCCGAAAGCTGCTCTTATTGGTGCTCAAAAGAGCGTGATCGCGGAACACTGAGGGAAAAACTGAGAGGGGAGACGTAAGAACATGCCCGGCCTCGGAATCCCGCTCGCCGGCCTTGTTTGAACAGTTGGAAACGACAATCCACGTTCTCTGTCAACACGAAAACTGCGGATCATTGCTTTCGAATGTCCGAGACCGATGATTGAGAAACCGTTCTGAGCTCAATGATCAAGCGGTTTCCCCCGAACGTCGGAGCATAGTTTGGGTGTAAATAACGAAAGTTTGAGTTTTTTCCCCTGAGGGTTTTTGCGTTCCACGGGCCTCTTCTGAGTTGCAGCCAAACGAGTTCCGATTCCTGGGGTGTGGAGGAGATCAAATACATCCGCGACTCAATGACGAACGAGACGAAGTCACAATTCTCTCGGTAGAAGCCTGGACGGGTTGCACGACCGCGAAGTAATCGCGAGCCAAGCGCAGATAGTCTACCAGTCCGGAGACTTAGCGTTCAGAATGGCACTCAACATCAGTCAAAAGTTTCAGCCCGTAACATCCTCCCACGTCTCTGAAAGTTCCGTTTGTCCACCTCCATGGGAACAATAAGCTTAGCTCTGTTATCAGTCGCGGAATTCCAACTGCGTTCTATCAGAACGTCACTCCGAAACTTTAGCTGACTTCATGATATTGTTGGCTAGGGACCTTGAAATGGATAGAGTCAACCAGACATAGCTCGGAACATAAGTAGAGACTTTTGTGGGGCAGAGTTTTAGATACCGTTTGGCTTTGACAGCTGACGGCTCGTTCGCACCCCCGAAGCAAAAACATCGCACCTCCACACTCCCGATTTTCGACGCCATAATCAGGTTCCAAGAAAGAGCTTCGAGGGATAAGAGCGGTTAGCTTCTGCTTGCTCGCATGTTACGCAGGCGTTTCTATTCCGGTAAACAACATTCTTCCCATGTATTGCGTTTCGATCCGAGAGGCTCAAGCTAGGAACGGGAACGAATACCCAGAGGTATCATATCTGGGAGTGACTCTCCCATATAGGACATGGAGGACGATGAATCCCGTCCCATCCCTCGAGATGAAGCGGCGCTACGACGTGCATCATTTGCTATCGGGGCCTACACTTTCGCTCCAAACGAGAAGATTGCGACCAGAGGTTTGTGCCGCGCCCCATATTCAGGTCCGATCACTCCCGGCACTCCATGCACTGACTCGCTGACACCGCACCTCAGTCTCAAATTAGTGAACAAATAATTCAGCAAAACCTCGTGACTCGATAAACGAATCTGTAAACACCCTTCAGAAACGTCAACAGGGGAAGAAAATATCTCACCATCAAGGGTGGAAAAGTGAAATAAATACTGTAATCATCATGCAATACATGCTCGTCTCGGCGGATTAGAGAGACCAATTATTATCGGGCAAGCCCGTCTATAACAGGAGCTCATGTTCAACCAAGTGCCCCCGCAGCTCGGGATACTTTCAACGGCCGCCTCGCGAGTAGGTTGGAAAATTCCCGGGCATCCCCAACAATAAGAGGAAATACGGTAAACTGGGTTCCCGGTCCAAGGAGGTGGATTCCGGACTCTATATTGCATGGTATGGGTGAGGCTATTTATTGAGCCAGATAGTTTTTTTCAAAAATTCACATTGAACTAGTCTTGTTGTATAGTACCGGACACTCGGATCACAATGAACGCAAATGAATGCTCTTATAACCGTTTCCATTGGACTGACCAAAATACCCAACGAACGTCCCCTGAATGATCAGGAAAATTGGAGCCGATCATTCTCCTTCTGCAAGCGATTCCGTCCGCAATACATATTAGGGGAGGGGGAATACCCCCCTCCCCATCAGGGAATCCCCATTCTGGATACGCTTGTGACTGCGCAGGCAATGCAACTAACGCACCTGATCCAAACGATTCAAGTTGCTGCTGAGGAACCTGGATCTCTGCCAATCAGATCGGAACATTGTGCCAGACATGGCATGGCGACATCCAACCTAAATGCGAAGTGTTTACTCACTGCACAGAGAGCAATCGCTAAGTGAGTCAGGATCAATTGTCTCAACATGCCAAGGCTTGCTGAGCTAGCGAATTGATATTATCCAAACAAAACTCGACCCGTCGTTCAGTGATTCAGGCCTAGAACGAGATATATTTCTCGAACGTTTTCGAGTGTGCATATGCAGATAGGATTCTTTGCATGATATCATTTGGAGAATGTGAAAGAAAAAACTCGAATCAGCGCTCTACGATGTTTTATTGTCTGGGTGCCCGCCGTCGATTATTCTTTCTTAGCCTTGGACTTCACCATTTCAAGGATCTTGGCTATCGGAGACTTCTTGTCATCATCCGCGGAAACTCCCATTGGCGCCAAGACAGCGATGAGGAACAGGACCACCAACAAAGCGAAGAGGAGCTGGTTGCAGACAGAGTTCATGTTGAATCGGAAGTTTGCCGTGTCTCTCGTCCGCAAACTTCCGCAGCTTTTATACCAATCGGACCTTGATCTGGGCTCCGTTCCAGTGTTCTTGGCTCTTTCTCCTTGAGAACTTCCTCAGTTGAACAAGTAATTGTCACGCGATGTCTCCTCATGCTTTGCCGTTGGCTTCTTGTGACACGATACGCCTATACGCGGAGATGCGTCACGGCGATTTCCTGCCGGATGATTCAGAACCTGCTCGATGGCGCCCCCTGCTCAGTGTTGTCTCCCAGGTGGCGAGAAGGCGTCGAGCCTACAGGTTCTGTGCTAGATGGTGTGCACCCGGTATCCCGAAAACTCGGTATCCCGAAGGGTGGAACGAAGGGCGTCGGTATGGAGGTTGGATTTTTTTTCAATATTGGCCATCAGGGATCGCGGGTATTCAGGATAACGTGTTCCGAGATACCAGATTTCGGGATTATGGGGTTCTGGGGCCCTTCATTTCGCCGTTCGGGATACCGGGTTTCCGGGATACCGTTCTGTAACCTGCTAGATTCGCAAGACAGATGATTACGCATCACCTGGGCTGGCTTCTGATGCCAGATTCAAACGCAACCTCAACGTCGGCTATCGTGCACCCATCCTCCACAGTGAGTCAACATTCGGGATTTCTCCGATTGATATTCAACCTGGGGAAACCTCTCACCTTTCTATTATACTAGACCGGCCGTGATAGCCCAGTGGTGCTCAACATACACGTCCACATGCTCTGGTCCCGGGAGCGATGCTAATGTATCGAACGACTGCGGAGACTCCTGACAACAGACATGATGGACCGCAAGGTCCCGGGTTCTATTCCCAGCTTCCGCGGAGTCTCCCTGTACCAGAAGCGTAGAGGTGGTCACCATGGTGCCCATTCCATATGGAACAGAAGTCAAGGTTTGGCGTTCGCTTGGGTGGCTTATAATTCTGGTGGTGTCTACGAAGCGCATGTCATAATTGAAGCCCGGAGAGAAAATGTTCATCCCTCTATCCAAGAGGGAAGTTTTCTTGTTTGAAAATTTATCGCTGTGGAAACCTCCTATCGGGAGTTCCGGAGAATATTTCAGTCCAATAAGCGGAAGAAGCCGGAGGGTTCTGCAACTAGTGAAACAAGAACTTCCTCTTTGTTGCAACACTCATAGTCGGCTCATGTTACGGAGTGTTCGGATAAGTGCAATCGACGGTTGCTTCGGAAGGGTGAATGGCTGGAAGGAAGAAGCCTGCTTTTCGGCAATCATCATTCCAGGCAGTTAGAAAACACTCCGGGCTTCGGAGAGTTATCTCGAAACCAGATGTCGATGACGAAAACAAGGATGTGTCTATGAGCCGGGCAGCAACGGATGAACTTCCGAAGGCTCGAGGGGGACCTGTCCTTCTATAATTATTTTTCCCCTGGCTGAACCTCTCAGCCAATTTTATTTGAGCTCAAACGTCGCCAGGATCACCGTTTAGGTAATGCTTCGGTCGACAAACCCCTGGGAAGTGCAAATTCCTCGGGTGGGGATCGAACCCGAGACCTACATGTCTTGAGTCGGGCACGTTTGCACGTCGCTACCACCGCCGACGGACCTGCCCCCTTGGCCGAGAGATTGAAAGGAGTTCACTCCATTGACGGTGGTAAAATTCTAATATTTGCAGCAGACGAGTTCTCGCTTTGAAGGACAGCCAAGCCGAGCACAACAAGATGGCACAACGAGCAACAATGCGCAAACCGGATTCCAGTCAAGCGTTTCGCACGGAGAGAAAGCGAGTTCACTCCCAGCGTGCCGCGCTCGGACGACAGATGATGGCGAACAATGGAGAGATACGAGTGTACTCCATCCCACACAGATAACACTTGAAACAATCCTCTTCGACGCCGATATTCGAATCAGCTAAGCAGCTGTTGCAAATTAAGGGATGCCGCTATGGAAGAGCAAACCCGGGACGACAGAATGCCTGACTGTTAGCCTGACTAATGAAGTCAACGGGCAATCATCAGGCAGAAGCTTCGTTCGCTCTGTTTGTCTCACTGCGTGAGTAAATGAACAAATGGATGATATCCGTCAACAAACTACCCCGATCCACGGAGTGATGAGCGAAGCGACATAGGCTCGACAGAAGGTTTAGGAACATCTCGGTGTTCTCCATCATTCTCATCGATATGCTGTCTCTCGCAAATCAGCGTCTGCCGTTCTGCGAGATTATCCCTGATTACGATCGCTGGAATACGACGCAAAAATGAAAGTGTCAAGGACGGCGCGTTTTATGTTTCAGGTACGAGATTGGACCTCGATGATGGCCGCGTATTCTTCGCTGATCGTCATCAGGTCCCATGTTTTAACGGCATGAAGCGGGGGAGACTCGGACGACAGCGTGAGACCTGAATCCGAACGGTACAAAACAGGATTCCCCCGTTCCGGATATTGCTCTGTGCTGATTCGGCTCGGGATTGTGCGTTGTTCCTGATCATTCTCGTGCGCTTCGACTCATGGTTGAACGGATCTCTTCAACTTCAGCCGAAGAGCCGAAGAATTGTTGTTGCCGCAGAAACCAGAGTTAGAGAAGGAGCTCTTCTCCGAACTCTCCTGGCGGTGACTCGCGTGAACCAAACACTCACGAGTGGCGATTCCATGAAAACGCCGACTCTCCCCTCCCCTCCTCCCCCCCCCCCGGCAGAATGCCGCGATAGAAACGTAGCTCTACATAGGTCTTCCTGCAGACGATTGCCGAAGTCATATGTAATTCTTTTCACTCTGCAGTGATCGGTCTCATGACCCGGAATTTCTCCAGGAATTTGATACTCATGTCGTCTCGTTCTCGTTGCTTGCCTCGGAGAGAAAATATCCAGAAAGTTTTGTTTTCACCCAGGACATCCGTGCTCCGCGATTGTCACGAGCAGTGACGACCGGTCTCGTAATGAGCACGCCACAAAGTCCCCCAGCGCTCGCACGAAAGTTCATTTTCAGTAGTGGCTCTTACTGTGGGCTATCCGGAATTCGGAAATGATTTTAGGAGGAAAGTTTTCCGCGAGGAAAATCTCCGATAAGACAGAACGGGAGAGAACACAAGGAATCAGAAGAACGAGGAACGCCGTTCTTCTCCACGGCTTATTCAATACGGTATTCTATGTTGGTTCCCATATTCCACTCACGGCTTTCAACCTCGTCATCGATGAAAGGTAATAGTCATCCTCCACAGATTCCTCACATAATGACGAAGCTCCATACCAGTCATCCCCATCACACGGATTCTCGGATTCGTGCTCGATGGATTCTCTCGGTCAATTTTGATGTGCTCTATAACCGTCCCCATTCGTTTCTACCCATCGATGCCAATTTTCGAAGCCCCGAAGGTGGGCCCGACCAAAGTTCTCAAGGGGTCAATCCCTATCAAGGTTTCTTCCCTGGGCTGGAACCCCTCAGTGTTTCGATGAACTTTTTCTGCCCCAGGCGTGGGGGTCGAGGACGGCTCGCCGGGGCGGTCCGACTCACAATTCACAATCCGTCGAGACAAAACGAGCGCTCCTTGTGGGCATTGTCATCGGCTAAAATGAACTGTGGTAGGTGGTTCGTTTGTGGGCGCCCTCGACGGAAAACCGACAGCCTACAGACGCAGTGAATACGCCAAAACAATTTACATACCGTATTTGTTCCAATTGAAGGGCACTGCTCTAATAGAAGGGCACGCTCTAATTAGCGGGCACCCCTGAGAGAATCGAATCTATTGACGGGCATGCTCTTTTTGCCGGGCATGCTCTTATTAGCGGGCACCTGTTGGACAATCGAAATATTTGACGGGCATGCTCTTTTTTCCGGGCACCCTCAGAATCCGAAAGCGATGTGTCACTTGTACATATGACAAAGGAAAACTAGGTTCGAACTCAAGCAGGGGCGTAGCCAGGATTTCATCTTGGGGGCGGCTCTATGTTATGGGGGGGGGGGGGCGATTTGATTCTCTGGACACCGCGGTATAGGGAAATAGCATGGGACAAAAAAATCATGAGATCGCCCTCCCCCCCTGGCTACGCCACAGAACTCAAGCCCTGTTCCGTTCTCGGTGGTTACAGCTAAGAGTTCGACCAGGGTAAACATGTGAAACTCCGTAAATATGACCCTAACGATGGAAACATGGATGAGGCAATCAAAGTCAATAAATATGTCTTGCTGTCCTGTCCAATGAGAGCTGCTCCTCGAAGTTGAGGAGTAGCTTGGTTAACCAGGCAGTTCAGCTTGTTTGGTTACTTAAGCTTGAGATTCGACTTGTCGTTCTTCAGTATTCGTTCTCCAGAGGTCGCCGACTCGATCGACCTTGAAATCAAACGGGCATGCTCTTTTTGCCGGGCATGCTCTGATTAGCGGGCACCTATTGGACATTGGACAATCGAAACATTCGACGGGCATGCCCTTCAATTAGAAGAAATACGGTATGTAGTTCCGCATGGCTTCCCGAATTCGGCGAGATTCCTGGATAGATACCTCAGACCGAATCGGAACGCGGCCGGCTCGCCGCTAGGTTTCCGAAACCGCATGAAACGAATTTCTCCGCATAAAACGGATTTCTCCGCTTAAAACGAATTTCTCCGCATAAAACGAATTTCTTCGCATAAAACGAATTCCTCCGCATTAAACGAATTTCTCCGCATGAAACGAATTTCTCCGCATAAAACGAATCTTCCCGCATGAACCGATTTTCTCCGCATAAAACGAATTTCTCCGCATAAAACGAATTTCTCCGCATAAAACGAATTTCTCTGCATAAAACGAATTTCTCCGCACAAAACGAACGTATCCGCATAAAACGAATTTCTCCGCACAAAACGAATTTCTCCACATAAAACGAATCTTCCCGCATAAAACGGGGGTCGACCAGAAAACGCCGAAATTCGTTTCCGAAGGTTGTGTGCGCAGATCTTGAGGCATTTTGAGCGATACTCAGAGCTCTCCATTAACCTAGTTCCACTCAGCCCAATCGAGAGTTCTTTGGGGTCGATTGCGTGGAGTTTCAGGGCCTAGAGTTCCAGAACCCCTGACCTACAGGGATGCTCGGAAACGCGCAGAAGCGATCGGCTCCGAAAAGCCTCGATCGAGCGGAGTGGGTCTGGATGTCGATGGCGAGCTCGAATTATCGCCCAAAACGCTCTCTTGTAGACCCATAAGCTGTTCTCACAAAGTTTGAAAACGAGCCCTGGCGCTTCCTGCCAGACCCCCGTTTTATACGGAGAAATTCGTTTTATGCGGTCCCGAAAACCGCATAAAACGGGTGATCACTGTACCAAACACCGCAGGGCGATGACTTCCCAAGAACTCCATTCTTGAGTATAGAGGAGGAGGCCCCTTAAGGAGATAGTGCCGAATATGGGATACGTTGCACTTTGAGCTGAATAGGCAATATCTAGGTAGACTCCGACCCCTTCGCTGGATTCCCGACTCGACTGCGATGCGAGGTGATTAGGATAGGTCACTCTCCCCCATTCGAAGATGTTTCAAAAAAGAGCTGAGCGACCGACGAGAGTGGGCGGCTTGCGGAGGGACCGCCTCGAGGAGAGAGGATGAGAGTTAGTTTGGCTCATGAGTGATCAATAAGAGCAAGGTATTTCCTGCAACCAGGGTGTGTGCCAGGAGGCTCAGATCTCTACTGTGGTCTACTTCCCTCCGGAACGTCGGCATACCTCATAGCCAAGTACTACCTGCATACCCGTTTACTTGGGCTAGGTGTTCGGAATTCTCGGATTGGTGGCTGCCCCTCCACGTTCCAGAAGATGACCAGAGAATCATCCGAAATCTCGCCGAGCCGATCAAGACGACATTCTTTTTTCCCAGTCGCTCCCTCAACCTGAGAACAGTGCTAACTCTCAGGACGACCTGCGTATAACCATCGACAAAGGATAAGCTAGTTTCGACAGCAAGAAGAGCAACCAGAGAAACGGCAGGAACTGCATCTATTAATGAATGTACATACATTATCGGCGGAGTACCGACGACAAACCCCCAAAAGCGAGACCACAAGAGGCGATCCCGAGAATCCCAAGGCGAACTGATGAGAACCCCCAGTCAGCCGACTCTCGGGGAGGGGGACCGATGCCGACGACAAGTTCAGTCAAACGTGCAAACGTGCCCTACTCAAGACATGTAGATCTCGGGTTCGATCCCCGCCCGGGGCATTTGCACTTCGCATTGGTCCGTCGACTGAAGCAATACCTGAACGGTGGTCCCGGCGACGTTAAATAAAATTGGCTGAGAGGTTCAACCGGGGAAAAAATAAAAATAAATACACCGACGTGATGGCCGAGCGGTCTAAGCGGCGTGCATTCGTGTGCACGTTTGCATCGCCGTGGCTGAAGACATCTCGATCGGGAGGATGTGGGATCGAATCCAGCTTCGGGCAACCTCTTTACGAAGTGTCTCGAAAAAGGTACGAAGAATAAATCTCGGAAGCTACGAATGAAAATGTAGAAGAAAAATCTGAAATGAAAAACCAACTAGATACAGAAAGGCGGAAAGGTATGTCGGAGAAAGATAACTCTCGACCGGTACAAGAAAGCACATCTACGAGAATAGTAGAGGCAGTCCACTGCTAGCGAACACCATAGCAGGATGTCTACAGATCAGGGAATATAGATCAAGATACAATCGGGGCGACTTGCCAACGATGCGGCAAGGGGGGGGGCGTCTAGAATGCAAAGAAAATCCCTGATACAGAGTGTACAGTACAGAAAAGCTACACGAAGAGAGCACGACGAAATGAGAGAGAATACTCGAAATGAAAGGGAAGAAGCGCCCAGGCCATGTGTTGTGAAGTGAGGTTATCCTCATGAAGAAGTTCAGCAAAGTAATCGCCGCCTCGAAAAGCGGTTCTTCGATGATATTTGGATGTACAAAGTATCGCGGCCCATGTCCAAGATCTCGTGTCGGATTCAGTTTTGATGAAAGCGAGCATCTTATGTTTGACAGAAGCTTGGCTCTCGAACGACACTGCATTCGAGATCGAGGGCTATCACTCACTGGCACAAAACAAACGTCAATCGAAAACGGGGGGTGTCGCAATTTGTGTCAACAGCTCGATGCTGCAGGGTTCGACGCGATCGGCGCAGCCCTCCCCCACTGATAATGACGTTGCGGATTTCTGTTATGCTGATGTCCTACTCCATGGTCGACCCGTTACAATCGTGGTTCTGTACATCAATCTCAATGTCGCTCAGACGCACGTACGAGAGTTCCTACGAAGCCAGAGTTCAGTCTTGAGACCGGACGACGCAAATCGACCAATACTTCTCTGTGGGGATTTCAATCACAATGTCAAGATTGAGTCCAAGAGGCATGAATTATTGTCCTTCATGAACGATGAGTTTAGGATGGTCCCGGTAGCTCGTCGGACCTTCATCCACTTAGCCTTAACGGTATTCCGACTCCAAGAAGACCTTTTACGTGCCATAACTCACCGACGATTAACTCACACAGATTTCGCCGACCGCACAGACAGCCCCATCAAGTCAGACCTCCTTGTCAAAATCACCAAGGGATCCTCTCCTCGACCCCATACCCCCGATAAAACGACGAAGTTCCAAAAAAATAATTGTATTTCCGAAAGAACTTGACGTAACTGGGAACGATAGTGATAAAAAGTACCCTATATCCACCCGACACTCCATCCCCACCTCTCCATCAAATTTCAAACCTGACGGTACACTAAATTTCGAGATCACCGGCCTCAAAATCGGAAACACATTCGGATTTATAGGTTTAGAAGGCCTCAAAATCGGAAACACATTCGAATTTATAGGTTTAGATGAAATCTGGATTTTAAGAAACTCGTCGCGACGAGGGCCTCGCAATCTCCGCTGAAGCCGCTCGCGTTGCTTCCGATGAATGGGATGACGTTATGAACGACACGATCTGCCCCCGACGCAGTTTATGACAGTCGTTCGCATCATTAGATTGATATCTGCTCCTCTGGTAATGGTTGCCAATAGTGACCAGTGGGAACTCGACTAGGCGGCCGATGGGACGATCTCGCTGCAACTAGGCAGCAAGCTCTAGACAGCATGCTTGTCGAATAGAATCGATAGACTATCCGTCAATCAAAGTCGGAGACCATGAACGATGAGTATCAGCATTCAAGTTCGCGTGTCGCGACGGCAATCGTATATGGAATGGAATGCTTTGTAGAATGGGAGTTCCAAGATAAAGGTTGGGCAACTACGGTTGAAGCACGGAAGCCATCGCGAACATGATCCCGTGTTTGGGTTATCGCGGAACCTCGATATGCTCATCTTCCATTCCATTCTGGGGATTGAACGACTTCAGGTTCTTCTTGCACCCTTTTAGTCTACTCAGGAAACTGGTTGCTTGATAGGCAGCCTCAACATGGATACCATAAACTTTGGGAGGAAGGGGGGACTGAAGCGCACTCAGCCCAGTGCCTCTGCGACCGGACTCTCACGGCTAGAATAACGCGTTCGAAGCCCTCCTCAAGTTCCGCGTCCCTAGCTCCCTAGGTCGGTCCGATATCCGATACCGTCCTCGTGTTTTATGCTCAATATCTCTGCATGGTTATCGTAAGGTGGGTCTTCATCCTGGAGTCTAGCGACAGATTGGGCAATGTTGGACTCTCTTCCCATGGACTGTTATCGTTGTCAGTCGATGAAGCCCATACACGCTGCGACTTCATCTTCCGCAGACATGATAAGCCCATGAGAGAGCGTACATTTCCACGGCCGTCGAAATTTTAACCACCGCTACTGTTTTCGTTACGATAGTGCTTTTCGAATCCGCTATCTGACGGCGCCTCTCGCTGCATTCCGCTGTGGGGAATGCCGCTAGAAGGAAGTTGAGGCACCGTTGATCTACAATCTACAGGATCAGCCGTGTGAACACATCGAATTCAACTCAAGGTGATTTGTGGCTCCTTACGGGGAGCATGCCCATCTGCATGGGGAAAGCGCGAGCACATATTTACTTCCGATGTCAAGTCTTCTAAACTCAACGTTCGTCTGGAGCGGTCTGTTGTTCCGCCTCAGATTCTCTATTGTCTGAGCGTTTGGGGGCGCGCCGCATGAAACGCCTATCGGAATTTGAAGGAGTGGAGTCGATTTTTTTAGGATGGCTTCTTATCGTTGTGCCGCACCGCCACCTTAATCTACCATGTGTAAATTCTGCGTTTATTGTAAGCACATCCATCAGAAGGAGCTCGAGACGCCGCACAATGGGCTAAAATGGCTTTTTAGGTGGAAAAAAGTCAAATCGGAAATCGCGGTCGCGCGATTAGATATAGGTAGTTAGATGGCTCTGAAGTCGGGAATCACTCGTAGTTTTACGAAAAAAACAAAACCGGAGGTGGAGAGAGGGTTGGAAGTAACGTCAAAATTGACCGGAGATTCCGCGCCAACTTTAGTCAGCCTCGGAATCTAAACATCCGAGAGACAAAACGTATGACGGAAGAGCAAATGCTTGAGAATGAGTTAGAACAACCCTTCCTCTACACGGCCGACTCATTTTCCGATCGTTCCAGCGCCCTCCGATTTTCCAATGCCAAGGACAAGGTTTTCTTCCGATTTCCCTGAAATCGCTCACATTGAGTAGCCTGCCATCGTGATTCTCCCGATTTCTCCCTTTTGATTTTTGTGCTAAAATGAGTTCTTCCCATCGTACTTTCCGAATTTCTTCACCGGATCTTGCGCAAATTTGCGCTAACCGAGATACAACGGGGTTTTCAGACGTCAAAATCACACAATCGCGAAGGCAATTCTTTGATATTCGTTGACCACAGTGCTCAAGTGATGAGGTATCACTCTGTCCCGATTGGAATATTGACTGAAGAGTCACAGGAGGCGCGGAACAAAGTGTTCCGTTCATTTCGCGGAAGGAACTCTCGCCGGAACTCGAGGAACAACTCAAATGCCGATATTCTTTCAAAGCGATGATACGGATGAGAGCTCGGACTTCTCGGAATGAAATTTCTAGTTACATTATACTTGAGGCATACAACTACCCAAAAGCACCATCATTGAGCCCACATAAAAGTCAGGGATCACATCATTGTCTCGCAGGTTGCGAGTTAGTACGATTGCAGACGGATTTCGTCGGACAAACCGGCTCCATTTGCTCCCAAATGTTCGATCCCACCTAGAAACGTGTTTTCCCTCGTTTCTGAAGCCGTTCCTATACATAGAGAACGAAAAATGATTTTTTCCACCTAAAAAGCCATTTTAGCCCATTGTGCGCCGTCCCACCCGAAGTCCCATGACTGAGCATTTGAATCTGTTGTTTGCCTGGAGGATCTCCCGGAAGGCTGGACGGAAGACACTACCATAGAGTTGTTGTTCAGTGCTCCTCATCCCCTAGAAAGGAGGTGTCTGACCTGAGTTTGAGTAATGAGATGCTGTAGTTTCAGAAGAGAGGGCTCAGACGGAACAGCGCAGTCTTGCTCTGATTCCATTCCCCCGATTGGTGATCCCGCCAGATGGGAATTCACTGTTCCTCGAGAATGAACATACCGGTCGAAAGTGGTGGTAGAAATTCTCCAAGCATTATGAAACAGGGAAGCAAGCCGACAAGGAACACATCGTCGTCGCACCGTGTAATTCATAAGAGAGTTGTATCGCTCCACCGAAACTCATACTTGACTCGTTTGACACATTTCGCAAACGAAGTAAGGCGAGGCTCTTCAGTTGACGATTGAAGCTCACGAATGCGGGCTGATCTGGGTCACACTATCAGATGTCAATTACGGGATACGATAAATCTGGAGATTTCAGAGGTTTGCGGCAATATCCCGGTACAGCTGACCGATCATCTTGTTCGAAACATTCCTCCCAATATAATGTGACGCTTCTCGGAAAGGCGACGTCGACAATCAGAACGACACATTCCAAATGTCTCATGACATGCGAATCCCCGTTCCAAACTCCAATCGATTCGCGTACGGGGCTGTATGAGGAGACCTTTTTGTGACAGTCAATGGAAGGAACGTCGGGAGGCTCGCCATGGTGGGTTATTTCAGATTCGAGTTACGAGCAGCGTTCAGCTCCCATCTGTGATCTCTGGAGAGAATGTCCGTGGACTTTCACGGGCTCTTAACTTCCACAGGGAGTGGCGTGACCGTCAATTCGAATCAGCATTTCGAGTAGATCACTCTGGAATTCAACTCGTTACCATACTTGAACCGTCGGAATATTAGCATAATTACAAGATGCGTCATGGTGTCCGTGGAGTAATGGAACAGTTGTTAGAAAACTTAACCATGAAGTGCATCCGCGGGAACCCGATTCTTTTTTCAAGGACTGGTCGTCTGTCTCCCGCTAACCGTGTCATTCACATTGATGAATCAGACGATCGTTATCCGAGCGAGGACAGAGGGAAAAGTGAGTCTGTTGCGTCAGAACAAAACAAGCCGTCAGCTCAGGGAACGTCGTATACGCAGAGATCAGTTCAGAGGAGTAAGAGCATTCAAGCAAGAGGATCGAGTCGCTTTGGGTTCCGCTCGACCCACTACCTGGTCACAACTTCGGGAAATTCTGTGAAAAATGAACCGAAAGCGACCTTGGGCATTCCAGCTATGTAGAGCCTTGTCGGCTACAACTCCTTGAATGTATTATTATTCATGCTCCTGTTGGTTTCGTTGGAAGAGATTTTCTAACTTGCAAAAGATGCTCGATCAATATTCCTGGGGGATCCCCATAGAGATAGTCCCGCTGCATTGAATAGCGACAACGTAGGAGAGCCTCAACAGCGATACTTCTTTGCGAAAGCGCGGTTGCATCATGACTTCGAAATCATCATTCTTCTTTACTCGAACGAATGTATTCTTATCTCACATACGACAAACTTTGACAGCTCAGCACAAGGACACACCAAGACCTCTCAAACCGTCGGAAGGGAAGACGGATCGGATGAAAACACTCAGGAAGTCGATTCGCTGTTGTCGTCCTCGATACATGTATATAGAATCACATATACGCATATGAATGTCAGGCACTACCTCAAGACCCTGTTCATCGACTATTGAACCAGTGTCGCTCGCGAGGTCAGCCATAGAGATGTGATGTAAAGGTTCAGATTCTCAGATGGGAACATGCGAGAGTGTAGGATTCGACGCCAGCACCGCGGCGCGTCGTTGGGCTCTCCGCTGGGCGCCTAGCCATATTGTTAGAAGAGAGGAGAGATTACTGAGCCGGTTTTCATATCAGCAATTCACTTGAAGAAGCACTGTCACAACGGAAAGCAGGAATGACTGCCATGTGCGCGAAAATTTCGCCCCTCACAAAGATGGAGTTTTCTCGGAACGAAAGTGCGGGAAATCCCCCCTCGCAGAAGTCTGTGAGAAGTTCCCGAAAGGTCTCGAAAAGCCACGGGCTTCGCGTAATTTCGCGGCGAATCATCCGAGATTAGCAAGCACCAGTTTGAGCCTCGCGCCAGGAGCTAACGCGCGACAGCTCTAGGGGCTGATCGTCATCGGCTAATTGGTTTTGAGGTTAACGAATGTGACGTGGTGAAAGACAGATCTCTTTCCCAGACTCGAACTCTGTGGCCTGATTGCCCGCCATTCTAACCACGAATCCACTCGTTGCCGACAAGTCGCAAGGGGCGATCCCTCCGATGAGCATCGAGACGGTGCGAGGACTTCGATTATGGAAACCTCCCTCGGTGTCAGTTCCGTTCTGTCCGACTTTCAGGATAAAATCGAGCGTTCCGTACTTGTGGATATCGGATAGAGCTTTTAGCGAAAGGAACCTCTATGAGGTCTACGGCTCATTCTACGGCACACTCTTGAAATACACCTCACAGGGGGAGCCATAACCCACCATTATGCTCTTGGAATTGCGACAACGAAGTTAGGCTAAGTCCGGAAACTGCGCGCACACTGCTCGCAAACTGCTCGTATATACTGAAAAGGACCACAAGAGTTCTCTTTTGAAAATCTTGACATCTTCTATATCGATACCTCGGACTCCGAGAGTAAATTGCGGTGTTAATGGCATACATGAGAAGAGCGATCAGAAATCACGAGCTGTTCGATGAACTGTTCAATCTGAGGGCTACATCCTCTCGAAATGGTTTCTTTTTGGAAGCAAAGTTCAGACCACGCACAGAACGAGTGAGCAACTCATACCCTTGGAGAATGACTAGAACAATGAATGAATTAACTGTGGTTTTGTTAATTAAGGATCCCCATTATAATAAATGGCGTGTATCACATCAAAAGTAGGGGTTCTGAAAACGTCTCGCGCAGCTCCGTGACTAGCAACAAACTGGCTCATCGCAAGTACGGAGCATCATGTTCTTGAACTTATTCGTCAGCCATACTCCAAACTTGAATGTTCTCTCAGAACACAATGTTATCCCAGTTTGCCGAACTTCATCCGAGGATTTATGACATCTAGATCAGAGTTTCCCAGAATCGTCTCTGTCCCAATACCACGAGACGCCACGAGATGGCGGGGTTGCGAATGTCGCTACAAACTAGATTCGTTATACGGATGTCACTTCCAGAGCAACAAGTTTTGCCTAGAAAACCTGAATTCCGCCTCGAATGCCTTCTGCCCGTCTCATTGTCAGATGTGTAAACTTCGCCTGAATGGCCCGAATTTCGCCTGAAAAGCCGAAACTCGGCCTCCTCGATCGCCAACAGTAAGGTAAATGAAACACTTGCTTTCATAGAGCCTAAACTCCCTATCCCTACCGATACTTAGTTTCATGGATTGCATCCAGGGCACGATATGGAAGCTATGATTCGGGGAACTTGTTGGAGCTTTTTTGCTGGACCCCAACTGGCCCCATGGAGAATCAAGGCCATCAAGGCTCATTAGTGAGGACTGGCCCGATAGTTTGAGAGCCACTGCTCTATCCCAATACTTGAATGGACATCTTCTTCAATGTCGAATTCGTTCGCAACTCTTAGCTGTTCAAAGTTTGCTAAAGGATGTCCGGTAGGAGCTCTGCTGCGTGCCAGGAGGGATATTAGCTGTTCAATTGAAACGGAATCATCCTCATGCCAGGTTAGGCAACCAAAAAGTTCGCCGACGTCTCTCGACAGACTCTCTGCCTAAGTTTGATTTTGCGCCGCGATGGCCTCAGGGATTGGTAGCGGAATTCCTACCCGAGTCTGCTTGCAACAATTTCTGGATGCTCTTTGATAAAAGGTTCAAAACGTTCCAGACCTTTCACGTCGTGTTGACTGGAACATACCTTTGGGGACGCCTGCGCCGACGCACCTCATGACAGCTACTAAAAGTTGGCGAAGGGAGGGTAGTACTACGATTGATTTTGAAGCGGGAGTTGCTCCAACTCATCGTTGACATGAACCTGACTGCAGACATCGAGTCGGCGCACCCGGGACGTTCCGTTCCTACAACCCACAAATACACCGAAAGGGAATCCAAAAAAATGTATCGAACCGCGAGAAGCATTGTTGAAAGAACAATCGGCATCGAACAATCGGAATGCAGAGAATGTCAGCTGCTTTGCGAACGATTATCAACCGTGTCGATTTCCGCGACTCTGGAGACCTGTAGGTGATGAATTGACAGCGTTCGAACGTGTGCTTCTCGTATTACAAGCGATCAGCGTCTCGTGTTTATTTTGCTAGCGGCGCACGTCGACCAAGAAGCCCCGCGTCAGTAGCGTGCTGTGGATTCACTCTTTTCCGCGGGTTTCTGCTGCAAACAGGTGGGTCCGGAAGGTGTGCGTGCACTTTTCTTCCGAATATCCCGGCATGAGACGCTTCCTCGTCCTGGTTGAGGGGATGTGAATTTGCAGCGCCGACAGAAACTCCGCGTTATCGAAGGAAAACAACGAAATAACTTAGCAGCCGATGGAACGCACGAAGTTCGTACTTTCGAGAAGGGAGCCAAGCTATCAGATTTTGTCCGGCTATTCTCATAGCAGCGATGCGATGATTGTTCGAAAAGGAACGAACTGCCCCGATTCGGGCGACTCGGAATAGTACGAGCTCTACATTCGGATCAAAGTCCTCTGAATCTTCGAAAACCGGCGGAACACATGTGAGTCTATAGTTACGAATCACCGAAGTTATAAGTTAACACTCATAGAGTGATACGGACCGTAATCGCATCCGATCGTCTGATCGGTACACTCGTGTGGTTTGAAGAGTTCTGCTAGGGCTGCGCAGTTGGCGCCGAGGTTTTCGAAAAAGCGCGCCATGCTGCTGTAAACCCATTCCCTGAGCAGCGGACGAATCATGGCGACGACGAGGCCCTCATGATTCGTGAGCCACTGACTCTATTAATGAAACAGGTACTGCACCGAGTGTTGCACCCCACACTCCCATGAAATATCTGTTCGACGACCGAAACTGAACCTTGTGGGTTCGATTGGCCTGTGCGGGACGGAGTGACATCGTCAATCTGTTGTGGTGTGTGGTTCGCAAGCAGCGGTTGTCTTCGTCGCGCCATGGCAGATCAAAGCGTGTTCAAGATGAGCGGCGCAGCCAGTGAGAAGCTGGCCGCTCTTCAGAACCTGTCTCACTCTGAGCGACCTTCGTCTTACGACCAGGACTTGTCGAAGCTGGTTTGCTCATTCATGAGACCGGTTTCCGAAGCGAATCCAGTTCAACGTAGTTTGCCAACCACGAATCTCGAAGGTCCGAGTGAAATACCCAGCAGAACTCTACCGTTCAGTATCATCAAACCCGCAGAGTCCTGGAGCAAGGTCGGAGTTCGGACCGTTGCCGACCTGAAAACCGCAATGAGCTCAAAAAAAGTGCCAGCTATAAAGTCTCCATCCAGTGATCGGGGCGTCGACTGGCGTCTGCGTTCTAGCCTTTACTTCGACTTCCACCACGAACGAAGTGTCCGACTTCCGTACGAAATCCCTGGTCTTGCCGAGAGGGCGGAAAGTCCCCCTCTCAATATGGAGGGCTGCACGAATCTAACGAGCACGGAAGTGTTGAACGCTATGAGAGTGCTTGAGCCACCGAAGAGACCGTCTCCGTGCAAACCATACTCTTCGCCCAGAGGTAACAGTCCTCCGAGACCGCAAGGAACACTGCCGCTGAATAGCTTGCCTCTGAGTGCGCCGTGCAGAAGGAAGATGCCTGCTCGCCCACCTCCTGAATCGCCGACGTTGAAGCAGCCAATCACAGCACCTCGTCGAAAAGCTCGAATGAAATTCACGAAACGCCGTTCTGATTTAGAGAAAGACCCCTTAACGGGTCTACTCGAGCCGAGGCTGAATCCACTTGCTCCTCTCGCGACATCTCCTATGAGTATCTTCGAGTTTGACCACGCCAAAGAGCCTTTGAGCGAGAACAACAATAGCATCAACAACAAAAATTACATGGACAAGTACTCTGACGGGGTCATACAGGATTACAGGTCGGAGTACGCGTCGTCGATAGGGTCACCGAGCAGCGGCATATCGGCTGATCGACGAAATTCAAACGACGGCTCCACTCCGCTCCGCCCGGAGAACGTCGCGAAAGCGGGGCGGAGAAATCTCAAGGCAACTGTTAGTGAAAGTTCCTGTCAAGACTCTGTGATCTCCTCTTCGGAGCAAGCCTCGCTACAACTGCTACAGCCGCCAAACGAGGTGGTTGCAGAAGAGTCGCAGGATGTCGAGTTCTTCGATCTCACAATCGCGGATTCGTGTGTAACCCCACAAGGCAATCAAGTTGTTGCAGCAGAGACTCCTTCCATCGCATTGGGAATTCCAACCAGCAAAACCATGTTGACGCCCAAGCCAACAAAGGAGCGAAAAAAATCGACATCGACCCCGGTCTTGACCTGCCCGGCGAAATTGACTGAAAACGCAATTAGACTTCAGGTCGTAGCCGAGCCTCGCGCTCTTGAAGCTCTTGTAAAACAGGACGCCGCGACCCAAACGCAACAATCACCGCAACTGCGGGAAATTCGCGCTCCTGTCGAAGCTACGAAGCCAAAGTTGATTAACCTTGTCGAACTGTACAAAGCTGTTACATTAATGAAATCCAGCGGATCACGATCCGGACTATTACTCGACCCGGATTTATTCCTTGTCCCAGCAAAGGGCCCAGCAGCCTTACCCCAACCGGACGGAATGATCATCTGAAAGCACTCGCAAATCGAGAAGCAAAACCAAAGCTAACCGCGATGGAAGACGCGATGAAGGATGAAGAGTAGAAGGTTGCCGATTTGAACTGTCGATGACGTCTCCACCCCCAAGGTGGACATCCCCTGGGAGGAATTCTTTTCGATCTCTGTGTGGGAGACAGTCCATTCTGAGAGGGCTTTTGTGGGAACGACCTGATCAACGAGGAATACCGGTAGCTGTCGCTCCCAGAGAGTAGGCCAGCTGATCCTCGATGTTTTCCGTGATCCATGCCCGGCTGATCGTGCCGATCTCATTGTGTAAAGATGGTGAGCAGGGAGTTCCTGCAAACTGAAGATGTTCTCGAGTGAACACCTTGCTATTCTCCGTAGTCTGGGAGAACTTGGTTTGACCCCAGTGGAGTGATCACGTGGATTTCAGTGACCTGTCAATCTCAACGCGTCTGGGAACTCGACTTGAACATGATAGACGCATGCGAGTTTCTGAAATAAAGCAAGCATTTCTCAATCCGGAGTCCGAATCCAGTCGAACGAAATATTGGGGATGCGACGGTGGAGGAACAGCCTCCGAATTCCTACAAGCATCAAACGCGGACGGCGGGTGAGGGATATTGACTGAAGAGAGTCTTTCCGAAAGAGGCGCTCAGTTCAGGAAGATGGTTAAAGAAAGATGGTGAACAAGTCGGCCATCCTTGGCCGAGGCTGGGAAATTATAAAGAGACAATTGTGTTTGGAGTGTCCACCAAACCACCAAAAAGTCGCTTCATTGCGGATTTGCCTGAGAATTCCACCTCAGGAGACCTCACCGAAAAGAAAGCTATCAAATCACGTTCTGTGCAATCTTGCTAACCTGACCGTTCAACTTTCGCCTCCTTCCTATCTCTGTCAAGTCTGAAGTTTAAGGGGAGGTTGCGCTTCGAACACGTCGGCCCCGACGCTGTCAATTCGGATTCTCACTTCGTTGTGGAAGCGATCCTACTGTTTTTCTAGCGCTCCCCATACAGATCGAACTTATTCTCGATTTCCGAACAAAACCGTGCTGTCGAGTAAAGGATTCCGATTCACACAGTCACTGCTGTACTGAGTTCTCCTCTGTCGCTGCCCTACGCACGCGATGATGGAGCGTATTCTCGTTCGGAGAGGAACGGCCACTCGAGTGCGGCGCACACCTCTGCTTCCTTGCACGTCTACCTTGCACGTGACACACTGACATCATATTCGACGTTTCAGTGCTACCGTCCGCGGAAACGCTCAACGAAAACATTTGGGGCCTCCAACTCCATCCGAACAATCATCCACACACAGCGAAATTCATCTACGAAAGACTCGAGAATTTTGCCAAAATATCTTTCCAAGAAAAGACTCTTCAGTTTTGATTCTTGATCACGCTGTTATGATCACCATCTGGTCGTACTCGAGATTCTTAGCCTCGTACGCTATGAATCCGATACGGCTGAATCCGACGTTTTTTTTGCTCTCATCCACTCCGCGGTTCAAAGTGTCCTAGATGAAGCAAACTGTACTTCTGAGGCCCCAAAAGTCGACGATGATTATTGCGTCGCTGGATCCTACCTACGGTATAGATTTGTCGATTGCCTATCCTCCCCTAACATCAGATAGCATGTCAGCGATTCAGCGACAGACCTTGGTGACGTGTGATCCTATCATTGTGCATCTGTACAAGTGCTCTCCATCCTCACGCTCCTAGAGGGACTGAATTCGACGCGGGACGACACCTGCTGGTATGTGGCAATAATGATTCGAAAATGACATCGGGAAGCTGCTCGAAGCGCGATAGAATTGCTCTCGTTCGGAGCTCAGGAAATTAACCTGAACATCGGTGCCGTACCTGGGAGGAACCCGCGGTCCGCAGGGCGTGGTGTGACAACGAAGTTGAGCAAGAACTAGGTGTTCGCATTGTTCTTTTCATGCGCGAAAATGATTTTCAGACCGGAATTCCGCATACGAAGTTACATCCCGAACTTCGAAGTTCGGAAATAGATTTCCGAACTCCAAACTTCGGGAATGGATGTCTACTCATGACCAGCTCTACGATACAGGCAGCTCACAATCATTTACGATTTTCGCATGCAAACATCGCTGGGTAGTCAAGATTGTGTTAGGGGAAGGCGGACGATTGCGGCTCCGAATCGACTGCTACTAGACCTCATTTCCCGTTTTACGGAAAACGGGGATAGATTTTCCGTTTCCCGTAAACGGAAAAACGGAAATGATTTTCCGTTTCTCCAAAAAAACGGGAATTCGATTTTCCGTTTTTAAAGAAATGGGAATTGATTACTTCGGAACACTCCGTTGGACATAAGACTGCACACCTACGGAGCCACGCGCACGCGTTTCTGGCTTCAAATGAGGGTCCTATGCTCCATTGTTTGCGCCCTATCAGTTCGTATATTCCCGTTCTCGGTAAAACGTGAATCTGGAACTTCTGGAAACTTCATATGGGAGTTAGTCTCACCCGTCCAAAGCCATAGACCTCCCCTCCTGGCCACCGAACCTTCAAATAAGGCTCTAATCGCCCATCGTTCGCCCCCGATTAGTTCCTTTCATTTCTCGAATTCCCGTTTTTTTGGAGAAACGGAAACTCATTCCCGTTTTCCCGTTTACGGGAAACGGAAAATCAATTCCCGTTTTCCGTAAAACGGGAAATGAGGTCTAACTGCTACCATTTCATTGTCAGTTATCTACAACAGCGGTCGCCAGATGTACGTTGTCGGCTCGGTCGTCGCGGCAATACGTACTTTCAGGTAATGCGGAAGTTTGAGTCACGACAAGAAATGCGAACCGCTCTCCTCGGAGCCTGTCATTAGATAAAAAAGACAGCATATGATCAGTTCGTCAGCTTGTTTCCAAGCTGTGGTCAAGTTATGTGAGCCTTCCGCTAGGTACTCAGGAGGAGTGTGCTCTCGTTGTGCGGAAGCCGCGAGATGGGACGGTGAGTCCGCCGGAAAATAATCATGTTACGGAATTCCTGTAAAATCGGAGGAACTCTCTCTGATCGACATATAAACAAACATACCAAGTCCATCCCAGATATCAGCGAATGTACTACTCTTGTTTCCAACCGTTTGATGTGGATGCGTTCTCTTTCCAATTTCAGAACGTGGTTTATTTCGTAGTGCTCACACACGTACAGCTCAAACTCACATGGTGAAAGATTAGCACCAATCATCATGTCATCATATGATGAGTCAGATGGCCTTGCTGCTCAACAGCTGGATCGCCGTTCGTTGTAGGTCGCGAATAGCGGCTCCCGAGGTGAACCATATCAAACCCTCGGGGGTCTAGTTCACGTTTGGAGAACGATCGTCAGAAAATGAGGGAACCCATGGGATATGATGAACAGCGGTCTACGAAGTGCAGAGAATTCCTGAGGAGGGGCTCGAGGGATCGAGAAAGTTTCGAAACCTAAGGTGATCAAGATCATATCAAATCGATGCGCGAGCCTTGGATCAATTCTTCCCATTGCGAAGCGGCAACGGAGATCACCCATCAGGATCTAGTCGCGCAGGACGAACTTGGTGACGGGAAGCACCAGACCGTACCAATAGAAAGCGTAGTAGATTCGGATTCCGTCTCCGTTAGAATCTGTACGGGGTCTCGTTTCTGAGCTTGACTCATCACCGCCTGATAATACCTGATTTTCCGCTACAGCCGTAAACAGCCGGTAGCCCGGTAGATCCAAGTGTCGCGTATTCCTCGACATTCCATCAATGAATTGACTTGCTTCAGCCTCTGGGAAGCAGAGATGACTTTTTAAAATCATATAGGCAGCTTCCTACGCTCTTCATCATGGCAACTCGCCAGTCCCTGAGATCGCGCAGAATCGAGAACCAGAGCGAACTTCCCCTTCCCTGAGGTATCCCAACTCGTACCCATGTTGAGAACTCTCCAATTTGACCGAGTGAGTCCTGAATCTAATTGGCTCAGTCTTTGCTGACGGTCTTTCCCCGTTGATCGCGGTCGATTCGTTCCAGGGGCGTAGCCAGGAATCTCTTTTGGGGGGGGGGGACTCCTTGTTATGGGGGGAGGGGGGCGGTTGGATAATCCGCACACCACAGTATAGGGGATTACCATGGGACAGAAAAATTGAGCGGGGGGGGGGGGCGAGGAGGCAGCCTTCCGGTCCAAACTTCGTTCTCGTACACGAAAAGAATGATGCGAACACCTGGTTCTTGCTCAACATCGTTGTCATGCCACGCCCGGCCGTCCCATGGTCTCTCCCACATTCGACAACGAAGTTCGGGTTGATTTCCGGATTCCCGAACTTCCCAACTTTGAAGTTCGGAAATTGTTTTCCGAACTCCGATCTTTGGTAATTGATGTCTCGGTGCGCGGGCATGATTTGCGCGAACTCGGTGCCGGTGCGGGACCGCGTCGAGTGGCGCAAACGAATCAGAAAGTACGGCAGATTCGGAGATGTGTGGTGATCATCTCAATCAGCTCGGAGTTACAATGGAGACACATGTTGACATCAATTATTCTCGGTATTTTACGGTTAGGCGGGTTGCGACGAAAAACAACAAAGCGAGAACACGCCAGCTTGGCGACTTGACGGTTGGGCCTCGACGCATTGCTGGTTCGTGTCCCTCGCTACGCTCGGGATCATTTGATAACATCGAGCCAGGAAGGCCACGTCGTGCCCGTGGTCTTCCAGTTTCCGAAAATCCAACCCCCTATGCAAACGCACCGTCGGCCCGCCGGCCTCTCTTCGTCTGCTAGGGCTCGCGTCAACTCGCCACCCGCCTAACCGTAAAGAACCCAATTCTCGAAGGTCGGAAATCCGGAAATAAACTTGAACTTCGTTGTCGTATGTGAGTGAGACAATGGCACCGCAGGCCGGGGTATGGCAACGAAGTTGAGCAAGAATAAAGTGTTCGCATGTTCGTTTCATGTACGAGAATGAAGTTCGGACCGGAATTCTGCATACGAAGTTCCATCCCGAACTCCCGAAAGTTTTTAGTTCGCAAATTAATTGCCGAACCGCGAACATCGGAAATTGATGTCTAGACCAGCGATTCCCAATTTTTTTTCGTCCCGCGCCTCGCTTCGCCCTTCTGGCCAAAATTTGATCATTTTCCCGGAGTTCATCTTGATAATCTCTCAGGAACATGACCTGCGCCTGCATTGAAGACTGGAGGAGAATTTCAGCGGGTAATATGGTCTTTCATTCAAAACCAGAACGAGTCAGAGTTGAACGAGGAGGTGGCTGGAAGTCGGTTTGCGATCGAATTTACAGCATGAGCCGATACCCTGCCCACGAGTCCTGAGGCCCTAGGTGCGAACTGGAACGCGTAAATTCAATATCGATGTATTGTTATCAGTTTGGTCAGATAGATAGCCTGCTCTTAATTTCAGCGAACCACGATGTTTCGGTCAGCTCAAAAACCGCGATAGAGTGACGACACCGTTGCGACCAGTTTGCCGAGCGTAACGCGGCACTTGAGACTCAAACCATGCCGCGACTACGTCGCGCGTCGAGAGTTGACATGATCGGACCAAGGGGGACCATGTTAATAATAAAAAAAAGGGGTGAAGCGATACTATGACATACGAAGTCCGTCGGGAAAGTTCCCTCTCGCACCACCGTGTCTTTTCAGCTAGATCGAGGGCCGTCAGGGTTGGTGGGCACTTGAGGTCGTTCCAAGCACATTAGGGTCGACGATAGTGAACTCTCGTTGCATGTCTACGTTCAAAGTGAAGTTCGAGGCTCGGCATATCATAGCGCTCCTCGTAAGTTCTTCGAGGAAGCCATTCCTCCAGGAATGTTCCCGCTCAATCATTCCAGATGTGATGTTTTCTTTGGCTTTTCGCTGCCGTCCGAAGCGTCGAAGTCTTGTCAACATCCTGAACAAGGGGGACTTTTGTTCGTGTGCTGACAGGGGATGGATCCAAACGGAACTCAACAGCGACGAGTCCTTGATGACCCTCACCCCCTCACTGTGAAACGCGTTTGAAACTCTCACAGTCGTTGTTGAGCATGCTTCAAAAAAACTCGGGAATAATTGCGTGCGTTGAAGAATTCGCATGACTCGGCGGCGTTCGAGAAGTCAGAAGGGGAAGTATTCTGGAATGTGCGGAAAGTCTCGACACACGAGGGCTGCAATGTTTTCAGCAGGTCGGCTGGAGACAGTCGGGAAGCGTATGCCAGCGTCAAGAGTTTGATTTCCATCAATTCGACAGTCGACCGGAGCTCCACATCTACCGAGTTGCTGGTGAGGAATTCGACGAGAGGAGAAAGTCAGTGGAAGAGGAAGTAGAAATTAGCGATATCAAAGCGAGCGTCCTCCGACTTTCTCTCAACGTTCCACCGTTGACTGGGGTTTGACCTTGAGAGCTCGAACTCGGAGCTCGCACAGGAAGTTTCAATCTGCGGCTATGGTATCGAGTCGGAATACACAGAATATCAGATCAAAACTTCCAAATTCGGAACTGTGGCCAACTCAGAGAGTCGATGGTGCCCCATCGGAACTCCGAGCGGGGGCTGCATCACGAGCGAATTAATATTCTTCCTGACGCAGTGGTCTGATTTTTGGAGAACCCTCAGCTGGTCTAGCGAAATAAGTGTTCACCAATGTATGTACGTTCGAGTTCTAGCGGCTCGTTCAGAATAATGCTGCTCCCGAGCCAGTCGCAAAGTTCTCCGAACAATGGAGATACTCTCGAATTTGAATAAGAAAACCCGACTTTATTGGACGTCTAGAGCTGGGCGTTGCTGAATGACTCCACCTTTTCCATATAGAGCTTGTACCATTCATGCGCCAAATAGAAGAAACTCGCATCCAAGTTACTTCCGTCCCGCGCAGAGCACTCGAAGTACTGGAGGCCGAGTTCTTTGGCCAAGGTCTCGCCTTGCGCGGCAGAAACTGTCCGACGATTTGACAAATCCGTTTTGCATGCCAGCAGAACCCCTGGAACAAACGAATATTCCCCCTGAGTTTACTGGAAACTGAAAGCGTGGACCGGAACGTCGCCTTATTTGTTATACAGGTGTCTCCCTCTCTCTTGTCAGCTTGGGTAGCCTTGTGCGCAGTCAAAGCGCTCGCTTACCAAAAGTGGGATGCTCTTGTGTTGCTTTTGTGCAACGGGTGAACCAATCTTTGGCCGAGCGGAAACTCGCGTCCGAAGTAACGTCGTAAGCGACAATGATAAACGTGACATCACTCCACTGAAATCGAATCAATAGGGCAACAAGGTGAACCTTGGTCAGCCTTGGAAATCAAATTCGTTTCGAGGCCAGCGATGCGCTGTCTCTCACAATCAGTAAGATAGCTCTCAGAAGCAGTCTCTCGTCGTCGCCCATGTTAGAGCGGCAACAGACAGTCTCAGCTAGTAGGACGTAGGTTACGACTGCGGATATTGTGCGTAATGATCGCCATGCTCCCCCAAAGATCAAATGATGGAACTCACCAAGCGCTCCAGGATATCGGAGTACAGTTGTTTTCCGGAGCAATCATGAACGAAAATATCCTGAATGTTGAGGCAAACACTCAGTCAGTGATCTGGCAACGACGACCCCGATAGACGGGGTGCTCGCTTGCGTTTCCTAGGAACATAAGGTTGGAAAATGGAACTGTCCGTAAATTGAGGAATCGAGGCTTGTGGGGGTTCTTACAACTTTATACTTTGTGTCGGGGATGCGAACGGATTTGACGGAGATCTTGCAGCCCAGCGTCTGTGAACGGAATTGGTCAGAAAGAGAGATATCAATCAGAAGGTGAGTTGAGAATCGAGATCCGCTGTTCGGTCGGATTCGAAAGCCAGTATTAGATTTCAGCTCATACCATTTCATAATTTTTGCTGAGGTTTTCCGGGTTGATCACCGATGTTTTCCCCACGCACGAATCGCCTGGAAAACAGTCCTTCATACAAGAGATCAGCTGAATTATACGGCCGAACTCCGCTCCCGCGACGGCTCGTTCGGATGGAACCGAGATGGGTTCCTGTATTGACTTGAAATGAATGCCGGGATAGATCATCGAAAATCAAAATTTACACACGACTGTGACTTAGCTCGCTCACCGATGATCGCGCAATTCGTTCTGAGTACATTCGACATATCCGAGCCGGCAGTCCGATCAACGAGTATTCATACTTCTGAAATCGAACCTTGGCCACTTCATGCTCCAATCTCTATGGAAACGGCGCGTAACTCCGCAGAGTTTTCGTAGTGGAACATTAAACAGGATCTCTGTCCGTACTGTTGCACCAGGTGGCGAATGTAGCTGAGAAATGTTCACTCTGCTTCCAATCGAATGAGTGTTTCTTGAAGTGAGTCTAAAATACATAAATATTAAATTGTCTCTCCTTCGATGAGGTACTCTGTTGCCGTGACAACGCGAACATCAGAGGAGGGTGGAACGAGACTCCGGTGCAGACTCGCTCAAAAATCAATTATAAGGCCGCGTTTGATTTCATTCACCGATCAATCCCGACCGGCAGCTTCGAGTGATCAGGCAACACCCAAAGCCAAAAGTCGCGAAATATTGACGACATACAGTTGAAAATCGGACCGCTTTGTTGTTGGACAACCACGACAAGTACACCCTTCATACACGACGGTATATAATAGACGAGGTAGGCGCTTGGACAATTGGTTGCAAGTGTGTGTGGCTGCCGCGACCGACACGAGTATGATTGTTCTCGGCTCTGTGAAGATGGCCATCTCGGAGGTGTGCAATACCTATAAGCGGGAGAGCAGTATCCTTCTGAAAAGGTTGGTTTTGGACTTTTCAACACGGATGCGCATTCGGCTGTCTTGGATGCTCCCGATCCGCACCTTCTTCGAATTCTCTCCGTTGAAGTAAGTTTTGTGCTCGATTTTCGTGTATATCACCGAGACTTATCCTCTGAGCAGGTCTGTGAGCCCGGGATGGAACAACCTGTCGACCATCTACCTCGGAGGCAGAGCTCATATGAGCTATCGGCACAGAGACTCGGTGTGCATCGTCTCCAAAGACGAGGATGCCATGCTCGACCATGCTGTTGTCAAAAGCAAGGACTTGGTACGGTAAACGATGATAATCATCCGTAACGACGCACTCCTTCGGCGTGCGGATCGACATTTCGGGAGTATATTGTTCTCAATCAGTTGTGTTGAAGCCGGACCTTGTTTCAGTACCACTCGCCCCCGGACGGCGAGGACAAAGCTGTCGGCAGTGGACTTCCTCAGGGGGACCTCACCGATTCGAAATGGATATTTCTGAAAGAAGACCAGGCCATCCTCGTCGCGTTGTCTCCGCGAGGCATCCAATTCTACGAGTGGGACGGTTCCGAGTTTCTGCATTATCACCAGATCAATCAACCTGAGGAAGGCCTGAAGGTTTTTCCTAGAGGTGAGGTTCGACGCACCCGAACGCAGAGGTCGAGCTATTTTTATCACGATCATTTATCCTGCCGACAGGTCGTCTATGTCTGTCTGTCGCTCCAATTTCAGGCGTCGGACTCTGTGGAGATTCCTTGATTTGCGTTGGACTTTCCAATGGTTCTTTGCTCGTATTCAACGTACAGCTCGGGAAAGATGAAAGTTCCGTGAGCCTGGTTGAGACTATAATTGAGCACCAAAGTGCGATATCTGATATACATGGAACAACCGAAACGACCGCGAGTTGCGATGAGCTGGGAACGGTGGCTCTTTGGGCGGGCAAAACGGGTAAGAATTCCGCTTGAGGCCCACCGCGGGCAAGAGCTAAAGGTGATTTCGTTGAGGGTGGAAGGTGACATTTTGTTCGACCACAGGTCTGAGCAAGCTAGGTGTCCTCGACGCGAGCCGCGGTCGATCAGAGCCTTGCACCTCAATAAGAGTTTTCGGCGATTTGGTGTGTGTGGCGATGGCCACAGGCTACATTCGGATATTCAACGTGAATTCTCTGACCCTCAAATGTGAGGTCACCGCACACGCGAGGTGGATAACAGCTCTCGACATTGCCCCGGAAACAGGCTTATTGGTGTCAGGTGAGTGGAGGGAAAGCTCATCCATCATATCCGCCAGCTCAAAACGTCACCAACGTGACATGAGCTCTGGAGATCAAAAATTCCAATCCGTTGAGTTCAAAGTAAACCTCGACGCCAACGGGTGACCCATTGCCAATGAGTTATTTCAATGCAGTTTCGGAGGATGCGTTCATCAGAGTCTGGCAGCTGCATCCTGATGCCGCCTCTTCAAAAACCATCACTCCTGTGTGGAACTACTTCCTCGAAGATGCACAACTTTTCGGAGTGGCGTTCCTCGATCCTGCCGGAGATGCCATTGCCGTCGCTCCGTACGACCTGTACGAGCTATTTTTGTTTGAGAAAGAGGAGTGCTGAGATCAGAACCTGGAATAAATCCGCGAACTTCGAATACAGTTTATCAATGACCATGTTCAGCAAGTTCACCAGAAAACGAGGGCTTGGATTGCCCCAGGTGATTTTTCCGATTCCTCGTTGAGCAATTAAGGAAATCGAATCTTCCTTCTTAGCCTTGAGAAGATGGAGTTGCTTCCTCCAACGCAAAACGGGCGATTCCCATGTGAGGTTCGGGGACTGCTATCCGTAAAGACGAATAACGAGGCTGATTCGGCGGATCAACACAAACAATGATTGCTCAACTTTTATTAAATTAGAGGTTCACTTATTCTTAGATTTGCCAGTTTTCTCCCTCCGCTTCTTGACATGTTTGGGAACTTTGTCTTTCCGCTTTTCTCGCGCTGCGTCCTTAACAGCCTTCTTACGTTCACGCTTCTCATCAACAGTTTCGTCTTTCGGTCTGCCAAGAGGTTTTCGAACTTTCTTCTGCTCGTCCTCGTAATCGTCCCTTTCATCTCCGACGAACTCTTCGGGGTTACTGTGTCCGTCATCCGATGAGCTCTCGCTTTCCTCTGAATCGTTCTTCGCTTTCTCATTCTCTTCAACTCTTCGCATGCCTGTCAACGTTTTGTACAAGAGATCCTCGCCCTGCTGGAATTTCTCGACTTCTCGCTCGTAATCTATAACCTGGTCGAGTCTTTGAGGGATATACGAGTTTTTGAAGACTTCCTCTTCTACTTGAATCAGCTTGGGGTCTAACACGCCTCGCCCCGAAGCGATTTCAGCCATGCGATCAAGATATTCGTCGATCTCGGCGCCGATCAACGGATCCACCACGAAATCGAAAAGCTCGCGAACTGTCATCGTTGCCACTCCGCAACGAGTGAAGAAGTCCGTTACATTTGTCAAATCCTGAGAATTGAAAATTGCTTGTTAAGAATGGCCTTCCATACAAACTGATCAAGTCTACGCTGGAGCAGTCCGTGAAATCATCCGCCTGAACGCGGCAATTCCGACTTGCATTCAAACGACTCGAATACTCGAAATACTAACCGATCTAAGGAAGACCAGAGCGTTGGGGTGTTCGTGCTCCACACTTTGTGACACATCGATAAATACGATCCGCCCTTCGTGATACAGCAGATTATATTCCGATAGGTCGGCGTGTACCAAGTGACACTCGTGGAACATCCTCCTCACGCTGATGATGAGATCTCTGTACAATTCCCTGGCCTTCGATTCAGTCAATGGGACGTCTTTGAGCTTTGGCGCTGGCCAACCCTCCTTGCCGATGAAGTCCATCAGGAGAACATGCGATCGAAGGAGCCGCGGTTTCGGGCAAGGGATACCCGCCCGATCCAATCGGGTCAGGTTCCTCATTTCTTTCTCTGCCCACAATTGGACCATCTTTCTGGGGTTGCCCGAGCAGTAACTGAAAGAGAGCACGTTCGCTGAGCACGAAATCCATTGCAAGCGGGAGGTGGAAGAATGGTTTCCGACTCAAAATTTTGATGTCCGTTGGATCTCCGGGCAGAAGTCACCTCGGCGGAGGAAGTATATAAAATTTCAGGCTTGAAACTCTCATTATTTGACGAGGCGTTTGGAACTGTCGTCGAAGAGCTGCTCTCCCCGAGGACCAACCAGGAACCTCAACCATCATTCTGCAAATGATATCGCGAGTCCAGCCTCGACTACCGGTACTTACCCTCCTCGGAACCGGAATTCGCCGCTGACGTAACGATCTCTGTCTTTGAAGACGAGGATCGAGGTCTTATAGACTTTGATCGCCAACTGATCCTCATCCTTCGTGGCGTGATACACGTTGGCTTCCTTCCCCGTCGAGATGCATCCATTTATTTCATTCAGCACTCCTCTGCTGAGCAACTTGAACAGGATCATGCGCGTTCTTGCGTCCAACACCTGCTCCACCGTCGCCCTCTCCATCTGCAGTTCCATGCAATTGTGACATAAGTACAAATGGTAATCATCGAACGGGGATCCTAAGATCTTGTAGCCTTCGAGCATCCAAAGTGACATTCGTACTGTTTTTCAGCATTCGAGGGCTTTGATTCATGTACGACAGATTCTTTGCAACGACCTTAGAAACTTGGAGAAGAGCGATTGAACATACCTTGTCTTTCACTCGTATCCGTTCATTCTCAGACCTCCGTTGTTGCTCGTGCACCTGATTCATCGCCTTCTTAGGGATCCACATCGAATCTAAATTCACTTTCGAGAGGAATTTCCCCGCCATAACCTGCAAAATCAACATTATGGCGGATAGTCGGAAAGAAAGAGCCCAGCCAGCTATACACTGAAAATTGTGCGCATACTCATGGAATCTAATGTGGAACTCTCCGGGCCGCACACAAAGCTGGGAGAGGATGAAACCTCATCCGATTCCAAGCCTAGCCTCGTT
Organism: Neoseiulus californicus; assembly: GCA_028455905.1. Classification (NCBI taxonomy): domain Eukaryota; kingdom Metazoa; phylum Arthropoda; class Arachnida; order Mesostigmata; family Phytoseiidae; genus Neoseiulus; species Neoseiulus californicus. The sequence continues at coordinate 3,120,002 of JAMQGS010000002.1, read as the reverse complement.
ACTGCTATGCGTTTTCGAACCTTTTGTTGATCTTGGAAGTGCACTTGTCGATTTGACTGATTGAAACATTGCTTGCGAACGTCATCGCGCTCTTCATAATCGGAATAATCATCATCCTCGTCTGTGTATTCTTCGTCACTCAAATTTGTGTTTTCAATCTGTTTCGTGACTTGCAGAACAACAACGCCCTCATCAGGAGCATCATCTGTAACGAAAAAGAGTGTCAGAGCGCTGCCGAGAACGAAATTCCACGGATATATAGGGTCGGATAGATCAGCCTAGCACGGGGAGAAGGAAATGGAAAACATGTGGCGTTTCCTCGTATGAATGTTCTTTCCATTCATAGAAAAAGCACTGACAACATCGGCAGGAAAACGAATAGAGGATAGCATCGCGTGTCCACAGTTCCCGAGGAACTCGCACGTCAGTTTCTAGCGAGAATTTGTTTGCCCGTACAAGAACCGGCGGAGACAGCATCGGAGCTGATTGTCGAATCTATCAGATGATCCGGAGCTCCACTTCACTTTCGTTTCTACTGGATTCCCGACGATGTAATTGCTATGCGTTCTCACGCCGACCGTCGCAGCCCTGTCGTAGAATTCGAACAAGGTCCTGAGGGGTTTCCTCATCCTGTCCTCGCCAAACACTATCGGCTCAAATGAGCACTCACCGAACTGTCCAAGGTGTACTTCTGGACTTGCCATGATGGCGAACAGTAGTACGACTTCCTTTCGGATGAATGTCACTCCTTGTCGGAATCAAAGTGCGCCAAGAAATATCTTTATCAACTTTCACGCTCCTGCCCTGTCTGTTTCGGTGTCGCACCACGAACCACGAGCGCTACCATTCGGGACAGCCCTCACCCATCGTTCATGAACAACAGACGGCCTTTAACAACCACGTGCTCTCTGCGCTGATGGAAAACGGCGCCAAAATTCAAAAATCTGTTTTTCCAGAAAGTTTCAATCAATCCACTTGGAAGCGCTTCCGCTCCCCGGCTCGATCTAAACGAGATAGGATGGAACGGGAGCACGCCTCGGAGCTACTTTGCCGCGCATTCCCGACGGAAAAACAGGAAATGTTTTCCCCTTGAAGCACGTCATAATCTCTCGCTCCAAGCTGCTCCACCCCGATGTAAACACAGTCCTCTAGGCTCGGAGTGGAGCTTGGGGCCTCGACGCATGCGCTGGGCCAGCTGATTCGTCGCGTTTGAGTCATGTTCGCGTCGTAGCATTCGGTCCGCTCGCCTCATAGCAAGGTTCGAGGCGTTTGGAAGCTTCCGAAAGGCGGACGCCGCACGAGAAACCCTTTCCAACAGCGAGAGAATCATAACCGGTGACGTCCAGCAGTTTGGATCGCTGACGACTGTTCCGTTCAACCACGGTAAGTTCACTGGGCGATGTCCACATCGAATAGCATTAGCTTGAGAAGCCAAGCCTAGCTGTTTCGATCGTTCCTAGGGAAAATATCAGTTTTCGAGAGTCCAACTGCGCTTCTTGTGGCTGCTCAGACTGCGTGGCTGCTTGCCTTTGCCCCCGTATGCGCGTATTCTGAAGATATCTACCTGAAAGGTCAACGGGATCCAGCTCCGAAATTCGTTTGATCTCAGAATCGGAATGTTGAACTGGAGCAGCTCGGTAGACGTTGGGAGCACTTAGTCGCGACTTTGAAGAATCAGACTTCAGTATGCCCCTCTCGCCATGGTTCTCGGTCTGGGCGTCCGGGTCTTGAACTAAATCCGACCGAGTATCCGGAATCGAGGGTGCGGTGGCTTTATGCAATGGAACATCATGCGATGATGTCATCAATGGCACGAACATGGTCTCTGAGCGTCGGAAACCCACTCGAGTTGACGGACTCGAACGTTTTCTCCTTTTCCGGAGAGATTGTTCCGGTGGCAGCACAGGACGTGCTCGTGCAAAGAATACATCAAAGTTCCGGCCCGCGGACGTTTCCATCGTTTATCAACGTGTCGCCTATCATCGCATATCGGGAAGACAGTTTGTTTTTAACAAAGTCTCCGTTTTCGAAAACGAAAACACGAAATTCACGCCGCAAGAGTCGATGTACGCAAACAAGATTCAGATCTCCGAGCTTTTCCGACTGCGCAGAATACTTGGGATACTAAAGAACTCGATATGATCGTAATACTAGAACAGTTGTCGGCCATTGAATCTGGTCGGAAACATATAGACTCCGAACTGCTAACGTTGGCCTAGCCGCAAGATTGTCGGCGGGAATTCGATCGAAGGTCGCGAAATGAGAATGAAAGAATTCTGTGCGGCGTCGCAATTCAAGTGCGATGATCGGTTTCCCTCACGGAGGTCATAGAGATCGAGTTTCCCCGCCATCGTCGGTTAACATCGATCGGATCCCAGCCACGCCACAGAGGCTCTGTGGGACCGAGCTTGGGCTCCGGCGACCCGAACCCTGAGGAATCTGTTCTTCCGAGAAATCCCCCCTATAGTCAAGTGGGGCCGCAGTCTGGTCGACTAAATGCTGATAGACGAAACGACGGAAGGTTCGCCTGGCTCATGATTCCGCCTTAAGAGCGGGTTGATTCCGGAATCTCTGTGAGCCACGTGAGTTCAAGATGAGGGTCCTCACCGAAGAATCTTTCGTACCGGAGAACTCAACCAGGGCTGGTGCTGCCGAAAACATCAGATGATGGACGGTCGCAATCATGCTGGCCAACATCTCCGGCGATCGGATTGAGTATCGACGCACCCTCTCGCCGATTCGGTTTATTGCCCGACTGCCCTGATATCTTTCGTTTGGAAAGGATCCCTGTTTTCTGATGCTCGCGGTTTGATGACTTCTGGCTCCTCGCACGTGTCCACATCCGTGGCTCGTGAAGCAAGAAAGAAAGTTTGTTTCTTTTCTAATGAGATGCCCTCTGCCCCCGATAAAGGGTTTCGGTCGAATACGGTCCCGGGGGCCTTTATCTATCGTAGCGCAACCAAAACAAGCATAAGACCGGTAATGTCCGCGGCCCGAGCCATGATTTGCACTCGACGAACGCAACGTCATCCCTTAGGTGTTTTTTCTACATCTCGAAGTCGTTCTTTGGAACCGGTTATTACACAAGAGCGGCATTGAAATCGAAGCCACGGTTTGGGCCGAGACCCTCTCAGTCCGTTCCACCACGATTGCGCAAGCTTATCATTGTGCGCGTGCTAGGGTTTCGAGCTGTTCTCGTTTGTTTGTCATTTCCTCCCGCTGTGAGCGGTCTCTTGCTTCCAAGGACAGGGTTCCCCCATGACGCTGGCCTTCCATCGCATACATCGACTCGCAGAGTCACCAAAACAACATCGTCACAGTCTCGGTGCGGAGTCAGAACCGACCTGATGCGATGAAGCCAGCTGCTCACAGTCGACTGGGTCCGAAGGGCATTCTTCCGGATGAAAACGACCCCTCCTAGATCGTGCAGGGATCCTAATTGCGCCGCCTTGTCAACTCTTCGAGTCTTCGAGACTCCACGTGTATTGAACTATTAAGCACGGTGGCTTAGGAGACTGCGCGGCGATAGCTTATCAGAATTGCTATCACTCTCACTTCGAGGCCACTTGTCGAAAACGAGAAAAGGAAGAAAACTTGCAGACGCTTGTTCCCAGTTGACAGACAGCGTATCTCTAATTATTTAGGTCGGCGCATTTACCAGCTAAAGTGTTGTGTTTTTTTCCGCAAGAACAAACAAATTTGTTGTTCTAGGGGGATTTTGTCTCAGGACAGCCAGAGTAACTCTTGACTTGACCGAGAATCGCAAGCAACTCTCGTCACCGGAGGAAACGGAGCACGGCACTCCGCACTTGAGCGATTGATTCAAAAGATATTCCTCAGATTTCCTTGATCTCATTTTGTTCTGCCGTTCGGAGATGAGTCGAAGTGAACGGTGATTTGTGGTGAAGGACGTCTGACCGACAATCAGTTCGAGACTGTCACGCCATTCTTCACTCGTTGCACGAGTTGTACTCGAGTTTCACTTTTTCGCTCCGTTACCAGTACGCCTGCAAGAATAGTAACGGAACGAATAGTGGTGGGAAGAGGACTCATTGATCCAACCTCCGCTCCGCCTTCCAAACTTTTAACTAGCCAAGGGTTCTCAGTGTCTGCGGGGTTTTTCATACGCTGTTTGCGAGCGTATGATCGTCCAGCGAACGCGTGCCGTTTCTGTCAGTTTTCGTCATGTTCCATGGTCTGTTGACCGGAAGACTTCAGCGGCCACCAAGAAACCAAAACATTCTATTTCAGTGCCGATATATCCTTTCATGATCTAAAACGACACCGTTTCCGGATTCAGCGCTTGTGCAACCTCGTCGGTTCATTTCATCGATCTGTCAATGAGAAATCTTTCTCGCGAAGTGATTAACACGCGGCCTAACACAAGCACCTTCCGAATGCCACAATCTGGGTGGGGTGTTCGAGTATGAGCGTGCCGGCAGGCGGTGATGAGGAATCACCTCGAATTCTCAGACCGCCTTTGCCTTGATGAAAGCACACCGTCTTCAAACATCACCCCGTGGCCCTGCACAATTAGGACGCAATTTCGTGTAACCGCGTCCGAAACGAACTTCGCGCGCGTATACGGTCAACAAACCATGGTCCCCAGTTTGGGCAGTTTCGTTTTTTTCCAGGAACATCATGTTTGGATTACAAATTAGTCAAACCCTACCTAAGCAGCTTATCACTCAATGATTTCGAAAGCGTGCCCTACAACATGCTCTATCATTGCACGAGATTGATTGGAGCTCTCCATGGTTAATACGGGGTTTCGGCAACCCCAGGTACGTGGATCGATCCAATCGCCACTTCCGATCATACACAGCTATTCTTCGAGTTACTAGGCATTGAAACACTAGCTGGCACTCTCGCGCTCGGGGAGGGTTTCACATTGTACCGAGGTGGGAGAGTAAAGAGAATCCTCTCACTCGGGGTTCCCGACGGCGATTTCCAGATGTTAGTTTAGAGCTTGCCGAATGAACTGTAGTGCTGAACCTTCGAACTCACATTTATCTTCGTTCGCTGGTCCAGTGCGTTCGTCGCTCAGAATACAGTGAATAAGTTTCGGAACAGTTCACCGGACGCAAGGTATGAGATGCGGATTCTGATTCAATTCACGAATTTCTTTGGCTGGCTTCCCTCAAGCAATAGCAGCGCACTACCTCACCAGCTTCGTGGATTTCCGCCCGCTCGAGCTCTGTGTTGTGAGGATCCGGGTTTTTAGGAGCGGGTTCGATGGCTGGAACTATTTGAATCAGCTGGCAGCATTCCATTTATCCAAAGTCGTTTTGTCTCGATGTCGAATCTCTCCAAACTCCTCACAAGTACCATAGATCTTGGAAATTCTGATTCTGGCACTCCAGATTACTTGTTCTTGGAATCCACTCTGTGAGTTTATACATGATGCAATCCCAGTCTTCGAGAGTGTGTGGTCGAGCATATCACCGCTGCGGTGATTCGGTCAAGACCAGCTCCATCTGGTCGCCGGTGAGCTCGCCGTTTTCTGGTGAAACCATTCACTGTCTGGCCGAGTTGTCCGCACTCTCAATGCTCAAGATGAGCCGGGCAACGGCTCCCATGGACTTCTCGAAGGAGGAACTTTCAAAGACTATTCCCAAAATGAGTGACATCGTATTGGTGAACCTCCAGCGGGACGTTCTTCCTGTGGTCGAGTCGCGTGCTTTCTTCTCTTCATCACACGCGAGCGGGACAATTCCATCTTTGTTATCAGTAACGCTCTCCGTGTTTTATTCTGTCTTGAATATAACGAAGGTCTCGAGCATTGCTACAGCGATCATCCAGCTTGTCGGGAAGCTTCCGATCACTTCCTGAATGTCTGCTCGGTGATCGTGTTCGTTCGCGAGGGATATCAAGCTCTACAGGCTGGAAGCGTGCTCTCATTTCAATTCGGTGTCTTCGAGGATGGGATGTAATGCGAAATCACTCGGCTACCCTGAGCTTGTTTTCGCGACTCCAATCTCGAGACGGCTCCGCTCAAGACACAACTGACAACAAAGAACAGCACGAAACGCAGTTTGTCACCAACGAGATTTGCGTTGTGAGGTCGTGTACTGTCAGAGTGATACAGGTTAAGGCGCCGCGGCGGGTAGGGATGAGCGAGTTCATGTACCTTCGTCGGTTCAAACCGGTCTGAGATCGCTGTTCGCTCTGACGTTGGTGACGTCATGTCGTTTCTCCGCCGCAAACTTCGCCAATCAGCAGTGCAGATGCCACTGACTTCCCGTGGTGCTTGATAGAGAAAAGCCAGACGGCACGGCGGGCGAGATCCTACGGACTTTGGAGCAGCTCTGCGCAATGTTAGTGCTCATCATGTAATTAGGATATCTTTCAAGCGAGCTCTATTCTTTCTTCCAGATGTTGAATCAACGAGAAATTTCGTTAAGGGTTCAAGCCCAGGCTGGGGCTGGGGAATCTCTCTGGGTGTGTGGAAGCATACCCGCACTGGGGAACTGGCACGTGGAAAACGCGTTGGCAATGCAGTGCGATGATCCCATGAGGTGAGTCTGGTACCTTTATTTTTAGCGCAAGGCCTTCACTTCTAATGCATTGAGGCTTCTTGACCGTTCTCCGAGAACCTTTCAAGCTCCCGCTTCTATATTGGGTCACGATAAAAAAGAGACCAACTTTCGGCGATGAAAAGAACCGTTCCAAAATATAGAATTCAGATGGGAAGTATCGGACGCACCGCGGAAATCCGCTTTTCTCTCGGATCATTGAGAGTTTGTTTTAGAAGTTTGACCCTCTCGACTGGAGTGATTTCATGATTCGATTCAAGCGTGTGCTCTTCGTCGGCGCAGATCTCGAATCCAGAAGTCATGCTCGATCGCCATCTAAGCATCACAATCGAAGCTTTCATGCGTGTTCCGAGTGTATTTCGCCGATCCCAAACTGTATTCCTCGTGAGCTAACTTGATTGACTGCTTTGATTTTAGCCATTTGTGGTCGGTCAAGGTTCATATACCGCAACAACATACAGTCGAGTTCCGTTACCTGATTTGTCGCGTACTCGAAACCGGCGAGAAAATCGTTCGACGTTGGGAAACCATCGTTCACCCCAGGAGCATCTCCACAAACGAGCTAACTGTTGATCGCAATGCGGCCATTGACATTTTTGGAAGCTACGGTAGGTCGATGGACTGGAATGCGAACTGTTTTACCTCTAACAGGATAGCCTGGTCAGAGTTATTTAGAGCTGTTTACGGCTGTGTTCTTTGGGAATATTTTGATTGCTTGGGATCTTATCTTGACATAGAGTAAACATCGTTCCGGATTTACAGATGGCGTCGAGCAGGTCCAGGAAGGCTGGCTCACACATGAAAGTCTGGTGCAGCTGAAGTTCTTCAATTCGCCGGTCGCGATCTGGAAAAAGAAGTTCCGGAAAGCGAAAATCTCATTCAAGGTTTCGCCAGTGGACCTGGTCAGGAAGATGAGTGCTTTCCAAGCGAATGTAAGCATCATCGAGTTTCCACGTTCTTTTTTTTGCCTTCGGATCAGGATACTGCGATGCCCCGATGATCCCTTGGCAACGCGCCCTGACGACAGCCTTGACGGCGCTCGTGACGAGCCGAGAGCGGTGGAAGACCTAAACCGCTACGCTACAGTCAATTGGTGCCGATGGGCGCCGCCAACGAGAGACAGTTTGGAGAGCTATTGAGGGCTATGGCATATCTCGAAAGCCGCCGACAGAGTGAGGGAGATCAGAGCTAGACACAAAGACGAATGCGAGGACGGACGGACCGACGGGCGAACAGCTCAATAGATAGGTTAAGCTAACGCGAAAGGAAAAAGATTGATTAATTGTATCGCCGCTCTGTGCCCTTTGGACTGTGCGCGCATCTTTAGCTCAATTGACACCGAGCGAAGTCCAACCCACGGTGTTACCGGGCAGAAGCTCTGCGACGACCTTGTTGTAAGCTCAACGAGTGGCATTTACAACACGAGATATGATTTGCTGATCTCTGTGGTTACGGCACGAGCGATTATGTGATCTAATCTAAGCCATAGCTCGCCGCTTGAATATCAGGAATCGGATGTTCCCTTTATCGAGACTCAGTTTTCCATTGTCCTCGCTTCTGACGTGGTCCTCGCCTCTACGTTATCGCTCACACAATGTGGGATAGAAAGAGTCCGGAAGGAACAGCATCGATGAGCAGCCCAGGATTAGCATGATCGTCCGCGACTCTTTCATGTTTTCCTGAATGGGAACCGCAGTAACGGAACGCATGAGGTATCACATGACCGTATTTCTTCTTCTTTTGTCGTCTGAACGCTGTTTTTCTCCCCGCAGGCATCCCTTGCTTCCATGGCTGACGATAGCGAACAGCAGTCAAATTTCAGCGACCAGCAGGACGGTCGTTTCCCTCATGTAGAGGTTGCTGTTATGGGCGAGGGTCGGGATGAATTCCATTCTCAAGGACAGTTTGGACACGTATACGATGCAAAGGAGTTCGTAGTCGCGCAAGCGTTGACCCTAAACCCCGATACATTGGTAAGTGCCGCTTTATGAGTCCACGGCTACCTTGGTTTTGGAAAGTTTCGGAAAACAGATACACATGTTGTAAAACAGTCTCGAGCCATGATGGATTGGATATTTCGAAATAGGTTGTGATTCTGTTTCGAGGATCATTTTTCATGTTTTCGCTCGAGTGGATCGCGACTTCCGGAATCGTTTAACGAGTCTCTTCCGCAGGCATTCATGATTGATTTCTATTGCTGGCCTTCGGAGGATGAAACGGATACAACGGCATTGCCGGAGCACATCGGCTTTGCTTACCTCATCCCTTCGAACAGACAGGGCTCAGTTGGCGAAGTATCTGTCCCCATCACTGGAAGCAGGTGAGCAATAAATTCGGAATCTTACTCGATCTGGTCGTATCTGACTCATACCGTGGAGACCGAATTTGCATCCTGATGTCATCAGAATTTCCTCCCTTGTTTCCCAGGCATCATCCCATCGGAGAGTTGACTGTAAATTTCTTGGTTGTGCGCCCGCTCAAAGGGTACTCGTGTACCGCCGAATCTACCTTCGTCAAATTCTGGAAACGTCATAAGAGAAGTCTCGATGTGGGACATCGTGGCGCGGGAAACGCGCGAAGAACTGACATCAAGAAAGACACTGATTGCTCCGCCAAGGTTCGTGTTGCTTTGGAGCTTCTGACGCGGTACTGGGAGAGCTTGAGAAGGCTCCCTCCGACGGGTTGGAACTTTCGCCGAAACTGCTCCTGACTCGAGGCTCATATCTCTCTGCTCTTGAATTCCAGGTCGAGAATGTGCTCGAAAACACAGTCGCGTCTTTCAACTACGCGGCCCGGCACGGAGCCGATATGGTGGAGCTCGATGTCCAACTCTCAAAGGACAAGGTGCCGGTGATTTACCACGATTTTCACATCAACATCGCAATGAAGAAGCGCCGCCGTACCGTCAATGAAGAAGAACCGCTCACGGTTGCTGTAAAAGATCTCACCACGGCACAGCTGGAGAATTTGAAACTGCAGCCTGCCGAGAGCCATACAGAGACTAGACTGGAATTCACGGATGAGGACGTCGACGATAACCAACCGTTCCCCACTTTGCGCCACGTGCTGACCGCTGTCGATAAACGAGTGGGCTGCAATGTGGAGATCAAAGCTCCTCTCCAATACAAGGACGGTACATGGGAGCTTAATTATCCGTTCGACATGAACGAGTACATCGACATCATCCTCAGCGAGATTCTGCTGCATTCTGGGAATCGTTTCATCCTGCTGTCGTGCTTCCACCCCGACGTGTGCACAATGATCCGCTACAAGCAGAACAAATACCCACTACTGTTCCTGACCCAGGGTATCACCGAAAGATACCCACCGTACCAAGATCCTCGCACGGAGAATGTTCTAATCGCGTCGTACTTCGCAAAATCAATCAATATTCTCGGAATCAATGCCCATACCGAGGAGCTCCTCAAAAACCTCGACGTCATCTCAGTCGTGAAGGCGAAGAAGCTAATCTTATTCTGTTGGGGTGAAGACATCAACACTACCGCAGCGATCGACAATCTCAAACGAGTAGGGGTCGACGGGGTCATCTACGACAAGTGAGTATCCTCGTCCCGGTATTGTGGGAGAATATTCGTTAGAGAAATTTTGAGTGGGGGTAGGGGAAGACACGGATGAAAGAGTTCAAGAGGGTCAACAAGCTTCGATCTGAGGGAACCTTTCGTACGGCACGGAATGTGGTCATGAGAAAGTACATCTTGAGAAGAGCTCGTGTTTGGTATTTTTCCGAATCCACGCGAATTCCTCAAATGGGTTCAATATCGGAACTTCTCAGTCGGGTCTCAGAGTCTCTGCGCTCGTTTCAGAATCGATGTGATTCTTTCGGAACGCCGTTTACGAGAGGTAATGCCTCGCTGCATCCTGCTCGTAGACGGAACGCTCCTTGCTAGTCTTTCTGAATCTAAAAGAACGCGTGAAAGCCCATTCGAGTGTCCCAATGCATTCGTAGCTATGAACGCGACCCCAAACAGCAAATTTGATGACTACAGCCCTTCCGGAGTGTGTTGTGTTTGAGCAAGGACTCCGCAGGAATCCGTACTAACTCTGCAGATGGGAAAGCATCGTGACTTTTGCAGCCATACCCCTGTCTCTAGTTTTCTGAACTCATGCATAAGACAATCGCGACAATCGAGACTAAAATACTACCCTTGCAGAGTGGACTGCCTGATCGAGCGGGATCGTCAAGAGATCTACCTGATGCAACCGCTGATGGCTTCGGAAATGCTGGAAGCTGCACGCTCGTGCCACTTTCAGTCAACTGACAACGTGACGGTCCCAAGAGACGTGTCACCACCTCAGCTCGCGGTCGCGCCGGCCACCGGGTTCCAGAGACCTTTCCAGGTCGTAAGCACAGGCGAATCATGAGATTGATGCAAACAATGGTCACCCTCGTCGGCTATGCAACTTTCCGCCGAGGATCATTTTTTAGACCTGCGGCTTGAAATCATACTGGGGGCTCAGATAGAGTGTAGACTGCTTACTTTTTGAAGATAGGTAGGATCTGCTCTTTTGCCTCGCTAAATAATCGATAGGTAGAAGCGTACTGGGGCTGAAGTGCGAGGTCTCCATCTCGCGTTTGGCAAGATCCACTGCTAATTCCTATCATCTATCCGAATCCTAGACGAATGGTATCGCACTCAGTAGAGTAACGTGCTGCAGATTCGTAGTTACATGCGCCAAAATGTTCGATAACTCTTCGGCTGCCAAGCGTGCACCCACGACTGTTCACCTCTTCATATATATATGCATATATACCGAGCTACCGTAACTTGTGCTAAAGTAGGGATAACGACACCCGCAAATAACTTTCATCATCTTGAACATTTTTCTCGAACACCATTTGGTCACTGAAAGCCCGGAGCTGTTTTGGAATCTTGCCTCAGATATCTTGTCCGACTAACTCAAGTTCCCCTCCCTCATATGCTACTGACTAATGCGATCGGAGGACTTAATCCATGCTAGGAGTCAAGCTAGGGTTCAATCGAATTACCTAGCCGTGGATTTCGTGACAACGACATTCAAGACGGCGCTCATTTAACCACGCCCTTGATCATAAATACTGACCGCGCGAGTTGTTGTCATAAAACATGTATCAACAGTATCTTCCACAAGGCAACGGACCACCATCCACCTGGCACAGAGGAACTTTTTTCATCTGTGTAATATTGTCTAACAGAAGTGGAATCATCACGAAGTGGAACTCGTGTAAAACCTACCCGAATATTGTGTGAAGTACTCATCTTAAAAGTTATGACTAAACATCTACTACAAAAACGTGTTTTGCTCCAATTGACTGATGGGACAGAGTTCTAAAGCTTCGCCTTCAACACGAAGACACTCTGCATTCACCATCTCCGCACGACTCATTTCGGAACAAATTGGAACAGACTTTTGGGTTGTTCTGTGCTTGAGACCTTGCGGGAAAATGTAGCGTTTTCCTCATCATGGAGCTGATTTCAACTCACTCGGCGTGCAAAACCCAGTTTAGCACACTTTCAGCTCGAACTTTAGAACGAGTAGAACACTTCAGCGTATCGCCAGTGACAGCTGAGCGAGCAGTGATGATCACTCTCTCGAAAAACGTTGATCCCTCACGTTTTATTGTTGAAAGAGGAATGCAAGGCGAGAACACGTAATCAAAACATTTACAGTCAATCGTCCTGTTGCCATAACTTGAAGGTGCGGTCGAATGAGCTCGAAAGAATCGTGTCGCCTCCTGAATTCAAATCGCAGCCCATGATCTTTCCATCGTGGCCTTTCAGGGTGTGCACAGGAGTCCAATCCGGAGCGGCCCACAACTGGAATCGGAAAGAGGTCATCGGTGAGGTCCGATAGATCAGTCTTCGGTTCCAGTTGGAATTCGAAGCGATTTCAGAAACCTTACCTTCAAGGTGTTGTCGTACGACGCGGTCAGTAGGAATTCCCCGTTTACCTCTGGAAGGAAATGGGTAGAGTCATGATGATCGGCTCGATTTTCAACTGACAGCGCAACATCGAACAAATCGCCCACAAGTTGCCAATCGAAAGTTCCTATTTTCCTTGAGACTGCTCCGTTCACTTACTGTCGAACTTCACTTTCGTGACGATGTTCGTGTGCGCGGGAATTGTGTATTCACACCTCCTCTGTCTCAAATCCCAAATTTTCACCGAGTTATCCTGCCCTCCGGTACACAGCATGTACCCATTTGGAGCGAAGTCGGCGCAGAGGATGTCCTTCAAATGACCTTCGAGGAACATCACGCAGCGGCCGGTCCGGAGATCCCACAGGCGACCGAATGCATCCCGACCGGATGTTGCAGCGAGAGATCCGTCGCTGTGGAAGGCGATGTCATGGACAGGTTTCGAATGTCCTGCGATGGAAACAATGAAACTTACACCTCTGAACCAGAGAGGAGCTCTACCTCGAAGTCGAAGGACCGAAGTGGAATGAACATGGAACCCGATTCGTTCAGCGTCGCCATCCGTCATGCAAGCTAATCTTATCAGAGGCCTTGGATGAGCTGATGAAGAGCGTGAGCACGACTGCGCAGTGGGACTCAGCCTTTACGTTCAATCCCAGAGGAAGGAGTTCACAAATCACTCCACTATCGAATCAACGGAAGACTCCGACGGTCGGCTCCGGAGAGCACAAACGCCCTGTGATATCTACAATGAAGACGGAACCCAACCGACATACAAAATGACTTATACATCGAAAGCCACTTGGAATAAAATTTCAAGCTGTGATCAGAGTTGCCCCGTGTCTTCCTTGGAACCCCAGAAATGTTTCCTCTCCGAAGATCCGATGAAGACTTTTCAGCAGTTGCAGGTGTTCGGCTTACCATCCTGATAGAGGATTTCGAGGTTCTTCTCCATATCGATGAGCCGCCATGTGTTGTCATAGACGCAACAAGCGAGGAAACGTCCTGACGGGTGGAATGCAACCCGAGAGACTCTGTGAGGTTGCATGTCGCGTATTGTTTCGATTGGGGTGTCGCTGAAAGGAGGTCGAGTGCTCGTCAGCTTTTGGCCGAAAACTCCTCCTCGATTGGATAACACAACTGTCTTACGAGATGTGAGGTCATATCATCTTCAGTACTTCGAAAATACTGACCTTTCGAGGTTCCACAGGCAGATGGCTCCATCCGTTGAACAGGAAGCGAGATTTAGTTCGGTAGGACCTTGTGTCGATGTCGAATTCGGATGAAAAGTGATGCAGCTGGCTTGACCCTCGTGACCTCTCAGGCTTTTCAGCTGGAAGACAATTCGTTGAGTCAGCTGAGATTAGAATCGGTTCGCAATTTCAATCTCGAGTCCGACGTCGATTCCTTTTTCATACAGTTCAAGAAATTGGGAGCAGCCACCTACCTCTTCGAGAGTGGAAGTTTTCCACAACTTGCAAAGTCCGCTCCAAGATGCCGTGGCTATGATTTGCTCGTTTGGGGAGAATTCACAGAAAGCAATCGGTCGGTCATCTCCGATCTGCGATGCAGCGATAGTGACACCGCGCAATCTTTGGAACAGCTTCTGTTTTTTCGCTGTTCGCTGTGAATCCGTAAGCTTGTCGATCTTCCTCTCTCTTTCTAACCTGCAAGGTTTTTCTCCCGTGAGCATTCAAACTGACTCGGATCCGCTCGGACGAGGGCAAAGTACCGGAATCATTTCACTGTTGGCGCGCTTAAGGGATCCCAAAATGTTGAGTTTATCAACCAACCTCTCGTTGGCTCTCGGGATTGAATATTTTAGGATCCACTCTCGCGCTGCCTTGAGCTCATCGGGACCTTCGTGGTACCATGTGGTCTCATCACCCTTCGCTTCCTGTTCTTCCTCTTCTGTCGGGCGTAATCTGTGGGTTATGAATCAGACCGTTTGTAAATTGTTTTCAAATAACGAGCTGAAGACTGTACGGTCAGGGCTCACCTCAAAGCAGTCACTGTTTCATCTTTGGCAAGGACAGTTCGGAGACGCTCTCGACGGTCTGCTGGACCTTCACCGAACAGGCAAATTGGCTGACCGATATCTCGGAGAATCGTTCGAACTTGGGAGTCGTCAGTCGGCACATTGAGTTTTCGCGCCCGTTTCTTCCGCTCTAGTTCGTCCAAAAGCAATTTCTTTTCTCGAGTCAACTTCTCCTCCTCCAAGGCCATGAATTCTGCGGTATTCTTCCCCGATGGACCAGGCGAATCTCCTGGAAGAAGCAAAGAAAACTCATCATCCGTGCCCGTCGTAGGAGCAACAGCACATGAGCGAACGTTTCGAGTCGTGCTCCATGAAAATCGGAGCAAACCTTCCGGAAGGGGAATCCCGCTACTTTGAACTGCTCATACAGGGTCAACAATTTTCATTCATCTGTGGAAAGCTGTTGAGATGGAATCTCAATCAGAGAATGAGCATGCTCGAGTAGAACTATTAATCGAATATTGAAATCGAACCTTCTGAGTCGGAGTCGGACTCCATGGAGTCGTTCCTCCCTTCATGCCGAAGTCGATCCTGTTCATCCAGGCCGCCATAGTGAACGGTCCTGGATCTCTTGACGTACTGGATCTCTTCTTCACTATCAGACATTGTGGAGAACACTCAATTTACGGGGACGATACACACTGCAATACGAAATGCCCGGCGTTCTCCCTCTGTTGTCATATCCTGTGTCTGCGCGTGTTTACATGGACAGTCTTGATTACTAACATCAAGCAGACGATGATATCATCATCATCAGGCGCGTAGATCATTTTTGCGGTTCTCCCCGGAATTCCCCCCTGGCCACCATATGAGTCGCGATTCACATATGACTCTGATGTGGCAGTGAGGAGTGTCGAGTTCAATTACCATAAAGTCCCCTCATTCTGATCCGTCCGAGCTGAGGACCTGGACAGCGACTCGCGGAAACAGTCCTTGACCGTAGTTCTTAAACTGCGGGCGAACGCACGAATGATTTCGTGAATCTAGTGCCGCGTGATTGCTTCTCCTCAACATACTTCACGATTGGGTCGCTTGATGCCGGAGTTGATGGGAGGCTAGGACAACCAATAATTCTAGAATAATCCCCTTGGGGGCACCACGGTCGCTCAAGGCTCAGGTATTGCCTCAGAGTTGTGTGAGCTTCAGACTCCGGAACACTGTCTCTTCCCAATTATATTAGGACCAATTGATTCAAAACCACGAGAAGGGGGTGGGGAATCCCGCTGACACCGATAACACGAGATCAGATGAGTCGCGAAATCGTCAGATGCACAGACGAAGCTTTGGCGGAAGATTCAAATATTTGCGAGACAGATCACCGTATCATTTGCCGCCGCCGTCAACAACATCTGTTATATGGCAACTTGAAAAGCGTAAAAATTCTTGAAATTGCGGGAGAACTCAACCAATTCGCTGCAACAAGCATGATCTAGTGACAAAGGAGAACCCCACTGGATGTGAGTTTACGTAGATTCGGGAATGTCATCAAAGAATTCGTAAATGCTGCGCATATTCTCGATGCTACAAATCTTATGGGCTTCAGGGGTCTTCGAAACGAAGTCCCAAAAGCCACAAAGGCTGCGTTCGGCGAGATCGAGTTTCTGGAGATCAAAGCCGGTCGAGTTTGAAAATGAGATTCCGTGCTTAGCCGCAGACTGACGCGGTTTCGAAGCTCTGTGCGTTTCTTTGACAGCAGATCTTCAAGTGATCCCCAAACTGACTTTGAAGTACTTACAGCATGGATACGACTCAGTACAGCTGCATTTCGCAGTTCCTGGTCGACGGCAGCTCGGGTGTGAGTTGCGTCACTGTCGATCCCCTGGAGGAGCTGATATGGATGGGGGGGATGGGGGTGAGTTTCCCATTTTCACTTATTATACTGAGTCTTATTTCTTTCGCGCGATATCTGCGATCATCGAAGAAGTGCTTTGTGGGTCTCCGGTGATCTCGCCGCCTTCTCCCTCTGAATATCCTCCGGAATACTACTGTCCCTGGGTCCTGACACCCTGCGTCATTGATGCAGGGTGTCCACCAAAGAGGAGGCTATCGATGAGCATTTGCATCGACCTCACCGATAATGGAAGGAACCAGTCGAGATTCGCCGAGAAATCAAATTCAGACATCCGTAGGCTCTATCCCGGATTTGAGATGGCTTTTGAGCTTGAGCCGGTATCGACGCTGGCGACTGAATACAGGAGAAAAACATAGCATCTCTTCGAGCCCACTCAATCCAACTTGAGCAGAACACTCTGAAGATGACATGGGGTCTAACTGTTGAACTGCTTGAATTCCCAGGGTCACGTCACCTCGTACTACGGTGCAGCATGCGAAAAATATACCTCTTTCCCGTCATTCCCACAAGGGTACCCAGTTCGTGCGATGACGGTGCACCCGGACGGCGTATTGACACTCTCTGACATCGGAGTGCGCATGAACAATCGACGAGGACCCTCCAAGTATAATTCCGTTTCCATAGACCATTCCTCGCCGTAAGGAATGTCCGTGGCGCCTTGTGGACTCATCGGGAATAATGCTTTCAGATGGCTGCTCACGTCTCAAGACGAGTTCTTTAATCTCAGCTGTATGACTCTCCTCGGGAAAAACGACCACCGGTTAGCCATTTCGGGGAACCAACAATCCCTTTTCGAGCTGGACATCGAACGAAGTGAGTTCTCTCGATCCTCCAAGACTTCTTGGATAGCACGCGCTCGATTTTTCCAACCAAATTGCTCTACGCTTCTTATTGCATCCCGAATCCACCGGCTCCGCTCATTAAAACCCTCTGCGATTCCCAGATGGTACGATAGTGCGTCGTTTCACCCCGGAAAACCGGCAGCTTGGAGGTTACAAGATTCTCAAGAGCAACCCGCAGTATCTCTGCTGCGCTGACTTCAATGGCAACATCGATTTACGGAGTAAAGACAGTTTACAAGTGATTCATACGTTCGAGGGTGGGGCACCCAACATGATCAACGACATGACGGTGTTGGGGAACCAATTGGTTACCTGTGGGTTCTCAGAACTCTATGGTCGTCCCGCCCCGCACTTGTATCTCCGTGTTTATGATCTCCGAATGCAAAAACTGGTGCCCCAGCTACTACAGATGCTGTTCCCACCGTCGTTCCTCAAGTACGTTCCACAAAAAGTGGCGTGGTGAGAGCTCATGAAGGCGAATTTTGTGAGATATCAATCTGAACCAGTTATTTGATGCATTTCTAGGTTCATCGAAACTTATACTTCGAAAGTCATGTGCGTGTCTGAGAGCGGCCAATTCCAAGTGGTAGATGTTGGCTCGTTCGAAGTCGCTTCGACAATGGGCGCCATAGACCCGACGATCCTCACCGGCCCAATAACGTGTTTCGATATGTGTCCAACATCTCAGGGCATAGTTTTCGGAGACGAGAACGGCATGCTTTACCTCTACGGTATGATTCGTTGTTTATTCTGCCAGTGCATCATGTGATCGAGTTGATGCGTGAGATTCCGAACTTTGCAACATTCGTCGAGTTTGGATTGAGAACCATTTGCTGGAATCGAGCTAGGAAACCGTTGTTGATTCCGATCACAAAAACTTTTTCGTCGCAGGCACGGCTCCTGACATGCGATTTCACAACTACGTGCGACCAACTGAATTCGCCGACCCTGTGGATCCGCCTTCGCCCATGGATATCCAAGATCCACTCACTGTATACTCTTCGGTGCCCATGCCGATAACGGATGAACCTCTGCTCAGCGATCTGTCGCTCTCGATGTCCAAGTTCAGGTCAGCGGGACGGAAATCTCTCGGTATTCATTCATGATTCCGTTCATCTTCAATATTCCCGGTGCCGTTTGTGTTCAACACGTGTACTGCCGTGATTCGCAGGTACCATATTTCTCAACCGATCGATCCCGGGATCCTGCATAGCATGAAAGTTGTTGGTAACCTGGGCTATGCGCCGAACAATGGGCGAATGCGAAAAAATGAATGCCCTTATATCCTGAATAAACAACAGCTCAAGAAACAGGATATGTCGCCCGTACAGGACAGTCATATTCCGCACTATTACGCTAAGGTAGCGTTTCGAATTCCCGTGTGTCTTCATATCCATTGTTCTTCCGTGATTCGGCAGGATTGACGGATACGACGGGGTCTTTCCAGGTGGACATAAAGTACAATAAACTGGGAATCGAAGACTTCGACTACAACCAATACAATAACACCTGCTTTGCCGGCTTGGAGAGCTCATTGCCAAATTGTTATAGCAACGATATGCTTCAGGTGGGTCGACATGACCAAATGGATGAATTTTTTCAGTGGATACCTCATGGCGAGTCTCATTTGGTCGTAATTCGTGTCCCCGATTCATGGAAGTGGCTAAAGCAATCCGGTTCCTGATTCAGGTGTTTTACTACTTGGAACCGTTCCGGGTCATGATAACAAACCATCTTTGCGAGCGCGAATTCTGTCTTTCTTGTGAGCTTGCTTTCCTGTTCCACATGTTGGAAACAGCACAAGGTTTACCATGTCAAGCGAGCAACTTCTTGCGAGCATTCCGAACCATTCCCGAGGTTACGGCTTTGGGACTTCTCATAAATGAAGACCGCATCACAGGTAAGGCGGGAATTCCAGTGTTGGGACGAATGATCTTCCTCAGAATTCTCCGCGTGAGCCCACTGAACGATTGCGTCGACGAACGTGGTATCGGCTAGCGGAGTTTGCCTCAACCCAGATGTAGAGCTTGATTCAGTTCCTTTCTGAATGTTACAGGATGCAAACAGCTGATTCAAGGCTGGACTCGATTCATGTTGTCACAGCTCCACCAAGAAACCGTTGATGAGAGTGGGAACTCCATCATCACGAAACTATTCACATTCACTCAAATCATCATTCAAAAATGCAAGTGTCTCTCGTATGCCGAGAAAGAGACCACCGCTAACACCGTAGTCTTGAACTACCAACCGTTCCCCGCTGGTGGCGATGACACACCCAAAGTTACTTTCGCCGAGGTTCTGCAGAAATCAATGTACGTTCATAACCAGATCAGCGTCTGGTGCGACACCTGCGCGAAGTACACCAACACTGTCGAGACTAGGATGTGAGTACCTTCTTTCAATTCAATTACAAGCTCTCTACTGAGGCCATTTCCGACCAGATTCGTAGAACCGGCGGCGGCATTGCTCTTTCAGCATCATGACTCTACCCGACATCCTGGTCATCAACTGTGCCACAAATTCAAACGCTGCGAACGAATTATGGAGCAAGAAGAGTGACAAGACGGATGCGACGAAGCCGGACAATGCTGTCATTTACAAGAAGTGCAAGTGAGTGACCTAGCGATCCTTCCCGTGGTCCTGAGATCTTTCTCGGGAGGAAAAACTGTGAATAGAATCGCAAATCTGATCCGTCATGGCCTCCCCCGGTAGGTTTGGCGACAAGTGTGCCCGTCGAGGCTGTCGCTACATCCACGGCGATGGCTCTGATGCTTCGAGGGACTTCGGTGACGGCGATTCATGGCTACCGTTCACAATCAACATAACTCTCAATGCGGACGGTTCTGTGGCCGTGGTCGAATCAGAGCTCAACAACGAGGGAACCAATTATGAGCTCACGGCCATCGTTTGCGTCATACAGAACGATGGTAAGTTTGTATCTGACCGAAGGGGATACTCATTCGACTTGATACAGTGATGTTCTTCGATGCAAGCTGAGATTCAATCATTGAGCTCTGTCTCCCTGCAGGTCGCGAGAACATAGTGTCGCTGATTAAAGTTGGTCCAGACTATCACGAAAAGCAACATTCGTCGAGTATGGCTCATTGGTACGTTTTCAACGACTTCACTGTCCACTCAATCAAAGAGAGTGAAGTGGGTTACATGCCGATAGAGTGGAAGCAGCCCTGCATGCTCTATTACACCAAGAAGGACCTCGCTGTCAAATACAAGGCCGTCAAGGTGAGCTGCTCATTTTCCGCCGTTTTCCACTCATGTTAGTTTGATTGTTGCAACCTATGGAGAGAGGTTTGGCGTGCTACCATTTAGCGCATGGTTCGCATCTCAGGTACAATCACCGATCAAAGAGGCGGTCATCCGTAACGATTACTCGATAGGACCGGCGGTACGCATGAAAACGTTCACACCACTGAAAGCGACGGAACACTTCAAAGCTGGGGACATTGTTGCCATGGACGCCGAGTTCGTGACACTGAATCAAGAAGAGGCCGAAATCCGATCCGACGGTACTCGGGCCACGATTCGCCCTAGCCAGCGTTCCGTTGCCCGGATCTCCTGTCTCCGAGGTCAGGGCAAGATGGAAGGCGTTGCATTCATCGACGACTACATCGCCACCCAAGAGCAGGTCGTCGATTATCTGACTCAATTCTCGGGCATTCAACCCGGTGATCTCGATGTGAGTGTATCTTCGAAACACCTGAACACGCTGAAGAACACTTATCAGAAGCTCCGATTTCTGGTTGACAAGGGCGTGATCTTCGTCGGACATGGGTTAAAAAACGATTTCCGGGTCATCAACATCGTCGTGCCTCAGGAACAAGTCCGCGACACAGTTCTCTTATTTCAACTGAGGAACAAGCGAATGCTGTCCTTGCGATTCTTGGCGTGGCACTTTTTCGGAGAGACCATTCAAGCAGAAATGCACGACTCTATAGAGGATGCCAAAACGGCTCTCCGTCTGTACAGAAAGCATGAAGAACTCGAAAAGAGAGGTGAGATAAACGCCGCTCTGACTGAGCTATACGAAGTCGGGAAGAAGTACAATTGGAAAATTCCCGAAGAGAACAGTCAGAGCAACTCGGGCACCCCTGCCGCACCGATGGAGTGATTGGCATTCGGTATAGCTGGAAACAGAAAATAACATTCTCGGCCAGATGAACAGCGGCCTGGATTTTAGACGAGGACTCGTTTCAAAGGTCTGATGGTAAAACCGGGTCGTGTATATGCGTGTTTTTAATGTACATTCATTCATCTACGAATGCGGGTACCCGTCGACGAAAGTGGCGAAATCTGGATCGTCGTTTCCACCACCACCACTACTCATCACCACGTCATCTTCATAGGGATGGAAATTTCTTCCGAATGTTTTTTTTTACTTCATCGCATTTATACAGAATCAGCAAGACGCGCGCAACGTGCACATGTACATTGTTTCGGAGGCATTCTATACAGAGAGCACTGCGAGTTGATATCCAATTGTTCAAGTTTGATTGCTGGCTCAGAGAGGAAATTTGAATGGAGGGGTCCGCTCAGTTCCGAAGGAATTTTATCACATTCGGGAAACGATGGAAGTGAAAAGTTGGAGATCTAATAAAAGCCGGTGACTCTGGTGACAGACTCATACTTCTTTATTCTCTTCACCTGTTCACGCTGTCTGTTGGATTTCAAAATAATGCTTATCTCGTAGAAACTTTTTTTACTACAAATATACAGAGATGCCATCGAGCCCGATCAGCTGACAGCCATACGCTTGCAGAAGTATGAACGAGTATACATACAAAGTGGAATAAGCGCTCCCTACACATCAGTCAACTAAAGTCCTCAACATTATTCCAAACAACATATGGTTCTTCTGCTCCCCGATGACACCGATGATGACGTGGAACATGCGGACGCGAACGTGGAAAACATTGTTTCCTCAACCGCCGAAGTGCCAAGTAGGTCTGGTTGATCACCTTGGCTCGATCGAAACATGTTTCTCCGCAAGAATGAGTTCGAAAGATCGACAGAATGAGGTCTCCTGCGTTTGAGCTGACTAGTAACTGTCAAAAGGCCTTGACCAGTACATCCTAATTCCACGGTCGCTGTGATCGGTTCGGGTGCCGCCGAAGAAGTCCCATCGACCGCGAGCAACATTAAAAATTCTCGATCGTTATTTGTCTCCGCCGAGGCGGGTCAAGCTGGAGGCCAGGGCCTCGACAAGACCGCCGCGCACAGCTCCATGATCGGTCGGGGTGAGGCTGTTTTTTTCGCTGATAACGATGCATACTTGCGCTCTCCAATATCTCATTTAAGCGGTTTACCGTAATACACTGTCTGCAATCAGGAAGCAAGCAACACACCCTATACACAGGCAGTCGTCGGCGCGCAAGCGGATACGTAGACAGACGGACTGACGAACTTATAGACACACATGCACCTCAGAGACGAAATCGTCAACTAGATTTGGTGAAGCTCCGCTGCCGAGTTGGGTTGATTTGGGCTTTGTAAAGTTGCCAAGGTGATTTTGAGAAACACAAAAAAAGATTGAAATGTACGCTGCTCACACGGAAAGACATCGAACAATCATGGTAGATAGTCGAAGCACTTCATACGCGTCAAAACGCACGCGCATTTGACGAAATAACGTCGGATCAATCAGTAGAAAAATGACTCGATTTCAAACACCGGAACGTCATGTGAACCATGGTGTTGTCTCGATCAGTGAGAGTACGATTGCTTGGAAGAAATCGTTACCGGTTCCGTTCATGTTCGGCACAACCATCAAGGAGGAGCATGAGCATTTTCAAGCACTTTTGACACCTGAATGCAAACAGACAATTTGTTTCCGACGGTTTGGCAGGAGTAGTTCCGGAAAAGATGCTATCGGCTAACATTGACTTCGGGTGTTGTCGCTCATTCTCATCTCAGGACGGGCTTGTAGCATTCCTTGCCTATATCCTGTCGTACCACGATGAAAATTTCTCGGTCTTTCGA
This sequence comes from Neoseiulus californicus, assembly GCA_028455905.1. Classification (NCBI taxonomy): domain Eukaryota; kingdom Metazoa; phylum Arthropoda; class Arachnida; order Mesostigmata; family Phytoseiidae; genus Neoseiulus; species Neoseiulus californicus. The sequence continues at coordinate 3,096,822 of JAMQGS010000002.1, read as the reverse complement.
TTTCGCCTGTTCTCTGAGGTACTTGATGACTTCTTCTTCACCTCCAATACACTGAGGGGCGTCAAGTTTTGAATCAAGGTTAAAAAAGAGCCCAGCCGGCTCCCCACGCGGTCGGGATCCTGGGTAAAACTCACAAGGGAACGGCTCTGTGACAAGCTGACGGACTTCTCGCACTGCGACCCAGTGCTTTCGGGACAACGGGAATTGAAGGAAAGCCAACTTGAGCTCGTTCGGGACGTTCAAGATGAAGCCCAAAATTTTCGAAAGATCGATCATGGTCGGATCTCTGCAACGGACGAATGAACAAACATTAGCGCTCCGAAAGTACAATGACGATTCACTGAGCATGAGCTTTGCTGGCCGTGAACTCTGCAAAAGAGAAACTCACTTTCTCTTGTCGAACCAGATGGCCTCGAAGCCTTTGCTCTGGAGGGCTGCCATAATCACATTAACATCGTAATTGCCCAGTCCCAGTACGCTCTTGTGTGGATTGACGAGATGGTCTGGCGACAAGCTGGGGATCGTGAAGAAGATACATGAGCGGCGTTCGAATGTATACGGAAAGAGAGACTTCCAGGTCAAACGAAGTCTTCAACTCGCAGCGATGAGCAGGGTAACCTCGACGTAGAATCTTTCGGAATTTGTAACAACATCGATAACCTCGGTGTCACGGAGTAAAACACTTGCCTATGACAAATCTGATCCAGAGCCGCTTTGTTGAAAGCTTTGGAATCCTGGAATAGGTTGTTCAATGCGTGCAGAGCACAGAGCTCTTTGAGTTGACGCTCGTGGTAAACAGGCACACTGACGGCCGTCGACGGAGCCATCGGCTTTTTCCGAGCCACAAGTCTGAAATAAAAGCCAATTTGAAACTATCCAGCACCTCCCGATAGTGGGCTCACAAGCGGCTGACGGCCGAGTTCACCGAACATATCACGCTACTTCCAAACTGATATGAGTTTACCAACTGACCTGTCGACAAACTTCATCAATACCGATCGAGTGTCTGACCTCTCCAGAGAGGTCTCTTTCACCTCCTTCATTGTGTGTCGCTTTCAGAATCTCTGAGATGAGCCTGGAAATAGAATTCGGGGAAGGGGTTCAATTTAGGAAGCTCGGTGGAAACGTGTAAGAATGCCACAGGGTTTATCGATCATATTTTCCCGATTATGAAATTCACCGAACTCCAAGCTGGCCATAGGTCCACTGGACTAGAGTTCTGGTTCAAGGGACGATTTGAAACATTGTCGAAATGATTGTCTTCGTTCGGCACCCCTCCCCATTGTCTTATCCCCGACATTCGAGCTTGACAGACAAGCTTTTCGTTCTTGTCAATGGTGTTGTGAGATGGAAACGTCAGCGCAAAGCACGACACTCTAAACTCTAAACACTCTCCGCTAGTCAATCATCAGTGCACTACTCGCGCGGACAAAGGAGACAGATGCACAGACCGCCGGAAGACGAGGATGATGCTTATCAAAATCATCTGCCCCGAAGACTCTGTGGCATTCAAGCCATGGGAGCTGCCAGTACAGCCGTTCAAAGATTCAGGGGTCAAGCTTCCGTTTGTAAAATTGATTCGCACCGTTTGAGCCCAATATGTTGTCCACCCCGACGGACTGTGACAGAACGATCGGTATGAATCAAGATTCATTCTCGTTGAAAACATCACCCCGGCCATATCGCAAACCGAACATCAGCAGAAAGATCGATTCCGGAGGTGGGAAGGTGAACCTCGGGCTGGAGAACACCCTCACACCAGAGTTCGCAGAGTGGACGGCAGGGCGCTCGATGGGAATTGAACGCATCTACAGCGCCCCAGTGACAGAGCAATGCGCAACGACCCATTATTATGACACTAATAAAGAACTGCCATGAAAGTTTTCTGTTCGCCTTTTCGGGATAAACAACAGGCTCATGTCCAAGACGATCCGTCTGTCCTGGCGCTAGGCTCCCCGACGACGCGAATGACAGGCGTACTACAAAACTTCTGAAAGCTTCCGTGGTCTCATGATTTCTGCCGATGCCGTTCACCACTTTAACTTCAGGGTTGTTTGTTAGTTGACGTGATGAAGCGCTCGGCAAACGGGGCCGCTTCAACCAAGTCGAAGGCCACGATATTGCTATCACGGATTCCGTTCCTTAATGTCCAGACCGTTATCGGCTGACCGTGTGCCGTATTCATTTCCAGTTCTGCGTACCAGAAATACTCCTTTGCGAGATTCGCAGAAACCATAGACTTCTCAAAATGTGGTTGATCTACTCATGAATTTCCTCGCCGAAGCTCTCCGGAGAATTATGTCGCAGAACGTAAACAAGATGTTTACGAGACAGTTAGAGCATCGAATGGGCAATCTGCTGTCCGAGGACGTCTCTGTTGAAAGACGAAACCAGTCCAGTTCCAGCGGGGAGGCCCCCATCACATTCGGATGAATTCAGATACTGCGAATAATTCACGGAAGGCGGAGATCATCTCAGGAGGAACAGAATGACGAAGTCTGTATTCTCAAGATCCGAAAGGATGTCAACATCCAAGTGGTGCCCACTGATTTGGGGCGCCACAACATTCCATCGCAGTAATGTTCCATATGCGCAGAATTCAACGTCACGTTCACCCGACATTCTAAATTGTACAATCGATGCTTGGCTGAAAAGTTCTTCTATCCGACAATTCGCAGTGGAGATGAGCGATTCTCCAAGGAACACGATTGGTGTGCTTGTTTGACAGGATGCGAAATCATCCATGGCCCCGCAGAAATGATCTGTATCAAGTTCGTAATTCTTCCGCGATTGGACACCCCACAATCCAAAGAACTAGTGTATGTCATCCAGGCATAATATCGGCCAGCTCGGAAAATTTCGCTGAGACGTTTTACGATACGCACCTCTAATGCCACCGCATGTTTCAGTCGTTTGGCTGGAGGTATCCCACTTGGAGAAGTGTCTCCTTTGAGTTCGGGGCTTCGGTAGAGCCTCGGGCGAACGCTCAGAGCTCACCTGTACCACAAAATATACAACACCACTGTTCTTCTACAACACACTCACAAGACAGCTCTGCCACCACTAGCAGCCGCAGACCTTACTTTCTTCTCTTGCTCTATCACGAATCGCTCTCCCTTTTTCGTGTGACTATGGAATGCTTTCGAACTGCGTTGGACTTTACCGCGAACGCGTTGCCAAATACCGTCTGCAGATCAACATCAACAATCGCGAGGTGCTGAAGGTCCTGGGGATTAGCGACTCTTGAAAAAAAAGCATCGAGAATTCGAGCCCGACTCGCCTCGGGTCCGTGCGGCGACCCCGCACGGTCCGCGAACACAAGTAATTTCAAGGGTGTCTTGCGCAAGCTTTTGTGAAGGTGGCGCGTTTGGTGGTTTCAGGTGGCACATCTCTGTACACCGAAGGGAGTGCGGTTGTTGTTGGGAGGGATGGCCGAGTAGGGGCTCTGTCTTTGTATCGATCATCGTCTCGAATATCTCTCGTTCAATGAGTGCTTCCGGGAAGTAACTGAATTCGAGATACCGTAGAATCGGCCCAGTCTCGCGGCTAGGAATGATTCTGCCAAGTGTTACCCCAGTGAACGGTTGCACAATAGCCCAAACTGGTTCCGACGCCTATAAATAGAACGTCTTCGTTCCTGAACTGGAACTTCGTTCCGGATTATAACGCACGGATCTTTCCGAAATCTTAATACTGCGAGGAATCGGAGACTCCACAATCCCTAATCGCTCCGATAGCTGTTTTGGAAGGCCGACAATCTTCGCCCCTTGACGTGCTCCTATTGAGCTCATTCAAGGTTCCTGCTCAAAAATTCAAATGTACCCCCAACACGGAAATAATTCTCCACGAGATCCATCAATGATTCTATTTCGCAATATACTTTCGCAACATGGATTGTTCACGGATCAAAAGAACGGTCTTGAATTTACACGTTCAATCGTACCTCATCAAGACAATCCCATGAAAAGTAGCATACTCCCGTAGCACCGAGGACCCACGCGGTTGACAGATGATCTAGGGAGGAGGTATTCTCTTAATGGCCCGTCCTCGTATTCACCCGATCCCCGGAGGAAGGACGCGAGGATACAAGGAGGTCACCAATTTTGCTTGTAAATATAGAGGAAGAATCGCGTCTCTATGCTATTTGTATTGGACATCTTGTTTTTCCTGGAAGACATCGCGGCATATTCGACGCAAATCGGATTCCAGTGAAGCCATGATGTCGACATCGGGACTAGCTTCTCGGTACTGGTCAGGAGGTGACAAGGTTCGGAGGTAGTTAATGCAGACGTGCATATTAGCAGGCTATGTCGGTATTATGTTCAAGTTTTTCTCCACGAGTCCGAAACCAGATTCCGGAACAGGCAATGTCTGCTAACAATTCTCGAATAGCTCCATGTCAACTTCCCAGCAGGGTCCCAAGTCCCAACGCATGCCGATAGTACTAGAAGGAAAAAAATCGTCGCCGGAACCCGTAAAGGTGGCTGCGGTATGGATTGCGACTTCGCTTTTCACTTTGACGATGCGCTTGTTGATCGCGACGTGGGGTTTTAAAGATTTTGGTTGTGGGGGGGGGGAAAAGGGGGGAAAAGGGAAAAAAAAAGGGGGGGGGGGGGGGGGGGGGGGGGGGGGGGGGGGGGGTTTTTTTTTTTTAGGGGGAAAAAATGTAGGGGTTGGTGGGGGGGGGGGGGGGTGGGAGAGGGGTTTGTTGGGGGGGGCACAATTTTTTTTAAATGGGTTTATGAAAAATTTTTGTGAAAAAGGGGTGTTTTTGGCGAAAATCAGGAATGGGAGATGACAATTATGTTTCTCCAATGTCTCTACCCGTATTCCAGATTGGGGATGTTCTTCTAGTCTCGCCTCGCTTTCGCCTGCGCGATGTGCGCTTCGGGGTAGTCGGAGCCTACAGCACACCCGAAAAGTTCCGTCATAGGTTCTGTGCTTTGACCTGAGCCACATCCCACGTAAGATGGCGTCAGTCAATGCACACTTCGAAACAATCATTTAGAAGAGCTCTGCGGGATGTTTCGGTCGAAATCAAAAATGAAGTTCAGCTTGGGTATCGGTCTGCTCTTGCTAGTGATCAGTCATGTTTTTTTTCCGTCGCTGTCGTTACTGAAAGGCGGGGATTTTTCCGGATCTGATTCAGCGCATACTTAACTCTCAGGGTGAGCTGAGGTCCCACAAGGCGACGTCAACGGAAGCCCCGTGCATCCGTCGAATCATAGGCCAGGGAGAAATGTGCGAGCTGGGTCATTTGTCTAGCAATCGAGAGAAGTGGCCGCGGTCCGCATGATTCCGATCTGCGTATCCTAGTATTCAAAGATGAGGCTTCTTCCTTCAGTATGCTTCCGAAACCGAACAGATGAAACTCATTTACCGTCGGGCACACCTCCCAAGTTCAGCCAGAACTGTTCCTCCTCATTAGTTCAGCCGTTTCGCATCATGCCATGCCACGATCTCTGCCGCGGGATCCATACCCGCTAGGTGGGGAAATAACTGATATTTGGATCTCTAGAAGAACATCCGCCGCTGCGTTGTGAGAATCCAGCCTCTTGATTCGGCGGCCTAGGTCTCCGACGCGTGACCTTGGATAGAGAGTTTGGCGCAGTGGAACGTGGCTGATAGAACACGAAAAACCCTTCCGACTCACTCCAGGAGATTCCTTCGGGACTCACTATTTTTTCGCGACCTCAACCGCTGCGCGGCGCCAAGTAGACAATCGCCATCTGGTTCTCATTATAGAAGGAAGGTGATCTAGTTCGTTGCTCTCCCTGTTGTCTAAAGCTTCGATCCTGACATGAAAACATCCATAGATAGAATTCTTCGGAATGATCGGGTGTTGTTGATGAATGAGCCGAAATGGAAGCGATTAGACTGAATACATCTAGCAGTCATAAGTTTGGTATAGGGGAGTGAAATGCTCCCCAAGTCGACGACCACATCCAGTGGTCTTAGGACATCATGATCAGAGTTGGAGGCTGAAGGATAAATATTGACTCCCTCCCAGTTGGAATCCGTCAGCATTACCGACGTCATCCGTGAACAGTATGCATTTTTTTGCCAAATATGTGCCGATTTCTCCCCGCGTTACCATCAAACGCTCGCTCACCTGTTGAAAGCGGTCTTCTCGGCAGAACTTTCTCGAAGAGGAGAGCGAATGAATCTCACAATTGATAGCATCGAAGGCGGCTAAGATGTCGCTCTAGTCGGCTGTTTGGCTTTGAAGGAGTTCCGTCAAAGATCATCCTGATCCTGGCACAATCGCTCAGTTGGTTCAATGCTCCTGGAAGCTATAAGCTCGAGAACCAAGCGAAAAATTTTCTTCATGTTCGAATGTCCCACGCTGCTCACGCATCCCGTTATTCCCGGAGACGGAATGCTCGATAGGCTCGTGTGTGAAGTGTCATGTTCGAAGATATCTATTGGCGAAAACTTCAAAGTGATGCGAAAAGATTTTCCCCATACCAGAGTCCCAGCGGGAACCTGGACCGACAGAGAAGTTCTAGCGTGTGCTTTGTTAATTACGATTTTATTCAAGTATATACACTTCGATCAATTAGCAGAGTCTGGCTTAGTTGTCTATGGCATCTTTATGTACAGTTCACGGAAGCGGAAGTTCTCAGTACACCTATGTACTCGGTTGAATCAGGTTCGTTTGTTCCGTCGCAGCCGGACCCATGTCCCTGCCGAATGAATAATCGTCCAAAGTTCACTTTATTTGAAAGTTGGAATAAATAGTGGCATCCATTCTGTGTTGACTGATGTGACGTCTTTTTGGGAACGGTTCCCAAAACCTTCCCCAGAAACTCCTCCGTCACTCGCTGCTCGTACAGTTGACATTTCCAGTTCTATGTACAGTGTCACATGGCGTTTTCCTTCCCCGACGGGTTCCCCAGCTGTCATTACTCCCAGCTTCCACGAAATCTCGCGCTGTTGCTGGTTTTCTTGCTAATTTCGAATATTCTATTTGTTGAGCATCCTTCGCTTCGACCTTGAGTCATCAAAATCGTCGTCCGAACTGCAAGAATAGCGACGTCAACTCAAAGGAACTGCTGCCGTCCGGAACTCTACTCTCGGCCAGCGTGCGAGAGGGCCGCACCGATGGTGTGGCTCAAATGATAAGTTAGTTGCCGGGTTGTGGCTTCATCATGACTTCGCAGTGGAATAAGCTACTGACTTACATAGCTTCGTACAATGGGTTTTTCGTTACCACTTGAGGGCTGCCTTCTTCGCTCGACAGCCTCTGAGTAGAAGCTTTGCTCTGTGCCGTGCAAGGGCTCAAGTCGAGTTGGCTTCTGGACATATAGGCTACTTCGTTGGGGTTCGTGAAAGGGAAACCCCTGACGGTTCCGTCAACATCGTCAATATTGACGCTCATCTGGAGAACTTGAGTCTCGTATTCCTTCATCGATGACTCTGCGTACACAGGTTCGTATCTGGGGGTTTGGGGGATAGGGGGAGGGAACAGTTTTGGCTTCGGGGGAATGGAAGCAGCCTGAGCTGCCAGTTCCTGTTGCTTCAAAAACCTGGAATTCATGAAAGAAATTGAGTATTGACAATATGAAGATTAAGATTCTGGCCAAGGCCTCTCGAATGCGTCGCAATGATTTCATGTGATTATAGGCTCACCTCTTCCACGCGCAGCAGTGATACACGATTCCAAAGATGCCGAAGAAGAAAATCAGGATTCCGATGCCTATCAAAACTGTTCCCAGGTCGGACATTTCTCTCAAAAAGATCATGCTGCGCTTGGCCCCACGGAACTCGATGATATCCGGTGTTTCGGTTGTTGTTGGAGGCATGAGAACTATTTGCTGGCGGACTGCCTTCACGTTGATTCCCGCGTCATGATAGAACTGTCCCCACATGGCGGTGGCCTGAAGATCTCCTTTGGCGACCAGAGAGCGGATCCGGCGATCTTTGATGCTGACCGCTTTCAGCGTTTGAGGATCGATCAGGTGGAACCACATGTCGGTGCCGCTTCCGTCGTTCTGTACGGAGTTGTTTCGGACAAACTCCATTGGACCTATACGGTGGACGCCAACCAGCATGTGCGACTGCTTCTTGATGATCGACGCGAGTCTATCCTTGATCTTGCGAACCTTCTCCTGGGACATTTCTGGCATCACAAGACACAGCTGATTGTCCCGAGACAACAGATTCACCTTTGGGAGGGAAATTCAGTTAGTTAGATGAAAATATTCGTTTGTGATGGAAAGTTTGGCTCACAATCAGTGATGTTCAGAAAGTTGACGGCGATCCGATGACTTACATAGACGTTCACTCGCTGACTGAGGGTTGCTCCCGGATCAACAGGGTTATCTCTGGCGACGACTTTGAGCTTGATTGGCATCGAGTGGTTCTGTCTTATATCGAAGGCCCTGGCCGATGAGATGACTCCGGTGTTCGGGTCGATCTTGAAGAACTCTCCCTTGTTGGTTTCTGGGACGATCTCGAAACTCACTCTACCGTTACCCTCGGAATCCATGTCTTCAGCTGTGACCTTGACTATTTCTGTTCCGACCGCGCCGTCGATATCCATAGCGCCCAAATAACTGTTGCCGCTCGGATCAGCTATCATGGGAGGGATGATGAAGTTGGGCCGGTTATCGTTGACGTCACGAAGGTTCACAGTCAGCTGAGTCGTCAGTCGAGAGGCACTAAACACTCCGGCACTGGCAGCTAGACGCACTGACAGTACGTACTGCTGCGAGTTCTCGAAGTCCAGACGGGTTTGTTGACTGATGCGGACCTCACAGTCTCCTTGTGGATTCATTTTCGCGTAGAAATGTCCCCTGTCATTACCGCTGTTGATATGACAGTCGACCTGAGCTCGTACCGGTCGGTTGACAACCGGGAGGGCTTTAACGAGGGTGTCATCCGCAGCATTCTCGTCAATGGAAACTTCAAAGAATCCTTCAACGAAACCGATGCCCGAATCGGGATGAACCATCGCCAAATGCTCGACGTAAACTATGAACGAAAGCGTGTTGCTCAGCGAAGGCTCCCCTTGGTCGAAAGCACGAACTTCGACGGTGTACTCCGACGTGGGATCTTTCTTAAGATCGTCTTTAACTGTGACCATGCCGGTGTTCGTGTCGATGCTGAAGAAGTTCTTCACTTTCCCTTGTCCAACTAGTTCGTACCTGAGGAAGAGGGGCGAAGAGTTGTGAGGCTTCCTTCCCTCCACACTCATGCTCAACGAGCGAGATCGAATACAATTAATACGAAGAAAAGTTGATCTGATTCTCACTTGACAGAGTTCAACGGCGCCGTTCCATCCTCGTCCTTGGCAACCATGGTCGCCACGACGGTTCCCACAGGGGCAGAGTCTTGAAGTCTTGTTGGGAGTGGCGGAGTCACGAATTTCGGAGCGTTATCATTGACGTCCACGACTGAAATTTTCACTCTCGTGGTCGCTTGCGGGTCGTTCTCATTCGTGTTCTCTTGTGTTCCGACGATGATCGTGTGGCTCTGCGTGAGCTCGAAATCTAATCCCTTCACAGTGGATATCACACCAGACGTCGGGTCAATATAGAATAGACGTCTGTCGCCTTCTTTGATGATGTAAGTGATCTTATCCACCGTATCGGGATCGGTTGCCTTCACCTGTCAATGAATCACTGCATCAGTCTTTGTATCCTGGAGACCTCCCATGGCTGCCGATCTAGATCACCGGAGCTCCGCCATCCTCCCTCAGAGACCGATTCCATGATGAGTCAAATATTTCTCCGTAGAACGAAAGCAACGCGTATATTCTCAGCTGGCTATGTGTTACCTGGATCAGGAAAGTGTCGGGCTGATTTTCGTTGACTTTCACCTCATACAAGCTTTGCTCAAAGATAGGAACTTCATCTTGCTCGTCCGTGACTCGGATGTTGACTTCAACTTTAGCACTGAGGGCGTTTTCGCCGTGATCGGTCGCCGTCACGATGACGACGAACTCCTTTTCAGACTCGAAGTCGAGAGCTCTGCAAGAGAGGAATACCAAGGATCAGATTTTAGCTACAGGGAACGAGCCCCGATGGACTCACTCCGTTCCAGGGAACAACGCGGACCTCCATCCCGCCCTGAGACAGGATCTCCGATGCCGATGACGGTTCGATACTTGGGAGGCTTCCTGGGGTCGCTAAAAAAAGAGAAAAACTCGGTACCGTCTAGTATAGATGGAGCCGTTTGATTCGTTGATGCCGAAAGTTGACGCAGGGTCTTCGATCGAGTAGGTGATTTCTGCGTTCACGCCCAGATCCCTTTAAGAAAGCCAGAGTTATGACGAAACTTCGGTGCTATTCCTTTCGTGGGTTCGTTCCGTGGATATTTAAGACTGAATAATGATCCTTACCTGTCAGAAGCTTTCACTTGGCCGACAAACGCCTTTGCCAAGCCTTCGGCAACTTCAAACATGTAGCGATTTTCGGTGAATACGGGAGTTTCGTCGTTTATGTCCGTTACGGTCACAATCAACGGCACCACGTTGTACTGAAAAAGCCAAGAACCTTGCTTTAGGGCTAAATACCAGAATCATGGAAACGGTTTTCCCGGATTCATTTCTGAAATTTTCTTTGTCAATTCGGAAACACTAGCCAGACTCACCAATTCGCCGCTGTCGGCGGCTTTTAGGGTCAAATTGAATGTTTCCTTGGATTCTCTGTCCAAACGTCCGATGACGAAGACCGTCCCAGTCTCTTGATCGATGGAGAAAGCTTCGTTGGTGTTCCCGTCAATGATGGAATAGTAGACGACGCCGCGTTCGGGGTCATTGGCCTTCACCGTGGTCACTGGGACTCCGACTGGCGAGCCTTCGACCACCTGCAGAAAATGATCCTGAGTAACGAAACTCAACTAAAGGGAAGAGATGCAGCTGAAAGATGCTCCGCAATGATGGAAAATATCCGATTTATTGATCGAGAGACTACTCACGCTCGCTCGATATTCTTCTTGTGTGAATATAGGTCCGCCCAGGTTGGGTCCGGGGATCACCATTACTTCGATGATTCCCTGCGAGTACAATCCACCAGCATCGGTGGCTTGCACAGTGATCGAGAACTGCTCGCCCGCGTCAACCGGAGTTCGAACTTTGAGGTCCCCAGTGTCCGGATCGATACTGAACCTCTCGGCGCCGTTGTTACTGATATGATAGATGCTGTACGTGATTTTCGCGTTCTCTCCCTCGTCGTTATCTGCCGCTTCGACTTTCATTACGGTTCGCACGCCGTCCCCGCTCTCTAACGTGACAGGGTTGATCAGAGGCAGCGCAGGCGAGTTGTCGTTGACATCGTTCAAATGAACTCGAAGCTGAATCGGACGAGAAAGACCTCTTCCCTCGGGCGTTCCAACTTCTTTCGCTTGGACCTGCACGACAGCAAGGGTGAAGATTACTCTCTTGAAGTCTTCAGCATGATTTTCGTCACGGGCCTCTTGCGCCGACGATGTCAAAAGCGAAAAAACGCGCGATAATTACCTCGAACTCATAAACGTTCGGATTTGGTGAGTCCCGGTCGAGCTGTGGTTCGCCGACAACGAGGAACCCTTCCAGATCGACTTTGAAAACAGTCGTTGACACCGCGAACGAATAATACTGCTCCTTCTCCGACTGAAACGGCGCAAATTCAGGACAGCATCAGATGATGAAGGAAGAGTTCCAAATATTTGTTCCCATAACCTTTGGTTCACCCTGAATTGTGCAAACACTCACATAGTCCTCGTCAGTGACTTGGAACATAATTGGATCTCCTCCTCTCGGGGCGGACATCACCCGGGTGCCGATGGGGGAGTTCTCGTCAACATAGCCCTCGAAAAAGTTCGCTGAGAGCACAGGCGGATGAAGATCCGCCACAAGAACTTCGACGGTGAGGGAAGCCAACGCGAAGCGACGGTACTCGGATTGTTCTTCGGCTTTGACCGTTATGCTGTAATGAGTCGTCACAGCTCTGGATGCAGGAGCGATTTGACTGACTTCTCCCGTGACGTTGTTTATGGCGAAGATACTGCGGAAGTCCGAGGGGCTTCCGTCGACGAACGAATATTGTATCGGATGATCCATGGAGTCTTGATCACGGGCATAAATTGTATCGGGTCGAATTGGAAGAACACCTTCAACGGCCCCGCTGGCGACTTCGCTGCGGTATTGGACGGCATCGCAAACCGGACCGCATCCTTTGTAAAAGAACATCGGAGGCAGATCATCAGCATCTTCTACGTTGATCGTCAGTGTAGTGGTAGAGGTCAAGCGATCCGACGGCTTCGTTGCCCTATCCGTGGCGATCACTCGTAACAGATATGACTGAAAATGTTCGGCAGAGGCAGTTCAGTGCCCGATCTAATTGGCGGTCTATCATCCTCAATGTCTCATCACAGAGTTGTGAGCTAGCCACGTTCAAAAGCAGCATCCATCGTTGTATAACCGATGTAGGTAATCAGCGACGACCAAGAAGCTCCTACTTCGGGCTTTCAGAGCCGGTTACCTCAGGGACATACCTTGCTTTGTTCGTAATCCAAAGGCTTCTTGATTGTGACGATTCCCTGATGTGGGGAGTCGATGCTGAAGTGCGAAGCAGCGTCATCGGCGCTTCCAGTGTCTTCAATGAAGTACTCAACGAGACCGTTGACTCCAGAGTCCAGGTCGGTAGCGGTGAAGTTGGCAAAAACCATCGTGCCCACCGGAGCCTCTTCGGATATCGATGTCGTGTAGTTATCCGCTGTGAACTCCGGGGCGTTGTCGTTGACGTCATTGACTCGGACGAGAACCTGGACAACTTTCTTGCGTGACTGGTCCTTGGCTTCACAGCGGATTTGAACTCGAACCGAAGCGAGATCTTCAGCCTGAACGGGAAAGGTCACGAAATCAGAAAAAGCTTCGATCGATTTCAGCGATTTGTCGACATTCCGAATCTGATTGATTTCGTCAACAATTCAGGACTTCAAGGGCGGAGGACGCGAGAGGGAATTTCTTCAACAGGGATGGAGGGACGCGGGTCGTTCTGATGAATGAAATATCTCTCTCGGCTCAACAACTCACGTCTCTGTCGAGCGGCTTCTGCAGAACGAGCTGTTTTCCTAGGATTGCGAAAACGTCTTTCGAGGAAGAGCTGATGTTCAGATCGATTTCGTCCGGTTTCCCCTCGATCGGAAGGTAAGTAGGGGTCGTCCGTTGATCGAACTCTGCAAGAGAAAAAATCCTATAAGTTCAGTGGACACGGTTCGTGTCTCCATACCATGCCAATTCTAGAGACTCCCTGGTTCAAACAGCGAGCGATGCCTACGTAGAGTTTTAGAGCACGTCGATACTCACGTTGACCAATGCTCTCCAAGATGTCCATGATGACAACTTTCTCATTGTCCTCTATGTCGCACACTGAAAGCGCGGAAGAATTGACTAAATCGAGGAACGCATTCACGAAACTGTATACGGGAGTATATTGATGCGGTCGGTCGATACTCGGCGATTATTCACGTTTATTTGGCTCCAGAAAGAAATTCAATCGACTCCACCTCACGACCAGCTCTTGGAATTCGAAGCCGTTTTCACGATTTCACCTTGAGAGGAAGGTCTCGCCGAATTCATTCGATTCCGACGACGAAAAAAAACTCAACTTGACACAACTCAGAACTTCGATATGGAGCATCGAAAGTTCCGGAAGTTGACTCTCCAAAAAACTGAGTTGTGGAATCAAATCAAAGCTTTCGCTGGCGGTCTTTTGTACCGCAACAGAACTGATGGCGTTTTTGTAACACCAAGGACGATTATCGGGAACAGCTTCTTCCATTCTTTTCTGAAGATCAAGTATGGGGACGGCCACTGTTTCCACTAGCCAGCTGGCTGGCAAGCCTTCCGCAGAGAAAATAGAAGCGTTCGTGTGTACCGCGAACCTCGATGTGTACCGATAACGAGAATCCGAGGCAGAGAGGACGATGCCATCGAGCACCATACGCGTTCCTCACAATGAAGAAGAGTTGAATGGAGACAACGCAAAAAAGAATCAGGAGTTCGAGGCTAGTGTAAAATGTGAATAACGTTCTTGATTGAGATGTTTGGATGCATCAGCACTGCTCCGATGGCCGTCTTCGGAAAGCAGAGACGGTTTTTTTTTGATTCCGAATAGAACAGTCGCCGCCCCGTGAAGGAGATGACCACGACCACATGGAGGGCATTCTTGAATGAGAGCCAAGTAAGACCAGGCCCCGAAACAAACGGCTTTGTTCGAGGCCTATGTTTTCTCCCGAGCTTCCTGCGCGCTCGTCCACGACTTGCACAAACACCGCGCCCAATAGCAACAACAGAACGCAGCGTTGGCAACAATCCATCCCCGTTATTGTGTCAGCCATTGTGGATCTGATCGATGCCTGATACTCACGTGCTGCCAAAACGGTGCTCCTCGTTAGACTCAAGAGTATGAGCCAACAAGCTGAAACGGCTACGAACGGGGTCCGCTGTCTTCTCCCCATGCTGACTGATTGGAGCTTGGCTCTGGGATCTGAAAACAATAGTAATGGTTAGGAAATTTTCACCGCGCTCACTTCGAATCGGTCCGAAAAGCTTATCATTGATTCTCTAATGAGCCAGCAGCCAAACGCGTGCAGTTCAACAGGTATAGATCGTCAACAACAAAACGCGCTGCTCCAGAGACTTGAGTTTACGACACCCTGGTCGGGATCGATAGTGAGTAGGAAATCATCAACATCAAGAGGAGTTGATCGTAAAACAGCGACATCGATTGGATGATGCGAAGATGAATAGATACTTGGAGAAAGGTGAAGGTCTCGAACGCATAGGTCGGAACGCTTACCAATAAGGAAGTCGCTCAAGCCCAGCAATGGGAGAATTCTGAGAATTCCTCAGGCTAGCTCAGTTTTCGAACGCATCGAAAACTCGAAGTATGTAGTAGAACATCTGGGTGTAAACGTGAGTATGATAACTTGATGTTTTAATCATATGTGAAGGTCAATCAGTCGGAGACCCGATGTGAGTCAAGGACTGGCTCAGAAGAAAGGAAAAAGCTCCGACTAAATCGTGTCTGATCTCATCAGTTCGTCTTAATGTCAGGGTATCAGCGCATCCCGACAAGCATCTTTGAGCAATCTGCACAAAAGGCTCTGCTTAGGCGTAGTGAGTGGAGAAACGATTCGCTTCGAAGAAGCATCGACCGATCGTTAATCTTCGGATACCGTTTGTCTGCGACTTTGTCCCGCTGCCAACAATGTCATCAGGTCTCTTGTATCAACAGGGTGAGAAACCAAACGTTATTCGCGCCGCGACAAGAAAGACAATAACGTTAGAGCAGCCTTGGCAGGCGACACGCAGAGCCGAGAGCAACGAGTAATCTTCTGAAATATTCATTCGATCGATACAAAAGAGTTATCCAGCATTGCGATGAAGACGCCGGGGAATTGCGAAAATTGTTTCTGTGACAGAAACTTGCATTCGTTTCCATCGCTTCATGTTCTGATTTTTGAAGGAGCACCACGCGCAGTGAGCTCATCCAGTCAAGCTCCTTCTTCAGAGTAGAGCTCGGGAAGCCGCGTCCTGCATGACGTCAAGCTGTGTTTTCTGACGAGCAGGGGGAGCATTGGAACCCTCCTACACTGTGACTGGAACCTGACCTTGCCTCTGACGGCAACAACAACAACACCAACAATGGGGATGATACCAGATCACCTTCGTCGTCGATCGCAGTTGTCCGTCAGTTGGTCAGTGGGCTTGTTGCTCAGTCACTTGCTCACTTTGTGTGATGGCTGCTTTTACATGGACAGACGACGGTCTGCCCGTTACTTGGATCGTGTCTCGACTCCTCTGTCTCACATTTGCTGCTTCTTGACCACCACGGCTTGTGCGGTCGTTGTCGCGAAACAACTGACCGGGTTGTCAAATGCACAGAAACATTTGCCATCCGCTCGGATGACATCTTGAGTTTTCTGTCCGAGCCACTATCCCGTAGAAGCCCGTCACAAAGTGAGCCGTAAGGCCGAGCGTTCTAACTGGACCTTCAATCGCTGCGGAAGAGAACCTTAAGAGCAGAATCTGCAGCTCGTTTCATTTCTCTTTACATTTCGAATGAGTGCTGGTTGGGGATCTGGAACATACCCAACTCCACGAGGGAGAAAGATATCAGGTGAACCGATATTCCCTCTTCTCTCTCCCAGAACAAAACTGACCGTTATAATCTTTTCTTCAGACATTTTCGAATACATTGATGTTACTGATGACTTCCGTACACAGTTATTTCTGATATTTTTCCCTCATTTTATTCTCATATTTTCGCACCGAACCTCTAAAGAAATTCTCAACACCGATGTCAGCCGAATCGGAATTTCGAAGTATTTCCCACAAATGACTTTGAATGATGGCCAGAAATACCGGACCAGCTGTGGTGGCTAAAGCATGAGCGGCTATACACCGCGAACTTCTTCTGGTCGGTTGATCATGATCCATAAAGATGATGATGACGATTATCACAAGATTCAGGATGAGGGAAGCCTTGACGGCCGGGGGGATTCCATCATCCTCCACTCTCACTGCAGGCGAGTCCTAAAGCTCGCGGCTTCGCGCGTGGAAAACGTGCGTTGACACTGCCACACGTGGGAGTGCTGTTTCCCCACGCCGCAGCGGTCTCCACGGAACGCTTTCTCCAGGAATCATCGGGCCCTGTTGAATAGCGTAAATTCGGCACCGATCCCACGGCCATCTTCTGAAAGCCTATGAGCTCATTCTGAGCGACTGGAATTCCACTTGATCAGAAGCAAATCTATTCGGGTTTCGTTCACAGTTTTGGAAGTGAACACGAATTGGGTCTTGACCTGTTTCTTAATATTTGTTTGAGGCACTTTCAGCGGAATACGTCGAATGGTAAAGAATTCCAGAATGCGCTGCGTGCGGCGAAACGGATGTTTTGTTTTCGCGTGAACCCTTGTCGTGATGATCCAGACGTACGCGGGACCGAATCAGTTCAGCCTGCCAGAACTCGGAACCGAAAGTGGACGACGTTCGTCTACCTCGGATTCCGTGCGCGTAAGCCACCCGTTGGCAGTTGGGGCATCGTTAAATCGTTTGACCGGTCAGTCGGTCTTTTGCTGGGTTCATTAGACGAGCCAGGCCAAAGCTGATGACGGACAGCTGGGGGAACCATCGAGGAGTTTGATTCCCAGACGTTGGAGGCAACGGCTCTCCAGCCGGGTCCACCCACAAAAGTTTCACAACGTGTAGTTTCACTGGGAGAGCTAAACAATAGAATCCGTTTGTGTCCATGGGGCAACGGTTTTGTCTCTTTTACAGAAGGGATCTGCGCTGGCGTTGCCGTTGACAGGCGAGCACACCAATCAGTGAGCTGGATAGCTGAAGCTCACACAGACCGTTTTGAACGAACCCGACTCGGTCCAACCATCGGCTGTACCTTCACAAAACCATTGTTCAGCAAACACATATGTATTGGAGGAAGTTATACTTGGACGGATGTTTTCTTATTCTGGCATCCGCCGTCGATGATGCTCATGATGCTTTGTAACATCGCGAAAACAAACCCAAAACTAGATTGACCCTGAAGCAGGAATTTATTGAAAAAACTTCCAACAAAATCGTCTGGGTGAAGGTCTGCCGCCAACATCGGACAAGTGAAAGGCGCCTTGAAGAGCAGAATTCCGATTCTGACCGCAAGAACATCAAGCACGTGAGCAGACCCTCAAAAGACCGATGAACATTCAGCTCATAAAACAGAACAGCCTCAATCAGCTGCCGGAGAACCGAGCTTTGGAGAAAGTCGACGTGTCGCTCACTCTGACTTTGGACTTCGCTGACCAGAAAGAAATGCTGCAGCCGTTGCCGCCAACGACGACGACGACGAGCACGGAGTCAAAGACGACCGAAAAGCAGATCAAGAAGATCACTATAAACGTGGACCACTTTCTCGGCCACACGTAGGGCCGATGAACTGAGCAGTCGAATCGACGTCAAATTCTGCTCCAGCAGAAACGGACCGTGGAGAAAAAGCGGGGCGTTCCGACCGGAATTCTTAGCAAGAACCGTGTGCAGCTGTTCCCTTGCGGCGTTTAACGACTAGAACTTTAAGTTTTTGTTCGAGTTCGAGTCTCCAGCGAGCCGTTCCCAAATTCGATGAAGATTGCTTCGATACCGTCTAGCTTGCAGAGGGACGAGAATAACTTGGCCGGACGACCCAATGTTTGATTTCGTCGCGCTTTCTACCGGTGAGAACATCCTTGCTGCTCAGGATGAAGAAGTGACGAACTTTGAGCCGAGCAATTAGCAAAAACGGAGACATCGGACGATGCTGTTCAATGCAAAAAAAAAAAACATGGGAAGAGGGAAGCAACGAAACTTGTACGAGAACTGTGCCAAAGGTCGACATAAACCAAACAAACCGTCGTCCCTTCGGTTTTCGTTCTTTTCAGTCATTTGACACTGTTCGCTACTGAAGAATCGCAGAGAGGACCGAACCGAAACCAAGACAACACACAAAACAGAGATGAAGCAACAAATGAGACTCTTCCCGAAATGAAGCAATGTCTGAGATTTTTCCGCGATGAGCCCTTGTCGGAAAACTCTTCCCAATTTTTGGGACGGTCAAATCTTCCTGTCGAGCCGAACAACGATATCGGCTCCGGGGTCATGGTGGAACCTCATTTTCAGAAGAATCCTGTGCAGAAGGCATACAGGAACCCTCCTCTGGAAAATCCAGGAGTACTTCACCGTTTTTCGCGAGTAAGCTCCCCAATGAGCATGGGAGTGAATCACTCGCCATGCTCAGCTAAACTTATTGTCGTCCCTTACGAGAGAGATGTCAATAGACAATTTCATCCTCTACTGAAGAAGCCACGTCAGCGTTACGTGTTATTCAACAAACACCTTTGAGCCCCAGGCTTGACGAGGCGTAGCGTAGTGCTAATCTGAAGATCCTGAGCAGCCGCGCCACGGTCCGCATCAACAACCCACAGAATTTGTTCCCTCTGGTTGGTTGCTTGCTTGTTTGGTTGCTTCGGTTTTTTTCTTCTTGACGCCGTCACTGTCGCCATGAACGTTGTTCGATGAGCGAAAGCAAAGAAGAAGAAGAAGAAAAAAAAACAGACAGACTCATTTTTGGGTGGAGACTCGTAGAATTCTTCTCGGACGCGTTTGGGAGTCGCCGTGCATTCCGCAGTTTGCTCCTGACAATGATTCGCGTTTCAATTTCGATCGCTTACGGTGTTTGTTGGCATCGATTCCGCGTGGGAACGGGTCCGTTGTAGGCAACCGCTCGCCATCTCACCCACTAGGGTACTTTTCTCGCAGTTCGATGACGACGTTGCCACACCACGAGAAGAAAAAGAGACGTCCGAATCTTGAAGGGCATGAGGCGCCACCGCCGGCGCCACTGACGATTGATTTTGATTTTCCAATTCATTTCCAACACAGTTGGGGAGTGATTCGCTTCCTGATTCAAAAACTCAATGTGCTTCATAGTGAAGACCTATTTCATAACCGCGCGTCGTGTTTCTCTTCTAATTCCGCGTTAAAACTTCACGTCGCGTCGCTCGGACAGCGACCATTTACAACCACAGGGGAACGAGGCTCGCAGTAGCTATTGCTACAGATGCTACCCCAACGTCTACCACGACGACCATTCACTGAATTGTGAGAATGGCACGTAGCTGCGCGGCGTTGTTGAAACATGGCCGGACTTCTCAACGCAAGCCGCTTCGCGCCGTCGAAATCACTCCAGGACAATGAATGAGGGAATGAATAACCGAATGGATGGTCAAGAGTTCCTAGATTGAGTGCCTGGCCGTTGGGCTGGATGTGAGATGGATAGATGAGCCACACGAAGCGACCGAGCGGGTGTGTTTGTGACTGCATGGTAAGAACTCAAGTCCAAACATTTTTCTTCATATTCTACTCCAGAGCCTTCCACGGTCAGCTAAAACTACGCTTGAATCGCCAGCTAACCGGAGGCCTTCCTCGTTTCCTGACCATCGCGGCTGCTTGGTATGCCACGGTGCAGATTTGAGCGGGTACAGCACCACCGGCATCGGCAGCAACGACGTGAACGATGAATTAAGTCACATCCCAATTTTAGTTTGTTGAACTTTCTCCTCTTGTCCGGACTAACGGTGCTGCTGGATTGGAACATCGGCTACATCGATTGTAAGGCGGAGGGACGAAGGGTAATAATCTTGATGACGCGTTGCGTCTAGTTCCCTACACTAATCTTGGGTTATCAGAACGTTCCATCTGAAAAATTCCATGATGAATATCACTGCGGGAGACATGCGACCCCGTAACCGGCGAAGTCGTGCATGGTTTCATTGTTCCACAGTCTTAATCGTAAACTTCCGATGACGGTGTTTCCGTTGGACGTTTGCCTTCTCCTACCGGCGTCATTCTGAATTCGAAACGGTTCCGCTCCCTCTGGATGCACGACAACTGATATTGCGAAGTTCGAATATGAACTGGAACCGGCTTGGGCAAGTTTATTCTTTCGGATAGTTTATAGGCACTAAGAAGACAGCTCGAGAACCCGAAACGTCTTTCACGTTGTCTGGGATGAGGTTTTTTTTCGTGTCCAAAACCGGAACGGCGGAATTTCGCGGCGTTATCCCCTCTTATGCATTTGGAAGCATTCAGGTTAGTGTCCAAGCTCCGCCATACTACGAAGGAAGCGTTCAACGATGCTCGATCGCTTTACACCTCGGTAAAATGTGCGATTCTTTCTAAGCTCGATGTAGAAATGGACGAACTGCATTCCGCGTGTTACTTCCATTCGTTCCAGCCGGACGCCGTCCGTTCACCTCCAGTCCCAAAGTTACGTTGCGAACGGGATCTGTGCGATCCGTACCCGTACCAACTACGTGGTTCTTGAGCAAGACCGAGGGGACACGTTGGCCCCCGGTCCCCCAGTCCCCAAAAGACAACGCACACCTCCGACTACTCCGTGCTACCACGCAGAGACGCGACTTCGTAACAAAGTTTTCGCTTGTTTCGTTGGGCTGCCGACACCTTCTGCGGCACCGTTCGACTCCTCCGCCGCCTTTCTTTTTGCTGTAGTTCAAAGATGCGAACAACGACAACGAGAACGCCGAATCGCGGAGAACCCAAGAGCTGAGGCGCAGAACGAGCGCAGCCAAAGAAAAGCAGCGCCACACCTGTCTTCTTCATTGTTTTCTGTGATCTGTTCATGTCACGTGTCAAATGATGCGCGTCGTCTGAGACAAATGCTCTTTCTTCGACGTCTTTGTCTTGGAATGCGATGATAATAACGCTGGAAAAACAATATTGAATGAGTCAGGGGCCCTCGAATGTGCCGTGGGTGGAGAGGTGACGAAAAGATGGGATCACCCTGCCACAAGAAGAACATGCAGAGGGAAGGCGGCTCGGTTCGGTCGATCAGGCTGAACCGAGAACTTCTGTGAATCCAACCTGATTTTGGCGACGGAAATCTTCACTGTGTCGCCGGAATTCCGATGCGTTCCACGACGGATCGCAGATCCGTTTGTCCAGCCGTCTGGGCCCCGACGGTGCATCAATGTATTCCCCGCTCGATGTCGAAAATTGAAGTTACGAGCAAGGAGGTCTCTCCAAAAACTTGAAATCTTCGAGTTTACCAAATAGAAGCCGAGATAACCTCTTTGAGAACCGGACCAGTGTACGTCTTGCTCGAAGACATCCGAGGAGTCCGTCGGACGCTTGACCCTAAATTATCTCCGACTTGTCAGCTCAACGTTTTTTGACTCATCTTCGTTCCCTGTTCCCACAGCCGGCGGTCGGGCGGGATGTCACCGCCATCATCATCACCGTCGTGGTCGTCGTCACCGCCACTATGATCGTCATCAGCATCATCATTGAAACATCGTCATGATCGTCCTGCAGTGCAGCGAGACGCTGAGAACCGAAAGAGGCTGGAAACACCGTTTCCCCTTCTCTACATTTCCCTGAGTTTTTAAGTTCAAGTTTCATCAACCGGTAGCGGGAAACTTGACCAACTTGGAACGGAACTGCAACTTCGGAGAAGACGGAACCAAGTGGATCGGGGCTCAATTTCCCGCGGCAATTCCAAAACAGTTCTTGTTCGCGTAGCTTGTTTTCTGATGTTTGTTGTTGAGCTCATTGTGCGTGCTTGTTTTCGGTGGTAACATTATTGTTGCAGCAGCAATGCACCATGAAAACCTTCGACACCACATTCTTATATAACTGCGGTCTCGATATCAGGGTCGGATTCTGGTGTGTGTGTGTATGTATGGGCGTGTGTGTTAGCACGTGTGTCACAGAAAGACCTTTAAACAGGTCACTCAGTAATTTTCGCCGCAGGAGAAAATGACGAAATATCTATCGTTGGGCCGGTAACTTGGACCGGCACCTTGTAGCTATCTGCTATAGCTGGATAACTGTCTGGGCTGCAGGCCCGTCTGACTGCTCGCTGACCGCCGCGTCCGTTCGTCCGTCGGTACGTCGCTTGGTCGGGGAGCCACTCGCCGCGAGTCAATCTGATGTCAGCTCCGAGCGAAGGCGAGGTTCTTTCGTTTCGCCGGTTCATTCGTTCGGTGCTCGGCTGGCTTTCCCGAAAGCAGGTTAATGATCGGGTGATTTCATTTTCAAGCGACGTTCGAAGCGGTGTTCACCATTTTCGCTCGCAATTAGCCAGAGGTTACACAACTGAAAGTTCCTTAGCTTCCAGAAAGATAAACGCTCGACGTCCATCTTCTCAGTCGATTCCGCACTCCGCCCCGCCGAACGGGATCATCCGTTCAAGCAAATAGTGGGCTCGGTCGGACGATTTTCTCAGACAGTGAAACGTCGAAATATGACGCGAACAAAACATGTAGACCCGTCTTCCTGTCGCGAAAGACCTTCAACAGACACGCAGTTTGAAACTCATCCGTTGTACGAAAGTTCAGAGATGAGTCGGGACTCCGAGCTTCCTGTACTGGCCACTTTCCCTGTGTCGGGAGAACGATCAGAAGATTGGTCGCTCGCTACGCTCGCCATGCTTGTTCCCACATATATGGCGGTAGATGATTCTCTTCTGCTGTGCTAGTTTCCCGCTTGGATCCCTTACTTGGGTAGAATAAGGTCGGTTCTCACTCTCATTCCACCCCCTCCTGGATTCTGCTCCGCACCGCGGCCGTACGGTTCGTTGACAATGAATGTTTCCACCAGAACACTCAACAGGGACGACATATCGACCCGAAAATATGGCAACACACAGTATTCAATGATACGTCGCGTTCTCCCACGAGGCCGAACAAGGTGATTCCGTTTCTGAATTCGGTTGCAGTTTGTCGAGGACTTTTTAGGAACGATTGAACAAAATTGATATCTCACTCTGAGCGACGTCAACTGCCAGGACCTGTGTGCAAAACTGTGACCATTACAGGGATTATCTACCAGGACGGAGGCGATTCACGCAACGTAGAGACACTATCTGTCAAACAAGCGCAATGATACACGACAGAACCTTGGTCAGGTGGAACCTTCGGATGATTTGTCGAAAATCAGTGTGAGAATTTCCCAGGCCCAGAGTCTAGTCTCGTATTTAGAAGAAAAGAATTAATTGGCAGAGCGGTGCCTGATGTTGTGTTTCGGCTTTATCGTAGGAACCAGCAATCGGAACCTCGGCGCAAAGGCAACCATATCTCCGGTTGCTTAACCGCAAACGCAGAATTTTGTTTTGGTTTGAAAGCCAATTCTGCGTCAGAAATCGAAAGTACTTTTGGATTTCGTTGCGAATCGCGCAGAGATGCAGTTTCCCCCGATTTTTCGACTCGAGCATCGGTTTGAAAGTTTTCTCCGCTGTTCGTGCGCGCCACACTCGACGTGGTGCAGAAAATATAAGAGTTAAATATATATAGTCCAAGAGAGCGGAATCGAGAAATTAAAGCTGCGGGATCGGGAGTCCTCGGGGACGGGAATCCTCCCATCATGCGAACCATTCCAGATTGAGAGGAAGCCCCCTCAATTTGCTGATGAACTCGATCCTACATCTGAATTTCGATCGTCTTCGACCACGTCGTTATCGGTCTTTGTACGGATGCGCAGGGATGTGCCCGGAGAAAACTGATTTCGCCCGGTCGCCTACAGAGGCCAACCACCCCTGTTTAATTTGACCGTTCAAGGGTCATTTCCAGCGCTTTATGTAACGAGCGTGCCGAACAGCCAGCTTGCGAGCCAGCCAGCCAGTCAGTCAGTCAGATTGTCCGTCTGTTGTATCGACGGATACGTTCAGAGGTCTTCGTATCCCTTGAAGCCGACACCGACTTCATTTTCCACTTCGACTTGTTCTTCACCGTGGTCGCCGTCGTCGTCGTGGTCCACGTTCAGACACACAGGGTTGACCTCTTCTTCATTTTCGTTTTTTCTCCTCGCGGAGCGGGGTCGCATATTATGCAACGCTTTTTCCATCCAACGGTACATTCTCTTGCACTTGAGCCGATGAGCGGCTGCTCGACTGTTTGCCTGTTTTGCTAGTCGTGGAGTTCGCTGCGGCCGCTTGCCTGTCCGGTCGGTCCCTAGATCCTCGTCAGGGAAAACTTTGGCTTTCTTCCACTTTATAGCAGCATTTTGTTTCACTGTTCAAGCGGAATGCGGAGAGAAAACGAGGAAAACGGCCAATTCATGACACTAGGGTTGCCGACGCTATTGTTTAACATTGATGGAACAAACATACACCGGCTGACTGGAAGCGGGACCGCTAAATTCGATACGCTACGAGCATCCCGCGACGCGACCCAACCCCAACGCTCACAGAAAACATTGGAGCGGTTGCGCCGCTTCTGGTATTTGGGTGACGACCCCGAATATCTTTTTTTTTTGCTCTTCGTCTTCTCCCGCTCGGTGACTGTTCAACGGACGCGCGCACGTTGGCCTTTTTACACTTGGGCATGGTTTTCTTGCGCGGCGGCGGCCACACGACGAGACTTCGTACGATTCGACCCAGCCACGAATATTCATCTCGGTTTGGGTTCAGTCCTAATTTACCCTCATGAATTGCAATTCAGGCGACTTGTCGCTGTGTCTGAACATCGAGTGGAACTTCCACCGACAAGCAGTGAGGGTGCAACTTCCTCGTCCGCGACTTTCAAAATACACAATCCAAATTCTAGGAAGATCCCAGGGACCTCGTTCCGCAGTTCGGCAAAACGCACGAAGGGGAACGGTTCCCTTGAGCCTCCTCACTACTTTTTGTTAGTACTTCACGATAGTGACTTCAGTTTTGGCCCCGATGTACCACCGGAGCCAGAACTGAACTGATGGTACATCGGTATCAAAGACCACCGCAGGTACCATAGAAGCACCGAAGGTTACAAGTGGCGCCGAGACGAAAGCGTTGCTAACAACAGCTTCGACTTGAAGTGTCTTCCTGCGATTCACAGCAAGATGGATCGGCTCATGGAATCCAAACATTTAGAGCGAAATCGCTGGCGCAGCGCCGTTTTAACTGCACCGGCCTTGAACTACAATGGTTGGAGCGGCTATGACAGTAAAATCGTTATGCCTTCAGCATGTGTTAACACTGCCGGATGCTCTCCCGCACTTTGTGGATGTTTGTGTGCGGCGGTCCCATGGTTGCAAAATCATCCGCCTTTGTCAAAGTGTTTGAAGCGCACCCGGCCAAGCCAGTTTCAATTGCTAATCAGCCTTGATGAACAGTTGCGATTCTCGTCAACGTGAGGCACGAGTCAACCTCATAGGCGAACTGAAGTGGTTCAAGTTGCTTGATCAGTACCACATGACAACGCGAGGAATCTAGCGTTGAATCGTTATCTCTGAATAGTTTACGGAGTGTCAGGCAACCATCCTGAGGGGGGTTCGATTTGTCCCGGTCACGTTATCGCACCCGGGCCGTGAGAAGGTCGCCTGACGTAACAGCTTCTGGGCCACGGCTCGTGGTCGGCGTACGGCACCGATAACCTTCGAGTGTGCGACCCGGCTTCTGATGATCGAATCGCGACGAATTCTTTGTTGCAGGGATCTGTGTTGACAGCGGGGTTAAGTGATTGCTCACCCTCTTACTGCCTTGCTAATGCTGACAGCGTGGCGCAGACAATCGTGTCAACAAACGCGATAAGTTTCGGATTCATTTGGAAATTGTTTTTCTTCGGTTTCTCACATGCTGAGGAACAGAAACCTTGCGTGGGCTTCCGTCACTGATGCCGCAACAGCCATTCAGGATTCCGACCGAAGTCGTTTCATTCCTCGATGTTTTCCTAAACGTCACACCGCGTCGCCGTGAAAAAGTCCTCGTTTCCAGTATTGGTCGCGAAACTTGAAGTCGCGAAAGATAAAGCCGGACAAGAAAAAGCTCTACGGCGAGTCAGCTCCTCTGTCCCTTAGACTCGTTTGCAGGGGCTATCAGCATGAAGTACAATTGGCAACTGCACTTGGTAAACTCGTCGAACTCATAAGGGAGCCCGCACATCCCTCGTATCCGCTCGTACCAGCCGAGAACTACTTCTAAGGCTTTCATTTTATGGTCACGGAAACCATGCATTAGCCGTTATTATTGGATGTCATTCCCCACACGACGACCATACTGTTTTGTTTCCGTTCATAGCACCACAATGATTGAACCTAAACTACGGATATCCTAGTTCCAGGCCAACCTGTAGCGACCTGGAACTTTCCGATGACATCCGTTCGACTTCCGTCGGAGAAAATCCTGCCCAAATGCTTCCCGCTCGCTCGTGAATGAGGTCCTTCCTCGTTACGGATGGATTCAAGTCAATACTTGTTCCTGATCGGAATCCGCTCAGATACTTTGCTCCCCGCTTCCCGCTATTCTTGCAATGTTTGATGGCGATGAGCACTGGACTTATTCCCGGAGAGGAACTCTCCAAGAATTTCGCGGCATTGTCCAAGTTTTCAATGAAGTTTTTCGAAAACGTCCCTCAAATTGCAGACACCTCGCATAGGGCGCATGTCAACAGGTGGAGCCGTCGCTATTCACTCCTTCACGAAGCATCCTACCTGAGAACAACGCGCGATGGAGACAAGCGGGAAGATGAAATTCGAGTATTCGTGCAACGAGGCAGCACTCTCTAGATCGAGCTCTGCCGCATAAGAAATGAAGAAAGTCTGGATGTATATAAAACCGTCGAACTTCACTGGATGCGGATGACGGGAAGGTGGACGAAACATGAAAACGTGGGAAGATATAGAAGCGGATCGACAGCGAGGAAGAGCAGATACGATTCCGATCGACGTTCTGATGAGAATTCGGATCGAAAATGTGTGCCGTCGTTCTCGTCGCTGTCGTCGTCTGGGTTCTCGTTCCCTCCGTCGCCCATCCTACCGTCAAACACTCCGTTCACAAGTGCGGGAGGTGTCAGAAACCATCCCCAAAGCCTTGTCTCGTCAAAACCAAGAATCCGAATCGACGTATCGACCAGCCGCCTGTCGAATCATGACTCGACGAACTCCATCTAACACTACTCTAGCTTCTTGAGCCATTATATTCCCCCTTTTCCCAGACGTTTTTTTTGACGACCACAATGGCAGAGCCCGCCGTTACGCAGTCTGATAGATGCTATCCAGTTGACCGGGCACACCTTGGGCTTTTTAGTTTTGAATTTCGCGTCTTCTTCATCATTGCTAGTGTCACCGTTGCTGGGCTTGTCACAGCTCGCAAGCTTCCCCGCCGTAAGTTTGACGGTCCGTTTGTCGACGTTCGAACAATCCAACGTCTAAATCTCGCCCCACAGTCCCGGCGATTCGAGAGTGCGATCTCGTCGTTTGGCAAGTGCGCAACGCAGAATCTAATTTTTTGGCTCGAGATTGGCTGGTCTCAGTATTCTCGGAGGGATTCGGAGAGGAGGTTAGGCGAGGCCACAGAATTATCTCGTCCGGGCGAGCCCCTCCCCCTCCCTGCCCCTGATCATGACCCCAGGAGCGAGGAATGTCTTTTCTGCTCCTTTGTCTGGAAATGAGATCTTGGCTTCCCGAACCAAAAACATTGTCGTTGACCTCGAAACCGATCGAAAATCCGGAACCTTGTCAGAGAACGAAAAGAGGTCTGTGTCTTGTTGTTATCTCCGACCAAAGTTTTCTGACTCGCCAAGTTTGCATCTGACCGACGACGTGGGCAGGATGGGTACTCGCAGAATAGCGCGTTGAGCATCAAGATGAATATCACGGTTTGTTGCTTCGGACACGACGCTCCTCGAGGAGTTGCGTACGCTGAAGAAATCTAGTCGTTGTGTGGGTGCCTCTTTGAATTGCATTCGGCCCGGTAGCCGCTCCTAGTGAGGCGAAGGAATGAGAACCAACAGAATTCCGACCCACATGAGTTTGGATTCCACAAATTTCGAAACAATGAGCCACGCTGACCGCGCGACGGACGGACGGATGGACAGGCGGACAAACTGGACGGTTCGTCGACTTACTGACTGATGATGATGACGATGCCGACGAGCAGCTTCCTTCTATTACGCTGTCGACATAAAACTAGGGACAAAAAACTGCAACCAAAGGAGACTTTCTACCGGCGAATACACCCGAAGAAGGTGTTCTACACAATGTGACTGCCGCTTCCTCCTTTCTTGCCTTCACAATCATAACGTCAACTCCGTCAAGTAAACGTCGTGTGTAAAATACGTTACGTTGAACGGACGGGGGAAAAGAGACGTTTTTTGCGGCACGGCTTGTTAGCGTTGACACACTGCTCATCGTCACCGAACATTTGATTCCGTGTTTCCGTTGCCGTTGAATGCAAGGTAGTCGACAACTGACACCGGACAAGTACCGCTGCTTTTCAAAGGGAAATCGATAACTGAACCAACTTCAGATGTTCATGAAGTTCCATCTCTATTGAATCTGATGTTGATGTGTTGGTGACGAGCTGCTTCAAGAGGAAAATCCGAAGATTCGTGGAGCGTATCGCGTTATAGCTCAATCCCTAGGAAGCGAGCGATGAGATTTCTTTTCTGAATCGCTTTCCATTCAGAAATTGACCGTTTCATATCTCGCCGGACAAAGCTGTCCGCGCACACGACCATGCCGACTCCCCGATATCTTCCGCTCTTCATTCTGTTTTGACTTGTTCGACACCTCGGGGAATTCCGGATGGACGGTAGGAAGAGAAAAACAAACAGACAAACACACTCGGAAACGAATTCAGAAAGTGCATCCGAAGGAATGGGAGATTTTCCGAAGGAAAATTCAACGCGTCGTGGACCAAGCAATGTAAACTGCAATCAGACGCCGCGAGCATTCGACAATGGAAAATTGCGTCGACTTTCTGTCGTGCCGTCGGTGCTTCTGTCTCTCCTTCAGCCTTTTTGTGTTTCCCGCGGCTGCTCTTCGGCCGCTTCTGCGCTGAAACACTTCTGAACGTTCCAGATTTCTGAATTTTTCTCTTCTTTTCCCTTTTTGGGTCACTTTGAGCGACAGCCAGCGACTCTTCGTCCGTCGGTAGCCTCACGGCTCCCATATCAAGAAGTCTCTTGCCTCATCGCAAGTCTCCGTTATTTTCGATCCGTGCTCGCGGGGAGACGTTAATCGACACAAGGTTTCACGCTAGTCATGAGCGCGGTGAAATAGTGACAACGATCCCCGATCGGATACGATAAAGCTCTGGAGGAACACCCGGCCGGCTGCAGCGTCTGCGCAGTGGAAACTTGGAAAGCATCAAGTTCGGAAAGAAACACTCATCTTGGAAACTATCTCCAGCATCCCCGATCTTTCTCATAATCAGCTTTGGACGACAGGATCAATTGGTCGATCGCGGTTAAAACTTACGACGCGCTGTCCGAACGGCTGCTTGAGGCTTAGCACAAATTCCCTGGCTGAATGAGTCGACGATGAACACAACGATAAAAAATGATTGAACATTCAACGAAGCTGGTGCAGTGGTTGAAGCTAAGCAGTGTGGTCGCGGCTTAAGGCAAACATCAAAACCGAGCGTCGCAAAAACCCCATAGCGAAAATGAAACGTCTCGCGAAACGTTCAACGATCTGTATGTTTTCCCTGTGTGCCTCGTGTGTTTATCTGGCAAGTCCGTAGCGTGCATTTATCTTGGATGCTGTCGGGGCTTGCGTTGCGCGCGTGCGTCTGAACGATTCGCCCGAGAGTTTTGAACGAGGCAAACGCAAAAAATCGATAAATTTATCTTGAAGAGCGATCCCTTGTTGGTCAGCGATGGTTGTTCGTCAAGTTGTTCGGTTCGTCTTCTTCGTTGTATTTCGCCGGCTGTCGGCTACAAAACTGAACTTCCGGGCGGTTGATGCCCTTTCGCGGCGATTAATGTCCACGTTCATACAAGAGCCGTTCGCCTATTCGTCCCTTTCTTCCAGATCGACTGAATGACTGACTGACTGACTGACAAAGTGATCGGTTGCTCGACGGCCATTGAACACCACCTTATCAGATTTCATCTTCGTTGGGCGTTCAAGAAGGCCACGCGCTAGGTGCTCCACGTTATCTTGTCGGGCTGGGCGGGAAAAGATGAAAAACTTCATTCAGCTGAACTTTTTGCCTGGAGCCTAAAATAGTCGACGTGTTTTTTTTTTGTCGAGCACCTCGAAATCGTTTCTCATGCTACCCGATTCGGTTTTCCGACTTTTTTCCTGTCGCCTTGTTCTCGACATCGACTTCTCAACACATCTGGTGGCGTTATTTATTCTCCCAGTTCCAAGTCTTCGACCTTTCGAAATTGATGGCTAGCATGATGCTTCATTGTGATTCGTAAGCGAGAAGGAAATATGGACAACACACTCATACTGACGGATGTCCTCCTGGCGCGAGCATCATGATGCCTGTCCGCACCAAAAATCAGAATTTCTCGAAGTCGCATTCGTTACTCTGGGAGGTCTAAATATTTGACTGAAGGGAAAGTCTCGTGATCGACGATCATCTCCTCTTTCGATATCGATTTCAACCAAGTCCCTGAACCTCCGCCTAAACCGTGAGATCCGGCACAGGAGAAACTTCGGATCGATGCGATCGATGAGGTGGATCATCCCCTCATATTCCCGGTTTCCAAGATGTTCCTCTCAAAGTTACCCCACCATGTTATTATCTGGATCTTCTTTTCACAATCCACTTCAACAGCTTCATATACGAGATGATCTGAAACGGGAAACGGACGGACAATTCCAGGCTGGGGTGGTCCAGACTTCTAGAACGAAATTTCAAGAACGGCTTCCCACACTAGTCGGTCTGTTCCCGAACTGACGAGGAAGCTTAGAGAAAGTATTCGGCTTGTTTTTGAGTCATTTTTTGATGCCACATTTCTGACATTTTCTACGTCCGATTCCGTCTCCGGAAAAAAATTCCTCCCCAAAGTTATCGCTCGCCCTTTGTCTCGAGTAAATCAACTTTACTCCAGAAGGTTTGCGAGGCAGACAGCTCCGAAGCGTTGATTCGATGCCAACAATCGATCCGATCTGATTGAAAACCGCCCAGAACGTGATGGACGGGGCTTTGCGAAGCCGTTCAAGTCACTCGCTGCTCTGGTTCTAGTTCAGATCGTTGCGGCATTTGTTGAGAGTTCGTGCCGACTTCGGGCGCCGAAAATCGTCGAAGTCGCTGTGTGTCCGCCAAAGGGCCTATGAGAGCTTGGGAGCGGTTCTTCTGCTCGGTAGAAAGCCTTGGGAAGCACCTCGAACAAAGCTGCTGCCCCGGGTAGACCACATGTATTGCGGCTTGACGCCTCCTCTGTTTGTTTCGTCCCGGATTTTCGTTATTTATCATCGAAATGTACCGACGAATTTTACCCCCGCCTCATATTAGTATCAAATGTGCCGCAAGAGCTCGTCTCGTGAAGCTTCAAGTTTCACGAGGGTGTCTCCAACAAGCCCTCCTCTTCGTAGGTTGATTTCGGAAATTATCGCACGGGAGGTTCCAGGGTTTTGCGGGTCGCCTCGAATCATCGTACATGTATTCTCTCGGAACAGTAGTGTTGCTTTTCTCGATGGTACACACCAAGTGGATGGAAGGCAGGGTGTTTTTTTCTTTTTCGTCGCGCTCTTTTCTTCTCGCTGAGAGCTGATGGGTCATGGGAAACACAAGACAAAAATTGCGGACGCTACCGCTGAGCTCCTGAGGTGCTAGAACGCCACGCTACCTTTTCGAAGCTAGTTCATTCACTCTTTGTTTGCTTGTCGGCTGCTCCCTTCGTTTAGTCTTAGCACTTCTGTCAAATACGGTGCTTTTTATCCTCGGATGTCACAATTTCTTCTCTCTTACAATCAGTCGCAACCGGCCTCACCATGAGACACAACCATTCGTCGTTACGGCGAACGAATCCAAGAGAATATACAGTTATTCGGCGTCGGAATGACGATCTCAGGAGACCAACGGGTCACAAGAGGCGAAAACGACTCCAAATTCCTTTTCAAACCCTTCCTCACCTGCTGTCGGTTCGAACGAAGGATGAAGTCGGAAGAAATCAGGCCAAACACTCGTAGTTGTAAAGGTACCGTTTATCGAAAAGTGTCAAAACAACAATTCAGCTTTACGAATCCCGAACGTTGTCAGCTTACTTTGAACGTGTCATGATACGACTATTGTGAGATTTCTTTCGCAAATTCCACGTCTGAAACTTCGCTCGCGATTTCTGCTTGATAAGGCGAGCTGTTTGAGCGATGCAAACGGTCAAATATTGTTTTGTGGGTAATAATGATGGCTCAACGCCGAGGGAATTCAGCCCCTTCAGAAAACTCGCAGATTGAAAATTGTATTGTAATTATAAACGAAGAGCATGTCGGTTTCCAGGAACGACTTGTGCATTACGGTATCTGCTTTATGGGAATGCCGTTTTCCTTGAAGAGTCGGTCATCGCGTTCAACAGAATCTAAGCGCATCAGAAGGAGAGGAATCCGGACGAGCCGTCGGCAGGAGGCAGATGATCGTTCATTCGAATAAAAAAAGCATTCATCGAAGCACATGGCTCTCGAAAATACGAGCAGGAACGAGAACTAGGAAGGGATTTAAGTCATAGAACTTCCCACGCAGGCGATGTTCCGTATAGTGCAAGCAGCTCTCTGCTGATGCATGAACTTGCTGAGATTCTGGAACAAAGCTGCCGAAGGTGACGGAAAGAAGACCAACGAAGCTGATCATTCAACAGAACGTTCACCATTTAGAGGCGTCTCGCGGAAACCTTGAATGGATCTAAAAGCCCAACGGGGAAATTTTTAGGTGTTTTGACGAGTTACAGAAAAGGTCGCGGTGGAGTCTCTCTCGTGATGCCGATCGAGCAGGAAATGAAGGGAGAGGAAACTGTTTTTGTACATCGGAAAAGATTGAGACTGGGCGTGGATGTGTAGATTTTTGAGCTCCCCAATGACTGAGAGTGAGTTTCATCGGTCTTCTATGAGGGAATGATCCGAGGAAAAAAACTCCGGGCAGAAAATTCAATGATGCCGGAAATGTGGGGCCCTCTCATCTTCAACATCTTTCAGTCTCCGCACAGCCTTTTCGAGGTATATCGTTTCGTTTTTCTTGTCATGAAAATCTTCGCGAAGTCGAAAAACTCTCGGCTGAAATGTTCTCTAGATTCAAATTCGACGACAAAGGGTGAAGTTTCTTCTGAACGACGCGATCAAGATCCGTTCGGATCGGCGTTTTTCCAGAGTTGATGCGCGTTCAAATCGAAGAGTGTTTGCGCTCTCCTTTGAAGGAGTGCGGGACAATGTCAAAACGTCAGCGGAATAGAAAGGGGATGCCAGACGACAGACTGTCTGATAGATGTATAGATAGTCATCGACGCAAAGGAAAGACGAACGTTGCTTCACAATTCTGCCTGATCAAAAGAATATTCTGTCGGGCTACGTTCCGTTCCAGTGCGTTGCCACCACAAACAGACGCTGAGCTTCAATCATGCTTGAGTTTTGATTTCATGAATACAATGCACTCAGACTTCTCGAACGGAAGTTGTCGAAGAAATCCAAGTTGCTGCCAGATCTCGGACTTCGGCGTCTTTTCTGCAACACTTGCTCGCGAGGGTATCGATCTCGTGTGAACTTCAGTCACAAAGGCATCGGGAGTCTTCTTGGGAACACTAGAATGACTTGAGGACTCCAGATCCATGATCTTGTCGAGGCTTGATCGACGTTTCTTCTGACTGCGAGGTACACCTTCCTCGGGCGGAATAGAGGATTGTCATGTGGGACTATTCCCGCGCTGCTAGCTGACTAAACGCGCCCGAGGGTCGAGGGTAGAGCAACCCAAACCGGTGAGTTACTCATTGTCAACCACCTACGGCGTGATATCTATCGAGTTCAACGTTTAGGCAGTTCAAATAACAAATAATGGACAGATTTTCCGCAGTATGGTTGTGAGTTTTGAGTTCACTTGCGTCCCTGCAAACAACATCATGCAAGTTCACGCTTACCTCCTAACAGGTGTTTTGGAGCGGCGAACGGCCGAGACGTGGAGAAAAGTATCCAAACGAAATCGGGGTTTTATCCACAGAAACGCACAACACGACAGTACATATCACGTTTGGCTCGACCCAGTTATACAATTGACGTCTAGCTCGTCGTGAGCAACACTACTGGTCGACCGCTGCTCCAGAGCACCGGTGTCTGACGGTGGTTTGACCGTTATGAGAAAGAGTGAAACCTGCGACCGTTGGTGGGAAAGGAGGACTGAATCAGAAAACACAGCGATACAGCATTTACTCCCCACTCGAACCGGGCAGACCGGCATGGCAAGCTCGTCACATTTACTTGACCTGAAGCGTTGCGTTTTTAGAAATTCAACGGCTCCTTGCGCATTTTTGTACGATATTCCTGGCAGCTTTCGGGAATTCCGTGTTGCTCAACTGTTTGTTCTCTCAATGATTCGCAGCCGACTAACAAGCTCCAAGGCTCATCACTAGTATAATTCTCCCGCATCTTAGGTCACTCCAATCCCACCATGCCATCTTGAAACGATGGAGAAGCGGAGGCATCGATTTCCGGATGATTTCGTGTCCTCTTCCGCTCCCATAGTTCCGACCTGACTGATTGTGAGCATTTCCAAGGTGAATAGGACTGGCGGACGAGCATGGAATGGACGTCTACGGCATTCGAGGAATGTCTTCAGAGAAGGTTAGAACGCGCTCGATAATGATGCTTGCATCTGATTTCAGTCAACAATAAGCAATCCATTGGTGCGTTTCGTCATATGAGATAAAGTTCACTCAAACCGAAAACCGCTCGTCACATCGCGGCTAAAATCACAATATTTGTGTCCAGCTCTCGACTGTCGATGAAGATCGACTCCGAGATGAAGATACGTAACATGAGTCATGACTCATGACCTTCGAAGAATACAACTCCTCGCGCCGAAGTACCCGTTACTAGGCCTTCCAAATGACCGCATTCTGGAGAACCGCGGTTTGCGGTTAACCGAAAATTCCCGAAAAAACGCGGTTGACCGCAGAAAACCGCGGGGATCGCGAGAGAGAACCGCGGCTTCCGCCAAAATGTGCGAAGAAGTTCGAAAACTGCTGGAGGCCCTACCCGTTACGCAGCTATCTTCGAAAAAGTGAGGCATACGGAGAATTCGCTGAAGGAATGATTACTATCGACCTCAGCATCATCAGTTGATGATCATGCGGCGATAGCTCTCGGAGCATGATCGGGGTATGGGAGGAGGGGTTCGTCGGAGGGCGGGGGGACAGTCCGAGAAGGATGAATCCGGCGATCGAACAACCATTCCAGGATCGGAGATTCCAAAACTTGTATTTGGTGAAAGTTGAATTATGAGAATAGGTTGTTTGCCCTGTTGGTCCGGTGCCGCTGACCGGATTTTCAGCTCAGTTCCTCGTTTCGCGGACGAAACTTCCCGGCCGAGATAGACGGGTAGCCGGCGGGAGTCCTCGCTCAGATCCCGCACTTGATGGATACTACACAAAACCGGAAAAACTTACTCGTAACAGCATCGGCGACATCAAAACTTTAATTCAAGTGCGCATAAACATTCGCTCTTGCGATGACATAAGCGGCCATTCCGCTGGGCACTTACATGACAACAGTAGTGAACTTAAAAATAAACTGCGGAAAAAGACTTCATCAACGGCTCATTTTGTCGGGCTCCATTGTCAAGCTGAGCAAAGCACATGCTTGAGTCATCCTGGAAATCATTTGCTATCTCTCTGCTCATCAGTCATCGACTCATGTTTTGAAAATACCGTGTTTCCACGGAAACATTCAGACCGGACACGCGTTGAAACTCCGGGATTAGCGGACTCCATATTCCTCTAGAGAACCACGACTGCTGAACAAGAGGGGCAAACAGATCAGCACGTAGACAGATCAGCGACCCCGAAAACCCCCGACTACACTTCCAGAAGCGCTGTATTCATCGAAATCAGGAAAATCCTATGAATATGGGTATGAATATCCTCATATTCATGAATATGGGTATGAATATGAACACAGTTGTGGACAAAAGTTTCCGGACATTGCAGAACTTCGTTGTCGTCATCGTCCGCATGATCGTAGAAGGCTGAAATTTGCTGTCATGATTCTTGCCCACAACCGTAGCTTCCCTGAATCATTCCCACTCGATAGAATCCCCTTGCTTGCTTTTGTTTCCGAAGAGACCGAAAAATACGTGCTCAAAAGTTTCCGGACGAAGGTGTTTACTCAGTTTCACTTTGATAGAACAGCTCACAGAGTTGATGATCGGCTGCACAATATGGCAGGACCGGGTTTCCCAGCCTAATACTTCGTATTGAGACCTCTCGCTGCAATCACCGCTCCACAACAAGCGGCATGTATCGTCTCAAACTGTAGACACTGATTGGGATTTTCTCCCACTCCTTCTTTGAAATTTTTAGACACATCTTCCCGGCGGCAAATGACAGCAAATTGTTCTCTAATATCTCCCCGTACATGACAGCGTCCATATGCTCTCTACCAAGACGAGAGGAAAAACGCAGCACAGAGCAAAAATGCTCAATACTAAGACCCCATTCATTTGTCCGGAAACTTTTGTTCACAACTGTATATTCATATTCTTATTCGTATTCATATAGATATTCATAACGATCGCTGTGAATATATTCATCTTCATATTCATGAATATGAATATGCCCATCTCTGGTTGTTTCTCCCCGTAACCGGGACAAACTTCCGTGAGTTGATTGAGGGAGTTCATTTCGAGGATGTTTTTCGTGCTGGAAAACGATCCAGAGAATCCGAACACGCGAAGAAATCCCTAATTTTTTTCGGAAATTTTACCCGCATGCGATTACCCATTACATCCGAACTCCGCAACTGAGGTGTTCCCATCGATCCCATAACTGACGACTGATCGAGATCCCAGGCAATTCAGGGCTCGTTCACACGACTGTCAGCGGCCTCTGATATTTGGATGAATAGCTGAACAGCAGCAGATCAAACGTAGGAATCGAAGTCTTCCAAACAAAGAGGGTTGAGCTGCACCGCTTGATCACGTCGTCGATACTCATCACTGGATTCTGATCGTTCCAAATATGAGCGAGCTCGGCACTATGGGAACATATCTATCACCACTGCGCTCGCGGAGCGTTGCGAAACCAATCTCACTGTTCAAGCGACAACCAACGAAAGCAATGGTACTGGGTTCGATCGGGGTTGTGATTTTCGTGGTCTTACTCCAGGTGTCATCGAACGATGCAGCGTTTAGGAAGTTACCAGCGTTCGTCTGTTCATCGAAAGAGAAAACTTCAATGGCGCAAACGGTCGATTCCGCCAGGCTTGGCGCAGCTTTGATGAACGGCTGCATGAACACTATCGTGCTCAAGTACAGATTCAATATCACGGTAATGCGTACCATTGTTGAAATGAGTTGCGTGATATTTAGGATCGTCTACGGTCCGACTAAGGTGAAGACGCATCCCAACGGCCAAGTTCTGCAGCAGATGCTGACAAAAAACTTCAATGATCTCGTTCACTTCTACGCAATCCGGATCCATTCGATGGAAGTCGCGAGGCAAACGAGAATCGAACCCAATCAGCTCGTGAGGTACTTGAGGGACTTTGAAGAGTGCTTCCTCACAACGCTACTAGATAATGGAGGTTGGCCGCTCTCTGACGCAGTGGTGATCAAAACTAATCGTTGGCTTCTGCAGAACGTTTTTTGGTGAATGGATGTTGAAGACCGAGGCGGCGAAGATGGAAGAACGTCCACGAATATTCTGTTTCCATGGCGTGAATACAATGCTGGAGAGAATGACAGCGACTGCTATCTCTCGAATGGAAACGCTACCCCTCCATCGATATTTTCAGAAAGTTTTGCTGAGCTTGTATCTATCACATGTGCGGGACTTCGCAAGGAGTCCTGAGTCCCTATACCTGCGGTTCTCAAACTCGCTCTAACCCTCGACCCCCAACGGATCGGCCGTCGGCCCCCACGAGTTGACATCGCGCAAAGTGAGAACTGCGCCGCGGCGTTCAGACCGACCTCAGAATCACCTGCGCGTTTCCAGGCTTATTATGAACGACAATTCGTGGGATGGCAGGCAAGATGATCAGCAGGGGGTCGATATCGACTTTGAAAACTACCGACTTAGACTTTGAGGTTAAACCGGGGCGACGAGGGCTCGTCGTTCACCTGCTCAAAAAACCCACTGCATCAAGTCTGATTCCCTTATGGAGCGTTCCTCATGGTCAACCGGATGATAAAGAAAGTAGCGGGGCCGTTGGCTCGGAGATTTTCAGCTCAAAGTCCGCTCCCGATGAGGGGAGCCGCTTGCCATAGGTTCCCCTGAGATTCAGAGATTTCCCGGTCCCTCATTCATTTGGTAAGCTAGACGGGCAGTGAAAGGGTCCATGATCGTTGAATCGATAAAAACTCGTCTTCGAGGTGTGTCTTTCAAAGAAGTCCCGGAAAACATTGTACAGAAGATGCTTCCTCTGATCAATAAAAACCAATTTCACAATGCATGATACTCTGTGGAACTGGACCTGATGAGGTAAGGACGCAGAGTCTTCGCTGAAATATCCTTCAGATCTATGTATATATTTGAGTCCGTATTCCTCCGATCTAATGCCATGAACCTTAGCTCTTACCGACTCATTTAGTTCCCGTTCCGGCCCCGCAGAGCTCCACTGAGATCTTTGCATCCCATTGAAACCTACTGGAAGTGAAGTCTCGAGTACCCTAGTGGTTCCCAACCTTTTCCGTTCCGCGCGGCCCCGGGAGAGTTTCATGCCTCCTTGCGCACCCCTGCCTAAGAAGTGCCTCAACTATTACGAGGACTTTTTCACCCGTTAAGTGATGATACAATTTTGTAAATCGACCGCCGGAAGAACGACCGCCAAACGAGTTCCGAGCGGTGTTACAGCGACAACTTTGTTGGGCAGACGTCGAGCGTCGCGTGTAACCAAATAGAATCTCCGCCTTGCGCGCTGTTGCCCATCGCAACAAAAGTCGCCGCGCACCCTCGGGAACCCAGGGGTACGCGCACCCTAGGTTGGCTTAGCATTACATCGTCGTAAGGGAGGGGGAACTTATGGACTCCTACGATATGATCTTTCGAGCGGATAACTCTGGTATTCCGAATTCTGCGCTTGGAATGGCAATGGGCTGACTCAGCTCCAACAGAACACTCGCGATCACGGGGGAAATTGGTAGCTCGTTTCAAGCTGATTCCTTAGTGTTCCTAGATTCGAGATTCTTCGTCGCGAAACGACACCGCAGCTTAGAGTGATTACCACCGGCTCCAAAAGGAGCTTGGTCATTTATTTATCACCTCGTGTGCGTTATATAGTAAAAGATCGTAACAACTAAAATCGATGAATCGCATTCCCGATGGAAGGAGTCAAGTATCCGATGTTGATGATCTCGATAAAACGCATTCTCATTAGAACGAACCGATTTCGCCGGTCGTGCGGGGTGGATGCTTCGCGCATCGAAGAAAATTCAGAAATTGGCTCGTTCACATTCAGCGCAACACGCGGGAGCGTCGTGAGGTTCTCCAGTTTTTTCAACCAGACCTCCTGAATATCACACACTGCCGGCCAATGTGAGCAGTCTGACGTCGGAGCGGCTCAAAAGTTCAAGCGACGACGAAAAGCAACCCTTGTAGCGCGTTCGGAAGACCCGTGTTCACGACCAGTGTTTGAGCTGGGCATCGATAGGTTCAGCTTCTTACTCCTAGAGCAGACGATGGGAATATTGCCTATTATGGCTTCGGAACCGAAAAGTAGCCAATAGGAGATCCGGATGGGCCAGCCCGGAAAGTCTCGATGAGCAGTCAGTATGGGATCCTCATCGATAACAATTCTTTCGATACGTTTCTCAGCTCCAATCCCCAGCTGCATATTGAGGAGGCAATGATCCGCGGTTCATCCATGACTTCCGCATTGAATTGTTTCCTAATCGTCATTATTCATCATTCCTGAAACGCTTTCTCGGAAACTTCAGGATGGTTGCATCTGCAACTTCCACTGAAACCAGAAAACGGAGTGGTTCCGCAGCGACGAAGGACGCACTGGAATTCTGGATCGGCCACCGCAAAGAAAGAGAAAAGAAATGAGTTTGTTCAAATTCCGAATCGATACCGGTACAGATATGCCCGGGGTTGCTCTTGAGTCGAGGGTTTCACGAGAGCTCATATTCCTTCAGATGCGCTTTTTTTGCCGCGAGATCGGCGCTCAACGAACAAGTAGCGCAGTACTTCATCTCCCGCAGCGACGACAGAAGACAGCATATAACTGTTCGATCCCGACATAAACAAGCCTAGTTGTTAACTCTGATGTCATGTGATGCGCTACGCGGGGCTTTTTTCCAGTAACCCGAATCGCGAGCACACCGCGCGAATGAAAAACGGGTTCACCGCTGATAATTCTTGGAGCCGATGATGTCATGGGTTTCTGCGGGTGCGCTAAGAGCACCAGTCGTGACGAGTTGTGACATCATTGTGTGGCGAACTAAACCAAGAGAACAGGCTCCCTCTTCTCTCAAAGAAGGGAGGTATGGAGGGGATCACCATATAAAAGTGGAACCAAGTCGTCGAATAAACATCATCGAGTTCAACTCAGCACTCCGACGCAATGGTAAAACGCTCTCAAGATTTCCTTTTCGGTTCTGCTGACTGAGTACATATCCCTCAGGAGATTCGGTTCCAGCCAAACACCAATCCTGAAGACCATGTTCCTCATTTCAGAAAACTTTCGTCTGTCTCGTCGCTGCCATGGCAAGCGTTGCTATTGCAGCACCAACCAACGTCGACCAAAAGTCTTTTGGAGGCGTTATCCCTGGATCCAGCGCCTCCAATCTCCAGTCTGGTAGCTTCAGCAACGGTGCTCAGCAGGCATCCTCGAACGCGGCCCAGGGGAGCTTCGGTTACGACCACGCAGCTCAAGCCGCCAAAGCTTTCGGAAACAAGGAATCGAGTGGAAGCCGGGAAAACTTCGCTCACTCCGCCAACAATGCTTTCAATCACGGTTCAGGAAGCTTCTCTCATGATTCTGGTTTCAACAATAATGCCCACCTTGCAAACCTCGGTCAGCAACATGGTTCCATTATCCAACCTGGACTCGGCTTCGGGGCCGCTGGCTTCGGAACCGGGTTGCCTTTGGGCGCGCAATCTTCTCTCGGAGCCCATCAGCAAGGCTCTTCGGCTGCGGGAGTTTCCAAAGGTCACGGTGCCTGGAACGTCAACCAGGGACAGTCGTCGGTGAAATCCACGGGCAACAAAGAGTCTTTCTCGAACAAGGAATCCTTCGGCCAGGAGGCTTCATCGTCCCACGCTAAAGGAGACGGACAAAACTCCCAGTCGCAGAGCGCTCAGCAGGGACATCATAGCCAGGGTCAACAGGTGTCGGCGGCGAAACAGGGGACCACTCTCCTGGGCTGAGCCTTCAACCTCATGCTGCACTCTCGAATGATCTATTCACATCATACGAGTCGACATCAAGCTTTATCTGTGATATTTTCCACAATTCGATTCCCAATAAATATAACATTCACCAAGAACCGATCTCCTTTCCCCGACTCGTCCAAAGAGTTGCCGCGCCGGTACTGACGACACCATCCAATCAATATGAGGAGCCGTCGACAAATTGAGAAGCCATACGGGCAGGAAATGTACAGGTTCATCTCTCTCGGCACGTTCGGAAACGCACTCGCATTCGCGGACGTGCGCTCGCTTCATCAACCATAAACTCATCTGCTTGGTTCCCAAACCCACGATCGTCCCAGCTGCTATGGAGGCAATGTCCGAGAATCCGATCAAACTTGAGTTGCATCAACTTTTGAGTCAGTTTATCAACGATTCATCTCAAAGTAAGTATCCCCTGCATGCGAAGCTCTTGATTGGTCTCAGATTTTCATTTTTGCGACGCATAATGTGTGGGGCAACCCACGTCGAGACTCAAGCACTAGTGTTTCACTAGTGAAAACTCGTGTCGAGCAATTGAAAGGCAATATCCAGCAAGCCTGGGGCTGTCTACTGAAAGTGGAGGGAATGATGAAGTTCTTCGAGGACCCAAAAGTATTGAGCACGATCTTGCTTGCACTCGAGGCCGTCGGCCCCAAGGAAACTCAGGTCAGTACGAGCACGAATATCAAACTGATCAGAATGTTTACGATGGGCCCGGATGAAAAACTGCTCATAACACCCAGGCCTCAACGTTCGCGGACGCGTCTACTCAAACGAGCAGAAGGAACGTCGCTTTTTCAGAAGGTATGCTGCGCAGCATGAACTCAGTATCACGCCTCACGCAAGGCTTTTCCCGCGTTTCTTTCCAAAAGGAACTGAGAACAATCCGCGCCAAAATGTACCGAATGCCGTCTTTCTTTTCCCTTCTTGTTTTAGACCTCATCGAAGAAATGGAATTCTGCGATGACCAGTCAACGGACAACGAAACTGTAAGTTTCTGTCGACGGATCCTTCAATTATCAAAATTCTTTTGATAAGCGGTAGAGAAAATCTCTTCTAGGCGACTTTTTTCAGGCACCAACCGTCACCGAAAATGCGGCTGTGGCGGAGACAACCGTCGTGAATGAGCTCACCAATGTGAATCTCCCTCCTCCATCTACGAAGCCGGGACTATCGGGAAATGCTGGTTACACAGGTGAGGTGAAGCCCCGTCCGTCCAAGCCTGCAGAGACCTACGTCGGTCGCACTTCTGTTCCCGGCGGCAAGGTATGTCAAGTCCACTGATTCGTCTAGACGTTTTTCTTGCGGGAGATTCAATGCACATCTTCGT
The DNA here is from genome assembly GCA_028455905.1 of Neoseiulus californicus. Lineage (NCBI taxonomy): Eukaryota > Metazoa > Arthropoda > Arachnida > Mesostigmata > Phytoseiidae > Neoseiulus > Neoseiulus californicus. Next base: position 3,053,711 of record JAMQGS010000002.1, on the reverse strand, counting down.
CAGCGCTCTTCGACGTCGATTTGAGATCCCTTGCGCTTGAGAGTTTTGTTGAATGGATTCACAAATGTTGATCATCGTACCAGGCTTCGTGGATGAGTCAAGTGACCCCAAAGAATGCTCCGATCGGGTCTGGCGGCAGTGTTCCAGGAGTGAACTCCAGACGTCGTTTGCCAACATCGAAGACGCCGACGATGGACTCCCAGGTCACACCGATCACGGCAACACAGATGCATAACCTGCAGAAGAGTAGATCTTATCCATCAAAGAGCAAACTACAAATGACCCTTGAATCGAGAAAACGAGCTCCGCTACACACTGTGAGTGGACTGAGTGGGTGGACTTGACCTAGAGAATCTGGAATTTCATTAAGCTTATTGGGTTAATATGGAATTTGTTTCCGCCACCAATTTCGAATGATGTGACACATAATGCCGCGGATAACGAACTATGTTCCCGACCATCGGAGGGTTCAGAAGTTTGCCTGGCTTTTGAAACTCAAACTCAAAACATTCAGGCAGAGTTCTGAACCCTCTCATTGTCGGAGAAAGAGTTTGTCTTCCTCCGGGAGATAAAGAGTCGTTATCTGCGGGATCTTTGTGTACTATATATACGTATACTATATATGTTCATAGCCATCTCGTAGCTCTAAGAAAGGAAACGATGGAATCCGTCCTCTTCGTTGCAGGAAAACTTACACACTCCCACGAAGAATCCCAATTTCAAACCAAAGACTGGACTGCAACTGAAGGTAGATTCGAACGAGGGGAATGTGAATCAGCCAGCTCCTCTCAAGAATCTTGAAAAGTCGGGAGCCGCGGAGCAAGGTAAGCTGAGTTCGCTTGGAGTGTTGGGAGACCGACTGTACACCGACTGTAGTATCACAGATTCACACAAAGGATTGACTCGCTCCAGCATGCCCTTCCGAGACAAACAGGAAGACTCTCGATTCAACAAATCTTTCAGGAATGTCCTACTCTCAACTTGGAATATGCTCTCTCTGACCTTGCGTATTTTTTTTTCTGCAGATCAAGTCATCAAGACAGCAACCGCGGTGTTGCAGGATGAGACTGTTAAACATTCGTCCATGAGTAAAACGATGCCTTCCCTCGGTGCTTCAAGCCTTGCCGCGGATTCGCGGAGCACTGAAGCCACGGTGACGAGGTCAGCCCGGATCAGCAGGGTCAGACCGAATACCAGAATGTCTTACGCAGAGCCGTCGCTAAGAGCAAAGCTGCGAAGGGACTGAACGGATTTCGGAATGGTTGAACCCTCGAGAATGTTCGATATGATCCGCGCGATCAAGCGGAGTTGTTTTAACCTAATTGATAACGTCCTAGCTTTCATATAATCTCGTGTCTCTGGAACTTTTTTTCCGCCAATGTTAACTTAGATAAACTCTACCTATCCATCGCACTGCCTTGGATCAAGACATGCAGATCATTACTTTTCTGATTCCCAATCATCATCGCCCTGACAGTTTGAGAGGTCTTGTCCCGTCTGAGCTTCATTCTGAAGATCCAGAATGGAGGATCGCTGACGACGATCATGAACATTATGAAGGTAATTTCCAATCAGTTCAATGGAACTGCGATCTCGTAATCGACATGGGAGAAGATCGAGACTCAAATCAGCGAAGATAGATGATGAAAAATTGAGACTTTGTCGCTACAACTCACTCCACCCATCAAACCCGACCGAATTTCGCAAACGTCAGGCAGGAGGCCACGAGTGTGCTCCGTCAAATATCCGACTCCCGCTTGTATTTTCTGAATCGATCACCATGAGCTCTCTCTCTCTCATTCTGTTGATGCGGAAGAGCACAATTGAATCGAATTAACGCGGATGTTCACAGTTCATGCCCACAGCCGATTCACTTCATCTAGTGGGCATTGTTCCGACACCAAGTACACGTGGGAATACGAACATACACGTAGCTCAGAGTTTCAGGCGTGAGTCTAGCCCTTCCCTCGCCCAAAAAAGAACGAGCTGTACTGGAGCCCGTCCTATCCCACTCATCCGAATCCCAGTTACCCGAATCCGAGTTACCCGACTTTCAGTTACCAGACTCCCACTTACCCGACTCCCAGATCCCCGATTTCTAATCACCCTCTCTCACCGCCAACGTCTCATGCGCTACCTCGCCAACGAGGATCCAGGCCGGCCGAGACCTTCCGGGGTTAGTGAAAGCTGTTCTATCTTGGGACTTGATTTCCCGCTATTGCAAAGGAATTGAGCAATACTGCGGGCCGAGTTGGGAAAGACGGGCAACATGCAAAATAGTCACTCCAGTTGTTTTTCCCATCGCGTTTAGCGCACATTTCTGGCGCTTAATTGCGGTTCTTGGCGGTAAACCGGGGTTACTAACCGAATCCGCGGTCATTTGCAAAGCCTAGGTCCCGGCTACTGTTGCACGAGTGCGGTTTTGATAGTGACAATTGAAACATCTTGATCTGGAATCGATGCGCTTATCGATTGGACCGATCCAGTAGGATTGCGACGAACGACGTACAAACGAAAAACTTCGCGCGTTTTCTCTCAAGGGTTTACCCTTAAAACAGGCCACCCGGCCGCCTGCGTGTTAAACCCGCAAAACACAAGCTGGTACCGCAGTTACTGACCGCAGCCCTCAGAACCCGAGAACCGCTGTAGCAACTGGCATTGGCACCCCCCGTCTGCGTGTAGGCATCCCCTTCATGAAAGGGATGCCTGTCTTTGGACCGCACTCACCTCGCTAGGCCACCCGCTACCCGCGAGGCCCTTTGCGGCGGCTTCGACTCGAGCTAAGCATGTTGCACTCGATGAACGATCGACTTCGTCGACGCTTCGGAACAGCTTCGCGAAAACAGGACAGCATTGATGGAGAGGCTCGCTCCCAGGCATAGTGACCTGGAAGTGAGTCCAGTGGCCGTTACGGTCCCTACAAGATTTATTCGCTGCTCGAGGTGTGACGACTAGAACTCAGGATTGCCGTTCCACAGGGCGGTCCGCCCGACTCTCGATGGCCCGACAGCCGGTTGCCCACCGCCAAAAGTTACGGTTGCTCACTCCGATCTCGGTTCCGAGCATGCATGTTGAGGCGGTCCTGTGTTGCTGTTTGAATGATTCCGTTGGAACGCATTGATGATTCATGGCTTCGAATAAGCGCCATCAATAGACCACGCAGCGTAACAAGCATCGGAGGCTCTCAAGGATTGTATCGTAAGAACTTGGCTTGTGAGTGATACGTTCCCGCGGTTCATGTGCAACCACTATCGGAACTTTGGAATCCGGACGACTAACCATCTGGAAGGGGCGGCGGTCGTGGCGACGTACAAGACTCAAGACATGTAGTTCTCGGCTTCGATCCCCGCCCGAGGGATTCGCACTCCCTAGAGGTCCGTCGACGAAAGCAATACCTAAACGCTGGTCCAGGCCTCGTTAAATAAAATTGGCTGAGAGGTTCAGCCAGGGAACGAATTAACCATCTGGGAGGATGGCACCATGCTTTTTACTCCGTCGTCGGTTAAAGGCCCGTCAACATATTCGCATTATTCATACACATCAACGATCAAGAAAAGGAGAATTCAGGACCGTTAAGCTATTGCTGCGCATGGGACGGGCACCAAAAAAAAATTTTTTTTTTGGGGGGGGTTTTTATTTTTTTTTTGGTGGTTTTATCAGGTTTATATTTTTTAGGAAATGTATCTTAGGAACTTCATCATGGAATTTCTGTGAAAACAAAGTAACACGAATAATTTAATCAGGATGGCAGGTGCGCTTAATTATGCTCACGAATCGTGAGCGCGCGGTTGCATGCTCAGAGTCGAGATTGGCGGGTGAGAGCGGAACTTTTGGCGGCGGCAACCGGAAGTCCGGCGATCGGGAGCCGGGCAACCGCAACAGGACCCCAGTCGGAGCCCGAGAGACCACCGGAATCGGTTCGTCGTGCTGGAATCTCGCTGAAGCTTTCGAAGAGGAGGAAGGAAGGCGAAGCAACATAATCCTCCGGCAAAGTACTCCGCGTACTGGATGGTCGGTCCACAAGTAAAGAGAGAAACTCCATGGGTGATTTGGCGTCATTTCCATTTTATACCCGAACTGCTTTCTTAGACGGCTACGGTACACTTCGTTCTCATCATCATCTCGGATAACATTTGCTCTCGTGTTGTTCACAAATATCTTCTGGATACGCTATTCTTCTTGACGCGGTACATACTATGCAACCACGGTTCTTCCGAAGATTTACGGGCGTACAAGGTGGATGCAGAAAGGTCAAGAAGCAGAGAAATCCTCGGTTTGCAGGTTTCGTTGAACGCAAAAGCGTGAATTCGAAAAGGCGAGTAGGACATGTTAATGTGTGTGTGTTCTCCCCACAGATCTAGGACGCAAAATGAGCCCATTCAACGATACAACGAATGAACAAAACATGTGACCGACGAATTTCATGAAAAGGAGACCGAGAATCAGCAACCCGCATGGCGAGAACGAGGGGCATCATGATAACTCTTTGCACGATCTCTGACTACTCAAGGTCACTATTTACGATTGAATTCAGAAGTACTCAGGGAGTCCCACAATGAGCAGTCTGAGTATCAACTTTCTGGGGCGATTGGTATCCCGATTCGCTCCGAATGGGCGAGGGTGTCGAGCAGAGAAACCGCAAGACTACAGAGATAGGGGAGAGCTGAGGATAGCCTCTGCTCTCCACATAGAGCGCCTGGTTGAAAGACTATTCGAAACACATTCACAGATGATCAGTGAGCTGAGATTCCCGACTGCAACGGTACTACACAACGGCTCCGGAACATGCTCGAACGGTGCAGGATCTGACTAGCAAGAATCACATAGAAATCCTAGGCGGAACCACCACGTGATCCCGCGCGCAATACCATGACGATGAATCAGCTACCCCGTGAGGTTCGTATGAAGTACTGTTAAACCCGTTGACCGAATATTATCCCAGCGTAGCCCGTACCCGGAGGGGGCGTTTGATTCTGAAGAGCTCCGTATGTCAAGACATCCACCATGCCAAGAACACAAGCTTATTTCGAGCCGTGGTTCAATGATTCGGTATTTCTCCGAGGTAGCTCGTTTGTGCCCGTACCCTCGCGTTCTGATGTTGTAATTGTGTTCATGCATCGCGCGATGTCTCAGTTTTTCCAATGGACCGATCGCTGAGCTTAGCGGAACGGGGGTCGGAGCTCAATTTCATCACCCTCCGTCGTCACTGACTACGTACTCTGTGCGTGTCATGATCATTACATCGACGGCGTAGTTCACGTCGGCTTCTTTGTCTTCCGTTCACTCCTTTCTTTAGCCTGCTCAACGTTCTTTAACAAGATCGGAAGGACTGAAGGTGTCTGGTCTACCTGGCTCTTCGGCCGAATCAGCTTGCTCAAACAACTTTGCCGGGGTAGCCATTTTTTTTGGAGAAACGAAATTGGGCCAATAGAGCGGGATGGCCGATGAAGCGGTTGGTCGATTAGCCGGGTGTTTCTGTTTTTTGAACCGGTTGCTGGGAGGATTTTGTTCAATCTGTCAGTTTCAAGCGCTATTCTTTTGCAGATGATCAGAGAGATCTTGGGATACATACGACCCATCGATCGAGTTAACAACTCTGTCGTGTGCCGGACTTGGGCAGAGGAAATTTCTTCGCCGAACTTGCTGGAAGACGTTTTTCTGATTATATGCGGCATTGAAATGGAGTCAGTCCTACCCACACTCCTCAGAAGTGCGCGTCGATATAGGAATATCCGCATCATAGGAGGTATTTTGAAATATTCCGGCTATAGAGGCTTATTTTGAGAACGACGGCTTCCCTGAGAAACGCTCGCATATCAGGTCGTATTGTTTTCTAGCTATTTTAACTGAAGATACCTCGGCATTATGGACCAAGCTCGGTGGGCAGCTCCGACAATTGGAGCTGATCGAATGCTTTCTGACGACCGATCATCTCTCCGCAATTCTACGGCAGTGTCCCATGCTTGAATCATTAACACTCACAGGTAAGGAAGAATCGATCTGATTGAATGCTTTTTGTCCAAATTCCTGCGAGCGGTGATGTGATATCGAATCGACTTGGCATGTCCGCATGCAATAAGGAGAGCCCGTAGCTCCGTAGAAATAACGATTTCACACGACTGAAGTCGAAATTCAGTTCAAATTTTCTCTTCGAGCAGGTTACTCGGAAGGAAGTGCAGGCTATGCAAACCTCGGGACTTTGGACCACCGACTCGAACAATTCCGGATTTCTCTGCCATACGTACGACATTTCCGAACGGACTTCCCCCTCGGAGGAGAACTCTTAGATCAGTTGCTCAGAATAATGCCGAACGCAACATCGATCTCTCTGAACTTTGATCCCCCTCAAGCATACCGGCCTCTGCAATTGATATCTAACGTGCTCAAGGCGACTCGAGTATTCACCAAACTCGATATCGGTGCCGTCGAGCTAAGCGATGAGGACTTCCTCGAGCTTGTGCAAACCCACTCAGGGACTCTGGAGCACCTGAAGGTGGACTGCACGAACTTGACAGGCGAGGCCCTAGCAGCGCTCAACCAATGCACCAAACTCCGGTATCTGAGTCTCGATGGAGCGGTCCAGTTCGGGGATACTCATCTTCGAAATGTCGTTCAGAGCGTTCCTGATTTGGAAATGTTGGATGTTTCCAACTCTGATTCACTCACTGACGCTGGCATTGCGACTATCCGGGATCTGAGAAAACTACAACATCTCAGTCTTTTCTGGTGTCTACGCATAACAAGCAATGCGGTGCGCGAGCTACGGAGATTGCCAGATCTACAACAGCTGGACCTGCGTGGAACCACCGTCGACTTCAAGGATTTCAAGACTATCGGTCGCCTCCATGAGCTCAAAACTCTGGTTCTGAACACCGGAGTTGATTCTAAAATGTTCGACATCATTTGTCGGAACCTAGGAAAGCTCACAAAACTCCAACTCGGGGGATGTGAGCGGCTGACCGATAGGGATGGAATCAAGCTTTCTTCCCTAAAAAACCTCGAATGTTTGAGTCTTTTGTGTTGTTTCGGGATCACGGATCTAACCATTGTGGGCGGCCTGATGTCCTTGAATCTGAGGTGTCTCACCCTTGATGGCAGTCCTTTGACGGATACCGGGCTCGGTAGCATCGCTGCTCATCAGCCTCGGTTGAGAACCTTGGAACTCTTCAATTGTGGAAATATTACAGACGGTGGGTTGACGGCTCTGCTCCGCAGCGAACCATGTCTCGAAACTCTGTCTCTGAGATCCTGCGAGTCTCTGACCAGTAGAACTCTCAGAGTTCTGGAAAGCACTTGTCCGAGACTCGAATGGTTAGAGATAGGTGAGTGCCACGTGAGCACCCGGGCAGTGGAGGGATTCAAGAAACGGAGACCCTTCGTGTGCGTGGAAAGCGGTCTGTAATTGTCCGATCAACATTGCCATAGATTCACAAATAAATTCCAGAAATTATCTGCCGACTTTTGACTCAATGACCCAAGAATTCCGTGATCTTCACGGGAGGGTCACTCATCCAACAGGAGGTCGGGGATTGCAGAATGAGGGAGATCTTGCAGTGAAGCTTCCCAACGCTGACAATGGTGTTCTACCGCTGTAAGATCCCCGTCACCTAGAAAGACTGACAGGATTCGTTCGACGCGGCCGTATCTCTCATTCCGTTCCTGGACTCCTCCCGAATGAGAGCCGGCGGTGGCGTCTTATCCGAATGGGTCATTGCTTCCCGTCATCAGTTATTTGTTTCTCCATCCCAGCGTTCGATCACCGTTGTTCTCAACACGAACACAGCGCTGATCTCAAGACAAAGAGAACCTTCACCATCGAAAGCGCGGTTCATGACTACATTTCTGCTGGAAGTACCATTAGCTGGCAGGGCGACTCGTGTTACAGTAGAGCCTCTCTATCTGTTTAAAAACAACCCCTTCATTGCTGAATTGACTGGTACCCCAAAGTCTTGCGTATAAGGAACTTACCGTATAAAGGACTTCTCGTACAAAGGACTCTTCGTCCCTCATAGTGGTTCTTCATTCGAAAAGTCCTTTATACGGAAAGTCCTTTATACGAAAAGTTCTCCATACGAAAAGTCCTTCATTTTATAGGAAGAGTTCTTAATACGAAAAGTCCTTTATACGAAAAGTCCTCTATACGAAAAGTCCTTTATAGGAAAAGTTCTAGCAGTTTGAAGTCTCAGAATGCGGGCGTCCAGGACTTATCAAGTTGAAAACTCAGACGAACGAAACTTGGAGCGAACTCATCTCATGTGAAAGCGGCTCCCGGTGAGAATCGCGCGAAATCCGAAAACGCGCTGGACTAAAACCGCGCGTGACCAGATGCGCGCCGACCAAAACCGCGCAAGTCAAAGGCGCGCAGGACAATTTGCGCTGCTCGCGAAAAGCGCGCGTGACAATTTGCGGTGCTCGCAAGAAGCGCGCACCACAATTCGCGGTGCTACCAGAAATCGCGCACTGCATTTTCCCCGCAAGACAACATCCGCGCCTGCATGTGATTTTGCCGCTGCCAGCGGCTTCGGGCATGAAAGAGTGACCTCTTGTCGAAGCCGGATCACAATGGCTCCCAGACAAGCGACATCTGACGCGATCCGAGTGGAGATTATGAGAGCTGGCGACGATCGAGTCCGACGTTGAAATCATGACTACAGAATAGCTTCGTCCAACTCATCTCGGTCCATTCACCGTTAGATGGGAAATCTAAGTCACTTTAAGACACTCCAAGACTAAATTCGTCACTTTCGGAGGATATTCGACCGAGGAGCGAGACAAGTAGCGACTAGAGGCGAAGTTATGAAATTCAGTCGAGACATGCGATGCTCCTCCGGTGTGTAGGGTGCTCGAATTACAAATTCATGGAGCGAGTACTGCAAACCACGGTAGAATCATCGATTTTTATTACACACATATGAAACTTTCGAAGGCAAACCACAAAGAGCTATTTGTTTTACATGCTCACAATTTCGTATTAGCGGCGATTGAGGTTAGGTATTGCAATGGCTCGCATTCGTCGAAACTTCTCACGATTTCCAGAATCTCCGCTGTCCTTTCCACATAACGTTTTTTTTTCGCCGGCGGTGGCTTCCCAGCCATCGATTGATCGTAATCGTGGAGATTCAGTGTATTATTCTGTCCGATGGCTCTCACTAGCTTCCAGAATGCAGGTTTCCTTTCCTGGATGATGGAGCTGAATCCACGGTGCCATCCCTCAACCATATTGTTGGTTAGCGGGAGTCCACCCAGGACATTCTCGTAACAATTCCACAACGATAAATCGTACAAAGGTTTTCTATACTTTCTTGAAATTTTCACGCCGATCCAAGTTCGGGCCATGTAGGCGAGGAAGTCCTCGAGGATATCGAAATTCGAGGAAAAAAACTCCGAAGCGGTCAGAATCTCGTAATATTTCCGCACCTTCGCCACCGGCACGTAGGGCAGTGCCATCAACATCCTCATGTTCATGGAGAACTTCAAGTCTTTGGAATACATCTTGTAGAGAACCGGATAACTTTGAATCTTTCTCCAAATAGCTTGGGAAACATGAAAGTGACAGCCATGAATCTTTGCCTCTGGGAAAACCCGGCCGAAAGCATTCAAAAGTGCCCTCTCGAAGTCGATGACGGTCATTTTCACATTTACGCTCTGAACTAGTCGTCGGATGATCGTGAACAGCTCGACGTACATGGCTTCTGTTTTTAACGTGGGACACGTTCTTAGGATCGCTGATCTGGAAAAGAGAGTGAGGGCGTTGTGACGGAAGTCGTATGCGCAATGCGATGATCTTATTGGCTCAAATTCTTTGCGCGCGATGCGATGATTTTATTGGCGCAGACTTTTGCGGAGGCCAGTTTCCGGTTACTTCGTCAACGTTGTTTGATCTGGTGTCAACACGCGGGCAGACGACTCATTCGACATAGAGAACACCAGATGCATCTCCTTGACTACTGATATATTCAGTCAGATGCAACGAAATGTCGACTGAATCTTGTCTTGCAATTGATTGGTTTTGTGATTTCAATTCCGTGCGGCTCATGAAAGGGACGCGCGAGCGATCTTCCACTGCTCCTTCGTGATTCTCTGGGCCTCAGAGCACCAAGTGCGTGCACCCCGGGAACCGAGAACCGCTACCAATCGCCCGGAATTCTTCCTGACCTCTCACCATAGGGTCTACTGCACGAGCCGCGACATTTTCCCGGGGATTGACTTGATCCACACAGGACTCGACTCGAACACGGATTGCACGCAGTTATGGATTTTCACGCATTTCCTGGGCTTTCCCACCTCCAAGTGCACCATGTGCTTACAGAGAGCCGTTGGGACCGCTTGGATCCTACCGGAACTCTTCCGGGCCCCTTCCTCCTAGTAAACCGTAATAACGATTACAATTTCTATCACGCTACTCCCCAATATTCACCAACTCTATCACAATTACGAAGCGAATAACAACCATTGGACAATCATAGATTCCTAACACACGATTTTGCCCTGCTCGACTCATTCAAGAACGACGCAGGGCTCCTCTTAAACAATGTACAAAGTATTGCGGCCCACGTCCAAGATCTCGTGTCGGATTCAGTTTTGATGGAAGCGAGCATCTTATGTTTGACAGAAACTTGGCTCCCCAACGACACTGCATTCGAGATCGAGGGCTATCACTTACTGTCACAAAACAAACGTCAATCGAAAACGGGAGGTGTCGCAATTTGTGTCAACGACTCCCTGCTGCAGGGTTCGATGCGATTGGCGCAGCCCTCCCTCACTGATAATGACGTCGCGTATTTCTGCTATGCCGATGTCCTACTCCATGGTCGACCCGTTACAATCGTGGTTCTGTACATCAATCCCAATGTCGCTCAGACGCTCGTACGAGAGCTCCTACAGAGCCAGGGTTCAGTCTTAAGACCGGACGACGCAAATCGAGAAATACTTGTATGTGGGGATTTTGATCATAATGTCAATATTGAGTCCAAGAGGCATGAATTATTGTCCTTCGTGAACGATGAGTTTAGGATTACATCAGACAACAATCCTTATGAAGCCACAACGCTCAATCAAACTTCCATCGATTCGATGTACTGCAAAAATATCGCCATTCGGGAAAACATAACCCATATCAGCTATTTTAGTCACCACAAACCAATCTTTGTAAGAACTCAATAAGTCAGAGGCTGGTTTGAAAAACGACAGTATAACGGAATGATTATGAACGCTTAAAAAGAGACATTGTCAAACGGGCTGCTTCATCACTCAGTCAATGGCAGCCTTGAGAACTCTTCAGAGAAAACACGGTTGTCAATTCCTTTATGCAAGTGATGAAAAGATCAGCGAACAACGATTATTCAGGATCGCGAACTGCATACCCATGGAATAACCCTTCCATGGACTGCCCCCTTGATTTAGGTTGGCGCGCATATCAAACGCCAAACTTGATGACGAAGACACCGAATTACAAATATCATTCTGAGACCGTTCGCTGATTAATGACGTCACTGCGCCGCTGACAAAGTTCACCACCCGAAACATGAGCTTCGACCAAGGAACGTGTCCCACGCAACTAACAGTTCAGTCGAAGACTGAACTACCCCACCGGGTTTTTTCGTCAGCAAACAGTATGCAACGTTGAGAAGGGAGTCACGATGCAAGGCATTGATTGTTACCAACTGATAGAATAGTTCTGGAGCCACTCTAAATGTACCATCAATCATCCAGACTTCACTTCGAGCTAATAGTTGCAATGCGCGTGGCGATGCGAATACAATCATCCTGTTGTCTCCGGACTGCGGGCCGCTGTCGTGCTGCAGGAAAGTTTGTCCCTCGTGATCAAAGCGGAGCTCGGCAGGAATCACGAGCTCCTCTAAAGAAGCTGGATTTCCTGGCAGTTGGTCTGCTCTCGCCTTCCTCACAATTCTTTTGTAGTACTCGGTAGTTCCGTAGACTGCTGAAGTTCCCGTTTGAATGTCTTGCAGGTTCTCCGCGACGAGCCGACTTGTGCTCTCGAAGCTTCTTTCGGCTTGCTCCTTGAGCTTTTCCACGAATTTCTTCCGCTCGAGGTCGCCTGGGTTTGGAGCATGGCTATGCTCAGTGACCATGCATACATTGCCGTCTGGAAACCTCCAGATACGTCCACGGCACTCCATGGATCGTTCATGAACACACCTCCAGGATGTCTTCTCCATTCTCAGGGTCCGATCGAAACGATACAAAAATCCGCCGTGAGCGAACATCCTCTTCCCCTTCTGAGTCTCCACAAACTCACCGTCTTCACTTTCTTCTTCGGCGTCTTCAAGGCCTTGGGGAATGTTTTCGAAGTCCTCAGAGGACATAGAAGATGAGCTGCTCATTATTGATACGAAACGTACACCAACGGAACGGAGGAGCAAGTGATACTGTGGCTCGAGCGACTGAGGGAACTCATTCGCGCTCACAAGTTAGATTTGGAACGCGATCCATGTCTCAAATTGACATTGGCAGTATTCTAGAGCTAAATCTGGAACGTTCTTGGCATCCACGCAACATACGATGTTCCGATGTCGCTCCGCGAGTCTCGTGGCATCTCTAGATTTTGGAATTCGCTTTCGAAATTTGGTGTATGGACCGAGATGAGTTGGACGAAGCTAATCTGTAGTCATGATTTCAACGTCGGACTCGATCGTCGCCAGCTCTCATAATCTCTACTCGGAGCGCGTCAGATGTCGCTCGTCTTTGAGCCATTGTGATCCGGCTTCGACAAGAGGTCACTCATTCATGCCCGAAGCCGCTGGCAGCGGCAAAATCACATGCAGGCGCGGATGTTGTCATGCGGGGAAAATGCAGTGCGCGATTTGTGGTAGCACCGCGAATTGTGGTGCGCGCTTCTTGCGAGCACCGCAAATTGTCACGCGCGCTTTTCGCGAGCAGCGCAAATCGTCCTGCGCGCCTTTGACTTGCGCGGTTTTGGTCGGCGCGCATCTGGTCACGCGCGGTTTTAGTCCAGCGCGTTTTCGGATTTCGCGCGATTCTCACCGGGAGCCTGTGAAAGCCGCTCAAGACTCGAGTTGTCTGCCAATGCATGCGAGAAACTTAGTTTCAAATAGTTTCTTTGAAATGAAGCTCTGGCAGCTTCTGCCCAAGGGTAACGATGACGGGGAACTCTCGACGTATAATTCAAGGGCAGGACAAGAACAGTCCCGAGGACCGAGGAAAATTTTCGCCGAACGTGGAGATGTTGGGTATCAAAACAACCTTGAGAATTGAATGAACATCAGCTCCAGTCAGGAGAAAAATACAGTTTACCAACCAGACATGTGGTGTGTAGTTGCACAATACCGGGGCCAGGGAGGATGGGAGGACTGAGGAGGTCAAGTCGGCACCTTGACCTTCAGTTCTGGCCCATACCTCACCGCTCGTGGAATCCAGGGTTCTATGTCAGTTGCGGAATCGCGGATCATGCTCAGGATCTCGTGTTCTTCACATGTGGGGGGATGGAATGATCACTTGAAAAAAGACCCCGGATATTACGGGGGGGCCGTCGACTCGATAAATTCTCGTGACCATTCCAACTCAGAGCGCTCCTCTGAACTCGAGGCACTTTTTGATTCACGCCCAATGTAACCCAAAACCCCAGAAGCCCAGGCCCCATTGTACATTCCGGGTCGAGCTTGCAAACTCAGTCGAACATGGTTGACCAGCCGCGTCAACAGCAATCTTCTTTTGGGAGCTCGAGTCGATGTGCGGCTCCCCCCCTGAAATTAATCACCGTCAGGACGAATCAGCTCCTTTGCTCCAGCGGGGAAACGGACGTTTTATAATAAGGGTTATGTTTTCATAGACTGTTCATTTTCAAATTGTGAAGCTCAAAATCAGAGTTTCGAATCCGAAACGAGAGTTTCGACGACTTGCTCGGTTTTCTTGCGGTGACCTCCCGCGATATCCCACTCACAATCAGTTGAGAGTATGGCGCCCAGTGGGCCGGCAGCGGCCAAGAATACACATGGCGTTTCGCCTGAACCCCACGGCGAGTTTTGGCCGCCACTGGCCCACTGTGCGTTGAGGGCTCAAAGTGCTTCGTCAGCCATAGTGGCTCGGCGATACGATTTCTTCCCTTTCAAGACGCTCAAGTTTTGGTCACGAAAAGCGCTACTTATGCGAAACCCGAGCAGCATCTTGAAAATAAGACAAGCCGTGTGAATCCTTTCTCTGAAGGTAGCAGATAACTCAGGCATTGGCCCGGCATCCAAATTTACCTTCCTCGGAGGGAATGACGGGCAACTGCCAGTACAGGAACGATGTTTTCCGCTGAGATTCCCGAACGATTGAACTTTATGCAGAGGGTCCCCACTCTTCCTCCATCTGAACATTGTGTGAGCTCTTGATCACTCCTCGGCTGTGCGAACAGTTATCCAATTGGCAGGGACAACGGAATGGTCATTAGGGAACTCCATCTTCGAGTGATCCAACTTAACGAATCGAATTTCGGAGAATGGATTGAGAAGCTACGCGCCCGAGGATACGAAATTTCGGGGAGCTTGGATTCTCGGATTCGAAAATCGGGAAGCTATTGCAATAAAAGCTTCTCGCTGGCAACACGGCTGTTGTTCAGGACGAGCTGTTGAGCTGTCTCAAGTTCTCCCGGCATCCTTGCTACTTTTATTTGTCGCACATGTTGTGATGAGGAGAAGCATAGCCATCAAGGCGGTTTGCGCAGTATTGGCAGCAATGACGCCTGTGTACGAATAGTGATGGCGGACGATTCCTGCAAAGAACGGTCCGATGGTGCAGCCGATCAGCGAAGCCGGGATGAAAATGGCTGACAGGACGGCGTGTATTTCTTTAGTCTCGTTCCCTTTCGAAAGATATCTCAGAGAATGGAGGTACCCACAGACAAGAGAGGGCCCGGTGCCGAGCCCGAAGAGGATCTGAGCGAACAAGAACATGGTTTCAGATTGGACGATTGGTAAGAGGGGTCCCTGAAGCGCCAAAGCTATCAGCGACAAAAAGTGGCCAATTGACACCAAGACTCGGGGATCGGGAACTCTTTTTGAAGCAAATCCCAGAAGCAAACTCGAAACGGCGTAGAGTCCTCCAGGGTAAAGGAACACGAGACTTGCATCACTGACGCTCAAACCGAACTTGGTGTTCAAGTGCAGAGCGAGTGTTGATTCATTGGACGAGATCGACGCAAATGCGCCGGTCGTACACAGAGCGTTGACAAACACTGGGAACTGCAACGCTGTCCATACGCTGACAGGTTTCGTTTCGTCCTCTTGTTTGATTTCCTGCGCTTTCGGAAAAAGAGCCATGCCCAGTATCATCCAGATCATCAGGATGCCTCCCAGTACCCTGAATGGCATCGGGAAACCTCCTAGATCGTACAGAGCTCCGCTGAGGGCTGGGCCCATCACGACTGAAGTCCCGTAAATCGTCTCAAGTAAAGGGATGATGATGTGGCTGTATTCGCTCATTTCACTACCGGTGATCACGTACGGCATTATGAAACCTATAGCACAGCCACAAGCCTCCAGGATCCGAAGAATGAGACATCCGAAGAAGAAAGGATGGCCTGGTCCGAGCTCACAGGCGAACGAGAGGATCAGGCAAAATGAGGCATCGATGGTCCATGCGACGAGTATCAATGTTCGATCCTTGAAGTACCTCAGGGTGACGAGCTTTGAGGTGAGAGGTGTCCCGATCATCAGCACGAAACAGTAGGAACTGATGATGATTCCATATTGAGTTGAAGACAACGCTTTCTCTCTGAGCCCATAGAGATCAAAGAAAGAGGTCAAATGCGAGTAACTCGCACCTTGTACTAGGAAGCCGAAACACACGAAGGTGAGAATGCAGGAACAACGTGTCCAACTGATTGGTTGCGGGGGTGCACTGTTCGGTGTAGTAACCACGGGCATGTTCGATTCAACCGTGTCGAATGTCAATAGTTGCAGAGCATCGCAGTTACCTTCGAGTTCCGACGAGTCCGTGGTCAGTAAACCAGATCGCTTCTGTTTGGGCTCCGCAGAGAGCAGTTACGACCGGCTATGTCCGGACAAAGGCACTCAGCCAGGTGGTTCGCGTCTGTTCATTTGACAAGTTGATACAACTCATGAATCTGCTATAAGACAGACGAGGCGGGTGAGAGTTGGAATGGAAAAGGAGCCTGACGCCAAATGCACAAAATCGATGGACAATCAGAAGGCTTCCGAGGTTTGAAAGAAATCCAACCCTGTTCGTCGATGGAGTTCGCGTGGAACACCCAGGAAACCGAAATGTGGCAGACTTCATGCGAATCCTTGCTCTGAGCGAAAGCCAACCTGTTGCCGTGGCCGTGCTGTCGCAGTGGCCGAGTTGTCGTCGAGGCCGAGTCGAAACGCTGCGGTTTCCGTGCTTGATCTGATAGATTCATTCGAAACGATTATGTCCGGAGCGACGCTACGTAGTTACCGGAATTCTATACCGTGCTGAGACAGCAGTCGCGGTGCACGGTCTCAGCTTCGTTAAAGCCAGTTCGGAGATGCAAAGCGCGTCGGACGCTACCTCTTCGATCCTCACGAGATGTGCAGATGCTGGCTTTTCAATTTAGGCTTTGAGTGAATGTCCGAGGGAGCGAAGCGGGCGGGTTTAGAAGCCTGGGCTTTTGTGAAGGAGGGTTTCATTCGAAAGTGGTTCGCGGTGTACGCGAAAAAATACACCAAACCCAAAGTCAGCTTTCCGAAGAACACCTGGGAGACCGGAAGTCAACAGTCGCGCAGCCGGAACAGAGCACGGTGGCTGTCGGCCGCTCTATGAGGATTGCGTCCAAGTGTTCAACTAGAAGCTCATTCTCGAGCTATCACATGCGTGCGAAACTCTACAATTGGCGCGGTGGTCTCCCATTCTTGAATCAGTCAGGTGGATGGTCTCTCTTCGCAACCCGCCTAACCCAAAAACACCGGCGGATGCTTCTGTGAGCTTCGCAGAGTACTAGTTGCCGACGAATCTATCAAAAACGTTTTGGCTGCTCGGCGGAACGCGAAGATCAATCTCGTCCCCTCCCCCCTACTCAATGAGTATTGCGTATTTGTGCAGAAAAATGGTCGACACATCTGATCGCTGCCTCACGAACTGTAAGCATTCTCTTTGGGCGCTCTTGACAAATCTAACCACGCGGGGTCGTGTCGTATAACGAGACTTGAAAGCTCATACCTGACCAGTGTCTCAGCTCGGCTTCCATGTCAATACAAGGATGTGCACCCAGGAGTCCTAAAACCCGAAATCCCTACTGCCCGGCATCCCTAAAGATCAACGCCGAGGGGTTCCTATTGTCGCGAGTGATGCGCATTCTCTATATCGCGTTGGCTGTGGGAACGGATCTCCATCGTTATCGGGTAAACATCCGCTATCGACGTCAGCGAGCATCGCGTGCAACCACCATGGCTCGCAAACATCAGAGGTAGGGCTGTGATTTTTTCGCGGAATGCGCGGCCGCGACAGAATCCGCGATTTCTCTGTTCCCATCCGCTTGTCCGCGAATTCCACCATCATCCCCCTCTGGATCAGTGAAGATTGAATTTGGTGTCCTCAGCATTTTAGTTTGGTTTAGTTTTTTTTTGCATCCTCATCCTAAGATCCTGAGATTACTCCTGATTCAGGAGGGGGCTTAGCCCAGCAGATACCGGTCACAGTTTAGAAAGTGGATACCGTTGAGCCAAGCCGGCAGCAGGGATCGAACCTGCGGCCTCCCGCTCGACGCACCGTCTACATGGCAGCGTGCAACATTGGCTGTGCACGTTTCCACTCGACCACGCCGGCGGTATTTTTAATGCGCAAACTAGGGAAATAGTCTCAGTGCGGAACGACTCCGGCTCTCTTTGGGATACGTGCTCGTCACCTCGCGCGCACCTCACTCAAAACACAATCAATATTCACATCGTTCCCTCGGTAATCATATCCCTGATAATAAGCCTGATCAGTAGAAATCCTAACACATCACCGCGGAGGTTCGATCCAGATGATTCGCGCAAGGTGGCTTCCACTCGTCAGAAGACAAGCTTTTCTGCAGCATATGCAGCAGTTGTAGATCCTACGAAGAGAGACATATGGTATAGAGATGAATGGTTGCAGATTCATCCGTGTTTCGGCGTATTCAGGGAACAAATCGCGGCATCCGCGATTCTTCAGAAAAAAAAACCGCGACTTCGCCGCGAATCGTCCCACAAAATCCCGCGACAAAATCCCAGCCCTAATCATAGGATACCTTACGTTAAGCGACCCTGTGTGATCATCAATCATCTCAGCTGACTCGACCACTTCCGTACGAAGTGCTCGTGAATGGCACAGCTGCTCAAGCACTCCCTGAATTGGCGAGCGCATCAAATCATCTCATTCGTTGCAAATCGTCAGATCAAGTTGTGATCCTCAAGTCACTCCCGATCCGCGATTCCTCAAACCTCTTCCCAAGAAGGAATAATGATGGCCGTAGTCGCCAGGCAACGTGTACAGGATCGACCGGTTTTCAATATGGATTCTCCGACGCTTCGCACATTGCAACCTTGGAGTATGTCAAGAAAAACTCGACATCTTCGACCGGTTGTCTGGGATCCGGCTCGTCAACCGGACCGTGATCCCTTTTCAATCGCAGGATGAGTTGTCGGGTCGAGTTTCATGGGTCGCTCCTGTTCCAGTTTTGTCGAGAGAGACGTCACTCCGGCCGATGATTGGAAAACGAGGAAGAGTTGACCGTGGAGGAACGTTCAATGATCAACGATGCCCAGCGTTCCTCTAAAACACCCCATCGTCAGTGAGAAATCGTCGTCGGCTGCTGAGGCTTATGCCAAGTACGATCGTGCCAGATTGGAATGCCTCTGACAATGAGGAGCAAATCCTCAGGTGTCAACTCCGAGTAATTCGAGGACAAGCTTGACTGTCCTGATGAGGCACGGACGGTGGGTCGCTGTTCAGATGTGGTCGCCTGCTTCCTCTGCCCGTATTCCGCCAGGCACAAGACACAAATTCCACGTCCGGCAACATGGTTTACGAACTTCTCCGTGGCATGCGCAGGCGATACAGAATCAGACGAAGACGAAACAAATGCTTGGGTAGCGCGACGAAACAGAACATCCCGATACGACCGGCCGTGTGTTTGCTTGCTTGATCTCGATTCTTCTATCTTCCTACCGGCACAGAACATGCTTCTCTCGGACCCAGGGGCTGACGCGGTAAATTTTGGGGTTTGTGCGCGCATCTTATGGCTATGGTTATGGCTTTTGTGCGTCTCATCCGAAGATGACCCTTTCAATCAATCAATATCTCTTTCATTTGCATAAAAGATTTGTAATAGAATCGTCCTTTCTGGCGACCCGAGAGATTCGCCATGCGAACCCGTTTGCAATTTTATCACTTAATGCCGTGAATTTAGGCCTAACGGAGAATTCCTTCCTAAGGTTCGTTCGTCTTATATCGAAGTAGTGATCTATTCTACCGTCCTCAACAATGCTTCGTAAGGATTGGGTATCACAGTCATCTAAACTCTGTATGAGTTCTTTGAGATTAGGTACATAGCCAGGGCATCGAGCGCTGAGTCTACGTATGAAGTAGCTTTGGACAGATTCGAGAATTCTGATGTGTTTACAACGCCAAGGGCGCCAGACAGATGCGCAGTATAAAATCTTTGGAACAACAATAGCTTTGTACAGCCGTTCGTAGACGACAGGATTTCTGATAACAAAGGTGCGAAACAATGTATTTATGGTGCGACGGGCTCCGGCGGCTGCCGAAATGCAGCCGGAACTTTTCCCGTTCGGTAGGAGTGGGTGAACATGATATGTAGTGGTTCAGCCAAGAACAATGCGAATTTCTTGTAAAACAATTGAGGTATATCGTCAGGAGTACAGTTCGCTGAATGCTTCAGTCCTCGGAGGATGACGTAGATGTCATATTCCGTTGGAGCGACGGCATACGTGCAGGGTCGTGAGTCTATCGTCACAGCCGATGCGCAACTCGCAGACGGATTGGAATACACCGATGCAAAGAATTTTGCGAGGTGATTAGCCTTATCATCTGCTGACGTGTGCAATCCAGCACCATCCTGAAGTGCATGAACTGAAGACTGTTCACCAATCCTAGTATTCGCGTACATGAAGAATTTACGGGAATCCCTCAGATTCAGACGTGTTTCCGTCAGTACCCGGAGTCTGCGTGCTGCTCGGTCGACCTGCTTGGAGAGTTTAGCCGTAGCCCCAGTCTGAGACGAACCCCTGACCAAGTTTATCCGGTGTCTCCGTCTTTCGATGTAAGAGTGAATCTTGGAATCACGTCTAATCCCTTTCACTCCAGGGGCGAGCAAGCTCTGCGGACGCCGGTCACAGTTTCTAGGAGAGTGGACACCGTTGAACCCACTCTCGACTGACGCCTAATCGTGTCAGTCGATGCACACCTTGGACGCGCTCATGCACCTGATGCACGTCACATGTGATGCATCCCGGCAGCAGTCGAGATTCGAACCGCCGCCATTGAGTTTTTTGGTTACGGGCAATGCACTGACAATCGGTCGTTCGATCCCTTCTTCGGACGCACGGGTTGAATAAACTCCAACCAACGGTGCCTAGGTGAGGGGGAGGTCCTTGCGGACACAACCCGACACCAGAGGGAACGATCCGATATAGTCCTCTGTGCTCCTCGACCCCAAATCTCAGCCCCGCCGAAGCACGGTTACAGTCCCATGCCAAGGGGACCGGCACATTCGGCTTATGAATTTGACATCGTTATTGCCCACGATTGGCCAACACAGGGTTTTTAGCAGAAATCGGTCGACTTGCTGAAAATAGCCTCCATTTTGGAGGTCCACTTCAAGAAGGCATTCAAACGCATCGTGGCTCCAGTCAGCCCTTGTCAATCGGAGACCTTGATGCGCGACCTGTCCGAAAGCATTCTAGGGGCTCTGAGTTTATCGCCCACCCCCCCCCTACCCGCATGGTTATTAACACTTGAGGTTTGCGAATTGTCATTTCCAATCAGGGTGGACCACCTGAGCGTGTCGGAGCGTCCAAGCCTGTCAATGTTTGGGGCCTTAAACTGAGCAATTGTTTCCGATTTCTCTGGACGGAGTTTTCGAGAGATTGCAATATTGCACGGTGCAGGGACAATGACAATCGGAATCCCCATCCGACGGGTAGCGCGGGCAGTTTCGACGAGTTTCTGGGAGTCCGAGACGAAGATCATCGCGGTATAGAATTCGTCCCGCTGCTACTAGCTTAGTAACTTGATATGCTGAGATGCGGTCTAGAAAGCTCGTTGTTCACTACTCAGTCGATCGACGCCTATGATCCATGGGGTAGGAGACTGGAGGGACTACCTCGACTTACTTTCCATCGATTCGGCTACTGCTACTACGAGCCACAATGAGCACTCGAAACTCGAGAATTCGGCTCTGTATTCCGCAACAAATTGGTTTCATTTACGATAGGAACGTACGTGGCACCCCTTTGGAGCTGCGCCTTTGCACATGAGGCTGGTGTAGCTGGCTTCTGTAGAAATTCCAACTATTGTTCCCGAG
Organism: Neoseiulus californicus; assembly: GCA_028455905.1. Classification (NCBI taxonomy): domain Eukaryota; kingdom Metazoa; phylum Arthropoda; class Arachnida; order Mesostigmata; family Phytoseiidae; genus Neoseiulus; species Neoseiulus californicus. Next base: position 3,032,203 of record JAMQGS010000002.1, on the reverse strand, counting down.
ATCCTGAGGAGCAGAGCAGAACGATTCTCGCGAGTTGAGAATCATACTCCGCCACTTCTTTCGCTGGCGCATTCACGTACAGTCAGTGATCGCAGATCGCGATCCTTCGTTCCAATCCCTGCCTCTCCGCTGAGGGTACGGGCCCAAACGAGACAACCATGATACGAAAGTACTGATGGCTTTCTCGCACGGCCCACGGGTTCATAGAGACGAGTTATTGACCGTGGTAGAAAAGCAGCCTCCAATATTGGGCCTCGACACTGTGGTAGCGTGCCCTGCACTCGGGCCAATGAAGATGATTGAGCCTGCTTGTCCATGATAGGGGGAGCCTTGACAACGGCTGACGATTTCGTTCTGGAAACAAATTTTTGGGATACTTCGCCCAAGGAGTGGAAGTCTTCCGGAGACGAGTTTGAACTCAATTATTGGGCGATCTATTTTGCCGCGGGGTTTTCGAGGTTCACAAAGAGAATCCCAATTTCTTTCCTCTTCGGACGCGGCCGTCGCTACAGGCTTGTCCACAAACGTGTCTCAGCATCTCGGAGAACCGGATGCTCCACTCAGAAGGAGCCGAATAACGGTGTCCTGCGTAACGAATTCGCCCGCGATAGTCGAGACAGTTTCTACCGAGCGCAACGCACAATACGAGTGTGATCAATGGAGGAGGGGAAAATACGAGTTCGCGGGACTGTGAAACGGCGACTTCATCTGTTCCTATGACAACCATCCGAGCTGGAAGTGAATCTTCATCCGCGATAGCCGAAGAGACCGAAGTTTCGGTGGCGCGAAATAAACCAGAGCCGAAGAAAGCACGTCACAGGGAAGCTGAGAACCGCCGATCCGTCACGGGCGGCGGGAAGCGTCTAGGAAGTTCAGTCTGTTTGATTACAGCGAGGTTCCAGATAGGACGATCTCGTGTATCCTCTGATACCATGAATGGATATTCAGTATCGAGGCGAATGCGATCGCTTTTCCAGGCACAGGAAGGAAATGATGGAGTGAATTTCCATTTCCGTTCTTTTTTGGAGCGAGCAAAAAGTCGAGTGCTCACTCAAGGAATTTCGAGATGCTTCGCATGCCTTCTTCCGGATTCTTACGGGGGAACATAGACGAAGTGTTCGGAATCGCCTCAAACTATTGTGCCGGTTGTTCCTCATGTCCATGATCTTGATTTTTCGTTACGTCTAGTTTTCGCCCCGATTGTCATAAACATGGCCATTGCTCGCGCAGGCCAACCTCGTGCTTGGAGCTTATGAATCTCTAGTGCTCCCATCTCTGTTTTATGGATCTGAGGCCGGCCGTCCTTGGTTGAAGAGTACCCTATGGACACTTGAGGCTTTCCAAAATAGATTTATTCGTAAACTTGCTTTCAGAGCCACGTTGGTCTCTGTGATGTTGCTATTGCTACGACTTCGGATGTCCTTGATGCTGAGGGTCTGAAGCTGACCCGGAATCTCCGATGCGATCGTGAACTCCTCTTGTTTTTTTAAGGCGGCTCTTGAACAATCACTCCGAATGCCGTTATATTGTGCCGAGAGCTCGGCACAATCATGTTGACAGCTGTTTCTGATGGCGTATGGCTAGGGCTGGGAATCACCGAAAAATGACATGGATTCCACGGAAATCATTTCGGACTTCATAAATTAACATGGGGTTCTTTCGGAGTCGTTTAAGTAATACTTTTCTGAGTCCATGGGGCGATTCCGGAGTCGGTGTGATCGTACTTTTTCGAGTCTATGGGGCGATTCGGTGGTCACTCTGATCATAATTTCTGGAACCTATGGAGTTGATTCCGGGGTCGGACTGACCATAATTCTGGGATTCTATGCAGGCCTTTCTGATCACACTTTTTGAAACCTATAGAGGTGATCCCGGGGTAGGTCTGAGGATACTTTTCCAAACTTATGGGGCGGATTCCGGGGTCGGTCAGATCATACTTTCCGGAATCTTCGGAGGCGACGACGAAGTCGGTTTGACCATATATTCCAGAGTCCATAATGGTGATATCGGAATCGGTCTCGCCATGTTTTGGCAGTCTATGGTAGTACAGGGCGGGATTTCAGGGTCGGTCAGATGATACTTTCTCGAGTCTCGGGCGGGATTTCGAGGTCTTTCTGATCATACTTTTTAGAACCCATAGGAGCGATTCCGGGATAGGTCTAATCATACTTTCCCAAGCTTATGACGATGATTCCGGGGTCGGCCCGATTATACTCTTTGGATTCTTCGAAGGTTTTTCGGGATCATTCGGGCTTTTTCGAGTTCAAAGGGAGATCTTGGGCCTTTCTCATCATACTTTTTGGAACCTATAAAGGCGATTCGTGAAAAGGTCCGATCGTACTCTCCCAAGCCGTATATTCCCATGGGGATGATGTCAGGGGCGGTCTGATGAGCCAATGCTGCGCTCGCAAAGTTATATTTGGACTTCTGGAATTAATATCGATTGCCCTTTTACTGTAACTTGGAGTGGCAATGTGAGCAAAAAGACCGTCTACGTCACGTAGTCCGCTGTGTGCTCTTAAAACCATGCAACATTCTTGTCGCGAAATTCACATCCGACCTCTTCTTTGTCTCTCGCAGTCTTCCCTGGCAGCGAAGGAAACGCAAAAAGGCCGCCCGGAGGCCGGACAGCGTAGTCGGCCGAGGGCCGGCTAGTATGGAATAGATCTGACACGGAGTATTATCCTGAAAACCGCACTCCAGAGGGTCACCTAGACGAACTTGGCGAAGACCTATATAATTTCCGTCCATAGGGAAACCACGAGGTCGGTCGTTGGTCGTGAAATGCGATCCGTTGTTGCGGATTCCGTGCGTTTGACGTCACGTCGCGTCATTAGCAATGTGTCGGTCTGAAAACCCGAGGGGTGACCGCCGCGGAGCGCCGCCCTACTATGTGCTCTGCATAGCAAAGGGAGTTTATCGGTTCCGAGTGCGTGAGCCTGTACAGATCATGTATCTTTGCCGGCGATCTGCAGAGAACATTGCTCGGAATATGATCAAAACTTATGAGCTGTTGATCAATTGCTGTTAGCCACCGATCGAGCTCTCTCGAGGGCCATCCTGAACACTGGCTCTCACTGGTTAGACCGCAAGAAGGATGCGTCAGGGCGATGAACGCGCTACACTTCTGATTCCTAACTTCGACAACGGAAGGCATCCGAATCTCCTGGAGATGATATCTCGTGGTGTCGTTTTCAGTCGTCATCAGCGAGCATGTTTGGTAAGGGAACATTAGCTCACGTTTGCGATGCATTTCCGCGAATTGGTGCAGATGATAATGCAAGTGCCCAGCGGGAGAAGTCTTGCAGTCCTCTGGGACGACATCGTGTCAATGATTCTTTTTGGGGGCGGGAGTTCAAAATATGGGCTCCGCTCACTTTCATATGGCATTTTAGCTAGAACACAATCCCGGCAGGAATCGGAATCGGAGTTAAGAGATGCCGCAAACAACCCGAAATATAACTGATTAATGCCGCGTCGATGAGAGCGACCTGGAAGATCCAGGAATGGTGGAGAATCAACTCCAGGTAAATCCATTCACCTTCACAAAAAAAGGCGAACACGCTGTCGTTTCGATACGACCTTTCGAACAACAAATCGCACCCGATGGGCAAAAACTATGGGGAGAGCGGCCTAGTCCATCAGCATTTGCGAGGTGGAAGACCTTGCACTCCAATCGAAATGTTTTTGAACGACCTCGGCTTCAGTCGTGGTGTGTTCCCCGATCTAATTAGGCAAACATTCAACCATGTCAGCGTGCTGTTCAAACGGGATACGAGTCATCTCAGAGGGAATGATACTACCTCTGTCCCGCAATATTAGTCTCACTTGACTTGGAAAGTCGGTATTATGGAACTTTCCGGAAGCTTCTGAAAAGCTCCTGGGGAGTTTTGTGGAGATGACATCCCGGAGCACCCACGAACGAAGTTTTTGACCATAATCCCGCAAGAACTGCATGCTATATCAACACTTCCATCTTGACATATTTCCGCTTCCCGACAAAGAACCTCGAATTTGTCCCGAACTAGTTGTAACATTTGCACCAACACCGCGGAGAATGAACTCGGACCTTGACCTCTCAACCCCTCAGAGCTGCATGGAGAAAATCAGGGAGTCGAACGGTAGCAACCACTACAAGATTCCACTTATGAGCGAAGCGACATTGAGGATTGTAAATGGGATACACACTTCAATAAGAGCTCGGGGGCTTTCGAGCACTCCTCGCGCTTTCTAGCAGAGTTATCTTGATCGAAAAGGTGGTGAATAAATATATAATGACATCCAGCCTCCACAGTTGCCATCACATGCTTCACTCCGAACGCAAGCATCATTCCGTTCTGGGTAAGAGAAGGAAAAATGTGGAAATCGGCAAACGCGACTACTGATTCGGGACAAAATTCGAGCCCAAACGTGACAACTATTACGGGACAGAGGTAGTACCTAGCTTATGCTTTTCTGATTCAAATCGCACCTTTGTAGGTCACATTCGAACCGCCCACGTGCGCCGCATACTTCGTGAAATATGTCGATCTAAATCTAATGGAGGAATCGGTCATTCACATCGGGAACTCAGGAAAATTCTCGAGGAAACCCTGGGATCCAACCAGCCTCAGCTGAAGTGGAAGATGAAATCTTTTGAAGTGTTAAGTTGTAGGCTCGGGAAGGCGCGGTAGCTTTCATGCAAGCCAGTGAGCCCTTATGGTTGACGATTTCGAGAATGCGAGACCTGAAGACTATACAAAACTCGGAAATGTTGAGGGCTATTTGCCTGGCTACCAGGCGCGTAGCCGGGATTTTATCGCGGAAGGACTATTTTTGAAGACTATTTTATGTATATATGAAGACTTGAAGACTATTCTTATGCTATCTTGGGAGCAACAGAGGATGATGATGAGCTTTAACACGGAGCCTCATGAGCGAGACGAAAATCTTGGGGGGAGGTTTCGTAAACGCGCTACTGTAGCGTTTGACGACCGCACAGCGCCGGCGCGGGAACAGCAGTATTTCGAAACCCTCGAAATCCGACCCAGACTTCTCCAAAACGAAGAGGAATCGCGTCTCAAATTTCCATGCAATAATCGGTGCCAGGGCCTATTATGAGCTTACTTTTATTCTTACCTCCTCTCGATTCTGCAATATATGATTCCAACCTTTCTCGCATCAATCAATTGAAAGTAGGCACAGTGCTAGCAACTCGTAATTCTTTCGAAACATTTGCTCCACCAAAAAAAAACACCGTTGTTTCTACTTAGTAGGCGCGACCGCTTGTTATTTATATATACACAGTATAAATATGAGTAGGGCTCTCACAAATTCACATTTTTCATCGTCGGCCTGTGGACGTAACCAGCCCGGACAACTATGGGGCACCCGAAGCTTTCTCCACTTCAAGCACGATTTCCTTCAAACTCGAACCAGGCATCATAGGAAACCGAAAGTTTCAGAGACCGTGGTTATGGGCTCTTTTGGGAGCGCGAAATGGCAACCGCGTTTCCAAATGTCACAGACTTGTCTGCTGGAAGCGAGCCGCTTCCTTGATCGAAGGATGCCGTCCCGTTCTGATCCGGAAGCAGAGCAGTATAGATACGATTTTGACACCGAAAGCGAATCGGAAGGCTTGAAGTTTACAACGAGCGTATCTTGCCCAATGGCGTCCTTCGGTCACTCTCGGGGTTGAACGGGAGATCGTCCCTCTGATAGGAGATCCGACGTTGAATGAAAGGCATTCCCGATCGAAGTTCGAATTACGATCGGTTTACACCATGAAACAGGTGAATGAGCAAGTCCCGTCCTGGCTTGGCACACTCAGACAGATCAGGCACTATTTAGCTCAAGAGGCAGAAAGCCTCCAACGCCCCCACATCCATTGGTTTTGGACCAGTTCTTCTGGCTTCCTTTTCGTGAGTGCGATACAACTTCAGCAGTGCGAGGTTAGGGCGTTTGAAACCGCAGTTTTTGGAACCGCTACGACAATATGTATAGCCGCCGCACATTCAGTTTCCGCGAAGGTATTCTGTGTGTGATTCCTTGTATGTGATTGCCCTGATCGACGGCTCCCAACTGGCAGAGACTATGTTTACTCAAACAGATCGCATGTTGCATCTGGATCAATCCACCAATAGAACAAGACTCTGGTTTTTTTTCCTTGCCTCACTCCTTTCTCCTAGAGTCCTTCGTCTCTTTTTTCCATGTACATGCAGTGGCGTATCTAAGGCGGGGCAGAGGGAGTACTTTCCCCGGGCGCAACCTTCACGGGGGTGCAAAGTTCAGGGGGCGCGGGAGATAAGTTGAAACCTACATATATCCACTGCTGAAGGGATTTAATTTGCCGCGAAAAACAAAATCGTGTCTCGGAGGGGTCCGGGCGCGAAGCAGAGGATTCGGGGAGCCGCGTCTGAAGTTCTGTGAATATTCGTGATTGTAGTAAGAATTCAGATTGTGTCGGATTTTCGAATCGCGCCGAGAGTCGGTCAAGGTTTTCTTCAATCGTTGGCTACTACATGTTGTTTTGTGATACAGTCGAACCAGCTTATAAGAGACCCGGATATAAGCGAAAACCGCGTATAAGAGACCCTTTCGGATTTCCTGTCTCGATAGGACCTCATGTTGGAGGCTTCGGATATGAGAGACAACCTGGTATGAGAGACCATCCTCATTTTCCCGAAAGGTCCCTTATAAGCGGGTTTGAGTGTATGATCGAGACCTCCGATTGAACTGAATCGAAGTGCTCCTCAAGCAGCCATTCCCTGCAAGCAGCAGAATGAGACGAGGTGTGTAAGCTCCTCGCAGCTCCAGTGCGGTGTTGAGAGCGTATTCCCGAACCCTCACGTTGCGCTGCAGACTCTGCTTTCCATCCCTATCTCCATAGCTAGTTGTGAACGATCGTTCAGCTAGTTGAACGCAATCAAGACCGGCTCGTGGGCTTCAATGTTTCAGGAAAGCCTGAACGCACTAGCAATGCTGAGTATCGAGCGAGAGGAGACCGAGGATGCGGAATTCAAAGCTGTTCTAGGAAATTTCGCGGCATCGAAAGCCCGGAGAGACCGATTCCAATAATCTCGCCATCAAACTGAGGGGGCGGGGTGGGGCGCATTCCGGCCGGCTTGCTCCGGGCGCGCTTCGGGCTAAAAACGCCACTGTGTACATGTCATCGGGGATGGCCACTCTGAGCCAAATTCCTAGAACCTTCAACAGAGGCGTACCGTAAGGGGGGGAGGGGGATCGGTCCGCCCCGGGCGGCTGTAAGGCACGGTACGCCATTGACCTTCATCGTGTTGGACATGGACGCAAGACTTTTCAGGGATTTCGGCCGATGAAGCGCGCGCGATAATATTTTTAGTTGGCCTTCGTAGAGTATGGAGAATGTTTGTACATTGTGGAGAACCACTCAAATTCACCACATTCCACTTAACAAGGAGGTTGCAGTATCGGCTACCTCGCGGTTTCAACTTGCGACGCCCTCACGAATTCCAGAGACTCTCGGTAATGAATCACATATGTCACTTAGGTGTGGTTCGGTAGCGCTTGAAATGTGATCGCGGAGTGGAATCGGAAGATCTTCACGGGTCGAATTACTTCCGCCGTCCCGTCGCATGCTTCTGGCGAGCTTACGGAGCTTGTTGATGATCCTGCCGCGTATCCTTCTGCAAAACGATTCCGTTACTGTCATTTCGCTCCACGAGAGAGGAATCAAGACTGGCTTACCGATTACTGAGTGCATAAATGATGGGATTCAAGGCCCCCGAAGCTTTGGCGCACAGGTTGGAGCCTACGGAGAGCACCAAGGGCACACTCTCCGGCCCGAGGAATACGCTCAAAAGACAAATAACCGCGTAGGGTGTCCAAGTCAGGAGAAAGCTCACTACTGTAAGAATGCAAGTCTGCAAGGAAGCAAGAGTTGATTAGTTCGAATAGGAGAGCAGATACCTCGCCTAGGTACGAGCGATGTAGTGGGTGTGAGATGACGAGGGAATCATCGGTTCACCAAACTCACGAATCAGCAGAAGACTGATCGTCGAGAGTGGAGTCCAGACGTAGCGATAACGGACGGCATTCCGTGGTCGTTGAGGGGTATCAAAAGCAAGTGAATCGGAAAGAAGCAGGAAATTGGACTGTCGCTCTCACTGACGACCACTTTGGTTTGGAGCCGCGACGACTCGAAATCGATCGAAGGTGTTAGGAGGTTGAATGAGGATCTACCTCGCGATACATTCCAGCTTCTTATCACAAGAACGTCACCTCGAAGCTCATCTCTCGATCTCAGAGCTATACGATGGTTCAGATTGTGTCTCTCACCTATCTGATTGACATCTGATCGAATTTCTACAAAAAAAAATTCCCGTTGTCAGTAGGGTGACACTGCCCCAACCTTGACTGAAATCTCGTACTCCAGAGCTGGGCGACAAAAGCGTATCCGTGGCGGGAACAATTCGTCAGGTTGCATTCCGCTTCGAGCCGTGATTCTGGAGGAGCATCATGCTTCCGTTTTCATTGCGATATCGCGATCGTTGGTCAAGATCTCTTTCTTTCTTACTCACAGACAGGAAGCTTGATTTGGACAATGTGTCACGAGACGACTTGATCTGATTTGAAATTCGGAGTTGTGAGGTATCGGCGCGCCGCTCGCAAAAGTCGGCAGAAATCTTCCACAGGACCTTTGCTAGACGCGAGTTTGGCGAACGCTTGACGGCGGACCCGACTTGCATGAGTTTGATTCTGATCCGCGATTTTCATCAAGTAGTCGCGAAGTCGGGGCCTTCAGCGCCACGGAGTGGCTCAAAGGCTCGGGGAGTCGATGCTGCGGCAAACCCTTCGCATACAATTTGAACGCTTTTCTGTTCGAATACGTTTTCGGCTCGAGGAGGACCTTTTTTTCTAGCTTCAATGGAAATTGGCCGAGTTCCGTTTATTTTGCGAATATCTATCTGGAAGGACCTGAGCACACTTCATTGTGCAATGAACTTGTTAAGAAATCCGGAGAGCTATCAAATGTAAATATATGAATACCTGTGAATCCTCCTTCACCGGCCGCATACCACGTCATCTTTCGGATCATTCAGTCGACCACGTAAAGTCGACTCGTGGGCCTCCATCTTGGCAACCCGGCTCCGGATCCAACTTGACCTCACTCGACCAGATTCCGCTCTCCTGACAATCGAATGGGCGCTCTATCTTGATGCGCTCCATCCACAGCGCTCTTCAATCAAACGGACGATTTAATCAGGCATTAGGTCCAATTATACGTGCGCTCTAATTAAATCAAATACGTGCGCTCTGATTCAAAACCACTCTAATGAACGAATCCCGAGTGAATGAACGAGCGTTTGTCGAACGCAGGTCCCGACTCGAAGACGATTTCCGCACGGACGCTAGCGATCTGATTCTGGTTCTGCACCTTACTAGTGACGCATTCAGCCGACCGTGAGTCGTGCCTACGATTTCAGAGAGCTTCCCATCAACTTGGTTGGATGTATTTCTGCCATCATGAAGCCTAGCCGTTGAGGCGTGACCGTGACTTCATTCCGGAGTTATTTCATTCCTTGTGAGCCATGATTAGGGCTGGAAGAATATCGCCAAAATCGCAGAAACCTCGATTTTCGGAAATCCCGACCATGACCTTTTGCATGCCCTGCTCACAAAGCTGCCGCAGGAATCAACACATTTCGCAAAAATCTTTCTTTCAATCTCATCTCTTTGCGCGATTCTCAAGCGGTTTCCTACATTCTCGCAATGCTCCGACTCGTCACCGTGAGTTGACCGGGACTTTCGCGTTCTCCGACCGCGACTTTGCAGCCCTAGCCACTAGCGATGAAACAGCAACGATTGAACCACAACAATAATGACCACCGGCCTGGGTTCTGAACTTTCTGCTGGAGTTCCACACGCATTTGTGCTAGACCCTCGACTAATAAGTCAGACGGGTGAGCATCAATGTGATGCTAAATTGAGATTGCTCGAATTCCGGGACGTGTCCTGCTGGAAAACTTCCGCTACATGATGTGCGCAAGAAAATTGATCGGTTGCTCAACAAATTTGTTCAGATCTGCTCGTTTCACGGATACAATGACAGGAAAAAAGACACAAGAAAAGAAGAACCTGGATTGCAGCACTGGTATCTTATCCGAACAGCTTGAGTCTCTGAACTCAACGCTCTGAACTCAACGTCCATCCCTCCTCTCCTCCGAAGTATGGGAAGCGAACCCAGGAGAACTGCTCTGGAGCATTCACTCTGCGATCTTATCACATTTCTTGCTCGAGTTCACTCCTAGCTCGTGGATGACTGTCATTGAGTAAACCTGCCGCATTCCAACCCCTGGTATTCCGTGATTATCATTCGGACTTACACAGTTTGTTCCCTTCAAAATTACCCAATGCAGGATGGACTAGCTATTTGGCATCCCTCCTCTGGAACCGTGGTTTTCCACGAGGGATCTAATGGATAGAATCTCAGGCCTCTTCCATGCCGATCGAATGAAAGGATCGTTCCGATCGATGTTCAAGAGGATCCGTGGAACCTGTCGCTCTCCCTGCCAGGGGGTTGAATCTGAACGTTGAGCGCCGGCACGGGTATTCAACCCTGACACTATCACTGTCTCATTTCGGATGCTCGCTCCTTATACTTACGCATGCTGCGCTGTTCAAAGAGCAATCAAGAAGTATCTCATTCGCTATTCCGATCTCAGGGTTGCATTTCCGAAGATAAGCTCCTGAACCTCAGTCTTGACTTTTACGTTTCCGATCTCTCACAGCAATGAGCTGAAATGAGCCGTGATCCCGCTAATATCGGTCACGAATTGTCATGGTCGTAATCCTTGCAAATGGGAAATGTCAACCCAGCCTCAAATGAACTTGAATCGGGGGCGACGGCTCCGCCAATCGGTGAACCTTTAATGAGTTGTGACCGCCGCCAAACGGAATAAGGACGCGAACATTTGCGCGAGCGACCTTCGTTCGACACGATCCTCCAGTTCCGTTTCTCAAGGCTCCGGCAGAAATCAAACCTAAATGATTGACCCATACTATAGGTGAGATGGCGCTGCCAAGGGTTGCCGACATGAGGATCCGAGACAGCGACCCAGCAGTCAGGCCCTCCAGCCGATTCAGAACCGCGGTTTCGGAACCGCAAAACCGCAAGAATTTTTCGAGGTTTACCCGCTAGGAATCGAAATTTATAATGTTCACCGCGAGGACTTTCAGCTCGTGAACACCGAGCTCTGCCTGCCGCGGTTCGAGGGAGCCGGAACGCTAATGGTCCTGGAGGATACTTTTTGCTCTCCGCGCTCCAATGAGATAAAAAAACTTGAGCTGGCAGGCGCGTCCAACACCATGATTTGAGCGCGTGCTCCACCGCACTGTCAGCTATGTTCGGAAGCGAGTAAGTAAGCGATTTTTGTTTGCGGTTTTTACCCGCGGTTCTCGGCTCGCGGTCCTGTGAAAACCGCAAACCGCGGTTCTTTGCAATTGCGGTTTTTTGTAGGGCCTACCAGCAACCTGCTAAACGTTAAAGAAAGCAGTCGGCCGCGTGGCGCTGTCGCTTGTCTCAAACACGGCGCTTCCTCGATCGGCGATGTACATGATGTCGAGTCCGCCATAAATAGAAATTTTCTGTTTGAACACAAAGAACAACATCAACTCACGAGGATTACGGGCCACTAATCGGAAAACGAAACACGGTGCTTCGAAGTATGCCACGAGCCGCTTCCGGACTTCCCACGAACGGTATCGACAAGCAATGGATTCCGGGCGACGAATCTCCCAAAAGATCGTCATTGGAGACAATCTTCCATGTGGAAAGACCCCGGAAATTTCGGGGCGAGTCCTATGTCGTGCGCAACAGGACTCCGATGACCCCTCTGTGATCCATTAGATTTTGAGACTGCTTCTTTTGTTAATGCACGCGGCATCACGGCTCGAAGATTCCATTAAGTCTATATTTGGCGGAAGAACGGATGAATAATTCACCGGGCTCGAACATTTGAAGTCGATTCGCCGTCGGAAGTGAGGTGAACAGAGCTTTTCAGTCGAAGTCGACCGGGGGAAGGTCCTTCAGAGATGGAAACTCGATGCAGATTAGTTATCTTTGCCAGCATTCAAAATATGCGAACCGACTTCGGGATCAAACTGTCGTTGTAACATATCGTCCGTGGATTTCGCTCGCATTGTTACAGATCCCTCGTGGATACCGAATTTATGTCTTCTGCTCTCTTCCACAATACCTATCTACCTTCGTGCGGGCAGCAGGAGTCGGCTTGTTCTCCTTCGGAGGGAAATTCGAGAGGCGGCTGGGCAGTAATCTTGGTGCGACCCGGTTATCGACTCTCATTGTATGGAATTTGTTGGCATTCCTGATGTAGGTTTCCTCTCTGACACTCGACCCAGATGACACAATCCATAGTTAGCAACGGTTGATCAACGGCCATCAAGTTATAGGGTAAGTTGATCCCAGGGCTGTGTTCCTTGCATTTAGGAAACTTGTCCCCCCTGTGGCTTACGGGGACTGAACTCGAGACCACGGTTTGCAGAATCCGATTGCTCGAAACTCCAGATTATGCTTCATACTTCGGTGTGCCGCGGGATCAAGCGGACTCTCACAACTGGATTTCGACAAATCTTGTCTAATTCCCATTTTGAGAGTCGTACTCTGTATCTCCGGCCGACCCGAAAGCTCAGGAACTGGATGGAATTCGGCTGTCTGATATTTTTCAGATCGAAACTGTCACCAATATGGCTTCAGCAGAGAGACACTGATCCCTCTCCTCAGGGTCGCGACGACGATCCGTCACGACACACATCAGCTCATTTATGTAGAGTGCGTGATTCCGAAGAATTGTGGCGTCGCTCATCGGAAATGAGTTCCGAGGCCGGGACACGGTTACCAGAGACGCAGTTTTGGGGAGGAAACGAAAGATGTTACGAGTGCGGATGCGAATGACATGAGCTCCTTTCATGTCGAAGCGCACGAGATGCGCATACGGGCTACAAATGATCTCAAATCAAACAACGATTATTATTGACAGCGCGATGTTTGGCTAGAACTCCTTGCGACCATATCAGTTGGTGGCTGACACGACGCGGGCTCCTCTGAAATCTTCTGCTCGCTCAAGCTTTCTACGTCTGTGGTCCAGTAGGTTTAAGCTCGTGGAAAAGCTATACGCGCCCAGTTTCTTCCTCGAATGTGCCTCTTCCGTCCATTTTTCCAGTATACAACCGAATGTGAGCATTCTTCGCTGTTTGCCAAGCTACCTCAGCAACTTCGAACATCAATGATCTCGAGCCGGCGACTGGAACTTGCTGAACTTCAGTGGCTCATCTCAGCCCAACTCTCAGGATGATTCGGTTTCACAAACCGACAACAGGTTCTGCGCACAAATGCGTATGAACGAATGGGGCGGCTTCTTGGTCCGTAGGGAATCGATGTATTTCTCCACAGGCGCCCGAAATTTGAGAAATAAGCTTCTGAGACCCGTTTCGAAGATAGAAACGGCCACCGTGCGCTCGAATCCGGCCAGAACAGATGTCAGATAATTTCGTCCATCCGGGATCCGATTGTGACCACTGTGCGTCGACAGCCGTCTATACCTAGCTGTCTCTCATGGCCTCTTGCAGGACGTGCCATAGAAACGCGGAATCCGGAACTCAAGTCCATGGACGGTGATTTCTTATACTCGACACGCTTGTCTTTTATTGAACTTCCGCTGACTTCAGGTCCTTTTTCTTCCCACATGAGAGATTGTAGCCCCCCTCCACTCCGTGCCCCCCGGCCGACAGTCGAGTCATTGCTTTGGGGACCCTAACCATGATGCATTTCAGCCGAGTCGACCCAGATCCGGGCAACCTCGGGCTATCTCATACCGATGAGGCGGGAATCGAACCAGAATCCCCCACTCAATTCAACCGATCGCCGAATCAATGGTGACTGTTGGGGAAGAAACAGACAACGACGCTAGGTTTAGGGAAGATTAGAATAGATGGCGAATGACGCCTTTTATTGATAACGAAGAGCCTCGCGGAGAGGGCGAGACCCAACATTCCTCCCTGCGAAGACATGAGCCCCTAGAGGCCTAGGAGACCCCGCAGGGACGTCTTGCAACGCCGCGGCGGCTGTATTCGGCGTGATGGCTCGAGAGCTTCATCAACCGCCGGGCTCGGCTCAGAACTAGCCAGCTCGGAGTCTGGAGGAGCTGTGAAGTTTCCTTCAGCAGCGGCCGGCGCTTTCAGCAGCCGGCTCGGTGGGTTCCGGAGATTCTTCGGAGGCCAAAGGCGGAGTGACAAAACCGTCCACAGAACCAGAGTCTCCAGGAGGGCTGCGGGAACGCGGGGGTTCCGGCCAGCTATCTTCGAGGTCCTGCGAAGCGTCCGGTGGGGCGGCGCGAGACTTCCAGACTTGGTTAACATGGCGAATGACCGTCTTGCCGTTGAGATCGACTTGAACCATCGCCGCTCCTTGGTACCCCGTGACTCGGCCGACTACCCGCTTTCCGTTAGAAAGCTCGACTATCACCGCCTCCCCCCGACGGAAAAGACGGTGGCGCGCACCATGGCGTCGATCATACTGTCTTTTGAAATCCTTTTGATACCTTGAGAGGGGCCGGGAAACTCTGTCTTGCGGCCTGAAAGCATCAAATGGTGTCCGGACCTTACGTCCGAAGAAAACTTCCGCCGGCGACCTGTTATCGAGAACGGCGGCCGGTGTGTAGTTGTAAGCGCGTACGGCGTCGTCCAGTGCGCTCCGCGGCGCGGCCGTTTCTAGGCACGACTTGATCGTACGGATCATCCGCTCTGCTTGCCCGTTGCTCTGGGGCATTCCGGGAGCACACCTCAAATGTACGACGTTGAACTCGGCACAGAGGCGTGCGAACACGGCCGACTGGAACTGACGACCGTTATCGGATACGATCGTCTCCGGCGGAAGTTTTCTTCGGACGTAAGGTCCGGACACCATTTGATGCTCTCAGGCCGCAAGACAGACTTTCCCGGCCCCTCTCAAGGTATCAAAAGGATTTCAAAAGACAGTATGATCGACGCCATGGTGCGCGCCACCGTCTTTTCCGTCGGAGGGAGGCGGTGATAGTCGAGCTTTCTAACGGAAACCGGGTAGTCGGCCGAGTCACGGGGTACCAAGGAGCGGCGATGGTTCAAGTCGATCTCAACGGCAAGACGGTCATTCGAGGTCCTGCGAAGCGTCCGGTGGGGCGGCGCGAGACTTCCAGACTTAGTTAACATGGCGAATGACCGTTTTGCCGTTGAGATCGACTTGAACCATCGCCGCTCCTTGGTACCCCGCGACTCGGCCGACTACCCGGTTTCCGTTAGAAAGCTCGACTATCGTTGGGGAAGAAACAGACAACGACGCTAGGTTTAGGGAAGATTAGAATAGATGGCGAATGACGTCTTTTATTGATAACGAAGAGCCTCGCGGAGAGGGCGAGACCCAACAGTGACCATAGCTCTCGGAGCCGGCCGCTCTACCTCGCCGGAAGTGAAAGACGAAGACCTGATCGAAATCAAGCATACGCTCCCGATTCGTACTATCACATTCCTAAATTGAGATTGAGCCGGGTAGTCGCTCTTCGAGACTGTGAAATCATACGCGCTTCATTCAGGGCGTGAGGATACGCTGGTGCCTACGCGATACCTTGTGCTCCATTTCACAGCATTCCCCTTGAGTCGCGGCTCTGACAGCCCGATATACCCGATACCTCTCGGCCTTTGTCATCAGATCGTTTGGGACTTTTTGGTTCCAATCTCCGATTTGCTTCTCGTGATCTGTTCAATGCATCCCTAACAATACTCCCCATGGGAGCTTGCCCCGTTGCTGGGGCTCGCGAGCTCAGTGCCGTTGGCCTCAAAATACATTTGTTGAACAGCGGGAAACCGTGGAATTTCCACGAAAAAATGCCCGATCAAAGCGGGTGTCCTGTTACAAGGAACTCGCTGGCCGGACGAGGAGTCTGTGGCACAACATTCTGAAAATTACGTCCAGAGCGGATTCAGGAGCACGGACTGTCGGTTTCGAGGAATCATAATCTCGTACTGCCGTTGGACTCCTATCTATGTTTGTATAGAATCGAGAATATGATTGTTCGTATTTGCATATGTTTGTCCCACGATCAACTCTCATTCGAATTGTCTGCTTGTTCGTATGTCCGATTTCTGTGATCCTTTACGGGATAGTTCAGATGGACATAAACGCGTCCGCGATTGGCTTCACAGATTGAGCACAGTTTGTCATGAAGAGCTTCACCGAGAAAAATGTATGGAAGTGTGGATGTTTCTCGTGGTTGAGCACGATCCAGCGGATCTGCATAAAATTTCTGCACTTGAGCGGTGACATATTTGTGTAGCCTATGTCCGCTCTCACACGGGATACTACTCGCTGCCGGGGCATGGCAGATTGAAGGGCCGGCCAGTCTGCGTCGCGGTCAGAAGGGCCGGTCGGCAAAGTCGGGCGAAGACCCCATGTTGTTCGGCATGACGACGATAGATCGAATTGGCGGGGAGAAGTATCAGGGGTTATTGAGCCGTCGCATAAAGACAGGAACACCGTCCAGCTGTGCGCATCTGCGTGCAGAGCGTGGAATTCAGGAGCCCATATTCAATTGGCGAGCCGACGTTTTCTGTTGTCCTGAATTGAGTATTCTTACGTATAGGGAGTGCTGGAGGCTGGACAGTCATTACTCTACACGACGTGTTAAAAGCAAACCCTGAAGCGTGATTTCTCTCGAGCTCAACAGCGACAGAACGGAAATCAGCCTCATTCAAGCCTCCCGCTGAAGTTTCCTCCTTGTCATTGTTTCCCAACATTCACTACGTGTATTTGCTTCACTAAGCCTTCCTTCGTGTAATTCCCTCGGAGTTGTCTGTGAGTTAACCTTCGATTAATATTCGACAAACTCCATCTGCTGTCGAGTCTTGTATGGAAATCAGGCCCGGGACGGAGTTTTCTACAGGTCTCGGGGGAACTGTGGAAAAGGGAGCGAGCACGGTCCGCGACGTCGAAATTACGATAACGGAGACTCAGCACGTTTGTTCGGCCCTAAACCTTTCAAACCTTTCTAATCTTGCCCTCATATGGAAATTCACATGGGAAGAGGGTCACGAATGATAATTAACCAGCTCTCAATTAAATCATGAAAAGCTCCGCTTGCGGAAAGCCCACTCACAACGGATACAAGACTCTCGCGCATATCTGGGGCAGGCGTAAGAAGAGGAAATGTGACCTGAAACATCGATTTGGATCGGCAGATCAACTATGGCGACGACCGTGATGACTAGAGATTGAATGCTCAGACACTGCAAAACTAAAAAAATCGCCGAAAGAGGCATGAAAATTTGAAGAAAGAGCACTCGAAATCAGCGCGGGAACCAAAGGAAAACGATTTCAGGGCAATCGAAACGTATCGTGCTCTTAATTAACTGTTCGGTTCATCCATATCACACATGGAAACGAAAACGATCGCTCTACGTCGGCACTAACCAAAGGAGCAAACTTGAAAGAGGAAACCTCGGTAACTGTGAGACTTTCTAGACAGGAACTCAAATTTCCCCCTCCCGAAACGCGCTCAATTTCCACAATAGTTTTTAACCCGACATGACGTTGAATAATCCCGTGGAATCTGTCCTTGAGTTTGCTGCCTACCAGCCCCATGTGTCGTTGATAGTCCTTTCTGCATCTAGGGTAAAACCACCAGTTATGGGCCACTTACCAGTTATGGGCCACTTACCAGTTTTGGGCCACCTACCAGTTATGGGCCACCTCATCACCAGTTATGGGCCACCCCATGACCAGTTATGGGCCACCCCATGAACAGTTATGGGCCACCCTATGGATTTGTGCCAGACGGTGACTATTGAGCCAACCGATTGAATGCCAACCGAATGAAGTGATTCACGATGAATCAATCATGAGTTAGCGTTGACTCTGTTTTTTATTCACTCTGAATGAATCTAGAGATTATGGAGCTTCAGGGATGCATGGCTCGAATTGCGAAGGAAGTATCCTTCGCGGGAAAAAGCTTCTCGTTAGTTCGGAGACTGACTTTTTCGAACGCGAATCTTGGTGTCTGAGTGGGGATCAGTCGGGGGTCAACGCCAGGCACAAATCCATAGGGTGGCCCATAACTGGTCATGGGATGGCCCATCACTGGTCATGGGGTGGCCCATAACTGGTGATGAGGTGGCCCATAACTGGTAGGTGGCCCAAAACTGGTAAGTGGCCCATAACTGGTAAGTGGCCCATAACTGGTGGTTTTACCCTACTTTTGATTTTTTTGTTCCTTTCGAAATGGGGACCCTGGCCGACAGTTGAGCCATTACATTAGGGTCCCATATCTAAGACCTGCATTTCAACAGGGTCGGAGGGGTCCAACTTCTTTTATATATATATGCTTTTTATTTCACCCTGTGCGTGTGAACTGCCTAGTTCTTAGGTTCTTACCTACCCAGTTCTTAGGTAGTAAACTAACTTCTTTTTGGACACTTCATGAAGAAGTCGCCCGAAGCTGGATGCGATCCCACATCCTCCCGATCGAGATGGCTCCGGCCACGGCTATGCAAACGTGCATACCAATGCACACCGCTACACATCAAGGAGAATTGAAATTGTCGAATGCAACGATCTGGATGAGCTTTTGAGTTTCGAGGCTCTCGATGCTTCTGGCCGGCCGAACCGACCACGAGAATGTGCTGCGCTTAGCGTCGAAAGTCGCTTCCAAAGCGAGTGCTAATCTTCCTTGGTCGAGTCCGCGGCGGCACTCTATGCAGCCCGGAAAATCAGTAAAATCTATGGAATTGTAGGGAGTGAATGGGGGCCTCAGGGCACTATTAGGCCATGCCCATAAAAATCCAAAAATAGGCGAAATTCCGTGATATTTCCAAAATAGGCACTTCAGGGCATTTGCCTGAACATCCAATCTCTAGAGGTTGAGGATTCGATCCATCTCAATATGTTTATGGTTGAGGGAAAGCCACCCCGCAACTCAGTTCCTCGATGTATATAAGCTGCTGCTGGAAAATATCTGCGACTTCAACTCACCAGGATGAGATCCTCATCTGTTTGCTTCCTCAGCTTCTCAATGATGCCGTGTTGATCGAGTCTGACTCGAGTGTGTTCAAATTCCCTCCTTATCACGATAATCCTCGAGAACGAGTGCAGCATCAGACTGAACGGCAGAACATAGCCTCCGATGAAGTAGGCTATGATATAGGATTTGAATTCGAATGTTTGATCCGACCAGTCAATGGTACACGCCATACCGAAAGGCTCGTAGGAATACCTGAAATTATCCATGACCTCAGGAGGGGTTCCCTATCACGCTGACCCCGGCTAGATCGGTACATGTAACGCTTCAATTCGAAGCTTTCGTCTTCCTGCTAGCGCGACTCACCGGCTCCACCCTAGAAGTGGAGGAGTAGCCCAAGCGAAGGCAAAGCCCCAAATCAACACACCGTAGCAAATATAATTCCGCCGCAGTCGATCTGAGATGAAAAAGGAATTGATTGTGATTTCCAAGCCTTCCTCAGGATGGAGGGCCCTCTGACCGAGAGATGCCTCCATCTCTTTCCGATGGCCAGTGGCCCCGATAGGTATCGAGTGGACGCCCCGCGGAATACGCAACCTTCAGCCTCCGCTCCCCCTCCTTTATCCCTGATGCCATTCGGCCGATAACTTCTGAAGAATGTCAAAGATGCCCCCTCATTCTATGTATTCAAGAGTAGACTAACCGAATTGTTACTATATAATCACAGGTCAACAGTTTAGTCTCTCAAACGTAGATGGCGGTAGCCATACCATCAAGTATATTCTTTCACGATTGTGTTTAATAATAACACCCAATATTCGACCTGTGTCCTCCGGGACCGGTTGGCAATGAACTCAGTTCAGTTCAGTTTGGAAGAATCTTGAAAATGAGACGATGCAGCGAGGACAACCCGAGGAATTTCCCGTGAGGGGCAAGGCTTTCATCAACAGGTCGGAGAGGGAACCAGTGTTCTGCCTCAGATTGTGACTCCGAGGCGTTCGGGAAGCCCCGGCTACTGGATGCTGCCGAAAACTGTCTGGCACTCGAAAACGCGAAAGTTTGGCTAGGTCTCCTCATCGATATAGGGTTTCTCGCTGCCCATGTGACAAGCCGTGCGACGACAAAATTACATTCTAAGCCGTTCACCCGCTAAGGCGTCGCCTTGGGAGCAGCCAGAGCTGGAGTGACAAATATTTCCAATGGCTGTGTGACCTTATCCTGCCTGACAACAGGGCGCTCCTGAGACAGCGCCGAACCTCGATCTGTCTCCGATCCTGTACCAAATCGCAGCCCCGGGCTGACAGATGTGCGACCAAAATCTCGCTTCCAACAGCATGTTCGTTTGAGGGGTCCGGGCCGCCTCAATCATCAGCGCGAGAATCGTTTGAGAGAGAGGCGGAGGAAGAGTTCAACGAGGCATCTTCAGCAAATTCCTACTCGGCATAGACAACATGCGCTCTAGAACAGCGGTGGCCAGCCGGGGAGCCGGGCGAGTATCACTCACGAACTGACCAACGCGGAGCTAGTTGTAGCGCTAGAGCACAACAATGGGCAATAGTTTTCTTCAACTCAAGCAGCCAGGTCACGCTGCCGCTGCATCACTGGATAAATGGATATGTCAATGTGGATGTATGAATAGATTGATGCATCGATGTGGACGTGTCAATGATTCAGCGGAGTATCTTCTCTCCGTTTTGTTTGAATGAGCGTGCAGAAATGTAAGGGGAATCAGAGGGGGCCGCGGGGTCCGAAACTGGTTGCAAAGGGGACACGGAGGTGAAAAGGTTGGCCAACGCTGCCCTGGAGTATGAGGGAGGGGACTGCTCGTCTTTCTCCGGGGTTCGCGCTCCCAATCAGATGGAGACATACATAGATAGCATGAATCTCTACGGGCTAGACCCCTGAATCCTGCGCTAATGGAGAGGGACTCGTATTGGATGCCCGCAACGCCGAACGTTTCCGCTTCCCGTGCTGTGTCTTGCGTTCAGAAACGCTCATTGCCATTCTGGCTCACATCCGCTGCGATGCGAGAAAGTCCGCCGAAGCCCTTCAGGTATTTGACTACCCCGTAGATGAGTGACTTGGAATGACACAGGGTACCAAGCAAGTCGTACACCTCTCCTCGAATCAATTTCGGACGAAGCCCGAAGCCATCCCTCTCATTGCAGGCCCTCATTGCGACCGTCTGTCGCGAATAAATGTCGAGACGTAACTTTCGGGGCGCGAAGATTCCGGGCGTTTTGTAACAAGATGAATATCTTGCCCGACTCTGAACAGACTTCAATCGACGAGAAACAAGAGTCTGAGTGGAGAGGGAAGCAGCTGAAACTCATGTGGGGGAATGCATCGAATCGCGTTGACTCACCGAGATATCTCTGCGAAGAAACGGCGTCGGGCCTCATCCTCGTGACCCTCCGATATTGTTCATAGGCCATGAGCGACAACCCACCTATATGTGCCGTGCCGAACAGAATACAGCAGTATCCGTAGATTTGACAGCCAACCCAACCGAATAACCATCTGCAAGGACCCAACCAGCGTGGAATCAGGAACCCAGGGAAAGCTTGCACCCGCACTGTGATGTGACGTTAGAAACACTCTGTGCAGTTTTCCATTTTCCGAGCGGATGAAAATCATCATCTTTCCTCCATTTGCGAACTCGAATCGAAAGCTCCGGACTCCACCGCGAGGGATTGCGGCCGAGTCGTGCACGACTGATTCTCGGATACCTAATGACTGTCATTTTTTCGAGGACATATTCCTGACGAGCAAAACTCACCCTCCGGCTAAATGAGATAGCGCCTTGAATGGGAAACCCATGAGGACGATGCCAAGATCTGAGAGTGTGAGGTTGAGCACGACGACCGACACGGGCGAGAATCTGGATTTCGTCCATATGAGCGAGGCTATGACCACAGAGTTGGCCAGAATCCCGATGGTTCCTGATGAAGAGTGTTTCGTTCGTTGCTCATTCAGATCAGAGAACACCTTCCGCCAGAAAACGACGACTTGTCAATTCTTCGAATACGACAAATCTCACTCGAGATGCCAAGGACAATATCACTTTAAGGCTCTAAGGGCACGGCAGATTCAATGACACCGTTCGAGGAATCCCTAGGACCTATCTCGACGGGAAGGTTTTTGGGGTAAACCGACTTTCCGGTTATAACGAGCCATGGCGGATATCTCCTGTATGCCGACCTTCCCGCACAGCAGAAGCGACCGAGAGTCTAGATTTCGTCCATGTGAGCGATGCTGAGACCTGAGAGTTGGCCAGGATTCTAGTGTAATCCCATTCTCCTTCGTTATCCGTAAGGTTCTCCATAAGCAGGGTTTGCCCCCTGGAGCGTGGCCGATGCTAAAGGTTAGTCGTAATCGGAGGCCAAGGGAGGTTCTGGGCACGACACTGATGGTTCATCACTGCCCGCTATCTAGGGTATAGGAGCCAGTCCTCCCATTCCCTTCCGCTGGATCTGAATAGACATCCCGAACACCGTGTCATGGAAGCTGGCCTATGACATCGCTAGGAAATACGAATGAAAAATCAGATCCTCACCGAAAACGGCTAGAAAAATTCCGATTGCCATGTTAGCCTCTTCCGAAAGGTCCAAATCCTCCGGGGCGCGCGGCTGATCCATGGTTCGAGGCTCGCAGATACAGTCTGGGGCACGATCCTCACAACGGCCCAAGACTGCAATGCGGCAAGAAGTGTCTTGAAACGATGTTGCGACCGGCGCACGTGACTCACTACTCGGGTTTGATGGGTTCGTGGTGATGGCGTCAGGGGGTTTCAGCTTAGGAGTAAAGCTTTCCGAGGAATCCGTGGGAACAAGGCGGTGGGACTGGAAGCCAGCCCGGGAGAGGGAATCGGGGTCTTACCTTCGGGGAAAGAGTCACACGACAACTTCGAAACATCACTCGGCGGTGACTCCAGCTCAAACGCAGCGCACCGTCGTCTAATGGACTGTGATATATCGCCTGGCGTCAATCATTCTTATTTCGGCGCTGAATTATTGATAGAACACTTCGCTGAAGTCTGACGAGCAATCACTGTCTCTGATTTCTTTCTAGTCCCACATCAGTCGGGCCTGAAGTACATAAACTCCCTCGAGGAGGCTTCCCGAGTCCCCCGGCTCGTACTGCGACCTGAACTTCGCTTCGTCCGTATGTATGACGGGAAGTTCAGTAATGACGGGCCTACGCTCGGTTAGCTAATATTAGAGAGCCCTCGGACCGGTTTTCGACACATTTAGAATTACGGGGCTCTGGAAACCGCCCTTGTACCGGAGGAATATGCGATTCGGGACGAAAAGTCTGTGGCTGTCCTTCCTTCGAATCCCTTGGCCTCGTAAGCGCCGATCTTTGAGATACGTTTTTCCTTTCAGAAAATAGATCCAAATCGGGTACACGTTCTCTATGACGAGTGTTTTCAAAGGGAGCCGCAAGCGTACTTTTTTAGCCTTCCACGGCGGTTTTCGCACGTCCGATCACGGTGCGTTTCGAGAGCAATCAACTGTGCTCCTGTGTAGCTGTCAACGACAGCAGGCGCAGCGGAAACTCCACAGCGAACGCCGGACACGCGTGGTCTACATCGTGGGTTTCTTTTCCAAAGTTTCCATCGTATTTGTGATATCGAATCTGACTTCAAATACGATCGACACCCCGCGTAACGGCTCAGCGGCGAAACGGTGTTTTCCCATCCAGAATGCGGATAGGATTCAGAGGCGTTCTCTGAAAACTCAAGGCTTGAGCTGGTTTTCCTGTCATCCCTGCCTGAGGGTCTCACCATACTGGAGAAGAATGTGTTCGACGAGACTCCCCGGATAATAACTTCGTGGTCCTGATACACCCTGATTTTATTTGAGCATGCTTTCCGAAGTTTAAGAAATACCGGTGATATCTCGATCGAAACTTCTGAGGATCTGATGCTACAGCGCGGAGCTTCAAATTCTTCAACCCAGATCTCGATCCCAGCATTAGCGGAAGGGTTTGTATCTGAAGGGCGGCTTATTCAGGGTGGGGCGCATTGTTTCATCTGATTACGAGTGCTCGGTATACGTCGGATAAAAACGATATTGGAAATCTGTTTGCGCCGAGACTTCGAGCTTGTGATGAACGGAATCTCGGCAGAAGGGGAGTACATAGTGCTAGAGGATGACCTGGAATTCTGAATCCAGATCGAATCCGGAAAGGATCTCATTGAGTGTGAACATCGAAGCCCATTGAGGTTTGGATTTGTCAGGCTATCTCTCATCGCTCTTCTCGGAGATTTGCCATGTGTAATCAGTAGAGCCCGGACCTTCATGCAGAATGCATAAAATGCATAAAAGTGCATATTCCGGGGTTTTCCGGCCCATTTTGCACAAATCAGACGTTGGAGCATAATTACGCAAAAATCGTAGCAATTGAAGGTCGACTGACTTTTACCTGGCGTGCATATTATTCGCAAACACGGATGTGCGGCCACAGTTCGAAATCAGCCTTATCTGCCTCTGCGACGAATTCCACCGTCCATTGACGCTTTCCTCGGAAGTTTGTCTGAAACTATCGAAATCCTAGAGAAGGGGGGCATTTCCCTTGAAGGGAGTACCAGTGTCTTCGGGAGCTTGCTTCTCGACCTCAAGGAAACCCCAGGCGTTCTCGATGAGCAGGTGCGCCGTAAGTGCGAACTGGTTCTGGAAACCCTGACCACGATCATTTGAAGCAGGTGGCGGACATACACCGCGAAATCCTATGCTTGAAGGCGGACCACCGCTCAAGTCCAACGCATCTCGCATCCTTGACGTACGCGCCGATCCCTTCAGTCGACGTGGAGAGGACATTCTCAATCTTCAAACATACATAGAGCGATCGGAGACAAAGTTTTGCCTTCGAAAATCTCAACCCAATTCTCGTTGTGTATTCTAATGAAAGAAAACTTGACCTCCTCTTGTGGATCTTAGAATGCATATTTCCATTTTTTTAATGCATAAGTGCATGCATATTTCTTACTTTTTTAGTGCATGAAGGTCCGGGCTCTAGTAATCAGACAAAAATCGCCCCACCTTGTACTTGGGGGGAGTCCTAGTATTGGGGGTGATACCGTTCCTTTGCTAACTGTAAGTTGAATCGAAACTCCTACTACCGGTCATGATTTCGAGCCAGAGAGAATGAATTGCCATTCGTTACTAACCCAGGAGCTTTCCAACATCACTTTTATGGGCAGTTTGTGTCCCTATGTAGGTTTGACCTATTTCGCGGGAACCGAGAGTCGCACTCCCGTTGCACTTCCTCATAGGAGAGAATACCGGGAACACTGCATCAGAGCGTCTGACATCACGAAGTTGGACCGAATGCGATTTTGAGCGAGTTAGAAGACGTTGTGCAGGAATGGCTGCAGGTGTGCTCGATATGTCTCGATAGAAAAACGGCATGTTATGGTTGTTCGAGGAGAGCCGGCCACTCTCGGGAAGGTTTCGGAGGCCTCGAGAATGTTCCCGTGTACGGTCTCCGCGACCCAGGTGGTTAAGGTGATCGACCGTGGGAAGGAGCACCAGGAAAAGTTCCAAGCACGAAGACTCGTACGTCATCAGATCTAGCAGACGTGATCGATTCGGAATAGCTCGAATAATCCTTGGAGCGCCGATGGAAAGTGAAGAGCGGAGTGTCAGTCTACTTGCGGTGAAGGGTCGTCTCGGGGGGGGGGACTGTCAGCTATGATAGCCTACCGCGAACCGCTATTCCGGGAAGTCAACAGAGGGAAAAAACTTGCTTGGGGAGCACAAGAGGTAGACTGAACCTGAGTGGAAGAAGTGCTCTTCCGCAACGAATCGAAATTCGAGACATCCATGTCGAGAACCCGCCGATTCGTCCGCAATAAACGCGGTGGGAGAATTCTCTCCGCCTGCCTCCCGCCAACCGAGAAGCACGGAGGAATTATGGTTTGAGGTTGGGTCGCCATCGGCAGCGCTGGCGATCTCAGGAAGACAACGGTCCGGAACATCAATCTCATGTCTACCGTGAGTATCTATACATGGAAGGACTCGGAAGACATTTCGAGATCATGATGTGGCAGCCACATACATAGTTCAGGCTGCAACCCCACAAAATTTCTTTGGAATGGCTTGTACAGAGAGAGCTATCTGTGTAAGGAGTATTAAGATTTCTGATCAGACATATTCAGATACAGTGAAGTCTGTATAACTTAAAATCTCAGGGAGTCGCAAATGGAATTTTTTAATAATAATAATAACAACACTTTATTTGTACATAAAGGATTGGACGTTAGCCTGTCCAGGCATGCATACAAGGTCGCGTCATTTTTGACAGAGAGGCGTATATTCTCTCAGCTTTCTACATATCCTGAAATGATACAAATCGTTTATGCATTTCTTAAGAGCGAGATGTCTTGGTTGTATCAGACATCCAGACCTGGTGTTGGTCTCAACAACATTGAATTTTTCGGTTAGCTGCAACGGATTCTTTCTCAGAACGGCGAACCATCTCAGGTCAGCCTTGTCTAGCTCATAGAAAACATCCAAGGCTCGCACTGCTTCCCTGTCCACCCCTCATCGGCTCGCTATCTTCCTTCTGAACGCGTTACAAAGTTTTTCTAGTCGAAGTCTGTCCGTTTTCAATCCGGGATACCAGACACAGGATGCGAATAGGAAGATGGGGAGAACATACATCTCGTACAGTCTTTCATACACTACGGGATCTCTCAACACAAATGATCTAAGAAGGTAATTGGATCTCTGGGAAGCTTTTCTCATGATCTCGGTAACCTGCTGTGAATATTTCAAGCTAGTAGTCGTAATAACACCCAAATCTCTGACTGAACTGTCGGACTTCAGTGTGAAACCATTCAATTCATAGGCCTGTCGCGGGTTATTTCTACCGAAATGCAGGATCACACACTTTTCGTATGACAGTTCGAGGTCCAGTTTTTTGCACCACTCTCCGAAGACTTTCAGCGTCTCCCGCATGACGTTTCTTTGCCCTTCGTTGGCCACTCTCCCGTACAGCTTAATGTCATCCGCGTACGTTCTAAGGCGAATTTCCGGGGGGATAATTTCCTTGATCGAATCTATGTATAGGATGAACATTAACGGTCCCATACAAGTCCCTTGGGGACAACCCGTGGTAATATTACATTCCGTAGAGAGGGCCTCGTTAACTTTGACTCTGAATCGTCTGTCCCTCAGAAACGACTCGATCCAATCTATCAGTTTTTGACCTACGCCGTAATCAGGCAGAGCTGCGATAAGTTTGTGATGTGTGACCCTGATGTGTGACCCTGATGTGAAGACACGTCCACATCATTCACTAGTTGAATCTGCCTTAATCGTTGTGTCGTCCGAGACGTGGATGCTGTCGCTTCAGCTCGCCGCCGTTCGATGTCCTCTCTCGCTGGGAAGGTTTGAGCGAAATGGTCCCTTTTTCTAAATTATAAGTTATAGAAGAAGAAAAAAAATACCGAGAGCTACGTTCTCGTGGTCTTGTACGGCGTGATTTTCTGAAAATCGGATCTTTCAGAGTAACGAGAGCGTGTTGATGGCGCCACAGCTAGAATATGTCATATTCATCTACCTTATGCGTAGTTTATAAATAGAAACGAATATTCTCCGCATTGCGTTCCAGGCTGTAGACCGTGGCCTTGCAAATTTCCCACTTTCTCATCACCTCTTGAATACTGGAGTTTTCATCCAATTCTTCAAGGACCCAAACTTCTTCTTTCCGTTGCAGCCAATTTGAGCGAAGGCCTATCTGAGCGGAAGGCACATTTGAGCGGAGGGCATGTTTGGGCGGCTGCAATCAATAGGATGTCCCGTAGACATTTGAGCGGAGGCCGATTTGGGCGGAGATTTCGCTCAAATGTGCCCTCCGCTCAAATGTGCCTTCCGCTCAAATCGGCCAGCATCAAACTCATGTCAACTTTGTCTGTCTCGCCATCGTGGCATCTGAATCGATTGAGGAACTAGCTGATCGTCGTTCACACTGCATACACCACTGCGTGAACGATTTCCGAGACACGCGCACGTGAGCGTTCCTGATCGCATTGAATCGAAAAAGAAACGCTTTTTTCGGGAAAAAAATTGCTAGGGAAACCCCCAGCTCGTGAAGTTTGCTTGGACATTGCTTCAGGAGGGGAAAATCCAACCATTCGAAGGCGAAAGCCTTGGGCGCATTCCAAGTTGGAGGAAAATAATGGGCCCAGGTTATAGAGTAGAGAGGGTTTTCCAAGTTAAAGGATAAAATTAACATTGCGTCCAAGTTAGAGAAACGTCCGTAAGATCGGTTCCAATTTATAAGTTAGAGAAGTTTTCCAGGTTAGAGAGGTCTAATTGTAAGTTATACAGACTTCACTGTAGTTTCCTCAGTCACCGCTCCATGAAGGTTATTGCCGACGGTGTTCCTTCAGAGTCCTTTCCATTGAATGCGGGTGTGCCCCAAGGCTCAGTACTTTCTCCAACACTTTTTCTGATACACATCAATGATCTTCTCGTCTCCATCTCCAATCCCATCCATAGCTTTGCGGACGACAGCACGCTTCACGCCGGTTACTCTTTCAAAAAGTACCCTACCCCTTCCCAAACCACCATACTCGATTCCCTCGGTATACTCCCAGATACCCGAATCCCAGATGCCCGAATCCCTTATACCCGAATCCCACATACCAGAATCCCAGATGCCCGACGCTAGAAACTACTCTCTCCCCCGCCGAGCACAAGACCCTCGATCGATGTGGAACCATTATCGAAATGGAGTCCGGACTACCAACCACATAGAAACTTGGCACCACTCGTTGGATTCTGCGATACGGAAGAAACACGTGAATCTTTTTGAAATGATAAAATACCTGAAGGGTCACGAGAGAAAATTCAGTTCAAAAATGCTGCTGCTCCGTCTCGGCCATGATCCGCCGACGAAAAACTCGACTTACGAAAATATCAATAGGGAGCTCATGAAATTCACGGATCAGTACGAGAAAAGGGAGTTAAACCTACTCAGCTTCGTTCATCTGGTTGGTTCAATTCATAGCTTGTGAAATGGATGTAAATCGAACCTTTGCAATAATATCTTAAACGGTATCTCATCGACTGCTTCATTCTTTCGTCTATCCTGGGAGCGTCGAAGAGCCTTGGATCAGAATGAATCCGGATTTGTGCTCGGCGGGGGAGAGGGTAATTTCTAGCGTCGGGCATCTGGGATCCTGGTAGCTGGGATTCTGGTATCTGAGATTCGGGTATCTGGGATTCGGGGATCTGGCACCTAACCATTCCCTCAACCACGATCTCCAAACAGTTCTGCACTGGGGCTCAAATAATTGGTCCAGTTCAATTCTCTGGAGACACAGCTCATTCTTTTTTCAAAGAAAACAGTTCCCGCACCGCTCAACATTTCGTTCCACAGCAACACGTTGTCCCCTTCATCGACCCTCAGAGTATCAGGCGTATGCCTTTCTCAGAACTTGAAATGGCACAATCAAATCACAAACATGGCCCTATTTCGAGCCGAGCGCTTTCTCACTCCCACTCAACTTCTATTGCTTTATAAAACTCAAATCCACCCCTCTCTCGAGTACTGCTCGCATGTCTGGGGGGTGCCGCTTCCTCATCCCTTTCTATCCTCGACTCTATGCAAAAACGTGCCGTTCGTCTCATCGGCGACACAACCCTGACCTCGTGCCTTGAATCTTTGTCTTTCCGACGCAAGCTCTCCGACCTCTGTCTATTCTATCGGTACTTTTATGGGAAGTGCTCAGCTGAAATCTCTTCCCTCGTTCCTCCTCTTTCGGTCCCCGCTCGCGTAACCAGGCGAACTGCCAAACAACACCCCTACTCTGTGCAACTACTCACAAATCGAACCGTTCATTTCGACTCTACCTTTTTCCCTCGCATTTCCCGCTTCTGGAACGACCTTCCCTCTCATGTCTTCCCTCCAGCGTACAATCCATACCTCTTTAGATCAACTATCCGCTCGCATCTCCCAGATGAAGAGCCATAGATTTTCTTAGTGGGTATTATATACATGAGCCCCACACTCCAGGTGAATTTTCCACTCTTCTGGGTCGTGCGTAAATGCATTTTTTTCCTGTTGCTTTTCTATCCTTTCTATATTTTCCTCTTCTTTGTGTCCTTCCCGTCCACACTCGCAGTTCCTTTTGAGAATCATAGGGTCTACCCTTTGCGAGTTTGCATCCAAAGAAAAAACAAAAAAGAAAAAGACATCGATTCCCGGAGTTTGGAGTTTGGCAATAGACCTTCTAACCGCCGGAACTAAAGTTCGCAATTACGACGATTTGGAAATCAATCTGAACTCCCTTGTCCCATTTGAAAAAGGCAGGGTATCGTTGACAACGAAGTTGGGAGAAAGCCACGTACCCACATCGTTCTTCACCACAATGAAGTTTGGACCCGTCTTGGCTGGATGCGAAGTTTTATTCCGAAATTCCGGATTCCGGGAACAGAAATCGATTCCCAAACGCCGTTGGCGCAACTACCGTTTCGTCGACGCTGGTTCGCCGCGGCCGTTTCCTCGACCCGCCGTTTCGCCGGGCACTCTCGATGGTCATACGCTGCGCGTGTCTGCACAGTTCACGATGGTAGAACCTTCCGACCGTAGTGCAATGAGTGTAGGATATAGCCTGAAACCTCCAGAAAGACGTACTCAGCGAGGTCACGAAATCTTGATATCATCCGGTGTCGGGTCTCCGATTCCCTAGCCTACGAAAATCAAACACACAGACGAACGCACATATTCGGATTTATAGGGTCGGACAGATAAGACAGGAGCAGAACCTTTGAAGCAAGACACGTATCGCGCGGATATATAAAACGTTGCACCACAACCTCGACAACAAATCTTTTTCCAAGGAGCGTGTGCTCCGTCCAAGGGTTAGCTATTTTGGAAACAAACACAGCAAGCGATCGCTTGACGAAACACACTTGCGATCAGCAAGTTTAACTGTGATGCGAACATCCAGGCCCTGGAACGGCAGAAGTGTCACATTGTATGAGTTCCCAAGAATAGCGGATAGGGCGCTCGAAGACTCAACAAAACATCCAATCCAAATACGTCCGCCCGAAGTGACTGCAACGGGAGTATCGGTTAACCTCGCAAACATCGCGCCGAAGGTTGAGTATTCGTCGGATGGTGCCACCAGCTGGTTCAATGGCAATTCAACAAAACTGACACGTCCGACTTTCTTATAACGTTGCTCTAGATTACGTCCCCCAGGAGCTCCTATGCAGCGGTAGGCGCCGCGCTGTCGGGGGATTTTGGACGGCGACAGACCCGAAACCAGGCGAGGGCGCAGCGCGCTGCGGCTTCTCGCAGCTTCGGGATTTCCGACTCTATTCGACCACTACATGCATGTGGTGATCTGCCAAGTCGGTTATCAGGTCTCGCTCTCGGGGCAAATCAGCGGGAGCTTCTGAAAATCCAATCCAAAGCTTTCATTGAAGACTTTATCCGACTCACGCTGAACTATTGGAGTTGCTTGTTCTGCCCAGGATTCCATTCACTGCGCTTTCGTCTCATCACCCCGGAGCATTCAACAAAATTCTTTCATTTTCCAACGCAGTTAAATTGCATAGCCAATCAGATTTTGAGGAAGCAACATGCCGCCACTACGTATCGTTTTTTTGCAAATCGCATCCGCTTCGCTGAGCTTGCGGTGTCAATCACGTTTTCTAACCGGATTGAATCATTATGAAAGACGGATCGTGCTTCGTGCCATCTGTGTAGACATGGATATCCCCCACACCATATCCGGAACTCCGGTTACGAAGGGTCACTTCGCCGCGAAGCCAGAATTTCACTCCGGAGGGGGCCAAGACAATTATCGAACCATGCCCCTGGAGCCTGGAAATTCATGAGCTAGTGCTGGTGAAGTTATTGCCTCCGCGAACTTTCCTTCCCTCACAAAGTCCACGTGCCAAGCCGCCCGCATGGCTTTCAGTTCATCTTTCCGTGTTTTTCGGGAGAAAAAAGGATCTCCGTGCGACGGGTATTACTGGAATGGGATTACGGCTGGCCGTGAGATATTACCGTTGTAGATCTTTTAGGGCGGGGACTGGTGATGTTCACTAACTAGCGGGGCGTACCGAGACTTTTTCCGTCCCAAATGAATTCTCCTGGACCGTGTGTCGTTGTCTCGCAGAGTCGAGTCCCTTCCAGCGGCGTAATCGTGTTAACGTTTCGTTCCACGATATTCTTTTCTCTGGGACGAGGCGAAGGAGGGATATCCAAGAATCTCGTGACGCCGAAATGGGATCTCGGGATCTCCGTAGAATTTGACGCGATTAGCGGTCGGGTCGGGAGAATTACCCCACATTTCTCAGAACTCCCAAGCGCGAACTTATGAAGAGAAGCTCCCTCCGGTGAAGTCTTTTCATGAGCGTATATAAGAAAAAAAGAAACGACGACTTGCACTCTTTCTTGAGCCATCTCACAGGAATCCGGCGTCGGTAAAGTAACGACGAAGCCTCCGCATCGGAAGGGTCCGGAAACTCAGAACATACTCAGACCTCAGCCTGAACATCTCGCTGCAGTCAATATACTGCGAGATCCCCCAGATAAAGAACATTCTTCCGCCGAAAATTCTGCCGAAAGCCGCATCAGATCCCCATAGGCTTAGAGTCTATTTACGAGAGTCCGAACTGGGGAGATAACAAGCTCCTGGGATGACGAAATCCATGAAGGCAATGCTTACCGCGCGAACCCGGCATTTTTTGAGAAGTTTTTCCCTCTAGGCTGTTGCGTTTCGTCGAGGGTGATGAGCATCTCAGGTTGACTAATGTGGGTTAATGAGGGAGGCTCCTGCGTCTCCACTGACTGAGCATTGAAAGAGCCTAGCCAAGGTCAGACTCTCGAAGTTCTAATCTAAGCCTGTGAATCAGAATGTTCTTCTGCTGTCATCGCTACACAGACTTCTCCGCGAGACGTCTTTCGGAAATTTAATTCTTCGGGGGTGATCACTCTTGGTACCCACACAGCCCCGTCGAGAACTCATGGCGATGTAGCAATCTGAAAAATCTTCCACAACCGTCGCTAGCAACGAGACTTTGCTATTCTCCCTTGAGCAGAATCTTGAGCTTTCGTTGCTCAACTTTGAATTCAGAGTCTATTAGATCAGTGGTTCTCAACCTGGGTTCCGCGGAACCCCAGGGTTCCATGAGGCAATCCCCGGGCCATCCGAGGGTTCCGCCGAGCGGCCCGCGGAACCCTGATCCGATTCCAACCGGGGGTTCCACGGTGCGCCTCGCGGAGCCCTCCAACAGATGCAAGGGGAGGGGTTCCGTGGTCAAAAAAAGGTCGAGAACCACTGGCAGTGGTTCTCAACCTGAGTTCCGTGAGGCATTTTCTGGGCCATTCGGGGGTTCCACGGTGCTCCTTGCGGAACCCTCGAACAGATCCAAGAGGGAGGGGTTCTGGGGTCCTCGGCACGGAACTCTTGATCAGACGCGAGGGGGTTCCGCGGAACCTCTCGGGGTTCCGTGGTCAAAAAAAGGTTGAGAACCACTGTATTAGATGATTAGATTTTGCCCTCTGCGAGGGAAGCCAACCCGTCGAGGAACCACTTCGGGTGGCTATAGACACGGGGAATGATTCGTGATGCCTCCAAAACTCCAGTTGATCAGCGTCCCGACCTCCAGATCAAGAACATTCGCCTCAAAACTCAACCCTGTGCACACGACGCCTTTGATCGTGTTCCTTGGTGTTACCACGCGGCTTCCCCAGAAATAGTGCCAGGGAGCCAGCATACGTTCTTTGATTTGCGTCCTGATGTGAAATTTTAAAACGGGGCTTCCGGAACGCGTTGAACGCAAAGGACGAAGGTGATTCTCCGAGTCGAAATCAACCCCCGAATCACTGTCCAACAAGTGCGTCATGGCCGCAATTCTTCTTCACATCGTATTACACACTTTAATGAGGTTGAGGAAACTTCGGTGAGCGGGTACAATTGTTCCGAATATTCGATAATAATATGCGCCGAGTCACCGAACCTCCCCGAAACCGAGCGAGACTCTTCCTCGTCGAGAACTAAATCCGGAATACGAACTGCTTTATTCCTTGAAACTCACAATCAGTGAGATTCAAGGATCCACGACCGGGGAGACTAGATTATCCGTGAATTCGGCGACATGATTTTGCCATGTGTGTAGCGATGTTCTCGAGCTCTTGCGAGTTGATTTCCGCAACTTCACGCATCTTCATGTCATTGCATCAAATAGGAGAGAGGCCCGGAGAGTACAGCACGATTGATTCCGTGAATTTAGTCACAGTTCCACGTGTCCGAGTGATCTGTGATTGCGATCGCCACCACTCTAATTTCGACCAAGGCAGCATGGAGTGCATGACTCACGTCAGACAATGTTCGACAAGAACAGGCAAATCAGAGCGGCGCCGGGTCGCGCATCAATTTCACCTCCACTCCGATGACCTCCCAAGGGGTTTTAATCCATTTGGGGTGCGAGAATGTGTGCTGTCGGCGTCTCGCCAGCCAACCAGCAGCATTTTTCGCCCCCTCCCGGGAGAATTCCACTTGGAAGTGGATCCCGCCGCACTGTGCTCCGGCAGAACCAGGGCGTAGACAGGGAGAAGATGTCGGGGGAAGAGCGTTGACTAGGGTCCTGAGCCGCACGGAACCGACCTTGGGTTGCAAGCCCGATGCCTGGGAGTTTTGCGAATGGCATCAATGACGCCCTCGACTCACAGAATGAACTCTTGACCTGATACAATGAATCCGACCCGTGACATCTTTTATTCACGGGCGAAGCTCTAAGTACGAGCGTTTCTGGTGTTTCCGGCCTCCGATCCTTTCCTCCAATGGACTCGATGATCCAAAACTCAGGGCTGCTATCAACACATGACTGAGGAATTATCATCAAGAGCGAGAGCTTTTGCATGATGGCAACTTTGGGCATAAATCGCAGAGCCACTGGAAATCAACACTTTCCGAGTCCTCTCGTCTGAGGAGAAAGTTTCAAACTGCCAGAGGTCGCGGTTGTGTCGAGTGGGTCAGCATCCATGTTCACGCGTAGATTCGCGAATCTAACAGCTGGTGTTGTTCTGTGGAACTTTGTTTCGTATAACATCTGGTGATCCTTTCATGAAAAAACTGTTGCTGCATTTCCAAGCTGAGCTCTCGTCCGCCTACAGTCGTCACAATTTCTATATAAACTTGGTCGGCCTGCTAATTATCAAATATCGAGATGATCCGATTTCCGATCGGGATTCCGGGTGCTGTTTAGCCGTACTATCGGATATCGGGCAGGACAGACCTTAAGGCCAATGGTTGACTGTTGAAATTTTCTCGTTGTTGAAATGAAAAGTTGGAAATCTCCATCGAGACCTCAGGTCATTCCGGTGAAGGAGCCTCCCGAAGCCCGAGAGAGGAAGAAAAGCCGTCATTTGCATCATCCAAGCCGAGTAGTTAACAAGAGCCAAGACAGAAACTCCGGGCAGAATACTTGAATTTCACAGCTCTATTCACGAGCTCTCTTCAAAATTGATGAAAGGAGTTTTTCACATGTTTAAGAATCCCACGATTCCACGCCTCCTTTGATGTGGCAACAGGTGTCCTCGACTTCACAAAGGATCGGGATCATACTGTGGCGCCAATTGAGCCAAGATAACAGAACCTTTCTATTCCAAAAGCGTCCTCGGAATTCAATCAAGCAAAGTTTTGTGAGCACTGATGTTCGTTTATTTAACCCTGCGCGGGGACAGGAACACATTGGTGATAACCTCCGCAGCTCCCAACCGAACAGCACATTTGACCCGAGGGGCAGCCTCCTTCCGGACAATTGTGTACCGGACACGTACTGAAACCACCCGACCGCCTAGGTGGACAGCGAGGATCTGTGGGTGACGCGGCAAGCAGGGTCTGCGCGAGGCAGAGCAGAGTGATGAAGCACAGAACACCTTTCATCGTCGTGGAATGTGCCGCGATTTTTGCGTGTCGCAGCGTCGGACGGGCTCTTTATATCACCCAGAGAGCGAGGAGCGCTGCTTCTCGGGGAATCGGCGCGCCGGTAGGGATTTTCATTTCATTAAAGAATCCCTAGGTTGTTGATGTCGGCGGATTGAATTTTCGGGACGTCAAACGCGGAGGTTATCGAATTCTGATGAGGAGAATCTTTGACAGCTGATGGCTCCGATGAATAAAACTCAGGACAAACTCAAGGAAGTTGCGATAGCAGAGCAACCCAGAGTGTATTGTGAAGTCATCCCCAATGGAGATGAGTCATAATGACGTAGGACGACCCGCAACTGCATCCAAGAGCTACGCCGAGAACGCTGTACTTTAGCCCTTGGGCAGAGGTGCCCGACCTGTGGCCCGCAGAGTCATGTCAGGATTACAAAAAAAGAAGGGGGGGGGGGGGGGGGGGGGGGGGGGGGGGTTTTTTTTTTTGGGGGTGGGGGGGGGGGGGGGGGGGGGGGGGGGGGTGTGGGGGTTTTTGGTTTGGGGGGGGGGGGGGGGTTTTTTTTTTTTTTTGGGGGGGGGGGGGGGGGGTGGGTTTTGTTGGTTAATTTTTTTTATGGTTGGTGTGGGGGGGGGGGGGGGGGGGGGGGGGGGGGGGGGGGGGGGGGGGGGGGGGGGGGGGGGGGGGGTTTGGGTGGGGGGGGGGGGGGGGGGGGGGGGGGGGGGGGGGGGGGGGGGGGGGGGGGGGGTGGTTGTTTTTTGTTTTTTTTTTTTTAAAAAGGGGGGGGGGGGGGGGGGGGGGGGGGGGGGGTTTTTTTTTTTTTTTTTTTTTTTGGGGGGGGGGGGGGGGGGGGGGGGGGGGGGGGGGGGAAAGAGGGGGTTTTTTTTTTTTTTTGGGGGAAAAAAGGGGGAGGGGGGGGGGGGGGGGGGGGGGGGGGGGGGGGGGTTTTTTTTTTTTGGGGGGGGGGGGGTTTTTTTTTTTTTTTTTTTTTTTTGGGGGGGGGGGTTTGTGGGGGGGGGGGGGGGGGGGGGGGAAATTTTTTTTTTTTTTTTTTTTTTTTTTTTTTTTTTTTTTTTTTTTTTAAAACGGGGGTTTGGGGGGGGGGAAAAGGGGGGGTTTTTTGGGTTTCAAAAAAGGGAAAAGGGGGGGGTTTTTTGGGTTTTGGGTTCGGGGGTTGGTTGCACATGGGATGCGGTCCGCGTGAGATTCTTGAGAGTAGTTGTGAGCCGCGCGACGATGGACCACGGACATGCATCTAGCGGCCCGCGGGTATCCGTCAACTATGGCATGCGACGCGCCCGGATTTCGAGTTGGGCACCCCTGTCTTCAGTGATTAGGGCAATGAGCCGCCTAAAAACCAAGCTTTCCGATAAAACACGGGAGCTCAAAGCCTACACGAACACAGCGTACGCGCCGATCATGAGCACGTATATCGATGAGCCCCGCCAAACTTGAGGACCTTTGCACATTGTCTCTGTTATTTACAAAACAGACAGCTCTTTCAAAAGTCTCCAGTAGATCATACAACTGGATTGATGATCATCTGTCGCTTTCAGAGAACACCTGTCACTCCGTCTTTCGAAAACCTTCCGTGATTCATACCGAGATCGTCCCGAGGAGAATCGCAATACGGGCCACTATTTCAGGAGTTACAAGATAGGATCACGCAGGAACTTTTTCCGTTCGGACAACCGAATAATCGGAACGCGCGCCTCATCGGACCGAAGTCCGGATTCGCTTGCAGACACATAGACGATGTTTTTCGCGTGATCACGTCATATGATGCTGTGGAGAGGTTCTTAGCTTATCATGCTACCTCTTCAGGCTCCGAGATACCTACAGTGCTCAACTAGTGACTCCACCTTAACAGCACATGTTGCGCAAAGACGGTGGCCATCGGTACTCTTAGTGGAAGCAACATCGCGCGAGGGGTTCTTACCAGGGGCGTATCCAGGATTTTTTTTTTAGGGGGGGGGGGGGCCAAACTCGAAAAAAAAGGCGAATACTCATGAAAGTTCACCGGGTCTATCCTTTCTACCTTGGAAACTCTTCCGAGATAGTATGAAACTGATTTTTTTGGTGGGGCATTGGCCCCCTTGGCCCCCCCCCTGGATACGCCCTTGGTTCTTACCCCGAGTCGACTTGGACGAATCAGCTCGACGATGGCTCGACTATGACCCGATGCGGATAACCACGAGTCCTGTAGTTCTGGTTCCCTCGTTTCTCGGAATATGGAACTATGGTGATATGGAAAGTAACAGTCGCTATACGAGCGCCAGAGACTCTTCTCCCAATTTTCTGACCGTGGACACTGCGGAGGGACACAGGTTCCGGGTGGCGCGATTCCATGCCTCCTTGCTTAGACTTGAAACTGGTGAAAGGTTGAAGGTTACAGTGCAACATGGAGAGCGCCTGATGGACCATACCAGCAACAACACCATCGGGTGGACTGGGGACTCTATCAATCTGGGAAAAGAATGTATCACGGAGAGAACTCATACGGGCTGCATGACGCTCGATTCCAAAGTTGGGAGATCTTATCCGAAGCCAACGAATTTCATTGCACCCGGCAAGATCTTCTTCCCGGACGTATCGACGTGGATATCATCCACGAAACCCACCGAATCAACGAAGGTACGTTAATGCGTGGGGCTGCGAATCAGCGAGACTCTCCTGCACCCTCAGAGAGACCGAGTCCATGCAGTGTATCCATTCGAATCCGGTCGAGTCCGCGCCCAGCTTCCTGCGTGGGCATCGTCGAATTGTAGAACTTCGAACGATGGTCTGCTTTCCTTCCGCTCCCCTATGTGGTCTAAGGACCGTTAATGTCTGATCTCCTGGGGACAGTCATCGTATCGCTTCCGGGAGGTCGGAAGACTCGACGAGGAAAGTATGCTAGGATACTCGAGAGTCACAATTAGTATACTAATATCGAATTGTCCGATGGGACACCTGCGGAAGACGGAGATTCGACGAAGGAATCCTTCTTGGGACCAAGGAGTCGATGGCCGCAGAGCCTGGGAAGGCCGGGCTTACACGCCCCT
This sequence comes from Neoseiulus californicus, assembly GCA_028455905.1. NCBI lineage: Eukaryota > Metazoa > Arthropoda > Arachnida > Mesostigmata > Phytoseiidae > Neoseiulus > Neoseiulus californicus. Next base: position 2,993,227 of record JAMQGS010000002.1, on the reverse strand, counting down.
CGCGATTCAGTGGGGCCAATCTGTCTCGATGAGTTTCCTGGAAGGAGAGCCCGCTCCCACTTGGAAACGACCATCAACATGACTATGGTCCTTCAATTCCCGTGTGTGAAAAAAAACAATGGTTCGTAAAGACAAGCGTATAACTGTATTTAAGAGCTTCCCGTTCTCTGATCAGTAATTGGATATGACTCCCTACTTTGGTAAATGACTCAGAACGCACACGCCATTTTGATAAGTGAGATCCACGGGTATTCCCAGTGCATGGTCGTCACATGACCGCGGCAGCGAATTCTACAATTTGTTTCACAGCACCCTCGGCAACTTACAACTGGCCGTAACATTCATCTGTTAAACACAAGTCACAATGAATGCTCCATGTGGGAAACGATCCGGAACGGCTTCTTCAATCGAGTCGAAACATCCTGTTGAAATTTTCCTCCAAAGATTGGTCCGTTCGCACGTTTGCTTCAATGGCCTCAAAATTTACCCCGACAAGTTTTGCCACAACATTGAACCAGGGTCCGACCTGATCCGCCTAAAAGGGAAATCGAGTTCTTCAGAATGGACCCCCTGATTTTCAGAACGCGGTCACACCGCTTGGGATTGATAATTGATAAGTAACACGGAATTCGGATGGGCGATATTCATGAAGCCGTTCCGCAGTTTTATTGGGACGGATGAAAGCCACTCGTCGAGACATGGACACTCAAAGAGAATTGTTCCAAAGCGCGTTGTTGATCTGTCATCTTGCGATATGCGCAGTCTCAAGCCGAAATCGTTGCGAAGTTTGAACCCACCTGAACTTGAATTCCATCCAGATATGCAGCTATGATTTTCCTCAACACCCATTTGTAGCGTACCACCGCTTTCACCCAATACCGCAGAGCATCTTCACCGGATATCCCGAAGAAAGCTCCGATTTCTTCCCATCGAGCGTATCGAACATCTGTCACATTGTATAGAGGCTTCTTGGAGTCGTAAAGATATGGAGACTTTTCCACATAGAAAACGAGGGCGGCAACATTCAGCTTCTGCACGGGAGGCTTCCCGTCAGGCTGCGTCATAATCTGTTCTGAGAATCCGACCTCGGAGTTTTCTAACCCTCATCGAATCTGACAGGTGGGGAACGTTCGATTTCCGAGCTTGTTTACGCGGTCGAATTTCGAATTCTGCCGCCTTTTGGTGACGCTTTCTCCGCCGCCGGTTGACAGGACAGGGTTACCATCAGACATCCGAATTTTTAGAACGCAGGAGCGGCGTTCTTTTGGAACGCAAGGAACGCTATCTTAGGTATGCGTTACTTTGGAACGCGAGGAACGTACGTCGAAAAATGACTCGAATTGGTTCTAAATGCTGGAGTGTGAAATGCACTGTGACAGACGAGCGGAAAAATCAGGATGATGATGATGATCTCTGCCGAAAATGAGTGAAACAGAGAAATTATCAGAGTTTTCCTCATTTTTATACGAGGGGAACGAGGAATGAGAAAGAACACGGAGTTTTTCTTGAAGGCCTCGTTGCGGCGAACAAGTTTGTCCGTCGAGCTTTCCCTCGTATCTCGAACCTATTCGCGGTAAAATACGTGTGTGAGTTGGGAATCAAAATCAGATGCGCACTCTTCTCTGCTACTGCTCTATAGGAGGAAGTGACCTCGACTTTATCTGACCCTCTTTCTGAGGAAATCGCGTGTAGCCGCAGCCGCGGAGTGTTCAACTTCAGCTAGAATCCAGATCAAGGGATTTTCCTTTTGTATCACTGGGCAGGAACTGACGTCGGATTCGTGTACATGGCAATCACTCAGTGCTTGACTGCAATGGAGGTACGATCATCTTAACTTATGGTTCGAAAGGAAAATTGGAATTCTCACCGAAGGACCCGGATTCCGTCTCCATGTCGCTGGGGAGGTCCTCAATCTCTGAGGAATCATCATTACACGCCATCGCCTTTGATCGAAGAGAATGCTGAGCTACAATAACCTTCTGCGTCATGCACTGCAGTCGTGAATCTGTTTCTGACTGATCCTTAACATTGCGTGAAAATTCAATGACCCACCGATGGGATTAGAGGTGAGTTGTTTTGGGAATGGAAGTCCAGCGATCTCTGAGCAACGAAACGAATCACCAACCAGTGTTCCTGAGTGGAACCCTGAACCGCGCGAAACGTGGGCGCCAATATGAGCGCCAGGCAAATTGAGCGCCTGGGTGATTTGAGCGCCTGGAAGATATGAGCGCCTTGTAGATTTCAGCGCCGGAGAGATTTCAGCGCCTGGTAGATATGAGCGCCTGGGAGATTTGAGCGCCCGGAAGATTTGAGCGCCTAGGAGATTTGAGCGAAAGGCGGGCCGCCAAGAGCCGCCGGCGTGGTACCGAGCGGAGGTGACGAAATTCCAGACGACTACGAAACCGATCCACAAATCACTCCGTTCACTGCTAAAGCGTTCTTGGTGATGAGAGCACGCGCTTGCGGAAACTTCGTCTGAGAAACCTTGTCAAGTTGTTCATTGCAATGCCGTTGCAATTTGTGGAGTCGTCCATAGGAAGGCCTCTGCTTGAGATGGGAGGCTATCTTTTTCGTAAGGACCAGAAAACGCTCGATGGGATCAGTTGGCGATGCATTGACAAGAGGTGCCTAGCACGTGCGCGCACTCGGGTAGACGAAGTCCAAGTAAGTCGAAGCAATGCCATCAAACTGTGAAATTTCCGCCACCGATGGAGATAGAAACGCAGTTCCCTCCAGGTGGGAATCGATTTGAGGAGTAAGATCAGCACGGTTCTCGTTTCCACGGCTGAGAAGTGGCGTACTCGCTCTAGGTAGACATCTTCCAGGAATGATATTTTTCCAGGCTGGGCTTAGGCCATGCCGCGCCCATCGGCCAATGACAACCCAGTGAGTCCGCGAGCGTAGCGAGCGGCACTCGTTAGCAGAATCGGCGCGAGCCTGCAGCGAGAGCACGCGTTTGTTGTTGTTCGCCGGGTGGTTCAGCGTTGCCGTCAAATTGTGCCACGAAATCCGCTGAAACCCGCGCTCGAATTGACGCAACGCTCAAATTGGTTCGGCGCTCAAATCTCCCAGGCGCTCAACTCTCCCAGGCGCTCAAATCTACCAGGCGCTCAAATCTCCCAGGCGCTCAACTTGGTTCGGCGCTCCAATCTGCCAGGCGCTCAAGTTGGTTGGCGCTCAAATCGGCGCGCACCACCGCGAACACGCTACCGGCTACCAAAGAACAAAAACGGAGTAGCCACGCAGCGCGCACTTCTTTCTCGTTTCATTTCCCATCGGTAAAGACCCTGGAAGTCCTCTCGAGCCTTGGATTTGTTGAATTTTCCAGGTTAGGAGGGGGGACACCCCTCCTCCCAATGAGGGGGTTGGGGGGGGGGGGGGGGGAGGGGGTTTGGGGGGGGGGTTTTTGGGGGGGGGATTTTGACTCTTTTCCAACATCCATTTGTCTTTTCCCGCAGCAAAATGGTTCGAGATACGAGGAACAGCTCGATGGGCAAACTTGTTCGCCTCGGCGAGTTCTTCAAAAAAAACTCCATGTTTCTCCTCATTCCAACTCTCGCTCGTCAAAAAATGAGGCTACTCCAAGCGACCCTTCGTGCATGTCGGGAAGTATTACTGCGGTTGCGGTGTTCGGGGTGCCTTTCTTGGCCTAGGCGTGAAAGCTTCTGTATTGATGGACTGGCTCTTCGGCTGAAGTGCTGGTCAGGAATGTTTCTGTCAGCATCACTATTTCGTATGGACTGTTCCCGGGATAACGTTCTCAGCCTCGAGTCACATGATCATTTTTGAGCCCTGGCTGTCTTTCGGGGGAATTTTCATTTTGGCGAGATGTCATCATTGCTCCCGAACTCTCTGGAGTCGTGTTGTTAACCGCGGGATGGTTCGAATCGTACCCGCACCGGCTAAATTTTGCTGCAAACGTTGATATCGCTCAAAGCCTCCGGCGGGACTGCAACGTAGAAACTTGCCAAGTATTCTTGGTATTCGGTTCTCATGTTGGTCTACGGCACGGGAACGTTGTTCGGGATAACCTTTCTGAGATGGCTATAGACGCTCCGCTCCTTCGCGAGACGAAGCTCCGTCTCGCCGTCCACTCTTGAGACGCAAAGCGCTTTCTATCTAGCATTGGGACGAACCCCTGGTTACGAGACTTTTAGTGAGGTTAATCGTGATGTGAAACCTATGTTGGGTTGAATCGTTTCGTTGTTCTGTCTGGTCTTCAGAATAGGTTTCGTGCGTTCGGAAAGAGCCGGTGTCCTCTGGTCTCCTTTCGAGCTGCTTCCGCATAGCTCAAGTTCCTTCGTGATGTCTTTTGAGCTGCCGATGTTCTGTACGAGCGCGGTGTATGCGCGCATACGCGCAGCGAGCCGTGTCTCTGGTTCTGCAGCAGCCTTTGCGGCGCTTTGCTTCAGAATCTCGTCTAGTTTCTCATTCAGCCTTTCGATTGAGCTCTGACATGGGCAGTGCCTTTTGATTTGGGGCACTATAGGCTTCGATGATTCGATCCAGAAGCAGGTTCCACAGAATAGCTCGATTCCGTCTGGGATTCGGAATCCGCACTTCGTGTGCACTCGTCTAAAACAGCTTACTTATGCTCTCCTTCTGGAGTCTTTCTCGACGATAGATCCACACGAAGTGCAGTGTTTGGGCTCGGGATTCGACTCAATGTCACTTGCCAAAGTAAGATCAGTGTTGGGCTACTCTCCTCCAAGTAATCCACTTCGTGAGCGTTGGGGTCAGCGGTTCGTCCATGTGGAGCTCTAGGGCAGTCCTCGTCCGCCTTGAGCCCCTCACACAGTAGGTATGTTCTTCCGGTTTGTTGGTCTCCCACAAAGAAGCTGGTCGGGGAGGGTGCAAACGATGCATGCGCTCGTGTCGGCCACCATCCTTCTCTCCATAAGCTGTAGTCTAATCGCCATGATCGTCGGTTCGCCTTGAGCGAGGCATCGGTGGATTTTTCATTCATGAGGGTTTGTGGTGTGCATCACGGTGTCTCCGCATAGCGAAAAGGGTGAAGGTCGTTGCACGTGGCTTGCGGTTAGTAAGCTTCCGTGATCGTTCTCTTTGCAGAAAAGCGATGCAGTCAGATCAAGGGGAATCCGGAGCCTCCAAGGAACGTGTAAGTTATGTTGGCGTTCACAACCTACGCACGCTCTTCATTTCCTGTGAAGTGATATCCAACGCTCGTTGCTGTATCTGCGAAACCCCTTTCAGTGTGGACGTGTTCTCCTGTCTTTTTTATCCGATGACTCGGATCTCGTTCCTGAGCGGTTATGGATACTTTCATGTTTCTGTGGTGGGTGTATCGCGGCTGAGACGTTGCCTGTCAGCGAAATCCCTCTTTGCAGCAACACTCCCCGAGAGGCAACGCTCGACGATTTCGCTGCAAATCGCTGAGCGAACTGGCTGAGAAGTACAAATCGGAGCGAGATGAGCTCCGCAAAGAGCTCTTGTCGGCAAAAATGGATCTGGCAGCCTCGAGAGCAAGGTGCGAAGTTTTCCAGGAAAGGGAGAAAAATCTCGCAGATGAGCTCCGTTGTGAGCGTGGGAAGCGCGTGGACATGGCGGTGGAAAATCACCTCCTCAAAATCCAGGTCGCAAACCTGAACGACCGACTGGATGCGTTCGAGAAAGATCTGCAGCCTCTCAAGACGAGATCTTCAGGTATGTGAGTGGTTCTTACGACGATGTATATGTGATGATTAGGGGGGGGGGGGGGGGGCGGGGGGGGGGGGGGGGGGGGGGGTCGCGGGGGGTGGGGGGGGGGCGGGGGGGGGGGCGTTGGGCGTGTTAAGCTTGGCAGTTTAGGCATTATTCATCAATCACTATGAATCAATTAATGAAAATCTAGACACTGAGGAGCTAGTTATTGGAAAGCTTAAGGAATTTTGAGGTTGAGAAACCGCTTTGCTAGTAGCCCGGTACAGATTTCTCGATGTCATGACTCGCTCGCCGACGGAACTGATCGCGATGGGGCACCGTGGGCTTCTGATGAAGAACAAATCTCCGTTCGGCTGACTCGATGACTATTGTCGTTCCGATCCGGGAGCTACGGCTCAAGTGATGAAATATTTTTGGGCCCATCAACCAGACGTCAGAATGCATCGTTTCGGGCGCAGTTCCTCGGCGGAAAAATTTATCGACCAGCGTGGACTAGGCAAGATCGATCAGAAAGAGCTCCAGAAAGAGTTTTCCCGAGAACGCGGTCATTTTAGAGGTAAAGCATTGTGTACCTCCATGGGGTTCCCGAGACTGAATAATGATCAGTGTCCTCAAAAACCATATGTCACTCGCGGTTTCTGAATGCTGGGCGGATTGTGACCGAGCGGCTTCCCATTCTAGGTGACGAATCCGCTTTTCACGAAAACGTTTAAGCACTGGCCGCACATTAATTATTAAAGTTGGAGATGATTACTCAAGTATCAATTGTTGTGCAAATACAGCACCACGAAAACTAAGAGAGCTGCGAACCTCAAGACACTGGATACTCAGACAGGCGCCTGCACTCATTACAGGCCCTTTTTGCGGAAGGACAAAGCCCTACTGAAGGATATGTGGAAAGGCATTCGGCTCAAAAGTCCCACTGAAGTACAGTCGGTCTCACTACGAAGGTGAGGGTCCGCGAGAGGTTCCAATCTAACAATCGCTTTTACTCTCGGTGAAGGGGAGGATAATATGTTCTGGTGTGTGTTCACATCAAGCTCCGTCATCCGGTTTTGTTGCCTGCTACTGTCCCGAAACTATCGTGAACATTTGTCGATGACTCTTGACTTTCTTCCTCTATTCCAGATATTTTTTGGAGCTGACACAATCGTTCATGATGATTGGAACGCTACATGACATCTCTGAGGCCCCTGCAGAAGAATCTCTCACCCTATAAAGGCACGCCCCTCCTAAAACCATTCAATCCTGATGATTCTATGGCTACGCTTGATATCGCTGGAAAGTAAAGACGCAGAGGAAATAACAGGACGAGATGCGGTTTTTTTGAGAAAAACTTGTTCCATGCTCGAGAATGTTGAATAGGCTTCCTTGAATGGGCCTGACCGCCTCTGCCTCTGGTGTTTCTTAATCGCTTCTTCGATTCCAGATCTCTGAAAATATTGAAAAACTCCACATTGAAGTGATCTCTGACACGAATCTTCTGGGAAGGAGTCGCCACCGCGACGAGCCGGAGGTTGTCGATGTAATGCTCGAATTGAAGAAAAAAAACTCGAACTCGCAGACACACGAAATAATATTTCAAGGGAGACCATGTGTGAGCTCAGAGCGAGACTGGGAGACCTGATTGCCACCCTCCCGGCGGACTTGCATGACTTTTTCAACAAGAACCTTCCTGCTCCATGAGGCAAACCCCTCATCGGTGAACTAATGATGGACGATTCGAGATGTTTCAGTCTCGAAGACTGTTCTGTACAAGGAGATCACAAGTGTAGAAGAGTCGGCAGTGGGAGGCACTACTCGTTAAGAACCGTTGTGCGCATATGCTTCACACGGAAGAGATCGGGCGAGTCAAGCAGAGCAAGAGCGACAACAATGTAAACACTTCGTGTTTGTATATTGAACTTGGAGTTCATCTTCACGTGTTATTGGAGGCTTCTCAGACTACCAAAAGATAAATGAGACGTTCCGGCATCCACTCGGTTCTGACGTCACGTCGGAAATGGCAGCCCTAACACAATAAGTGCCATTGCCGTTCAAGACGGGTGTCCGTCTCGCGTCCTTGTCATAAGATTAACTCGGATGTTTGACCCATGTATCCAAATTTTTTCCACAAAGATTCCTCCCCGTCGACCGTGAGGATACTCTCATGACCCTTGTCTTTGAGATACATAGCTCAAGAATGCTTTAATTATTTCATCTTCACTCATTGAGATTCGCATACGTTATAGAGTAGGACTGGGTTTTAGAAGAATCAATTCTGACAGAAGCAGGGTACATACCGATAGGAGGTTTTGTACGCGCTGTACATAATATTGTGAATATCAAAGATTGCTGGAGACGTCTCGCAAGCCTCTCCATTTGATCAACATGGAATAAAAACTGTAGTTTCAATCAATTTTGGAAAATGTTGCAACTCCTGTTGTGGTTTGTATTCAGGAGAGATTACAGATCAGTGAGACATCAATTGAAGGATTTGGTGTTCTCGATCCTGAGGGGATTTTATGAGTTTTCCGTTTTGGGAAAAAAAAAAAATTTTTTGGGGGGGGCTTGGGGGGGGGGGGAAAGGGGGGTTTTTTCCAAATTTTCGAATTTTTTATTTTGTGAAGATACGGATGATAAAGTAACACCAATAGAGAGACCATCCAACGAATGAGCACGCATATCATGGCGGGACGCCATTGAACTTCGTTGTCTCCTTTTGATCATTGAAAGACTACCGGAAAAAACGGTCGCGGCAGTGTACCTGTTTTCTAAAAAGGACTCAGCGAGCGGATTCTGCTGATGCTGGTGCGGAATTTTAGAGCGATGATGGGTACACAGTTCTAGCGTATGGCATCGAATGGAATTTTTGTACTGTTGTACTGTAATCGAATGGAAATTGAAACTGAGAACGTTTCTTTTTTTCCGAAATACAAAGTTCACGACATTGCTCCAGGAGAAGTGAGTGTTTGATTTCGATGCCACACGCTATAACTGTGAACCCATCTTCGTTCTAAGATTCGCTACTTGACCTGGGTGAAGGATTCCACCCGACTCATGAAATTGCAGTCAAGCCTTCCCATGTCCATGAGTCGGCTAGACTGTCGAATTATTTCGGTACGCGCGCCCCATGTGTGTTGTTGGTTTTCTTTAAAGGACCCTCTCGTCGCCGATCGGATCACAATCGCTACTTGCCCTCGCGGTGAAGGATTCCACCCGACTCATGGAATCTACCATGCTTCCATCTCCCTTCCCACGGACAGAGCGAGTAAGAACTCAACAGACTTGAAAGTTGAAGGAGAAGGAGAACGAGGAGCCAGCTGTCTAAGGATCCTAAATTCAGACAGCGTGGATTTCCAACGTTTGACACAGCGTTGGAGTGTCGACCGCCAGCGAATCATTCCTCCGTGGAGGAATCGTTCCTATGAAGCCACTCTCCCCCAATGCAAGACCCTCCTACGAGAAAATTCTACTCGGAAGTGTGCGCGCTTGAGGGAACTTTCATCTTCCTGAACTTCTGATTGTCTTTATAGCAGACTCCGAAAGCTATAGAATGCCTACAAGAATCGAAGAGGTGAGCGGATTCGTGTGAACGATGCTGATGTGAAATGCTGAGGATCTAAAGCGTGTCATGACTTGCCCGCAAGAAGTTTCCTTCGAGAAGAGTTCTGGAGCTGGGCGATAATCTGTATTGATTTCTCCCCTAACTTGAGTGTTATATCAAACTCGTCTCTCCTATGTTGGCGAGCCCCGTTTTGATGAGCTCACATCGCCGAATAGGTGCTGAAGTCTGAACATGGTGATGCATTTCAACCGCTCGGTCATCGATTGAATCCATACTTTAGCTGACAACTGATCTCGATTTCAGCTGAAAGCCGATGTGGACGAGCTCCGTAAGCTGATGGAGACCGCCACTCGCGCCAAAGTTAAAGATGTTCTCAGCATCGAGCTGCGGAAGTTGGAAACAACTCTGGTTTTGCTGAAAGAAGGCGCCGATTTCAGGGCCGCATCTGCTGCAGCGAGCAAACCTTCAAATGTCGCTAAACAGATCCCGACTGAGAAAATAAGGAATTATGGTAAGTCCGACATTCGGCGACTTTTCTTTATCTCGACCTCAGTGCCCGCCTCACTTGAACTGATGATCCTGAGTGTTGCTCAAGACACCCGGCTATGAGAGCGTATTCCGAGCCGGACTGTGATGATGACTCGTGTTATATAATTCCTGAATGATACCTTTGAGTATATAATGAACATTTACGTTCTGCAGCTTGGGATCAATCCGATAAGTTCGTCAAGTTCTACCTGAATGTTCCTGGTGTCCAGAACCTGGATGCCAACTTGATCTCTATGACTGCCACCGAGACAAGTGTCTCACTCACTGTCTCTGCGCCTGAAAAGACTAGCACCTTCAGCATCGACAAGCTTCTCAAGAATATCGTGGCTGAGGAATCGCACCACAAAGTGAAGGCGGACAGTGTGGTGATTTTCTTGAAGAAAAAGAAAGCCGACAAATGGCCTTTCATCACCAAGACTGAGAAAGAAATAAAAGAAGCCCGGGACGCCAAGTTTGAGACGGAGGACAAGACAGACGATCCATCGGCCGGGCTCATGGGAATGATGAAGAAACTGTATCAAGAAGGCGACGATGATATGAAGAGAACTATCGCGCAGGCATGGACGCACAGCCGCAGTGGTGGAGGGCCGACAACGATTGATGGCGTGAATATTGACACTACCAACATGTGATGCGATACATCCACCTCGACTACAAGTGTACCGTCGGTGTGAGTTCCCTGTAATATATCAAGAAGCGCGTCGAAGCTCAGTAGATCGAACCTCACGACATCTTCCTGTGAATTCCTAACAGTATCGCTTCAGACTATGTTCGACAGGTGATTTTTAGGGAACACCGAGCACGCCGATGATAATAATCGGAAAAGTAATCAAATAAACAGCGCCTCTTCTTCCGTTGAAAAAAAGAACGATTTCGTTTTTATTTACAGTCCACACAAGTGTACATGTTGACAACGCGTCCAGCCAACCGCTTGCAACAACTAGAATCCGGGAACGTTCAAGACCCGCCCCTTCTTTGACAATTTTCTTAGCTTGTTGCCGACTTTCTGCTCGCGACGAGTTTGCAAGTTCGCTTTGCGCTTCGCTTGACGTTCGTCTTGCTGTTTTTTCACTGTATCCTGCCGAGCTGCCCACTTCTTCCTGGATCTTTCCTTGAGTTTCTCACGCTTTTTGATGGACTTCTTCAACATCTCCGGATCGTTCTTCTTCTTTATTCCTTTTGATTTATCTATTGCGTCGAGCCATGCCGCCTTTTCTTCGATTTCGGCTGCTTTGCTGGGATCTGACTCCTGGAAAATAAGAAAACTCCGTGAAAATCTGAGCATACCCAGGGTCATCCAAGCTCTGGTCTCCTCTCGAAAAGTAGCGAGTGGTCAGTTACACCATGTACCTTGAGTTCTTCGAGTTTCTTCTGCTTCTCTTCGACGAACTCGAGTTGTTTCTTGTAACCCTTCAGCCCCTTGACGTTGGTCATCTTCTTCAGAGCTTTGTTGTTGGCTATCGGTGTATCGGAAGTTCCGTTGTTACTGAAGTCAAATTTACTGAAGACCATTTTGCCTTCTGAATTGAAAACAGCTTTCGGATTAACGCTTGCGGCAGGGCTGCTCGAATCGACTTCCATGCTCCCTTCTGTCTTCGGTTTGCCATCTGGAAGTGCAATTTTCATCTCATTAGATCAGTGGCAAGTACAACAACCAAGAAAAGGATGGGAATCGCAAACAATCTGAGACGAAACTCAAGGAATAGCTCACTTTTCATGTGATTCCCTGTGCCTCGCTTGTTCTTCTGCTGGCGCATTTTCTCGATTTCGCGTCGGGCTCGAATCTGCTCTAGATCGCGACCAGACTTCATCTTCTCAATCTTCTGTCTCAAACTTTGCTGGAGCGCCTCGATCGAAGATGCCTTATCCAGTGCGGGCGAATGGAGGGTGCCTTGCTTGCTCACTGGGGGACAACAAAAAAACACTTAGAAAATCTCCTAGGAATACTTCATCATTGAGCTTGGTTCGGATTGCGCGCGACTCGGCGGCCGGCATCCGGTTCGCGCAAGTTCGGTCACTCACAAAGCGTCAGTTTATCTTTCTTAATCTTCTTGTTCTGCTTTTGGCGGATCCCTTTCTCTTCTGAGTCCACTTCTTCGAGGATTCGCAGAACGCTCTTGTTGATGTTGGGGTTCAACTTCGCAAACTTGTGTTTCCCCGCTTGACCCAGTTTGCCGAACCTCTTGTTTCCCCCTGTAACGATCGCCGGTTAGGAACTCACTCAGCACATAACGGAACGGGGTCCTTGTCATCGGGCCGCCAAAATCTCTTCCGATATCGAACAGCTGCGATAAACGCTTCATCCGTGATTGTTGAGAATGCGTCACGGCTCAGAAACCCGCGGCAAACCACCGATCCGCAACAACAACACTCACCCAAAGCCGACTCCGTCGTTTCCAGGATTTTCTCCCGGATCTCCTTAACTGTGTCTTGGTCAAAGTAGAACTTTGGAGGAATCGAGTTGACTAAAGAGCAGAAAAACGCATCGTCGTGTCGGATCTGTTCCACGGCACTGCCTTCCGAGGATGTTCCGTTGGTTGACATTATAAATTTGAGCGAAACACAGAAACTCTGATAGAGCAAATAGTGTTTTCAATCAGAAAAAAACTAGCGAATGAACCTAGACATGCCACCCTAGGACCACGTTCCTCGTGCGTGTATTGAACACTCGATCAGGGGAAAGAGCTCTCTGCGGTGCTCACTGGGCGCGCAGACAGCAGCACGTGGTGGCGTTCTGCACCCGATGTAAATAAACACCAAAATCTTAAAACGCGGATCCGAGCCCCAGATCTTGGACGAAGTCTCGGAAACTTCTGCATCCAAGTTCGAATTAGAGGTTCCCTACAAGTTCTCGAGTGAAGAAACGGGATTCATGAATTTCTGTCGTGGGAAAAACGTAATCTCAATAGATGCGGAGACGCCTCCATCTTGAAGGGCTTATTTACCAACAACATTGAGCAAGATCGCTGGTGGTGCTGTTGCTACTGCGACTGTGTAAGCTGCGCATCAGGCACCTCAGTCTTTGTGAGGTCGACTGAGCAAACTTGGTATGTTTTTGTGTGTCGAACTGTGAGCGGGAAAGTGTGCGAGCAGCGTAGGTGAGGCGCGAGCTCTCGGCGACAATGTTTGCCATTTTTCCCCAGTCTGCTCCTCGCAAATTAAATCCTTGCAGTGATTGAAGACTTGAAGGCTGAACAGCTGATCTCCATCCGATGGTGACGGCTCCTTACATGCTATCTCTATCGACGTTCTGAAACAAGATTCAAATAAAAACACTGAACCAACAAATTCAGAGTCAAATGGAATATTTTTTTCGGAGAATCGCATTCGGTACGAAAATGTAGCGGTGAGGTTCTGAAAGCCAAACCATAGTCATTCCATATGGCTTCACCCATGGGTTCGGGAAGGAGTCAACTTCTTCAATGTGGCCGCTAAAGATTGATTGAAATCGAGGGATCAAAGACGAGTTTCCCTCTCCAACGATGTATCCATGGGGTCGGAGCTAAGTGATGATCATTGTTTCCGACGTGTCTGAAGCCAATGCGACGATTGAGCCCTCTCGTGCGTTGCCTGACTTCGACTCGACCATGAAATTCTTGCCCGGGCAGAATTTTTTGTCCTTGGTTCATCTTAGCCTGAACCCGACAGGTCTCGAATCTTTGATCGGAGGGCGAATCGCAGGAGAACATAAGATATTCCGTGATTTGTTTTTTGCTGCTTTCGTGCATAAGAGATCCCACGAGGCGCAATGAAATCTTGATGACGTCCCGCTCGGCATCACCGGGACTTCCCCTTGTTGGACAAGCTGGGTGGACAAGATCGCGCAGGATTCGGGACCGTGGTCCCAATGTTCGGAGTTTTTGCTCGTCCAGGTCTCGTGGGGGTCCGGAGAGAACTGCGACCATACCCTATCATCAGTTACTGATTCTCGGATGGATTCTCGATTGCAGGTGATGTCAGCCGCCTCTCCAGGAGAGGATGTGACGTGGAAAAGGCTTCAGAGGTTCCTTTTCATGGGGAGTGAAAGCAATCGTTATCTTCGTTCGAAACGGCATCCATGCATTGACAACGCGTTCACCATCAAGGAACTCATACACAGAGGACGGGGCCTGGATGTGGTTGTCCTCATTCTGCGATACGCTACAGAGAAAATTTCGATATGTCCCGAAGCGCTCGCGTTCTCGCTGGCCGTCTGTGCCCAATCAACCGACCTCGTGAGTATTTTCGAGCACTGGAATCTCAGAATACCAGAATGCAGACGCGAGACTCCATCCCGGTCCAACCGTCTCAAAAAATTCGGCAATTTCAGGGTACGAAAAGTGCCGCGTACGGTGCTTTGAAACAAGTGTGCAATAATGCCGCGACGTTGTTTGCCTTCACGAAGTACATGGAGGACACCCAGCGACCACTGACCACGGGCTGGGGTCGGGCGCATCGGTCCTCAGTCAAGAAGTGGTATTTGAGTCATAACACGAAGGAACTGGCTGAAATGGTCACCAAGACGGTCTCTCGATACAGATGGTCTCACCGCGATGTACTTAGATTGGCTCACGTGAAACCACCTTCATTAGGTTGGTTTCTATTCAACGACTCAGTCGAATACTCAGCAGGATCGGACCTTGTATCGAAAACGATCATTGCGGGCGAAGTTGACAATTGATCATATCATCAGTCATTTTGTAATGGGACTCAATTCATATCTCTTACAGGAGTCTCGTGCGTTTTCCGATATGTTTCGAAAGGGTTCCACGAGGCGAAGGAAAGATACGGGACCTGTGATGATCTTGAGGTCAAAGACGCTCTGACGTATCTCCAAGCTGTCCATGATTTGAAACAGGCGCCAACGGCTGCGCAGGCGGCAAAAATCATGAAGAATAATCCACTAGCTGTGAGTTGTCCTACTTCCGATGCAGTTTTTTTAGGGTTGTCTCTCTGAAAAGTATTTCATGGAACTATCACATTCAAAATCCAGCATTTTGCATACGGGAAATCGAGCGAGCGTGAATTCCTTGGCGTTTTTTGACTCTCGGAATCACAAGAGTTACGAAAAGTTACCATTGATGATCGAGACACCAATGGATACACATGTTGCAGGTGGAGCATATACCTACGCAATATTTACATGCCAGAGATGTTTGGTTGGCGTGCATCTCTCGAGCGTCTATAGAAACTATTCTTGAATGGCTTCCTCATCTTGCTCACAATAACCTCCTCAGACCAAGTTTAGGTTTACTGCGGCTCATTATGCAGAGGTAAGTTGTCATATACCGCTTCGCCGAGAGTCCCTTCGGAGAAAAGTTGGTGTTCCTCGGTGCAGGAATGCATCACAAGAGCTATCTTTCCCAGGATAAGTTGTGACGTTGTTATGACAAACTGCCCTTGGGACCCTTGCGCCACCTATGTTCTCATGAGAACCATATGTTCAACCACAATACATGCAACCCTCCCACCAACACCGGAAGTGCCACCAACGGCGCGGCAGCTCCAAGAAATCTTGTATAATCTCCACATGGCATCTTTCAAGGTCAGTCGCACCAAACAACCGTGAAGTAGTATACATCCAAGTCATGCATGGAGCTTGGAATTTCATTTGCGACGAAGTTGTTTTTCTCAAAACCTATCGATTCTGCAGCGTATGCGGCCCACGCATAAGAACTATCTCATTGTGACCGACGTGGGTAACGGGATGTGGCAAAGCGGCTCCGCTGCGCACCCGGTTACAGCGATTGAAGCTTCGATACTGCTGGCCATGACTCTGTGTCGTCAAGAAGGGCTTGTCGGAGGCAGAGTGCAGGCTCTAGCTTTCAGTCGAACGGGTTTGCATGATCTCGAGATCAATCAAAAAATGACGATGGCCGATCTTCTTGAGCGATGCGAAGAAGTTGAACCAGGCACAGCTAGTCTTTGTTTGCCTCTCAGGTGAGTAGGGAGCCATCCTCTCATTGTGATCAAGCTTACGCGTGAGCCGGACACCGCAATGGAATCCAAATGCGGGTCAATCAGATCAGCGTCGTCTTTTTCGTCTTGTAGATGGGCTTCTCAACGAAACAACGAATTCGATGTCATCATAGTCTGCACGGATCGACAATGCAATACCGTTGACACTGTGCATCCTGCTGAGGCACTCAAGGACTATCGTCGGATTTGCAACGTTCCTGATGCCAAGTAAGTGCTTGCCTGGGATCACTGGTTTCTCTTTTTCTTCGATAGAGTATGCAGCTCTTCCCTCGTCATTGCGATTTCCCTACTCGAAGAGCTAACCATTCTATATCAACAAGCCGAGTCAGGTCCTCACTATCTTCCCTGTACCTCCACAGATATGTTACGTGTGCGTGGTTCTCTAAGGGCTTTGCAGTCGCCCCACCAGATGAACCGGGAATGCTGGATGTGTGCTGCTTCGATGAGAGCATAATCAAAATCATCGTCAATTTTGCTCTCGACAACATCTAGATCGTTGCTGTTATTTGTTCAACGGTGTGCTGCGGAGACACGCCGACGTTTTTTCCCGCGGAAAGCATACAAGATTCACAAACAATGCTCGTGGTGGGCGTTTGTTATGGTTCTGACCACCATTCAAATTGCATGTATGTGAGAGAATGGACGGGGATGACGTTTGCAACGACGGAACTCATCTAATTCGGAATGAATCCCCCCGCCGAAGAAGCAACTCGATCGACTCCCCGTCGAGCTCGATTCGCTCCTCAGGCATCCTTCACACCTGAGCTTCGTTCCATCTCCACTACATTCAGTCTGTAAAGATCATTTCAGCTAGTCCGCTGGAGATATATTCCTAGGTACCTGCCTGAGACCATGTACATGGATGCATTATCGAAGATGACCTGCTGTCCTCGAAAGCCTTCAAATTTTTCAACTGCGAAGACTTAGGTGTTGTTCCGTTCTTATGCAAATTCGTAGAACGCAGGAGCATTGAGCCACTTGGAACAAGTCGTGAGCGACCAGCATCTCGAAAGTAACTTGCGGTTGATTATTGTCCTCCTGGATTTACCTCACGACCATGACGTAAGTCGTTGGACACTTTTCGCCATTTGTTAGAATCTCGTTGCGAGAGAAAACCATGTGATCACTATCGAGTTTAATTTGGCTAGTGATAATATCGGAAATCAGCGGTAAGGATTTTGAATTTTACTTGGATTAGACCGCCGTTCCTCAGAAGTCAGCTCGATAGTCAGCCCAAAATAGGTTCATCGAAATTTCGCCGCGTGCGGTAGATTGTATTTTGATCTATCATGAATGAAGAACAGATGTTATTGTGTTCATAGCGTCTAGAAACACCGAACACTTCAGAGTTGTAGCACACTCTAATGTTCATCTATTTGACTGAATGTCCTCATCAAGAATCCGTGGACGTCAGGACGTGCGTTGATTGTTGTTCATTTGGAAGATTCTATTTTGTGAATCAAGCCCTACCCTAATAGGCAGAATCGGCGGCTTTCGATATGGTACGAGCATACCGGTAGACGCGTAATATAAAGTGCATCCTTTACCCGAGCAGAAGGGGCGAATGACTGGCAGAGCGTCTGCCTCAATCTTTCCTAGTGAGAACGGGGTGATTCCAAATTCTCAACTCACCCTTAAACCCCGCTTCCAGATCTTTTCAAGCTGGGTATCGCAAAAATGTTGGGACAACGTGGATTTGTTCCGTGATTTGGAACGTAGAGAGCTGAGGTGGATGGTCTCTCCAGCGCGATTTTCTCAATTTAGGACAGCACGGTTGAATGTACCCTAATCTCTCAATTCCACCAAATCATGCGAAACTAGAGCAGACAAACAAGGTTCTCCGGGCGCGGTTCTCTATCGCGACTTCTCGGCAATCGAAAGTCCAAATGTTCAATGTACACACGGAGCCTCCACTTCCGATTCGGGGAGCACTCGTTCTGCTAGTTGATGTCACTGAAACTTTCGAAGTCTAACTGACTGAGTAGTTTCGCTTCTTTAACTTACGTACAACTATATGAACTGGGAGCGATGAGTTCAATGGGAATCAAGATTGCATTGGTACACATGTTTCATGATTGTTGCTCTTACTGACTATAGGGTATAACTGCATACTTGTACTCTGCTTCGCTCCTCCCTGACCTGTAAAAACCATGAACCACGCGTTGGTCTTAGTCCCTATCCGATTCCAAGGAATTTGATTTTTGAACAAAATAACCCTGCCATATACCGAGACTACCAATACGTTTGAAGATCAATCATTGAGTTCATCTTGAACACGGACATTTTCCTGAACGAATGATGAGAATAAAAAATACTTGAGAAACCCATCCAAGAGCAATTCTTGATCCTCAACAGTTGACCTGTAGCTGTGGAGAACTGGAATCCGATCAAATGGAAACCGAGAAATGCTTCCATTTTCTCTCTAGGGCTCCGGCTCCGGTTTCCGCGACGCTGACTACCGATCCTGGCCTCGCGATTCCATGGAGGTAAGTGGCTCGCCTCGTCGTAATGACCGAACTCAACCTAATGTGTCCCGCTCACCGCGCCGAGAGAGAGAGAATCGGGCGTCAAGGTAGCGAAAGCGTGACCGGCTGGAGCTACGAGCGAACAGAAGGTATTAGTGGTTAATACCGCAATCCAGGAATGGACGAGAGCGCTCCCTCGTTCGTTCGGCCAGTGGCTGCTCTCCGGCTTCGTTGCTCTGCCTGGTGATGTTGCTGGTGGTGCTGGTAGGAGTGGTCGCGTGAAATTGCGTGGAAAGACTTTCTCTTGCGACTCGGTTAATTGCACGGTACGCCAACTACGGCATTCGTTAGGCAGTTGCTCCGGCTAGCAGTGGAACGGTAATGACTTCGACGATCCTTCTCTGCCGCTCTGCTTGCCTGCCTGTCGCCCTGACCGGCCGTTTTGCTCTACCTCTTTCTGTTGATTTTGTCTGCCTCAGGTTCCCTGAAATCATGAAATGGAATCCTTCTTGAGCTAGACAAATGGTTTGCGTTCCCGCAATCTCTCTCAACGAGGATCGAATGGATGAGCGAATCACACCTCAATGGTTGGATAAACTTCTACCGCTCTCAGCATGCGGAATCCATGCCTGGAACCAGCAAAACTATCCCGACAGACAGCCCTATTATGTTCGTTGTATTATGCATATGGTACGATTTCAGACGTGAAATCGCGAGGAAGGGGTCTTGGAGTTAACTGGAACTGTTGTTGGACACGGTGCGCTCATAATTGACGGGGATATCGCGATTTCAACCAAGCTGCTCGAATCGGGGCTTCTCGACGAATTGTTGGTACATATCAATTGAGGATAGAGATGACAGAGGAAGCTGCGAACTTCGAGAGTTTGGTTTCCCATCACTGGGGACATGATCCACATTGTTTCTAAGAGATATGTATGCCTTGATGGGGCTCAAAATCCTTCCCTCATCTGGCTGGATCCTCCGAGAAGGTTGAAGGGGCGATCGTTTCCTCGAGATCCTGCGCGTAGCCCCCGCAGAGGCTGTCTGACGGCTCTTGATTCGGCGTGCTTATATGTACGCTGCAGGTCGCACGGGCAGCTCTTCGTTATCTACAGCGGCAGGTTTCTTGCGCATTGAATCGGGAAAAGATAACGGAACAACGAGAGAGAGAGACAGGGAGAGGGATGTTATTTTTGCATAGTGGGGAGACAGAACTACGAACTTGATTCAAGCGTTATACGGAGGAGCATGTTTGCCGCACGGCGGCGAGTGCTCAAACCAGAGCAAACTGCCGCGAACGACGTGATTTGTTCTGAGAGTCTGAGTTCGAAATTCTTGACTCACGACAGCACCGAGCGAACCTATCGTAGCGGACGGAGCGTGCTGAATATCCGATTCGATCCATTTTTTTCCTAGTTTTTAACGCACGCATCCGCGACACAGGGCCCCTAGATGCAAGACAGAACCCACGCAATGTTTATTGTCGGTGCTCACAGTAGCTGTCGATATACAGACAAGCACCAGCCGAGACTGCGGCCTGCGAGTTCTCTCTTTCATCTACGCCAGGACGAAACAATCGAACATTTGCTGATTCGCTGACCTTTTTTAGGATTCTGCGGGCCTTCGTGCTCAAGCATTGACTGCAGTGAATTTTCTTGACCCAGGGCCACAGAATCGGATGTTCACAAGTCGAGCGGAGCTAAGGTTTGATCCCGGAGCTCTGAGTTTTCAAAGTCGATCTGAGTCGTAGCCGAACTGATCGGTCGTAGGCAGATGCGTCCGACAGCAAGAGCACTCTCGTCTGAAGCTCATTACAGAAACGTCGATTCCTTCCGATTCTGCTCCGAAACGTCGGCTGCACCATGCAGTGAACGACACTCTTCTCTATCACCTTCGGCTCCAACCGTGAGCGCTGCGTCCACCGTGCCTATTCGCTTCGTAGCCCTAACCTGCTCACAGAGAAGTAACCATCCAGGGAGTGAGTATGAGCTCAAACTCCTCTTTCAGCCCCATTCGTGGGTGACATATGGAATCGATCTCGATAGAGTACATCGACTGCCTGAAGAGAAAAGCAATCACGGAATTGACGCACCTCATGAATGGCTCCCTAGCCAAGCGGGCTATCCCTCTTTGTTTCGTCCAACAGAGCCTCTGGACTTGGCCATTGGCAGCAATCTCGCCTTCAACAAGATTCGATCCCTGGATCCAAGCAGTGGCTGCGACAATGCCGAGTGGGGCTGCGAGGCCTACCCCTGAACCTCTGGTTCCGCCAGCGGATTCGCCTGAAAGCGGGGTTCAAGGACTCGTATTCGGTGATGTCCGTCTGGGATCATCCTTTTTCATGATTAGCAACATGATGAGCTGTCGGTGTCTACGCCATCCCGGTACCGTGAAAGCTGCCAAGTTGAACTCCGTTGAACCCGTTGAAGCTGCCAGATATTCGCGTGATGACAATCGTAATCGATCCGTGATCATATTCACAGTCCAAAATTCTTCCGTGGATCATGATAACGGGCGATAACAATAATCATGAATGCGAAAAGGGCCCATGTTTGTGAGCATTTGGCCTCTGTGGTTTTCAGATTCCAACGATACATCAGGGAAAAAGTCTTGCTGAGTGTGCCGAAGGAGAGAGGCATCCTGAGCAGACAAGGAGGATGAAACGCCTCAGATGGATGTCTCCACAACAGAAGGAGTCCCAACGGTCCGTAATCATAGCGAATTTCAGGTTGCTACTATATGTAGATGGGAGTTGAGGGTAGCATCAACCCCGGAACGGGGAGCAGTTCACGTCAAATCGATTCCGAGGCTCCGCTGAACCTCGGCCCCTGCTTACGACTTGGTCGCCAGATTGCCAAATATGGGATACTATACACCGCGGAAGTCTTCAGCTCTGTTTCCGGCTCACTCGGTTCAAAACTTGCCACAATTAACTGATGCGAGCAATATATATGCTTATGAGGGCTTACCCAACGATTCCGAGAGAAAAAATCACATCCCCACGAGCTCCGTCCACCCCGCCAACCTCTGGAACCGCATATGAACTGTTTAAACTTAAAGATGCGAATGACACGCCGTCGACGAGCGTCTGCTTAATTGGCGCCGCTTCTCATGAAAGTCTCGAACTACTGATGGCTTGACGAAACATTGCCAAGAAACCGAGACCGCCCGCTGCAATTTTGAGGTGAGGAAACGCGTCGCCAAACCACTGCGAGAAAAACCACCGGTCGCCCAGTCACGACGGTTTTTCTGCCCCTCCCGAATTGCATAATCCCCGGAAAAATGAGTGAGGTCATCGGTTAGCTGCCCAAACGTCGTCTCCGTCTTAAAATCCAGCAGTCTCATGTTAGTGCGCTCTCCGAGGAATGATTCATCCCTTGGCTCGCCTGCCGAAACTCCGCGCCGAAGCTGACTGTTGTGGCGACTGATTGCCAAGTCAGTGACATTCAGCTAGATTTTCGGATCAAGTTTCTGGTGACGAGGGTTCCAGCTCAAACAGCCGCAACGTCTGTCAACGCGGGGTGTTTCCCGCGTCGGTCTCGCGTGTCGGAATACGTGACGGCATGTCGGTGGCGATATTCTGCCAAATGTGCCTATTCGAGCCCCAGCACATTTTTTCACACATCTCTCACACCCAACCCAAGGTAATTCCGCTTCCAACAGAATCTCCGACAAGGCGTCTGAATCCTGGGAGTTGAGTGCACTCGCTTGAACCCGGAGCTACTCCGCGTGCTCTCGATGTGCTCGTCGGCTGATCCCGAAAGATGGCTAGATAGCGCATGTTCTCTCGGCGGGAACGTCATCTAGGTCAGTTCGATGACAGATCCAGCGCTGTTTGACGGCTCAATCGCATCAGGTTATGTTCGTGTGGTTGTGTACTCACTCGCCAAGTCACTCACGGAGAGGATCAAACATGTGTGTGGGAGTGTGATTTAGCAAATTTGTTTGCGTAGAGCATTAGCTGTGTTTATCCTGGTCATGAATGACAAGCTTCTTGGATGAGTTCGTCCCGTAGTTATACTTTCTAACCTAAGGTGGAACAGTTCCGGTCGGAGGAGCAACCAGTCAGGACCGATCGGTTCCTCGAACGCTCCCTTGTTCAAGAGAATACTTATCGAAAATGAATTGATTGATCTAATCCATTGCATTTCTCCCTCTTGAACAGGCTTTGACGAAGCTCTAGAGTTCCACTGCATAGGATTCGCTTAACGCTCAGCAGAGGCAGCAACAGAGCCTTGTTAGCTTGTGTCGGCATGAAGATGTCCTCAGTCGTAAACACAACAAACGTTTAATCATCGCCGGGAGTCACGACGATGAGGATCATCGCAACCAATGCATCCCTCCGGGTACTCGTTACCGCCGCGATTCTTCCTGTTTGAAGTTAGATTGCAAACACGGAGCTCGCGTGGGTGCAGTTTTTTCCCGGGAGATGCTAATTCGGAACTCTGAGAATTTCCCTCAAGCGCGGAGGAAAAGAATCTGGAATCCAGGATGAACGTGTATAGAAGGTTCAATGGAACTGCGAAACTGGTGCTTTCTGAGGAATGCGCGAGAGGGATCGGAGAGACGAATCCCAACGAGCCGCGTGACTTGACGCTTGCCTTTCGATTACAGTCTTTTTCAGAGACTCGCAGTGTCCTTGGACACATGAATGTTCCGAGAGCTGCTGTAACCTGTGAAATAGCCCAAGCTTATTCGAGCCAAGTCCAACCCCTGGGAATCTGCATTGAGCCCACCCGCTCCTTTCCGAGAATCACAAGATAGAGCGCTCGATACGACCGTCCAAGGCTGAATCTTTCCTCACGTCGGATTGAACTCGTTAGGCTAATGTTCGAGCATAACCGTCTCCGGGTTGAGCGTGGGCTCAGAATTAGCTCTTTCAGAGCTCTATGACCACAGATTATATCGCTCGGAAATCTGCTCTGAACGATCTCTCTCCTCGTCTATTTGTTTAAACGAGGGATTTGGCGAATATTCTCCTGAATAGAATTCCAACGCTCAGCGCATCACAGCCAGCCAAAGTGTGATGAGCTGAATTTTCCGCAAGAATCTCGATGGCGCGAATTCAGCAGGAGTACACCGCAATGGAATCAGGAACAGAAATCGTGAGGAGAGAACTCTTGAACTCTTCCGGCAGAATCGCAGATTCTCATCCCTCGAGTCTGGTGGGAAAGGCGTCAAAAGTTTCCGGAGTCGTCTCATGTCTGGGAGCAGTGCTCGCTGTGGGCTGTAGAGTCGGGAGTGTTTGTGCTCGAGTGTCGAGCAAACTCAAAAAAGTGCAGGCATGAAGGTAGTTGCTGGCCGTGATGGAGAATTCTGCTGTTTATAGATAGTGCCCTCCGCGCGGTCTCCAGTGGCTTGGAAACCCCCACGCAGCGTCCCCCTCTTCCTGCCCGCCAGTCTTTTTTCCGACTTTGCGCTCCTCTGGACAGACTGGCAGTCTGTACGTCTGGCTGCTTGAGTGACTCACCGACTGACTGACTGACTGACTGGCTAACGGTGGTATCCCATGAACACACTCGTTTGCCTCCCCCCTTCCGCGGACGAGAACACTGACAGAAAGAACAAACTCAGGAAACGATGATTCGGTGCGACGCGGGACCGCATTGAAACAAAGTGAGTGAAGGGGCTTCTCGTTCTCCAGTTTGGACCCGGTTCGCTTTTCTCTCGGCACTGAATCCTGCAGCGGTCTCCTGAGAGATTTAAACAGAACTCTCCGCCAGCAGCGGCGACGGCGGTGGTAGCGAAAAGAAGAACAAGGGCTCGTTCGACATTGAACTCATTAAGTAACTTGTTCAAGGTCAATCGATTCGAGTGAACCCTTCGCGTAAGTGAGAGGTATCGACCGGACAGTTGAGGCACCATGTAATCAGTGTTCACTTCGGTTTTTGGTCTTCTCGGAACGTGCTACACGATTCTCGCGTGTGGCGGATGCTCTTTTATCCCGGAGATTGTTATCGCGATTCTCGTCAGTTTCCACTGGGAGGTCACATTTCTTCCAAGCTGTAAATTATGATTATAATTGAACATAGTCTGCCTCAACTATCTCGATGTCACTCCGATTGAGTATACGCTGGAATACATTTTGAGTTCTCCAGTGATATGTCACACATATCTCCAAAGCAGAACCCTCAGAGCTCCGCTTATGGACGTAGAAGAAACGGAAAATGTTCAGCCTGTAGACGAATGTAACCGGACAGGCGATATCTGAGGTTTCGGAATTCGGAATCAGGAATGAGTTCTGGAACTGGCGGGAACCAAACCACATTATATGCTGCTGGCACTCCGAGGGTATTTCCGACAGTGACCGCGAGGGCCCTACCCCCGCGGTTCCTGGCCGACAGCGAAGTCATCATCCCAGGAACCCCACCTACCATGCATTTCAACGAAGTCGGGCACGATTCTAATATCTTCCGGACATTTAGAGAAATAATGGAGATGCGCGGAGCATGGTTACTCGCATGTCTTGCTGATTCGCGTCGAGTATGCTCGCTGGAAAGCAACTTTGTTGCTCAATATCCACTTTCATGAGCGTTTCGGACTGTCATGCTTCAGGAGAATCTCAAGATATTCGCCCTTCTGGATTTCAACTCTCAAATTCTCCCACAGTTCTCCCCTGATCTCACCGCAAGCGTAGAGACCGAGAAACAGTCACCATCCATGGAACTGACTTTGTGAGTATGAATCCGGATCCTGACTCTGTGCTTCCTGAGGTCGGCGCCCAGGCACGTGGCCCGTCCTGCCTCCTGCTAAAAAAGCATCAAGGCCCCAGTGGTAGCGGAAACAGCAGCGGCACGAGCAACGGTGGCGAAGAACGACCCTCGAAGTCAGTTCAACAAGTACGTAAGGTACCCTTTCCCGGAGCGCGAGGACAGTCCGAAGACCCTTTCCGAAGGAGCACATGCGATTTCCTCGGATCCACCGAACATAAACATTCAGCCGGTTGTCTCAGCGCGGGAGAGTGTTGTGAACGCGGTCCGGCTCTGTAGCCAACGGACACAAAAAGCGAGTCGGCAGTTCGATTTTCCTCCGTACCATCATTGGGATTTCGTTTGATTTTCCTCGTCTCGTTATTATCGTCTTGTTGTTGATTGTTGTTGCGCCTGTCAGCCTCGAGGTGTCTGTTCCGAGCCATGTACGAATAAACCACTGCCTCGTGCATAACAGAAGTGAACTTTTCGGAAACTTCGGGAAATGAACCGACCAGAGTGAGACTGGAGAACACGTCGAAGAATCAGTCGGAACTTCATGACTGTTCGAAAAGTTATGGATTGTTGAAGTGAATGACATTTCAGCGCGCTGTGATGAGTTAAAGGATAGAATTGCTCGTGTTTTTTCTCTTGGTTTCTTCGTCGAGTTTTGCGTCGCTCAGTGATTCCATTCGAGACTGCATCGTCTCTATCAACAAAAGCAAAAGTATCAACATCTTCTATTGGTAAGTTGTTTTCTCAAGCGTTTCCCGCGGCTACACTGAAAATCCCATCCCGACAACAAACTCACGGCCTCCGTTAGTTCACCTCGAATACTCCATATCGGGGTCGGTAGAGTCTGAAGTGTTGTTTCCCGCCGTTGGTTTGCTCAGCTGGCGAGAGCGTGACCATGGCATTGATTTCACCTCAAACTCTGCCCCTTGCTCACATGATGTCAACAGGAGCTGGTGAAAAATGCTCAGTGTTCACTCGCTTGGAGCTTTTGGGGTTTCTCGCCAGTTACACAGAGCCAGGTGGAATTTGCTTCAGCGTTCGGTCACTTACACGAGCCGCCCGCTGAGTCTCTGTTTAATTTCGATTCTGGATGTGATGAATTTCCGATAGGGACTCCGATTGCGGATAATCCGAGCAAGAAGCGTGCTTACCATTCTTGACCGACAGAACCGATTTGTCGCTACTTTTTTTGTTGTTGTGGGATTGTTGAATGGATTCGGTTGTTCTTCGAGTCGTTCTCGTGCGTTGGCTCCTTTCAGCGAGAACGAAGTGGCCCGACCAGAATTTCTGGCGCCTCAAAGACGCTGTTCGCTGCGTTTCTGTCTCAAAGCAGCGTTGCTATTTCACCGTCGTCGCTGCGTCGAGACGAAGAAGCGGCAGCTGCGGCCGTAGCGCAGCCAGCAGTTCTGACTCTGTTCGAGTAGTTGTCCGTGCGTCTGCCGCTTCAACTTTGAAGCGACTTCGTCAAGAGTCGTTCGGTAGCGATATACAGAGACACTGTCTTACGGATAGAGCAAACAAAACGCACGCACTCGCTCTTAAATCGACTGACAAACACCATCGCGGTGGCGCACGCGAACAACAACCGCAACTACTCGCTTACAGAAAACGCTCGCTCCGTGCCGACTCTTCATCGAGTTTGAAACCCGGCATCATCGCGGAAACTTCAGTCGAGGAAACAGAATCAAGGTTGGATGAAGTCGGGACAGGAGCTGCCGATACTTAATCTGAAACAACAAATCTAGCTTCATCAGGCAATCGAACCCGCTCTCGGTGACGGAGTTGTGGAGAGTTTACATCTACATGCTCACTGCGGTTCTTGAGTAGCTTGTTGCCAACTTGCCGCCGCCGCCGCCGCCCTGAGGGAGCCAGTTTCATTTACTGTCGGTTAAGACTTGAAATGTAAAACACAGCACCAGATCCTTCCCAGCCGGTCGAAGCTTTCCTAACAATAAGCCGCCTTTACCGACGATCAAGACGAGGAGCCCCAGGAATCGGAATTATTAGAAAGAGGAGAAATTTCGAGGAGAAAGTTGAAGAAGATAGAAAGCCAAAAGTCAGGAAACTCATACTCTGATCTCATTACGAACATTAGTTTTGATTTATTGAGCTTTGAACTCTTTTACCTCACTCTGGAGTGGAGAGCTCAGACTTTCCACCTATCGGCCGGCCGCGCGGCCACCGCTTTCCTTCAGATGAGGAGAAAAAAAAATGCGAAGTAAAACAATGCCCGCAACCGAGAGCGCAAGGAACGCGAGACGAGGGCGTCCGGAGCAGCGAGAGCGGAGCATCGCTCTTCGCAGGCACCGACATACGATTGCGTTTTCTGTGACCTTGGTTTGCTTCCCCTGAATTCTTCTTCAAACTTCATTTTCAATGCTTTACCTCTGAAGGAACTCTCGCGGAGGAACTCCCCCGGGAGAACACCTCCGAGATGGAGCGGGGGAATCGCGAGCACGCGATTCGTGCCAGTACGCCTCACAGCGAACTATCGTGTTCTTTGACTGCGATGCTTCTTCGACCAATCCTACAACTGTTCCCGCTCTTTAATCTCCTTCTCCGTTTGGTTCTCCTTTACCTCAAACTCCTCAGGATCCGTTTGCAATCTTATTCCCACCTGAGGATCTTCCATCGATATCTTCCGCTTGAACAACTCGGCCGACTTGCTGAGGTTTGGAAAGAATCATGGAGCACTCGTTAGTGCGGATTTTATTCAGCGATGTGGATAATTTCTGGGTCCTGAAAGAGTTTCTTAGGGAAGAAGGGAGTGAGACTCGTGTCGATCTCATGATGATGATCATCCTGTGAGGAAGAAACGAAGGAGGGATGGGTGGGATGGAATAAGAATCAAAAACACCGTCATCTGCGAGAGCGCTCCGCTCGTCTCGAATCGGAGTAAAGACCTTCGGTGCGGCGGCGGCGGCGCCCGGAAGACAGGGACCAAGTTCGATTGGCTCAACGAGCAGCCCAAGGGAAGATCCTTCCGGACGGGCTCTTGTCCGAATTCAGGGATCGGTTTGGGCCCAGCGCGACGAAGATAAAAATTCATTAATTTGCTATCTTGTCACGGTGGTGGTCGCTCCCGCTCCGCTCCGAAGGAAGGAGTGACACCGGCTAGAAAAAGGAGAAAAAAAAACTTCGATCAGGAGAGACAGTCCTTGGGACGTGAGGAATTATCTCAGTGATAGATTGCTCCCAACAACGATCACAACCTTCACCACCTACGACAGCGGCTACCATTGAATAGCTCGCTTCAGCCACATGACGGATTCTGGCCGGAGGTAGAAGCTGAACTCGTCGTGTATAGCAATGCCTAGCCATCCCATGTCGAACAATTTCCCATCCTTTATCGGTTCGATATTGAGGGGAACGATCGACTTCGCTCACATTCTCCTGAAAATAGGTGGATGAGAGATCAGGAAGACTGGAGGGGAATTCAAAACCTTCGAAGGGCAATGCAATGCAACAATGCAAAAACAATTTCGTTCGAAACGTCGCGTCGTGCCAAGTCTTCGCTCTGCCAGGCTGGGTTCGTCTTCTGTCATCAGGAACCTGGTCGTCTCAAGTCATAGGCTGCGCTCGGATACAATGGAGGTCGGAAGAGCCTTCTTTCGTAATAGTTTAGCGGTGGAAAGGAGAAAAAAGGAGAAGTTGGAGCGTAAAATGTCCCGTAGTGCCTGAGGAAAAGGGCAGCCGGCGACCGATCCAGTGAGAAAGCCAGCGAGCACTACGCGGGGAAGGACGAAAATGCAGGAAGTTGAAGTAGAGGAGGATGACGAGGAGCCGGAGCAAGAGGAGAACAAAAGGGGGCAACTTGGACAGCGCGAAGGAAACAGACGAGAGCCTGCGGACTGTGTTGTTTATGAGCGACTAACTGTCTGCGATTTACGGTTACGAGTTGGCAGCGCGACTGCCTGCCTGGCTGCCCGCCGAAGGAACTTCCTCCCTACGGGTAGACGGGCGGGCGGGCGAGCGAGGCATCGGAAGAGTTTTCCTTTTGATGGCGCTCAGGGTTCCGTTCTCCATGTTCCCCTCTATCTCTCTCTCTCTCTTTTTGGAACTGCAATAAAACGGCTCCAGATCTGACCTCTATCCCAGAGCAAGAAGACACGCGGACGGGAAACGAGGGAAAGGCGAACGGGAAGAGGAGAAAGGAGCGAAGCAAGAATTTCGGTCATCAAAACCGAGTATCCGAACGAGTTTCCCGCTAGCACCGTGAAGCCCCGCTGGCACCGCAACGCGAACTGAAATTCGAGAGGGTTCTCAGATCCGCATCTTTGAATCGGAACTCGAGGTGAGATTCGAGACCAGTGCCATGGAGAGGCTCTGTTTGATCGAATCCGCTACCAGAGCTGGTAGAACGCTTGACTTTCAAAAACGGGTAACTCAAAAGGATGAGCTCCGTGAGCTTCGAGAATAGTGTCGGCAACCGTTACCTAGTCTGTTTTCATTCGTTCCAACGGAGATGTCCCAAACCTGGAATGATTAATATTCTTCGGACTCCAAATGCATGAGCCGCTCGCTCATGTTGTCAATGATGCGATTACCATTGAATGTCACCGGTTTCGTTGGTTCTCCGTTGTTTGATAGGCCGGGCCTTCGGAGCGCCTTCGAGCGCATATGCTTCGCCATAGGTCTTCATCGAGTAGCCGCCGCGGGCGAAGGAGGAATATGCACAGGGCGTCTCTCACGGCATTCAGACGAACGGTCGGCCTGCATGCCGACCAGGCCAGCAGCGAAGGTCGTTTCATTATCCAAATGAGAATCTTCTATCCAAGACGGGCCCGCTCCATTCACATTGTGGAGCAGCGATTTTTTACGTATGAGCCCTATCGACGCTCTCGCTTGCTCGCTCGCTCGCCAGGCTGGTCACTATCTGCCTCCCGCTTCCTGTGGCTCTGTCAGAGGCTGTCGTTGTCGCCCTCCTACAAGTCCTCCAAGCTGGACCAACGCGTCAGCGACTGTTGGGCCGTGTAGCTTGTTCGTCATTTGTCAGTTGCCCGTTCGTTTTTCCGTGCATCCGGCCGTCTTCTTGCCGCTCGCTTGGACCCGTCTGCGACGGCGGTGCTGACAATTTGGCTCAACTCAAATTCGCTCACGTTGGCATTTCGAAGAGCTCCTGATACAGCAGCGAGTTCTCGACGCCGCCGTCCGTCTCGTCGGATTTTCCTCCTACGATCCGTTTGTTCAAGCTGATGACCGACCAACCAACAAACCAACCGACTGGCAATCCGATAGAGCCGCTATGATGAAACAAACGGCGAGTTGGCGATCTGCGGCGGAACTCACGACTGTTGTGACTTCGTCGGTTCGTAATTCTTCCTCAACGTCCGAGTTCGCTGCAGCTCATCCATTTCAGAGAACAGCCGTGAATTATTGACCAAAACTTCCCGTTGGCCCGTTGACATCGTTTGAGATGAGCTCTAGCCACAGATTCGGAGCTCCTGTTGGGAAAACATGTCGCGAGAGGTGTCATCTCCATTGGTACCTGACCCTGCGTGCCAACATCATCCGAAAACCTCGTGATGGCAAGAATCTTCCTGCGTCCTTGGATTGGTTTCCGTTTTCAGGATCCGTTTTCTGACGTCCCGTTGGCAAGCTCGACTTTTCCATATCTAATTGCGACCGAGCACGAAACTTGTGGTCAAGTTCTCGACCACACGAACGCAGAAAGATCGAGGAAGCATAAAGTACAGGCATCCAATCGTAAGTTGGTCGTCGAGTCGAGCGAAACTCCATCAGGAAACAGTGGCTGGCTGGCTGGCTGGCTACTTTGACTGCGATTCAAGCGGCTTGACGTATTCTCAGGAAGAACCGGTTGCACGCTTCCGAGCACAGAATATATATTTCTTCCTAAGATTTTTGAGGGCTTGTCTTCCGCTAGTAGCTGTTCCGAATCGCTATCCATCCTTCCGTTCTGAGAATGCCAAGGAAAAGGAGGAAAAAAATGGATGAGCGAATCAAGCCCGGCCATCATCGACGACCGGGGGGCTCCTTGGAGTTGGTCGATACAGGAAGCCATAAAAGCCTCCGTCATTGTCGACGTCGAGTTCTCCGATATCTGCGCGGCCGTCAAGATTATTAATTATGGTCCTAAAAAGAAAGAGAAGAGTAACAGTAGCGTGTCCGTTTTGTGGAGGTCGTCCGTTCCACCGAGAACGGACATCTGCATTTTCTGGCCCGACCGACTGTCTCCGGCCAACTCCTCGAGACCGCCGGCTGAGATCACATGATTCGAAATTATTCTAGGACATTACCGATCAACCATCATGAACAAACCAATGCTCTCTCCGTACAGCCGCGAGGTATCCTTTCGAGATTCAGGACTGTTTCTCTCTTTCTCTCTTTGTCCATGACTCCGTTGGAAATAGACTTCTGGAGAGACTCACCCATAAGCAGTGAAAAATCGATTCGAGCCGGGATCAACGGGAATTCTCTAAGATTTGTGGATGATTCCGTGCCGAGATCGCTCTTGCGGTCGACCTTGACAGGGTCTTTGTAGGGTCGTAGCGGGGCTTAGGCGGGGTCAAACGCTTTCTCTCTACACCCGTTCTTGCTCCTGGCCGCTCTGCCCGTCCCTAACGTTAATCACAGGCCTTTGTGCACCGCTCCAAGGAGAGACGATAGTTGTCTCCATTCCGACGTTCGGTTCTATTATTAGACGCCTTTTGCTTTTGTCGTTTTTCGTTATCATCCTCGCCGAATTCCCCCCCACCCTCGATTCTCCACCCTGACAAATTCAAAGTCTTACGCCATTCCGTCGTCGCTCCGCAAGAGTCGACCTGGCTCGAACGATAACAGTAGGCGTAATTTTTCAATTTCCCGATTCATGCCTACATTAATCTCACAGACACCTACACAAGTTAGGCCCGCCGACTGTCGAGTACATCTACGACGGCAACGTCATTCGGTTCACGATGTTGAGACACTTTCACAGCCGAGCTTGACATCCTGAATGATCGGAATCTTTCCCGTCGGCTTCATGAATCGCTTGGTGGTGTGCGAGGCTCATCCGAAAAGGCGAGTTCGGGGCATCTCTCTGAGATTTCATAAAACTCTCCAACGAATCAACGTCTGGAGAAAAGTTTTCCGATTCGGAGCCCCGAAACGATGCCGAAATGGGTCTTGTTCTCACAGAAAACTTACCTACTCGCTCTGTAATAATAATTTAACGACCACCTGCCTAGAGAGGTGAACTCACGATCCATTGATGAAGATTCACGAATCATCTGCTCCAACTTGAGCTCTGCGATGAACTCCAAAACGATACGTTTGAGTTTAATCTGAACGCGCAACTTCGTGTCGGAACAGCATACGTTTTCAGAAGTTGGTCCCAACGCGAGGCGATGCTTGAGCGTCCCATTCGGAGTCAGCTCAGCTCGCACTGCAACAGTCGATGTTGTCGGAGGCCTCGACCGTTGATCAAACAGCTCGACTGGCATGTTGAATGCGTCTCGGTTGTGGATTTGAATGATTTTCCGCATCCACCGCTGCGTCAAATCGAGCCGAGTTCAAACTGAAAGTTTCCCCTAAAGAGGAAAATATGTAGATTGAGTTGACGGAAAACGTAAAGGTCCCGCCGGGAAATTTGTCCGGAACAACAGCAGTGGAGGAATCAGTTCGAATCGGTTGTTCGTCGGAAACGACGATGTCGACCTACTCTGAGCTGTCTGGGGCGGCGTTGCGTAGCTTCCCGACTCCTCGCAGCAGAGGTCTCCGCTTGCCGCAAGGTATTGACAACCGGATTGATGGCGATTGTAGCTGCAAGTCACTCGGGTTCCGCTCAGCTCAATTGCAGAGATTCGGCTGCGAGCCATTGGAGGGGACTTAAAGGACCATAAATTAGTAATTTACTTGCTCCGAGCATGTGCCGCCGTCCTGGATTCGAATTGCGCTCTGCGAACATCGCTTCGCAGCCGCATCGTACGACGTTCAAAGTACGACGACCTGCAAGTGATACCACGTGAGCGAGGTTGGCTTGTATCGGATCGAACATCGGAACACAATCACGAGATGCCCTGACCGAACGATCCAGATACGGAACTTTGAGGATACGTCGGCCCAGGGTCGAGTGCCCGGATCTGGATGGATTGGAGCCCTCCTCGTTGTCGTCGTCGTCGTCGTTGTCAAGGACGGCATGAATGACGGCGAGCATCCATCTTAAAATGCCTACGTAGTATCCCCGTGTTGTGGCGTGATCTCTGAGTCGTACTATCTACCACCTCGGAGTATCCATCATACACGCATTTTTTAAGGCTCTTGTTCAATTAGGGGTGGTAATCTTCGTACGAGACGAGAACCACACGAGCTCAGACACGGAGGCAAATATATGTACATACGTCTTCATCGTCGCCGTCGACGGTGCTCGTAATTTCAGGCTGAAAACAGCATCATGAATGCATCGCATCCAGCCTACGTTGTCTCCGTTTTGGCACCCGACTTGATTTGGTACCAAGTTGCGTCTTCTCCGTGATCGGCTGCGGGATCACGACTCGGTGACGTTTGGAAAGCGCTTCGCGATCGTGGCGAGAACTTTTCAGAAACTTGTCTCCCCGAATCCAGAAGTTCCAGGAGCCAATGTGTTCCAGACGAGACGTTTGAACGGACCAAGAGGCGGGGCTGACTCTTCGCTAAAAGTCGTAATCACCAAAGTTGAGCTGGTCGTCATAGTCGCGACTATGGCTAGCTTGATCGCCTGCGAGTCAGCGAGCGGGGCGTTTTCCTGCATTTCCCGCGCACGCATCGAGACACTCAGCGTCGTTTTGCCTGATAGGTTATCGAACTCCGAAACAATAATTGTCAGAAGAAGCTCAAGTGACCGGAGCGACACCGCTGTCGAGAACGACCCGAGGAGACCCCTTCATCGAGATCCTTAACAGAGGAAGACCCTCGTTCCTCACCTCGATAAAACATATCTCCTCCCTACGAACACGTCGCCACAAGTTCACGCAATCCGCTGCGATGTACGTTCCACGCAAATCTAGATTCGGGATCGATGGGGATTATGGTGGGGGTTGCGGGGGGCGGGTAGGGGGAATCTTCGGATGCCAGATGGCGAAAAACTCGCGAAGATGGCAAAATGGGAGACGGATCGGGACCGAATCGAGTTCTGAAACGAGAGTGTAGCGGAGGGACCTGCCTTCCTGTTACGGCATGACAGTCATGACGGCGCAGCCCCCGGTAGTGGCTACGCCGACGGTAGCGACGAGGAACAACCGATGGAAGACGTCGTCGGTACCAGCACTGCCGAAGACAAGCAAGCAGGCAAGCTAGCATAAGGAGAGACGAGAGAACGAAAAGTGAAAAGAGATTTCCAAAAGTCACGTCTCACACATCGGTCGAACACGGTCATTTGTGATTCACTCAGTCATTCTCCCTTCTTGCCTCGTTCACTCGCTCCGACCTCGCTTCACCCGTCGCAGCCTCCCTCCGCGCGGAGACCCAGCAATCCATCAATCTATCGCCCTATCAATCATCCATCAACCGCACAATCGTCTATCAATTCATCCATCCATCTGTAGCGGGAGCGACCTGTATTATGTACGAGTGAATTCATGAACGGACGGACTAGCGAACGAACGAGCGAACGAAGGAATGAATGAATGAATGAATGAATGTCGAGACGTCATTGCGTTCTGCAAAATGGTATCTCTTCTTCTTTTTCCCTGGTTCTTCTTCTCCTTCTGCTTCGTCTTCCAAGTCATCACGACTCGGAGTCATCAAGAACGAATGTCGTCAAAAGGAGAAAAGCGAATTTTTTGGTCATTTAGAGTTCGTCGCTTTTATCTTTTCGGGCTTCCGAGTTCCTTCGGAAGATGAAAAAAAGTGAGACAGCAGCAGGCCGCAGAGCATGGGAGAAAGATTTTCAGATGAGGAGCTTTAGTGATGAATTCGGGAGCACGGTGTTGAAAACCGAGATTCCCTCCCGCCCAACCCCCTCAAGATTGAGAACGACTCAGGGAAGACAAAAGTTTTTTTGCTTCAAACTCTTCGAGCGAGTAGCCGCCACGTGATGAGTAGTTAAACTCACGATAATCTCTCCATTGTTCCACTCAACGAGGTATCTTTTCTGCGGCAAGAGCTCGCTTGCTAAATTACCTCTGTATTATTTTTTCTTCTGCCAAAAGATCCGATTATCACGGTCCTCGCAGAACGAGCAAATCAGAGTCAGGGTGAAAGGAAACGATGCTCGCGGCCGAGTGCCAAAGTTGAAAACGAGAAATTCGTGGCAGAAAGCGGAATGGCAGCCGATGCGATGGATCGAGAGGGAATCCGCGCATGAATCGTCGGGAATTTCAAGGTGTTCCGTTACGTAGCGCATCGATGAGTGCTCATTATAGGAAAGTTTCAGATGGGGAATTTGCGCCTGCGAGCTGGCCAGGGTGAGCGGAAGAATGGCAGCAGCCATCCAAAAAGTGAAGAGGAAACAAGACGAAGCGGTGATAGTGTGGCAAAATTTTCGGCGCCGATGGTAAAGGCGTAGTCACTCACCAGAAGTCGTTGGCGGCTGGGGTCAAGAGCAACACGATTTTTCTGCTGCCAGAAATCAGAAAGAGAACCGGCGGCTGAAGACGAGCGTTCAATTTCTCGTTGAGCTCATCTTCAGACATATCAGATGAGGAACGTACATCTTTGCTCAGTTTGGCAAAGAGGCAAACGGGCGGGCGGCCGGGCGAACGCGCTGGCTGCTTCTCTGACGGGATTACGTAACCCTCTCTGTAACCCTGCGCATGTTTGCCTTTACATCACACTTTGTCGTTCCGGTATCTTGCGATCTCGTCGTTTTTCTCCACCGTCGCCGCGTACGCGCCCGGTCGGTACCCTGTTCTCAGAAATGAGGATCTACTAGTACAAAACAAATTACGCTCCAGGGGGCTTCATTTACGGAGTTTATTGGGTTTTCGGCATCGTTGCCCTTGTTTCTCGAAGGTCTTCTCTGTGACTTCGTGAAGTGCCGGTGAGTCGGACAAACGATGCAGACCGGCACTTCCAGGAGATCCAGGTCGAAACTTGGACGAAATTCTTCGAGGGACGGTTCTTCATCTGGATTTCTCTATCTTCGGTCTTCTCTGGTTCTGATCTGGTTCTCTATTTTTTCATATCAAGGAGCTACAGTAGCGGTATGGATAGAGCTTGGAACCCTGGCCATATCCCATCAATCGCCATCAATTAATCCATAGGCATAAAGATGTTACGAATAATTTGAATGAATGATACTTTGAAGCTCTCATTCGAATTACTTCGTCAGAATATATCCATGTATACGTCCACATGTGACTTTCAATTCATTCTCATACCCAAAACGTGGACACAACAAGTTGTTTCCTGCTTGGCAATTCTTATTGATCACGGGCTCTACTTCCCATACTCGAATGCTCTTTCTGGAGAGCACGATAGCGCGGCGTACAGCGCTTTTTGAGCGTATGGAAATCAGGCACCGTCTCCGTTCATGGCGCATGTATTCGGATGATGAGACAGTATCTGTGAGCGGAAACTGGATGGATGAATGAATGGATGGATGGATGGATGCATGTATGCGCTGAGTAAGGACGGCAGTCTCCGGGAACTCCATTCATGCATACATGAAGGAATGCCGCTCGCTCGCTCGCCCGCCTGGCTGGCTGGCTGCCTGCGTGCCCGGTCGGCCAGCTCATGCACGTGCAATTTGCAAAAAGTGACGCCCCGCCCTGGCGGGATGCATAGTTCGGAAATAAGCGGACGGATTATGGAAACTTGTTTAGCCAGCCAGGCTGCCTGTTCCATTACGACGAGTAGAAGTCGCTGTCGTCGT
The DNA here is from genome assembly GCA_028455905.1 of Neoseiulus californicus. Taxonomy (NCBI): domain Eukaryota; kingdom Metazoa; phylum Arthropoda; class Arachnida; order Mesostigmata; family Phytoseiidae; genus Neoseiulus; species Neoseiulus californicus. Next base: position 2,956,552 of record JAMQGS010000002.1, on the reverse strand, counting down.
TCGTGCTGTCTTTTTCGTTGTTGTCGAAAGTGGGACAAACTCTTCGGCTCGCTCGCTCGCTTGCTCGAGCAACATCCTATCTCCTGGGGAAAAAGCCCAAAATTCAATTTGTTGGGCTTTGACTCGTAAAAGCACTTGAAGCTCTTAAAGCATACCATATATGGGTAAGTTGATGGATGGATGGATGGATTGCTGGATGTACAGACAGACGGACAGAGAGAAACCTCGATCGACATCCCCAACCAAACACCCACGGGCGCCGATCGCGAGCGTTCGATGGAGACGCATGAGCTTCTAGAGCAAATCAAATCCAAAAAGCAAGAGGAGAAGATCCATGCTGAGCTTGGGGCAAGTCTCTTTTTTTGAAACGATTTCGACGGGAACTCGGATATTCGGAAATCCTGAGATACGAGGCAAGAATCGGGAGTTTCGGAGAAGCTACAGAAAAGCAACTGAGAAGACGAAAGCGCGGGTGTTGAGGTCAACGCGACTCGATGCGGCGGCGCATTTCTTCGGAGCCGTAGAGTGGGGCTCACCACAGCGCACGTTGCGGAGCGAAAACGAGGGAGGGTAACGTCCCCCCACGATCTAGGGGCGGACGCTTTTCGGAATCTCGAATCGTTCGGGAAAAGCTCGATCGAAGAAAGGTTGTCGATTTCTCGGATGACATAGGACGCAAGATGGCTCCCGCGGCGGCTGGCTCCCGTCGAAAATGACGACGACGACGGCAGCGATGACGGCGGGCGGCATCGATGGAGAAAAAAAATACCCCGACGATTACCATCTTTGAAAACCTTTGGCTGAGTGACTGACTCGTTCGAGCTGCTTGCTCCATAGATCTGAGAATATTTCTTCTGGGCTCAGAATCGAAGCGTACTTCCACTCTTCAATGCATGTAACCGATGGAAAAGCTACAACCGAAACACGATCTGCACAAAGAGCAATAATAAAAATGTGATTTTCGCACTTGGCTTGTGATCGGCAATCATTTTTACGCACACTCACCGGAAAACTTCGAGCTGAGCCTAGCGAGACGACAAAAGGAGTCTCCCATTACATAGACTAGAACCTGGAGTGCGTAGTGTTCGGTCATCGTGTGGAGATTACTCAAGTTGGCGGCTCTGAGGTAGAGTCTTTTTCCGCTCCGCTTCTGTCGAGGCACAGAATGGTTCGAGCATCGGGTTTCACGACGGTATACCTCCAGACTCTTATGCAAATAAACTTCGTGAAAGGACATTTGTCACCGCTGTGCCCGAAGTTTCAGACACAAAGTCGTCCTTTCGTTTTCCTGTTTCCTCATACAGTTCCGTGGACCGGCGAATCCGAGGTCGATAATCTTGGTCAGTCTGTACATTTCCCTACCCAGTCGTTTGCGTAAAGTTTTCCCTCCTCAATTCCTCGCAACTTGCGCTTTTCAGGCTACGCACCGTTCGATTCCTTGAGCGTATCGTCTGAGAATTGTATCCGGCTCTGGAATGTTATTCTCGAAATCTGGGATGAGTGTTCTGAATTCGGAGCAGGCCCTGTTTCCCCCAGTGATCCCGCTCGAGATCGAAGTCAGAGATTCGGAACAGCCATGAACGCATCCAACCCGGTTGAGTCGTCGTTGATAAATATTGCATGTAAATTTAAATATGGACTCGCAGCGCGGGGAACAAGAGCGTGGAGGAAGCGGCTTAGGCGCTCGAGTTTCGGGGAGCATAGAGCAATTAGGCGCAGTGTTGCAGGTTCGTTTCGAGACTGATTCCAAACCCTGCGTAGCTTGAGTGACTTCAGTGAGTGAATATTCTTGAATAATAATCAGTAGGGCTCGGGGAATCGGCGTGTTGGCTTTGAGAAGTTCACCCCGGCAACCGCTTGCCGACTCGGGTGGGACTCGAAGCACAGAAACATGCATGCAGAGCAGCCATGAGCTTCATGCTTCGAGATTTTGTTTTGAGCGCAAAACTGAGTGCCGTGCATAGTCCCGAGAAACTCAGAGACATAGAGCACAAGGCTCAGGAGGTAAATTGCGAGCACGGGAGGGAGCTCATGGAGAACGTCCGGATGGAGGCGCTTCAGGAGGCGACCGGGGAAACGACGCGACGGGACTGAGGGAAGCGAGTAACGATCCCGGTCGTAATCGAATCGAGATTGTTAATTTTCTCACTAAGGATCGCTTGCCGGGACGACAGACAATTCTTAACGAAACTGAACGCTGAGCGCGCTGCCATTCTCATATTCGATTCTTCGAGGACCTCACGAGACAACCAGCCAGCCAGCCACCCACCCCGACGAAGGACAGCGGGAGCGGAATGGGACGATGACTATGAGGGGAGGTTCAGCAGCTTGGCGAGGAGGGAGTTGGAATGAAATGAGGGTCACCAATTCCGAGCTTTGCCATGGAGCATTTGCAGATCGAAGAACGGGAATCGCCCCGTTCAGAGCTGAATGCTACGCGATGCGCTCACAACTGCCATATGCACACCTCGAAGCCGTCGAACCTCATTAAAAGTCGTAGAATCGCCACTAATTAATAACTTCCCACGGGTGAGAATCACTAGTCCGAGTTTTTGGCAATTCGTTTGCCGATACGTTTGGAGGGGACGATACCTTGTTACCTGTCGCATTGTTGAACCATGATCCTCGCATCACGCGAGGGGTACATCCTCTCCAGTATACCTACTACTCTTCCCTTCTCTCCTCCTCGACGTCATCATCCGAGGCCAACAGGTTACGCAAACGGGCGAGAATTCCCATGTTTCACGAAGTGTCGTGTAATTACTTCGGGGACAAGTTGCACAAGCAACTTTGTGAACAAGCTGTATATTTCGTTCGCAGGCTCGCAGTGGGTGTTTAGAGGGCTCAAGTTCGGAGGGCTCACAGCCGAAATTGTTCCAACTCATAAAGCCGGTCTGAAGTCTTTTAGTCATTCCTGATTTATGGCCGGGCGATCTCTTTGACTTCTTGGCACAACCGAACAGTAGTAGAACGAACCGGGAGGCACAAAATGAGTGAGTAAGTGAGTGCGCGTTGTCTCGACTTGCCAGCCTACCAACCAGCGAGCGAGCGAGCGATCTGAGTGAGTGAGCGATGCAAGGCACCGAGAAATAGGACGCAGTCGTTGCAGAGCACAAGCGGACTGGCGGAGGAGCGACCGTTCGGATGGTCGACCGCCCGTCCGCCCGTCCGCCCGCGTGGAGAGAATAGGAGTCTGTCATTTTTCAAAGCCGAGTCGTTTGTCGACTGGAGCCGAGACCTACAGACAAACTAACCGAACGGTCGGGCTGGTTGGAGGCCTGATTGCCCGCCCGGAGTTCAACCGGGTGCCTCGCAGTCGATATCGAAAACGATTCGAGGTTCTCTCGACTTTACCCGACTTTCCCGATTACCTGATTGATCATCCAACAACTACTCGATAAGACCACATACTGATTTCGGGTTCGATAATAATAATCGAACAGGGAGAGTCCTGGAGCGGGATGCGGTGGCTCAGTTCGTTCCTTCCGTGCCATCAGTTTGTTCGAGGTCGCTGTGAAATCGCAACAAATGATGTCGAGGAGAGATTTTATGGAGTCGGCTCGACATCACCGTAATTCGTAGTTAGAGTCAGCTGCTGGGGATCACGCAGTCGGCGGGATACAAGCTGCTGGACAGAGCCGGGACGGGGAAAAGGTTCAAGGAAAAGGTCCAAAGAACTAGAGGAAGAAGAGGAACGAAAGCTCACAAGAGCAAGGAATGATGTCAACCAGTGCACGACATACCGAAGAGGAACGGCCGCACATAAAACGTTGTTAACGTCGTAGCTCAACGAGTGTGAGACAAGACGACAACGACGACGGCAGCAGCGACGACGATGGGTAGCAAGAATTTCAGACGACGCGACCGTGGAAGAAGGTCTTGCGAACGTCTCTCGAGACCTCCCACGACATCCAGACCTACGAGCAGCTCTGAAATCGCCAAGTGTTCCACGGCTGCGGCGTTTCTCAATCTGCTACCGCCCCAGTGCTCCTTTTCTGGAGAAGTTTTAACAATTCCGAAAGACGTATTCTTCTTCTTCTTCCTCTCGACGGGAATGATCCGAAGCAAATCTAGAAATGTACGAAGTTTCTAAGGGATCGAGGGATCTCAATGCAGGACCGCGATTCCCATTGTAGGTGTGCATCGACCGAAGCCCCAAACGCGGCTCGCAGGGGTTAGATGCGTAGAAAGAATGGAAGTAAGGTCGGGGAAGACAAACTGTTCTAACGGGAGCACCTTGGTATCATCCACCTCTGTTTGCTTTGTTATCAATCGACTGGTTGCGGGCGGCGGCGGAAGGATCTCATTGAGGAACGAAAGGACTCAAAGGCGGAAGCTAACTGGAAGAACGAGTAAGAGAATCGGTGATGCGTGACGCGATCTCCGCATCTCCAGTTGTTTCAGTGACTGCTTCGATCGCTGCATCTGTTGTTGGCTGGCTGGCCCGCCGAGCGAACCATGCCAGAGATGCCACGGCGCGTGGCCTTCAGAGATTCGAACGAATCGAACTTGAACGAGTGGCGTGGCGTTTGAAGTAAGCGGAACGAACAAGACCTGTGCACCGCGAAGCTTCAACCAAGTCGGCTCTCAGAATCGAACTCGAGGCCAGGTCAACTTTCAGACTGAAAGTGAGTTGGAAGTCAGACCGAGACAAGTCGGAGGCGGCACTGAGGAACTCCTTGACTCCTGGCTCGCAAGTGCTGAGTCCTGGCTCCCCTAGCCCGAATAAGAGTTCGCCAGATCAGGATCCTTATTTTGGGGCGACAAAGTCCATCCATGAAAAAATCTCACCGAAACTTTGAAATCCGATGCTTCGGAGTAAAACCCCATAGAACTATTCATCTATAATATTTAACTATTCAATAAATTGATTTATGCATCTATAAAAGATAAGCTGAACCTTAGGGACGAAGTCTGCACAAAATTGGAGTCATGACGAACTTGACCCGGAACGACGTCGATCCTGAAACACGGGTTCAGCGGGGTCGACGATTATTCTCGTGGAGGAATCCATGGAGGGAGCAATCAATGGGAGGACGGGGTCCGTGGGAGGAGGCGATCACGAGCCAAAAGCCGGAGCGGGGCAAAAATCCGACAAATGGGGAGCGAAAAGAAATCCAAGGAAAAGCCGTGCAGGGATGAGCGAGCGGGTTATGAATTCCTCGGACCACCCGTCCGTCCATCGCGGCGGATGGACGCACGGACTGAGTTCCGGCAGAAGGAACGGGAGCGCAGAGCAATGTTTTTTTCTTGCTTCTTTTTCACGCGGTCCTCGCAATAAATTCTCAGACGTGATCACAGTGGGGCCGGCTTGCCTCGCCGGCGGGTCGGTCGCCCCCATTCCCCCGTACCGCCGACCCTTGCCGTCTCTGCCATCTCTGGCCTTCGGCTTGGTGGTGGGCACTACGCAGGACTGCTGCCAATGCCGAAGTCGACGACGGGCGGCACCGAAATGGAGCATCAACAGCGGAGAACGTGCTGCCGCTATCCGAGCTGCTTCTCGCCATCACAGCATTCTGTGTACTGCGCTCTGTGCTAGTAGTATAGTGTCTTATTGCAGCCCCCGCCGACTCGGTGGCCTCTGACCCCAACCTGCCCTGCCCTGTCCAGCCGTCATAATCCAGCCGTCGAGGCAGGCAGTCCGATGAGCCTCCATCATGCGTCTTTTCTCCTCGCTTCAATCGCCAGCAGAACTTACGGTATATTTCATTCGCGGGCTGCCTGATCTGCGGACGATTTCGTGCCCAGGATTACGTCGGGGCTCAATGATCATTCGGCGCGAGTGGCTTCGGCGCGAAGTTATTCTGTGGAAAAGTCTTCGGCGCGGATTTTTCCGGTGCAAATGTCTACAGCGTGAGTCACTTCAGCGCGAATCGCTTTGGCGCGAATCACTCCAGCGCAAGTCTTCCCGGCGCGGTTTTAGCGGGCACGGTCGCGTCACTGCACGTCGGAAAGCTGGTCCTTCTTTCGTCGCTCTTGCAACCGCCACACTGGCTACTAGTGTCGAAAGCGGCGGCGAGCGTGAAAGCGAAATTGTGGGGGAATCTCACCAAAATGGGTGCGACTGCAGCATCCAAGATTCCCAGAAGTAGAGACGCCAAATGGACTTCCGGCCTAAAAGAAACAACGCTTGCCATGATCAGTGCGACGACAGCCACGGCCAAGAGACTGGCTACAACAACAACGGCATCAACGGAGCGACAGACGAAACAGAGACGTTTTCCGCACGAGATATCCATTTTGTTTCTTCTTTTGTTGTTCTTCCTTGTTGTCAGCTGTCCGTCAGTCTCTCATACTCGCGTACGTTCGTTATAAAGCGATCAACTTGTCGTCGACGTTTCCGTTCCGGTGGTCTCTATAATACTTTCCACGCTCCCTCACTTCGAACCGGTTTGCGCAATTACGTCCTTCCTGGGTCGTGGGCGCACTCGAATAACAAGCGCGTTTTGCACGACGACCCAACGTCGAGAGCATCCACTGATTGAAACGCTGTAATCACAATCATGTTAATGAAAACGGTGTTGTTGATGGGGAGCTCCGAGGGCAGGGCGATGGTGATGACGACGACTATGGTGCCCGCGCCCGGCGTCCTTTTCTTCGGATCGGCACTCCCCCCCCCCCGGAGTCTTCTGGATCTCCGTGAAATCTTCTTTTTTGTATCGACGCCATCATACTTGACGCGGGAGCGCTCGCGATCGATTCAAGTCTTTGCAGAGTCGCGGTCCTCGTTCGAAATATGGAGATTCACCAAATCGTCTTCATGCCCGCCGCCGCATGAGTCTCCGTGGTGGTCTCGACTTGACTTTCTGAGCGTGCGGAGTTCTTTCGGAAGCTCGCGAACGACCTCAGCGGTCGTTGCTCAACTGAGTCGGCCGGTAGATTCAATGCTCCGATATCTCTTATCTCGCTCCGAACGGTGTTTCCCAATTTGGAGGACACAGCCGGAAATCGAGGTCAGAGATACCACGGAGATGACTGCTGAGTGAGCGCGGAAGTGAACACTAGGTGTCGCGCGGCGCCAAAGACAACTATATTTACAGGTTGTATCATGTGTTCGATCCTCGTCCGAAACCTTTCGGGCTCACTTAGCCAGAGATCCTGGAAATCTTTCGCACTTCACCAGGAATTTGAAGTTCCGCGCGCCTGGATCCGAATTCGGATCATATTGGCGCGCAAATACTTGAATCGGAACTCGACACTCGCGAGAATGATTGACAGTTATGTTTGTTCGCCAAGCCACGTCCAAGGCATCCGTGCAAGCGGGGGCACCCTCTGGCCTTGCCGCTCTCCGGAGAGGATTTGAACAGTTTAGAGGAGAGGATCGGCCGATGCCTCTGTTCACGCCTCGTTTCGCTTATTGACTTTGAATTCGCTTTTTTCCTCTCTCGCTGCGATTTCCGGACAAGATGCGTCGTCGTCGGGGCTCCGATCCAGGCAGTGCTTTGGACGAAGATGGGGGGTTGTGTGCTCCGTCTGATAATGGGTCGACGCCACCGAGGCTGCCCGTCAGCCAACATCAACTAGTCAACAGTCTCCTCTATTGGAGTTTGGTGTCGAGAGCTCTGAGCGGCCCGAGCCCCATCAGTTTTTGTGCATGATGATAATGCATCGATGAGCTGCTCCCGTTTCCGGCAGAGTCCGGGTTTTGCTCCTCGCGTTATTGTCTCCCTTTCCCTTCGCCGATATCTGAGTCATGGAACGGAGTGAATCCAGTTGCTTGCTTGCTCGAAGGGTGCGAGACCGTCCAATAAATTTTTGCCTCAAACGAAGATGTGCCCCTCGATCTCTCGAGCCCGAAACAGGTTCTTCATACCTATGTCATCTGCTTGCGCGTTCCTCCTGGCCACCGATCAAGGTGAATTCAAATTATGCATTTTGCATTTTGAGTCGAAGGACAGGGTCGTCCTTTTTCATGCTCCCTCTCCTGGCATCCGCAACAAGCATCATCGGACGATATACATGTGAATGCCCTTAAACCTGACCTTCGAAAATAGCAGGGGGTATAACATGCGCGTATATCAACGAAGGCGGATACGGACGATGCTTCACTGGGTCCGATGCGAAGGACGTACGAGACAAACGGGACAAAGGGGCCCGGGAGCCGGGAGCGGGGTTGCAGGGAGATGAAAGCACCCGGCAAGTCGACCTAGCATTCATCGCGCCAGGAAAGGCCCTCGGGAATTTGGGGACCGTGCGGGGGCGCCGGACGAATTTTTTTCTTTACGATGGAGACGTCAGAGGTTCAAAACCTTGAAGAGATCGTGATGCAAAGGCCTTTCAAAGCCAAATCGGCCGACCGGCAAACCGAGCCATCAGCTTCAGACCACCAGGCCAGAGGCAAGAGTCCTGCCGGGCAAGCTGGCTGACTGGCTGTCCGTCCAGCTAGAAGGATAGGCATAGGGGGACTGGGGGGATGGGACGTGTGGAACCTCCCAACTATTCTCCTGGACCTTCGGAAAGCATTGTGGACAGAAAGGTCGGATCCCTTCTCCTGAAGCCGATCAATGATCGCGATCAAATATCACGCGTTTTTCTGATATCTTCCTCGAGGATTCAAGTTTTTAATGCAGACGTTGACGAGGGATCGTAGATGGTCTCGAAAACAAGACTCACTGATAATTTCCTAGCAAAGCAGGCTTAGTCCCTGACGCCGGATTCGGAAAGTCTCCTGTGAGTTGCGCATCTTGGTTTTGGCGACACAGAGAGACACATGATAAGCGTCGGCGGCCTTTGTTCACTGGACGTCAATTAAAGGAGGCAATCGATCAACTTTCGCTGCAGTTCCCGACATCGTCGCTCGTCCGCTCTAATTGCTGCATGCACCTCTTGTATATCGTTCAGTGTGACGCATGTTTTGAGAATTGACAAGGACAGCGCAGTGAACTGCATCCACTGAGGTTCGCTGATCTTCAGATGGCGTCCTCCGTTCCCGAAAATTTTCGCAGGGCTTCCATTCGCCATTTCCTATTCAGGAGTAGCTGCACGTCTCATTTTCATCATCTCTGTGTTGGATGGTTGCTTCTCTTTGCCCTCTTCGACGTCGTTTGCTCCTCGTCTCAGTGTGGCGGATAGACGAGACTCTGCGACTGGAGGTCTGGGCGGGAGAACGCACCGACAACAAGTATCATTTGCATACATATCGGTAGACGGTATTCACATTCACGCTCACGCCGCAATGGCTTCACGCGCGCTCGGAGTGTTGATGTGTGGGCAACAGCGATGCGGGCAGAAGCACGAGCGTGCCTGCCGGCATGCCTGAGGAGTGCCGAGTTCTCTTCCTTGACACACTCCCGACTCAGCGAGTCTCGAGCTGGAACATGCAGGCAAGCACGCACGTACAAACAAACAAACAAATGAACAAACACAAAGCCAGTCGAATACAACGCGGCGACGAGATGTGCATCCGAGAATGAACCCTTTGCTCCTCGAGAGGAGTTGCTCTTTCGTGGGTTCTCCTTTTTTCGCCGCTTCAAACATAGTTCCACGGAGGTCGCTTCTCCAACGGAGTGTGTGTGTGTGTGTGAAGGTGTCTAGATTTGGACATGCACGCTGGCACTCGACCGAGGCGCGGGAAGAGGTGGGAATGTTCCCACATTTACATTTGTCGCCGACGCCACCTTTGTGCTCGTCGAGTTGCTCTTCTCGCTAGTCGTCCTGCACTCCAGGCCGCGCGGTCGGACCTTCCGAGGTCCTAAATAGGACAGGAGGGTCCCCTATCACTCCCGCAGTCAGAAATTGATTCGTTCAATTCCTTAAACCCGCCTTGAACGGAAACCAGGATTATTGACCCGGATAAGTGAAAGTCCCTCCTATCCGATTGGCCTGTTGGGCAGGTTCCAATGAGGAGTTGTCGATGGAAAAGTCGGAAGCGCTGGTCAGTTGGGATAGAGGTCGAACTGTGTATTTTCGCGACGTAGTCGCTGGAACAGCTCCGCTGCCTCTTGCCTTAAGGATTTTGTTGAGCTGCGTCCGGGATGAGTAGCTGAGTAGGGTGCTTTGGCTCAACGAACGGGAAAGCTTCCATCTATTTGATGGACCCACACCCAGCCAACGACCCACATAACCCACCTACATACACATCCCGCTCAGCTACTCCTGTTCTACCGGAAATAAGCGAACGGTAGAGCAAGAGGAGAAACACACGAATGAGAGAGGAGGAAGGAACTTTAGCCTCGAAGGACATATTTCACCTCCCGATCCGCAGACCGAATCCCAGTCCCGAAGCAAGAGTTCCCGTTTGGCTTCCCAAGCAGATTCAAAACGATGCTCCCATTCCTCGTTCTCTCTCAGGATATCTTCGAGTGAGAGGGAGCGGAGAGGAGGAGCCCAGGGTGCGAAGCTTTGGAAGTCCTGTATGATTCCCCTCACTTCAGCTTTATCCCACTATCGCGAATCAGATATTTCACATTATTGGTCGACGATGTACTGGCAGGCGAAGGTTTAAGTATCGACCTGGTAGATTCGGAGATATCGGGGAAAAGTTGATAAGAAGCGGAAGGAGAGGAGCTGTTAAGCGACTGGAGAGAGGAACGAGATTGAAGAGCGGATTTCGATGTTGATGACACGGAATTTCCGATGCGATAGCGGGACAGGAAGAAGTTCCTGAAAGACAAAGAACGCAGCTATAGATAACATTCGGGAGACGTATACTCAACGAGGGATGATGAAATCGCACATGAATTAGCTATATGGGACCCGAAGCGTACTGTTGACGCAGGGAAGAGCCACCTCGAAACCCGCGGCTGTGAATGCGGGAAAGAATTCCCAGCGTCTCGACGACATTTGAGCAATTGGGAGACTCTTTGACTCCGGAAGAGAATACAGATTGACATCTTCCGAACCACATCATGAATTATTGAACGAACTCTGAGCGATTCGGAGAGGACTCTGGGGATTCATGTATGTATGTGCAAAACTTAGGAATCTGACATTGAGGGTTGCCTTGGATGCGAAGGAGTTGGGAATACCAATGAAGGATGGAGGAGATGGCCCTGATGAGACCCACCGACAAAGGACGTCCGACGAGAATACGGGGGGGGGGGCGGTCGAGAAGGACACAGGGTCGTTGATGAGTTGAGGACGTCGAAAAATTGAGAACGACACACATACGAATGGGGGAAGCGATCGTGTAGATGTGAGAGCAAACCTTTCCTCGGTCCACCAAAGCTTTCACGGTGTAAGAAGCGAAGAAGGAAAGAGAGGGATGAAGGGAGAAACGGAGGAGACTGATCGCTTCCGGGCAAGAAACGCGACGGGTGGGGAGTTATCCTCCTTTTTCACTCTTTCCAAAAGCGATTCGAGCATTCGACAAATAGGGAGATGGGTTCACGGAGAAGAGGGATGGAAGCATTTGCTCCTATCTGCGTGTGCATTTCGTGTTTCCATCAATTCCTTTTGCCAATCCGAGAGGGCGAGAAGTGTCGAGAAAAAAGAAGAGACGCACTCGAGCATCAGAAAATCGGAGCACGACACTCAACAAAATTCGTTCGAGTTCGTATCGCTGTTCCATTCACTTTCAGGGAATCCGTAGAGCTACGGGGCGTATTTTTCCTCCACGATACGCATCAGATTTTCAATTGCCACCACGATTCCATCCGCTCGTTCGGTCCTCCAGAGATACTCTCCCTCGTGACGCGTAGGAAGAATTTAGGAAAGTTTTCCCCCTGGACGTTCCCGTTAACGAACTCATCGGTCCTCCACAAATGTTTCCCCGTTCTTTTTTCCTTTCTCCCTCTCTCTTCGACAATCTTGCTCTAGCATTAGCTGAGTGCCATTCGAGCTCATCAGCTATCTGAATGGTATCCGATTATCTGACAACGAAAACGATGTTTTGACTTCGTCAACGAGCGAAAAGGAACGAAAACGCAAACTCACTCAGCGGACATTCGTGTACGACCTAACGATAATACAGGGACGACGGAAAACTCGTTTCTGTCCGCGCTCCTAGCGTTGTATCAACTCTCGCGCTCTCAAGTTTTCCTTTTTTCCCCGTTCCGTCGCGGTGGTTTTCCAATTTGTCTTCAGAATCTTCCGCGAGCGACTCCACTCGTCCAGCTATCATCGACCAAGGCTGCGTTAGATAGCGTAGCGATATTTCTGACGGCAGCGTTCCGACAGCATGAGCAGCGGCCGCGATCAGCCATTGTGCAGCTGTCGATGTTCGACCTTGAGCAATCGAAGCTCATGATAGCCTTGGTCGGGAGAAATAAAATAAAGAAGAAAGAGAAATTATCATTACGACAGAAAACAAAAAAAAAGGGCTCAGCAAGCGAGGACACCGGCTGTTGTTCGAAATGGCATTGAATTAATAGGTCGTGCTTGGTGATTAGCCGGGGGACGACGCGGAATGCCGGGGCACATCGGGCCACCCGCGCATTGGGTACAGCGGGGTTCGCCGAAGATGGAACTGCATCCGGAGTCTCCGTCGAGCGAACAACTCACCAACGAACTCGTTTCGACGAGACGAGGTGATTCGTCTTGTCCGATAAATCTGCGACGGCTACGACAGGATGCTGGCTCCACTCCCGCCCGAACTGAGGTCAGACAAGGTCGATACATGCACTGAAGAACGAATTTATTTCTACCGAGGAAAAAATCTCACGGTTCGATGGGCACAGATCGCGACAGATCCGAACTTCCAATCACAGTGCATTCCGCCTAATCGGACCACTTACGGTTTGCTTCACATGGACCCGATGAAGACATTTTTCTTTTTTTGCTCAAAAATCGGAAAAGACCCGATCGAGAGATCGGTGGGTTCGATTGAGCGAAGCGAAGAAGCAGCAGCAGTCTAACAGGCAGAAATTGTTCCGGGACTCGGAATTTCAGTCCGACTGAGCGATCGGGTTCGCTATCCGAGGGTCCCATCAGACGGAATCAAATGTACTTTGAAAATGCATGCCAGTTTCGGTTGGAGGAGTCGCTTCACCGAGAAAGTATGCGGGATGATTTTGAAATTTTCGCAATCTTTGAAATATTCACATCCCTTGCGCTGATCAGTCGAATTCCGAGCAGAAGTCTCGTTTCTGGAGTCTCGAATCCTCTGTTCCTGAATTCACGAACATTGAGAGCAAAGAAGAATAGCGAGTCCCCGAGAACGGCACGAGGCAAGGACGCACTGGGGCTCGATTCGACGGTTGTGACTTTGATTACGCCATGATCATGCGATGTACAGCTGCTGCCGATCCATCTTCGCTCCTGGAGTGGCGGAAGAGAGTTGAGTGAGGGGCCGGCGGTTGAGTTGCTAGACTAGTTAGTCAGTCAGTCTGAGCGGGAGGAGGGGGTGGTGAAGGACGACGACGGGAAAACAGGAAAATGGAGAAATAGGAGGAGCACGAGGGAACTCTTTTTCCTTGCATCGACGACGGTTGTGAGGCCGGTCGGTCGGTCGGTCGGTCGGCTGGGCGGCAAGCGAGCACACATTTCTTTGGAGCCTGAGCAGCACCAGCAGCCGGGAGAGATATCGTTTTGCAAATCAGATAAAAGAGACTAGGAAAGCAGGACGAAAAAAAACCCTGAGCAAAAAGAGCAGAGTCACTGGTTTTGGCTCCGCGACCGTCCAGTTCGCTAGTCGGCGGCCATTGTACCGAGTCCCCCCTGACCCGATCGACCGACTTTCCTCCTCCTCCTCCTCCTCCTCATGCTTTTCTGATTTTTTCGGAAAAGTAGAGCCAAGCCGAGCCTAGATTGTCTTTTTTCCCCTTCGCTGTGCGTTTGGCCTCTGACTGAATGAATCCCATCGCACAATGAAGCGGAAGACGCCGCTCGACCAGCGCTCATTCAAATCCAACATGGTACAAAGAGCATGCGGCTGGGATGCACGTCAATAAGCGCGTTTGGAAACGTCCTCGTTGCTTGCATCAGAAATGGGAAAATCTCTAATGTGGCGGTAGTTGCCGAGTACAGCCGTAATGAGGGAAGTTCGTTGTAAGCTCGCGCTCGACCTGAAATCAATTTCGCTCCCAAACGAGCGAGATGTGTCTGCCACGTCGAAAAGGTGGAAAACGCTGATGCCGGCGCAGAACACGTTGACAAGGCTGACACTCGCTTCCGTGCCAACTCCGAGTCAGATCTTTTCAAGGTTGCTCCGAAATGCGCCCCCAGAGCAAGGAGCAGGGCAAATAACAGGACAACTTTCCTGTTCCTCCTGGTTCAAAAGAGCGTCCTGTGACATTTTCGCGGTGTGCTCCGAGACGGTCTCCCAATTCTATCAATCCCCGGGCGGAACCTCCGGTGAAGCAAAGAACGAACCATCGGTTCAGGGTGGCTTCGTTGCGTGGGCACTCCAGCTCCGAGTGAGCCAAATCCGACCTCTCTCTGATGCAATGAAGACCCAAACTAGTTGCTATAACTATCGGCTTCTGGAGGAACGGAGGATTTTGTTAAGGATGAGCTTGAGAACGCCTTTCTTCGTTTTCGTGACCTGCTAGGAATTCGAAATCGATGCGAGATCATGAAGCGAACCCTGAGTACCCTCAGTGATTCCAGAGAGGTCTTGAACAAACATCTAGTGAGATTCTGGAAAGGATTCTTACAAAGCTCCGAAGAAGATTATGAAGCAGATCCAGCTCGCTGTGCACTCTGAACGTCGCATCGCATCGACTTTGAACGACTCGGGATCGTCTCAAACCGGCCCGGCTCATGGAGCCACTGACGTTGCCCGATGATGAGGCCGATGACGGCGATGGGGAAAACGTCGATTATCGAAGTTTTCGAAGATAAAGTCGATTGCCGGAATACGTGGCGTCATCGATGATAAGTCAAGTAAGGGGGGCAGCGAGCGATAACCGCCGTGCGGGGTAGATGGGTAGAGAGTGTGATGCACAACCGGGTCCACACCCTCTCTATAGATGGCTTTGGACTGACGGACCCAACGGCGGCGAGGCGCATGGTTGCGCTATCGCAGAATCGGTCAGATTTTTTGGGGTTTGAGGAGGGTTCATGGGAAACGAAGATGAAGACGGACGGACGGACGACGATGGGGGACGGTCCGAGATGCAGCCCGAGGGTGCAGCGGATTGGGGCGGGCATTATAAACAGATTAGCTGGCCGGGAGAACGCCCGTAATGAGATGAGAGACTCTGAAAGCGGAGAGAAGCGTCCACCGGAGCCGTTCGGTCGGTCCGGCCAAAGCAAAGAGCTGAACTCGTTGCGGCAACAGCAACGCTGTGCGCAACAGATCACCGACGAGAAACTAAGCCGGAAGCCGAATCGGTGCAGCTGGCTGCTGCTGTACATTCGATCCTGTTGCGGTGCAAACAATCAACTGAAATCCTCCCTGATTCGAGAGTACGGAATAGATAGTGTTATCGCGAGACACAGCCAGGGATTTGAGACTCGAGGACGAACCTTCGGGCACAATAATTAGTTGACAGTCGAGATTCTCAAGGTCTAGGGAATCTCGAAGCCGCTCTCCCCGGGGAGCTTGGTTGCTGGAAACTCGGGGAGGGCACGCTCTTTGACAACGGCAGCGACGGTGCAAGAATCCGAGGATGGAAGCGAAAAAAAGTTTTCATTTTTTTCTGTTTGAAGAAGCACAGCGAACCGAGAAACAGGAGCGCGCAAGCGTGCGATGACGGCGTCGCGTAGAGGAGATCCATCATATGAGACTGCCTCGAGGATCCTGAGACAAAATACTTGCAAATGCATCTTTTTCGCCTCTTTTGTTTCCGGCGGCGTTCAGGACGCAACTTTTTGCCGCACAATGGCCCTCAGTCCTTTGCGTCGGGAACGATAAAGCTCGTCCGATGCTCATGGGCCGTGGTTGGTCGATACGGCGCTCGACGAATTCGCGAAGATTGTCCACATCGGTTCTCAAGAAAGCGACGGTGTCTGAAGCGCAATTCGCGTTGTTTGTGACTGAGGATGCCGGCACGTGATTACGTCTTCATCGTTTCTCGCATCCTGCGCCAATGTGTTCCATAAAATCCGTGGCAATGTTGGTCGATGATACATGATGTCGCTCATCCAAGAAGCAAGTTGGTCGAGAGAGCAGCGCTGGCTCGCTTGGTATTCTGTTCATGCAATTTGCGAGATACGAAAAGTAGGCCTGAAAGGGGAAAACCTCGATATGTGTCCTCACAATGGAAATCCTAGTCGTGGAAAATTGTAGCTGCGTACTGCTGCCGTTTTCCTCTTCCTCCGCTGCAGTTGTTCGGAACAATTTGTCTTGTTGCAAAACGTTGGCTTCAATATCGCTGTCGAGAGGAAGACATCTCTTTTCTCCCGCGTCACGGCTCCTACCGTGTCCCTGGCGACTCTCCGCTGCTCCTGGTTTTTGTGCTACATATTTATGTTGTCCTTCGCGGTTTGACAACAAGTAGGACCTCGGCTCTTTTCCCATCCTTAACCATTCCCGAAAAAAAAGAGGCAAGCCGGAAAACTACCCAGTGACCCCTGCCTCATTCACGAACATTTTCGAAGAAATCTGACGATTTCCGAGCTGAACACCATGGAAACAGAAAGAACACCGAAGTCTGCTTCAGATAACACAGTCACGCGGGAGACGAGACCAGAAGAGAAGCGAGACGAGCAGGAAAATCCGAGGAGGAAAAGTTTTCGAAGAAGACAGGGACCCGATATCTATGGAACGATATTGGCAAAACAATTAGGAAACTTAACTGACCCACCGGAAGCTTGGGGAGCGAGCGAGCAAGCCAACGAACAAACCTATTTGGTCAGTGACTGTTCCGCTCCATATTGGGGCCGATAAACACTCGGTGGGACTGGAAAAACAGAGAGCCAACTTTGGGTGACGACCTTTGCGACCGTCATTGATGCTTGACCGGGATTTAATATGTTGTGTCGCTTCGACCGCAGTGGCTGCATGAAGGCCGAGTCATCTTTTGACAAATGATACCAGCGACATCGTTATATATTAGCTTCTCCCAAGTTATACATTTCTCCCTTTCTGCACCGAAGACATGGTGATTGCATTCTAGCGGTCCCCCTCGACTTCCAAGACCCCAATAGCTCCCCGCCCTGAGAGAAGTATTTTTGAGGAGAAGGAGCTTTTTCAAACAAAAACACGATTTGTTCCTTGAAACGGAAAAATTGGAAGTGGCGAGCTTTTCGCTGTTATGACAGGGTTCCGACCTCCCGTTGGCGAAGGTTTCCGCAGGGGAGCCTCGAGAAGCCACCTCTGGTGAGGTTCCGGTCGCGTCCTGGATACGCCATCAAACGTTGTTGGTTTCCACTCGTCTGAGGTTCCTCCGCAACTCCGACCTTCCTGTCAAAATCGAATTTCGTCCAACAAAGACAGTCGGACGGTAGACGCCAGAGAAAACAGTGACTTGGAGGAGTCAAGCGTTGTTCTCGGAAGATCCAACTTGTATGTGTGTGCCTTACGGTAACGACAGTAGTAGCTGTTGTTTCAGAAAACTCACTTGCTATTTCGAGATACCAGAGACGTCCCGGAGACCTTCACAGGACCTACTCATGGAGCACGGAGGACGTCGAGTTTGGCTTTGCTGTGCGGAGGCAAGTAATTTGCTGAAAATCCGGTCGACGGCCTTCAAAAGACCTCAAGGGAATCCCTCCTGTGCGGAGCTCTCGTCCCGTCCTTCAGCATCGGACGGCAAAACAGAGTCCTCCTCCTCCTGTTGAGGTTCAATGAGGCAAAACAAGTGTCCCATCCTCTTCAATCCGGCAATTTTTTCCCTCTGGGTCATCTCAGTGTCGGGTGATAGTTTGGCGCGAACTTTTCACTGCCGTTGCGCTGGTCCGACGGTCGATGTTTGCGTTGCCCGAATTCCGGGATCACGATTCGTTTCTCGGAGTACTCTGGATGGGAACTTTGGATTTTCTTCTCGTGAAATGGGAGGATACAGTTTCTTCCGGAGTATTCAGAAGTTTCAGAAGAGAGTCATAGGGATTCAGTTTGGGAACCATATAACAACTTGTAGACACCTTCTACGGTGACCGAGATAGAGAAACAATGATAGTCAAGAAATATGAAGAAGAACCCCAAGATAACAGAACTATTAACGGTCATTTGTCATTGGGAAAGATTGTCTGTTCGCTGGAAGCTGAGCGCTTTTCGCGGAGAACAGTTACAAACTTTCTTGCTTTGTCCCCCTTTTGTTCTCTCGGAGATGAAAGAGGAAAGGGAACTTTGAACGAGAACAACTGAAAGCTGTATACCATTCAGGGCTCCAGCGTGGAGCGCCTCGAAGGTTTGTTCCGCCATCTCTGCTCACATTTTTTCGGATCACTCGTTATCAGCACTCAAACCCACTGTGTAGCATATTTAGGTAGTCTCTAACGGTGACTTGGATTGCGGGGAAAAAGTCATAAAAAGCCACCAAGAGGATACTATTTAGAGGACGTCCATCCAGGACACTGTTCTTGAGGACACTTTTTTTTGTGTCAATGCGGATGCCAACCGATCGATAAGCCACGAGATTCGTTGGTGGCGGGACAGGCACGGAGACGATCGACGGAAGAACGGAAGCGGGAATCCCGAAGATACGCCATCAATGGAGGTCACGGTGAAGAAGTTTCTCAGGAGAAATCGATGAACAGCGAGCCTTGACAGCCAGCCACGCAGGGAACCCGCAAAGTGCTCGTCTTTGAAATGCGATGGCTCTTTAGCTACATTAAGCCCTTGCTCGAAACCTCACGACTGCTTTCTCCTCAACTGCTGCAGGCTTACAAGCTCGAGTTGAGTTCCGTCTGAGCCTGAAAGCCTGCAATCGAGGGAATACTGTCCCGGCTACCGAACACACTAACGACCGGGAGAGCATTCTTGAGACTCTGTTGCTAATTCAGAAATCATTGCAAGTGTCGTGCTTCCTCGAATGGACGAATCAGCCAGACGTTTCGCATCAGACCACAACCAATTGCCCGCGACAGATGAAGGGGTAACTGATTCGGGTCGAATACTCTTTGCCTGGTGAAATCTCAAAGTTCGTTGCCTCATTCCAAGTAGTGTCAGACGCAGTCCCCGCATCCGATATAGATACCACAAGGGGAGGAGAAATTCACGAGAGGTTGATGCCTCAGAGGAGAAAACAGCTGAGCCATCGAATTTCTCGGAGATGAAGAATTCCGATACAGAGATCCGAAGGAGTCGAGTCATGATCGCAGCGTAAGGAACGTTTCCGAATTGACTCCAGACTGCGGACAAATATTGTTTGGACGGCCGTAGTTTGTGATGCGTCTAGAAATACCGTCGCAAAGCAGCCATGAACTCACGGATGACGTGCCTCGAATACAGGTATTTCGTTCTCAAGCAAGTTTTACGTCCCGACGAACGGCGCTACCGGTCTAGCTAACTGGTTTGTTGGTCGCCTAGTTTGCTGGCTGTGACTTGTATCCCCAACAAAATGTACTCTCTCCTTCACTTTCCTGGCGTGGTCGACGGCTTCCAACCCCGCAGCTTTGTTCGCCAGCCATCCAGCCACTGAGTCGTTCTTCGGGCAGGCAGAAAGTATGAGTGAGTCAAGGGGAAAGCATGAGTCCCGGCTCAACATCGAGATCGAGATGCTTCCAAGCGCTGGAACAGAGAACGTTCCTCACAAAGACCTAATCTGATCGCCCTCGCCGGTTGCCGTCGCGTCGGCTGCGCTCTCGAAACGATTTCGTATCGCAACGAAACCAATATTGATAGTAGTTTACAATCAGATTCGGGCGAGCACGTGCACGGTAGCATGCGCCGAACAGAGACGACGACTGAAACAAACACAAGTTCGGAAAAGGAAAACAATTCCCGTGCTCGCTCCGTCGACGCCGTACACTTGGGAATCTGTCGAGATGATGGGATCATAGGTATGATTTCGAGCGAACTCCTGAAGTATTGACCTTCGCGTTTAGTGGTAGGCAGCGAGATGTCTGATTCTCGGTCGAGGTTCGAGTACCCGACCTCTTGCGCTCCTAAACGACCAAGACGATCGAGATCATTTACGTCCTTGGCGTACGTGCTGTTCGCTCACTCGTTCCTGCGCTTTAGTGGTTGAGATTATTTTCGAGAATCTTAGCCGTGTAGAACGTGAACCCGTTCCGGAGAGAACTCGGAGGGACTTCAATAAGCTTTGCTGCTGGGATTTCTCACCAGCATTTCCCTTCCTCCTTGCTCCCGGGCCGACACTAAAGTCATTACCCCGGGAATCATACCAACCCTGCATTCGAAGAATGTTGTTGTTTCACCATCATTTGGATACTACGTGAAGTTGCGCCGCCAATTCTTCTACTAGCCCACTGGAACCTCAATGTCGAATTTATAATGTCGACCGTCAGGAGCCAGGATGTCATTTAGGGACGGAAGCGTTGAAGGCAAACCGAAAATGCTCCCTGGGAGCCTTCGACGGAAGAGCTCAGCTTGATTTGTTTCAGCGTCTCAGTGGCGGGGCTTTCACTGAGCTCATAATGAAATGAACGCCGAATCGCGCTGCTTAACTCACATGGCCTCGCTGACGGACCCACTGGCCTCTTGCTGGACCTTGAGGGAGCGGGAAACGGGTGGCAAGACCACCACGTCCGACACGTCCGCCACCAGCGGCAACAGAGTAGCGTAGAGTGAAAACTTCACAGCGGGACTTTCTTAATAACGAGAAGCTCCTCATTTTATTCCTCTCTTTTTCCACCCCCATAACCGCTACAAGTCTCGGCTTCCTGGGCATTAGAGACGCGGCAGCATCAAGTTCGGGATCAAGAACAATGTTGATGAGCAGAAAGCTCCCGTTTATCAGGCGGTCTTGAGGAATCGCCTTCCTTGTAGCGTATTTCGAGCATGCAGAACCTGGTTATGCTTTGAGGCGCATAGAAGCAAACGAGAATGATCCTTGAGGGCCTGGGGAAACGGCCAACTGTTCCCTCCATGGGGAATTGAGACGGTCAGTAAGAATAAAGCGTTACGGAGAATCTTCTTTACCGAGTTCGTCGACGAAGCATCTAGGGCTCGATTGGGAAGCCCCGAGACGCATATCAGATGGATACTGCATTTCGCGAGCTCCGCGGTTGTGTTAGATATGGCCATAAGACTTCTCCTTGGGAACCCCCGAGGCCAAGAGCCAAGATCGAGCTTGGATCCAGTTCCACCTTCGAAAGGAGCCCCCTACGATCTCACTCACAGCCGAGGGAAGCCGCGCAATGAGCAGTCCTCATATCCGCTGCCAACTTGTTGTAACTAGCTTGGAGCGACGACGGCCGCGGCTGCGGTCGTAGTATCGACTTGTCGTGGTTTGGCCCCGAGCTATAGGTCGCTGGTTGCTGGCCCGATCTGACCTTGTCTTCCCGCCTCTGCTGCTTGATATACTTGATGATTGCAGAGCTCAGGAGCAATGTCTTACCATCGCATACTGCGTGACTTCGTAAGTCATAGAGCGCCTATCCGAGGAGAAACTGAGGTGGCGGACACCGATAATAATTCTTGCCCGCACCGAAGAGTCGTCGAGGAATCTGGAGACTCTTCTAAAATCTCGCTGGACCGTTTTTCCTCGGACAACTAGCCTTCCCCTTCTCCCCGTAGATTTCCCCTCCCTTGTGGAAGTTTGCCGCCGTCAGCGGGAGAAGAAGAAGAAGGAGGCCACTCAGGCGGGCTCTTGATGAAAAGAGCATGCTTTGAGATTGAGTTGGCTCCATTTGCTGGCGAGTTCATCAACGCCAGTTGTTCGAAGTGCGTCTGCGTTCGCGAGCCTGTTGTCACTGCAATAATACGTTCTTCCTTGATCAAATGAAGCCAACAATCCGAAGAAAGACTGGCAACGAAAGTCACGACCGCTGCGCGCAATAGGATCACTAAAGAGAACATTCGCTTCTCCTTGGTTGAGTCTTGATCGAGGCCAGACTGAGAACCAGGCGGACCTTATTCGGAGAATTCCGTAGATCTACTCTGCTCCCTCCCTCCCTCCCTCTCTCTCTTTCTCCCACCCATTCTCTCTATCTCTCAGTCTCCGAATGGTCGATCTTATTGTCTTTTTTTTTCTGCGATGTCCGGAAAGAATCCGCCATTGGACACCGACAAGAATGCCTGCATGAAACTAGGCTGCGCATACGACGCGACAACAACAGCTACTAGCCGTCGTCGAAACATAGGAGATGTAAGTGACGACTCAGCGCTAAAGAGCGGAGAATGACGCGCAACTGCTTCACTCGTTCTCCTGGAAACATCTGCCGCCTGTTCTCCTGCGGTCTAGACCGAGTTTTTCAACTACCTATGCGCTCTGCTCAATCAACGCAACGATGGCTCTCGGTTTCCGCCAAACTCTTTTGAGAAGTATCTTCGAGTGCAACTCTCTTGGGTCCCGGAAGGGATGCGCCGCGCCTACTCACATGACCCTGAAGCGGCGACCGATCCATCGCTTTCGCCTCCCACCCGTTTATATCGGCCGCTCGAACGGAAACCCCGCGCGAGTCATATTATGCTGTAAGCTCGCTTGCCTGAGGTTAAGATATATTGCACCTAAATTACTTTTCTGACTGGCTTCGGACGTTGTCTCAGTGCTGTCCGGTGACTCGGGTGGCCCGTAGGCCTGTTGGGCCGACGGTTGCTCGCTCGGTTGGTTGGTATGAAACGAGGGGCTATAATCACTTATGATGGCCACAAACGTCCTCCCACGGTCGCAACGAGCTCATGAAGGATGATCGTTCTTGCCTCAGCCCGACGCTCGAGCCCACGATCGAAACCATTGTAATTCCGCAATACTTAGCACTTCGCAGAATCGGTCCGATACATGACTGATTCGAATTGTCGCTGGTTTCGTGGAAACACGCTCGGTTGGTGGTTTCGTCGATATCGGTAGTTTCTCAGCCATACACGGTCACGAGCAGTGAAGGTCGAAGGCAGTCAGTTCATGAGAGCGAGAAGCGCGGCATCAAATAGGCAGAGCGTGCGGCCGATACGACGCCATCCTCGAAATCGATGGACGGGCCGGGCTGGGCTGGGCTGCAATGTGATGTGTTCCTCTTTTAGACATTGGTGATTCTTCATCGTGGTCGAGCAAGCCGGCGCGGGTCGGCGTTAGATAGTTTGCTGGCTGACTGGGGGGCCGCGTAACGACTGCGTCGAGGGAGACCAGCACGACGTCCACGACGATAACAACAACGTGGGCGACGAGGGGGAGGAGGGACGCTTTTTCTTGGTGAAGGGGCGCGGGCAACGAAGGGAAGAGAAAGAGGAACTACGCAATTTCTCTTCTACATCTTTGTCAGGGCTGAGTGCTTCAACTCATGCCGTGGCGACTGCTGCGGGTGCCGCTGTTGGCTTAATATATGCGGTCTACCGCTGCTGCCTCTGCCCATTCCCGAGTCGTCCCTTGCCGCGCCAGCCCCGGCCGCATCGTCAACGTCATCGTTGTCTTCAGCAAAACTCGGCTGGGCAGGGGTTGAGTTGATCTCCATCATCACTTTCATTTCCATCATCGTTCTTCAAATCACGTGACTCATTCTTCAGTCTTTCGGCGAGCGGAGGTAGTCGATCTCCTAGGCTCCTTAGCTGCCGCTTATCTCTTCCCTCTATTATACTAATGGCAGAAGATTTTGGCCGAAGAAACTGCCGTCCGGCAGCCCGTTGTAGAGGTACGGTCGGGCAGACGCCCACAGGTTCAGGCACAGTCTGGAATCCTAGGAGAATATGGCGTAGTTTCGAGCAGGATAAGCAATTCGTTGAGACTGCAAGCGAAGTAGAGCGCGAAAGCCAGTCTCTCAGAGTGTCAACAGGTGTGCGGTCACGCAGTAATATACCACTGGAGTCGCGAATTTCCATGTTGCTTGTGGGGGAATGTTATGCAGAACGCGTTTCAACTCTTTTGACTCATTTTATCCGGATCGCGACGATTCACTTGAGGTGCCAAGATTCCTCGTGCGTGCCTGCACGCACTGCGTACCTCGGCTTTCGGAAATCCATATCGGAGAAGAGTTATTGAGTCAAGCCATCGACTGAAACCGATTTGAACCAACGTCTCATTCTTATAATCCGAATCGGACCGCGATTTTCACTCATTAGTTGACCATCCAAGCTGGCATTTTGAAAACCGATGTTATAACAAAGTTATCCAAAGAGTGACAGTGCTTGACTGGGCGTTGGAGTTTTAGAGAAACTTTCCACTAGTGACCCTGCATTATGCCCTGTGCGTCTCAAAAACAGGGTCTTTGAACTAATTCTAGACTGCTCTATTCACAGATGCTCCGCTAAATCCAACCTGATGAATCCGCTACACCTACTGCTGGCCTTCACGGCCATGGCCTACGCTCAAGGTAAGATGGATATTTTGCGCTTCAGGCCAAGCGGTTGATTGGCGGGTAACCTCCGCTTCGCTGGGGACCGTGCGCCATTGAGCCAGCAGGGTCCCAATTTTCGAGAACTCGCGTCACTCATCGTGAGGTAAAATGCAGCCGTTTCCGGGAATTGCTTGCACCCATAGCAATGAGGAGCTAGTGTCCTGCATATTCAGTCCGAGCAGACGAGTGAGCAGAAGCGTCACGAGTTTGGATTGCGCACATTGGGCATGTTGGGTCGGCGCGCCTTCCCTCTCTTGATCCCCGATCCAAATTTTAAGAAATTCGGAAGAGACCCTGTTTCTGGTGGTTGATAAAACGGGTTCCTGTGGACACGATGAACGGAACTTCGGGAATCACACAGAGCATAATGAAAGTAATTCATTCCAAATTCATGCATATCCATGCATCTATGAGATATTGCAGATAGGTGTACTATGGGTAGATCGGGTATCAACAGGAGGAAACCTGCAGCGAAGGGCGCACCCGAGCTGATGGGAGGGGAGCAAAGTCTATTCGCTGGAGCTGCAAAGCACGATGAAGTAGCGAATGACGACCGATAAGAGTATGGCTTTATAGGTGACGCAGGGATGAGTGATTGAAGCCAAGGAACGGTGGAGAGTCGCGGGAGTGTTTTAATAAAACTCGCCACCGCCGCTGATCTATGGACCAGTTGAAGCGATTAATGATCTTCCTAATGGGCACCGAGGGATGAGACGGAAGCGCCGCAAGAGTGTACCCGAAAAGGGAGCCGAGAAGCATAACGGAAGAAAAACAGGAGGATCGAGGGAAGCCAATGAGCTTCCAAGCTCGCAATGGTCTCAATCATCGACGTCCGAACCAACCGGTTGCTCGTTTCCCCTGAAGTCGAGTAGCAGACGCGAGACAGTTCTGTTGACGAGAAAAATAGAAGAACCACAGCCAAACAATCCAATCAAAATCGCCCGATACGGAGATACTGGATCTGGGGGAGGATGACGCAGTCGGCGACAAATCTTGCTGCGCGCGTCAATAGCGTGACAAAAGCAGCAGAGCAGGAAACGAGCCACCGATTCGACGATGTTTGAACCTGACTGGGGCAGCTGTGAATTTTAATCAAGGCTCCCCATGCCAGCGTCGTCGTCGGCCGAATCTGAGGACTTCCCAATGACTCTCTCATTGGGGGCACCCCGTCCCCTTGCACGGGCCATGCCTTCGCTCCTTCTACACCGCGTGCATTGAAGACGATATATTATTTAATAATGTGATATCCGACATGCTGTACGCCAGATTATAATCGATGCTCATCTGCTAAACGCTCATCGCTCAGTGTCTTCCCAGGAGCCGTGTATATGCGCGGGAGAACAAATGGAGGAGGAAGAGAGATCCTCTCGGGTCGAGAGCCGTCATACACCTCGCGGGTCGATTCTCATGAGCGTAGCTTGAAGTCGAGGGATGCTGCTACCGAGCGTCGAGGGATCCGCTGTTTCACTTGGCAGTGTAGTTCCGCCTAATTACATCGCCACCTTCGCTGAGTCGGACCCATGCTCCCAAGCCGAGTCCGCTTCGGTTAATCGGATACTCCGCCTACCCTAGAATCCCGCGGATAACGAACTTTTTTTTCCAAGAAAATTGACCGAAAACTCCATCAGAAAACGAGCCTCTCAGATAGCGAGCTCTCCGGATAACGAACCTAGCAGATTGCGAACCCTCCAGATAACGAACCCTTCAGACAGCGAACTCTCCGGATAACGAACCTTGCAGATAAAGAACACTACAGATAACGAGCCCTGCAGACAGCTAACCATTCAAATAGCCAGCCACGTTCGTTATCTGAAGGGTTCGCTATCTGCGAGGTTCGTTATCAGAACGGTTCGCTATCTGCTGGGTTCGTTATGTGGAAACTTCGCCATCCGAAGGGCTCTTCATGCGCGGAGTTTTAGAGTGGTCGAACCAGAATGATCTTGTCACTCGTGTCCCCGATTGTGTATCGATGGAGCCGGATCCTCTGTATTCAATAATCGGTTGATACGCTATGAGATTCAGTTCATTTCGGTCGATTACGTATACTCTATAGACTTCTTTCATTTGCTGAGTCGTAATTGAGCCCACCCAGCGGCTGTGCATAGCCTTGTCCTCGCTCCTTGAATGAAATTCCGGACTTCCGGAATCCAGGTCTACCTGAGATTTGGTTCGAAGACCATCCGGAAGGGTCAGTCCAGCCCAACGTCGACTCTTCGGTCGGCGTGACGAGCTTTCTCAACGAGTTCGTTACTCATTAAC
Organism: Neoseiulus californicus; assembly: GCA_028455905.1. Taxonomy (NCBI): domain Eukaryota; kingdom Metazoa; phylum Arthropoda; class Arachnida; order Mesostigmata; family Phytoseiidae; genus Neoseiulus; species Neoseiulus californicus. The sequence goes on along the minus strand of JAMQGS010000002.1, from coordinate 2,930,077 downwards.
CTAATTATATATTATGATTCGATACCTCATCAGCCGCTCGGTGACTTGGTGGTTGTGTCGCTCGTTGATCGATTATCGCAGTCGGCGCCCGGCGTCAGCATTAGTCAATAATTAGACCGAACGAGCGAATGGCAGAGCATAGCTGCTTCCGCACGCCACCATCGGACCGAGATCACGTGATGATACGGCTCATAGATGAATACCGGGACGAACTGTGGCTTTTGTTGATTTGACGACGAGGAACTCCGTCGGCGAAGCTCCGGAGAGCAATGGCCAGAGGGCAAAGTGAACTTCCATTCAGTCTGCTATTCTCCGAGAGGGCGTCAGAGCGTTCTCCTGAGATTCTCCTGCCGCAAACGCGACCAGAATTGCATTAGCAAAGCAGCCACGAAGAACTCCATTGTCAGATTGGTGTCACTGTCGCGCGCTTTCGGTCAATTGGCCGGTGGGCTCGCACACTCCAAAGGAAGAGATGCTCGCCGAATTCCAGGGTCCCTCAAGCTCGTGCGGCTTTCCTTGCCACGACCGGCGGAAGGACGTCTTTCCGAGCTGGCCGCCCTCTCTGCTCCACTCTGCATTTTCAACGAAGTCTTTCCTCTTGCGCCGCCGTATCTTTCTTCGGTATAGAATTGTGAGCGCGAAAAGGAGGCCGAGGCTCATGTCCATTCGAGGGGATTGCGACCGCTTCAAACGGAGGGAAGAGTGACAAGGAAAAGAGACACACATGAAAATTGTCCGTGACTGGCATCTGATGCGCTGGACCGCCGACCACGTCATACAGGGACTACGGAAGGGACATCGGAACGCACACACGGACGGCGGACAGCCTGACCGACCGACCAACCAACCGGCCAAGCGAGCGAGTCTGCGCACACCCATCCTCCCGGCCGACCGAACCAAGGGGCGCACGGACGCGGTTGCTCGCCTGTTCGGTAGCTGGCTACATGGGCCGGCGTCAATGCAAACGAGACTTTTATTTCGGCGCCGCACCAGCAGCAACTTCATTGTCACGTAACGACCGAAAGCTTTCTGAGAGGGCGTGAGAGGGTGGAACGATGGAAACGGGACCGAGGGGGCGTCTGGGAGAAGGAGATTGGCGGCGGGGAGGGGCCAGATGAGGGAGGGACAGAGGGAGACAAGAGCACAAAGGGATGGGGCCACTTCGTGCGCGGCAGGCAAGCCGGCCAGCAACTGCTATGACGACATAGTCGGAGTCCAGCTGTTGTTGTATGCAGCTCGGTTGCTTCTGTTGCTCAACACATCCTCCCTTGTTCCTCCCTCGTCTCTCGACGTTTTCCTCATGACGCCCAATTTGATCGCAACCACGAGCGCGCGAGCTCCCCGCCCCATTTAGGGAACATTGTATTGAATCTATACCGTGGAGAATTTCCTGCGACAATGAGCGTTCCCTATTGGGGAGCACGGCGCGCAGTAAATCCCACACACGTATCCGACGAATTTCATGGTTTCCCAACTCAACCTCCCCTGTATCCGGGGAAGTAGCCTGCTGCGAGAATTCCTATTAAAAAAGAAACAATATATAAGAAACTCAAAAAGAGCCTCGATATCAAGACCGAGGACAGCTGAAATTTTCTTCCTCAAGTCGGTTCTTGTTGTCCGCCGGACTGAAAGGTTGTTTTTTTCCAGATGCGAGTCCTACCGGCTCGCCACAGGTCGAATTGCCTACCACTGCCCCAAACGCCGCAGTGACGATTCCAGATTCAACATCTGTTGCAACCACCGTTCCAACTCTTTCGACTCAATCGGTTGTTGAGTTGACCACGTCCCCGGCTTCCGCGACAACCAACCCAGCTACACAGCCACCTGCAGAGCCCCCCGCAGTAACATTAGCGGCAGAGTTGCCTGGAACAACCGTTGTAAGGGACAAGGGCCCTGCAATGGCCGAGAAGCGAGTCCAGACAACCGAAGCTTCTGGCACCGACACGGCTACAAGCATCGAACCTCAAGCTTCGACGGCTGCGCCAGCTGCTCAACCATCGCAGAGCCCCCGGAATCCAAAATACGTGGACATCGACAGCATCAAACATCCTCCAGAAGAGCCACCGCCGGAAATTCCGAGCAAACCCTTCCCGCAGAACATCACCGTCAGACTAGAGAATCTCGCTTGCGAATATCCTCAGTATCAGCGTCCGGGTCTGCGGATCGATGTCGAGAAGACCTTCAAACAACTCTCAGAGAACATAACAGAGGTCCAGTTGACCGACGCCAACTGCAAAATGTGAGTGATTTTCCAAACAGGGGGTTGAGGGGTCGTAAAGCAACAGCGGCAACTTTTGAGTCGAGTAATGAGTTTTTCGGGGACGTAAAACGGCACGTAAAGGTGCATCGCTCGACTTCCTGGGCTATGCCAAGTTCATCGATTCTTCATTCGCAACCCTCTGCTTCAACAGGTATCTGACGCTGAACATCACGGTGACGGCCACAGATGGAGATTTCAAGAAACTGCTCGCAAAGCTTGAGGAACACGTCAAGAACATAACTGTCGGCGAGCATATGATAATCACCGGCTTTACCCTTCACGACAGGTTGGTAAACATTGACTTTTTTTTCCACCGGCAAACGAGGCCTGAAGAAGTAAACTCAGGGGGAAAAACCAGGCGTTTGCATAAACGACCAAACAATAACATGCCGCGCGACGCTGCATGTGTTAGTACCGAGCCGACATCGAGTTCAGCTTATTCAGGTTCGGGGATGACACTCCCGAAACAGAATCCGAGGTTTTTCGAAAAATTCCTGAATATTCGATGGAAGAACAACAAAAAGAATTGGATTCACCGCCAATCAGCGATCGGAGGGCTATGAGTACTCATGAATTGCAATCTCCCCAACAGCGGTGAGCACCAGGTGGACTTCAAGCCCACCGTCATCCGCGCAGGGAGGTTCCCAACGTATCGAGAGGAACTCATCATCCTGATCGCGGTCATTATTCTACTTATCATCGTTTTGTTTATCGCGTGCGTCATCTGTTCCATCAAATGTTGCCGACGAGCGCCTTCAACGAAAACTCTCGATATCTTGGAGACACAGACTCCTCGTTCCCGAAGCATGGACTTCAGCAATCGCATCCCAAGGGCGCACACTCTCTACAGGTGAGCTTCACTATAAAAAGAAACCTCCTTCGAGCAGTAATCTGAACGCTACTCGAAATAACCAAGCGTCGCGGAACTTCGATGGCTTGTCCCGAAGACACAAGGTTTTGGCGACCGTGCCACCGAATCTCGTCGACTTGAAGCATTTCACAGCATTTCAGCTGTGCGCTAGAGATCGGTAATTCGATCGCCGCGAAACCACGTTCGCTCGGCTGGGGATCCGGCCGGGCCCGTGCGCGAAACGCCACCGAGCGGGCGGAAGAGCGAATGAAAGAGCGAAGCTCTTGCTTGAGTGAAGGGGAGAACAGGCTAAGCAGATTATCGGGAACTCACGTCGGTTGGCTGGAAAAGAGGAACGAACGAACCAACGAAGCTATTCTATTAGCTTGGGATTAAGTTGTCGACGGAACCGAAATGAAAATCCCTCCACAGGTGAATCTTTCCAAATTGGCTCCGACGCGACGCCGACACACAGCGCCGCGCCGTACTTTCCAATCTGCTCGATTCGATGCGACAACCGGCACACTGTGTTTCTGCCGTCGCGCCAAACTGATTGCTGAGCTCGATCTGATCCTATACAGCCCCAGCTCGGGTTGAATCAGTACATCAGACTTCTTGACGATCAGCACAGATCTCGAATTCGATTCCTATACGTTGTCGTAGCTAGAGAATGGTAACGAAGTTGCAGGTTTTCTGTTAGATTTGGTTGTGAGGGGCTCTGATGACGAAAGGTGGTCTCGATGGAGGGTGCAAGCCTCTAGTTGCAGCTTCGTACAAAGTTCGAAGTTCTCCCTGAAGTGGAGATTACCCACTGATTGCCCAACTTACCTCAGTTCATTGTTCTCTTCTCTCTTGAGCAGCCCAACCGCCAGCGAATACTCGGGCTGCCTTAGTCCCATGACGCCTTTCGGACCAGGTGTAGTACAACCTTTCGATACGTGTCTTGTGCCGCTCGAGGACGTTACCCCCTCCGGGGGAGCCCACAGTTTCTCGGCGGTCCGAGCACCAGCCCAGAGGCCCAACAATCTCCCGATCAGGCAGAGAGTGGATTTCTCGCCGGACAAAAGCCGTTTCCGGTAAGTATAAGCAGCACTGCGCAAGCGTGTCCTGTGCACGCAAGCCATCTCCCTAGAGTTTCTTATTCGTTTCTGTTCCTTCAGTCCCTTCGGTCGTCGCCGTCGTTGTTGTGATGCAGCTGCGCGCAATGCTTTCCCCACGTCGCGTCGTCGTCGCTCGTTTCGAAGAGTTTGAAAAGACTCTTGCAGCAAACGTTCCTCTTGCGGTTTGGCGACAAGATATGGTGCTTTCTTTCAGTCGTCGTGTAACACGACAATATTTGCGTGGAGGAAATGTTCTTGCGAAACGATCCGACGCAGAGAAGTACAGCAAATGACGAAATTGAATACGCTTCCGAGAACGATTGGCTCATCGGCTTTATTCCCTGGATGGATGGATGAATGGATGGATGGATGGATGAATCAAAAATCAGATGTTCGATCGTTTGTCGTTCGGAGATCGCTGCGACCGAACTCTTGACGACAGATTTTCAGAATCCGTCGCCTTGTGAGATTCGGCTGACTCAACGCCAAAATTACCAAGAGAGGAACGAGCGCGAGCGCGACGACGACGCTACGCAGGAATGCTATGAGAAATGGAATGAGAGCCGCAATGTGCTATTCGAAGCAGATTGCACGTAGCTGTATCGCACAAACTATTGCCGGGACAATTGGACGCAGAGTTTGCTTCGTCACTGGAAACAAGTTCGGTCATGTTTGTTGTTGCAGGTCCTACAACTACCCTCCCAAACACAACCGTACGCTGCCCGGAACGACAAACGCTGCGAAAAGCTATGGCAAGCATGCGTCGCAATCCACCGAACAGCTAACCAAGCACCACTCAGTAAGTGAGACAACAATCCCTATACAAATTCGCACTCATTCAGATAGCGAGTAGATACTAACTCACCTCAACCAGCCTGAAGCTCACCTGAAACCACCAAGGCGCCGAACGAGCGATGTTGGCAGTTCTTCCAGGCGAGGCGGGAAAATCCGTTTTAACACTTTGCGCCAATGTTAGTGGCTGCGTGAGCGGTGACGTTGGTAGCGGTCGAAGCTTCCTCCGCTGCGTTCGCGGAGTAACGTTGCCGAACAAGCGACACGACACCGTCCTTAGTACAGAACGGTTTTTAGATCAAGTCTTCTGAAACTCGGCCTCGTCTCTTGGATCCTTCGACCCTTCCTACCAGCTGGCTGGTTGGGCATGTTCACTCTGACCGACTCGCTGGCGGGCTGTCTTGCTGTTATGCCTGCCCAAAGAAGTCCCAATATTGAGTTATCCTACACTTCTATGCTCCAGTCTGCTCAGCATTCCTTTCGACCGAAAATTGAGCAGGTTCACTTGCTATGCTCCTGTGTCAAGGAGCGGAGGTCGATATGGAGAAGAGCTCTGAGCCTTTGGCGGTGTGGTTTTTTCAGAGCTGTCTATTACAACATGTTTCAAGCACACTTTTCGTTCCAGCTCGATGAAGATTCCGGAGTTGACAATCCCACCTACCTTCCCACGCCATCAACGCCGCATGTTAACAGCGACATCGCTGAAACTCACAAAATGTAGGCGCGAACTTCATCAGCGGGAAACATCCGAAAAATAGTCCGGTGCCAAACCCAACCGACGGTGCGGAGTGCCAATCGCTCGACAACGCTCGCCGCTGAATCTTGATGGAAAGCGTTGCTACATGTTAGCTCGAGTTTCGGAAGTGTTTGATGGAATTTTTGCTGGAGTGAGGTTCACGAGACGACGTACATATTTGCCGTTTCACATATTTGTACTTAGGTATGGTTACTCAGAGAGCATTCGGGAGCGAGAGATCGAAGAGAAAGTAAACGAGTCGCAGTGATGACCTTGATCCACGGGTAGCTGAAGTTTTGTATAGAGTCACTATAGATACCGATGATAGTTGACAGTTGGAGTTCAAGAGGCATGAAGGCGCAAGGGAGAGGGCATTCCGAAGCTCCGTTATTCAACCTTTGGCTCCAAACTTCTCGTGATGTCGACAGGTGTCCGCGGTCAACGATTATCGCGTTCGAAGGTCACGCTGCAGGCAAAAGGCAGGAACAAAGTTTTGGGTGTGGGAAGGGTTCACGAGGGAGAGGGGAAGGGAGATGAATTCCAGGTTCACTTAAGTTGGAGGAGATAGATGCGTCGCATGATCCCATCACTTCCATTCTCATTTCAACTGCTTGCTGGAAATTTCTGTTATCTGATGTAGAACCCCAATGAACAAGGTCAACTTAACAGAGAGGGGAAGAGTTGAACGATTTTCGGAAATGAATTCCGACTCTCGATACGAAACTCGAGAACAGCAGAAGTTCACTGATGTAGCCAGTCGGTAGGTCTGAAGAGCAGATGAGCTTCAATGGAATATTTTTGTACAGAAGACGGGGTTCGTCATGGGCTTAATTGCGGTCAAAACCGAGAGTCAAGCCCTTGCTGAGATCAAAGCTATAATCTGAGAGAATTTTACGGAGTATGAGAAGCACACGTACAGACGTTCAGACAAACACGGGAAAAACAGGCTGGGATCCACGACTACGCGAAATCGAAGAAGGTTCCATACTGGGTTCTGAATCGGCAAGCAGATCAGGCGGGACGGTGGATAACATCTGACCAGAGTGCGATGAAGGTCCCCACAGGAAGCACTCAAACAATCGATCGACGAATTTCGCGAATTCGGAATCCGATGGAATTGATTCTGGCAGTGGACATGTTCGATATGCAATGTGGCAGCATCATTGAATGCATTCTGAATAAAGGAACGACAAATGTGTGTGGTTAAAAAACAATCCTTGTTTTCACTAACAAATGCCATGAGGCATCCGGCAAGTCTCTAAAACGGTTGGTAGAGAGAAGGCCCATTCACTCAGATGCCGTTTAAGGTATCTTCAGGTTTTCATGTCAGGGGGTCTCAACAAGAGTCTGCCCAAGTATCCCATTCCGAATATGTACGTGTTTCCATCGACGGAACCCGAGAATGAGAGATTCGCAGATCGATACCTTATTCATCTGTCATCGGCAGCTTTCTAGTCAAAACATCAGTGGGAAATGCGGAAGAGAGCGAGGGGACGACATCGAACCTAAGATAACGAAAGATATTCGGGAGGTAGCGAGCGGATGCCGATTGGATAGTATCAACCGGGGTGGATTTTCATAGCTGATTCAATTTTATGCCCATGTCAATCTCTGTATATTGAAGACAGCGGCTCAAAGGATCGATGTACCATGAGCCTGATCGGAATTTCTTCAAGCAAAGAACAAGAAACAAGCAGTTGAGAGATTTGGCTATTTCATCATGCCATTCATCGAGTGAGTCCAAGGGAATCATGTCCGGTCTTGAACAGCGGATCGAACGAAGACGATTGTTTGCTCGGCTATTCCGGGAGAATCTCATTCCAGAGTTGACGTGGGAATTGAAATCCGAGTCCGTGTCTTAGGTTCCTCGAGAGCGAACCTTGAAACGTTTCCATACAAGTAACCTCTCGTTGTAAGTGCTTATTGTTGGAAACGTATTCCTGGAGTAATGAGTCATGATAAAACTTAGATGGTGCTGCGCTCATTGCCCTTAGAAGAGCAGGCCTATCTGAAAGAGCACTCCTAGTCAAACCCAACAGTCTCCCATCGGGCACCACCGCTCAAGCACACAGACTAGCTAGGACTGAAATTGTAAACAATTTATTTGCGTGGAGATTAGCACGCAAAGCTACTTTCGGGGAAATTCCCCAGAGTACATATCATATCACAGCCAGTAGAAAACTACACTCCTTTGTTTCCACGGAATAAAGAGAATATGAGATTAAATGAAGACAATGGGCCGCTCAAGAAGGAGTAAGATGCGGTACTTCTCACGTTCGAATTCGCAGATAACCATCGAAATAAAAGGGCTGCGCGAATGATTTTGTGAGGATTCCGATCCTACGCCGGTATAGCCTAGCATCTCTCGATGAAGTTTTATTTTCCCGTCATCCCTTCCAAGCCTCGAAAACTTCTTTGAGTGTTAGCTCTGCCCGCGATCTGCAAAGCTGTTGCAAATTCGATTACACAGTCCTCAATCCAGCAGGTCTCGATCACCCTTTCGCGACCATTCCTTCGTCTGTTCACGTTTTGCGGGAAGCTTCAGAGATTCCCGAAGCGTGGACATGGAGACGTCTTCGATCCAGTTTTCATGTAAACCCGAATAATCAGGCGTTTCGGCTGATTATTGAGCAGTTTACTGAATGACACGGTGTCGAATCGAATTCGTTCCCAATATGAGTAGCAGCGAACGAAGAAATGAAAACATTTAAAGAATGATTCTTCCCGGACACTCCGAATTCTACTTTGAATTATTATCCGTGGTTGCCCTAGAATCTGGGGCTTAGATGAAACGGAACAAAAGCGAAGGAAATGATACTCTAAAAGAGCCCAGCAGAGTAAAGAGCTGGTGAGAAAAACTCGGTTGAACGAGCATAATGAGTGTGAGATCAAGAAAAACTGATGCCCATCTCTAGGACATGAGGGCTCTTTGTCTTCGCTTCTCTCTTCTTCTTCTTCTTGCCGTTTTGGCGAGGTCAGCCGGAAACGGATTGCGTGAATGTCCGTCCTCGAAACGAAACAAAAACAACGCTGATCCAAGGAGCCTTGGAAGAAACACGAAATGAAACAAATTCCCGTTCTTGTAACACCTCATCTCGACTCCAACCACGCTGACAGCGATGCTTCGGGTAACGGGTGTCCTGTGGATTATTTTCTATGCGCATTATTTGATTCCTCCTCTCGTGCATGGAAGCTGCGTGTCGATCCCTCCAGCATGACGGGTTTCCGAGGAATGCGAAAACGTTTGCGAGGCCGATTGCGAACCGACCGGCCGGCACCGCTGGCATAAGAGCAAGTCTTGGCCCAGATGCCTGGGATCTCGGTTGTTGGAGCTGCTGGCCCTGGATCACAATGCGTGATTTGTGCGATCGCACCGCAGGATGAATAAATGAACGTGTGGGGGAAGGTTTTGGCGTCAGACCAAGACAAGAACACAATAAGAATAAATTAATTCCAACTCGTCCGATCATGCGGAGGCTCCTGATCGAACGGATGTGATTGAGAACTCTGATCCGATCTGACTCTCGGCAATCGAATGAACGGTCGATCCCCGGATTGGGTCCGGTTTCAGCGATTGATATAGCGTTTTCGATCACAACGTCGCAGCTATTCCCAGCAGAAGACATGAAGGAAGAAAGATCGTGATAATATCCTGCGAGGAAATCATTCGCCCGAATTACGATCAATGAACAAGCGAACTGGAACTCGAACGCTGGGTTCAACGTCTTCCACAGTTGTCAGGGAACCTCAACGAGATTGTCGGAGGTTTCCGCGATTTCGCAGAGGCTTTTCCGCGTGATAGCTTCAAGCTGTTCTTTCGAGGTATTTTTTTTGTGTCGCGGTTGTCTCGAAAGAATCCAGACGCATTTGAATGATGAAGCTCCCGAATGTTCGTGTTGCAAAGGTTTGCTTTGTTCTCACATTGTCAGACTGCATCGCTCGGAGACGGGGAACGAAGTGGAGCAGAGCCTGCCAAAGCATGGCATTGAAAGGAAGGCAGCCAGGCAAGCCACCCGCGAGCCGAGTGAAGCAGCCCACCGCCTCGGAACCGCTAAAGTGCGATCTCAGCACTCGTCAAACCGTCTGCTCGATCGTGTGTTTTCACCGCCCGATCGGATACGCTGGTTGCCATCATAGCTTTCCACATAGCTGACTTTCCGCGTTTCGGTATTTTGTGCCGAAGTCTCGTATTTTTCTTCCCGTTCGCCAACTGCCTCTCGATCTCGTTCTTACGGGGTCTGGTGAACGTTCGTCTGTCTGCACAACAGATCCAGGAATCCGCTCGAGTTGGTGGACGGCATCTTCACGAAGACGTCTCACAAAGCAGCAAACCTGATAAATCTGGACAACTACGGGTTCAGTACAGTCGACCCTCGTCCATTGCGGTCTCGCTGTATCGCGGTTTCATCCTTATTTCATCAATTAATCAACCATTTTGAAGCAGTCACTTGGTTTCTGCTCCGAGTAGCTATTTGCTCTCTAAAGAGAAATTCCGCGCTGAGCGTTCCGCACGTAAGCCGTTTAGATTGACCGTGGAACTTCGGGGAAATGGCTTCGTTTGCAACTCTGCGACTCACCAAACTGATCATAACCTAGCTCGCTGTTTTACCCTCCGCTCCAGTGCTGAGTAAGGTTCGCGTTCCTGATGCTCTTCTCTATTAATCAACCAAGGTGTTGTTCAGTTATGCTGTTCTTCGACCGGCCCGTTCGTGAGAGTCTATGTACGCGCAAGGAAGCTTGTAACAGGTGCTGAGGCGACGTTCAAATAGACTCCGGCCCTTCGTCCGTTTCATTCCCCTAAGCGTTCCTGCGTGTTACCATATGTTCCTTGGGAGAACGGGGCTTTTGTGTCCTAGGACCTGCGGGTTTCATCATTTTCTTCGCCATCCCAGGTTGCCGTGAGACTCCTCTCTGAGTGGGTCAAATTAACGGATTCTTCTGTGTCAGCAGGAAGTAAAAAAATGGGATACCCCAGCGCACTGGGCTGGTGGTCAGGTGTAATCGGCCTCAACTATAAGATCGTCCGCAACATAGGCGTACCCAGCAGTGGACTGAGCTTGCTTCGCAAAAAGAGCTCGCTGGAGAATAGAACGATGAGTGCAGAGTGTCTTTTGTTTTCTGAATTTCTCTCGATATCGTGGATCACCTCGATCTTCTATGGCCCCGAAAATTCCGCTAGCTCGATGGGCCGTTCTCGCTGAGAATATAAGGAGTGGGAGGATGGTTTTCGAAACCATTCGAGGCATTCGGGAATGGGCTATTGATTCATTCATAGCATTTCTGGAAATCGTCGAAGAATGGGAGAGAAAGATCGGCACCGCTCGAGCGGAACAGTAGGGCGCGAACCCACTCCCCGAGCGTCACCACTTCTGGGGTGCAGCTCTGCGCCAGATTTCTCATCCATGGCTTCCTTCACCGCTCGTGTCGAAAGGAAGAATTGTCACATAGGGAGTTATCAATGTCCCTGTGAATACTGTGGATAGATCTGTCCACGATATCATGCTTCGGTATGTTAGACGAGACCTGGTTTCAATAAACTGAGAGTCGCACCGTTTCCCGCTAACATGCAATGGAATCCATCATTGCACTATTCCTTCGTAGCACAGGTTCAGATAGGAGCCACACGGGTCCAAATCCGAAGTTCCACTGTCATCGGAAATAGGGAGGCTTGATCCTTTCCCTGCCTCTCTAAGCTACCCTTTACCACTGGTTTTCGAGCTTGTACCGCTCTTTAGTGAAATAAGCACTTGCGCATCGTCCCTTTCCTTCAGACATCCTGATAGTATTAATTTACAAAATCCGATCATACGAGGAGCATGAAGAAGAGATCAAGCTCGAAGAAGTCACTCAAGTTCTTTTCTGCCTTCTGCACTCAATAGACGCGACCGTCATCATGATGAGCTTCTCGGGGCATGCCCGTCGGCATCGGGTGATGTCCCATTATCGGTTGTCTATGGTCCAAAGCCTCAAGAATATCGTGAGAATTTCTCAAGAACTCCTCTAGCTACTTTTTCGTCCTAGGACGGTGTTCTGTATATAAGAGGACCGTCTTATTTTCAAGAAAGTAAGCGTAAGATACTGAAGATCGACTGGCTTCCGAAGAATTTCGGGAGTTTGGGAAACTTAGGGACAGCCTGATTCGCTGCAACGACGGGCGGCAACAAGTTACAGGATGACGACGAGAATATTGGCATGTGGGATGCAATATAAGGTGAGGGAATAGACGCGGAACGTATAAACTCGGGAGCTCTGAACGGGGAACTCAAGCTTTAAGATGTTTCAACTCGCTCGGTGCTCGCGGCGGCACGGCGCCTATTATTTAACACGAATCCGTCTCGCTCTGCATGCCTTTCTGCTCTCATGAACGGGAAGGTGCGTGTTTGGCTTCGGAAAAGTTCATTTTTCCGCTTGAATATCTCCACTGTGGAGCCGCCATTGTTGATGGTTCGAAAGGCGGCAAATTTGCCACGATAGTCCAGAGGCGGACATCGGGATGGGGCCACCCCGTTTTTCCAAGATTTTTCGTTGGAAAGCGATGGACGTACCTCTAGGATCCACTGAATAATTTGTTCACGAGAACAACGATCAATGAGTTCTATGGATATTGTAGTAGTCGAATTGGATTGATTCATCTCGGCAAAAAATCCAAATGTGCCGTTTGAAATCTCCTGAAAGACCGCAAGAGATCATTCGTGAATCGAAATGTGACTGCAGCTGGTTAGAGCGGAGAGACGGAGTTGATTTTGCGGCATCGCGGCGGCACGTTAGAAAACTTCTCGAGGGTAAAAACATGCGTGGCGGGATATGGCGAGTACGCCCAGCTTGAGCGAAAATTATATTTCTGAAAGAATCAAGTACGCAAATCTGCAAGTGCAATTCGGTGATCAATGGCGGACGATCATCTCACCTGATGAAAAAGAGTTTCATTTCGACGAACCTGACGGTCCTTGTCATTGTCCATGGTTTGAAGGGTCTCGACTTCGATTGCTGGATCATCCCCTTCGTAGTCCCGGTTCGAATTCGAGACGGTTCGGACGGGAAGCCGTGGGAAACCCACAATGGTCACTCGTAAGGTTTTCCCGACAAGCTTTCCGAGCCATGAACGACTTCAATCGAGTTCGATCACACGATTTCGATCCGTTGCCTCAAATGTGAATATTAGTGAGCAAGAGGTTCTCCGGCAGGTCAGCGGCCCTATTCCTGTTTCTTCCTGATCCTTTTATCTCCCCACTAGGAGCATGGCTTGGTTTTGTTCGTTTTCTCCGCCTTTCGAGTCTGTCCGGAAGAAGAGTGGACTCAGTGAGCCGATCAAAGACTTCTCTTACGAATTCAAGACCCTCTTTCACTTAATTCTTCCCAATCCACTTTCTCATTATCATTTCGTGTTTTGCCCGTTTTCGTTTCGAGTTTGTTTTGAAAGGAGCCCTCCTCGCCTAGAATCCATCTATTCATCTTCCTATCTTCCGACCGATTCACCTCAGTGCGCTCCCAGGCTCTGTTGAGCCGTGAGAGCCGCCATCGGACACGGTTCCTATTCTCCCTTTTTCGAAAAGGAAGGAAAAAAGCACATTCAGGATGGGAGCTTCTCCTATTTACTGAAATCGATTCCCTTCGACGAGCCTTCCAACTGAATTTCGACTCCTATCGATCATAGAAAAAACCATTGCGCCTGGCGCGCAAGCTAACTTGAAAAGAATTCTGAACATCTTACTTTCGTTAACAAGCCGAACAACTGGGAAGTTTGTTCAATGCGGTGGGAGAAAGTCACTTGAAGGAAGGGAGATTCCACAGGGAGGCCACCACTCTCTGAGGGAGACAACTTGGGAGCTCATTCGATGGCTGACTTGCTGTTTCGATTGTGCGTAGGCTTCAACTACTAGTCGAATGTTTGGCTCGTGCGTTCACTCACTCACTCAGTGCAGCCGCCCGAGCTGGTCGACCAACTGCATCACAGCTTTCGCGGGCTCAGCGTGTGATGCCTCCTCCTCCTCAATAGACTAATAGGTCCCGGAGTCGTGTTGCCGTTGTTGCTGCCACTACCGCCGGCGGTGATGATGCCGTCGCTGCTCAATGAACGGGAGCGAAACACATATTGACTTCCTTCTCTTGTGTGATTTGTTCCAAACTTTCGCCAGAAGATTGACACAGAAGTCGATGCATCCCTCCCAAGCCCTTTCCTCCTCTGTCTATCCACGTTCCCATTCCACTCTACTTATTCCACTGGATTATTATTCTTTGCCTAGCTCGTTTCTTTGTGCGCGACTAGGACATCGTATCCTCCTGGAATCGGAAAAGCTTCTCCTTGATTATAATCCGGGTATAGATGAAACAGAATTGAATGGAGCGTCCGACTCTCGAATCTTCTTTGGGAAACCAATTCTATTTTGGACGATCAGATCGTCGCAAGATGAGGGTAAAATCAGTGATCGGGGATGATGACATCACACTACCTGTTGGCAAGATGAAGTTCGAGCGCAAGCCGTTGATTTCGACGTGCGTCTCGAAGTTTGGAGTGTGTACTGAGTTGGCGGTCGCGAAGCCGCAGCGAGGGAAATCAAGAGGATTCAAGGATCAGGTTCTTTCAGGCGCGCAGCCCCATAGAGACACAATGGTCGATGAGCGAGGACGACCTTCAGAGCATGGTTCTCGAAGGAGCGAGGTATCAAGAGTTCTAAACATAGATCGGGAAACATTGGAGATTGATTCGCGATCGTGACGCAATAGCTTGTGGGAGCGGGAAGTTCATGAGCCGCGATATGATGCCTCCTTCCAACATCCTTGATTTGTTTTGAATCCGGATTCTTAATATCATTTTAAAAATGATCTCTTTGGATAACGGGCCGCTCTGGCAACGATCCTCTCGAATAACGGTCCCCTGACATAGAAAATCCTTCAGATAACGGAGTTCGAAGCCACAGGCCTGTAAGATGCGAGATGTGAGTGAAAACTCGAGTGTGTATCGTGGGCTACATCCATGAGGCTATTTCGTAAGTAGGCAATCAGAATCGAGCGTTGCTCATCGGAGAGCCCATGTCTTTCTAGCTTCCACGCCCGAGCAAAGACGAAGCGTCCACGCCTGGCCGCAGATGTTAATAGTCGAGAACCATACCATCTCCGAAAGATAGGGAGGTCATTTCCCTCGGATGTTGCAGAGGGAGAACCTCCGCTTCGTATGGAGGCGCTTGCATGTTGTGTCTCGAGATTCAGGCTCCGAGAAGTTTGCAAAGGTTTCCAAACGTACTCTATGCTCCGAATAATTCTGCCGCAGACCTGTGGCAAGAAAGCAGGGTCTGTTCGAGAAATCGCGAGTGCGGCACGAATTGCGACAAAAAAGATGCTACCACGCTACTTCCCCGGCCCACAGTTCAGGGAAACTCACTAACAGACGCGGGGCTAGGAGGCGATGTCTATGTTAGCACACTGGTCATAAATATACATATCTTCTAGCATGTCGATGATCTTTTCTGAACGCTGCTTACGCTGAAATGACGATTTACATGAGCCTCGTCAAAACAGCGTAACAGTCTACCTACGAAAGTGCGCCGAAGGGGGTCGATTGCACGCTGAGTCGAGATATCCCATCCTTGGCTCGCTCAATGCTCCAGGAGAACCGCCAGCGTGCTGTAAAGTTGCGATTCCACCCGCTGAATTAGCGGCCATCCATTCCTTGGAGACACCGACTTCGGATAACATTGCCCTAAACATCCGTTTAGGGCCAGAAATGGCTCAGTATTCTCTAAGTGCTGCTTGACGAGTCCTGCAGTGATAGCTCATTGTTTTTCCCATACTAATTCGAGGTAGGCGCCAATGTTGGCAGCCGGGGAATTACATTCACGGACGTTGTGAAAGGCCCACCCCGTCTGACGATGAAGAATATCCGTTATCACGCGTTTTCCAAGTCGGAAAGAGTTCGCGATTGTTCCGCGAAGATGCGAGACAAAATCACAAGGAGCCAGATGGCTCACAATACCATCTGCGACAAAGAGCCACGGGCGTCAACCTAAATAGATTACGCCAGCGGACACATGTACAAATCCTCACCGCTTTGACCATCCAAATCGTTGGGCTCGCTGCTTTGTCTGCCCATCCGACACTCGCCTGTCGCAAATACGAGGGGGACGCACGTAAATGCGTATGATCACCGCACGTGAATCACTGTCGCAAACGTCTTCACTACATCTACGGGAGGGTCCTGCTCAGAGACGATACTGCGTCGGGCACAAGATGCTATCAATGAATTCTTACTAGATTGGTACGCTTTCTGGGCTACAATCGGGAAGCTTTGAAACCGACGGCGGTGTTTGAGACCCCCGTACTAAGGCTAGAAGCTCCCCTGACCGACGATTCAAAAGTCGTGTCAAGGATCGTTATGATAACAAGATGAGAGAAACTCACTTGTAATTCGAAGATGCATGACCGGAGCAAGCCGGTGCTGTTTTGCCCGTCTGGTGCTCTGCCAACCTTCAAACTCATTTAGGGGTCACGTCATTCGCCACTTGATGTGGCCGGTACCCTGGATGGAGCTTCCTTTGACCTGGGGAAAGGTAAATCGTTCGAAAATCGTAACCTCTAGATTGAATCATTTCGAAGACCCACTAAAACCGCCATCAGCTGACAACGTTCCGTACTGTTTCTGATGGAACATCACGTCGGAAAGCTGCGGAACATGCAGACGAAAACTGCGCTGTGGGCTGAATGTTTTGTCCCCCAGGGAAACTCTCCTCGAGCGCGATTGCAAGACTGGGAAAAGGGGACGAGGCTGAGGTCCAACTCAACCAAGATGAGTTTGGGTTATCAACATGTTTCCCCGCCCTGCTTCTCTCCCAACTCCCGCTTCCTCCGCGTCCCTTCGGCCTGTTTCGTTGACGACGTCTTGATGCGCCACGTCCGGTCTACGAGGCCTTCTGGTTTGAGTACGTCGACTTGTTGCTCAATACCCGACTCGAGCAAAAATCCTCGGGGAAGTGTTCGAGTCGGTGAATTTTTAGACCGATCCTTACCTCGGCACCCGACGACCGGGAGTCGGGTAAGGACTCGATCCTCGGCGAGAATGACGCAACGCTCGAGAACACTCCTTGCTCCGGACACTGCGAAGCATCTGCCAAGAGGAATAGAATGTTCCATTATGTATATAGGCTAGCAAGAGGCCGGGTATTTGCATGTTTCCGCTGTTCATAGCAACTCGTCGCTTGCTGCTCGGCATGGCGTGTCTACCAAAGGTTCAGTTTTTGCGACATTTTGTTCGGAAGGTCCTCGGGACATGAGAATGAATGCCGTCACGGAACTTCGTCGGAATGATAACTGCGACGACGATAAACTCGACTTCCCGGAACTTTCGAAGGTTTTTTTCTCATCCAGAACCGAAGAAAACCAAGGACTCGAGACTGGAACAGGCGATGGTCTCGCAGGTGAGGACGAAGGCTGCTGCAGACCTCGAGCGTCCCATAATGGGGAATCTAAGCCGTGAGACGACACAGTAGAGCCGGCAGGAGAATCCTCCTCGAGAAAGTTGATAGAGATAGCGTTAGTTGCATGGATTCAATTTTAGGGGATTTCGAGCTTGGCCCGTTTCTCTTTCGTAAAGCTCGGTGACAGCAACAGATTTTTCGGTGTTAGCATCTCCTTGTTTACACCTTATGTTGGCATAACCAGTTCGCACAAAACGAGAAGGCGTCGTTCGCATCGTTCCGGCGGGCGTTACTGGGCGGGTCTGTTTGACACCTAAGCCGCAGCCCCAGGATTTCGCCCCCAAGCTCCGCTATTCCTTCTCCACCCCAGCCCCGTATTCCTTCAACGTTTGGGTTCTCTTTTCCCTTCGATGGCTCTTCAGACGGGCTCGCCTTCAGCAAACATAGTCGAGTGCTACAGACGTAGCGCAAACCTGAGGAAAAAACGCTCCCGAAATGTCGTTGACAATCGCACGTAAACAGCTGTTCACAGTTACTTCTGATCGGATGGTCGTGCTGGAGCATCTGGTGCGGTAGACGAAAAACAACAACAACAACGCAGACGACGACAATGACGATGACAGCGGGACTGATGATGACGATGAGATGGCACCGACAACACTGCTGTCGCCGGCTACAGCAACAACACCGACGACGACATCTGAGATGACATTTGAGACCGGTTCAGCGGAAAAGAGGGAACAAGTAGAAGTCCCGACGAGTTTTCGATGACCACAGCTAGTTTCCGTCCGCAGACATCAGCTGTTCGTTCAATTCGAGTGTGTTTAGCTTCAATCATCGTGAGAAGAGCTACCGCGACTCTAATTTTTGGAATCATCGAATTCCCTGGCTTTCTTTTGCGATACATCAGGTAGATGATCCGAGGAAAGAATTCGGACCAACTTCAGCTGCGGGTCTACAGTCAAACTCTAAGAGTTAGAGTCTGAATCACGAGCATACACCGATCAATTGGGCGCAGCAAACACAGCCCCGCAATATGTTCTGGGGCTTACGGGGGTTCTGCTTGGGAGAGCGGATCTGATGGGAGTCATTGAGGGAGCACAGCGTATTTGATTTCCGATGAGATCAATTTCTCACTCATTGATGACTTTCCACGTGTTGGAACCCTTCACAGACCAGCAGATAAACGTGTTCTCAGTAGGCCTTGCAGCGGAAACCGCACTTTTTCGCGGTTTTAGAACCGCAAATAACCGCAAGATTTTGCGGTTTTGAAACCGCGGTTTCAGATACACCCGGGTGGGCTCTTCCTCTGCGAATTCATCGATGATGATCGGATCCCGCTCGAAGGAGACTCTGAGGGGAACACGGAATCGGTCGACTTGATTTGGGATTCGGTCTTGGATGATCCTGAAACTCCTTCGGATTCTCCGGTCAGCGGAGCATCGTGCGCATAGAAGAATCTCGGGAGCAGAAGCGGACCTTCCCTCGAACGCTGCCGGAAGATTCTACTCTCGAGTCTCCCGACATCGGTTCACACAGAGCGCGATTTCAGCGTCGTTCGTTTTCTGTTGGAACAAACTAGAGCAAGCTTGGATTCTAAAACACCCACTGTCAGTGCCATCTCCATCTTGCGTGATTTGTTCAAACAACAATCGAAGGCAACACAGTGATACGAAACGATCTGTGGAAAGTTTTGATACGGAGCCGGGAGGGGTTCTGGTGGAAAGTTCTCAACGTCAATCCAGAGTTCGTTCAAAGTAATCCGGTCCAATGACATATAATGAAGCCATGTTGAGTTTTGCGTCATGGGAATCACTTTTCGGCGCAAATTACTAGAGAACTACTGTTCTGGGACAAAAATACCTTGTCCGACTGAGCGCGTTTTTTTGCGGTTTTTAACAGCGGTTTTGAAATTTGGATTTGCGGTTAACCGCAAACCGCGGTTCCCAAGTTTCGCGGTTTTCTGCAAGGCCTAGTTCTTAGACGTATGCAGGTCTCCGGAAATGTTGACAGGTATTTCGTTGTCACTGTTAATCCTAGACGCGGCCTGCTTTACAGGCCTCATTATATAGCCCTTACTGACGTTATAAACAACACCTTCTTCTATCGAGTAACCAGGCAAAACCTGGCTTCACTTATGTAGTCCAACCCAAGGAATAGATGGCGATTGGAATTGAATTGAAATTGAGATTGTTGGTGCAATAGGCACTTGCGGGGCTCCCGCGATTTCGTCAAGCAAACCATGCAACTTATCGAGGTTTCATCTGCCGAGAAAACTTCGGGTCCGAAAAGCTCAACGAGTTCTTCCAACGTGGGCTTCTGTTTTGGGATGGTGTTGCTTGAGCCGTGGCTGAAACAGTATTCTCACTGTGTCTCCGATGAGTTTCTGAGGCACTGATTCAGACGCCGTTCTACTCGAGCTGCACATTCGCGATAAGTTTGGCTTCGATGTACCTGGCTCATTGATTCCCAGACGAGAATTAGACATCTGACCGCTGAACCATAGGCGATACCATTCCCTATCGAACCTCCTCGTGAATGTTTACGTTCACTTAGAACATTTATCCAAGGCAATTTGAGACAAACGTTTGCAAACGTTACGCCGTGGATCATCATGCTCGGTCACAAGAGCTGAATTCATTCAGAGTTGTTTCGAACCTTCACGAGAGCTCAGGATCTGAATTCTTCAACGCATATTCTGGTGGATAATTTACGCATAATGCATACTTTTGAAGCTAAAACTCTCGGACTCTACTCATCGCTAGCATACGGATGATCCAAACGCCCGCGAGTTTGGCTCATGATCAAACTCAGCTCTTTCTTCCCTATCTTCAGGACCTCAAGACGACATTCTAGCGAGGAAACAGTCTCGAAGATCATAACGCAGCCAAGTGAGTTCGTCGCTTCGTTGGCCGGGCCGCTCAGCCCGACCAAATGCTAGAATGAAGTTTGGAACGGGCTGCGCTGTGTTGGCTTCGAGCGGGCCGGCGACTTCGTGCTACTTCCCGTTCCCTGCATTCCGAATGGGGAGCGTCCACAGGCCGTCATGGGTTTCTCCCCCGTTTCCTTTTGATACTATCCGCTGCTCTTCTGACCAGGTGGAATAAACTTGACGGCAGCATTGGCCCAGGGGGCGTGTATCCGAATTCTCTTATTTACTTCCTCTGCCTCGCCTCCACGCTGTCTACGCAGTTCCGAGTCCACCGTTATTTGCTGCGATGGGGACCTTCACTGAAGTCCCAACCTCTTCAGTTGGCAAATGTTTTCAAAGGAAACGATGCGACTTCCCTGGCGATACTTTTGCCGTCATTTCTCTTTGGTGCGCAGCTCTCGATTGTCTTCTTTGTTGAGCCATTTTCTTCACTAGCCGGGTAAAGTATGAAATTAGAGAATATGGCGACCGTACACCATATGAGCTCAGATACTCGGGGATGTTGTTTCCTCCTTTTGGAACGGTTCACGGAATGGGCATTGTTGCGGACGACACCGGGTTCTCAGCGGCACTCACAATCAGATGCCGGGCGTCGTGCTGGTTGTGACTCTGGAAATCCTTCCACATCGGCGAAACCGGGTCCCTCACGTTCTTCTTCACACATTTGTTGGGAACCACACGATAGAGAATTCCCGATATGATGAAAAACAACACAAAATCACGATATACTATACTGAACCCATATTTGACAGCTCAACTACGCCTCCTAGTGGTCGAGACTTCATTGATCCGGAGTCACCGTGTTTGTCGACGAGCAACCTAATTTCTGAGTAGGCTTTCAAGTTGATAAGCTCGCACGGTCACCTCCGCCACGCCGACCCTGTCTCCCAGAAATGCTCAGAGACCGACATGGATAGCTTCTACCGAACCGCCCTCCGACTCCACAAAACGGCACTTTACATACGACGGTGAGTCCCGTTTGATACCTTGTCCCCTGGGATTCCGTAGCTCCGTGAGCGCAAAAGCCCAACTAGATGCGGAACCGCAGCCTACTGAGCTTCCGATATCCTCGCTCGAAGTACATCCTGAGCAATGCGATCGCGAATCGCGGGCCCGATGTCTTTCGCGAACACCTGGTTTCTGCGCTGCTTGCTACGGAGCACAACGCCATCATCAATTAGCACGGCAGGAGTCACTAATGATGGCGAGCAGACGATAAGGTCTCCAAATCAGAGTTTCAATTAACGATTCTACGAAAACGAATGATTGGAAAGAACGACCACTGTGGGGGAGCCCTGTAGAGAATCCCTTGCTCCCGATTCGCGGCCTGGTCGTCGCAAGTATGATGCGAACTCGAGGTATGAGGACTCGACTTCTGTGACGTGGTCCAAAATGTCGGAGTCCGCATCGATTTGAGCATGAACGCTGACCGACAAGTTCATCATTCTGTTATGATTGTGTCAAAATCGCGTGCTTCCCCCGTCTTTCCGTCACTCGAATCGACGGAAGCCTCCCCGCGTTCACTATGCACTGCCCACTTCTACCTGCTGCTGGAAGCGGCTGCGTGTCGGTCTCGATTCCGTTGCCAAGCACAGCAATCTGGCGAGTCTCCCACGAATTCTCTCCCTCGCTCTGTTCCCATTGCCATCTTGCCCTGAGAAGTTGACGAGAGAAAACAGACCACATGGCCACCTCCCCGAAAAGCTGATATTTCTAGCGTGCAAAGAACCCACAAGACTTCTAACGTGTCTAATAAAACGAACAACTTCCATCGAGCGATGAGAGAACCTCGTCGACCTCTGACTCCAGGGAGCGGCTTGACCTGCACGATCAAGCCCGGGAGCATCGGGTGCCGCATTTACTGTGGAGGGATTTTTTTTTGGTTTCCTCACGTGTCTCTCTTCAGGAGAGGAACAAATCGAGTTGGTGAATATTCCCAAAGCGCGAAAGCTGCGAAGGATAAACTCTGTGACAAGGACACCCTGGTCGCCGTGGCAGCTTCGTTGAGGACTGTCGGAGTTTACGTCGTCGCACAAACTTCAAGTTCGGTGAGAAACAAGCGAATCACCTGCATTCGGTACCCCAGCTCGGTTCCATGGGTTGAGATCGTTGTTCGTTTGAAAGGTGCCGCCATAATTGACCAACGAGAACCTTGGCCCCGATGGGGTCGTAGCGTAGGCGTAGGGACTCTGCACTGCATCTAACGAAGTGTTTTAGACCAATCGATGGCTACGCATATGATTTCAAACTCGAGAAATAATTAGAAGTAGGTAACCGGGACCTGGAGGCGGTAAATATGGAATTATGGACATTCCAGGTGCTGAAAACATTCAGTGTCGGATTCCCGTTGCTGAGTGTAGTGTTCCAACTCTCAAACATAGGACTTGTCGTGTTCGGATTGGTCCACAGTACGTTTCAGGTAGGTTTCAAAACTGTTGTGAATTCCGTTTTGGTTTCGCTGTTACAGCGAAATCCCTAATCCGAGCGCGACCCCGACGGGATCTAGCTTGCCTGTCGGCCCTTGCAATCGGAAGCTTATGAAACAGATGTAAACCGGAAAAAGCGGGAACCTACATACGATTTCATGAATAAATATGCGCGCGGAGTCTGACTTGATTGAAAACGCGACTTAATGCGACAGCGTTCCGACAGTTTTCCAAAGCCGGTGCAGTTATTCGCTCATCCATTATGGAAGGCTCCAGGGCAGCGGAAATCGCAGGGCCATCAAGGCTCGGCCCGAGATGAGGTGTACATATTTATCAAGCGTCTATGTTTACCATTCATTGAGGTCGTCCTTGTCGTGCCATGTAGATACCGTCGACGACGACGACGACAACCAAGCAGCCCCATGAAACGACTGAAGTGAGGAGAACCGCGAACCGGGCGAGCCAGCATCGACATGGAAATAAACGATGCTTGGTGCATGATTTAGTGCTCGTCCGGTTTCGCCTCCGTAGACTTTCATTTCCCGTTAATGTCTCATGACACGTGCCCGTCTCCTTACCGTCCCAAGTTCCCCCTGGCGAACCTTTCCGTCCTCCCTCTCAACCGAAAACGGCAGTCGAAATAAGACTAAGTAAGCTAAGCGATTCGGTCGTCGTTTCTTCGCAGGGCTTTCTCCTGTCTCAACTGTCGCAGCTACTCTCGTCGGTATGCGCCCTGATCTGCTCGGTAACTCTTCTGTGCTCGGGTCGTCGCCTGAATTGGATACGGATCCGATCCATATCTCTATTAGCGAGTCTTCCCGATCGAGGAGAGTCTTGTTCGTTTGCCGTAGTATCACTCGTCGTCGTAGGTTGGATCTATATGGTGGCGCGTTTCGTGGCCTTGGGCTGGGTGCTCAACAATCAGATGCCTCGGGAGGCTTATAAGGTGCGTATGCATGTATGTAGACCGTTTGTTTGACGGGCTCGATATCTATTTAGTGAGATCATCATCATCATCGGTATAAAGGCTGATATGGATATCGGCGCTCATAGCCCAAGGTGTGGGTGTATAACTCCGATCAGAGTATTTCCGACGGTGAACGATGGTAGAATAGGATGTAGGAGGATGAGGCGAGACACTCGAGTATCGCAGATCAATCGCATCAACTTCATCCAGATCAACCGAGTCATCTTATGTTCTGCAGAACGTCTACGGAGTGGAGGCACCGCATTCGTCGAATCCTCGCACGCTGTTATTGCTGGTGGGACTGTATTGGTATCTCAACAACCTTTTCACAAACGGAACGTTGGTGTTCGTCCCCATATACTACATGGCGTTTTGTATCGTATTGTCTCACTCATTCAACGTTCACTGCCGAAGACTGAAGTCAATGCAGAGGAGTCTGGCAAGATGTAAGTGCCCCCGCAGGGATGATTGACAAACTCTGTCCCGCGATCCGCCTGATTCACATCACCCGAAGCGACTATGGGAGACGATTTGATATTTCGAAAACTTCGCGCTTTGTGATAACCGGAGAACAGCCAAGCTTACGTTTCGCGCTCCCTCTAAACGATTTTCGGTGGTTCCAGTGATGGTTGCGGACGACTTAGCGAACGTGAGGGCTTTCTACGAGAGAGTTTGCGCTTTGGCCCTCGATGTCAATCGCGCGTTCGGAAGGATCGTCTTCGCGTGGTATATTAAGATCGTGCTCAGTATATGTGTGGATTTCACGCAGCTTTTCAGGTCAGTGCTTCCGTAATATCGGTTTGATTCCAACATAATGCAGCCACTTCCGACACCTTCCACTCTTCTGATTCTCCTTCGCTTCGTTGACTTTGAGAGTCTCTGTGCACCGGATCGGAGGAGACGCCGAGCCGGACAGACAACGAGGCTTATCAGCGGACGATCTCGCGAAGAGAGAAAAAAAAAGAGACACTAATCGTTTGTTCTCGCATGCTTTCACGCAGCGATCATGAATTGCTCGACTCGGCCCGGCAGGAAGAAACTTTCCTCTTCAGTTTGAGGGTTATCTACTCGTTCCTCACATTCTTGGGCACCTGTATTGCGGCTGCGCAGGTATCGGAGAACGCCTCGCGACCCTTGCCCATCCTGCACACCTTGACATTGCGGTCATCTCGTCTAGACATGAACACCAAAATGGAAGCTCACTTCTTTCTGTCAAGGTATTTACTTCGACACGATCTTTGAACTCTAATCCCAGTGGTGGCATATGTTTTCAAAAAAGACTGGGCGAGCCCGCGAAATATCTTTTCCGGCCCACGCATTTCACGATGGAGTCTCGGTGCAAACTAGAAAAGCCAAAGAAGAAAGTTCAAGGACGTATGCGTCATGCCGGACGAGTGCATTGACTCAAGCAATATGCGGCTAACGATGGTTTCTGGAGCATTGCGACCGTCACTGGCCGATTAGTGAGCAATGCGACGGAAAATGAATACCCGTACTTCCATTCACCCTTAGTAACTCACTAACGATCGACAAAATGAGAAAACGCTACAGTTTTAAGCTCCGATGACGGAGCGTCCCTCGAGACGGTAAACACGGAGCGATGAGATCGAGACGTTGACCTCTACTCCGAGCGCAAGAGCCCCATGGACCGAGTGAACGCCTTCACGAGAGCACGGAGAGGCTCGAGCAAGAAAAAAAGCTCCGACGCCGCGGTCGAATCTTTTGAAACTCTTACCGGCATGCAGCTAGACGACTCGTCGGCCTGAAATCGGTTTTCCAAGGCGAAATTCTCGAATTCCAGACTGACTGCCTCGCCTGTCGTGCTGACCGGATGGGATTTCTTCGTCATAAGCCGCAGCTTCATCTTGAGTGTGGCGGCTGCACTCACAACCTACATCGTGATCATGATTCAGATGAACCCGAAGGCCATGCGGACGATCAACCGTTTGGTCTCGACTGCGCTCAACTCCACAACAAATTCAACCAGCGTTCCTAACGATTGACGAACCCACGAAAGCAACATGACATCATGACTACGCTCCTTTTGATCATCGATTTCTGCGTCATGAGACCATGAAAGCGACGCATTAGCCAAAGTTCCCATTCGTGGTCCTCGACAGAGAGCCAAACCATGAGGACTCATTTCTCGAACGGAAAATGATTTTCATCGATTATGACCGATGATGATTAACACCGATCAACCGCACGTTGACATCTCGGGTCGTTTCTCTCCGCCGCAAATATCCGTGTCAGACAGAATGATTGCTCACACACTCAGAGAGATCAGGAGCAGTAGGAATAAACAAACAAAGGAAAATTCCCGTGTCTTGTCTCTCGCAGCTCTAATCGGGCTCGAATGTAAGGAGGCATTTGGAGAGATCCATGGGGCATTTGAAACGACGATTCAGGTGCGGGTGATTACAGGATGCTCAATCTCTGCCTGGGTTCGTCCTTGTTTCATGTTTTTTTTTCTTCTCGTTTTCAGCTCATATAACCACGTGCCTTGACCCGAAGCTGACGGACGTCAGTAAGCAGTGTTCGGCGTTCTTTTTGGAACAAAGTCGCTTTGGCTTATCATCAAGTTTTGAACCCAAAAAAAGCAGCCGATAGTGGCATTCCTTTTGGCAAGATCTCGGGGCGAAAAAGCCCTCTAACACTCCTCTACCAGGAAGTGCGCCCAAGCGTGCGCGCAGTGGCGTTCGTGAGCCAGGGCATGGACGATGGCCGCGCGGTTCACGCGAGGAAATCTCGAAGCCTGGTGACGTACTCGGGTCGTCGGTGTTCGGTGAAGCACACAATCTGAGCTCCCAGAATCATACGATCTTTCTTGAGAACTTTCGAGAAAACTAACCCATGATTTCCACAGAGTTTTCTCTCGAATGCGCCGGCCGGCGTTGTTGCTGTCACCCAGCTGTTTCGCGCGGGGGATGGGGAAAATATCGTTGTCTGCTTTCGGGGTGAGGAAACGCAGAAAGAAGAGCGATGAGGAGGGTGTCGAGAGAAATTAATTTCTTCCAGTGCAATTGTGAGCAGATGAATCGGGGTCAAGCACGCGTCAAACCAAATGAAAAGAAGAGCCGTGCGAGCCAGCCACAAGTGACATGATGTAGCAGGCGAATCGACAGTTTAGCTGACGTGCCAATCCGATCGCAGCAGTCGGTGGCATGTCTCACGCTGGTGCAATGGCCTCGAGGGTCAGTTGCGTGCCGATTCTCACGCTCCCGCTCGTATTCATCCATTGGATTCTCGCGATGATGCTTCCTTCCTGGAACCTCCGAAACGGATGCACTCCACTCCGGACGGGAGAACAGAGCCAACGTTGGATCGCGATCGGGAGGCTTGCGCAAGGAGACACGAAAACCTCGAGTTTCGTCATTACGAAGGTTCAACCATCATCGATTCGCGAGGCGCCCGCGGAAAAAGTGTCGAAAAATATGGCTGCAGATGAGAAAGATTCCATCGAGCTGGGCACTCCGCCGGCACTGCAATCAAATCGTCGAGATAGTACGGGAGCTCCGTCGAGTCTTGGGGGCTCGAACCCGGAAAGGGGTTCTCTATACGTGGGATTTCAAGATAGCTTACCTTAGGCACAATTTCACTGTGAACTCCTAGCAGATGGTTGTGGTACTCCTGGTTCCATCGAGGAGCTGGTGCCTCCTTTGATGGGAGGCGAGAATCGACAGGCGCAATTCTTGGGAACGCAGAAATTTGATTTTCGGGAGCATATAACTCGCGCCCTTCCGAAATAATGGGGGGGGGGGGGGGGTTGGGGGGGGTGGGGGGGGGTGGGTTTGTTTTTTTTTTGGTGGGGGGGGGGGGGTTTTTTTTTTTTTTTTTTTGGTTTTTTTTTTTTTTTTTTTTTTGTTTGTTTGGGGGGGGGTTTTTTTGGGGGGGGGGGGGGGGGGGGGGGGGGGGGGGAAAAGGGGGGGGGGGGGGGGGGGGGGGGGGGGGGGGGGGGGGGGGGGGGGGGGGGGGGGGTTTTTTTTTTTGGGGGAAATTTTTTATAAATATTTTTTTTTTTTTTGTGGGGGAAAAATTTTTTTTTTTTTTGGGGGGGGGGGGAAAAAAAAAGGGGTTTCGGGGGGGGGGGGCCCGGGGGGGGGGGGGTTTTTTTTTGGGACTCAAAATTTCGTTTGGGTTTTTTTTTAAAAATCACGGTACGGGGGGCAAGTACCTCACCGACAGGCTACTTTAAACACAAGCCAGTATGGGTTCTTCTCAAGCTCTGAGGCTCGATAGACAATCTGCCTTCAGCGGCAGTTTTACGCTGTCAATGTCCAACCAGTCGGACCCATTCAATCAAAGCTCACGGAGAGCCGTGTCACCGAGGGGCTGTAACTGGCCCGCAAGAATTTCACCGAATCTGCGTTCGAACTCGGATCTTCCTTGGCTTAGATTTTGGGCGGTTCGAATCGGTTCCCGAGTTTTCTCTCCGTGAGCCTCGGTTACGAGGAGCGAACAACGATATCGCGAACCTTTCCTCCTAAATCACCAATTGCAATCCCGATTGCCGGCCTGGCATACTTCGGTAGTTCGACTTGGCCCCATCGGACGAGCGGAGTCTGCACATCTCCCGAGCAGACTCAGCGATCCATTGGCACAAATATTCAATGTATCGTCGGGGAGATAATGTTCGGGACATATCTCTCGCTTCCCACTACTAGCGACGCCAGCGACATAGTATCAGCAAAAAATGACTGAGAATGCATCATAGTGTAGAGGTTGCGTCCATTCCGAGGCCGGCGATGCCCGCTGCTCCGAACAGCCCGACAACAATGGTAATGTCTTGAATGTCGGGAATATCTGACCTTCGCCACCTTATAGTGTCGTTGGACATTTACACATGTACTATCCGACGGGAAACGACCGCTGGACCACTGTGTGTTAGGGACGAGACGACGAGTCGCGATCGAAGATGAATTCGGAACGTCACTGAATTCCTGATAATTTCCGTTTTCGAGCGGCGAACGATTCGGGAATCAGATTGTAGGTACTTGAATCCGGGAAAGCTAGCCCACACGCGTATGATTGGTGACGCAACCGAAAACTACGCAGTTTCGACGTCCAAAGTTTCAGTCATGGCTGCGCGTCAACCGGCGTTCTACCCTTCCCATGAAACATCTCGTCGAGCCAACTCTGGAAGCACGGATGAGGCATCCAATCCTCAAATAAGATTCCATCGAGGCTCAATTTCATTGAGAGTTTTTCCTTCCGGGAGAAATATTCGTTCTAGCATTGTCCGGAATAACGTCCAAGCCTCGGAATAGGACGTCGAGTTACCATCGAGGGAAAAAAGTTCGATTTGCGTTCTCCGATTCCCGCGGTTTGGTTTGCTTTCCCATTGTCCGTTCGCAGTCCCATTGTGGGACGCTCGATGAAAACCGATTTCTCTCTATCGCATTATCAGCCATTGGCGGAGAATATATTGAAAACTTTTCGTTCCAACGGCTAAATCAAACACTTCGCAGCGGGAGCCCGGAGAGAAAGTAGGAATGATTTGGCAAATATTCTCCGAGATATGCCCCCCGGAGTTGGCGAAGAGCTTCAACGGGAACGCGAAACCGTCAGAAGAACCGAGTGAGTTCAACATCGACATCACCCGTCCGCTGATCCGCTGTGTGCCGTCGAATTTGATTTTTATCCCTGGAATCTCAAGCGGCCTGCGGAGCGCGAGAAAATTGAGGAGATGGTGGGAAAATCTCCAAGGGTTTGAATACCAACTCCGCATCCGTAAAAAATCGCCAGTCTGCGATAGAAGAGGGCACCTCGGGAGAGCACAGAAAACATACGTGAAGCCAAGCGCAAGTTTGATCAGGCCGAAGGCAGGCAGATCAACTTGGTGGTACAGATATGTCGGGCAGAGATGAGAGTTCTTCGAGTAGAAAAATGGAAGGAGGTTTCTGGGAACACTCACCGCATCGAGAGACCAGAATCCGACTTCGGATACTTCTGTGGTTTCTGCTGAGGGTCATTCACAAAGTGGCTTTCCCACTTCCACGGTAGAGTCACGGTAAAGAGAACCCCAGACGGTCGGCAGGCGTTGGACTAGAAACTGACGACCTGAAACCTGCCGAACAAATGGGGCTCCGAATGTGGTGGGGCGCCGAGAGGAACGGCCGGCAAGGGCATTGACAGGTACGGCAATGTCTCCAGAAAGAACGCTCTCAACGGTCTCGAAGCCGATCATCGCGACAAAGGTTTGGTAGAGTGGTTCGACAGTGAGGAAGGAGTCCATAGTCCGTGTAGAGCGAGCTCACAGAGCCGCAACATTTTCTGACGACAATAGGTCGGCCTTTATCGTTCTGAATTACTTCGAATTTGCGCGACTTGCTCCCGTAGCCACCCTCCGTAGATGAGAAGGGGAGTAGGGGAATTTACGACGAATAGAGGACACAGAAAGGTGCTCCGTAGCCACATGGAAGGAGTTCAGCTGGGATCCCAACCTTCCCAAGTTCATTGCTGTTGCTCATTGACCCCTTCGGACCTCTCTGCAACCTTCTGTTCAGCAATCGCTGAGTCGGCATGTGCATTGGGGAGAAGTGTCCTCAGAGAATCAAGGAGTCCCAAAATTGAGGTAGGATTCGAGGTAAGACCGCAAATCTTGGGAACACAACAATGAATTACCGTATACGATTCGGCCTGTAATTTTTTCTTGCAATCTCGCGCAGCAAGCGAATCTCTACTCGTTTACCCCCGTTACAGACATCATATAATCATCGCTTTTTCGCCCCAGGAAATGGTCTTGCCCCCCCCCCCCCCACCCCCTCTTCCGACAGAGATCTTGTATACGCTGCTGGATGTGCACATTACATTGTATACGAAGAATCGATAGTTTTGGATGACGCCGAATGGTAGATTGGTGATACACCCGCCGTGAGGGAGGATTTATGGGAAAATTGACTGGAATTTCGGTCCCTGATATTTCTCGATAGTTGGAGGCTTCCATACAGCATTGTATTCAATCGAGGAGAAGTACCCCTTGAGTCACGTTAACGACACTGTGGTTACGGATCGTCGATACCGATCTAGACCGTTGCTCGCCTGAGTAGATACATTGTCTAACGATTCTGATTGGTGTCCACTCGCTTCAAAGTGGATGGTGCTTTTGTCACACTTACTTTACGTGGCTGAAAGACGAAATTAAAGGCTATTGAGTACACTAGCGGAACCCTTAGTCAAGGTCACGTACTTCTCGCTCGCGAACGCGCGCAGATATCAAAGCAATTCTTGGAAGAAGCAAAGTGCTGCCCTCCAGTTCGTAGCGACTCGCGTGTGAAAAGGTGAATCAATGAGATTCTGGCAACATCCAATTGACAATGATCCCGAGATGGCCTTGATTCGGAACGAGGGACAATCGCTCGTCTCAGTCGGATTTCGGCTTTACCCGACGTGACGTCAGTTCTCGGGAGCTCAGAGCCGGACCCTGGACGCGGATGGGCAGCCGTGTCAGAGATCGAGTCCGCTCTACGGGCGGCATTTCCACTGCGCCATAGTCGGTTCTCACCGCGCAGCTTGTATCGGTTTTCCAGTCTTGAAAAATACGGAAAGATGCTGCGTTTTCCTCCAAGAGTTGTTATCCTTGTAGCGCGTGGCCTACTGGACTAAATCATAAGCACGTTCGCGGAAAACATTGTCACGTGTGACATGTTATATCAGATTGCATCATTGTAACCACGATAGAGCAATGATCTCCTCATCTCCCTCTTGATGTGAAGGTGGCCTCCAATTGGCCAAATGCGATGAGATCGAAAGTGGGTCGTACTTTGCGGAACAACCACGGAACATGGTTATCGTAGAGTTTCGTTATAAGGTAGACTAGTTCCTGAAGCATTTGGCATCGAGTCAAAAACACGGATTCCCTTATCGGAGAGTTCCCCACTACATTCATGCGGTTTCCATGTTGTTCTATTTTGGCCCCTCCGATTCATTCGAAAAAGAAACACACAGATCCGAGAATGGTGGCCGTTTTTTGAGTGATAACTAGGAATTCGAAATTCTAATTGATCGTGTCGAGAATAAGCGATTTCGACTAAAGGTACTCCGGTTTCTGGAGGGTTGGAAAACCCTTTCCACAGATTTCTTATCGAAATCCCGGAAGTGGCAATGTATGTACGACCGTGGACTCGGAATGTTTCAACTTTTTGTCGACTTCATACGTTATCTCCTCGTAGATAACATTGTTTGTTGAATTCTCTTCCCTACCTAGATAGGTATCTAGGTGCAAATGAATGAAGATGTTGCCAGATGGGTAATCGCGCCCTTAGCCTCAACGAGTTTGTTGTGTCGACGACGTCGGGGATTCCGTCCGTCGGCCACACAACGCGAGGCAATGCTAAGAACCGCCGCCATCGTCGTTGGCGCGCCCACAATTAAGGTCAGCGGTATTTACAAACACACGGAGAGCGCTCCAGCGCCGCTAGAAGAGCGGGTGGCAGTGCCCTTCTTGCCTCAGCATTCCGTTGGCGTCACAGCGGACTTCCCCGACGTCGAGCCATATATCTTCATTCCATCAGACTTAGTGCGACTTCGATTCTCTCTGACAGCTCACTGCCAACTAGCTGGCGGCCGACAAACCAGACAACTGCCGCCGTCGAGAGCAACTACCCTATTCCTACTATTGCCCGGTACAGTGCTGGAAGGAAGATGCGTTTTATGCTTCTTTTACGCAACAGCCTCTCGTTCGGTCGTCCGTTATCAATGATCTCACAAACCATTGAAGGAACATTAACCGATTCCCGGTAACGGCTTGCTGCTCGCGTCGAGTTGTGTCCTCTTTTGTGTTTATCGAGATAGCGACGAACAAGCCACAAACAAGGTCGATCTTCCTGCCCGCCTGAACTACTACTGTCACTTGCGTCATAGATTATCAGAGGTAAAGATAACATCAACGATACCGATTCACTCTTCAAACTTTCTTCGTGAAATGCTCTGTTAGTTTCCGTGGTCCGAGAGAAGGATGCGTCTTGAGGTCAATCATACTCGTGAAGTGTTCCAGAGCCGAGCATGGTCTGACTGACTGTGTGGAGAACCTTGAAACTCCGATCGGAAAACAGAGCGATAAATCAAATGATCGTTGAATGCCTTGATCCCGATGATGCAATACCGGCATCAGGAATTGAATACTCACAGCCGTGGAGGAGGGGATTGACACGAAGCAGGAACAGTTTTGCGCCGAATGACGATGTGCTTCTTTCTTTCAACAAGCGAGAGACGCAGCTGCGTGGAAAGCGTGCGAAGCAGTCGAGTACTGCGTTGTGAATCTCTTCCGTTGCACGTTTTGATCCTAGCAATGGTTTCCAAATGCCTTCGAGCCATTCGTGGAGCTCGGACGTACAGCTCAAGGGCTCTTGCTCAGAAACATGCACCTCGTAAGGTTACATCATTCACGGACGAAAACCTACGAAGTCGAAAATTCGGCGGCGGGAGATGAAGAGTCTGCTCCTGTCCGCGAAAAATCTGCATCGCTATGGCGCGCACGATGCGAAAAGCCGCATCAAGTCCACTCATCTGCCTCATCAACACCCACGGATCGCGGAAAGAGCCTATTCCGCGTGCAGAGTCACTAACGACAGGCGTCGGGGAAGGTCAGCCGAAGCTGGAAGTCCAGCAAGGCTCCGCGTGAAGGGCTTCATACCGATCTTGATTCGAGGCCTATGGGCAGGGCTGTAGAGGGTCTCTCCGGATAGGGAGGGATTAAGTGACCCCCAAAAATTTCGGGCGAATAACGTCTGTATCGTGTTCTATAGGGAAAACGAACATTTCTGAGGGATATTCTGGGGCGTTTATTTGATCGGAAGTGCTCAAAAACTCCGGAGAAACTCCAAACTTAAAATGCTTAGGTTTCGGCTCAGATTCGACGTACAGTGCTGGTAAAAAGTTTCTTGGGAAGCCTTCGAGGAAAGCTATCCGACCATGTTGGTCCAGACCAGGATCAGATACGAAAAACAGTCCAAATCAGAGATTTTTCTTGAATAACGACTCAAGATTTTTCCTGAGAATCCGTTCCACTCTCCGGTTGGTCCCAGAAGATGCCTGTCTTCGAAACAAACATTTTGATCTTTGCTTTTTGAAAATCGAAGATACGCTTCTCGAAATATCACCAGAAAACCGAGATTTTCGGCGGAAATTAGCGAGAGAAGCCCCTTCTTTCTTTCATTTCCGCCGGAAAAAGAAAAATTTCGTGTCTGATCCCGGTCGGGACCAATATGGTCGGATAGCTCTCCTCAAGGGCTTTCCATAGAACTTTTTACCAGCACTGTACGTCAAATCTGAGCCGATATATAAGCATTTTAAGTTTGGATTCTCATCGGAGCTTTTGAGCGTTTCCGATCAAATAAACGCCCCAAAATATCTCTCAGAAATGTTCTTTTTCCTTAGAGAGTACGATTCAGACGTTATTCGCCCGGGGATTTTTTGGGGGCACTTGATCGGATAGACAGACCCTTTCTCGCGGCGACCGCGGGATTCGTGGAGACCGCGATTTCAGACGATTTCGACGTCACCCGCGATTTTTCGGGATTCCCGCGAATCCCATGATTTCTGAATCATTCCCTACTCTTCACGGCGAATATCGAGACGAGTCAAGGAATTTCACTGGATGGAGGAATATGTGCCCCAGGAGTGCTCCCTTGCGCATCCGCAGTTAATACCGTGTCACGTGAGAAGGCGCTTTGTGTATAGCTGCGGCGAAGATGGATTCGGAGGCCGGTAGAATCCCTGATGTTCTCGCAAACATTACCGAGTTCTGTTTCGCGGCTGCTAGACGCTTCCCAGAGCTCCCTAGAATCGTTCTCATCGGTCTCAGCGTGCTGACGAGTGCGGTGTCGGCAGGGAGCATTCAGTTTGTGTTGGATGGTGTTGACGGATGGTCGTTCCAAATTCTTCCAATGTACAATATATCACAACTTCGACAACTTTTACGGTTCCAAGTTCTACGGCGGTCATCCCTCGAAACCATCGAATACAAAGTCCTTGGACATTCCCAAAATTGCGGGATAAATCGACCTTCTGCATCTGAGTTCCGATCTCTAGATCGCGGGGTTCGAGCGTCTTTCGCGACTTCCTCGATTTTGAGAATTATCGACCGCGATTCCGGCCCTTTTTTCCCGCGAAAAATTCACAGCGCTACTTATAGGCACACGAGAGGAAGCTGGAGGGAGAGCAAAAGGGAAGCTAGGGGAATATCCTCTCCTCTCTGGTTCAGGAGAGCTTCTTGCGATGCCGGAGGAACTTCTGGTTTCCGGCATGATCAACTTGATCCTCGGTCCTCCGTTGTTTTGAGTGGGATTCATTCTAACTATTGATTGTTATCGGAGAATTCTCGATCGAGAAATCCCAGGGAATGCCGAATCGCCACGAGATGGTATGGGTCAGATCACGTGATTTGTTCATGAAGGTCTCGGCGATGTGATTCATGCTCCACGTTCAGCGAAATGTCCATCCTGCGTCTACTCAAAAGGGGAAGGAGAGCTCGGCTGGTGAGCTTTGACGCCACTCTGAGGCGAAATCCGAGTGAGAGGTCAGACAAAGATTGCAGCCAAAGCTGTTGATTTTCTCAGCCGGAGATACCAGTCCGGTATTTATGCTTAAGCTTCGCGCTCCGGGAGCTTTTTGCTAAATACCGAGATGAGTCCCAATGCATGCAGCCGATCGAGGAGCAGCGCATCGTATGAGCAACATTGTATCGGACAATTATATAATGTATTTATTCGCTGAATCATCCATTGGGCGTCGAGATGTCGAGATGCCACCGATAACTACGACACGGTTTTTGTTCGCTCGAATGATATTTCAGCTTATCCTCAAAATCAGGAGCAATTAAACGCACCTGACAGACGGTGACAATCTGCGAGTGTTTTTGATGATAGCGGAACATTGGACGCCGATTTTCAAGACCAGGAAAGATCCTGTGGATGTGGGTCGCTACAGGGCCGAGCTTCTCTCACAATAGCCAGGACGGCTGAACTTGGGCAAGCAGCGACTTGACAGCGGGGGAGAAGGTCCACACGTGTACTCTTCTGTCGGACGTTGCTCTTCCGACCTTTGGTTGGGCATAAGAGGGCGTGGAATGCTCCACGGTTTCCATTCCCAGAATCAATTTAAACCAGCTTCAACTCCCTGGTTCCGAATGTTTTTTTCCTCCAACAACGCAGAATGCCATCAGCTCCTCGATGCTTATCTCGATCAAACTCGGAACCAAACCGGAACCGGAGAACCTCTGACTTCCGAACTCCCGATTTTCTCGCGTGTCCGAATGCGCCCGGTTACATCTCGAGGCTCTCCCTACGCGCGGCAGAGAAGCAGTTCAATGACGTTACTTCGCGGCAAGTCGAAGAAGTGAGTGGCTCCGCTCCGGAGAGAGATGCGAGGACCTCGACTCAATGATAGAATCTATTGTCAACGAGAGCGCGCATCCGTACTTTGCATCTTCTTAACTTGGTCAGACTTTTTTGATCAAACTGTACGCAGGGATCTCTTGACCTGCTTAATAAATCGGTCGGAGCTCGACGAAACCTCTCCCGAATTGAACGATGAAAAGGCAGCATCGGTCTTCTCGCGTTAGTGACGGTATTCTATTGAGTAACAAGATGAGACAGGTGTCCCTTTGGCTGGAGCGATCCTTCCAGAACAATGACGAGAGCCGGCTCGGCTTCCCCGATACGTAGCGACAGCCGGCGGTAGCCGCTAGTATTCAATGGTTACGGCGGGATTGTAAGATTGTACGAGCTATGCTCAAGCACGAAATTCATCTTTCTCCCTTTCTTCTCGTTTGAGCATTCGTCCATGCGTTCGTTTCGTGCGGCGGCCGGTGACTCTTTCTTCGAGCGAGGGCAGCTCCTTAAAGCGTGTGCGACTCCGCGAACGCCATACACTCTCCAACAGTGGCTCGCAAACTTGAGGTTAGTGACGAACGGATTTTCTATGGCGAATCGATTAAACCCTGGTGCTCGCTCGGCTCGCTTCGATTATGTTGGCTTCAAACAACGGCTTCGCTTCAGTGACGCTAAGAATGCTTCACTGCATTTATTTTGCGAAGTCTTCGCTTGTCGCGCTTGTATTATTTTTCTGCTCGCTTCATCATAGTTTTATGCTAATAGTTAGTGTGCACTTCCCTCTCCGGTATCCGGTGACAACTCGCATTCTCGTCATGGTGCAGAATTCGGCGTCAAGAAATTCATCTTGAAATCATGCTCTCGACGTTAGAAATCGGCATGTGGTGTCGCTTCAATTTTCGATTCGATTTGAGTTCTTTTCGATTCTGATCGGATACTTCTCAAAAAAGATCGTCCATAGCCATGACAACCTACATCCTCTCGTTCCAACCGTGGAATCGAGCTTCGAGTTTCCCATTTTGCTTTAGCAAATAAGCAAAACACCCACTCTTCGGACAAAACCCCCAAATCGAAGAATTTTGTTGTTCGCGTGTTCGTCGTTGTCGTGGTTGTTTTGAGATGGCTCAAATCCGGATTCTTCCGATCATGGGTGACTGTGAATCGTGCGGCTGCATCGGCGTCGTAGAAGAGAAGGAGGAGGTGGGACTGAGGCTCTCGATGTCCGCTTGGATGAAAGCTTGCCGCCGGCTTGCTCGGGAGTGAGAGCATGCTCGATCACGAGAAGATACAAAGAAAACAGGCTACTGGGCTGACCCAAGAAAAGCCTTGTTCGAGCGAAGATGCCTCCGTGTCGGGGTGCGCGCTCTGTCGTCGGCTAACTGAATTTTGGAGACCCCATTCGGAAAGCTCCAACATGATTCTCGGCGAAGAGCGACCAGGAAAGAGCTGAAACTCATCAGGGACAGTCTCGATCGGATCGTCTTTTTGCAACTTACCGGAAAGTGGTTCCAGAGGTAGTGTCGGAGCTGAAGGCAGATAAATCATGATTCCAAGCCCGAACGGAAGGCGTTAATGAGTGAAAAGTTTCTAGAGGTGCGGCTCCTAGCAGCGACGCCCGTCGGAATCACTGGCTCTCTTGCTGTGTTTGACGCCGGATCGTAACTTGATTCGGCTTCACCTCTGAGGACGAGTCCGCCTGGAGGAATCCGTTTCGGACAATTTTTGTATTTCGTCTCTGGGAGACGACGCTGCCTTCGGTGCGGGCATTGCGATTTTTGGGAGTTGACTTCCACCGTTTCTGAGCGGTGCTCTGAGAAACGCGAGTTTTGTCACGTTCGCTTATCCTAACCCCGCCTAACAACTTCAAAAAACTAAAAGACTTCGGAGCTGGAAGCGCATCTCTCCGCTTGCTTGCTTGCTGCTGCGCACGATCACTCGCTTGCCGTGCTCTGCTCTCGTTTGGTTTGTGGGAGAAATTACGAGCAGAGCGACGGACGTAACTGAGGAGGAACTCACTGAGACAAAAAAAAGATGTCATCAGTGAATCTAACCGACTCTGTCCGCAGTCAAGATGATCACGTATCAAGTCTTCATCGTTCTTGGTTTCGCCTGCGGCAGTCTTACGTCCAGTTACCAGCAACGAAGACGGGAATTCATCATAATTGACCCCCAGCCCACTCGGCTACCGGTCCCCCGCTACCAGACGGACGATGACCACGAGTTCTTCAGGAGAAACTCGATGCGCAAGGTTCCCCAGGAAGCATTCCGACGGTACCGACGACGCCTCGAGCACACGGAAGCGAATCCGTACAAAATTCTCAACATCAATCAGCGATAGCCACGTCTAAGTGTGCATTGATGAATGTTTTTCGGTTTGATCGATCTGATGTACTACTAGTGGAGATCGGTCGGCAGAGAAATCACCGAGGAGCTCGTAGCGGAACAATTGAAACGCACCGCGACAATACGCTGAAAGCAAATGATGAAGGCGTATGTCAGGACACGTATATACCTTCCAAAACCGTTCCATGACGAAATCATTGAGGTTCCAACATTCCGTAATGTGAAGCACTGAAACTAAAAGCGAGCGGTTCTGTGCGCGACAGACCATTAGCGGATGCTCATCCGCTCTCATACGTGACTACCCATAGATCTATGTACATGCGGTTTTCAGTCACTTCCAATTTGAGACAAACCACTTCTGAGTCAGACTCGTAATCTCATGTTCGAAACTCAGAGAAGTTTCCTGTATACTGCAAACTACGATCGGGCGGGTTCGAAGTCGTGGTTGTCATAGCCTCTCTTGCGATGACCTGCTTCGCCTACAACCCGATTGTTTTGTCATAGATCACTATCATCTCTATGAGGCTTACTCCTACCGTGTGATATAACGAACGAACCTGTACATGATTGACCGTTACTCGAATAAAACATACCGCTTATGTTGGAGTAAGCACTGCTGGGAACACTGCTTCTTGTTTCGGTTTAGCAGATACTAGCCGACTCATTTCGGAACGTATATCAGACCGCTTAGGTCAAGGGTTCGCAACTCTGTACAGTTGGAGACGTCAGGAGCCCCGAAATGGGATTGATATTCCAATGTCGTGGATTTTTGGGTAAAATCCATCCTCCTCATGAAGCTCGGATTACGTTGGAACTATCCCAAACCTGAAGTCAAACATCAGGAACTGCAGAGGTGTCCTTATTGCTGTCCTTTCGCTACCTGGACTTTTCCGTCGTGAACGGCAAGAGGCGCCCCTGGACTATGATTTGTGATCGAGATTTGATCTTCGGAACTTGCCAAATCTTACGGGATGAGCTTTTCACTCCTTGTGCGGGATTACCCCGATTCGAGTCCAACCCCCGCGAATGTGCAGAACGGCGGATCTTTTCCCAAAACACTGCAAGCCATCATACTTTGGATCGCGGACCTGTGTTCTGATTCTGAGGAGAGTATATTTGGATGATGCCAGGGACTCTCGATGACTGGTGAAACGAGATACGGCCCTCAGGCTCGAAGAGGCAGCATCCTAGCATCAAAGCATCAGATTGCTCCAAAGCGCGGTCAGATCTCCCGCCAAAACCCAGTTCTGTTCACTCAACTCCGGGTTCGGAGTGGTTCGAATGCTGCCTGAAGTTGACGAGTAATCTCGATGAACCGAGTGAGCAACAGTTGGATTGTTTCTCCTCGGCCTTCCTCTTCCAATGATTCGTCACCATCAGAACATCACTTTGCGACCATTTTTCTTGATTTCGCATCAATTTCCCGCATTGTTCCATCTACTCTTCCCGCGCTGCGCTTGCACCCAGTCGATCATTGCTCTTTAGTCATTCTCCTCGGACCTTCTCCATTCCATCGCCTCCTCCCATCTCGGGGTGGATGCGATGCAATCCGCGTGCACTTGGAGCTCTTCGCTCAAAGCGAACTTTCATCGAATCGTACTTGACGAATTAAGAGATAAGCTAGGGGTCGGTTGGCTACCTGACACCAGGATTTTCCTTTTGATGATTCCTTTCTTAGATCCAGCCAACTGGGTGGTAGAGGCGCCAGCGGCGATTCTACAGATAGGATACCGTTATTTCTGCGGGCACGTCAACAACAAATCCCGAACCGGCAATTATCGCAACTTTAGTTCGAGCTAGATTTCGCAGATAAGGAGCGAAGACAGCCGCCGAAATAGAAGGCGGTAATTTTCTGACGTGGGAATAGCAGCTAAGCATGCAAAGACCCCTTATAGCAGTCCTGTACATCTTGCGTTTCGAAGCGTGAACTTGCCCGCAATCATCATCCATGTGAATCAAGACTCGTTTCCTGCGTGTTCCAAACGTGCTCTCCATATGAATCCTGTAGTTTTCCTGTTTGGGTGCTGGCGAGGAACGTTCCTTCTTTTTGTGGAGTTTTCTGCTGCTCGGCACAAAAGACACGGCCACTACTCTGTTCGGTTACCGACCGGCTGGCCGTACAACCGACCGAAGACTGACCTTGATCTTTGATTGGCCTGTGTATAAGCTCGCCGCCGCTTGTTGTTCCCAAAAGAAGAAAAAAAAAGGTGGATGATGGACGAACGGCCCAGTAATAGGCACTAACACATCTATGGAGACAGAGTCCCATTGGGTATCCGTTTCCAGTCGTGTTCGTTTGAAAGATCTCCCTGAGAGCTGTTCATGCCGCGCTGTCTAGACTCTGATACACTCGACATTGACTATCCGCGAGCTAC
Organism: Neoseiulus californicus; assembly: GCA_028455905.1. Classification (NCBI taxonomy): domain Eukaryota; kingdom Metazoa; phylum Arthropoda; class Arachnida; order Mesostigmata; family Phytoseiidae; genus Neoseiulus; species Neoseiulus californicus. Next base: position 2,889,556 of record JAMQGS010000002.1, on the reverse strand, counting down.
TCGGATGAAAGTGCTCAGCGAACGATCGGACTCCGACGAAGAGAGATAGATACTGTTGACGCCTCGAAGCTGAGAAGACGAATCGATGGGATCGCACGACATGCAGATGGACGCCGGATTCCCCAAACGCCAACTAACGAAGACGGACGCAGGGTCACTTGAGGCACCGAACTCTTTGTTGAGTGTATACCTAGACGCACGGTACGGTAGCTGATCAGACCAACTAGATCAGTCCGCCGTCGTGAACGCTGCATTTCCACAGTCCCACCTTGCGCAACACGACAGGAGCTCCCTCCTGTATTCGAGCAGGAGATGAAATAGGACTTCTCTCTTCCGGCTCCCGGTCTCGGCGCTCACGGTTGGCCGATCTGACATTGAAAAAGTCCGCATGTTCGCGTGAAAGTCGAATATTGAGCTCCAAAGAGAAAATAGGAAGTAGAAAGATGAGATAGGCTGCCACGGAGTTGATCCTTACGGAATGTCAGCTGAGAGCGGCGTTGTAGCTCGCGCGAGTGAAGAAGAGGACAAAGAACAACAATGCAGCGTCATTCGGAAAACGACTATGAAATTCGACACCGCGCGAAACCGGGAAGGGTTTACCAGTGTCGAACGACTACGAACGAAACAACGCGAGAATCCAGATAACGCTGGAATCAACAACATTGGAAATCACGTTTCCGTTGTCATGTATTTCCTCCTCTCCTGCCAGCTCATCGTAGAATGTTGCTATAACGACCCGCTGGGTGGTTCGTTCGTTGTATCTTCCCTAGACTTCTGAGGAGCCTGACCAGGGTCTTGGTGAATTCCTTGAAACGATTGTCCGTAGTTTGCGCCGCCCTCCAAAATCTCCGCGGCCCGCGGCCGGTCGGCTCGAGTTGATGAGAATGATCCGCAAGATCTTCATTCATTGAGAAACTCGTGATCCATTCATGTGATGGTCTCAATTGAAGTCGATTGTCCGAGGATCACCGAAACGGATGAATGAGACTTGATGGAGCCTCGCGTCGGCAACCGATGGAGTGGCCGGCAGCACTTCGAAAACAGAAGCGAAGATGCGATTGAAGAACATCATCAAGTGAAAACACGATGCTCTCCCCGTTTCCCATCTACTGACGGGCGTCCATGATATGAGTCACAATTTGTGTTACGGTCACCTTCAAAATAGAATCACCTGGGGTGGACTCATGGTTTGGTCAAGCCGCGACGAATTTGCGACTCGCGGACCGGCTGATGTGGGCGAACTATAGCAATCGTCTGTTCGAGAGCGGTCCCTACGTGACGATGAGCTGTCTTCAAAGAGTCAAGCATGTCTGTCAAATAAATCAAAGGTCGACATGTCGTCGGAAACACTGCTACGGCAACTTGTTTGGATGAATCTAGTTGATCGGCACGCGTAGTACCTGAGGATATTAGCGCCCAAAAAGCCCGGAACCCGGATAATGGAGCGGTGAAGGCATAACGAATCACGGGAACGACAAGCAAGGAACTTTCAGGCAGCATTTAACGGGCTGCCTCCGGTTGGGTGTACCATGCGATAAAGAGACGATCCAAGGAACAACCGAGAGGATCCACGGAAGCGGTAAAGAGTCAGCAGCTCCTGCTTGTGTTTTGTCAGCGCGTCGAATGCTCGGCAACCTTGAGTTCGGTGAAGGGCTGCATCGAGCTCAGCATGTGTCGTCCCGATGGCGATGATGCGCATTCTTGACTTTTCCCCCTACTTACTGTATAGTTGTGGTTTCCGGCCGAGAATCGGGACAACATTGCGGGGACCCCACCGGATTTGCGTTTGGATCAAGCCGGATTCGGCTCCAGAATCTTTTTGACATCTCATGGAGATGATCAGTACTGGATTTGAACTCGGTCATACCGGCCTGGAGACTTTTTTTGACACACTACCGACCGACGAGATGTGGTGGGATATGAGCGGCTGCACAAGTGGGGGAACAATCTCGTTTTATATGATAACATATGAGTTTCTGTGACTTTCCAGATTTCAGAATGATGCGAACAATATTCATCGTGATGCTGATCAGCTCGTTGGCACTGGCCACGGGTCAACTTTTCGGAATCAACATAGGAGGTGACTATGGCGGTGGCTACGGTCTCGGATCAGGCTACGGAAGGCCGTATGGAAGTTATGGCAACTACGGCAATTACGGCAGCTATGGGAGGCCGTATGGCAGTTACGGAACCTATGGACGGCCGTCCGGCATCTACGGAAAGTGAGTTTCTCGAATCCGGAGATGTTATCCATTACGTCAGTTGAAGCGTTTTTGTAGTGAGGGGGAATACCTGGAAATCTCCCTACGAATTCCGGATACTCATTGAGGATAATCTTCATTTTACAGCACCGGTTACGGATATGGAAGCTATGGCGGGCCACGATACCCTTATTATCCGAGGTGGTGAGACCAAGGAAGCATTCTCCACCGACAAACCAAATGCTCGAAGGTCCCACCGCAACTGATCTCTTAAACATCGTCAGATTCGCCAACGCGGATCATACGAGATGATTTATGCAGGGTTCCCGATCCCCCGCGATGACAATTGAATGTGATCTCAATCTGTTCCCGGGTCTCATGACTCAGTGGCATCTCCCTTGGTTTCCATCATTCCGTCCTGTGTATTACTGGTTTGTCGAACAACAAGAAATGGCTCTTCTGCTCGACAGAATCCATCCTCCATTCTATTTCATCTAGTTGTTTTCCGTCTTCTGTAGAAGTATCTAGATAAGCGTGAACCCTGTTGCGATCGCAGTTCACGAGCCCTGAGCTCAATCGAAGTCAGCTTTTACGGTGCAAAGAGAACCCAGCTGGAAACGTTCCAAGTTCAAACCGTAGGATCACTTCTGATGCCGCTCCAGTCTTTTCCCAAAAACGGATTTTTCGTTCCCCTACCAATCGCTCGAAAGATGTCAAAAAGCGAGAGAACGATCAGATCCGTTCTTCCCATATTTTCTTCCTCTCACACTCTCGATTCCGAACTTGTGTGGCGCGCCGCAGCCGGCGTCGGTCATCGTGATTCAAGAAGAAAGATTTTGGAGCCCAGATCGGTGCATAGTTCCATTGTGAATTCGCCCCGTCAGTCATGCACCGCGCATTGTTTCAATGCGAGCTTCGTGAACAGCGCGGTAACCGATCAGCTGTGCCACCGCACAGCCGGCATGCCGTTGCGGAGCTTCGAGTGCGCTTGCCGGAAACTCGTCCGTAACGTTCTGTTGAGATATGAGTGTGACGCGACTCTTCCCTCCTGCTCCCTCCAAGGATCAGAATGAGTGCGAAGAGGTGGTGCTGACCGACCTCAGAAACTCGAATATATTCGATATGCTCACAGCCCGCAAGACGGCCGTGCGATACGCTCAACAGATAGATACCATGAGTTCACTGCTCAGTTAGCTCGTGATGAAGCAAAGCAATCCGCAACCAGCGTTGCAAGTCACTAGGAACGCCAGCTGGGCCGTCTCGATTCCCAACAAATCCGCGCTGAGGACAGAAGTTCGCTCAGAGCGTCAATATGACGCGTACTCTGGGGCTGCTCCACTTATTGCATTGTGAAACTTCGGAACTCAGAGAGAGAGAAACAAAGATCAGATTTTCGGGACCTGAAACAACCTCGACGAAGGCCGGTCGACCGCGAAATTCTAGGTAGAACCGTATCGCTAACAAGGGATGTCCCCGACATGTCCGAGCCCGATTCGCCCCAACTTGTGGGATCTTGTAGCCCAACGTGAGAATAGAAAAACGTCATACATAACTTTTCCCCGTTTTTTGTTTTCACAGAATAACAGCATCGTCAAGTTTCAAATTTTAACATGGGCGTCTATGGGGATATTTCTCAAGATTTTGTTTGGCTGCTGTGAAGACTATGGGAATAACTATATCTAGTTTGAAGACGACGAAGGAGGAAAGACGAATAGTTTCTGCGGGTCCGCATCAATGGAAATAGTAAGTCATATAGAAACAACCACAGCAGAGTATATTCTTGCAATGAACACATCTTATGATTGGAACAAGGCCACAGGCCGGCGTTGCGCAGTCACCATCGACTCCGAAAAGCAGTTCAGACATGGTCGGGAACGGGACCTCGGGCACCGGGAAACCGCCCAAGCGCCAAGCACATAACCAGAAGGGTCGGAACTCCGAGCTTTGGAACTGATTATGTATCAGTGACTGCATACGCAAAATATCATTGCGCTGATCGACACGGAAGTTGAAGAGCATGTTCGGTGATTCCCTTCGCGAAGTCCTTCCGGAGCCGAAAACAATACAAATCCAAGGGTTGAACGAAACCCGTCGAGCCTTCGGGGAATACTTTCACCGCAACTTCCTTGTTCGGAATAGCATGGAGCTCCTGATCTCTATGGCCTCCCCAAGAGTCGACGTATACCTCACACTCAACGAACAAGGAACCGCGCGGAACGTAGCGGACAGCCGTGAAGAAGTTTAGAAACAACAAATGCTGCAGTCGCAGAGTGGCGCTATTTTCGAATCCATCGCTCGTCCGGAGGACATAAAAACCCTCTTCAAGAATTCTCGGAATCTTTGCGGCGGCGGCGGTCAATCAAAATCTTGAAAAAAATTCCCCATAGACGCCCATGTTAAAATTTTAACATTGACGATGCTGTTATTCTATGAAAACAAAGAACGGGAAAAAGTTATGCATGACGTTTTTCTATTCTCACGTGGGGCTACGAGATCCCACAAGTTGGGGCGAATCGGGCTCGGACATGTCGCGGACATCCCTTGTAAGCCGCAGAAACACCGCTAGTATGAATTTGATTAAAACTAGTTTTTGATTTTATTCCATCTCTCACAACTTTACAGAACATCGCATCGTGCGATGCGCATTATGTACATCTCCGAATGAGCCAGGAAGAATTTTTGAAGCTTCTCTTCTTAACAATGACCACACATGGAAGATCGGCTCCGATCACATCGTCGCTTACTACGCGCTGCGGCAGAGCCTCAGTTGAGATAGATAGCCATTGGATGTCCTCGAGAATCTCATACACGATCCTTCGTCCGGTTCACTATGAAGATAGAAGGCGACTGGAAGTGGAAGCCCTTCTAGCATCAGACAACAAAAGGCTCTCCCTGACATCGTTGGCAGCCGAAACACGTGGGAACTCCCGTACTCCGGAGCGTTGTTTCATCAGTGTTTTCATCAAAAAGTATCGACGCCTTCGATGTGATAGCATGCATGAGCGTTTTGTACTGATTCAGAGCAATGTCACAGGTTTTTTCTGAGTGCGTTTGTCCGAGCACCTGGAACGAGAGATTTCATCAGAGATCTGTATTATAACCACGAGGGAGTCGGGAGATTCCGGGGCCGCAACCCTTACCTCGTTTGTCGAGGTCGCGGTTACGCCAAACTTGTTGGCTATTTGTTGAGCGAGTTGGAGAAGACTTTGGCTGCATTCAACTAAATTCGAAGGATGTCTCTTGTGGTGCATCAGAGGCTCCACGCACTTCTGGGTCTCCCGCATCAAAAGATGAGCCTGGATCGGAAGGAGTTTGAATAAGATGTTATCCTGAGATTATATCCCGTGCCAAAACACATGGGAATCAACTTTGAAACAACTTGAAACCGAAGTGGCTGATCTGTTGTTGAGTTAGAATTCAATGTTTCCCCAGATTGTGGCTCAACAGGAATGGATACATAGGGTAGTTTTCAAGAAAGTCACGTACCTTGAAGATATCGTCGGTAACCCGAGATCTCTCTTGTTTACTAGCTTCGACAGCCTTTTCGAAGTCGTCGCATCTCTGACCTAATTCAGCTTTCACGGTTGCAAGTTCCGTCACGAGGAGACTTGTGGCTAGGTACTTGGTTCGCCAGACGTCGCACTCAATATTCAACTCGTCGATATGGTTGATATCTTTCTGGAGTTTCTGAGTGTAGAAAGCGATCTCGGACGCAAGTCGTTGCTTATCTTCCGTGAGAAACTGAACTCGTTCTTGCATATCTTCGCCGAGGGAAGCCACAAGAAGCTTCTTGAGATCCGCATTGACATCTACTTGGATTCTGCAATCGAAGGTTATCGATAGAAACGATCAGGAGCAAAGATCTTTTGGCTACTGTCCTTCCAAGTGAACTGATTCCAGCGGCTTTGGTCAGCAATGAACAAGATCTGAAAATTCCGTATGGTCCTAATCCGAGTAAAAATCTTACTTGTACTGTTCTTTTAGTTGGTCGACTTCTCTCTCCAACTCATCCACCCTTCTCAGAAGTTTGTTCCTCTCATGGTCCCGTTTAGAGAGCCCTACGGCAGCTTTGTAAGGTTCCTTAGGTACGAACTTTGGGTGAGCGTGAGTTAGAACTGGCATTGGAATCTCTCCTCTGAGTGGGGCCTCCATGCCATCGCCTTCACTCCGAGTTGAGGTGTTGGCTGAGAAAAAAAAACTTGATTCATGTCGCTCTCCCACCACATTGTTGAGCCTTCGAAATGCTATAGCGAAGTATGGCTGATTAGCACCAAGAGGTCAGTGACGTTTTGTGCGGAAACATCTGCTTCCTGTATCAGAAGAATAAGACTTGGAATGTGGTTCCCAATGTTTGACTGAAAGGTCGACACTGATTTTCGTTGGAGAACCATGGGGAGATTCTGGCACTCTCCGAACCAGAGGGCGGCACAGAGAGTAGGACGGCGTATTGTTGAGTCGGCTCGAGAATCCTCATCACGGAAGAAAAACGGATACTACTGAGAAAGCTGTTTCCGGGACACAAATCAGCCAGCCCGGTATAGTTGTACTCACAGATCGTCCTGTTGTGCCTGAGTAAACGTGGGTCTGATGCCGAAGAGTTCATTTTGAGACTTCAGCGTTCCATTGGGTGACTTCAGATCTGCAGATCGAATTGTTCAAACCGATCAGCTGTGTAAAAATGTGTTGCCTCGTTCTAAATTCACCGGAAGACGAGAAGATGCGCAAGGGCGCCACTTTGCATTCCGCTCTGCTTTATCGCTAACGAAACTTCCGCAACATTCGCTCTCGTTCTCAGCCAAGGAGTAAGTTATCGACGACCTCCGGAGTGACCGACCTCGGAAACAAGTCTAGGAGTTTTGTCGAGCATGGTTCCGCATGTGTTATGACAGCCTCTCCACCGCTCAGCTGATGCAGTTCCGCGATTTAATAAAGAACGGAAGAAGTGGTTTGCTCTCTCCGTTTTTCCCACCCTTTAAAGTTGACTGTGTTGAAAAGAAACGAGCGGCGAATGAGCTTTGACGTCCGCTGTTTACGAATTCATGCCGTTCAAAAAGTTTGCCCGTTTTCTTTTTTCGCGTTTCTACCTTCCGTTTGATTAAGTGCGAGTCGAGCTTGCACCGCCGAAACCTCTGGTGAGTGGATTCGAGCTTCTAGGCAGCAGTGTCCCCCACAACTTCCAGGACGAATACGCCCAGATTGAATTTCAATAAGTTCTGTGTTGTCAGTTGTGCTGCAGCTAAACGACAGCACTGCGGTGACACATTCTCTCTGACACGGCACGCCTCGTTCGTCGATGGAATCCGTCGAAAAATATATTGTCGCGCAACACGGAACGTTTGTTCGCTCTGCGATTAGAATAATTCCACAAGTTTCCGCGTAGAACTCTCATAGCAATAATATTGATGATCTCGAGCTGGTATAGTTTCCGAGCATTCGTCATACATCCCATGAGCTTTGTGTGGCGGGTGTCGCTGCCTCTGCCAAGTTTCAACGGTTTCTCGCTGTCGATTAACGTTGTTTCGCCAGCAAAGTCGTCGATTTACTTTCGGTGTTTCGTGTTCACGACAAGAACTTTAGCCCTGGAACAACTGTCCTGTGTGATTCAATTTCCTCAACCGAAATACCGATTGGTATGGAAATCTGTTCCGGAATGTTATCAACTCCAAGTTTGTCATTTGTCACGACTCATTTCAGATATCGGTTGGGTTGGACGCGAAACGCGCCCTTTTGGTTTCATTTTGCTTTTGCTTCTTCTATTTCTCGTTATCTCTTTCTGCACGACTTGCCATTGGAGATCATCTCAATCGAGAGAGTTCCTGAAACAGATTGTTTCTCGGTTCTCTCGAAACCAGTAGCCACCTATTCTAGAGAAGCGTTCAGTCACTCCAGTGTTACTTCCGTCATGCTGAAATTTTAGCGACCGTTTTGTTGTGATTGTAGTGCTAATCTCCGACATTCGTCTCCATAAAGTCTCCTCCACAATAAGTTGATAAATTTTGAACTTTCTCGAATTCAACTACTCGGTCTGATTATCGCCATGAGTCGAGAGTATTCCGTATACTTTTCCAAATCGCTGCACTGTGTCGACTGTGCGACAGGTTAGCTCAGTATAGGCTGTGGCTGTGAACTTTGCCAACTCCTGACTTTGGTCAGCACCAACCGAGCCACTTCCACGATCTGTGGAGTGGGAATACGGCGCCGAGAACGCCAATCTGAGGGGACCGTTTTCTTGTTTCAGCTGATGCTGTCGTGAAGCAAAAAAACACTGTAATTATCAACCGCGACATCAGCGTCTGCGGCTGCAGGGCGAGCAACAGCATGGAGTCGGGAGTTCGCATCAATACGGGGAGTGTCCGCCGACAAATCTCATTCAACGCTCAATCGTGCGTCCGGAATTGGCGAATATGGTTCAAAGCAGTGGCCGCGATATCATATGTCGCCATTCTCGTCGTCTTTCTCCCATGTTGGTTCGTTCTAATGGTAAGTCGGTAACGTTCTCCCTGGAAAGACTTCGAGCAGTTGCCACTGGCGCATTTTGCGACATCGACTAGTTGCTTGCGGGTCCGTGATGCTTGAATCTGTGCTTTCGGTTTACCCCTATGCGATAAGTTCGTCGTTAGATTACTTGATTGTTTGACTGAGACCACCGATATTCTTTTGCTGAAATTACTCAGTCAGTACCATTACGCGTAAGATATCTCAAGTTGCTCTGTTCGTTTTCCAGGCGAGAGAAGAGATCGATCTCACAAAACTGGCATTTCTCGTTGCTGGAGGTTTCCTGATGATGACTCTACCTTTTAGCCTTTACGAAATAGCCGGTCACATAGGGAATTACAGCAAGCCCTATCTACAGAAACACATCATTCGAATTCTTTGGATGGTACCCATCTACAGTATTAACTCTGTGAGTTGATACCATAATTGATCGGTCTAGATATTCCTCGTCGAGTCCCAATATTACATGCCGGTCCAATTACATCTGCCTCGCCCGTATAATCAGTGTACGATCCTCGATCGAATGCAGTCCTCGATGTATTCCCGGCGTGATGGAAAATTCATCGCCTGGTGGGACAAGCTGGATAGAAGCTCCAAACTGTAACGATTGAAATCCCCGTTACAGTGGATCTCTCTGCGTTGGGCAAAGGAAGGCTTCTATTTCGATGTCGTCAGAGAGTGTTACGAGGCCTACGTTATATATAACTTCATGATGTTTCTGCTCAACTACCTTTTCTACGACCAAGATTATGACCCTGTCACTATGGGCGAACAGCCATCAGTGAGTAGAGCTTTTTCGACACCTTCCGAATATCAATTCCTCAAAATTCACTCAAAAATGCGAATTCCCCCGTCTCATTCGAACTTGCGGAATGATTCTGCGTGATCCGCACCTTTGAGTTTTGTTTTGAATCGGAAGTTGGGGACGATTTCAAAACGCTATTTCATAAAACATGTGCCGGCTATACATTCTCGATTACTGACTCGTTCTCTTCGGAATCGATAGGTGAAGCACATATTTCCCCTCTGTTTCATGGCCCCATGTCGGGGTGGCATGAGTTTCATCGACAAGTGTCGTCACGGAATTCTGCAGTACACTGTCGTTCGACCAGTGACGACTTTTATCACTGTGTAAGTTGATCGGATCGAAACCGTCATAATGTATCTTGGCATGTACCTTCCGGTTGGTAGCTACGTTAAGAGTCCAACTGAACTTGCTGTTGAAATTTTTCAGGGTCGCCCAGATGACAGGCACTTACGGAGAAGGCGAATTCGATCTCTCCCGGTGGTTCATTTATATAGTTGTGGTGAACAATGCGTCCCAGTTTGTCGCGATGTATTCGCTGGTCATGTTTTACAAAGCACACCGACACTACCTCGCCCCAATGTCGCCCATCGGAAAATTCCTGTGCATCAAAGCCGTGATTTTCTTCTCGTTCTTGTAAGCTGGTGTCCTCTATTTTGGTTCCGAGCGCCAATTTGATCGAATCTAACGAGAGCAGACGGAAGCAGCTCATGACAACCGAGGTATATGTTCCCATCAAGATCATGACCGAGTCTTCCTATTCCCAGTCAAAATGTTCTCATAAGCGTCTTTGCTTATCTCGAACCGGAGCTGCTGACATTTCTGAACCCAACCAGCTCTCAGACTCCTGATGAAAAAGCGCGGATCGTTCGGCAGATTCAAGACTTCCTGATTTGCTTCGAGATGTTTCTCGCGGCCATTGCACACCACTACTCGTTCTCGTATAAACCGTATCTGTGAGTTTCACCTGGGAAGATATTCCGGTATCTCTGCGATTTCCGTCGCTAACGACCACTCCAGATACTCGGGCAGCTGTCTGAAACTTGTAAAGCAAGCGTTTCCGAAACTCATCGGAATCATTCTCCCGCAGGACGGATCGCTTCCAGAACACCTCGTTTGTACAATCCTTGTTGGCCATGGTAGACGTTTCCGACGTCACCTCCGACGTTCAACAACATATTAGAGTGATCGGGAGCAGCGTCACCAGCTTTGGGACCCGAAGACCACAAGGTTAGCAATTTCAGAAGTCATAGCCTGAAGAATCATTCTACGCACGCAGAGCTCGATGAAATTGAGTTTTCGATTATTCAATCACATAATCTGTGGGAGACTCATATGTGCATTCTTTCCATGTTTTGTAGCACCGCACGAGGAGGCTCATCTGTTGCGATCGATGGTCGCGCCGTCGGAGGAGGATCAGCAGCGCGCGGACGAGGAAATTCGAAGGTCGATATGGGGCAAGAAAGGGTACGATGCCATTTGAGGGGACACCCGGGAGTCAAATGAAACCGGTTCTCGCTGAGGGTTCAAAAAGCGCGCTCAAAAAAACGACGTCAGCCATGCAAGACTGAGATGACTCCGTCTCATTTCTGATTGTTAGCTTTGAACAAAGTGATCTGTCTTGTGACCACCAACTTTTTCGAATGGAAGTCGGGGCTCCGCGAGTTCAAAATATGTAAAGATATCGTATTTATGTTTTCAACAACCACTTTTGAACTCGTGTCACTGATCTAGTCTGTCGTCCAAGGCTCATGTACCCCTTTTACATGGTTCTCCGAGCCAGGCCCTCCTCTGTAGAAAGCAGCCTTCAAGTTCCGAGTCCGTTCATGTTGCAAGTTTTATATGCAGAGATAGTACCGGGTGTCCCCTCGAGGCAGTTGTGTTTCGTGTGTGAGTAACGTCTGCATGCTAGCAGCACTTGTGTATGTTGTGTATGTCTAACATATCGGTGAGAGTATGAGAGGATCATATTTCCCCGCAGAGTAGTGTAATAAAACCGGAAAGACACGAAGATTATTTCAACGCTTTATGATTTGTTGGGAGACTCCCCAACGGTTTGATCGACCCGTGTCTCACCAGCTGACCTCGACAACCGACATTCACAACCAAATCAATCACTCAACGGAGCTTCTCTCTACAGAAACGGAGCTTTTCCTTCCAGCTCGATTACACTTCGTTCGGTCATCAGTGCTGCATAACAAAGTTTTACGACGCACAGATAATTGCTGAATCCCACGGAGATTGCGGGGGCTCCGGGCCGATGTTCGCGTGGGCTCGGTGCTACACGTTGAAATGATCGGCGATTCAGTATTCGACATTTGCGTGCGTCTGTTTCCAATGAACCCCTCGCATCTCGATGATTGCGAAGACCTGATGAGATGATTGTTCAAGCTTTGTCCTTTTCGGTTGAAGAAGAAAATTCTCTGCCGATGGCTTCCGATATCTGCCGGAGCAGGAATGTATGTGATCCACTGCTCGGACAGGACACGTTCATCGTAACGAGTGTGTTGCAGAGTGGTCACCGAAGAGGTCGCTGGTTTTGTTTTCCGCCGTTTCTCTCCCCGTTGCACTGAAAGGTCGTCGTTTGAGTCGGAATGAGTTCTTGTGTCGTTTTATTCCAGTTCCAATGACTTAGCATGAATGGAGAATGGATGACTCAGCGTGCGCCACACTGATTCAAAGCGAACGGTTTCGTCAAAAGAAACTTCTTCTTCCGTTCAGCCATCGAAACGCTGACTGAGATCGGCTCCGAGTCGGTCATGAGCGTTACGATGGTGCACATTGCATCAGTTATCTTTCCTTCGCCTTTCCTTCGACGAATTCCGAGAGAATGGTAGTGTAATAACGTTGGATGGCTTCTTCTGTGTGACAACAATGTCTTACCTCGTTCTCAGGTCGGCGGTCTATGGGAGTATGTCCGTCGGTCTGACAGGATGATCAGACGACACTGTGGCCACCGAGGCCAGCTCCCACAACCACCACCACCACTGTCAACGGAAAGCATTGGCTGCTCGACAGCATTGGACCGACCGACCGTTCCCTCCCCCGACTATCGCGACGCGCCGCGCAGTCGGGCTTTCTCCCGTTTCGGGGTTGTGAACCCATCTAGCTCTTCATTTGGTAGTTTACGCGGCAGCGCGACAGACAACAATGTGCGTACCACAATTTCAACGGCTCGCTTGCGTTGTCTCTCCTCAGTTCCTCGTAGTGCTTTGATTTCTTGAGTGCCGTCCTTAATGGATCCTTTAGTGAGTGTATCGAGATGTTCAAGTTTTCACCTTTCTGACAAGAGGCACATTTTAGTTAGATCGATTCGATGTAGATTATCGCTTCTGACGGAATGTATAGGCTTTGTGATAGGCGATGGATGGGTTCGATCGAAGCTGATATTTGTGAAGTTTTGAGTTGACGATGCTAGGTTGATGTTCCGCATGGTGCGCATGCCATGGAACCGAGTTGAATCAACGACCGATGTTATTTCTCCCAACCAATCACTCGTCAGTCGGATGAGCACAACTGAACAACAAACTTCGACAACGAGGATGAAAGCAACGATATCGAATTACTTCGCTAACATGAGCTAGAAGTGTTGATTCGAGTCGGAATCGCAGTTTCGATCCGGAGCGATCTTCGAGGAGAGAGAGACACGACATAGTTTTCATTGCATAACTCATTCGAATATCTTTGTGTTCAGCTTCATGCTCATTTTGTTCAAGGATGTGCGGTATGCGCTGCAAGTGTGTCAGAATGGATGTTTGCATCCGATTCGGTGGAGCTGGAAACGGCAACTTTATGTCCCGGTGTGTGTTCAACATCTAACTCTAGCACTCCTCCTGGTTTCTCCCTCACGGTGGCCGGCGGTTGAAACGCAACTCGATGACTAATCCGAAAGATTAAAAATGGATCCATCGCCGCTTTTCAGGCTGGCCGCTCTCCAGGCCGTCACCGGTGGACGCCCTACTCGAGTACCGCTCGACGATGATGAGCAACTACTTCTATGATCAAGATGATACAACCCAACGAGCCGCCAGTGTTCTCAATATATCTGAAGCACGGTGTGAAGCTGCCGCGCATATGCCCATCAGAGCCGAATCCTTATGAACAGTTGAACTTCCGTCCCGCGGACAATGACGTCGTTCTCTGCAGTTACCCGGCTTCTGGCGAAGACACGGTCCTCAACATTCTCAAAGTGCTGCTCTCACGCGACCGGAGGAGTTCACAATTCGGTGGTGGTGGTGGCGGCGCCGATAATGACGCCGGCAACTATGACCGGCTCCACGTGACGCATCTTCCGTTTTGCCGGTCCCGTTGGAACGCGAACGCGCGCTATGTCCTTCTATTGAGGAATCCCAAAGAAGTTTGTGTGTCGTTCTTCTACCTTTTCAAGAACATCTTCCAACGTCTGTACGACCGTCCACCTGAGGAAAACTGCAGTTTCAACACTTTCTACCGTCTTTTCATCGATGGAAAAGTGGCTTTCGGAGATTATTTCCGGCATACGCGATCATGGCTCGAGCGGGGCTGCATCAGATCGTGCCTGTGCGAGGAGCGGCTGATCGTACCCGATACTGGAAATCTCATCATAGTCATCTACGAAGACTTGGAACATGATCTAGAGCACAATTTGAAACGTTTGATCAAGTTCCTGAATCTGGATGTCAAAATTTCGCAGGTTTCTGAGGAAATAAGTGGAAAGCTCGGCAAGCACTCGCCTGAAATCAATGATTTTAGCTGCGAAGGGCGACGGAAGAAGATGGGGCTCGCCGGGGGATGGGAGAGCCACTTTTCCAGAGAGCATCGAATACGTTTCGACGAGTGGCTCCGCTGGAACGGGAATGCATTCATATACAACAAGTTCTGGTTCGACGCACTGTGATACATTGGAGGCTGAGCCAAGGATCGAGTTTTGAGAGAGAAAATGAAAGGAACATTCTATCATGAATGAGAAGTCTGAGTGCGATGGCTGTGGGATGTAAATTCGCTGTTGTGGGGTGCCTGTGTAAGTGAGGGTTCCGCGGATCTGAAACATACATCGAAGGACTTCCAATTGAAACTTCTCGGAGATTAAGGAAGGGAAATCAACTACCGAATGGATGCATCTCACGAACATGATTCATTCCGCAGGATGAACTGCCTCCCAATCAAGCGACACAGAGCTCGATGGAATCCAAACTCAAAATCGTTGCTTTGTTGCAAAAAGTCTTTGCTGTAAAATGAGTAGGATGCTCGCGATTGCTCAACTCGGCTTCGAGAGTGTGATATGGCCAGAGAATGCAACGGATCAAAAGTATATATATATCGGCGTCAACCGTGGAGAAAGACAATGATGGCGAGAGCCTAGGATCTGATGAGCATTCCCGTGTCAACGAATTGACGTTAACGTGTCATTAACGAATGAAGAAATCGCGGGATCGGTAATCGAAATATTCCGAGACTGCAGTGCTCGGGCGCCAAGCCCAATGATGCCGGTTGAACATCTGACAGTTCATTAGGTAAGACATTGTTGTTTGACTCCATCTGGAGCTGGAGTCTGCTCTTTTGGTAGACGATATTTGACTGCACTTAGGTTCAAGAAGTTTTCTCTTAAGCCGCAAAGTGTCAAATGTTTCGGGAGGTTGAATAAATCATCGAAAAACACCTTCGAGTCCATCTTGATTTGAGTCCATCCTATATATTATAGATCTCATGGAGAGTTGGATATTATGTAGAAGGGAAGAGAAGAGGAGGAGAATCGGAATCGACTGAGCGGAACATCGGGAGGTGGGATGCAGTCCGTGGCCTTCATACGGTCAGACTTGTTGGGATGAGGAAGTAAGCGGATACGAAGTGGGAATTGAACCCATTAGGGAGTCTGATTCTTCCAGAAAACGAGAGAGAGGGCCTACGGTGCCGGATGGGAGTCTGTAAGCGCCCGGGAAAAGATCGCAGCTAGAAAGCTAGAGAATCACTGATGTGACAAACCGATGCGGCTGGGAAGCCCCTCGAAGTGGGCAATCAGCGTCACGGCTAGCCGAGAAGGCTGAGGTCGTGAAGCGGTATGTGAATTAAAAGAGTGAAAATAAGTTACTCAGTCAGTGTAATCCCTCTTCCTAAAGAGTCCATCCAGGTTGCCCCGACTGAGGCTGTTACAAGTCATTCAACGGGCCAGTGGACATGTACCTCGGTTGTGCCAGGCTAAGGCTGTAATTTGATCATCATTTACCTGGAACATTGGGGCACCATCAAAACAACAGACACAAGGACACCTCAGAAATCATCTAAGCGAAGAATTCACATTTTTCGTGACCTCGAAATGCGCTCTGATCGATTCCTTGTCCCTAGTTCATGGGCAGATTGCACTCGCCGCTCCACGTGTACACCGTGTGAAATTCGCTGGGAATTCAATCGGAAGTCTCAACTTAGATAGTATGAACTCAATAGCCCTGGGGGCGGCTGAAGCTCGCTCGATTCTCCATGACAACATCTCGCAGATCCATAGTTTCGGGATGGTGCTAATGCAGTTTGCCCAGCGGATCGATGCTGTCTCGTGAAAGTAGAGATCGGCGAGATATCAGCTCGGAAACTTATGATAGAGTCGTGTTTCCGCATCGATGTGACCCACTATCAGCCGAGGAGAAAGTCTACTACAGCAGAAGATCGTTACAAAGAGTATCGTTATAACGAATTTTCAATATAGCGAACGAGAAATTATTTTTTTGTTTTACCTGTCTGCCATAAGGTCCAACGTTGAGAGACTCTCGATACAACGAATTCTCGTTGCATGGAACTGATTTCGCCGGTCCCGGGGGGCTTGTTGTAACGAGCTTCCACTGTATAGCGAGAATCGTTGGAGAATCTGGGAACATTCCGAGCATGGACAGGTCGATGACTCGATTCGAGTGAGAGAATCGATTCGCGCTCTATGAAAAAACGGAAACCATGCAATTCGTCCCCTCGGTGAAGGTCACTGATATCTCAACTCGTCTATGAAAGTCGGTTTCCAAGCCCCGCAGTTTCGTTTCCCGCTCCCCGGGGAAGATTTGGACATCAGCAGGGCCCGGCTCACATTTCCTGAGGCCGCCGATGCTCGCTCGATGGCTAAGCATTGGGAAGAACCTCCGTTGGAAACAAGGGCTTGACGCGCGAAATTAGATTCGCCTCAGATTCTACCATTTTTGTTCAATCACCGAGATCATTCAACCAGTGGTTCTCAAACTCTTAAGATTTTTCCCAGGTCGGGGTTATTATTCCCCCCCAAGGTAAGTACCCTTGGTAGATTCTCAGAAAACCCGTCGTTCCATCGATCGACGCCAACTTTGAGAACCTTTGTCGCATTGGATCTGGGGACTTCCCCTCGCGCGCGAATCCTTGTGCAGATTCGGTGTTGATGATGAACTCGCGATATCTGAACCGCAATGCTACCATTGAAGCGAGAATGTTTTTGTTGCGCATCCGGCAACCTCCTGAGTTAAACACAGTCTATTCTGTGATTCATAGTTCAACGTGGATTCAGTGAACCGTGGATTCTGAATATACAGTTCGATCCAGGAAGCGAAACGAACAGGTATCCTATGCCTTACAGTAGGTGTGGTATCGTCGAACATGTTGGAAACCGGGCAGGCTTTCTTAGATGCGCGTAGTATGCTGTTCCAGCATTGAGGAACCTTGTAACGAGGAAACACGACACGCCGAAATGCTGCGTGGGGAAACAACTCTCAATCTCAAACTCCTTGCTCAAGAATTTACACACGACCGCAACGAGCTTGAATATTTCGAGACTCGGTCCACCTGGGAGACGTGATATGTTGAACAAGTGTCGCACGAATCCTCCATCGTCGTGGTTCCGATCCCACCAGATTTACACCGGAACTGTGTTTTTCCTCGAAACACTCGGGGAACTCATGTCGCTCGGTCCGACTCTATGCGAACCGAAAATCCCTGACAGGCCTGCCCCGTGCGAATACTTCGAAGGGAATAAATACCGTGGCGTAGACGGACTATGAATCCGAATTCCCGCCGGATTCAACGATGTCGAGCGCGAAAACCCGAGGATTAACGGGTCCTGCTTCCCGTCGGAACAGTTTCGGGAGCAGCCAGCGGGTGACGCGGGTCGGGCGGGCGAAGAGACTCGCGAAGTAAATCTGCCATTTAATATTGTGGGTTATGGCAGGGCTTTCTTCGGAGGTGTTTGCGGCGCCGCGCGAGACATTTGAAAAAGCCCCATCTAAAAGTGCCTCGCTCAGAGGCAGACGTATTTTGTGTAGCTCGCTCCGCTTTCTTCGTCCGTCTTCTCGGGGCTCTCTCTCGCGGTCTTCCGGTCCGTGCAAGTCGGCCTTAATCGCGGAGTCAGGACGTCATTGAGCTAAATCGTTCTTTCGCGACCGCTGCTGTTCCCTGCATTCCCGAGAGTATTACATACTACGTTCCGGCGCTGGCCATGGTGCCACCCCGTGCCTCACTTTTTTTTTTCTGGCTTTTTTCTTGTTCCTCCTCGGAGAACTCGGAAACAACTCATTTCTGAAAACTTTCCGTTAACTCCGGATCCATTAGGTTCGCGGCCATTCGTCTGATCCACTTGAGGACCTCGCCTGTACGCTGTGACCTCTGATCACCGTGGAATACTCTTCGAGCCGGACCTGCAAACGCGACCACAGTGAGCAATCGTCCGTTCAATGGTGGGAGCGGATTCCCATCGTGCTGAGGCTGCGTCCAAGTTCTTGTTCAGCCTTGGAGACGATGTCAGCTTTTTCGCATCCTGCAGTCGAAATTCTGGATAGGACGCTCGTTGCGCTTCGAAGCTGCGGCGCCGGCGCTGCGATTGTGTAACATCGTCTGCTTTCAGTGGTATGGAGAGGTCTTCTTCCGTTTGATCCGTCTCACGCAAGCTCATAATGAAGGACGAGACTGGCGGGACGCTCAACATCGCTGCGGAACGCGTTTCGGAATCGTTCCATTACTCCTTCATGATGTCCGTTCTCAAACACAGCAGCCAGCTTCAGTTTCTGACGAACCCTGCCCACCTTGGCAACACGACGGTATCCTTGCTCGTAATTTTTTCGCCCTCCTCAGCATGGATGTCACCAGAACAAGTCGCCGATATCAACCGAAATGAGAGCAGAATTGTCTCCGTTCGTGGAGCGTTCGCAGGCGAAAGTGTGGAGAGCACCCCCTTCGTTGCTATATACTACATATGAGCGCCAATGTCATACTGTTGCGCTAGAATTCCCTCGAAACGCGAACCAAACAATCGGCGGCAGTCGGACGGGACGACTCCGCGTAATTGGGCGCAAGATATGAGAGTCGTCTTCTCTCATGGAGATGCGCGCCGGCAAGATGGAAATCGCAAAATACGATGCCAGACAGATTTGTGCGTCTGTTGGCTGCTCCAATGGCTCGTTTGACTCTGCCGTCTGTCGCGAGCCGTCGGAGAGTTTCCGAGGATGTTGCCAACGATTCAATTTCGTGCAATATGTCTTTGTTTCGTTGAGATGTATACGGTGATATGGAAAACAATACTGCTGATTGGGCTTTCGTTGAATGTTTCTTGCAATAATCTGAGATCCAGAATTCAAGGCAGCACGTTCAGTTTCTTCCTCATTTTCGAGGTGAGATTAGAAACTCAGGATCATGCGGTTCGTGTCCTTCTTTGATCATTGTCTGAGCTGTATTTGAGTGTTCATATTCCTCGAGATTTCACCTGTTGTGAACCGAACGATGAGTCTATCAACAATAAGGAGTCTGAAGTATACTACTTTGAACCGATGTCAGCTACAACGGACTAGCCAGCGACCTTAAGTTGGCCCATGCCGCCCCGGTTATCAGATTCTTTCCTCGGCGGTCGCTTCCGGAGCCGATTGGCAAGCTATATGGGCCGAAATCCGAATGTCGGGAGAAATTGACGCACCAATGCTTGGGAATCAGCATTCCTCAAGTTTCCGGAAATCTCGAAAGCAGGTGGGAGTGAGCAGATACTCTCTTGGGACCGCGATATTTCGGAAACAGATTCCTTCTTGGATGATGATGCTCTCCTGTCCCGTATCCACACCTCAACACGGTCCACCAGAAGCCAATTTCTTGAAGCTCTCCTGTCGAGCAGCCGATAACGAGGCGCTCAATTTCCAGGTTCGATTGAGGCGCTCCAGTTGAATATCAACGCAGTCAACTTCGTATCGGTCAAAGTCGGAACAAAGCTTCTCGTGAGCCCGATTTTTCAACTCAGCAATGCGGGCAAGCTCCTGAGAATCACCCTCGAGATCCTTCAACTAGGGATCCAACCGGATCGCTATGGACAAAAGCCTAATCAAGGAAGAAATTTCCAAGAGCAGCTCCGGTAACTCGACACGAGTTTAGCCTTGCTCTTCAGATAGTGTCGAATGACTGTTCTACGGCATGACCAGGAGCTGTTTGTCATAGGAATGTCTGCGAATACCGCAGAAGCCCACAGAAAACCGTAATTCTCGAGTCGATTTACGTCAAACGATTGTTTCGAAAGCTCTTTCATAGTCAATTTCGATCCATTCCGAAGCTCTCGACGAAACATACAAAGTCTGGATGAATCTATCTACCACCCGACACATACCGAATCCCGAGAGAGAGTTTCTTGCGTATTTCAGTATTTGCCGAGCGCGTCAGAGTTCTTCTGGTCCAAGAAACGCATTTTCCCAGTCGAACATCTCCCAAGCCTCCACGCGATCAAGGACTTCAGAACAATGCGTTCGCGTGGGCCGACCGGACCGGTGGCGGCGACGGCATCCTCCCTCGCTATCCGATCCTTCTCTCTTGTGAGTAATTTTCACCATTAGATTGATTCCCTAAACAATTCAAGGAACCATCCAGCCGGCGAGAAGGATCAACAACGATTCTCATTCAATCTCCACAACGCGCAGATGCTTGCTTTTATTGCGAGCTTTCGGGAACAACGTCGCCGTCGCTCCGTGATGTTCCAAGACGCCAGAAGCACCTGACAATCTGAGTGAGCGCTATGGAGTTGGATTCGGGCGCAGTTCCCGCGCGGCCCGTTCCGGCGCCTCGCAAAGCCGGCTCGGGTACTCAATCCGATCAAGCGGCGAAACACGAAGAGGTCGAAGTGTTTGAGACTGTCGAGTGCGTTTCGCGGTCACTTTCGAAACGGAATCTGGTGACATGTGCCATCATCATGGCTCAGTATGCGTGCTCGGCGGCCGTCGTGCACGAATTCTCCTACAGGCGCGACAACATCGCCGGATTTAATCGAACGCATTACGGAGTCCTGAGAGCAACTCCGCTAATAGTTACGGCGGCATTATATTCGCTCTGGATGCCCCGGATACGCTTGGTGTTTGGACTCGCGGCGATAATGGCTTCAGAGATTGCGTTGATCTTCCTCGAAATGGAGAACGACAACAACAACAACAACGGAAGCCAGTGGGGATTCTACGGACCTCTGTTGGCTCATCTCGCGCTCGGATTGGGAATTCACCTCTGTGAGCGAACGCTTGAACCTTTGTGCCACTCAAAATATCGACTTCTACCTTTCTTCGCGGCCATCATGCTCCAGCCCGTGATTAGTGGATACATCGACGACAAGAGACTGTCAGCCTTGGTCATGACCCTGTTTTTGGTCCCTTGTTTGGCTCTGCAACTTTATCTCGAGCGTTTCGAGTTGAAACAATTCCCTCTGTCGACAACGAGATCGTTGGGGGTTCAACTTTGCGCGTTTGCCTGTTTCTACTTGATATGGGGGAAATTATCGACCGTGAAATTTCTGGTTGAACTCGTCGAGCTGTCGGAAGATTATCAACCTCTGTTGTTTTTCACCTTCGGTGGCTGCGCTCTACTTGTTTTCGTCGCTCTCAAGTTTGTACCGGTCTCGTGGTGCATCAAGCTCTTTTACGCGGCGGTTCCGCTGGTGATTGTCGGTCTGGTGATCGACTCTGATCTGGCCCTTGAACCGGAGGTGTGGTCAGTGTTCATCGGAAAAGCGCTGCTTGGTGCAGGACTCGCCCTCACCGTGGGTATCGTTGGCTCCGTTAGTTGTGGCAACCGTGGCGCTGAGCCCCGTTGGATGTTGTGTTCCGTGGGCGGACTATTTGGAATCGTAGTGAGCACGTTCATTGCAGACCGACATGACCAATACGTAGTGAACATCATTGACCTTGCTGTGTATCTTCTGTCGACGGCGATTCTTGTGGCTGAGAATCTTCTCTTACGCTACCGTAGCGATCACAAAGCGTACACCGTGAGCGAAACTGTCAGCAAACTCTGAGGTAAATGAAGAATTCACCACTGCTTCGTGAGGAAACGAGAAATCTCGGTTGCATTCCGTGGACTTTACCAGTGAACAAGAAACAGGGGATCTGTCGCGAGGATTCAGTGAATCAGGCGAGAAACGGATGTTCGTGACGAAGAATAAAACGAGCGGTGTTATTGTTTGGACGATTCGAGGTTTCTTTCCTCCCATATATGGATAAATTATGATGATTCCAGAAAACGCATCCGAAAACGGACTTCGTCCCGAGGATTTTAAGGATTCAGAATGGAGTACAGGTCCGCCCGCGGGAGAGCATGCCGGCCTGCAGAAACTCCGGTCTCATTTTATTACCAGGAACTGAACCCAACTCCCCGTCTATGAGATTAGTGGCTCTCAGTGCTTAGTACTCAAGAATTTACAGCCTCCAAAGCTTTTATCGCGTTACGCGACCGTTTGACCCGGAAAATTCCATCGAAGTCTGTTGGCATTCGTCGTAAGCGTGCAGCTTAGTGGAAGCAGACCAGTTCTCAGGATGAAATGGAACAGCTGGGCAATTAATCATGGATGATGATGAGTTGACATTCATCAGAGTTCGCATCTGTTGGAAGTCATGTCTCGAGCTCCCTCGTTGTGAACCGAATTTCGGATCGTATGACTCGGCCAAATACGGAATCCGGATACGTGGCTCATATGCGGAATGGTGGGACAATGCCGTCATTGCTCGAAACAAAGACAACGACGATCGTCGCGAGGTGACTGACAATGAGACGTGTCTTGCGCTCAGTCTTCCGAGCGGGGTAGGACGAATCTGAATATGCGGAATTCACCTGGAACAGAACACCGGACGCGATCCCAACGCGCCACTCAAAGCTAATCCGCCTATGAAATGCCTGGGTGTTCTGCAGATTGTGGCAGTCGGCATGGTAAACCCCAACATCTCACTGCTGGCCACTTGGCAGCTACCGAGCATGCAATATCTCAAAGCTTGCCGGCTTAGTTCGACATATATCAACGCGGTGGCGGCTTGCCGAGCTGTATAGGTCCCTGCTCGGAAACTCACTTGATTAGCAACTCATATGAAGCAGCTACTGCGATTCCAACCTGACACGGAGCCTTTCCTGGCTGACCTAGGAAGGTTCCTCCCGAGTCACATCCTCGTCCCATCCGTAGTGCGGCTTGCTGGAATTACTCGTTCTCGGCGGGCGACTCTATAGGGAATCCAGTCTTTTTCGTTTCCACGGAAATTGACCACCGATGCGTAGGTATGAACTACACTATTGGCAGAGAGCGTGGGGTCACACCAAAGAGATCAATCTCATTCGAAAGTTCTGCTCACTCTCATCCGGCGCCACGCATCTTCAAGCTCCATGGAGTCATGAGATTGGACTCTCTCGAATATATATGAATCTGTTTTTCCTGCTCCACAGATGGAGAGGTCTTCCGCATTGAGCCATCGGCTCGCGTCAGCACCCGTCGGTAGCTCAGAGGTAAGAGTCCTGTCCACGAACAGCTGCCTCGCATCAGGAGCGACCGAGGAGGATCTGATCAGCTGGCAAGGTTCACTTCGACGTCATACCCGAAATCTGTACTGTCCCAATGCTCCCCACGTTCATGGAGAGCGTTAAACGAATATTGATATTGGATAACATCTTAAAATGGATCTCAGTTGCTCCATAACTCCCTGCGGCGGGGCCTGTATCGGATGGGAATCGAAAACAGCGAAAAAAAGTTGAGGCGTCCCGGGATGCCAAGAGCTCGTCAAATGCTCCCAAGTTCGGAATCAGCGAACCGAAGACTTGGAACGATTGATTTCTTCCTGAACTAATATCCCAAGCCACGAAGATTTACAGATTGGATGATTTTTTTTTTTTTTTTTTTTTTTTTTTTTTTTTTTTTTTTTGTTTTTTTTGGGGTTTTTTTTTTTTTTTTTTTTTTTTTGGGGTTTTTTTTTTTTTTTTTTGGGGGTTTTTTTTTTTTTTTTCCTTGGGGGGGGGCCTTTGTTTGTTTTTTTGGGTTGGAAATTTTATTTTTTGTAACGCAGTGGGGAGAAATTCATCAGATGACTTCGACCATTCTCCCGGTAGACGCGAGGCGCACATTACGTCAAAAACTACCTTTAAAGGACGAAAACTCAAATTTTCAGCCGATTTTTTCCATCGTCGTATACCTAGAACACGACCGGACGACATTGATGGAGACCTTGGGCTCGAGTCGGAGGTCTCGCATGCACTCAAAACACTGCCTTCCAACTTCATTCCCCGTGAGAAGTCTTCTCCGTTTCACTCTTGTCTAGCAACGCTTTTTTCCTTGCGAAATAGGTGATTGAGAGGATACGGTTTGTTTGCGCATATTTATGCCGTAAGACGAGGCCGTGTTGTGGGAACAGCACGAGAGGCAGAACGACCTTGAGACAAAATATTAGCAGAACTGCCAGGAACAGACATTTTGGTCTCGAGGTTACTCAATGAGCCGCGTCTAGGGGACGCGAAACAGCTGGAGTTAGATATGAAGTCAAGGAGACCAGTTTTCCGCGGTCAGGAAACAGGAGGACTCGCTTTGTCGGATTCTTCCAAATCGAAGAGGGGAATACCGACGTTGAAACCCCCAAGGGAGCTGCATTCATCCTTCTCCGAGCTCCCGACGTTGCCAAGGGCTGTCGACGGAATTGCTCAGCTAATTGGAATCCGACAAAGCGTTCGGCTCCTGGAGCGTGTTCCGGCAGTGCTCGATATTCCTCATACACACGCAAAAGGGTCGAAAAACGCCGCGTCATCTTGGGGAAAGAAGGCGCAATGATCACCCTACCTTGAACATGAGTCATCGATTGTTGGACAAGTCTCAGCGCGCGAGGTGGAAACCTCGTGCTTGACTGAAGGTCATCGCGCGGGAACGAAATGCTCAATAATAGTTATATGAGCTAGATATAGAGCGAAATCGGACATGCTCGATGTCCATCAAGAACTGAGTGAGCGAGTCGATGGGCTCATTGACGAAAGATCTTGAAGTAGGGTTCTGGCCGCCAGTTTTACCTGAAAACATATTACCGCTCAGATTGGGCTGCGGCAGCCTACACGGGCAGAGTACTATGAACATAAAGACGACTAACCGAGAGTCTGTCTCAGATAAAGGTAATTAAAGCGCAATGAACCTTAATCGTGTTTCTTACAAGTCGGTGCACGATAAGAAACCCTTGGCTCAAACTCTCCGAGACGTTCAGAATTACTGGGAACTGTGCGAAGTTCCCTGGCTGTTTGTCGAATGCAATTATATGCGCACACACAGTAGTGTTACGAGATGTTTACCAATACTCTCGTTCGACAACAAGACGAAGCGTAGAAAATGACGTCGATTCATGGATGACAAAGGCAAGCGAAGTTGTTACTAGAGTTTATCAAAATAATTCCCTGTATTCGATCGATACGACTTGCGCGATGGACACCGGTATGATGTAACCGTCGAGAGTCGCTCTGTGAAGGTAGATGTAGAGTCCGAGAGCACCTGGCAGTCTGGGTTGCGCCACCACTGTTCATTCCCACTGTTGTGAGAGACTCGAGCAGCGTTCAGCCGAGACGAACAGCGCTGCGTCACGTGTACCTCTACGATAGAGCGAGAGAGCATATTATTTTCTTTGAAGAAACTGTCTTTGCCGAGACTCTCAGCTGATTCAACGGTTCTGACAGCAGCTTCAATTGCTATGGACGACTTTACGGCTCTCGAGAATCATCGGGAGCGAGACGAAAGAAAAGTTATTTCATCTTCAAGCTAGTTAGCAGACGCAATTTCTCTTCGTTACACGTCCGGAACTGATGTTTCAACTCATGAAGCCTAAAATATCCTTCCCGGAACGATTCCCAAAATGATCCAACGTTCCCTCTGATGTCCCTGGCAAGTAAATGACATCGCTCCTAACGAATTCTTTGATTACTGTCGCAAACGGCAACTTATTTTCGCAGAGTCGCAGGAGTTCTGTTCCGTCTTGGGAAATCCCGAATCGCACAAAGCCCGGCCATGTTTACAGAGTCTGATGCGGTACCGCGTCGTGTTCCGAGCTCTGGAGAGCTGCACGAGGATGTCTTGCTTCTCAATGGAGTACTTTTGCGTCGTCTCTTTGGCTGCCTTCGAGAAGCGTGTCGTCGAACTGACCAAAAGAAGTACAGTTGGTTCATGAAGAAGAAACCGAGGACGCAACCGATCGGTTGAACGATGTCGTCGCAGAGGCTCACGGAGTTGCGAACTGACACGGTGATCATTTACGGCTTATTCCGTTTTTGCAGGGTCCCACCGAGCTTAATGATGACATACCCACCTAGAATACAATTCTGTTCCATGCCCAATTTCTCATCACGACGAAGCATGCGAAGGAAGTTTGTTTTAGGGTTCAAGAACCGCGGAATGAAGTATTGCGCAACCTTTCTACCGCGGAGAGGCTGCCGACAGAGACCATCGAGACTGTCAGCATCGGGATCGCTCAACAGGATCCGACCGAGAACTGTGCCCCGTGTCTATCCGTACGCATTCGGTGTTCTCGCTGCGGAGTCATGGACCCCGGAAATTTGTTCCTCCTTTTTTGAGAACCTTCGAGGGACCAACGAGTTTCGGCAGTAACCATGAGCGGTTACATCATCGTGCTCGACAATTAGCTCTGTGATAACCCTCCGATCTCGGTCAAAATCTAGCTGATTGAACGATATAGAAGTTTGACCGCACTTCCCGCCGGCGAAGAGAGAGGGAGAGATCGTTGAACGTGCACGAATCGTGCACTGTCATTGTGCTTGCCTGGACGAGCAAAGCCCGCTTCAAAGAAGTCTCACGTGCTACTCAGTCGCAACAGTCTGCGCGGGTATAGTGAAGCGGTTCTCAGACGCTGTCACTATCGATGCAGCGTAAGATCAGCTGCGCACTATCAACGACAAAGCAGGGAAGAGAATCACACAATTTCGCCCCATTCACAATACACAAGATTCGTCGATCGCCGTTCACGTCGAAGTTGTTCGGAGAGAAACGTGAATTGCGACATTTCTGGAAAATCGCCGGAACCAACCGGGGAAATCGTCGACCAGACGAACTCGAGTCGCTCTACCTAGTGCGAGTCAGCGAGCGACTCGCGGTTCGAACCCTCGCCCGTGCACTATAAATAGGTCCTGGTCAGCTTGTTTGATAACAGTTTCTTGCAGGATTTCATCCAGAAAACGACTGGGCGAAAAGCTTCGCGAAAGTGAGCGATCGGATAACTGCGTGAAGTGGTCCGTGATCGAGGTGAGTTCGGTGAAGTGAACTTCTATAACCGGGCTCGGAGCAACTCATCCGAGACCGTTCGCGTCTAACTCTTCTGTTGATCCTTCGGATAACGACGACAACGAGACAATACCTCGCGGTAATGGAACTACGCACTTGCTGTAATCCGAGAAAGCAACTCCCAACTTCGTCGCTCTTGATTCCGTCAATTTCCAGTCTCTAACCGCGGTGCAGTGATCGCGTTGATGGGAAAATCGACAGCATGGAGACTGGCGGCCACATTTTGCGAGAAATCGCGGAACGACGCCGATCTGTCAGCGGGCTCGCTCAGTGGCAGTAAAATGAACCCTTCGAGCTGGTGGTTGACAGAGATTCGTTTCTCCATTAGTCTCCGGAGAAACTTGACCAATTGTCGATGAGAGGCGCGCTGATTATTCCCCTGAGCAGTTTGTCAGCTTTCCAAGCTGACAAGGCTGTCAAGCGATGGCGATTGTCAGGAGTGCTGATCCCCGGTTCTCCTTGTGAGAACCTTCTGTTGGTGAATGCAATGGAAGCTTTCGGACACCTCCGTTGGAGCTTGGGAGCCTGATGTTCAGAGCTACTCCAAGCTTTGACTTCGAGGCCCTGGATGACTTCAAAGACCAGTTGCGTCATTTGCCGAGTGCGGAGACTGCGCATCTAACAGCCGTCAAAATAGCTCGGGCGAGTAGAGCAGGCGAGACTCGAGGCCAAGCGTGAATCACTGGTAGAACAATATTTGAATTTCTCCGGCGAGGATGTCGATTCCCCCCGCTGTCCTGCGCATCCTTTGCCCGCATCTTCGTCACGTCTGGATCAATCAGACGGCTAACACAACCGAAAACCCTCCATGATCACCGTGATCATACGGAGCGCGGCGCGGAGACTTCGTCGACTCGGAGAGACGGAAGAGAATAGTTCTCGAGAACTGAGAACCGTCATCTTTCTTTTCCGCTTTCTACCGTTTCTCTAGAGAGTTTCGCGCAGAAGTGAGATTGTGGGTGATGGAAAGCGAGCGAGCCGCCGAGCGAGTGATACGCCGAGCGGGACCTGAAGACGTCTTTGTGAGAGGAAGCCGAGGAAAACTGTTACGATGTGAGAGAGTTCGTCCGTTTTGCAAAATTGGTCGTTCTGGAGATCGCTGGCAGTCAAGTTGGGAAATTTAGGAACGGCACAAAATAGACCACACTGTGTTGGCGGCGGCATATATTGTAGACGGTGCGCTGCGTTGAAGCATCTACGTAACCTGTGTGCGCTGAGGGAGAAACGAGATCATCGACCTCTCCAGGGAGATTTGAACGAAACAACAAACGAAAATTGATGCTGACTCGCATCAGACCTCTCTGGCGGGTGGGAAGGGTGTTTAGTCTGGTGTGCGTATGAGTGTCAAATCTACATATGATACGAGTACTGTGTCACTCAAGGGCAGTCTTGATGTCCCAATCTTCTCTTGTGAATTTCCTCCATGTTGTGTAGGACTCTTCCTGGGCATTCAGACCTGACCCACTGAGGACTCTTTTCGCCAATCTTGGCTTTCAACGTTAACTCTCGCTGGAGAATCCCCCTCAGACAATGAGCGCATCCCAAAGTCGTAGTTGCGAGCGATAAATTGTTGGTTTGCCAAGAGATGAATTCGCCGGATATATTCACGACTCCTCGAGCGTGGATTCTTGTGATTTTTCTCGAATGCTGAGATCAGCCTCTTCTGATGTTAAGATGGGGGGAATCCCTGGATCCCCTCCCACTCTCACAGACCCTGGACATGGAGTAGTTGGGTCCGGATGTTTTTCACGTCGAAGATTTTCAGATATGCGTCGCGCTATCCATCACAAAATATCCACCCTTGGGTGGCGGATCTCCGCATCACAATGAAACTCTCTGAACCGGCACAATGATCAGCGGCGGTCGCGCAGTACTTCCCATTCCCAGCGACGCTCCTTGGGGCATATCTTCCACGAATACTTTCAAATACTTTTGCCGTGCACTCCCATCTCAGCCGTACGCCCAAGGGCATCGTCCCAAACTTTCCGCGAAAGCCTCCCAAGTGCGCTGTTTTGAAGCGTCTGAAGCAGGAATCATCATATCATACGCACATACAAAGTATGTCTACGTCCATGATTACTGAAAAATCGGCCGACCCCTGCTGCTAGAAAGATCCGCCAATTCTTGAGAGAGTTTGGAGTCGTTCCCGTCATGGCTATTGCAGCACATCTCCCAGTCGCCATTCTCGAGGTCCTCCTCAACAGTGAAGGGTTCCTCGCGAGCGAGCTCTCCACAAATCTGGCGCTCCAATCCTTGTTCGAAAAAACAGCAGTCACAATCGAACATAACTGAGAAATCGACGTAGTCCTCTCCGTCTGTCGTTTCCCGTGGCTCCGGAGGATGCCAACGGGCGGGAAAAAGTTTGTTGGAAGAGCGGCGCCATCATGGCGAGTGATTTGGGGTTGTGGAGTTAACTCTCAGCGTATCTTTACCCGTTGTTCCTCGGAACCCCGAAAGCTGACCACCTATGTACCACAAGCCAGCTCACGTCTACGATGAAATATATGTTTTCGATTCCAGGATGGAAAGCATTTCACAAGCAGAACGACGAGCCTATTTCCAACGGGTGCTACAGAGAGAACTCGCTGATTCCCTAATCCGCTGTGCACCTCTGGAAGACATAAGAGTCCTTCTGGCCTTAGGGGCGCAGGTCAATGAACCGGTAACCCAGGGCTTGAGACCGATTCACTACGCCATATATCAACAGTACCAGCTTGCCGTGGAATTCCTCCTACTTCGAGGTTTGTTCACTGGATTTGCACGTTTCCCGCAAGCTCCTTTCCCACTATTTTCAGTGTTTATGTTTATTTTCACTCGAAGCTCTCACGTAGTTCTTCACAGGCTGTCAAGTGGATGCGATGGACGACGTTGGGTATACGGCACTTCATCTCTGCGCCGAGAAAGGATTCCTAGAGCTTGCAGAACTGCTCATGAGCTATGGGGCTCG
Source organism: Neoseiulus californicus (assembly GCA_028455905.1). Lineage (NCBI taxonomy): Eukaryota > Metazoa > Arthropoda > Arachnida > Mesostigmata > Phytoseiidae > Neoseiulus > Neoseiulus californicus. The sequence goes on along the minus strand of JAMQGS010000002.1, from coordinate 2,859,605 downwards.
AGTGTGTTTCACTGACGTCGACACGGACGGTCGAACCTACTACGGCAACCCTCCGCGAGTCACGATGGCTGACGAACCTTTACGCATTGCAATTCGCAACGATCACTTTGAAATGGCCGAGCTGCTACTGAAGCATGGCGCAAACCCTAACGCGAGGTATGTGTTATTAGCCTTCAGGCCTGACAGCTCCGATCGTCTGATCGGGTTTGGCGTCTATGCGCCACTGAATCTTCATCGCACTCTTCTGGTTCCGCGGCAGCAGGAGCGAGATATGTCGCGCCAGAACAACGCACAAAACCATGCACAGCAGCATCAGCAGCAGGAGGAGGAGGAGATGAGAAGATTTCGGGACTGGCGAATTATGCCGTACCGAAAGCCCCGGTTTCCGTTACACAGGTTGCGTTTTTTTCTCCGTGTACATCTTTTGTGAATTTGTGAACTCTTACCCTCAGTCAGTGTGTATGCGTGTGTCCGTGTTTCTTCTAGTGTTCCATTTTGAGCTTGGGTTCATTCTTTATGTGAGCCTTTGTGTGATTTCGTTCTCTTCCACTGGGGGCTCAGTTCGCGCGCGTTTCGTGAGCTGTCTCGCCATATCTCGGATCGATATCTACAACATCTCTGACATCGATCGTTCACGACGAAAACGGCTTTCGAGGTGCCAGTGATTCTTCTCACTCCTCGGCTAACCGGATGTGATGTTTTCAGATACTTCCTGGGCTCTGAAATGAACCTCATCTCTCCGTTGGCCATCTCGTACGTGGAGTTGCTGCTACGCTACGGTGGCGACCCAAACTCGAAGGATCGGAGTGGACTCACCCCACTTATGAAAGCCTGCAGGCATCCGCAAGGTAAGTCTCGACGTATTCTATCACGGGTAGTTCGTTAGTTTTTGACGTTTGCGTGATTTCATCCAACAAGGTCCACGAACTCGTGGCCGTTATCGATAGTGCTGCCTCATGTAGACCCCAGGCAAATTCGCTTCGAAACGGGATGATTGAAGTTTGCTGTCTAACGATGATTCCCTGCGTTGTTAATTCCCAAGGTTACGATGCTGCGGAGCTGCTCGTGCGCTTCGGAGCCGATGTGAATTCCGTGGCTGGCGAACGACACGACTTCCGAACGGTTCTCCACTACGCGGTTCTGTCATCAAACAAGGACATTGTTAAACTCGTGCTTTCAAAAGGCGCAAAAGTGAACATGAGCCCAGGTTATGAGCACCCAAGCCCCCTCGACTTCGCTGTTCTGAGGTTCGTAGTCAGCGCGCTGGCGCTACATCAACATTCTACTCATATTGCAGATGTTCTACGACCATAGACTTCGATTGCGATTTTAGCGCGAACCAATGGGCTACAATGAGTTTGTCTGTTTAGAAGTGAGCCGGAGCAGGAAGCTTTAGTCGAGCGAAACTTTTTGCCCGCGGCTCCCTCGCTCGTCTCCGGGGAGAACCGCTGACTCTGAAAGAGACCACGAAAATGAACGATAGAGACATCAGGAGCGATAACGGGATTGAGTGGTAGAAGGAGCGGGCAGCGAGACAGAAGACGAATCGCGATGGTGTTTGCGAAAGTGCTCGCCGAGATTGATGAATTCATTATTCCAGGGCCAACGTTGAGCTGATTCAATTACTGCTCGATTGGGGAGCAGATATCAACACTGGATCGCCTGTGGTCGGATCTCCGCTGCACATAGCTCTATCGGAGCACTCGGAAAACTCCAAGGAAATCGTACAGCTCCTCTTGGAAAACGGCGCCGATCCTAATTTCATCACGTACACCGAAGATCGCAAGCCGTTCTTGAAGCCGCCGATTGGCGAATATTTCTTGTCTACGGATGAGTTTCGAGGTCATCGGCCCCGCGAGGACATCGTGAGGCTTCTGCTGAAATACGGAGCAAGGGTCGTGATGACACTACAGGTAATCTATTACAGATGTTTTGCGGGAGGACCGACTCCTTCGACTTGATTCTGCTCCTCATTCGATCCTCAAGAACCTTCATTCGCGATTTTGAGAACATTGGATACTTCGGAAGTAATTCCTCCCATATCGAATCGCCATCGGCACGAGATTCTATCCCCAATCTCGCTCTAGTCAGAACCACACATTTTCAATAACGTTAGCTTGCCCCTTCCTCATTCGCAGACGCAGAAAGAGCTCGGAATCATCAAAACCATTCAATACGTACAGGATTACCCGAACATCCTGAGTTTGGTGTGCGAGTCCAGCGAGCAGAACTGGAGCAGCAATGTCATCCGACGATCGAATGTGCTCAAGCCAGACGTGCGGTCTCTCCTATTGGAAACGGCTTCAACTCCGCAAAGTCTGCGACAGCAGTGCCGCAGCAAGCTGCGAAACCTCCTCGGTTCGAATGCAATCGAGGTTATGGAAAAAGTTCCAAAGCTCGAGATGCTGCCCAAATGCTTGAGGAAATACCTTGTGTACGAACTGTGATCAGTTGAGGCAGCCATGCTGAAAAATGTGATCAGAACGACCTCGTTGGTAGCACATAAGTTTGATATCGGATTCGCGAAACGGACTAGTTGCCAATTCCGAACTGCGATCCACGAGCACATACTGTACCTGCCTGATAAGAAACATGAACGAATCGACGATCGTTCACTGCAAACAAATGCAACAACCCGCCACGTATCAAATGTACACTCGTTGTATTTACAATGTACATCCCTGAGGTCGACTTTCTTGAGCTTCTCTCGCTCGCTGAGATTTAGATTCGCGAGCGCATCCCGAAACCCTGGAAGACTATAAGTGAGATCGAAGTTGTGGAAACTCCGGTTTTTTCCCGCTTTCACCGTCCCCAATCGACGATTTTGCCAAAGAAATGTGTGATACAAGATGTACTTAACATCAGCCTTGCGGAACTTTGAAATAAAAGTGTTTTCGCTGTCGAAGGTCATCGTGGTGTTATTCTTGAGTGCTACCGTTTTAATTTTGCGAGCGTGACTGCGCTCGCGAATCGTCCGTATCTACCTTTGTAGACTGGTTTGGGTGTCCTGTGTCCACCGTGCCTCATCGAGCAGGCAATCTTTCCACTGAGAAGATATGACAAAACGAAAAGGATGGGGTTCCAGAGATGGTGGCGCGCTTCCGAGCTCAAAGTGAATTTGATTCTTCCTTCCAAACTCGAAGATTGAAGGTAGGGGCTGCCGCGAAACGGGAATTCTCTCATTATGATTCAGGTATCGGTCGCACGCGGAAAACTCGTAGTTTTCTTCAGACCGCCTCTGCTACCCGGGAGGCGAGCAAATCGAGGGACAAAACAGAAATCAACCTACTCCACCTTTTGGAAAAGCTTCCCTTGGGGCTCAGGTTACAGATGTTGGCATCCGGGGAATTATTTGTCGAAATCAGCTCAGAACACGAGTGACATGGCTGGGCGCACAGCGTCGTAAAGGTCGTCTGTGGTTTCGATTGTGCTCGGTTCCGATTCAAAGGACGTGAAATTCAAAGAAGGCGAACCAACGAACGAAGGAGGCAATACCTTCAGAACAAGGACGGAAGTGAAGAGACCCTTGAAAAAATTTCGTGCATCGGAACTCCTTTGCATCGGGAACACTCATGCGCAAATGTAAAACATTCAGCATACAGGATATTGACTTGGTGAGTGCATCGTTCGAGCGAAGCATTGGAAATTTAGTCTCTTGACAAAAGCTAGCGAGGATATTAGACTGAGTGTAGACATCAAGTTGTTCCGCTGATTCGGTAGGTTTTCCGGGGCGGAAGTTCCGAATTGGGAACATATTTCCAACTTTTACGGTCGGAAACGTGCAAGCCGACGAACGACGAGAACGTCAGGTTCTGGAAAGAACGGGAAAGGCTTGTGGGAATAGGGCCTGAGTTCACGACAGCAAGTTTGCGAGTTTGAAACTTTCCAACAGTTGTGCTTGATGGGAAGCATTTCTGCAGCAGTCAGCAGAAATGAAACGTTGGGGTTGCTGGCAAACTGCGCTACTTGACCTGAGTCTTTCCAGCCGAGGGTTCTGAACCAGCACCTGACCGACACAAAGCGAAACTCGTGAACGCAAACGAATTGTGATTGCAGTCGGCTTCGCCGTTAAGACTCGCGAATATTCTCCTCCATCAGATGGCAATGGGTGGCAAACTCCGGCGTCGCAAGGTCTCCGTGCCATGCATCATCACGGATGGGTGGAAATAGATTCGTTGTAGCATCTCGGGATTATTGAAGAGAAAATTGCTGCACTTTACTCCAGGAACCGTGGGTGGGATAGAGAGCTATGTTGTAATCGATAAATTCTCGACTGTAACGTGGAATCTCCTGTTGGCGTGGAGCTATGCGTGGGATGTGCCGTCAGTCTTCGTTGCTGGATTAGAGCGCAGCGAAACGCCTCAGAGTTGTCCATGTATATTCGACTAAATTTGTAACGGGAACAGGTTTCCGAAAGAGCCCGTTAAATCAAGCTTCGCAAGTAGGCTCTGGGGATACCGACGCTGGCGAGCGCAACACACCCGGGGACGATAGGGGAGGATGGACACATCTTGAAGGGAGGAATGAGTGGAAAATCGGAAACATTCCAACACAGCAGGGTTTCATATCTACGACAGCCAACAGTAGCCGCTTTTCCAGCTCAATGCTCGCAAATCTCGGTGAGGGTAGTTTTTTCCTTCTTGTGTGTCATTCGACACCAATGTTTGTTTTCAAGATCGGTTCCATTATTTTCTCGCTCGCTGACGGCCTGTTTCCCTTCCTCCAAACATCCTCGTGATGGAAAACTTTTCCCAGGACATGCCGGTGACCGGTTGGGCCTCCTTTGTGGTCTGAGAAAACTGCATGACCAGAGCTTTCGAGTTGGAGTTCAATTTCTTGATAACTTCCAACAGCACACCAGGATATGTCTGTAATGGATAGAGGGGTCGATTGATGGATAATCATCAAGAATTTCCACGTAACTCCGTGAAGCATTCAGAGACACGGTTCCCCGGGCTCCCGGACGGATTCCCGTTCTCCTCGCTCTCACTTCGGTCCGACTGATCGATTGCTCTGATCATCACGAACTCGCAATTCTAATTACTCGTTTCGAATGACGATAGGAATGAATATGTTCAGGACGTTGTTCGTGCTTCTTGACATGCACGATACTGGCAGCACCTATGCGAAACACTCCCGGGCTGGAGGCGGTCATTTCATCATGTAGAAGCTCGAAACGACATTATGGGAGAGAAACATCGACTTTCTATGTATAAGGTAGCAGAATATCGTATCACGCCGAGCCGGCGCACCGAGACTGCTTGTTAAGAGCTTTGATTGTAATAAGACACAATATTTAACATATCTGCCTTCTAATGAAGCGTGATGCAACCGAACGGCCGGGGAAGAGATTAGATCGCAATGAAAACCATCACGCGGTCTCGCGACTAGCTATCGGAAGAAAACTCTCTATTGGATTGAAACCTAGGTGGGCCAGCATATCGGGGAAGGATATGACGCTCGGGATCAAACTGTTGATAATAAGGCGACAACGCCGCTATCGAACCTCCAGGTAATTAAGTTCGGCGAAATGAGGGTCCACGAGAGAAATCAGCGAATGGGGAGAACTGGAAATGTATGATCAGGCTCATAATCGCCCCTCGTGTCCAAAGAACTGCGATTGACGTCAATTCAATGGACCTTGCACCGAATTACAATAGATTATGTACGACTCGCAAGTCGCCTGAAAGCTCATTCACATGCGTCATTGGAAGCTTGGTCACCTGAAACGAAGGCCATCCACGAGCTACAAGACCTGTTAAGTCCCTCGAGGCCTGCGCCAGTTGACCTTTCGAATGAATGCGCTTGAACTGCACCAGTATGTTCTACTTGTAGGCGCTGTTCTCCATCTCCAATGTCCCGCTCGCTACGTTCGCACCGCGACCGTGAACACTGATCCGTGACATCTGCGCTCAACGAGGCACAACGGGGTTTTCCGACCTAGGGGTTTTCATCTCCCTATGCGCAAAAGTGACAGGATGGAATTGGGAATATAAAGACAGAATTAGCGGCTTTATGAGCGAACACTCGATTAAGTTGGAGCTATAGAATCCAACTCAATTTGGGAATTTCACAACGAGGATTCGGGCTCGTTGTGGAACCTTTTCATGCAATGTCGTTCGGAATCGAGCATCGTGGCCGAAACCCCCCCCCCCCCCCCCCCCCCCCGCAACACGAGAACACGAAGCGAAGCCTCACAGAGCCGAAATTGTAAGATTCTGGTACACAAACCACGATCCGAGTGAATTTCCTTGGGAACGAGGTGCGGCCATTGTATATTGCGCACTTTGTTCACTTCGATGGAACTCCGCTACGATGGAGTAGGCCGAAGTTCTAGTTCGTGGCAGTCAAGTAAACCGTTGTCGTAGAGGCCAGCGGGGAGGTGCGACCGTTTGGGAATCACGTTTCGATACAGGATCGTTTGCTTGGCTGTCGTTGCGTCTGCTACGAGGGGGATTATTTATCAAGCGTTCGATGATAGGCCGCTTTTCTGCCTGGCAGCCTGTTTGCCTGACGTAGTCAAGTCGCTTCTCGTCGGTCCACCAAGCTCCACGGGTGCCAGCACGAATGAGCATCCCGCGGAAAAAAGTGCCAACAAACCGTTCATGATCGGAGTCCGAGCGAGAGATATTATGTTCGAAGTGACCAACAAAACGTGATACTCAACCCGCCGGAAGCTTCCGAAAATGAGTGGCAGGGGTGTGACGTTCGAAGTGACAGCGGAGATTCATCCTCCTATGTCCAATGTGTCCTCAAGCTCCGATCTGAGTTCGTTTTGCCCACTGATGCGAGCCAACACGGCGGCCTCGGAATACCTCAGAGAACCCGAGCCACCCGCCAAGTTGGAGAAAGTTGACTTGGCATCCGAAGATGATCAATTGGCACAGCAGATGATGATGAATGTAGCCCGGAGTTTTGTTGTGAGTAGGATTTTAGTGTGCAATCGATAATTTCTCGCTCTCTCAAAAGTTCCCCATACTTCCGTTCCTCGAGCTGAGAATCGTAGTTGAATCTGGATGTTTGAACTCGCAGTCTCGGATAAGGGCCCAAGTACTCGAGAATGACAACTAGCATAAGGCTGTGAGTCCATTCAGGGTAGATCTACTCACTCGAGATGGCCAAAGAGCATTCCCAACGAAAATTTTCTTTGGTTATTTCAAGAGCAACTGTCGGACTTTCGTGCGGTGCAATATTTCAGTTAGATCGTATGATCGTTAAGGAAGTATGGGCAGTCCGTTGAATGACGAGGGGGAACAGCCACAAACGGGAAACGGTGTCATTGCCAGTCACAATGCGACTCGAGACTATGACTGCGCTCTTCCGAGGACGTAGTAAGCGTGAGAATTCGAATCCTGGCAATTCCATAGATTTCTAACCCATGCGGCCTAAAATGCCAGCTCATTGCATTGGAGCCCAAGAGATGCAGCCTCCCGTCTGATGATGTTGAGGTTACCAAAAGATTCGGGCCTGTGTTCATTGTTGAGTAGAGGAACCTCTTGACAGTCCCAAAAGTGTGTCTTTTTGAGTGGTACTGGGATTGCTCTTGAGAATTCGAGCGCTATCGTGAGACTATCGAACGAACAAAGAAGCTACCGGGGCAGAGTTTGGAGCATCAAGATACGCTCGAAGACCGGAATAGTTGGTATGCTATCCTGGTTTCGCCATTTCCGGATTTGAAAGCCAAAGTGCTTCAGTGCAGCCGATTTTAGAAATCTCAGAAGCGATCCAATCGCTAGGAATCCGAGTCGCCGATTCCTATTGATGCCTTCATAGAATTCGCATTTAGGGATTCATGGAATAGGATCATTTCTACGTGATTATACCACAGGAAATGAATGAAGACGGGGAATCTGAGTTGCTTGGTATTCATGGATTCCGGAGCACGATTCTCCATCTGGCGATCGATTCAGCTCAGCCGCGGAGTTGATATCGCAAATCCGCGTTGTGAAGATATATTTAGCAGACCTGGTGAATGCTCCATATGAGGATACAAACCGACGTTTGATAGACTCGCTAGTTCGCGCCCTCGATCTGTGACTTGTGTGCAGAACGCGACGGAGACGGAGAATCCGATGTGATCTCATTTTCTAGTGCTGTGTATCATTTATCGGAGAGAGGATCAATTATGCGAAATCGAGCGACGGAATTTCGGAGACTCTCATCGAGCGCGAGTCGATGTTGACATTCTTAGATGCTCATGAGTTCAGAGCCGCGAAAGAGCTCGTAGCATCTGATGCGCGCGGTCGCTGTGCAGAGAGGCTGAGATACGACTCGGAGTCACTTTCCTTTGATGCGAACAGCGAAGCTCTGGTGAAAGAGCTGGGACGGCAGCGAAATCGCGTTCAAACAAGAGAATAGGGGACTCTCGATTGAGGTGTGTCACTATCGACTCGAATTCCTATGATTTTCTCCCATCGACCTCAACCTTGACTCTTTCGTTCCAGCAAGACCTCCGAGAAACTCCGCATCTGAAATTAACGCATTTTGAAGACAGCACCATGTCCACGGAACCTTCGATAGACGGCGAAGAGAGAGGCATGAGGAATTTTCGACGGAAACAAACGGGACAGTCTTCCCTCACTCAAAGTGGTCAACTGCTGCACTCTGGCTACGAAAGTAGCGGGTCCGACATCCAGGAACAGTAAGTTTTTAGAACCGAAACCCTTTAGCCGACTAGAGCCGAGATAGACACTGAATCGGGTTCTACTTAGGACGATTATTCGAAGTCGAGCCCGTGCGCGTCCCGAGAAAATTCCGACTCCTGGCGCCGCCGTTGTGTTCCACAGCGCCGATCGACCATGGCGTGGCACGCAGTATAATGTGTGCATATGATTCCATGTTTTGAGGAAAGGGAACAGCGGAATTCGTCAGGCCCGTTGTGTTCAAGCGGCCGCCACCACAAGCGAATTCTGAATTTTCGTCACGATACTTTGTTGTTCAAGTTCCTCGATTCATGGTCGGTGCCGATTTCCTCGGAATTAGCGAGCACTACAAAGAAGCTCGCCATGAATCAGAAGAGCGATCGCGTTCAGAAGTACTTGTGAAGAATAAGAGTCCCGCTATGGCCATCAAATATCGATGCAAACCCATGGAGGAGATCTGGTTGTGCGTCAATGACAGTGATCTGTCTTCATGGTAGGAACTCACTCGTTCAGATCATAGTTTGAGCGGGAGACTGCACGGGGATCTGAAGACAGGTGTTTTCGTTACAATCCCACGGGGCTTTTATTCCCACCACGAACCCCCTCCCCGCCGTTTTCGGGTGAGATCTTTGGGGAGCCGCACTTAGTTTCGAGAAACTTGAGCTCTCGTTCTCGATACCTGTCTCCCCGCCTTCAGTAGCCTCTTCAACGTTGCGCTCATGAAGTTTCGGTGCGCAGTCTTGTTGACTGATGCCTCTCTGTTCTCGCGTAATCTTTCCGGAACTCACTTCTTCGGAGAAGGTCACAAAAAAGTGGGAACGAGACCGGATGCTCGAGCGTGGGCCGTGATCCCACGCTCGGATCAGTTCCATTTATTGCATTGTCGAGAGAAGGTCTTTGCAACATCAAAATACACAAAACCACCCCTGGAGCTATGTGTTCAACGCGTGTCTTTAGATATGGAATGGTATACCTGGCGCAAAGAGGATCAAGATCCCTGAATTTCAGTGACGAGGAATGTTCAACTCCATACTACGAATACCGCGCACCCGGCCTCAACCGCGGTTACTCAAAGGTCGACGAGTCGAGAGGCTTCTTGGCGACAGCCCCCGTGCCAACAGACTACCTCCAGCTACCGTCGGAGACAACCCCTTTATTGAAAGTGAAAGGTGAGAGAACTTCTGGATCCACGACTATCGCTGATGATATTGAGGCGGAATTTCGGCTCGAGGCGTTTCCTTTCCGCTCGACGAAAACTCGATAGTCCCGGTCTCGAAAGAGGAGCGGAGAAAAATGAAGAATATGGCAGAGCTCCACGTATTCTGAGCGCACGGAGAGAATACAGGAATAGTTACTGCCTTCGTCAGCGTGAAATTGAGCCTCGGTTCCTGAAATATTTTTACAGTGGACGATCGACCCCGCGCGCCATCAAACGCTTCAACGGTCCTTTCAAGCCCGCATGACGATGCATCATACCAAAGCGTCATGATGTCTGACCGCTTTCCATCGAAGGAGAAGAGCAAGTTCAAACATTGGGCCAACCTGTTCAAGGTTTCGCTCTTGACCTCAACAGTGATATTCGCTGTGGTGAGCAATACAAGACTCGAAGATACAAAAATAGCTCACTTCTTGGAGCAGAAAAGAACTCCCATGATATTCGATACTCCATTTATCATGTCTGGTCATCATCATATCGTCGTTTTGAGCCCTTTGCCATGTTTTCCCGTCTTTCCGGCCCTAGATCGTCATGAGTATCGCGGAGGAACCGGACAGCGAGTGGACAACATTCTCGCTGAACGATGAAGAGCCGTATTACGTGAACCTGAGACGTCAGCTGAGCCCGACGTACCCGATCCTCCGTCTTAAAGCCACAGGACCGTTCTTGCCTGAATCCTTAGGGAATCTCAGCGATGTGGATACAGTATTCGCTCTGGTTCGGAGATTCCCGGACGGTTCCCATGAAGTTGTCGAGGGTCACCAACCACTGATGTGAGTGCCGTCCAAACCAGAGAAACAGTTCACCATAAACCCTCTTGAGTCGTATCATACGTTGGATCCGGAAAAGTTGCCTGTCATGACCGAGTTTTGTGTTTCAGAGTTCCGACCGCTCCGCCTACGGTTGTTCCTCGCACGCTCCAGAACACGGTCGAGCATACTTTCCGTGTACCCGTCAGAGAAGTTCTAGAGAACGCGGGAAACCTGGAAATTCTCGTTCAAGCCAAGAAACTCTCCGGACAAATCTCCGTCAGCGTACTCATGAATCCTTTCACCGAGTTCACTCAAATCTCATTGCTGATGGCCGCCATCGTTCTCGTGGGACTCTACGTCCTCATTATTTTCGAGCTCTGCCACCGGACTCTTGCCGCCATGCTTGGTAAGCTTTATCGAGGGCCAAATTATCGAAAATTTTTCCAGGGGTAAGGTTGGCTCAAGCTTTCGTGTTCCACGGGACGGGAGTAGCGTGCCCTCATTGACGATTCGTGAAGTGATCTACTTCTTCTCAGCTCTACGTGGTACTCGTTGCTGACGGTGCAGAACAGCCACGCGCGAGGAGTTCGCGGTTGATGCTTGAGCGTCAAGGCAGAATCCGAGCTGCCAACGGATTGGAAAATGGAGAACAAATAATGATTATCTGTTTTCTTTTTTTCTCCCCAGGCGCCACTGCAGCGATCGCATGTCTGGCTTTAATCGGGGATCGGCCGGACTTGGAGAAGGTCGTTTCGTGGCTCGACGTCGAGACTTTGTGCCTTTTGTTTGGTGAGTCAATTACGTTTTTTTTTCCCTCCACGTCTGCGTTCTCCCTCTGAGCCCCCATCCGCCCGCGAAGCTCTCCGGGTTCTGCTTCGTCCGAGTGATCGAACAGCGGGTGCTGCCTGGATACGATGGCTGTTTGAGGCGAAAAAAAAACCAAATTCCTGCTCAATATTCACTCCCTCCTGTGTTCAGGTATGATGGTCATAGTCGCGATCTTGTGCGAGACGGGTTTCTTCGACTACATGGCCGTCCTGGCATTCAGAGTTGCCGGAGGCAAGGTATGGCCGATGATAACGACATTGTGCCTCTTTACCGCTGTCATCTCTGCGTTCCTAGACAACGTGACAACCATACTCCTGATGACAGCAGTCACCATCAAGTAAGATTTCCTCTCAATTATCGCCTCTCAGCCGAACGAAACAGGCAAGACGAGATGGGAAAGAACCAGTAACCCTGAGTGAGAGAAGCAGAGGAATTACATACACATATTTCCATATGAGTGAGAAGTTATGAACAGGCGCTGTCAACTGAGCAGGACCAAAGCTGATAGTATACGCCACACTTACATTCTGGCCGCCGCTAACACAACTTCGTCGAGCTCCCGGTATCAGACGCATGTTTGTGATAGAAAAATGACTCGCCCAGCTCCATTACCGATATTGGTCATCGTTTACTGTCGAACATGTAGCGCTGCGATTTCCGTCACACGATTTGTTAGTCGCCGCACATCCGCAGATAACAGCTGCTTATCACAGAACTCAGCCTGTTCTCTAACATCTCATATCCCTGTCCGATTGCATTATTTTGCAGATTATGTGAAGTGATGAACCTGGACCCGAGGAAGGTTCTCATCACCTTGGTGATATTCTCAAATATCGGGGGCGCAGGGACGCCCATTGGAGATCCGCCCAATGTCATCATAATCTCAAACGCGAAAGTTTTAGCAAGTGAGTCCTAATCTGAGGAAAATCCGCCTTCTCCTCTTCCGATAGGACGAAAGTTCGCTAGCAAGAAGCTTGGCCACCTTGGTAACGCGCTACGCAGGTAGCACGTAGTTCTTGCTCACGTGATAGTGGCCGGATGGAAATCCGCATCGGATTGGGTTGGACTTGAATGTTTTTTACTCCGGCATATTTCAGGCGGAGTCAATTTCACAACGTTCACTCTACACCTGCTGCCCGGAGTAGTGATCAGCGCTGGCGCCGCGTACATCTTCCTAAGACTGTACTACAGGGACGATTCAAGTCTACGGCACCAACAGCCTCAAGAGGTAGGTGCTCCCAAGAGACGTTTGGAAATTGTTTCCGAATTCCTCGCTGCCACTCTTAACTCTGACCTTAGGACGTCCCATCAAAGAAGTTCGTTTTCTCGTTCATCGCAAACAAGTAAAAACGTTTGGGATCTTGAGCCGAGCGGGAAAGTTTCAGCCTGGAGAACCACTCGTTGAGAGCATCCGTCTCACGCGTTTGCTCCGCGAGCGTCTGAGTTCCCTGAGTACAGTCCCTGATTCTAAATCCCAAATTAGTTTGCTAAACAGTGTTCGGGGAGAGTGTTCCGATGGACGGGGGCTCCCCCGCTCTAATTGACAAAGCGAGAGTCAGAGAGATGAAAGTAAATCCTCACTTCCCTCCATTCAAGGTCGTTGAAATCCAGCACGAAATTGACATATGGCAGAAAGCGTGCCGCTCGCTGTCCGAATACTCGAGAGACGAGAGTTACGTACGGACCATCCTCAAGAAAAAAGTCAAGAACCTCAAAACGATCTATCGCAAGAAACTCGTAGAGTCGAGCACTCCTTCAAAAGATGACTTCAAGCACAACCTGGAACAGCTCAGCGCCAAAGTGAGTGCCTGCACTCTGAGTGAGCTGCAAAGGAATCCAATAAGGAGCTGAAACGGAAATTTCGATCAGCGAAGAGACATTCGCTGAATACGTTAGGAACTAAAGTGAAACAGGGTCTTTTATTTCTCTTCTTGCAATTTCAGTACAAAATCCGGAACTGGCCTCTTCTGATCAAGAGTGGCGTCGTCCTCTCCGTCGTCATCATTCTCTTCTTTCTCCAGTCAATTCCGGACCTGAACTTGAGTCTTGGTAAAGAACTCCGCGAGTTCCCCAACGGAAATTTTTGTCGATTCCCCTGCGCCCCGCCCGCGCTGACTGAATCGCTTCTGAACTTCTCGGCGGTTTCGAGTGGGTCAGGGCTCTGACCACTGATTTCTACATCTGTTTCAGGCTGGATAGCGATTTTCGGAGCCCTCGCGCTCCTGGTTCTGGCCGATACAGACGAGCTCGAAGGAATCTTCGGAAGGGTCGAGTGGACCACGCTACTTTTCTTCGCCGCGCTGTTTGTTGTGATGGAGGCTCTAACCGAGCTAGGACTGCTGCAGTACATCGGCGATCAGACAGAGACATGGATTTTGGCGGTCAACAAAGAGCACCGCTTAGTTGTCGGAATCCTCATCATAACCTGGGTTTCCGCTCTCGCCTCGTGTTTCATCGACAATATACCTTTCACGACAGTCATGGTGAAAATTGTGGCCAAACTTGGTAAGTTTACCATGCTGATACCCACCAGGTGGTAACTTTGACGCTATTTCGACCCTCGGCTTTCTTCATGGGTCGAACGGCGGCCGATTGTCCAACCGACACCGATTCCAAGCTCGACCCATTGTTAGCACACACTGTAGGCAGTTCATCGGGCGTTGAAGTCGGTCGGAGTCGATCCGGGAACGAAATGATCCGCGATGGGCGTAGGCATCCGATTCGACCCCAATAAGGACTCGTCTGATGGAGACGTTTCATGGGACGAAATGCCACGGGCTAAGTGGTCGAACGAACGCCCCCTAACTCCCCCTACTCGTTCAAGCGCCCAGAGGAGTCGAAGGAGTGCATCAAGGAGGGTATCCATGAAAGCCAAGTTTTTGAGCTGGTCGAAATCGAGACGCACCTGGGTTGACGGCATGACTGTGGCGGTCACATAAAATCCTCCCCACTCGGACCAAGTCGGCATCTTCCACCTTCCGAATGGTTGAGGTTACGCGGCTGAGCTTGCTCCATCGTTTGCTACGGAAAGCAAACGAAGGAACTCCTGGCGCTCGTAGGGCTCCGACCGTCATTGCCATATTCGTCGCTCTCTTTGGATCCATGCTAATATTGTTGAGGATTCTGTTTCCGTTTCGTCGAGATCTCGAACTTCATGACCAGTACGGGAAGAATGAACAAACGGAGTGAACGAACAAACAAACAAACCCTTGAGCCGCGGGGGAAGCTAGGGCTCGTGAATCGTTGACAACAGCGACCATGGACAAAAGTGCATTATTTACAAAATGTGAACTTGTTACTGCTGTTAGAATGGTCCTCTTCCTCTGAAAGGATATTTACAATTGAATCATTCACGTTGGCAACGCCATTAAAGTCCTCATGGCTCCCGTTGCGGTTCTCGTTATTTTTGACCAACATCTGTTTCTGAGTTGTTGGAGTATTGGTCAGGTTACCCTTTCCGTCGTTTTGCCGTCGATCCAGGACGGTTCTTGGAGTATTTCCAGATTCTGGGTTGAAGTATAGAGTACGCGTCTGCGCAACAGCCCAACTACTCCTAAACTTCCGAGCCATTGCGTTCGACGATTCCACTCTCTCAGACATGTTATTTCCTCTCGCTTGCCGCATATAAGGTTTCAATTTTCTTCTGTTTCGCAGGCGAGTCCGACGATCTCGATCTTCCCGTTCAACCTCTTATCTACGCCCTCGCCTTTGGGGCCTGTTTTGGAGGAAACGGTACCCTTATTGGAGCCTCTGCAAACGTCGTGTGCGCAGGAGTTGCCGAGCACCACGGATACCGCTTCACGTTCATGGACTTTTTCAGGTGCGCTGCGACGATCGTGAAAGACCCTTGTTATACCTGAACGTTCTTCATTCTCCCGGGGAATGTGTCAGTTTTTTGTTCTCCCTATCTGAGGGACCTGAAGGACGTTTTGTTGCGACATTTTGACAGAAAAATTCAGTCTCACTCCGACTCTGGGTTATAACTCACAGAGCGACGCTGTCGGGAGTCTGCAGACAAAGCTCCATTTCGAAAAGCAGGCGCTCTGAGCGGGATGAGAGCGACGAACTAAAAACCCGAGAGCGAGCACACTGTTCTCGGAAATGAGAGCGTGAATTATTTTGAGGAAGTTTCGGAGACAGGATAACGAGCCTCACTTTGCTTTTAAGTAATTTCTCGCATTTTTGTCCCCAGAGTTGGTTTTCCCGTAATGATCGTGACAACCTTCACTGCCTCGTGCTGGCTGCTCTTCACGCATGCATTCCTGGAGTGGCACTAGAAGGCGAGAAAATGAGCGGAGACGTCAACAACGCTATTCGGCAGCAGTTCATGTCGCGTCCGAAGGATGGTTCGAGCTGCGGTCCTCGCCCATAACTCGAAACATAGAATTCCTATGTCTTTGGTAACGACGTATATTTATCGTGTTTGTTGAATGAGAGTATTGTTCATTCTCGCGACCAAAGATTAGAGATGAGGGAAAGAAGGGGGGGGGGGGGGGTAAAATGGATTTTGTGAGCATCAATTTGGAGCCGGTGGTTTGGAGCGGAACGTTGACTCGACTTGAAAAATCGGAGAGGACAAAGAGTTGTTGTAAAATTGTGCGACGGGATGGTGATTCTTTGGATGATCCGGTTTTCGAATGGTTGAGAGCTCTGCGCTCGGTTGAAGATCGTAGCTGAATCGCGCGAACAAATCCGCCCGGGAATCGGAATTTCATGGTGAGAGAGGAGCCGTATAGATGGCCCAAGGTCCGTTTATGGACTCGAGTCATCAGCGGATAGTAGCCTCATTGTACATAATAAATAGCGTTTTCATCTCTCCGTGCTTCTGTTTTCGTTAGCATCGAACCTCCATATCTTCACGTTCGCCTTTATTGATAACAACACGATCCACCACGATTCTGAAGCCATATTGCCGGGTCTTTGAACCGCCCGGGTTCCGGGTCCGAGGGAAACTTCCTCCCGTATACGCAGCTCAGGATCCGAGCGACAAGATCTGCTTTCATCACAAAGGGTCTCGAATCAAAGATCAAGGTCTCGTTCCTAGTCCTTGGATATGAGGATGATGGCTGTGACCGTTCCTGGTGCACAATCTCCACTCGTGCTCGGTATTGATCCGAGTCTCAGCCAGCGAGGTTGGGAAGGACAACATCCGAGGGCGTAGAGAGTGAATTATTGACTCGCGACCCCGATGGATCGATGTGCTGAGGAACTCTCAAAGAACTGCAATCATTGCCCTTGATCGATATCATTCTGCGTCTGCAAGTCATCGATTCCGACTGTCCTGGTATGCTGCCCTCATTAAGCAAGATAATCTGCTTTTGAAGAGATCAACTCGGGCTCTGTTTGCCCATCGCAGTCTAGTTAACTTGTTATACGCTTCCCCCTCTGCGTATTGATGACTCCAAGCCTGGATGCCGACTCGTTCTTCTTGCCGTCATCGTCCGGAAAGAAAATCTGTGAGCCATCTGAGATTGATGTCTTTCTCGATGAGCATCCGATGCAGAAGAGAAGTTAGGGGGGGGCTCAAGGTATTTTGTTCTCCGTTCGTGGATTCACTTCATGGCAACGGTCCATTCGACCTGATGAATTGCTTGAAGGGACATGAATCGGATGAACTCCGATTCCGAAGAGCGCCGAAGAGATTTTCAAGGTCCAAGCGGCTACAACCGTTCGGGACCGCAGAATGCTGTATCCTTGTTCAGACTCGCGATAGGGGAAATTGCCGCATCCTGGACAGCAAAACGAAAACAAACTCCTCCGAAACCGTAGGATCGGAGTAGTCCAGCATCTCCCAATCGAGGAGCCGATGGATTGGAGGTGCGAAACCGCCGAGCCCAACAAACTTCCATATTTCCACTCGATCGGGATCCTCTCGTCCAGTTCTTGTCCAAGATAAGCGAGAGTTAGGAAACCTCGTTGGTTGACGTCACTCGTTTTATGGGGGCCACGAATGCTCGTACCTCGGCGAAAACACTCATGTTTATACTCATGGTACGCGGAAGGTCTTAATCATACACAATCTTTACTGCGATCGGAGCCTAACGCCAGGAGCCAGATGACCGTGACATCCATCGCTCCTTATCAGGCCATAATGTGAGTGAGCCAGGAGGTCACCAGCAAGGCAAGACAATTTCCGCGATTTGATATGCACCGCGAGATGCTCCATTCCTTGCTTATTCCTACATCTAATCCGTCCGATGTCGCTGCACATGATACGGCGTTTATCCTCTCGTCTCTGAACTCGAGCATCTCTGATTCGCAACGACCTCTTTAGCTTCTTCCTTCCTAATCCGGCCGTCAACCCTGCGATCCGCCCTTTTGCTGTCAGTAGGAACAGACCTTAATCCTGAATCCTGCGGAAGTAATTCAAATGGACTACAGACGGAGGATTATCGTCAGCGTAGATCTCGAATCACTTGAATTGGGCCATGAAGCTACGTAGGACGGCAGGTCGTTGAGAGGAAGCGAAGACCTAACCCAAGCGTTCGTCTTCGGCTCTAAGCTATATTCCGCTACCGGCGATGTCGACGTGTTTTTGTCCCCCTTCACGATTCGCTCGCTCTGTCCCTCGCTTGCCTGAACCGAATACTTCCGAGAGGAATGGCCGCGTCAGCGACGAAAGTAGATGGGGCGACGGCGGCAAAACAACACCCGTCACACTCAGCAGTGAGTCGTTACGAAGTTTTTAATTCTGGAGCCATTACTCACTCAGTGGGAGTCGCTTTGTGGGAAGAAGAGATTTCTCCTTCCGTCTTCCCCCTCCCCTGCTCCGTCCGTATCCAAGCCTTCACTTCTTCGCTTCCTCCGACCGAACTCACAGGAAGGACCCTCGACCACTGCTGCACCCTGAGCTCGTAAGACCCACAGCACTCGATCCTGGCCAGCTCTTCTCCTCTATTCTCTCAGGCACAGCAGTTCCGTTGATTCTCCCTCGGCTCTCTCTGAATGTCTAAGGCCTCTTTTCCTCTTTTCGCCGTAGTTGCTATTGCCGCCGTCTTTTTCCTGCTCGTTGTCGCCCGACCCCGTAGCTCGTAAAAGCGCCTTGTCGTCGACATGTCGTCGTCGTCGTCTCACGAGTGGCATCTAGCGTGTCGACGTCTCAAGAAACTCTTGTGATATCCTTTCGCGTCTTGGCCTGAGTTTCTTTTGCAATTTCACTCCTTTCGGCCGTCTTGCTTAACACTCGGCTGTTTCTCCGTGAAATCTCAACGAAGGCTCGCAGAAACTTTCCGTGAGAATTCGGTGATTAATGGGGGAGAGGAGGAACACGAGGGGAGTAAGGGGACCGGGGGGCTTGCCGGAACCTCTGTACGATCCACGCCAGCAGCGCAACGGTATCAGCCGACGTCTCGGTAGCTCTCAGACTGCATAATTATTCTGCGGTTCTTCTCCATCGCGGTCCCGTTTACTCGCTTCTGCCGACCGGTTCCCTCCGAAAACCTCACTCCGGTTCCTTAGAACCGACACCGGAAGTTCGGATTCTCTGCTAAATGTATTGCCGCGACTCACTCACTCAGCTCGCGGCCATCCACTCCCACTGTAGCTCGTTGAGCTGGTCTCGGTGTTGATCTTTATGTGGCTGGCTCGCTTGCTCGCTCGTCCGCCCGCCCGCCGGAGCGGTTGCCAGTTGGTGGGGAGTAGACATCGATCTTGCGTCTCGCTGCCACGAAAGCCATATCCGCTCGCATAGCAATGCACGACTACAAACATTCATGCAGCGAACATACATCCGCACTACATCGACGCGTCCATACATACAAATATAAGCGCACACCGAGATATGCCTGGGATCGTTACAAGCAACCGGGAGAGAACTCGTAAGAACATTTCGTTCCTCGTTCCGCATCGGCTTCCTACTTCATGCCCGCTTTGCGTCCGGGGCTCGTAGGAAAATTCAATCGGAATTCGTTTTCGTGGAGCGAGTTCAGCCACCGATCCACGGGAAAATCCAATGGAAGGCCTCCCGAGCCTCCAAGATGTTTCCAGCGCCACGCTTCAAGTCGACTCTCGGGGAATTAGGGAATTCACGATTGCTCGGGAATCGTGATATCTCGGACCCCGACACTTTGTATGTCATCGTCTTGTTCATTAACTGGCGATTTCAGGTTTATCTGTTGTTTTCTGGCGAATGGGTTCCACGGTCTCGAAGATTTGAGGCAACATGATTGTTTGCTGATGATCGTGTTGCGAACATTCGGTCCCTTTGCTGTGCACCGGTGCGGCGCGGAGCAATCTCGAGTGCCTTGAGGATCATTTCGAGCGGACACGGGTGGAGGAATTACTCTTTTGACAACGACCGGTGTAATATTTCATTGATTTTCCAGAAAACTCACCGGACGTTTCTTGTGGTATAAAGACTTCCTGGCGTGCAATACGTGGAGCTCTGGTCTGAACAATTCAACATTAGATCGGAAGCTTCGAACCTCAATCGATTGTCAGCGATGCACAGATTTCCAGGTCTCGGAATATATGTGCCTGTATATAATTATGCTGAGATGCTGCTAATCAAAATACCACGAAGGACTACCGGGAAAATCGAGCCCGAAACCCCATTTGGTCTCCATAGATCCAGCAGGAATAGCAGATTGTTCATTTCTGTAGCATCCCATGGGGGGATCACAGCTGCCCGGAATGCGCTCGATTCTCATGTTGCATCGTGAGAAAGTCGCTCACTTTGCGCTGATAGAGTCACACATCAGGAATATCCTATCCATCCATGGCAAGGTTTCTGAGTATCTCAGAAGTTCGAGGGGGAGCGCCGTACGAGAAGAGCCCTCCTCCCATGTGCCGCATTCATGACAGTAGCCTACTGAACGACGTTCGTGACAATATAGACAACCATACTTTTTATACAGGTGTTTATGAGGAGGAAGAGGACACCCAGTTGTATGAATACCTCGGAGGTCGCGGAATTCATTCATCAAAGGGGATTTCATCACAACATCTGTTCTATATTTGGGCCGACCTTCTACAAAACCCCCCAACCGTGGACCCCGACTGGAATATGAGATTCAGTGTTTTGCTCCCTGTATAGGCCTTCGTCAGGAACGTGGGATATTTTCTACCAGCTCGATTGTCGAAGTGGAATATAGTTACTTACATAGTGTCATGTTGTGACGGCAGATGAATTGGGAGTGAGAATTGGGAGTGGAGTCTAGACCGAGAAGATTGGGAATCGAAGAACATTACGAATACCGGATATCTCCCCGAAGACCCGAGGTCGAGATTGGATTGGGATCCTTCAGACACCTCTTCAACATGCCCGAAACTGGATAGGAACCATTCTACTCGAATCAAGCTCGCTTACCGCTTTGCTTACCTATTGGTCGAAGTGAAATGTTCGTGTGGCATCCTCGAGACACATTATTTTGCGCCGATTGCTCGCGACAAGGAACGGAATTCCATCACCGAGGTCGTCCGCGAATTACGACTCGACCTCCCATTGGAATCGGGTCTAGGCGAGTCTTTGAGATTCGCAACTCCCCCGCGGGATTCAGAACCTTTGTGCAAATCGGAATTCCTGAGGGGGCGGAACCTTTGTGCGAGTTGGAAGTAGTCTTGTATTCTGACATTCTTGCAGGACGACTCCCATTGAATGCAATCATCACGACTGAGACAAGTCAGTCCCCATTTCATTGTGACTTCAGGTCCGGAGGGACGCGGTAAAAGGAAGCGAAGAAACTTTGGTCTTGTTCCGCTGCTCAGGACGTCCTGCGGCATCCGTCGCATTGACGATATTAAAAGCAAAGAGCGCCGCGTTTCGGGGCTGTCTCATTTCAATCAAAGCACGATCGGGGCATGGAAGTCAAATTGTCAAAAAAGTCGGCGATTCATCTTCGTATCTGTCTTCAGGGCCTTCAATTTCAGCCGCGATGAATCATTTTTTTCAGTGTCCTCTGCCTCCATTCTTCTCTGTAGTTGTTGCTGTTGTTGTTTCTGCTGCTGCTTCTGCTGCTATCTCTGGTGCTCTGATGCTTCAATAAATGTTGATGTTGATGATGATCACTACGATGATGGAGGTGCGGATCGTAATTCGTTGGAGCGGCCGACGAGGTTTTCGTTGTCTTCTGCGATGAGGGCCCCGCCCCAATTCTTCTTCTGGCGGGTCTTCCGTCCGTGAGATTTCGCGACGAGACCAGAGGGAAGGAGTGAGCGAAGATGAAAACTCAGGAGTCCACTCCAGTACTCCGACGAAGCATGCACAACAGCTGTCCAGGTTTCCCAGAAGCGCGAGAAAAACAGGGTTTCAATCCATGGTTTGAGCTGTAACAGAAGTTGAATTCTTCTCATGTACCTAGATGTCATCCGCTTTCGTTTTGAACTCAGCGCCGCGCTACTCATTGTCAGTTAACAAAAGGATCTTTGGCTCCCGCGGAATTACGGGCAAACAGTGTCAGGATTTATAGCTCTTGAGAATCGATCGAAACGCTCTGCGGGCTGTTTTAATCGGTCGCCAATTCGACTTTTACGATCGCGGTTACTCCGCCGATTCCCGCCCAACGACACCAAAGCATCAGTGACATTTTCCCTCTTCGCCGGCCGGCGTATCTTGCGGCGTTCCTCCTTTTTCTCTCAACGTGTACTTGTCCAATATTACTAGTTGACCGGAATCCATTTGACCCGAATAGCGTGTTACTACATCATGCCTCGCTGGCTACATGGTCGCTGTCGCTCCAAACTAAATATGGGATCGTAAACTCGTGATTCTAATGCATATCAGAGTTTATTCATGCGGCCCTTGTCAAACGAAATGTCTCGACGCGCTGGGGACATTTAGCGGGAGCAATACGTTCACGGGAGACAGCTTAAAAGCCAAACAAATCGGAAGGTGACTTGATGTCGGCTACACAAAGAAGTTCCGAAACTCGGCCGGCGAGAAAGGTCGTGGGATCATTGATTCGGTGTGCGTAGCTTCATTTTCTGTCCATTTTTCTCCCGCTCCAATCGTCCCGGTTGCTAGGGGTGGACAGCGACAAACGTTTCACAAAGTAAGACGACAGACGACCCGATAGAACAGAAGCTCCCTCTGAAGGGTTAAAACAAGTGGAGCGTTTTTATTAGTTGAACGTTCTCGGCCGTCTGCTCGCCTTCAGCAGCGGGATAACAGATAAAATCAGGGGAAAAATCGTGGAAGATAAATGAAGAGACAGAATGCAATCAAAGAAGATAACGGAGACGGTCTACCTCGGTCGCTGCTTCTAATGCCGTAACCACCGCGGAATATAACATCTGTATAATGGCCGAATATACAACTCACTGAATTTCGTCGTTCGGCGCTTCAGATTGAATTCTCCGATAACCTCAGTTACCAATCGCGAACGTTGGATAACCGTTGTCACGCAATTTGATATCACTCCAGCTAGCTGAGTCTCGGTGAGGGTTCCCAGCATTTATGTTTACTGCGGGTCGCAGCCAACAGCGAGCAGGATTCGGAGTTCACGTGCGGCGTGCATGCAGTTCATATACCCAAATTCAGGGATACGTTTTATTGAATGTTTAATGTGAGTGTTTATTGGAATTGACACGACCATATGATGGATTTGAGGCGATCAAACCAAGAGGGCCGCAAACACGGATGGATCCAGTCTTGCTAACAAATGTTCACTAATCAGAACCAGATCCGAGTCAATGAGAAAGTTTATTTTTTTTTCAAATAAAATTCGATTCACATGAGTGACGGGGGTAGAACATCGTCTGTGGTTTGAAATGGTTGCGTGTGAAATAGAATGTGGAAGTCTTCCGTCCCGGAACGAGGTTCTAGAACTTCATCGTGAATAGCGCTCCGTTGTTAGGGAACCTGGAGCTTACTTGGGGATACACGAAAGCCCACGTGGACTTTTCAGATCGAGAAAATGAATAAACTCCGCGATAAGGACAGAAGCGTTCCGGAAATATATTTATCGGGGCACGTGGCGGCGTTCACTTCGAAACGATAGATGATCGGTAACCTGATTACTAAACATAATAGGCTGTCAAAAACTATGGTCACGAGAGTTCGATCTCATTTCGAGTCGTTCATAAATCCTGATCGAATATTGAAGCGCTGATCGCTTAACACAGTGCACTTTTGTCTAGTCGAGCTTGGCGAATGTGATTGAAAGCGCGGCCAAATTGACCGCGGCTCACGAATGACCGGGTGGACTGTTGTGAGCTCGGAGCGCGGTCGATCGGATCAATTCGTACATTGAAACATCAAACCAAAACAAAGACAGAGACGACGCGACGTGTCGGCAAGATTCGAGTGACAGAGGAATGGTGGGCGAGCCAACTGCACCCGAGGGAGCAATCTTCGAGGACAAGAAAACAGCAGAAGTTCAATGAAAAGCCGAACGAAACATTGTCAGACCACCAGAAAATGCGGAAGATATTGCTCGCACTCGGCTTCGTTGAGTGCGGATTGCTCAGATAATCCTGTTCTTTCAATCATTGCAAGAGCTCAAAATGGATCTCAACAAAATGTGCGGAAAGAATTCCCTCGTATTTTCGAAATTTCGCTCGCTCACTCGTCCGCTTACTCGATCGATCGCCTGTCGGCATCGAGATTGTGACCTTGCTTTCAATTACAGCATGACTGATTGACCAAACGTGAGCTTTAATTACGCTGATAGTTGTTACGAGAGCTTTTAAAACCGAACAGTGGCCGGCGACGCGACGCGGCTGTTTGACTCGAAGCTCTCTATCATCCGACGCGGTGAGCCACAATGCTTCGCTCCTTCGCAGATTAATGTAATTCCATCCGAAAAACCGGAAAAAAATAGAAACCACAAACCATGACCGAACATGATCGCTCTTCAGAAGATTTTCACGTGACGGACGAAAGAACGAGCACGCAGACTGATGATCGATTGGCGAAGCGAAACCTGAAACGAAAAACTCGGAAACGGGAAGATCGTTTGCGCAGACGAGGCAAGGACGGAGATCGCGGACGAATTCAGTTTTAGTCATGACCTACTGCGTATGACATATCATACATCCTACAATTCATATTTCGCTTATTTTCACGCAAAAAGCTCAACTCCTGTTGTTCGCAGCTCATCGGGCCGCTCATTTTCCACCATGAAGGAAGATCGCTTCAATTCGAGCGAGTCGCAAACGTCTGTTCAAGCTGTCAGAGAATTTTTGAGCAAATCCGTCGAGAATCTCCCGAATTTCACAAGATCAAGCCTACGGTTACCAACTTTGAATCCGTTTGTAGACGTCGCGTCGCAATCTGGATCTAAAGTACGATGAGAGTGCCAACACAGAGGTTAATAGATCTTATCCTCACTAATGAAAAGCGGTCAATTCGGCTGGGCTTAATCGCAACGCGGCTTTAGCACAAGCGGTCAGGGATCGTTGACAAACATTAAAGTCGACACGAGCTCCGTGCATGCGGACTGGCTTCTGGCTGATCCAGATCTGACATTGAGACCTTCAAATCGTTGATTCGGCCATCGGCGATCGGCTGTTGAGGAACGATGTCTCCTGCCGAATCCCCGTTGGTATTTCACCTGATGAATACACGCTCTTCGCTCCGAGAAATGAAGCGGTGCACACACTCACTCATATCAGTCGACCGCGTTCTTCCGTGTCGTTTGAGAATTAATCTCGCCACTATCGCTGGCGGAGCCGATGCCCGTTCTCGCTGTGCATAGATGGGTCGAGCTCATCGGAAGCCAGCGTCCGGAGCTTTCGCGGTTGATGACCGAATCAGGCATGCGAATCCTTTATCGGGCTGGGTCGATTTCAATGAAACAGAGCTGACAAAAAACGCATCGAATGAATTCCCCATCCGGATCGGGGAAGAGAGCTTCGAGGAAACAAAGCAGCATGCCGTACCTTGCCCGCATCTCGATCTCAGAATATTCATTCAGAGCGAAGGAAGATATCTCAAACTATTCTTGGCTCTCCCCTGGGTTAACCTTGGTGGTCCAAACTCCAAAACTCTACAGAGAGACTGTCTCACCAAGCGCAACTCGAGGTCGAATCGGACTTTTTGACCGCGCATTCGTCGAATTGACCACGATGTCAACCGGCGGTGAAGTTTTGGAGCGGAACAATGCGGAGATTGGCCGCGAACACATAACATAAGACAACAAAATACGAAAAACGATCTTGTTCTGGGTGCGGTTTTATGGCTTTTGGTTGATCGCCGATATTCTCCGCTGCACTTGGACTTCGCGGCGTATTTTCCGCGGCGATCAGTCGCCAGAAAACGACGACGAGTGGAGCAGCAAACCGCCTTACAGGTGACCAACCCTTTGGGATGGAGCATAACGTTCTTCATTCTAAAAATAATCTCGAAACGAACGTCCCTGGTTTCATTAAAAGGTAAGATTCTCATCAAGTGGACAAAAACAGCCTCTTCGAGAGTGAGACGTAAACAACGCGAGACTTTTAGAGCCGCGCATGAACTGAACGAGGTTAAGAACCCTCGCAGAATCCATTATTTCTCAGCAGAAGCGGCTCCAAAGTGTGCTGCATGGGACTCGGGATACTTTCGACGACTCTCTTCTCTCTGACTTATGTTAGAAAGGATGCAGCATTATCCAAAACCTTCGAGTCTGTCAAGGCGTCGAACAGGATTTGACTCGGACGGCACTTGCTCAAAGGTGAGTCTCGCTCTTTCGCTTTCCAAGCGTTCTTCGAAGTCTGCGAAAAAATCAAGCGTAAGGTATCTTGCAAAGACTGGAGAGCGCTTTCTCCAGAAACTGAAAGGGAAGAGCGACGGATTCGGAAACAGCATTCGCCCCACTTGTAAGTGGGCCTTGCATATCCACAGTGGAGCGGAGTGAGTCGGACAATCGAGTTTTGAAGGACATCGCAGGAGGACTCTCGCAAAACGCGGAACTTGCAGGAAACGGACAGTCCTACTCAGAACGCATCCGCCGTCAGGTGCACATTCCGAGTTTGACAACGAATCCTTCCGGTGCCAAGTGTTAGGGAGAGAAACGCGACCAAATGTTGGTTCCCGAGCTGATCATCGAGTTTCTGTTTTCGTCGCCGAGAGAGCCCATGACGTCGTTGGCAGCAAGATTTTACCGTTGCGAGATTTCTAGAAAACCTGAGGGGAACATTCAGAAAAAATCCGTGCCGATGGCAACTCTGAAACGAGGGATCTCTATTTCGAGGAGACGAGTTTCGAATTTGAGTTCTTCGTGAGTTCGCTTTTGTGGACATTCTCCTCCTCTGAAATACCATCCGCGGATCAGTCAAGGGCACCGTGTGAAAAGTCGTGAGACGGACCGGGTGAAGACTTGCGTTCGGTGACTTCGTTCATTCAAGAAGCGCCCGCGCCGGCGCCGGTACGATGGGCATCAATGCTGGTAACGGCATGGTCTTATTGGTGGTGTTGGCGGCGGCGGCGGTGGTGGCGTTGCCGGTTGTACTAGTGGTGTCCGTCTGCTGACAGCGACCCTTGCCTCCTCATGTGATGCGCCTCTCCACTAGATTTCGCAGTGGCTCCCTCTAGACGGGCCGGCTAATACCACGAACCGCGCGGACCCCAGTACTGTTGGAGCATCGAAAAGGGACGTCTATATCGCTCCTAATCTCGAAACTCCACTACAAACAGTGTGATTGTGTGTGTGAGTGTTCATTTGTGTCTTCGGAAGCATAGTTCAACGAGGACACGCGGTCAGCACGTCCAGGAATCTTTGTCTGGAGAAAAAGGAGGCAAAGATATCGACTCGTGGCTCTTGCCCACGTCTTATCTCTAAGTGATTGATCGCTCACGGAGGAGCAATGGAATTCTGCGCGCCTCCGATTCGCGCTTGAAATGAGTTGATCGAGTAACAAAAGCCATTCAGCTTCCGCAATACGCCACACGCTGACGAAAGTCGAAAAATAGAAAAAGAGCAAACACTCAGAAGTTCTGATTCGGGAGAGTGGCCCAGGGTGAAAAGAAGAGGGATCCAGGATATTATTATACGCCGAAAAAAAATTGTGAAGGTGATGTCAACTCTCTGGATAAGTGAATCTCACTCGAAGTCGTGATAACAAGCGTCAATAATAAACAAGTGCGAGAGATAAAGAAGAGAAGTTATCTCTGGTTCGTGCGCGTGGTGATACCGTGTGACAGAAAAGGATAATTTTCTGACAGCGAGTTTACCGACGTCGGATTATATCGTTTGGTGGTTCACTCTTCGCCAATTGGAATACTTAGCCAAGCTCCACGGACAGCCCCATCACAAGGTAAGCCCAGGACCGCCACTTGACGAAAAAATTCCGAAAGTTCGAGGATGAAAAATATAATGTACCCTTCGATGGGGAGGAAACCGTTACAAAGGTGACGACATCCGATCGAAATGAGGTGAAAGAAGTGAATGGCGGCGAAAAGTGTCGAACTGAAGGCAGTCGGATGCCTCGTTGGCACACGTGCTAGGAACCATGCTTATCGGGCCACCGCAGAGCCCGGGGTTCGAGGGCCTCGCGAGTCCCCGTCCGCCACGGACGTGGAGATCAAAACAAATTTGCAGAATGAATTATTCAGGGTGAAGAGTTCCGGAAGAGGGATAATGGATCATTGGCGGAAGGGAACAATGCATCCCCCCCCCCCCGCACCCTCTGTACTCCAAGAAACGTGCAGTCAATGTTGAATTGGAATCAATCGAGCCACTGACCGGAGACATTAGATACGATCGTTCTGGAAGAAATTTCTAAGTCTGATAACTTTTCCGGAGTTTTGTCGGGAAACGCTCCGAATTTCTGGCAGTTTCCCGGAGCTATCCAGAGTCCCCTCCGAAAACCTCGAATCGGAGTCCCTAATGGCTTTCCTCTCGATTCGTTCCAATGCAGTTTTTAGTTTACACGGGGCTCAAGGCCGCACGTTCAATCGGATCTCATTTGAATTCGGAGCGCGTGATCAACAAATTTTCTTCCGGTCCTAAATCAAACTCCTATGTCGACGCAAAACTGGGTTATCTCCCGAGCCTGCAGCACTGCCTCCGCGCTCTCCAGCAATAGCAGCGGCGTTCGCTTCCATCGATAAATATAGTCCAACAATTCATTCATTCGGGGATTAATTGATGGATGGCGACATGAATGAATGCATCGATGGATGCATTTAGAAGTTCATTCACAGCTGCAGATTCATTGAATCAGTCGATCAATGTCAGCTGGCTTGTCACTTAAATAACCCATTGAATCGTCGTCGATCCATAAACGTGACCTCAGCATATTTCGTCTCGTGTTAAGTGAGGGCGACCGTTCCAGCGCCAACTCGTTCGTCGGGTCAGTCTCTCTCAGAGCAATTATATTTGCTTTGATAATTCCTGTCGGTGTACAGTGTCGATTCAGTTAGCTTTTCAAGGTTGCTGTCGTGCCCCGTGACTGAGCAGCAGTGTCCTGATTTTGCCCGAAACAACGTAGAGTAATTTTTCGGCAGAACTCGACAGCCTGAATCATATCCATGCGATTAATTGGGGACGGACGATACCGTAGTTCTGGCGAGTTGTCGCAGCGAACGCGATGCCGTGCCTGCGACGTGGTATCGGGCAGGCTTCTCAGTTTCGATCTCGGATCGATCCAATCTTCAGAAATGATTTGGTGGCTGCCTCTCATGAATGAATCAGCCTTGCCAAAGATCCTCGGATCGCCTGCCCTGAAATCGCGAAATGTCAGACCCGGCCGAGTGGTAAGCGCGGTCCATTGTCCGGACGCGGATACCTCCTTGGCACCAAAAGGCAGATCCTGAGGAGAAGCGCTTTCGGAAACCCGTAAGCGGACGCGGAAGTTGGAAAACAGGAAATGAGTTTGTGGAAAAGCTGACAATTGGGTGAAGGAGAAACCTGGAATGATAGGATGGATGTGTGTGTGTGTGTGTGTGTCTATCTTAGGAAGAATCTTTGCGCACCTGTGCTGAGGCAATGTCTCCCCTAGTCTCCTTGTTTCTGAGCCGTAATCCGTGGTAATCCTGATGCTCAAATCAATTAGAAACTTTCGTCCCGTCGACGTCGTTTCGCTCCCTACTCACCGTGTTCGGTTCTCTGACAGCTTATCAAGTGCTGCTACCGCGTTGATGTCAACCCACGACGCCTGCATCCCAAGTCGAACGAGAAGACGAAAATAAGGGGGAACTTCAGTCCTGAACGCACCTGAAAAACGAAATACGCGGTTTGATGAGAGCTGCAGGGGAGCGGAGTCGGAGTTTTGGAGGAATGGAGATTACCTGGAAAGAAAAAAAGAAGTAAAAACTCCACCAAAATAAGCGCTAGCCCCTGCTCGGTTTCTCTCTCTCTCTCTCTCCGACGGCCCGAGGCGGATTCTCGGGCTGATAGCGAGCGTGTAAGTAAACGAGATGAGAAGAGACCGTGTTGGCAACCGGGATCGAGAGAAGACGCGTACTCTGAGGGGCTCAGCTCTGATGGTGAGTCTGCTAGACAAGTTCAGGTTTCCTGTTTTCCAACTCGAAGCCAATTAGCGTCGCCGAGATATGTTTCTCCAAACTCTCTGGTTTTTCTTTACCTCAAAACATCACGGCCTCATGACCGGAGTCTTTCGAGAAGCGACGAAGTGTAGGTTAATTATCTGAAAATGTTAACTGTACATGTAGAGAGTACAGATCATCGTTTCGGGTTTGAGGTGGTGAGCCCGACCGATGGTGTACGTGGTAAGTATATGTATGTGGCCGCTCGGCTCAGCGCCATGCCGTAAATCTAGCCATGGCACCACCTGATGAGAAACCATTGAATTGAGGTGCGCCGCAACGGTCCATTATCTAGAAATAAATGTTGAAAAGTCTCCGAACAGAAAATTCGAGAAGACCGAATTTCCTCTAATGGATCGCGAAAGCACGAGCTATAAATCACATTTAACTTCAAAGCATCGCGTTGTAAACCAAACATATACTCACGACCTTGACAGAGTTCTGAAATGCAACGAATTGCGATGAAATCTGAATAATATCTCAAGAGCTTTTTTGGGAGGATCGTGTTGTGCGATCGCTGAGGCTCTTAACGGGATCGATCGAGGAGACGGACGTGACCTACCACGCTCCAGTTTTCTGAGATGAATTTCAACGATTCCGGGAGAGATTCCAGCTGCTGGTCTCCGATGCTTCTGGGGGGCTGGAAACTCTGATAGCCGCAATCAAATTACGCGACGGTTATGATTACGAGGCACGTCTGTTTCATTGGGGGAGCGCAGAGGCTTCTGGACCGTGCAGCGCACAATCTCCACAGATCGACTGCACGAAATGCCGAAACCCTCGACACTCGATTCCCTAAGCCCCTCTCCCCGGGCTCGGAGTGGTTTGTTATGAGAATTCGGCGAATCCCTCGGATGAATCCTCGCAATCCCTCGATCAAGCACTCGTTTCTTCCAACGTTGACGTTTCCGTTCAATGAACGGCTTTGTGTTCCGTCTCCAAGGACGAATTCGGATCTTGGTCCGCGGTCTACATAGGAGCTCAAAGAGCTGGCTTTCCGAAGACGAGCGCGAAGCAAACAATGTTTTCGTACCTTCAAAACGGGTTTTGTAAATAGACAGGAGGGAGGGATACAATGGTGTTAGAACGGTGAATAGTGACTACTGCTCGAATCGCAAAACATACATACATACATTCATTCATCCGTAGGGGTTTGCGCAGAGAGCTCGGATGGAGTCTTTGTATTTCAGAGAACGCGTTGACGCGAGTCGATATTCCTCAGATTTTGACGTGTCGGTTTCATGACTTGTTGCGTTGCGTCGCCAGCTCGGAATCGATTCACGCTGCCATTTGAATGTTGTGTCCGGTGTCTGACTCACCTAGTGCCGGCATCCAGCCCTCGCTGTTCATGAATAGTAATTGAATCCGTTGCCATGATAGTGTACTCTCTCTGAAAGTGTCAAGTTCAGATTATGAGAAAAGGCGATGGGACCGAATTGAATTACCGTTGAGAGCGATTGCTGAATGTGAGGTATGCTCCCGATAAGCTCTCAATGATTATTATCGAAGAGTTTGCCCGCACCGAATGCTTGCCGGGAAAGCGAGAGCTCGCAGGAGCGTGCCACATGTTTGTGTGTGTGTGTGTTCTGTGTGTTTGTGACCCTGGGAGGCTGTGTTTGTTTGTTCTTGTGTGTGTGTGTGTGTTTACGTGAGGCCAGTTGTCGTTATCGTTGTCGTTGCCGACGACGCTGCTGTCTTTAAGTCCCAGTGACGGGATAACATTCGGAACTCTAGCCGCGGAATAAATCTCGATGTGTTTGATCTATGTTTGTGAGCTGCGCTTGATTGCTTGCCTGCTGGTCTGCGGGCCTGTCCATCGGCTCGCTCGCTCGACGCACTGGTGCTGCTAATGCCTTGTGGCACCGCTTCGTGCTCCGGCTGGTAAGCCACGCGGGTTCTCCATGAGCTGTCATGAGGAGAAATATTCGGGAGGCAAATCCAAAGGATTCCGGCGATGCTGCTTCGGTTCGGTTTGTTTGTTGTTACCTCTAACATGTGCGCTCGTAGCTCGTCGTCCGTGACTCGGAAATTCTATTTTCTTGCTCGAATGGCTGAGACAACAGCGTGCTTTGGTCTGGCTCAGGGTCGATTAGAGTTCTACAAATCGAGAAGGTGACGAAAGGGTGCTGCGTTCCCGGAATCTGTGCGATTTCCTTGGGCAACGACGGAACAAAGTCCTTCAGGAGTGCAAGTTCGAGGTCTGAGTTGGTTGGAGCTCAACACCGACCCCATGTTCAGAACAAAACTATGTGCGCGATTCATACCGCACGACATGAGACATGATGTCGATTCGCGACAGAAATAAAGATCAGTGTTCGATACGGGAGTATCACGTAGTCTAACAAAATTTACGAATTTCGGGGAGAATCTCTCACCAAGAAATGGGAGGAGTAAGTTGGCCCGGCAGCGGGGATAAAGGGTAGACACTACCTTACCATCGACTAGTTCGGACTTCGACGAATCGTTTTGTGCTCCGGTTCCCCTCAAGCAGAATCCGAAGTGAATTACGTATGCGCATAACTCGCCGCTGATGTCATCGGTGGAGCTTTCCACTCCTTGCACAGAAACGATTCCGCCAGATTTCACGTAGTTTAGTTCTCCAACGCATTCGATAATTTTCATTTTCATCCTCAATTGATTTCCAGCTCCGTACGCGGGGATTTGGACCCCATACGCGCGCTAAGCTACCGGCACGACCACCACCACCACCTGGTGTGAAATCGTTTGATTCAAATACGAGCCATTGATCCATTGGTGCGAACAAAACGTTTGATTCGAAATGTTCTCCCCGGCTTCCATTCTGCGGATTTCTCCCACGTCGATGGAAGATCTTCGGAGCTTGGTACTGTACGTACCGCTGTATGTTGGGAGGGCATGGACGAACGACGGCCTACGGTTTGTGTTTTGAATTCGCACATTCGCGGAGAGAGATCAGAGCGAGTTGATTTGTTCGCGAATTTATTTATTACTTTTTCGCCGGCTTCTGCCTTGTTCCTCCTTCGTGGTCTGCCCGTTCGACTGGCTAGGTGGTTGGTTGGCTGGCTGGCTGGCTGGCTGCGTTTTATTTTAGTTTAGCACCGGCTCACGCGAGATGGGTATGCACGAGAAGGCGATAAGAGATTTCGGACCGACTTATCGGATTATACGAAAGGTTAATTTACGGATCGAGGTCGGCAGACAACGTAATCGGATATTTTATTCCATTCACAATATATACGATGCCTGGATTCCACTCTCCTCAGTCTCTCTCTCTATCTCCCGATTTGCTTTTCTCCTTCGAGCTGTTCTCCAGGAAGCGCACGGCTCAGATTCCTCCTCAGTCGAACCTGCCGTCGGTTCCCCGGAGGAACTCGAGGAATTGGAAAATTTCGTAAACATCCGCCCGGAAGAGGATATTCGACGCGGGAATTCTCGTCCCGAGAGTTCAAGCGGATGCCATGTTGTCGAGATGGAATCCTTTAGTGGGTCGAGGAATTAAAGGCACAATATCGAACGTTGCAATTGATTCTGTCAAAGCTTCGTCTATCGAGATCAGGATCCGGCATCGGATCCGTCCCCGAAACCGTTGTCAGCCGCACGCCAGGGCAGCGATCTGACTTGGCTCGATCACACTCGTTGGCAGCGCGGTAAACGCTTCATTTCTGACAAGCTGTCTAAATCTGTCGTTGGTTCTCTGCGCTCTCGCCCGATTGCTCGTTGCTTGGTAAGCTCTCTTGATGGTTTTCTGTCAAGTCCTCAAGCAGCATAGCGGCTAGCGTAAAATCACTGACAACTGAAAGACAAGTCGCTCGCCGTCTAGGGACAAATATCGCAGTCGCTGTTTTTTTTTTCTCTTCACTCGCGTCATTACCGGTTCCAAGGTATCTGGATCGGATTGATTTCTTCCATTCCCCTGAGTTTCCCTCATTCTTTCCGTGTCGTGAACGAACCGTTTCGTCATCCTCCCGTGCACCATGCGCTACGTGATGTTCCAGCTCGAGATAAAAGGCGTCGGTATCTTAACGGCCCATTCATCTTGCCAGCGCTTCACAATTCCCGACTTATAGCGACCTAAGATTCGGATCGAAAATAAGAAGTTCCGAAACTTGCTGGTCTAGCTGACGGAAAGTTGGGAAAAGGCCGCAGAAATCAGTATCTGAAACAGCTCCGCCTGAACTCCCGAACTGCCTGAACCCAGCGACGTCCTCGTCGAATATTTCGCTGAATTTCAGCCTCAAGATGGGTTCGAGAAACAACCGACATCTCGGCTGATTCTTTTCCACACAGACGATTACATGATCGGTTCTTTTTCGTCTCGTTACGAATGGATTGTGTGGTTGTGTGTGTTGCGGGTCGAATAGTTGAAGCTGAGCTTTGTGGATGATCAGGAGTGCAGTTATCGATTCATCGGTTGAGGTCGTTCAGAAAGAGATCACGTTCTGGACGCAGATAGATGTGAAATGTTATGGGTGACGCGAGTTTCTGTGAATCTCTACGTATATTTACGTAGTTCAGCGCCGGCTAGGCGCTAGGGTGTCTACGTAGAGAGATGCTCAGTGAGTCACCAGCCTCCGTGGTGACGAAAATTCGCTTAGGCAAAAAACTCGAGACCGCAGCATTTCGATATTCTGGTTTGGGGGGAGTTTTCGAATCATTCTCTGCGGTGAAACACAAATGGCGACCTCTTGGTTCTGCTCCTCAATTTCAGCCGTATCCGGAAACCATACTTTGGTTGAGACTTCGTAAACTCTCTCGTGAACAACGATGGATTGACAGTGAACTAACCAACGAGTGCGAAAAGAATGACGGAAAACAGAAAGAAGATCGAAGAGGGACAATCTGCGCGGAACGGAGTCGCTTCCCATTCCTTCGTTTTCTTCCAGATTTGATCTCAGAGAGCAATGAGACTGTGGCGCTTTTAGTTTCTTGCGCTTTTGTCGAGTTTGAGGCACACCAACGGTTTTTAGATCGCTTCTCGCCGGAGACAGATAGAAAGGAAAAAAGCGGCAGTCGACGGCGCGTCGCGTCGCCCGCGCACGTTATCGTGATTTCAAGGATTCTACTTCACAGAATACTCCTCGTTAGAAAGAAGAGCCAAAGAAGCGTTCCGTCGACTCTTTAAGTATCTCACAGTGAGTGGCCGACCAGCGGCGGACAGTGGAACGCGCATTGGATCAACGCAGGTAGACATGGAGAAAACATGAGAGGCTTTAGTTTCGTCTCCGAACTCTGGATTAGTCGGCGAACGGATTCTGCGGAAATGGTTGATTTGGATATTCGCTTCAAAGTCGTCGGCGGGCTGGCTTAGACCTTATCGGACCATCGACTCGATCATGCGATCGAGGCATCGGAACCAGTTCTACAAAAAAAGCTAGGATCGAACTCGGAGATATCCAAAGAAGAGGCTAGAGAGCAATGTTTACAAAGCAGATAACAGGGAGCTGAACTGGAGTAGAAGAGGATACGAGATGGAGAGTATGGAAACGAGAATGAAGAGAAGATTCGGCCGAGTGGAGAGCCGAGCCACAACAAAAGATTATTCATAGCTACGACTGCCCGCTCCGACTGTTCTCCGATGGCGATCATGCTATAACAAGCGCGGTCTGCTTTTTTTACGCTCGGGCCACAGAGCTAGTAAAGAACAAGGGACGGAGAAGGAGAAAACACGGATTCGCTCGAAAACTCGAAACTGAATGTATGGAAGATGAAGTCAGGGGCAGTCCTGGACAACGAGACCAAGAGGCGAGGCACAGACATTCGATGCACGGGAATGTTGGGAACAAAGACTTCGATTTCTCCCACTTTCTTGATCCACTTTTCTCGACGTTTCTCTCGTCCACCTCTTTGATCTGGCACCCATATGTCTTTCTTTTCCCGTCAACCTTTCCTGTGTCCCGCAATTCTCCTCAAAGACTCTCTCCCTCTAGTTGTACGCCCACCTACACAGAGCGGTAGCAGTGCGCAACGTCGCCTGCAGGATCGGAAATATCCGCACCCGTCGCAGTTCGCCGTCATGCGTGCCTTCCGGAAATTCTTCCCTCCTACAAGTCTCTTCGCAGCAAGATTTCTTACCCTCCTTCAAGCGGAATGGAACGGGTGTCGATTTCTGTTTCTCTCGGCCGGCTAGCTTGTTGCCTGCTTGCTTTGCGGACTGACAAGCTCGACGGCCAACAGCTTCGCGCCGAAACCGGCCGATGTCGATTGCGTTCGCGATGCCGATGTCGATCACGGAGATTTCGCCATTCAATTGGCTTGCTCGGGAATTTATGTCCACTACTCTCGGAGCTCGGTCGTGTGTGATTTCGGGGCGTTAAGGGCGTCGCCGTCATTCCGTCGCAGTCCGCAGTCTCGAACGTTTGCGTTTCCAGTCGTCGTGGAAGTATTGCAAACAGTCCGCTAGTTCTGGATGAGGAAATCACTTCCAATTCCAGTGCTTTGGAGTCGACCCTTGGCAAACGCGACGTTACCTTGCACCTCGACGTCGAACTATGTTGAGTCACCCTCCAAATTCTCCTCCAAGCAATCGCGATTCTGTCGGAAGTTCAGAGGACCTCAGGAACAACAGACGAGTGGAGAATGTTCGATTGAGAAATGCAGTCAGAAACCACGTGGGTTAGCGAAAGTTGGAGAATCGGAAGAGAATGAATCAGAGTCAAAGACGAATTCATCAGGAAGGAAATCGGAGTGACAAGCGGCCTATGTAAACTATTCTATTTCCTCCACTAGTCGCCGGAGTCCTCCAGCTGTTGGTGCTGTCAATTGAACAGCGGGCGTCCGTCGGTTGCATGGCGGCTTCGTCAAGTGCCCATTGTGACTCTCTACATCGTTTCAATGCTAATGCCTGATTCTCAATCAACACGTTTTCGATTCTCTCAGAGACCGAACGAAGCTGTTCGGCGGCGGCGGCGGCGGAATCCAGCGAGGGACGGATGATTCCTCAATCAAAAACATTTTCATGAAAAACGGCCCAAGGGCCGCTGTATCCCGCCGCCGCGCCGGCGCCGGCTCATCCACAAACTACTTCTTCTGGGGGGAAATCCACGTGTCCGCGCCTTCCCCTTATTCTCGTCGCAGATTGATGAGCGACTCGTTTGAAAACCGATCGGGGAGCATCTGGAGGATCGATAGAGCTCCCTGCTCATCTTTCCGTTATTGTTTCATCGAGTCGGTCGGAGGCTCGAGAGCAGTGGCGGCTCCAGGTGTGGCTTCGAGCCCACTAGACGAAGTTGGTGAAGTTCGCTTCACTCCTCCAAAAGCTTCCTATGAGAATAATGGATAACAGAGTTTGCTGTCGGCGTCTGTTTGCGAACGGCATTGCGTGTAATGCTCGCATCAATTCGAATTTTCCCGCTCACCTCGACCGTTTTCCTATCATTCTCTCCTTTTCGCTTATTGGTCCTCGTTTTTCCTGCAACTACTGCTCCTTCAACTTTCTTTCTACCTCGATTCCGCTGAATTCGCAATGTTTTTTCCCCGAACAGGGTGAGCACCCTGTAAGGTTCGAAGCGTGCTCCCACGTGTTCTTCCCTCATTCCACTTTCCTTTCTCAATTCCTGGTCCCGGCTGCTTTTCAGTAGTTTTGACCATTCATTCACTCTGCGTCTGCAAGCGCGATGTGTCTCACGGGTGGATTGCATCGTTCGGTGTTTCGCGTGCTCGCGAACAGCCACATGCGCGGACAAATCCTGGGCGGGCAGGGCAAGCGTATCAATCTTCATGGACTAGACATAAATCAGTCCCACTCACAACGGCCGATCTTGTTCACTGAGCGCCATGTTTTATTTTTCGCGTCTTCTGTTTTGTTCAGCAGTGCAGGATGTTGGGAGACGCCGATATTCGCTTCGATGTGGGAGGAACTCAAATTCATCGAGCATTCAGACGATTCTCGACGGAAGAGTCTATGGACGAACCGGAGAATGCGTGCACGCCGCGCCGCCGCGGCCGCCAGCTGAGCCGTCTTCCACTGACTCGGGCGAAGCGCCACGAGAGAGCAGACACCAGTCCGCACCTTCACAATCAAACTATCGATCAATCTACCTGTCACATAGAAACAGCGGAACAAACTTCGAGACCGACAACCGAACCCATATTACCTACATTCACTTGCCGCCTTCGTTGCTGCGGTCCGAAGGAATTTCCCATAGTATTTCAGTGCGTGCCTCACATCCTCCGACCGCCAGTTTTCCAAAACATGGGCTCCCATTTGTAGCTAGCTACCTCTCGTTCGTCGGGAAGGCTTCAGGATATTTTTAGTCCTCCTCCCGATTGTGAACGCTGGGAATCTCTATCTCGCTGGTAGATCGGTCGACAACAAGCTGGCGAGAGCTTCTTATCGTGTCCCAGGCCGTTTCATCGATTAATTGATGATGTGGCCGAATCCGTTACAGGTCGTTTCCGATTCGCAATGTTCAGAAGAGAGCGAGAACAAACAGAAGCAACACCCTCGAGTGTACTCTGAACCCACAGAAAACTCTAATGGCATCGCTTCTGGCACCTCGAACGCTGTGGAGAGGGGACAAGACAAATCGTCTGCTATTTGTCCTCGTCGTCAAACGCAGATAAGAGCTCCAGAGTAGATCTGGAACTTTGAAGACAGTTTTCAAGCTCGCAACCTCCGAGCTGGGTAGATTTTCTCCGCAAACCGATTCGATAGACAAGCCGTCTCGGTTCCCTGTGAACTCCGTAGTCTGCCACAACTTCTCGTCTGAAAAGTTCGATTCGCACACAGTTCGTTACCTTTCGCCTGCGTAATTTCAAACTCGAGTTTTCCAAATTGAAGTCAAGTTCAAGTTTGATCGACGGTGGAATGGGCGCGATAGTTTTCGAAGATGATCTCGAATGGTTCCCTTTGTGGCGAGAAGTTGGCGCTGCGTTGTAATTGCTCAGACAAAACGATTTCCGGTATCGATCGAGCGCTGCGGAGAACAGAAACAGAACAACGGCTTCGATGGGAGGACACCGACCTGTGAGGCACAGATTCCGATCCGAGGGAGTCAGCAGAAATATTCAGAGAGTTGGATCCGCAACTGTTCGGCCTCGAATCGGGATGGAACTCGATGCCACAAAGCTTGTTACGAGACACTGCCAGTAGCGACCGTGGTCAAGATTTCATTGCGCGACCAAACCGATGTTTTTCTCCGATTTCTTCGTGTTGCAATCGGTCTGTGTTGGTTTCCGTTCCATTCCTCGGTTTCTCCCCTGAGTGGAGGGGTGGTCGTAGTAGCGGTGGTGGTGCTGCTGCTGCTGGCACTCCCTCTCGTTCGTATTGACCGACCCGCAGACCAACCGGGCTGACCGGCGGGCGGCGGGACGAACGGACGGACGGACGGACATTGCCCGTCGTGATCTGGGCAATGCGAGTTGAGAAGGAACACGGTCAGGAGAAACGGACGAAAAGAAGGAGAAAAAAGAAGGGAAATCGGATGGAGAAACAGACGACTGGGGCCGAACCGCTGCGCCGCAGTGCTCTGCACCGCACACCGCCACTGGATGACTGGCTGCAAACACTGCAAGTGGATTCGATTTGGCCGCAGGCAACCTCAGCGTTGGCTGCTGGCGTGCCTGGCTCACTCACTGAAAGCTCGACCTCGAAGCGTACTTCTTCTCCTCCAGTATTTCGACAGGGAAACAGCGAGCGCCGACGGAGGAACTACACCCTCAACAGTCGGCAGCGAGCAACAGCTAACCGAAAATCCCTGCGGTGGTGGAAGTGTCCGGAGCAGAGCCAATAGAGAATGTCAAACCGACTGACACTCCGCTCGGTCAAGCGGGTTATCAGGAATCACCTCTGACCCGGAGTGAGTTTTTCACTCCATCCATCATGCTCGGTAACAGATTCATCAGCCATCAAAACGCCATTCCGACGGCAGGAGTAACTTCCGAGCATTCTCCGACCCAAACCAAGATCATGTCACCTCAAACGCCTTCAGGGAGCGCGACAGAACAACGTTCATGAATCTGAGTCTCAATCGAGATTTTTGAATCTGAGGTCCAGGGTCACCGTAAACCATCGCAATCGTGCATTCCCAGAGACGCCCTCGAAATCGACCAAATCGGAATCAGGAGAGAGAATTCTCCTGACTATAAACGGTTTTCGGGGGCGGGAGTCCGCAGGAGTGGGGTTTCCGGGGAACAGGTGGTCTAGCTGTTGAAGAAACCTGGCGACTCGTTGCCGCTTCCTCGTTCCGATCTAATCGGGTCGACCTACTCTGATTTGTGCGTGCATTTCAACAATGTTTCGATCGCTAGCCGCCATCGGAGCTTTTGGCCTCAAAGTTCAATGGACTCGGTCGCTTGGCGGCCCTCCTTCCAAGCATATCACTGATCGCTACATATTCATGTACAATCTTGAAACTCTGTTGGAAAATATTGAAAATCTACGACTTCGGAATGCGTGAGTAGCGGCTGGAAGAAGACGCGTTGTTTTGATTCTGATCTTCGATGCGCTGGAAGATTGGAAAAACAGGAAATCGATAACTGTTCACATTCCTTGGAGCGATCCGAGTTTTATTCAACGTCTTCCTCGGAGAGAGGCTTTAGTGTCTGGAAACGGAGTGGAAGTATCTCTATCGACGTGACCGAGACGCTGGCCGGATGAACGAGTGAATAGAAGCAAACGCTAAGAAACAAACGGAACAACGAACGAACGGCCGCGCGGCTGAGCGAGCTGTATCCACACCTCCCCGACGGCGGGGAGTCCTCAGACGGTGATTCTCGTTGCTGGGTTTCCTGCTGGGATGGAATCGATGACTACATCAGCACCACCGCAACAACAGCGGCAGCAGCAGCAGCTTTACACCGAGACATCCCATGATTGCCTACTTTAGAGACGAGATTTTCCGCGCGGCCATCGATGACGAAGCCGATCTCGGATTCCGGGTGTGGATTTCTTTTTATGTGAAACATCCACCTCGCGCCCCCGAACAGCGAGGCACGCTGTGAAGCCGCCCGGGAATAACATCACTCAGAGAATACAACGCGCGTTGCTGAGCGCCATGGTCACCACTGAAACAGCGACGAGGTATTTACAACACGTACGTGAGGAGTACGCAACTTACAAAAAGAAAGAAAGAAAATAAAAAGAGACACGCTGGAAGTGATTGAGTGGATGGAGTGTGCGGGAGGAACGAGGCGCCGCACATCGACGTTCCGAAAACAGACCGAGCCACGGTACAAAAAAAACCGAGCTCATTCAGCGAGCTAACAAACGAACAATGTGGCTGCGCGGGAGGGAGTAACTGTGAAAACTAGGAGGCTGGGGGTGGGTAGAAAACACTTTCGACGGCGGGAAACGAAAGGCGGTCGACTGAGAGGGCGGGCGAGCGGACGGGCGACCGACCGAAGAGTTCCGACGGTCGTTACCCGAAGTTCAATCAGACGCTAGCCGAGTGAGAAGAGAACTCGACGTGAATTTTATCCCATCGGGAGCTTAGGGAACATGTTTTCGTTGAACCGAACATCAGATCCTGGCGATGGATGTC
Source organism: Neoseiulus californicus (assembly GCA_028455905.1). Taxonomy (NCBI): domain Eukaryota; kingdom Metazoa; phylum Arthropoda; class Arachnida; order Mesostigmata; family Phytoseiidae; genus Neoseiulus; species Neoseiulus californicus. Next base: position 2,818,302 of record JAMQGS010000002.1, on the reverse strand, counting down.
CAGAATGTTCCACGAGCGATGGCATTTTGATTGATGCCAACGGATAACACAGTGAATTCGCTTAATTGGCCCACTTCGGTTTGGTTTGGTTTTTATATGCACCGTCATCCTAAGATGACTCCTGATTCAGGAGGGGGCTTAGCCCCGCAGATACCGGTCACAGTTTAGAAAGTGGATACCGTTGAACCCACCCGGCAGCAGGGATCGAACCTGCGACCTCCCGCTCGACGCAGCATCTACATGGCAGCGTGCGACATTAGCTGTGCACGTTTCCACTCGACCACGCCGGCGGCGGTCAGAGGAACATGATTGATTGCTCTAGATGTATGAATTATTCTGAGCCGAACATCATCCAATCACCGCCCTAGCTCACTACCTGACAGCGAACCTCGCTCGGCCCGAACACCGCTGTACTCTTTTAGGAGTGAGTGAAATTTCTCATTTCCACCCGCGTACAAACCACACATACAAGATGAGATTGAGAATAGATTCATCGCTCGATCGTCGGGCTTGTCAACGTGGTGGTCCAGCAGTAGATCAGCCGCGCGGATCCAGTGTTGACAGAAACTGTGTTCTCTCAAGACTTGTTTGTCTCAATTTGGTTCTCGCGTGGTATGTTCTTGCAATTTCTTCTTTCACTATTCTGTCCCGTCCAAGAAGGAATTGGGAAGTTCTGAGTTCATTTCAGGACGAAAGCGAATAAGAGCCTGGAGGTGGAGGACTCGTCGAGGAGTTCAAAGTTGTCCTACTGCCAGCTTGCGTCGAAAGAGATCGAAGGAACAGTGGAGTGTTCCTGGGCGCATGGATGCCGCGGTCTCGAAGCCTTTTCGAAACGAGGCCTCCAATCGATGCATGGACACGAATCGCGATACCCAGTCCGACCGACCGACCACACGAGCGCGCGAGTGAGCAAGATTAGAACATCTTTTGTTCTTCCTCCCTTCGTGTCTTTGGTTCCTTGGTTTGGAGGTTGCCCGGTTGGGCCGTCCTTCGTTCGGCTGGTTGGTTATAGATGGAACTTGTCGGACAAGAACATCTGGTCTAGCTCCGTCTATCCACCCGCTACTCGTCGACCCGCCGCCCTTAGTCACTGGCTGGCCCAACTGGCCGGGCCCGTTGAGACCCCAGGGACTGTCAGAACGTATCAACGTCACCGTTTGTGTTCTATCGTCTGTCGGTCTGTGTAGCTGACTGACTGACTGGCTGGGTGCTCGGTCGTGGTTGGCGTTGGCGATGGCGGACTCATTCGACGGAACGTCCTCCGATTTCATTGATTCGACGAAGCTCTTTGATTGCTCAGCATCACGTCCTCTTGCTAGTGCTGCCCATTGGCCAGTCTGCCCGTTCGTCTATCGTTCCCTTGGTCGATCGGTTATGAGGAACCTTCCGCTTCTGGAAGTAGCCGGAACCACCTACACTTGTCGAGATCATTCCATCTGATCGTCGCAGGAATCATCGGATACCCGCGAAGTCTTTTGGCAGTCTCAGATCTTTTCCCCCTCCTGCATGGTCGGCGCGGTATCCGCACAATATGAACCAACCTGTTCGAGTGGGAAATGAAGCTGATCCGTCATTCACTCACGAGGGTTTTGCCCTCCATTCACGGAGCCAAATGTTTGCATCGCAATGCGATGCAAACATCGCGAGGGGCACCATGTTTCAGTAGGATCGTCGAAGCAGCTGCGGAACGGCAAGAGATCAGTCGTTACAAACCCTATTACCATATTGATCCGGATACGGCTGGAAGCTTGCAGTTTACACTTACTCGCTTTTCAATCTCTCAAGTTTCGATCGTTCCGCCAGTGCGGCAACAACAACAACAACAACAACGTGGTCGTCGTCGGTACCGAGCTCAGGCCGGCTAAAACGTCAGTGGACTCTGTGGAACCACGACTGCTTGCAGTCTGCTGCGTGGGTGGCCTGAGCGACTTACCGAGGGGTTATTTATGAGGCCAGTCGATGAATCGCAGCGCTTCAAGCCGCACCGACTTATTCAATACTCTGTCGCCGGATCGAAGTTGTCGTCCACCTAACTAATTCAACTCGGGTCGACCTTTGTAGCAGACTCAAGCTCTAAGCTTCATCTGAGCGATTAATGTTTGAATGACAGTCTCTTCCATCGAAGAGTGGATGCCGAGCTCGAAAGCAGTCAGTGTAACGAAGAGACGCACGGAGCGATTCCATCGGTCGTAATCGCTCAAGCAGCACTCGTCAATTTATTTATTAGTCCCCGCTACAATTCCAATCATTAGCTACGAGCTCGATCTTACTGTCTTGCTCTTGACGACGAAATTGATGTTTCAGTAATAGAAGAGACGATGTTGGGAGTATTTAACTACCAATGACCAGGATATCTGATCCGACATGCCTGGACATGTCCGGGCATGCCCAAGCATGTCCGGGAAGCCCGTTTTGGCTGGACGCTGCATGATGTATGTCCGGAAGCGGTGCTTGAAGACGTCTTCCTCTGAAAAGATTTCAATTTCTGAAAATATGAAGAAACTGCAACGGTCCGGTGTAATGTGCGTCAGCTATGGGGATATTGGAACGACCAGGACCGTGATCGCGAAGGGAAGAGGGGGATACTAGTTCCGTTCGTTGATGAGGGAAGCGTGCAGAGGAGTGGGGGGAGGAGGAAGAGAGAGAATAAGAGTTATGGGACATCGAGCCGGAATCCAAGGATTATTAGTGTGCAGGCGAAAATCAAAGAAGAATCCCAGTCGGTGTATATGTATGCAGTAACTCAAAGCCTTCAGAAGTTGTGTATATTATGGCCGTCGTCCCACCGTCGAATGTGTGCCGCTTGTGCCACGGATGACTTACGTGATGGCAACGTCATAAAATACGCTGTAAAATACACGCCGGCTGCCGCCAACTCGTCGTACCACCTTTCAGTTTGTCATCATTCTCCGAAAAAGGTTCAGCTCGATCGGTGGGTCGGTCGCTCGTTGTCTTGTCTTGTGTGCTCGATCCAAACGCAGCGAGTAACTAAACAAGAACATACAATGGCGTCCCTGTCAAGCTTCGATTGAACTCGATCATGTTATTCTGTTCGCCAGTCTGAGGAAGCATGCGCCAGCCAGCCAGCCGGCAAGCCAGCCGGGCGGCCACCGCACGCATTCAGCGAGAGAAGCCCCATTCTCTCTTTCGAAGCCCTCTTTTGTGGCAGACGCATTCAACGTGATCGGCGCATTTGTGTTCAACAGCGCTGCAATGTCATCAGTGAGATCGGAATCAAAGTCAAACTCGTGTCAGACGATCCTCGCTTTTCTCGCTTCCGCAGCCGAGATTCTTCCGGGTTCTATGACACGATTCAAATAACCTTTGTATCCCCTTTTCAATCGTGATTCGAATTAACATTTTGTGACCTCAGACGCGGTCTGGAGACGGTGGCCGCTGGAGCGATTCGTGCTCTGCCGGGAATAACCCGATGTTCTTCTCAAAGTTCTGGTACTGGCGCCGGCGACGGGTGATACATGGCTCCAAAGTCCAAACTTCTTTCTCCGACCCTCAAAAAACTGTCAACGTCTCATTCCTGCATGAAAAGACGGAAACAAGTCCATGCATGAAAATATCCCGTTTCAAACATGTATTTCCGCTGGAATCTACATTTTTGAAATTGAATCATATGCACGATATACAGTATGACAGAAATTAAACGGTACGAGTTATGAACAGCACGATTCGGTCTTCGAGAGACGCGGGTCATTGCGGGAATCCGATGCCTAGAAGGCAAAACTCGCAACATCGAGTTTTGCTTTCATGCGATACGTTCCGTTGACACGGAAGTACGTGGTACTAACGTCTGGATTTCGTATCGAGCATCTGGTTGTGAGCTCAATACGTCGCTCAACCACACACACTGACTCACATTTGCCGAAATCGAGGATAGATCGCAGAGGAAAACAGGAATCACCTCGAACCGAATGGTTTCGAGTTTTCCCCTCGAATTCTGCTCGCATGCGAACCGGCAGACCGGTTAGAGCTGGCCATTGATCTTCGCTGACGGCTCGGCTTTGATTTTAACGTATAGCATTAGACTTTGTTTCGCGTCAGAGTTCCTTGTATTCGCTACACCCACAACACAACGCATCGCTTCTCTTTCTTCTCCTCCATTTTCTTGACTCGTATTCTAGTCGGCGAAGATTTATGGATTGAACACTTCCACTCCTTTCAAGTCAGTAACAAACTGTCTGCAGCGTGTTCAGCTGAAATACCATGAGCTGAGCATTCCCAAGTGTTATGCCATGCATGAAGATTTTCACAAACGTTCTCTCGAACTGTCAACAGGATAGCACCAAAGTCACACGTGGGATATTCTTAGCTGCGTGGAAAATTCCGAGGATGGCCCAAAGGAGATTCATCCGCGGAAAATCGCTTCAATATCAGCCCCGTCTGGAGTTATTGAGCTTGAAAGGTTCCGAGAATAGAAAGGTTCAGGAGGTTCGATCGTGACGCATGAAGACTCCCTTGAATAGACTGTTTCCCTCTGACCCCAGCAACAACCGCAACGCGACACCGACGAACTGTCACAATTAATTCGTCTGGAATGTTCCATTAAGGTCGGCGAATAACTTGGGTGAACTTGTGCAAGCGTGCTAGCGGGCATGCATGCATGCATGCATATCCCGTTCTCCGTCGCGTCACCTCTGCAGCATCTATCTGTGGCAACCTATCTCCTTCGGGCGGCTAGCAGCCAGGCAGCTTGGTTGGTTGTTTTAATGACCTGCCGGGTCGGGGACGAGGCTTAAAAAACACGCGTCTCGTCTCAGACTGGCGGCTTTAAGATGCATTGTCCTGAGCGACCCCTGATTCCCGCCGTGCCATACCCCTGGTCGAGTGGGAAGCCTTTCAGAAAGTTTGGAGTGCAACCACCTGCTCGGTCTGCCTAATGCACATTCAACGCCCACGCCAGTCCTAGCGTGCATTATATGGATGTAGGGAAGAACATGAATGTGTTGAAACATGCGCACGCAAGCGAGCAACGAGCACGTTTACATTTACGATCCTGCGTCCCTATATTAAGGATTCATTCGTCTCAATGAAGCATGATATTCAGGTATTCGGTGATAACTTCGATGACCCGGATGCTGATGTTCACGTCATGGGACGGGGCAGCTATGGTAATGGACATGGAATGGTCCCTCATGAAGAGCGCCGTTGAGCCGGATCCTTGATTCAATCGTGGTTCGGTTGTGGTACACTCTGGTTAGGTTGTGGCACATTCGCGACACGCGAATCTATTGTGGTTCCCATGTGTTCTTAACGTGATACTTTCGCGGTACGTTTTCGGGTTTGTCACTGCCGGTGGTCGGTCGGATGGCGGGGTGGATCTTTGAACACTCGCAGCAAGATCGAGCCAGTCGAGTGGCTTTTCGGCGCATCCTCGGTCAAATCCATGAGCCGCCCATCAGAGGAAAGCACCCCTTCGCGGAACAGTTCGATATTTTGGAGTCAAACCCGATGTCGCGTGACACGAGAACTTATTTGAGCAGAATATTCTGGATGACGGTGTTCCCGCCGGTAAAGGTGACAAATGTGTCGAGCAAGGTGTCAAAGCGATGCAAACCATGGTGAGCCTATGCGACAGGCTCGTTGAAACGCCGAAATGAACAACTCTCAGTATAGACGTTCAAGTGGTCCCTTTGCCCATCCCCATCCAAATCCTGTAGCGAATGAAGATCACGATGAGACTCTTCTCTCCGCCATTAACCGACACATCCCGGGGTAAGCGATCCGAAAACAAAAAAAGGGAGACGGTCATTAAATTTAAATGTTTAATTCCGACCCAACACCGGCGGGGTGACGCTTTCGTAAGCTCTAACCAATGAAGCAGAGGGCAGATATCAAGGGGAGCTCGAGGGAGTCCGAGGGGCCTGTTTCAGGCTGCTTCAAGCGAGTCTAGGGACCGCGAAGGGGGAGGACGGTCTCTTACAGTCGGAATCACCGCCATTAGGGTTCGCCACCCAATAGCTCTATCAGCACTCACTGTCAAAACCATGACGATTGATGACGACGGCGGTGGCGACGATGATTTCAGTGATTAGCTTGATACCGCGGCGGCGGTGGTAACTGATGACGACTGCGAGAGGTCGTCCGCTGGGGGACGGCCGAAGATTCTATTCTGCATCAAAGTGAATCGGGAATCAACCCCGCGCCGTGGTAGAATACAGAATCACTTTCGATCGTGCACTTGTCCTCCAATTAGAACGCGACAGGTCGGTGAAAAACGCCCTCGTGTCATGGCAGAAGTTCGCTACCGGTTTGACGTGCGACTCCACTTGTTACGATCCTTTCGGCTTCTCTTCCGTCTCCAACTGCTCTCCGCGAAACACTTCCAAGCGGCGACAGTGTTGTCGATCGTGTTGGCAAGCCGCAGACTTCGGAGGAGTCGATTTGATGACAGGTTTTGGGACCAGTGTTCGTGTCATCACGGGGCGGATCCAACCTCTGCCCCCTCTCCGGAGGTCTCTTCGCGAGTTTTCTTCTCTTCACATCGAAGACCGCAGCAGACTTCTGGAATGGTTTCTGGATCAATACTTTGGAGAAGACGGAACCGTGCCGAAACGAGTTGTCGAGGAGTTGGGTTCTCCAAGCGTCGCCGAAGTTTGAAGTTTGCCTACGCACAATGAAGGCGCGCGAGGCGACCGACCGACCAGAAAAGCGGCTTGCCGCCAAAGGTGATCAGGCGGATAATGTAGGTGAAGCACACGCGGAGGAGATATTTTGAACAAAAAAAAAATACCAACTAAAAGAAGGAAGCGAAGTCATAAATCCGTTCTGAGCACAAGCCAAGCAAATTTGAGAAGAGATCTTTCGTTCGCGCGTATAAGCGTGGGCGAAAGGCGTCGCGTCGAGGTCTTTGAAGTCAGTCGACACTTACTTCGAGTCGGGCGTTTCTAAATGACACTTCAACAACAGCATCAGTCGGAAAGGCTCGATAATGAAGAGACGTACGGATACGTTGACACTTGAACGCTCACAAACGAAGAGTTCAACGAAGCGAAAGATACTTTATCCCTGGGTACGTGCGAGGGCATGGCTTTTTTTGTTAACGGGATCTGAATTCTCCTGAAGTAACGCTTGAACCTCTCTCAGCCCGCCTCGCCCGCTCAAATCTATGCTGGGCACAGTCGGATGCGATACTGGATCGTTGCTGATCCGAAGAGCAGAGCCAAGAGCTGGCAATCAGGATGATGGCAAGCAACCCAAGTATAAATAAGCAACGCGCAAGTTCATGAGCAATGTTTATCAAACCTCAGCCTGGGAATGTTTGCAGCCTGTCCGAAGCCACATCGCTGTAGTGTGTCTTCCATTTGCTTGTCTGGCCGACTGTCCGTTTGTCTATCTGAGGGTCGGTCTGTCTGTCTCTCCGAGCTGGCCTGGCTTTGTTCTCGTTACTGTGCACTCCGATCTCCTGCCCATCTTCATAGGGATCAGCATCAGTGAGGGCGGTCTGCAGTATGTACATATGCTACAAGATCGTAGTGGCTTCAGCAATGATGACAATTATGATTACGATGATTGCCCTACTATCACGAATGTACAACCATGGTGTCTTTTTCTGATTTTCGGTGGATTCAGGAACTTCAGGATTCTCCAGTGAAAACGGTGAAGCGGTGGACATTTCTCGGATTCTCTTCAGGTGAAGTTGGTGTGGGTGGGTTAGTGTCGGTTCTGATCGGCTTTGCGACCTTCTGCGCGCCTCCTCCGAGATTCTCGAGGACTACGTTGAAGTGTTCAAGTGATCGACAATAATGCGGGAAGCTCCATGTCTAGTGCGTTGAAAAACTTCCCGCCTCTGCAATCCCATTATTCAAGCCCGGAAATTCCCCAGAGTCCGGACTACCTCTTGACAGACTGAAGACTGACGGGATCCCTCTTCCGAAAAAGTCATGCCTGAGCAGAAGCTGTTAGAAGCAACAACAAGGAGGAACAGGGGATACTTGAGAAGCAGGGAGAGGAAATAAAGAGGCTTTTCTAGAAGCACCGAACAGGTCGCAAGTCAGGGTACGAGAAGCTGTTCGTGAATGAGAGAGCAAGGAACCTTCGGAGAATATGAATCGGAAATCTTCGGGGCGGACAAAATTAAGTCGCGTTTTGTTTCTTGCAACGAGTGGCGAGAGCCGCTATAGATAATCTCTCGTTTTCTTCCTCTTTTTCTCTCTCGAGACTCTCGTCCAGATGAATGCAGGCGCAACGTGAACTTTTTGTTCTTAGGAGCTCGAGAACACTGTTGCCTACCCCAAAATTCAATTTTCCCCCATCTCGCTCTCTCTGAATGCCACGCGGAGAGTTTCCTTTCCCCTTAGGGTCGACGTTCTTGCTCGGCTAACGGGGGGAACGCTACGCGATAAAAATGAATTCCGGTCCCGGGCTCGTGAGGCCGCAGCATCGGTGGAGCGAAGAATTATGGCAACCGAACGTAGTGCGAAAAAATTGCGGGCGGTGATTTCCAGAGGTGTTCGCTCGCATCGAGCGCCGCACCGCACCGGAAGCGTTCGCCCCATGAATATCCGGGAAGACTATGAATGCGTTTGCATTTCGCAAGTTCTGAATCGATTCAAGACTGAATTTCCCGGCAAAGTGGTCGAATCGTTCACCATGGACTCCTCTAGAAAGGGGAGTCGAAAGATAGAAGAAGAGACAAGAAGAAAAACGTACTGAAAGATAGGAAGGGACAGAGGAACCGACGGAGGGTGGCTAGAAGAGAGAGTAAAGAAGAGTACCGGAGAGATTGGTCGGATCGGCAGAGGTGGAACACGTCCTCGAGAGCTTCAAAAACTGTCGATGTAAGTCACCTGGTCGGTCTGGTCTCCGTTCCTGATTCGTGGAGCTCCTCGTCTTCAGAAGTTCGAATAGTCCCGCCCTGGATTCGAGTCGAATTCGAAAACCTGGAGCGAATGCTGTGTTCGTACTTGTTCGCTGAAACGTGCAGCTCGAACTTGTAAAGGGGCCATTCGATCGGTGAGGTTTTTGCCACTCCCTGCGGACTTCGAACATCGCTGCGTCGTGACGACAACCTGTGGAAACTAGAGCGGCGTATTTATCTACCGATCTCGAATGATGACGACCTTCCTTACCCTCCCGTCAGCGTTCTCAAATTGACGCTTGAGTTGGATCGTTGTCGATTAGGGTGCGCCAAACCTACCAGACAGCTACTTTACAACAGGCAGTCACTCGATCTCTCATCCAGTTCGTCAGTCAGTCAGGCTCGATCACTCGCGCCAAACCACGCTGCGAGAAGTAGAATGCCATACTTTTGAGGCGGGACCGAGATAATCGTCCTAATCGACGTCAACGTCGTCGAAGTCAACCGGACATTGGACCGTCTCCTCTACGTTTTCTCGAATCGAATGTTTCGTTCCGGGCGATGCTTCCATTGAGACGGACGTGCCGCCCGCCGGCCTTATCGATCAATGAGCCGCGAGCAATGGTTCGAGGAACCGATTTGACGACGATATTGGATCATCTCAAGCTTCAACTGATTCCGGATTCCGATCATCTTGGTGGCAGCGTCGAAAACTGAGAGTCAAAACAGTGTCCACTGAGCCGTGATTGCCTGCACTGGAATCAGTTCGATGAGGAATCTCGATTCGCGCGCAAAATGTTTCGAGGTATCTCCTGACAATGCAAGGTGCCGACTTTCCTTGAGCTTGAAATAGGTGAGCACGGCCGACCGTTTTGACGGGCGGGCGTCAAGCGATGCCGCGAGCTAAGCCTCTCGTCTGATATCGAGTTCCTATTCGGCGTCAAAGAGATGAACGTAATTCAACGCTCCAGCGGGAGAATTATGTCGTTGACGCGGCGGTCCCAGTTGTCAGACGCTTCGTGAACCGGCCTGATCCATCAATCTATCAACACTCTGACTGAGTCGAAACGCGTGCGCGCGCCCGCCCGCCCGCCCGTCCATCCGTCCGCTCGCATTCTCTGGCTTTTAGAGTGACGGTGCGTCTGACCGAGTGAATTCCGCCACTCGCTCAAGTGACTGACATACTGCCATAAGGGAACCAGCCGGGCCGCCAAGCGTCAGAAGGACGGACCGACATAAATACGGATCGCCAGATCTGCGGAAACAGAGAGAAACAAGCAGACTGATCGAATGGAAGCCTGACTTGGAACGCTGACGGTGCAGATCTTAATTTAGAGACATTCCGGACTACATAGCATATGAACGACGGAATCGAAACGAACGCTCGGCCTTCCTCTTCTTTTCGCTCGTCTCCCGCATTGTCGTCGTCGTCGCCGCTCGTTCCAGCGACGGATACGGCTGTCAACGGTTAGGTGACAAACAAAGCACGTGTCAACCTTTCCGGCTTGTATCATTGTTGCAGCATTGGCAACAACGAAGACGAGGGCGGCGGCGGCGGCGGCGGCGGCGGCGAGGCTTTTCTTTGCGAGGATGCACCATCTCCTGTGTCTTCTCGCGACCTTTCTCGTGCTCTCTCACTGATCTCTCAACTCTCCCTCTTGACCTCTCTCGCCCTTTATCTTCCCCTTTTTCTCTCGTTTGCGCACTCTGGCGCTTGCTCTTCATCGTATCTGTCGCAGTCTATGTGTCTCGCTGTCCGACAGTAAAGACCTCCCTCGTTCGCGCGAAAGCTATTCTGGTTCCGACGGCCCACCCTATTCAGGCGGGTCTGATCAAGAATACCCACCCGCGAGCGGGTATCACACAATGTGCCTGTGAAGCTATCTATTCGACAATTCATCCATGCGACGATTCGCGCGCCTGTTTATCCTTCGATTCATCGATCCATTCAAGTTGAACGGCATCAGTCCAGTGTTTAGATGATCGGTAAACTCGACACGATTCGAATCAACTACGTCGAGGCAAACGACAAAAGATGCCATCGGCGTGAACCAACGAACGAACGACGGCGGCGCAGCGGTGGTGGCAACGACGACCAGAATAGAGTCACAAAGCTCGTTTCGTCCAGACGGGCCTGTTCCGTTTCGTTACGTTTCGACGTCGCTTGCCTCAACCGGCCGTGCCGTCCGCTTTCAATCCAGCCGCGTGTTGCCAGATGTCGCCAGGGTGACTCTTCATTTTTGTTGTCTCCATTCGGGAACGCAACAATTAACGGAATCTCAAAGGCTCTAGAATTGCAGCTGTCGGCGTGTCGAGTCGCCGTCGTCGGAAAAGCTGCGAAATAAATCGGCACTCACCGATTCTCAATGTATGTGGTCTCGATGATGCGGAAAGCGTAGGCGGTTCCGAGTTATATGAGCTTTCTCCTACGATTCTAGATTCGGAATCGACCGATTCAGCAAGTGGAAAGTCGGACGAAGAGGAATGGAAAACCGATCTCGAAGCCTCGTGAGAGTTTTCTAGAACGCCAGAAAGCGATGGGATTTGCATTGATCTGGACCTGGATTCGGAAGCCTAGTGAGTCCAACGCGGCCACTTTCAGCTTCGGAGATTTAGGCGGCACTCGAAAACGGTACAGCAGCGCAGAAAGTCCCTCCTTCTCGTGGTACGCAGCAGGGATGGCCTCGAGCAGCGAACGGAGAAAAAATCATCAACAAGAGATGAACGTACGTCAGAAATAGATGATAGCGCCGGGTCGCCATCTTTCCTCGTCGTCGTTGTCGACGTCGTTGTTGTTGTTGTTGTTGCCGCCGTCATCGGGAGTGCGCGGAAGAGAATTGTGGAAGGAATGGAACCAGCATTCGCCTTAATGGACTCGGGTCCAGTCCACCACCACTCAGCGAAAGATGCTCCGCTACAGCAGCAGCAGCACCACCACCAACAACGACAACAGCAGCAACTGCTGCCGCTGCTGCTCTGATGAGAGTCTCTCTTCTTCTATCATTCCCCTTGCTTTCAATCTCTCGTTGTATCTCTTCAGGCGGCTTCGCATGCCGCTGTCAGCGGTGATAACAAAAACTCCGGCATCAACAGTGCGAGAGGGGCTTCTAAGTTTGGCTAGACTATCAAAAGCACGCGAATAATCACTTGCCGGGAAGAAAAACGAGCACACAAAGTGTACGTTTGCCCGCTGTTGTGCAAGCGTGTTGATGGTGCGACGAGCATGTCAATTAATGGACCGAACTTCTCGTATCCACGACTCAGCGCCGAGATCCCCGACCTTGGGTTCCGCGGACCTTCAAGGATGTCGGTCCGGATCCTATGTAGAAATGGATGCGAAGCTTTCGTTCCCACCAATCAAGAGCGTTGCCATCTGAAACCCGTAAACTATCGCGAGATGAACTCGAAACGCTGTTCGAAGGTCCCGGCTAGCCACTACCATCATTGGTTCCGTCCCAATTAAATTTTTCCCTCTTGGGTTCTTGTTATGACGTAGCTCAGTTTCTCGCCATGACGAGCTGTGTGACACCTAGACAGACCGTCAGACGGGCACCTCCAGCGAACAAGGTTGGACTGACGAACGAAAAAACATCACACAGGTCGGGAAAAACTGAAAATCACAACGACACCGCGACGACGGCGGCGACGATGACGTCGGAGGAGAGAAGCGCGAGGGCGAGGAAGGAAAAAAGACATGTTTCCTACGCGACAATGTGTCAACTTTAAATTCATGACTGTTGTCATACATTCCAAATTCAAAACGTAACCGAACCGTGCTCCCACGAGAGTATTCCACGATGTGAGAGCGGAAAGTATCGAAGAGGAGAAAGAAGCGAACTGAATCTAAAGTCGAGTCGCGCGGGGTCGTTCGTCTTCGACATGTTTAGAAATCGCTATGAACGAAGGAGGACAAGCCGGACACGATGCGATTGAATTCGAGCCGACTACGACCGTATTCGCCATGTGGGTCAGTGGAAGCGCGTGGAGAGGCCCCCAATCGAAAATCGTCGGGAAAACTCTACAAAAGGCAGCCGGACACGCAGAGAAGTTCCGGAGAACTTTTGAGTGAGTTCCAGGTTCGTTCCTGTGCGGCCCTCCGGAGCAGGAACATTTTCCGCCCCCAACTCACTCTTCGTCTGTGGAGCTCACGAACTGAGCAAAATACCTGAAGCTTTTGTCTTGAGCAACGCGGGGCCCCTGGAAACCGTCCTTGACGTGCTGCGCCGAGTTTTGCTGAGGCGTCGAGCCCTCACTCAATTGAATTGTCCTGGCAGTGCACGCTCCCCACGCCATAAGAGAAACTCGCTGACCGTTGGGCCTCCGTCGGACATTTGAAAGCTCACGAAAAGGAGCCTAATTGCTCTCCGGAAGAAAAGCTCCACGATTGTCAGAAGAGAAAAGAACCTTCCAGCTGAAAAGAAACTTTTCCCGCGAGCCGTCAGTCGCACTTTTGAACTCTCGATCGAGACCTGCATGAAAACCAACTAGCGAAGCTTCATCACAATCTTCTTTGATCACGGAATTTCAATCTCAAAACGGTATTACGGACTCTCCGAGCGCTTGCGAGAGAAGGGGCGAGCAGGAAAGTGAATGGGAACAACTTGTCCGTTGGACCCGTCCCGATTCGCTGGGTAAAAAAACGCAACGACAGTTCTTAAGAAAGGTATCGCCTCCGGGCGTTACTTGACAGAGACCACAAAGCCTACCCAGCGAGCTTCCTGTCTCTCTGCTTGAAGTCTGCCCGTCTGCCTGCCTTCGTGCTTGCTTGCTTGCTGGCCCGCTCGATCGTCACGCCAAGGGACAGAGGACATGAAATCAGACGAGCACAGTCTGTCAGAATGAGCCGAAAGCTTGTTCGGGTCGGAAGTTTGCGCATTCGTTTTCGCAAAAGGCTGTGTTGCGCAGTCGTTCGCTCACCTGAGTACCCAGGGTACCTGCGCAGAGGGTGGTTGAAGACCTGTTTACACTGAATCTGGGTATCGACGCGAAAAGAACTTTGAGGGCCGTGCTGAGTGGCTGCATGACCACGAGGCCTCGACAAATCTCTCATGAGTACTCTGACGACAGCGCAACGATGACAGCGACAAAGAACATAGCTAAGATGAGCGGAATAGATCTCACGCCCACGATCGGAACGAGCCCAGAGCTTTTGAGCTGTTAGAACCTTGCGATGTCTGAATCTGAATCTGGATGCGTGTGCTCCGTGTCCCAAAGGCAGGCTAACTTCTCGTGAAGAACTCCGGATTGCAAACTGCAAACTCGAACAGCTCCCTTCGGTGCGAGCAACGAACTCTGGATGTCTGACTGGATCTTCCGCGAAGCCTCTCGACTTCGAATGAAATCGTTAGCTACTCAAACCCTTTCCAAATCTACTCAAATGAGACACTCACATCAGTGCTGGTAGGACGTCCGTTCTCGAATATGTCTTATTCTCATTCTCATTCTGAGTGACTGACGATGAGTCGTGCCTCGGCTCTGACGAGTCTTGAAACGAGAACGCCAGAACGATTCTGTGTTCCTGGAAACTCTCGATCTGCAGGGTTCAAGATCTGCAACGTTGATTCAGATCTTCCTCGGAATCTGAGGTCGTCATGTCATGAGTATCAGAGATCAGGTATTGACGGCAGTTTCGAGGTTGATGCAAAACTTCGAGCCACTGATTTTCGAGCTTCAAGGACGGCAAAAGCGCTGCCTCACGAAAGAGAAACAGAGCCTGTTCTTAAGAACCGCTCTGCTAGGTTTGTTGTTTTGCACGATTCTAGGGAAAAGAAGAGGTCGTTTTTAGGTATAGATAATTACGCACGATGACTTAGACCTCGACGAACGAGACGAGAGCCTCAGGTTCAGGTATTCTCGGTCAAAGAGCTCATTCATATTGCCGAGACGACAGCCAACAACGATCATCGCCCTGAGATGATGGCGCGGCAAGCTTTTCGACCAGCTCCGACATGCCTCCCGGTCGCTTTCCCGCTTGCTTGCCTGCTTGCCTGCCTGCCTGTCTGTCTGGCCGCCTGGCTGTTTGTCCGAAGGCTCGCATGTATGTATGTCTACGATCTCTGGTCGGGTCCGTGTGCCGACTCTTCCGTCGTCCCCTGCGTCGATCCATCTACGGCTGGTGCTCAGAACAGACATACAGATGCTAGGAAAATAATCATAACATGATTAGGCCATCGCCCGACGATGGCTGCCGTTTCGAGCAACAACCCATCTACTCTCGCAGCAAGTGTGTTTAGATTGCCCTGCCATGCAGTGCGGCTCTGATGCCAGCCATACCGCGACACCAACAGCAACGACAACAACAACGACTGCCCAGAGAAAAAGGAAAACCAAAGGAAGAAGAGGCCCCGACGTTAATAAGCGCTGTTGTGTGCTTTACAAATGGCAGCTTATCCGCTCCAAGCCTTCTGTATATCTCCTCCTCTAATCAATGTCCAGAATCTTGATCTTGAAAGTACAAGAGGAAGCTCACAACCGGGATTCTCAGCACTAACAGCATGATCACGGTCATGATCATGGTCATCATCATCGTGGCGATGATCGAGGTTCAATCGATGGGCGAATTTTCTCGCTCGTTCGATTCTAGACGAGGTTTGGGACTTATTCAATCCAGGTTCGGGATGCGGACCGGGATCAGCGGCGCAAACATTCATGGGAATCATTCAAGCTCCTGCGTTTCCGATTCAGAGATATGCTTGGCGCTCCGCTCACCGGAGAGCGAAGATATCGAGTTCGGGATTTCGCGAAGTTCGCTTTCTGTTACACAGGGGCCGGCTGCAGAAGTAGAAAAATCAATCAAGACGTTTTATGTTGCGGTGGGCTGAAAACAAGTGTTCTCAGCTAACGAATCCCAGTGTGAAATTTCAAAGCATAACTTATGAGCAGTCGCGCGGGCCCCCTTTTCTCTCTCCCCCTACTCGGTCTCCCGCTCACGCAGTCTATCTTTTCTTTCCGAGCACGGGCATCAGACAGCTCTGCCCTGCTGTCTGGACATTGGTTAAATGTGGCTAAATTAAGAGGTCATTCCCTCCAGCGAGAAAAAACTGCTTTTAACGCTCGCCGGGGTGCCTTCTGCCCGGGCACTGCCTGTGACGAGAACAGTGACTAGTAGAGGGCTACTAGTCACAATGCTGATATCCTCATGCCAAAAACTACTCCCGCCACCGCGGTCAACGACGACCGTGATCTCTTTATCGTTGTCGAGAATTTCTGAAATCATGAGTTTGCTGATTTGTGGATGCAATCCGTTGTTATTGTTGTTGTTGCTGTTTTTATGCGTTTGTAAATTCAGCGCCTGAACGTGTGCCTCAGCGCGGGGCTGCGGACACTCAGGGAGGGAACGATGAACGCGTAGGGCTGAGCAAAGTAGGTGTAGTCACGTCATTTCCAAACCCTGAGAGAATACAGGCGAGTTAGTTCGAGTGCACGGCCTGAGGGGCGACGCGTCTTTTTCACCTACAAACCAGTATGGCTGGCGAGCTATCTATCTGCCCACCTAACTGCCGGGTTGTTTACCGGCCACACTCATCGTTGCCGGTCTCCGGACAGGGTCAAGTTATCGCTGCTTAGCGTGCTCAAACTTTCAGATAGTATCTTTTATGCGCATAAATAAACTACCGAGGAACGGAACGACCTCCTGAAGGAAAAAGAAAGAGCAGGGAACTCCAAGACGGAGCCAACGGACACTCTCGCCTCGTGTACATAGGTGGCGATTCAGGGACTTCTTTATAAGAGAGTTTTGATTTCTGGCGATTCTCCCTCAATGTAATTTGATTCGGCTCAACGTAACATGATTAGACACGGATCGAACCAAATTATTCGGAGGAATCTGATTCCGTTGAGATTGGACCGACCGAATAAACTCGAACAAATCGCTGGCTTCATTAATAACGGTGTTTAATAACAAGATAACGGAACGATCCACGAACGCTGGGTGCTCGCAAAGTCGCTCGTAGTTAGAGATTTGATCGTCGTCCGAACTCGCAACTGGGCCTTCGGAGAGATTCCGCATAATAATGAAACAGGCAATCGAAGGGAAACTCCGATTCCAAACCCTCGCTCGTGTCCCCGGTCGTGAATTCAGGTTTCCATAATCTGCCTAATAAGTCGCTTGAGAGGAGCTGAAGCCTGACTCCGCCACAAATGCTAAAAGCTAAGGTCGCTAATGTGGTGTTTGTTCTTTCCAGGTGAATATCATCATGTTTTCACAAATTCAATGTGAACCTCGGAGGGAATGGAGGTCTTGTATGGCTCGTCTGGCTTAGTCCCGCTCTCTTTTCTTGATCGAGAGGCTCGAAGCCGAAGACGATATTATCGATTCATTGATTCTCTTAGACGGCAGACGCACTTACTAACGGGCTGACGATCAAACGGACGGACTGAACACAAAGCTATCAAGCCGGAATCGGTCCAAAGAAAAAAAATAACCACTAAACTTCGCGATGGATCCTCATAAACATACAAAACCCTCGACACCCTCCCGGCCCGCGAGCGAAGAAGACCGGCGACGGAGCAAAACGCGATCGATCGATTGAAAACGTGTGCCTCGAGGCATAGGCGGACGAAGAAAAGGGGAATCGAATACTTGCCGAAAAACTGCGCGAAACCTAGAACTCCGATGAAGGATAACTCAGCATGAAAATGCGTCCCTGTGGGAGCAACGACGTTACTAAAATGGATTGGAAATCCCAGCGAGAGTCGTATTACGAGAGCGCAAATACAAAATTCAACATCTCCGTACCTGCCCGAACATGTCCGAACGAGCTTCGGTATGGCGCATCTTATGGATCTAAGTGGCACTGATGGAAGCGCAAGCGGGGCTTTAATGCACACGTGCTATTCAAAAGTTGGGAAAAGGTTGGACGTGTTCGTGCCCAGCGAGCTGTCGTGACTTACGTTGGGATGCGTTTGCTTGCTTCGTAAGCAGCGGTTCGTTTTGCCTTCGCGAAATTGTGCGGAGCGGAATTCCCGCAGGTCAGAGCGGGCGGCCCCGCAGGCCCAGTCAGCAAATACACGTCCTTATGATTTTCCTCCGCGCCATCTCCGAGTGCGACTCTTCTTCTTGCACAGGAGTTCGAGGGCCTTTGCCTCTCGCCCTGGGCGGCAGCTGCTGCTGGTGTGCTGCGGCAGGAGCTGAACAACAATTGATGATGCCGAGGAGAAGGTGCTCCACTTGGTCGTGGATGTCTACGAACATTATATTTACGAGCATGCTCATATTCCAAGAGCTCGCGCCGGCCGGTTGGTGCAAGAAGCGGAGCGGTTTGAGAGCAGCTTCTTCTGCATTCACTCTCTATCATACCTAATTGACGCCACATACTTGGAAACAGGGACCCAACTGCCTGAAATAGTCTCCGCTGGAAGCTACCTTCTCCATTCGCGTGCTTCTAATGACAGCCTCTAAGTAAGAAGGACGGTCTCTGTCGGAAGAAGCCGGGGGAAAAAACTCGATCCGTGGCGGTCAATAACAACGAATTCGGACGTCGCCGTCGTCGCGCTGCTTTCGGACGCGCGGTATCCATTCTGGGACCCGAAGCTACTCTGAGCGGGATCTCCTCAACTGTAGAAGACCTTCTGGACGTGGGATGGAGAGAATAGGATTCAAACGGCAGGGAAGTGTATAACCAGAGCCTACAGTTGAAGTTCACGGGACACTCTGGGACTTTGCATCCGATTTGCATTCGTACGGAAACGCTTCAGACACCGTTTCGCAACCCTTCACGCTTCCGAGGTCCGACGGACGCCGGAGTGTGGATTGCAGAGGCTCCGCTCGCGAGAATGTCTGGATAATATGTTGCAGCAGGCACCTCTGACTGTCCGGAGAAGAATCGTCCAGACGGAGCCAAGACTCCAAAGCCCGTCTGCTCGTGGAACCCCAGATTACCGTCCGATTCGGCTAGGAGCTGCTAGATTAGGTGAATGATTCGGAAAACCGATCGTTGCGGAGGTACGAGCGGTGGGTGAACGGAGATAAAACCGAGTGAAAAGGGTTCAAGCTGCTAGAGGAAGTTTCCTCGAGCATATTTTCCGCCAAGCGGCCGACCGACCGACCGACCACGTCTCACTGATGATCGCTCGCTCGTAGCGGACAGACAGAGCAGAGCCCTGTTCTGTGGGGCCTCTTCCTATCACGATTCGAAGACTTTACAAGACGAACGACGGCTTTACTAGTGTTTCTCTCGGGAGGCGGCGGCAGCGGTGACGATCATGACAATAGGGACATCATTCTCGGAGAGTAACCTTCCGAAACTCCTCGATCAGACACTATAACTACGGGCGCGGCATCTCGCTTCGGTCCCAAAGGCTTACAGCAAGAGCTTACCATACACATCGTTCATTGTGGCTGCGTATGTGTGAGGGTGTCGTCGTATACGGACGAATAGAGCGGGCTCGCGGGAGCCAATTAGAAGTGTTTCGTAGAATGCGCGAATTCGTTTCCCCTGCGCGTTTGTTCCTCATCTCGCCCACCCTCACTCTACCGCTGTTCATTCTGCTGTGCATTATAGAGCAGCATGCCCCAACAGTCTGAGAGAGAAAGGGAGAGAAAGACGAAGGAGAAAGCACTTCAAAAGTCGGGACTGGGGTCCCATCTCAAAGCCATCCCGTTTCTCGGTAGGGCTCTCGTTTTTCTGCAGCCGGTCCCAGCTTGAATACATCGTCTATTGGAAGCACGTCCTCCAATGAAGATTCAGCTGAAAGGAGCAAGGGAACAGAGTTCAGGACTCCTTGAGATGCCATCGCTATCAACGGGGCGGCGCATTCGTCGAAGTTGTGAGTGGGGAACGAGTTCAAACAACGAAATTATTGGAATCTGTCAGAGGCCAGGTTCCGTTATTGAAGACGATAGAATCTTGGTACTGGTCGCTGTTTTGGTCCGCCGCAAACGTCATTCGATGTTTTTTTCCGAATAGTTTCTCCGATTTTGATCCGCACAGACCACTGGGGACACCGTGAGCAAATTTATGTAAACATCGGCCAGACTTCTCCGCTACTGAACAAATATTCCCTGATCCGTCCAGCGCGGATCCTCCCAATCTATTTGCTCGACAGACCGCCGCATCTACGTTCAGGCTCGAGTCCAACTCGATTGGAGAGCGAGTTTGCAGGATGTTCGAGCGCAGCCAGGAATAGTTTAATTGATGATAGGGATATTCACGATGGAAAAATCCACGTATTGCTAGGGATCTCATCTAAAAATTACGCCAGAATGACCCCGAGAAGTCACGAGAACCGAAAATTCGAGGGGAATGGAATCGGCCCTCGGTTTCAAGAGTTACGGAATGATTTTCAGATTTCTCGGTTGTGAGTTGAGTTCTCTCCCGGTGGAAATCCGCAGTGACCGATCTCTGCAGGGGCTGGACCACCTCTCGGTCTATATTGCGATGGTTCGCGATGTTGTAATCGTAGCCGTAGCGGTAGAGTGCCGTGTAGGAGCCGTAGGTAATAATGCTTCGTTCCTAATGAACAGGTCATAGCTCTCATGAAAAGCCGCATTCCGGACGCTGCTGCCAGATCATATACGTAGATATGTGTATTAACTCGGAAATAACTCAAATGCCGGTCACGCTCACTGCTTAACCGCGTGTCCGACTGATGAAATACGTTCGTTCAGGGAACCACAACCCCACGCTCACTTGGAGCGTAAGCCGTACGCAACGTCAGGCTGCGGGCCACTCACAATGAATGACTGCAAACATCCTCTTGTCGCATCGTTAGCTAAATCATCTGCTCGAACAGAGAAACTGCCACAATCGCTGTTACGCAACAATCATGGGAAACATCGAACGCTCTGATTTGTGAGCAGGAACTTCAATAGGAAAATTCCCTCGCACTGATGGTCGCTCGGTGGGTCGGTCGGTCGACGTTGCCGTTGAGAAAGCTCGCAGATGCCGTGATGAATCCGAAAATGCGTAAAATTACTTTTCGCCCATGCTTCGCCTTTCTAGATTCGAAATGAGATTTAAGCGTCTTCCATCTTTGTTTGGCAATAGCTGAAATGAGATCGTGCACCAGGGGCGGACCTCACACACGTCCACCATTCAACGGTGCTGTTTGAGCTTGGGTTAACAAAGAGCCTCAGAAAGATTCTGGATCATCGCGCGACGGGCACCGTTGTTCTAATCCGACGCAAGCGTTCATCATGACAACCAAACCAAGGCAAACGCCCTGTAACAGCGGCAGCATCGTTAGTCGTGAATCCTCTCATGAGAATAAATCCTCAGCATTGACTCTACGCCGCGTGTGAAGTTGCTGAAATCGGTGGCATCGCAGTTCCGCATCGATACTCACCTACCCGACGTCAAAGTCAATGACTCCGACCACCAAGCCAAGCGTTCCCGATTTCGGGAAATCGTATGCTGGGGAAATATACGCTCTCAACTAGCTTTGAATCGGGGAGAAGTCGTTTATACATGGACCAGTAGGGTTATTCCCCGAGCGGAGCTGTTTTGGTGGATCGTTGGAGACGGGATCGGTATTTTTCGAGTTCTCTGTCATCTATTCTCCTTCATTCAGGCCCTTCTTGGTGTGCAGTACTGCCTCACCGCGTATATTCACGTATTCAAAGATCAGCTCGATTTGCCGTGGGCCAAAGTGATGGAGCACCAACTTCCCGAAACGAGGCGCTGAACAACACGCGACCCAGAGCCGGCATTCAGGAACTCAATTTGTACCGATTTACGGCCGTGCGGGTTCAGAGAATCCGCCTCCGGTGCAACGAATTAACGAGCGTCGCGTGAAGTTTCGTGTGCAAGGACGTCGACGAGTCTAATAATTAATTTGAACGTTCTGAAACTCTCTGAGGGAAAGGGTCTCACTTCGACACAGGACAACGATGCGGAAGCGACAGGGGGCTTGTTGACTGAAGGACGAAGAAACGAGCCCGAGATTCAGGATGTGTTGATTCTCTCGAATTGCGAAATCCCGATTGCGACAGGATCCCTTCAAGTGTGGGGCATCTGAAAGGATATCAAGCGAGCCGAGAGCAGGATCCAGGAGGAAAAATTGCAGGTGATGACTTTGGGCCGGGTTGAGAGGAAAAGGGGGAGAAAACAAGCAACAACAATGGAAGTCTTTCTCCTCCGTAGTGGGAACCGGGACTAGAGAACTTGCCGCCATCCAGTGGCGTTTGTTGCGCCGCTCCCCGGTACACAGCAAGCAGAAAGTCTGGGAAGAGTTAAACTCTTCCTTTCCTTTGTTCTTATCTTCGTAAAAAGAGTTTCTAGCGAACTCCGGCGAGAGGATTAGCCACCTCCCGCGCTTGTCCGTTTGACCTCACCGACGCACTCTCTCCGTTTTCTTACTTCGCGATCTTCTCCTTTGTCTTCCCCATTCCACGTCCCTTCCGCCTTCGCAGAATCCCCTTCCATCCTTTCTGTTCCATCTCTATATGAAGATGCACGAACGCTGTACGGGAATGTCGAAGGTGGAAGAATTTCCGTCGCATTTTTCCCAGGATTCCTGCGATGTTTATGTATTCCGAGTCAATTGTCCCCGAACGGTCGCTCTCGATGTCCTCGATTCCCAAGCTAAGAGAATGGCTTCGTCGAGAGATCATTTCACTTGTCCGACCGAGGTCCCATTCCAGCTTGATTTATATTGCGCACTTGGCCCATCCTTTACTAACGGGCTCACACTCTGTAGCGCGCGTGCGAGATTCTTTGAATGGCTCGTCCTGCGTGCCCTTGCTTGCGGAAGGAAGAAGAACGAAAGGAGGAGGAGGAGGAGGAAGGAGAGAAATTCCCGCTGAGAAATCTGGTTTGCGGGGTTTGTTCGAAATTGATCTCCCGCCACGCAGCGGACACAAAGCCGATATTGCAGCAGGCCGAGCAAGGGTATAATCATTACTGAGTCACTCGATACACCGTCGACGATGGCAACAATGACGGCAACGATCACCAGCATCCCCACCACCGAGATGACAGCCATCGCGGGCGACAAACTCACCCGAATCCCTAGCCGCGACTTGTCAGGAACTGTGCTTTTCTTCGTTTGCGTGCGGCGATTGTCTTGCCAGAACGCTGCGGCCCAAACACC
Organism: Neoseiulus californicus; assembly: GCA_028455905.1. Lineage (NCBI taxonomy): Eukaryota > Metazoa > Arthropoda > Arachnida > Mesostigmata > Phytoseiidae > Neoseiulus > Neoseiulus californicus. The sequence continues at coordinate 2,795,459 of JAMQGS010000002.1, read as the reverse complement.
GTACACTTTCGAAACCTCATCCTCTTGAATGAATACGCGACATGAGTTCGGGCCTTTCCACGGGCCTGCAAATCCTACGGCCTTCCGACCCCAGGGCCTGCCAATCCTGCGGCCTGCCAGGCCCAGGGCCTGCGAAGTCGTCGCAAACAGGGCGTTGAATGCTAGCTGATACTCGGGGTTTTCTATTGACCCTGGGTCGTTGAGTTCGAAATAGAAGTAAAACCCAAGAGACGTTTGGAACGTTTGAGCACCAAAAAAATCAAACGGGGAGAAGAGAAGGAGGAGAAAAGGGCGGCAGCTGGAGAACTAGCTACGGGGGAATCGGTTGAGGTTTGGCACAGACTCCGAGGAAGGAGTGCGAGGGCACGGAGGGAAGTGAAAGAAAAAACCGAAGAAGGTCTGCTTGTGTTTTGGTGCGGTGTATCCGGCGAGGCTCACTCGATGCTAGAGTGACCATTACATGTTTTTAGTCAACATAAATACACCGAGAGCGACTGAGCGGGCGAGCGAACGAACAGACAGACGGATGGTTTGGTCGGACGGAGCTAGCAGGCAACGAGGACGTCGGCGATGGTCAGGCGATGATATAACATTAGTGATAATCATTTATCTTATGGACAACGTGAGGATTCGGTAATGGATCTTGCATGCTCCTAGTGCTGCCCGCTGCTGCGGGTGTTTCAAACCGACTCCGGCGTGCCCGAAGAGAAATGGCAGGATATATTTTATTTAGATGGAGGAGGAGAGATGTGAAAGCCATCCGCTGATGATGATGTGGGCGGATCGGTGAGCTACGAGTGGGCTCCCTGGACGTGAGTTTGCTTTATTTGACAATGGTGGATTTGCCTGGGGGGCAACTTCTGCAAGATGTGTGCGTACAGTGTTGGAGGGTGTCCCTGCTCCCGTGTATTCAGATCGCGAACCACTTGCACGCGACCACCGGCGGCACAGCGTGCGCCCGGTGAAACCGCTCCCCGTTTCGGTGTCCATAAGTCGGGCAGAATTTGTTCGTCAAACAAAATCCCTCTTGTCCAACAGGTCGTCCTATCAGTGCGCCTCGACAAGCTCTCCCTGCTTCCCATGTCCGCGTCCACCGCGTTTTTTACTCAATGCCTTCAGTTTGCTCTTGAGGACGCCCACGTTTAAAGGTCGGACGACGACGAAGTGGGATTGAGGATCCCGGCTCGGACTTCGGGCTCGTTGGATCTATTCATTCCGTATGGATCGGGACTCACAATCAGTTCTTCTTCCCCGTTCCAAGATGGCCGCAACATCTTCCGTCTTCTTCCCCGTGGCTCTTTGAGGATTTCTTACTCCGAAATCCCTTGTCCAGGTTCCATCCGACGTCATTGCGACTCGCAGATTCGCGACAAATCAATGTTCCCGAATAGAGCTCCAAATCTTACCGGGCCGCGGCTTTTTGGCTGGGCAAATGGAAAATGTTCGCGGAATTGGAAAAATTCCGTTTTCGGGACCTTTTCGCAACCATTTTCGAGTTCCACCGTCAAGCGAGATTGTTAGAAAACCCACCGCTTTGTACTTTTGACGAGTGCTAAATTGAAACTGGGGCTACTGCCGCAGTCGTTACAGCTGTGGCGGAGACGCTCTCAAATGACTCCTAGTTTTGTCCGCTTTGTCTGCTTGGCGTTCGTTGTTCATCCAGCGGACGCGTTGAATCTGAGCTTCATGGTGCGGAAGATCTTTTTTCCTCTCTTCCTCTATTCGCTGTTTCTTAAGAGATTGCCATACACTCGGGTGGAGGCAGTTTGCCATACACTTCAGACTCGTCGTCAGCGGGATAGGCGAGAGTAAAGACGGGCTGGCTGGCTGGCGGGGGAGTTGTTTGGCCCCTGCGTCGTCGGCGTCGTCGTCGACAACAATGTTAAATATAATTGCTTGATGCGGTGCCGAGAGCGGAAGAAAAAGCGGAGGGCGCTTGCAAAGCGAGCGGAGACGAAAAGCTAGCTTCGCTCTTGTCGTCGACAATAAGATTTATGGAACGCCGGCAAAACTTATCGGCCGAAAGCTTACGCCACGACAGCTTCAGCCCCATGCTGAACAAAGGAACGTTTGCTCTTGCATCGCCCACGTCGGTATCGATGGCTCGACCTCCAGGACGCCGGTTGCAAAGATGAAGTTCTGCGACATCGAGTCCCTGCCAAATCACTCGTTGATACAAAAAGCTGGATCTTCCCTCAGCGGGTCCCCTGACTACACTTTTCGACTTCAAGGGAAGTTCCCTCAAAAGTTCCCCTCCTTTGGGGACGTTTCTTCCCCCGCGATCGGAGGCGCATTCGGTAGGACTTTCGGGAAAGCAGCACGGTGATCTAGGAGTGAGAGGCCCAGAAGCAGCCTAGCCGTAGGCTCGACGTACAGCGAGGGTGTCGCATTTGTCAAACAACTCTTCTTCATCTAGAACGGACAGGAAAGATCGCTGCGACACTATCAGTCCACTGTGTTCGGCGGCTGCACCAAAGCAACTAAGCAAGCGGAGCCGAGAGACCGAACGAAGATCATCGGTGAATAATGGCGCAGCTCGGGCGTAATTTCCATCGTCGTTCATTGCTTGGCGTTCCAGTTCTCCCGCGTCCCCGACAGGGTCCCCTCCATCATCTCTCTAGGGAAACGCCTCAAGCGACCCTTTGAAATGCTCTTTTATTCCGACAGGCGCCGGTGGAGTCCCTCTGCCGCTCGGTCCCCTGCTTACTCATCAATCTCCGCTTCGCTCGCGAACGACCTCGATGTCCTTGTGCTCGCCGTTCGGTTGGCCGCTACGGCCACCATTCGGTGGTCAGTAAGCTCCTGCATTCAATGTCTGGGACAGTTGGTCCTAGAGCTCACCTCCAAGGCAGTTCCTAGCAGTTATGCCTCTTGAGGATGAGCCTGAAGGCTACACTCTAGCCGAGCCCGAGGTCCGAATCATCATTCTAGATATACCGGACCCTGTGGAGTTTACAGGTAGATGATTGAATGAGGGCGCCGCGACCCCCCGGCATCGACCGTGGCTTCGTTGAGAAAGGTTCTCCTTGTAATTCGACTGCGGTCCTCTGTTCGTGCATGTTCGTTGGCTCCGTGATCGCAGCTGGACAGCGTGGACGTTCGAGCGGGAATGTACGAGAGCGTGTTCCACCGGTAGCTGTCCCAATATCGAAAGAGGCAGCAGGTTAGGCGTGGTTCTCGTAATTACTTGGACATCGATTATTTACGGCCGGTTCCGGGAAGTCAAGCTGTGTCGTGGAGTGAGGCAATCGAACAAAACTCACCAAGAACTCCTCGATCGAGTCTCAGCCCCGGAGACCCAGGAGACCCAGGATCCACGTCTCGCAAGTCTCTCATTGGGTCACGAGTCCACAGCAAAGGATCTACAGCAACGGGCCAACGACGACAACACGATGAAAACAACAGAACAGCAAGAGCACAGCAAAAAAAAAACAAGGAATTGAGAACGATTGGTAGGACCTTGAATTTTTCATGACGATCGTCGAATAGAGGTCGTCAGGCGCTGGATGGGACGCTCACGGCGCGTGAAATCAAAAACCGCACACGACCAACGCGATTTCTTTTCGGGAGACATTTTTTCCTTCGGGGTCTCCTCCGCTGTCTTTGGTCGAGTATACGATATTGTTGGTTGTGCTGTTGTTGTCGTTGCTACTGATATGTTGGTGCTGTTTGTCGTGGTTTTCCATGGGGCTTCCTGCTCTTACCGAAATTGCGGGACGCAGGCAAGCACGACTATCTAAATGGCGGGCCTCGTGCTCCGTCTTGCCTGACTCCCAACTAGAGACAATCCCAGTTAGTTTCAAATGCCACCAAACATGTACATGCATAAGCACTCATATGTCACAGCAGTCGGAAAACACTACGATTTAGGACAAAACTCGAGTTTCATACCCCGAATACAGGCGGTGGACTTGCGGCACGGGTTTTTGATCGTCCCCGTTTTTTTCGTTTTCTGCGTTCGCATCGGTCGCGAGACAACAATCGTTCCGGTATGGACGCAGACGAATCCAAGGAAACTTGAGCTCGTTTCGCAAACAATTCGATTTGGGAGCTCTTCTTCCGGGATAAAAAAAAAAAAGGAATTCTTCGAATGAGGGGGAGGCCTCCGTTCTCCGGGAAATATGATCATGTGCTAACGTCAATATGCTCTATCCCTCAGATTGTGGTTTGTACTATACACTCGTGGCGTTGCGGCGATCCTTGGCGTCCTAGTATCGTTCTCGCGTTGACCATCTCGTCGAGGCTTAGGAGGATTCATTTCTCCGCAATTCTGCACCGTTCGAGGAACACATATAGCGCAGCATTTCGGAAAGGTCTTGGGCAAAGGATGCGACAGGAGGATGAGCTGCGAAGGAACGGCAGACCGATTTCTCGGAGCTCGGCGCGCTTTGATTCCCTGTGTTCATCTGTAGTACACCAAGCGATATCGTCCGAAGCATCCCTGGACGCGGATTGATCACTGGAGCACAGCAACTGAGGACACACTCGGATGGTCTCGCACCTGATCTCATCGTGATTTTCACCCGTGACCCGATTCTCCTCTCGTACTTCCGGAGCTCTTGCTCTACATATAACGCTCGTATCCAGAACCCACAGTTCGATTTGCCTAGAAGCCCAACGTCACGATTCTTAGCTCGAGACTTGCTCTGAGACGAGGTTGCACAACGGAATACAACAACAGTCTGTTTCTGACGTACCCGATGCTACCCCTGCAACCGTTACCGATTCGAGGAGACAGGGAAAACGGTTTTCACCCTGCGAGCCCGTCCTCCCATCCCGATTCTTGTTTCTTCAGCTGGAGTCGCGACTCAGGGAGAACCTGCTCCTGGCAGGGGGCTTGGGGGTGATGATATTTCCCGGATGAAGGCCCGGCTTCTGCTGTTTTTCGACGAAAAGAAAAGGTGGAATCGTTCTTACGTCGGAATTCGTGGTATATCGAAGCAATGCCATCATGTTGATGAATCCCTGAGTGGTTCCCGATGCCTTGGAATCCTCATTTTCGATCTCGCCCTGCCCCCACGCCCCCCTCTTCGCTTCATCCTTTTCGATTGGATACTTGTTTTCATCTGTCATTCTCACCTTGGTACTCTTTTCCTTCTCCACGATTTTTCCCACCCTTCTCTTTCGTCCGTCTCCCTCTTACTCGTTTTCATCTCTTATTTCCCTCTTAATCTTTTCCCCTCTTTTTATCCCCCGTCTCGCTTGTTTTTCTTCACTGCTATTTCCGACCACTTCATGATGTTTACCCAGCCTATGACCTCCCAGTCCTGATATCAACCCGCCTCCTCCATCTTTCCCTTCTCCTCTTCCCCTTTTCCCACGTCTATTCAACGCCTTCGGCTCAATTCTCCCTGTGATAGGCCGTGAGATCGACGCTGAATCCTCGCTGTTTTGTTGTGGAGATCGTTTGCTCTGTTTGCTCTTCCGGGGATAAGAAGGCCGACGGAGGGGAAAAAATTGATCGACAGGAAATCGGAAACTCATTTATGGCGTGCGGATGGTTCCGAGGACGACCGCTTCGTCTGTCCGTCGCGCTCAGCCGCCTGCTTTCACCGACTGTAAGCCCTGGGCTGGCTTTGATTGACTAAACTCCTGTTCAATAGAGTAACGAGATTAGTTAGCAGTTGCCGGGCATGCACTGCAGTTCCCCGCCGAGATGGGGATAACACGTTTATCACGGAGATTGCGTGGAATAATTGTCTGTTCGGCCGTTGAATTCGGCCCACCTCATGGATCCAACTCACGTCCCAGCATTTCGCACAAAAGGGGCTCGTTCAACGGTCTCCCCCTCTGGCCCTCACCATAACTTCCTGCCCTCCTTTGCCGCATCTATCGGTCCATGTTCGAGATTAACACCCGTTCTCGTCACTGTTCCCATTTTGGTCATCTGCGGAAACTGAGTCTCGCTGAAGGTCCTCGGGCCTGCAGTTTTTGCGCGGACCAGGGGAAAAAAGCAGCTTCTTGTTCAAGGACAGGCAAAAGCAGCGAGGAGTACGATATCTCCAAAGGAGAACCGCGAACGGCAAAAATACGTGACTACCGAAATCGCCAGATCAGGGGTCATCAAATCTCAGACGAGTGCAAGGTCGAATAACCGCGCGCGGGAAATGCGAGGGACAGATTTTTCCAACCGTCCCCTAGAAAATCACTGCGATTCAACTCGCGCAAACCGAATCTTCTCACCTGCTTCTCCAGGTCCGCGCCACCGCGACTAAGCTAGCGCACGGCTGGCCTGGGATATTGAGCTCATATTCACTAGCACTCGCAGTGTTCCATGGGGAGCTCTGTCGCTCGTGGGTAGCTTCCGTTTCCATCCTCGACTTTTCTCGCGTCCTCGTTCAAACCAGCGCGGATTATCCTCAACTCCACGTATACTATACGAACGCGTCGAGAGAGTGCTCAGCGGGCTTAGGCCGATTCCGACGCCTATCTGATCCTTGTCACCGTAGCGCCGTCGTCGTCGTCGTCGTCGTCGCCGCCGCCGCCATTGGAATGCTCGACGGATTTTCCCATTTCGCCGTTTTTTGGTCTTTGACTCTGGAAAATTTGATGGGAGCACTTCGGATCAGATGACTTCATTCAATTCTTCATCTCCGAATACGGTGGATGCTGCCGAAGATCGACCATTACTCCAAGCCTGTCCGACGAATTGGTCCATTCAGTTCTCGGAGTCCCCAACAGGGCACGAACGGGTAGTTCTCGTTCCTACGCCAATAAGCCTCCAATTAGCAATCGGGAGACAGTGAAAGATTCTTCGAGAGGAGCGCGAAGGATTCTTGGAGGGAGAACAAAACTGCGGAGCACAAAGGAGCTGCAAGGGGATTTTAACGTTTTAGATAGAAAAGCAGATCGTACATCTTCGAAACTGCCGCTAGAACAACCATCAAAAACTTTAAACAGCCGAGCTCCCAGTCTTCCATGCTACCTTCAGCTTTCGTCCCCGGTCGTCCTCCGTCCCCCTCGGTGGTCTTGAAGTGTATCTCTTTGTAGTTCCCAACCTCCACTTCCTGCAAAAACTAGAAGGAGAGGCGGAAGAAATGATCCGGGGAATGATACTCAACGGCGCTACTCGCCGCACGGCAGTGTTCATGGACAACGAATGAAACTAATTCGATAGAAATATTCGATCCCTAGTTATCATCAACTGGACAATGAGCTCTACAGGGTGTGAGCCTTCGTGCCTCGTGACCCAGAATCGAAAAAGACGACGAAGACTACAGAACATTGCTCGTTGTGCAGGCGCGGTAGGAGCACAAGAGCACGAGAAACCGTGGATCATTCTCCACTGTACGCGAGGGAGTCGTTTCATTTGATATGCAAGCGTATGCAAATTCATACCAACAGTATCCATTCCACAATCGCTTGTTTCCTCAGGTGAACTGTCTTGCCTCTACCATAACGACAAATGTGACCGCAGATGTCCCTGCATCCTAGTGCATCGTTTGCAGGCTGTTATTGCTGAAACCTTCCCATGTTGCAAGGATGTCAAATATTCGTTCCCTTCCGCGATTGTTCTCGAGTCTGAACGAGAACGAAGCCTTGATGAAAGCCGTGATGAGGATCTCAGGAATAACATCGATACAAAGAGGAATGTCCGCGTTCCCAACCATTGGGTGTAAAGGCTCGTGGACAAAATCATCCCAGGAAATTCCCTTCAAGGACGCGGAGAGAAATGCTCCTTCTCCCTCGTTGAAGTTTTGCCAATGAACGGTTGTCCCCAGTCCGGTACGACAGAAGTCACGGGGGCATCGGAACGGTTCTCTCTTCCTGAGCAAAACGCCATATTCTTGAGTCATTTCGACCTTTGTTCTCATTCAGTTGGTTGCTGACGAATGTCAAGCAAGTCGGTATGCCGCTTACCCGGTCGCGTTGACTTCCTGATCGTGGCTGATGAGCAAGCCAGAACGAACGTGGCTCCGCAAACCTCAACATTTCATTCACTGCTATGGCTAAGAAATCGACATCCGTAGGATACACAGGCCTAGGGTTCGCTGCTCGAAGACGGCCAGAGTCGCCTTCTAGCCCAGGTCTCAGGTTTACGGCTGAAACTTCTGAAATACAATATATGAAGCGGAGATTATGAACAGTTCATAGATTCGAAAACGGGCGAAGAACTCGGGCCGAAGACGTCCGTGCCCTAGTTCCGAAACCTGCTGCTGAATTCTGCTGAACGACGAGACTCGCTTGCTCCATGGGGTCTGGCCTTAGCCGGTGTCAACGCGAAACATTCCGACATCGAAACGAGAGCATACTTCTCTCCCAACTCGATAGCAGCCGGAATGAATAATGCTACTTTCGTCTTGGACAGATAGGTTCTGGCAAGGATGGATGACTGCATTATACTTTGAATGGTTTTCCGTCTCGCCAGAGCACTCTTCTCCGCTGTGTTTCCCTCCTCGCTGGAAAACGAAAGTCCGCCGCAAAAGTAGAAGAGTCCGGCCTAAAGTGCAGTAAGTCTGATTTCCCTGAAGGTTATCTGCTGACGCTCCCTTGCTGCCACCGTTACCACCAACGCCAACGTCGAAGGCGACGGCCTTGACGAAGAACGACAAGGCCTATTCGTGAAGAGTCAGTAGAATTCGGCGCCGCAAGGATCCCTGCGGAACTTCGACCGATTCTGCCGAGCGATTGAACCCTCACTCCTCCGGTGAATTCAAGATATTCAACTGGACAGGTCGAATCTCCCCGTCTGTGGAAAAGTTCAGAGGAGCGATTTAAACGGCTAAAAACGTTCTGGAATGAGGGACGACGTGGTCTGGATATCAGACTGCATGAGGAGCCCTTATTGGACTTGATTCTTGTTCTACAAACTGGGAAAGTACTTCTTGGCCATCAGAAAAGGTACCGATAAGAAGTGGGAACAAAGAATGGACGAATGGCGGCGAGTTGGCAAGACGTGAAGCCTTGGACGAATAGATAGACGTTCTGATGTCTGATAGGGCTCAGCGAAAGGACTCAGAAGAGGCAAACTGTCCCCAGACAGCGATCTCTAAACAACAAGCGATCAGAAGCCCTCGGGGATAGAAGCACTGTGTACAACAAGGAGTACAATGAGAAGAAGAAGAAGTTTCCTATGCCTGCTATCAACCTGTCCTCCATCTGCCGTTCCATCCTTCGGCCTTGTTGGCTTTTTGCCCTCCCGCGCTGCCTCCTGTTTCTTGCCTCCCATCCGCGAGACGGCACGTATTGACCTTTCTGACGGAAACCCTGACGGAATCCCTGACGGGAACCTTGACAGAAACCCTGACGGAGCCTCTGGCGGAACCCCTGCGCAACTTGCGTCTTGTGTTCGACTGTTCGCGAGTGTGGGGAACCATGCAAGAATAGCGTCTTGGATCAGGTTGAGGAGGACATATACTTGTTGCACGACTGTATCAGATCCTGTCCAGTTGTGGGTTGGGGGCAGCTTTTGTACTCCTGTAGCTAGTTTTGATGCTAGCCAGCAGCAGCAGCAGCAGGAAGACGCGGGAAACAAATAGCTTGAGGAGCGAATGAGCTCGTCTTCCTGTCCGCCAGGTTCCTCTGACGCCCGGCCGGTTTGTTTTCTGTTTGTCCGGTGCGTGCTCAGGGGAAGGTCCGCCTGTCGAAATCTCGTCGCGCCACTTGCTATCTCCCCACGGGCAGCATCTGAAAGCACGTTCTTTTGACAATGACAGCGACGCCTTCCTCGGCAAGGAACGACGACCCACTTGCGCCCCGGTAGAGTTCCACTGCGTCGCATTGAAAACCTGAAGTCTTAGTCGCGAACGACTCCTCGGCTTCCAGGCGCAATAAGAAGAGTCCGAAGGTGGGGTTCCTGAGTGTACGTTCGACCGAACATGCTGGGTGGCTTTTTTTTTTACCGCAGGTGCGAGCTTACGCCGAGATGTTTCCGCCAATGGCATACCTTGGCCGCTAGTTGCCAGGAGCTCCGCACCAGCTCCTGAGTGACTGCTTGGTTAGCTGAGGTAGCTGGCCTCGACTGGCTTTCTGCATAGCTGCTTGCAATGTTCCCTCAGGGAGTAATGCGCCTTTGCTTCCTTGCCAGCAAGCCAGCTAGCCACCTCGGTTCCTCTTCGCGATGCCAGGCTCCGTTGTTTCCTGACCGCGTTGTGTGCCGCTCGCTCGGTCGGTTGGTTGCATGGCTGCGTCGCCTGGCCGCCAGTTACCGTGAGTCTAGTCCGCTATCTTAGTCTCTATCAAGTGCCGAGCTTCGCCAGATGCACTGAGCGAGCGAGTGATCGACCGAGCGAGCCGTCGGCCGACCATCCACCCACTCAGTCACTTACCAACCCGCGGAGCTACCCACCGAGTGGCTTCCTACTCACAAGACGAGTACCTGAACCAGTGTCTGGAATAACAGAAGGATGTGCAGGCACTCAGGTGGACTAAACAGACCAGGGAAAATGACCTCGTTCCCAACTTCGCCATAGATGACTCCCTGCACATCGCAGCACCACGCCGCCACGGGCCCACCTCGGTACACATCAAGGAGAGCTCTGTTCAGGGATCGCCCAATACCATCGAGAACGACTTAATCTCCTCTCTCGATCCTGACGAAGACGTTTCCGAGGTTCGAGTTGTTCGACAATCACAATCCACCGCTCGCACTTCACTATCACATCAGGACCGGGCCACTCGGTTTCAATCTAGTGGCGATCGGAGTGAAGCAGGCTTGATTGATCCCGGGCTTGCCATTTTGTTCGACGTCAGCTGTTGGTCCGATTATCCGATGGTTTCTGTTAGCGCAGTCACGGTACTCTCGATCCGAGCCTCATGATTCGGGCGAATTTCGTTCTGAAGTCCGTAAAACGGTGAGGCATCCGCGCGCAGGGACCGACGAAAAGTTTTTCTCTCTTACGCTGTACTTGCTCGACCGCAGCGACTAAAACTGCCACAGCAATTAAAAAGCGTTTCAGTTTCGGAGTCGAGGAAACTGAATCTTCGCACTAAACTTTGCGACCTTAAATTCCTGTTCGCACCGCTTTTTTTATCCGGCCTTGTTCCGCTCTGAGATTCAGCTGGATTACTCCGCAAACAACGGGATCTAGAGCTTCTTCCGCCTCAGTTCTCGAATACGGGAACTCAGAGTGAAACGGAAAAAGCGCGTGATCTCCTCGGTCTCTTCCATGGCCACTCTCACACTTCCTGATTCGTATCCCTTGGTCAGCATCTTAATCGTCCGGCTTCGTCCGCTGGGGCTCTATCGAGTTTCGTTCGTTCATAAAGCCGGCCCTCGTTTCACTTTTAAGGAGCGTCGCCTCCGCTGAAGAGTTCGCTCGTGGGCCTAATAGCCGCTCACGATATGGCTTAACAGGTGGTTAGATACGCTGTTTCTGCTAAACTGCCCGCTACGTTCGGCCTCAAATTAATTGAAACGAAACAGCGCGAAGCAGGATCCCCTCGTTAGAGAATGTGTGAGACATTTAGTTTCTCGGCTGGGTTCTTCTTTTACTCTTGACACCACGGTTGGAACTACGGTACGGATACGGCCTCCGGGAGATGATTTTTCGGGAAGTCTTACAATGAATGCGCTCAATGAAACAGTGCTGCTAGGGCTCCTGCCCAATGTCGTATTCCGATCGATGATCAATCACGGTTCACTTATCAATCAGAATTGATGCATGCATGTTTGCATAATTCGTGAAGTTGAAGAATTGAATTTGGGCCTGGATTGCACTTTGTACTCTTCCTATTCATAAACATATGTACCCAAATTCGATCGATATTGATTGATGTGTCCATCGAGTGTCCATCTGCCAAGCTCCTACCCGAACTTATACACGCTCTTATTGTTGGCGACAAATTTGAATCTCTGCCGGCATCCTAGAATCATTCGACTGAAATGATTTCAGTTCCGGGACACTTGACCATCGCTTCTATTGGGTTTCCTCGGAGTGTTGCGAGATATCCGCATATCTCGCGGCGCGGATAATCGCATGTTCTTGAACCTTTAGGATGTAGAAATCTCGAACGGAGGAATCGCACCCATCAACTGAATGAGAGCATCGTCGAAACGGAAATTAACAACAATCAGTCCGTGGTCAAACTGCTGCGGGTCACGGATAAAACACAGTTGGTTTTTATGAAACGACGTTGAAAATGAATCGCACCGATCGACAGATGGGTGGACTGCCAACGGACTCGCCCCAACTTCAGAACATCGACGAAGACGACGCGGAAACATCTCACGACGCATTTGGAGCGGATTGGGATTCGGGGTTCACAGTTGGGTTCAGCACCCTACTTCGGATACGGATTTGGACGTACGAAGATCCAGATCAGTGGTCAGTTGAGACGACATTCGCTAGCTCAGACTACTCTGAATAATGCAGCGGGAATGTTTGAAGAGCAAGACTAGGAATCCGACCCCAGTTCCGCAGCCATACGAGTGAAGTCGTATTTTGTTCTCGTCCCTCCTACTGTTGTTTTCTCAATGCTCCGTTTGAGCAACAAAGACATTCACTGTCCGAGAACAACAACACTAGTTGGCGGACTTATTCGGATCCACGTCAACGTTCATTTGAACGTTTCATTCAAGAACCAACATCGGAACAACGAACGCTAATCTTCGGATTGTTCAACTGACAATGACAACGTCTTATCTTGATCGCCTTAGCGTGTTATCATGAACACGACTCTTCAACTGGAACCGAAATCATCGAGATGTGTACTTGAGCGATCGCAGGCCGATGTAGGCTGGCACATCTCGGTCGGTTGATTCGCAAATCGCATCCGATGAATTGAATTTCTAATTCGCATTCATCCCACAACATCTCCTCTGTTGATGACATCCCACTCGAGTCTTTTTCCAAAGTTTCTTAACATGATACGAATCCAAGTGACTTGAGAGACACATGCACTCATTGCACTTGATGGACGAGGGGTCAGAATTTAGGAAGAAATTCGGTCTTCTCAAACTTTCTCGTCAATTCCTCGATGAGATCTGGACTTTCGAATCGTGAAAAGTATTTTCTGTATTTTGAAGATTCACCAAGAGCCCTCCAGTCGCATGAAACGCGGAGCCGTGATCATACACTTCAGCTCCATATTATTGATGTACTTTTAAGGTTCGGTTGAGCGCTAGTCATGGCTACCGGTAGCAGTATCACCCGTAGAAGAAAAAGTAATAGTAAGGTGTGGTTCGACTCCGTGCGTGCCCCCGTCAGTGAGCCACTGTAATTGTCGCTCGGTTGACGCTCATCGAAGATCTGCTTTATCGCTCGTTCGCCACACGTGGTGCCGCAGGAGTGAATGGTTCACCGCCTTTTGTGGCGAAGATGATTCCGTGGGTTAAGAACCAATCGTTTGTAACGAAACTCATTGCTGACTCCGCTCCGATTCATTGAAACATTTGCTCGGGCGGAATCGATTCGCTCGCTCGTTAGCTCGCTCAAGGGAATCCTAAGACCACATACTATGTCTACACTTCAGACAAACCCAAGACATTCCATTACGGATGATCGTTCCAATAGATCCCGTTCCTCCACGATTTTCGGCAATATCAGTTTTTCCTCCGCGAAGAGATGCACACGTCTCGGGCGGCATGGCGGTTCTCGATCTCGAACTGCTCACAATCTATTTCCTCAATGAGAACAGTGGAAGCGCCGTGCCAATCCCAGCGACGGACGCTTCCGAAAAAACCGATTTCGAGAAAAAGCTTTCGAGAGCGACTCGTCGTACCACCACGCAGAGCACTGGGTTCAGAGCTGGGTTCGTGATCGGCTGTGGCAGATGGGTCAGATCACGAACTAACGGCTGCACAGAAATCAGAAATTAACGGCGGACGATAGCGTAAAATCAGCAACTGTTCTCACAAGCAGATGGACGAATGAACGAGCAAGGAAAAGAAAATGGAGCGAGTTGGCTGAAAACCCCGGATTCGGGATTCCAATGGAAAATGTCTGATGTGAGTTTCCGTGATTTCCGAGGTGTTCACGTGACTTACTGATTCTTCGCCGGATCATTGGCCTCGATGAGGATTCAATAACGTCAAATTCAGATCGGAACAGATCCAAATATTCGAGATTGAACGGTCCTCGAAGCGAACTCATCGTTCGCTACGCGTGACTGTTTCGACGTCGATCTGTTCTCTTCACAGCACAACTCGGTGCTCTCAGAGGAGCAATTTCATTATCCAGGCGTGTAGCTCTTTGCAAGACGCGGTAGATCCCGCAGTGGGTGAGGTTGGATGGCTGGCGGACCGACCGACAGGCAGACGAGCGGGACGCTACTTGTAAGGTACTTGTGAGCGACCAGGTACGAGCACCGGGGCGCAGAGTTTTTGCGGCAACGCACATTGTGAACACCCGAGCCAATGATTTAATGGGTCTTCCGTGTAATCTTATTCGTCTACTTCTTGTATAGAGCTAGAGGTACGGCCGACTCACTCAGTGAGTTGCTGGCGGGCGGTTCCCCGCAGTCACACTCCGGACGCTTTGCTCATCGGGCATCTCACCGGAACGCCTGTCAGGAGGCCATTTCCTCCGGCGGCGTGGTCGAGAAAACAGCGGAACAGGAGCGCAAAAAGACACAGCGGAAAAACCAAGTTCCGCAAACACTTGCACACCTCGAGCGAACATCGAGGTTGACGTTCATAGTGTTCTACCTTTTCGTCAGCACACCGCAGCGACCGACGCGCCGACAGGGTCGACATACACAACATACGTTTCTCCGCGTTCGTATGTGCATACGCTTCCGACACGGCTAGCAGCGTGCGTAATTTATAACTGTCCGGAGCTGTGCACAGGCCTGAATGTACGGCGCGCGCTCGCTCGTTTCCTATTTCTTGCTGTTTGCCGGTAGCCAGCGTCGAGCAAGAGAAAGCGGTCTTGATTTTGTGCCGCGGGTTGATTTAGACCCAACAGAGTAAGTTTCCTTCGCAAACGTCGCGAGCAGAGAGAACGGCTACTCGGATTTCTACGAACAATTTTTATATTTCGACGATGGTACGACTTGGTCTCGACGCTCTCGACCGCTGAGCAAAATGTTTTGGCATCGATTTGCGCAAGATTTGCTCTTCGACAGTTTCACGATCGAACTTTTCCAAAGTTGAAGGAGCTCGAAATCCGATTCGTGCTCGGAAACTTCTCTGTTTTTGTCCTCTAATGAGCTTTCCAAGACGATTCCCGATCGCACTCTCGGACGATATTTCCGTCGTCTAGATGAGCGTATTGCGGATCCTACCGATCCATTCGAGATCGAATCTTCCCTCAACCTATTCCCTATATGCGGTCAGAAAATCCATTGTTTCCCTCGGAAAAGAGTTCTGTGTATGGTTCCGTTCACTCGGTCGCTCATTTACTGCCGTACGACGACGTCTGCGGCGTAGAAACGTAGAAAACGTTCCTGACGTAGAACCGTCGGCCGTTGATTTATGGGGACATCACCGAACGGTGCCATGAAAACGATTTCCATTGTTCTAGAACTCTTTAAAAATGTTACTAAACCAATCAACAGAAGCAAAAACAAGTTTCCTTGATTCGTTTGCTGATGCTGGTCGGCCGGCCGGCCGGCGGGCGGGCGGCGTCAGTGCGGGTTCCCGGCCGGGCACCTGACCAGAGTTCAATACCATCATCTAAAACGCTTCGAGTGTTTCCAATAGAGCTTGAAGGACCCTCGGAGTGGTGGTTCCAATTTACGGCGATGATTTGTGGCTGGCTCCGATCATTAGATCGATTGAATGAGTTCTTCCTGATTAGCCGAGTTGTATCCGCGAGATTCATCGAGAGTCAACCATCGCGCGATCGCGGAAGTCCTGGAAGACATTGAACATCGGGGTCGTTCAGAGGACCATCCGAACGACCAAGCGACCGATGGCTCGCTCGCCGAACCGCCGAGATTCCGGCTCTTGAGGCCGGACGATTCTCGCGTATCGCCGTCTGCGAAAAAGAGCCCCGCTCCGCAAACGACGACGACGACGACGACCAAGAGGGGAGATGAGGACGGCGGCAGCGGCTCGGCGCACAGAAAAAGCGCACGGCTCGCTCCCAGAGAGCTTTTGGAAGGAGGGAAAGGAAAAGAGAAACAGACGGGCTCGCAAAGAGAACGAAATTGGGACCCGGGTGGCGCTCTGTGTAAAAATTTAACTCCTCGTATCAGAGAGATAGAACAGAATATTTGTCCAAATCCGTCCGTCGATTCCTCTGTTTCATGTCAACCCGCTGACGGTCAGCGGAACGAGCCGACGAACGGACGGGCGTATTTTCGGGATTCCGCTTCTCCACCGCTTCGCGCTCCTCAACATATTATTTCCCAAAAATTTCTTCCTTCCGAGAGTTCGAGGACTTGGTCCAAATTCAATTTTTCCTCTACCGTCGTACCGTCCATTCAGGGATGTACGACGACCGATGGGTTAGGACTCGCCTTCGATTGAACAGAATCACTCTTATGTTAGAAGAATGAGTCCGGACACCGGACCGTATGCGGCGAACGGAAAGTACGACTTGTGGAGCACCCAGAGTTTCAGCCCTGGCGTCGGGTGAAACGTAATGAGCAGCCCGGGGCGTAACTCTGTCGCATGACTAAAGACGAAAACTTTCGAAAGAAGTAACAGCAACACCGTGCTTCTATGCATGGGTATTTTCGGTTGCAGGAGTTTCGACCCAGAGTTTCGATTGAAACATCCAACCGATAAGTGACCGAACACGTTAAACGAGTATCATCCGAGACAAAAGCGGACACCGGAAAATATTAAACCGACTTGGAGCGTTCAAACCCAAACCCTCGCTCTTTTCGTCTCCCTCCGTTACGTTTTCTTCCTATTTCTTCAACTCTCCTCATGCCAATCCGCAAATCCATAATAGCCCCGCCTCCTCGAGGTATTCGAGCGGCTCAGGATTCCCGATGTGACCGCGGATCAACACCGCTGACCCTATCCAGTGTATTCGATACCCTCTGCCCACATCGAGACGTTTCTTCATATGATAGAACCGAGTTGCGATGTGCGTCGAGGAGCTATGGCAGCAATGGATGAGATAGGCTCCTTTTTGTCTGTCTTGATCAACAGTTTCGCAACGTCTCGTTGGCAGTTTGTTTGCTTGCCACTTTCTACAGTGCAACTCTCTTTGATTTACGGCGGAGGTTGGACGGGCTGGGTAGAAGCTTCTCTAAGACATGAGAGAGAAAAGTGAGACATGCATTGTTTTATGGCCTCCAGCCAGCTATATGGAAGCTAGCTTTTCCTTTGGAAGTATGTTGCCGATCGGGCTGACTCCCGTGGGCCTCGAGTATATTTCGTCATCTCCCGAGCGACGGCGGAATGAGACGCGAGAGGAAAATGTTGGAGGTAACGACAAAGTTGCTCTGGTCGCATCAACTGCGAGGATTACACCGGAGCGGAGCTTAGATCCGGTGTTTTTTTCCTTGTTGCTCACAAGACACTGTTGCAGCGCTGTGGCATCATCGACGGCATCATTATAACTTGACGAGGATCCGCGGAACAAGTCGGAACAAGTTCCCCTCGTTGTTCCCCGTCTTTCTTGGCCTGCTATCTGCTATCCGACATATGACGAGGCATTAAGCCTGAGTCAGAGGAGAAGACGAGCGAGCCAACGAGTGTGGAGCAGGAATTTCTGACGTACTTTTTCTGAATCCGAATCGAAAACAACTACAACGAAGTCCGACGGAGTATTTTCGTACGATTCAGCTCATCGTGTGGTTCTCCTTTTGCTCAACTCTTCGATTTTGGATGTGTGGCCCATGTATGTAGGCTTCCTCAGTTCAAGTTGTTGCTGTTCTTCGAATCGGAGCTCTTAAGTGGAGCAGAACCTCGGGGAGCGCGGCGCGAGGGAGAACACCATACATGGAGAATCTCGGACCACTTTTTCCCTTTTCTTTCGCAGTCGAGAGAATGCGCAACAGAGCGGAAGTCTCGGAAGGCGGGGTACGATGGTTGAAAAGGGCCGATTGTAGACTCGCTGTTTTTGACGCTAGAAAAGAGTAAACTTATACACACAACGAGAGGCAACGCGATGGTTATGGTGGTGGAATTTTGACGAAACGATCCCGCCACGTGATCAAGTTTCCAGATCCTCTAGGTCCCTTCCCCATTGTGCGATGCTTGCCCCCGTCGAAGTCGAAAGTTCGCACTCTTGGAACGAGGACATTCAAATGGGCCGTTAGACCTTGGTCAGTGCAACTCGGACCCGGGTTGACGGCAATCGAGGTCCAGATGCGCAGTGTGACCAAAACCACTTGCAACGCCACAACAGCAACTACAGCCGGCGGCTGCAGTAGTGGATGCGAATATCTTGTTCGCCGTAGCGCTCCGTAGTCGACGATTCTGACCACGTAGATGTCGAGCCATGTATGCAGATGAAGGCCGGCGCATTTTGCAGCTGCCATGTAAACAGCTGCTGTATAACTCGTCGTCGTCGTTCTAGAAACCTCGAGCACAATACCTTGCACGGTGGCACTGACACATGAATTCTCTTCGCACGGTTGCTGCAACCGAGCGGGTGGCTCAGGGCAAGCTGGAAGGCAAGAGTTCGAGAGTCGAACAGGGATCCAGACACCGACTCGGCTCGAGTCAGGAGGCCACCAAGCAGTCGGCAGGCGAGATCTTGGAAACAGCCCAAAAATCGAGGCGAAAATCTGACTTGGAAAACTAAACTGCTCTTCTACTTCTGCTCTTTCTCCCGCTGTGCGTGTGGGTGACGCGACGGTACTCGTTCGCGCTTTTCGTCACTTACCATTACTCGCCAAACCCTTGAGGACAAACGTCGTCCCGTCGCTTGCATAGTAAATCAAGAATTCGTTGATGTCTACCTCGGGCGACTCCACGCCTGCTTCATGAACCGTTTTCACTCGGTTCTCGCAAAGCTCCCCAGCACCCCTCTGGGTTCCCAGACTTTCCATTTTGGCTTTCCTTCGTTTCACTTCTCATTCCTTGCTCTCGAGACGACCATCGAGTGGCTCCTTCAAAAGCGGACATGAACCTAAACGGGAAAACTGGGGAACGGCAAAAGACACTCCCCAATTCTAAGAGCAATATGCTCCCATAACGGAGGATATCCAGGTCGTGTCCAGTGCATGATAGGACATGCCGACGACGAACTTTGTCTAGTTTTGATGGAAGGTCCGATCTTTCTTGGCACTTCGAAAAACTCGAAGCCTGAGCAACCTCAGTTGACCAACAACTTTGAATGAAGCTGTTTGGTTGAAGCGAAGCAGATTCCGAAAAAGTTTGATCAGCTATGTTTTCACGGTGCGATGCGAAAGATATTGAAACAGCGTTTCTTCCCACATGCGGGAACTCTCTGGAGACTCCCTATTGAAACGCATCCGACGCATGTTCTCGTTCGCGACAGCATCGCAGATAGAGATGGGGAGCAAACACGTGGGACGAGCCAGGCGTGATTACAAACATGTCGAATGTTTACGCATCCCGAAATGCTCGTCTTCTGGCGTTTCCTCTCTCTCTCCCTCTTACCCTGAACCTCTTTCGATGAGGTTACATGGTGGAACTGCCTTGCCTTCAAAGTGTATGATTAGCACGATCTTTTCAGAGCGTGCTATCAATAGCTTTTCAAGCTTCCACTTTTTCAAGCATGCAAGGAAACTCCGGCCACCCTGAGGCGAAGTTGAGCACAACCGTCGGCAAAATGAGAGCGTGTTCTTTAGTACTTGTTTCTCTATTCGAACCTCTGGACCCTTCTCCATTTCTCCTGGAAACGAGGTCCGAGTCGAGTGCGTGCGTTCGTTCGCTCCCTTTTTATTACGAATTCTGTTTTTATGATTGTTGAGATTTCTCTCTGCTTGTCGCTACGCTGGCGCGCTCGCTCGCCCGATTGACCTTTCGACCGAGCCGATGCACGGAAGGAACGGCATGAAACCACTCGGATCGTTCGCCGATTGTTGTTCGTCTCCTAGATTCTCGTGACCACTGTCACCCCTATCAGGGTCGATGACGCGGAGCTTCGCGTCTTCGGAAATTACATTCAGGATGAGTCCTGAATGGAATTCCGCGGAGATGTCGGAGGCAACGTTCTTGGAGTTCCAGCGAAACGGGAATCGGTCGAAGAAATTACATCGGAGGCTCTTGGGGAGTTTTTGTACGCCTTGCCGCAAGCCTGTGGTTCCTAGCCACGGGAAGTAGGGTTGAGTAAACTGCGCTTGTCAAGTATCGATCCGTGGGCGGAAAGTCCCTGAAAGTGACGCCGGAAACTCCTAAAGATTCCTATTGAACTGAGCAGGTCACGAGGATCGATAGGAGACGCGGGAATGACAAAGAAATCTAGGGCGGGATGAAGGCGATTCCGTTTTCCCAATGTCGTAGACTGCGGTTCCGCTTCTGCATCGCTGCTCTACAATAGACCTACGTAGTCGTCAAGGTCGCCGTGTCATCATGCTCCCGTGTCACAAACGCTGTCGGTTTCTGTCGAAGTCGCAAGTCTCTATCCGAATTCTTGTCCTAGAATTGACACTCCCAGGAGCGGAATTTCGCATCCTCAACTTTCACAGTTTCTAGGGCTCTGTGAAACTTGGAGCGTGGACAAGCTGTTAGCAGGAATCGGAATACGGGAGTGTGATTGAAGTCCGAAAGGAAGGATCATAGAAATGGAATCCGTTCTCTGCAAACGATTCTCGAAATCCGAAACGACATCACGACCGTCAGGGAGACAGACGATGAGTCTAAAGGTCTAAATCCAATCGTTCGCGAATTGAGAATATTCGATTGCTCTTTTCTAGAACTTGAAAGTTGTTCCGACCGCTCCGCGATTCGACGGAAGATAATTTGATTCAGACTGATTGATTCAGGCAGGAATATTGGCTCGATCTCTTTTTCAAAGTTCGACCTCTTGATCTTCCTTCGAGGTCATTCGGGGCGACTTCTCCAGGAAAACGAGACAAGAAAAGCGGGGAAGGCCCGACTGATGAAAGCATTGGAGTTCTAATTCGCGTTTTTCTCCATTCCAGGTGAGTTCACCATCAACCTCGCAACCTTCAAATGCATATGAAGTCTTGCCCCAACTTGCGCGGCGAAGCGCGGTGATTGAACTCAACAGTTCAATCACCACAGTGGATCGCATTCTTGAAATGTCGGGCAACACATCTTCATGAACGAGAGTGCCGGAGAAGGAAGGTATCCGATTCCGCTCGGATTTCGCTCCCGAGAAGTTGTTTCCCCGGAAAGAGTATATCTCCCCTTCTCAAAAAGTACATTGAGAACCGTTTTAGATGGAATATTGCTTCATTCATTTGCGGACCAACATCGACTCTGAGCTAAGTGGAGCACGAAGTACCTCTCGATTCCGAGATGCGTTCCAAAGGTACAGAATGAATGCCGCAAGGAGTCCGGTGGCTGGGAAGAACGTTTCGTTTGCAATCAGGGAAAACATCAAGTTTTCTCGTGGCACACTTCCCGCCAAATTTTGAGGAGTTCCAGTCCATTGAGCAGAACGTAATCAACGTAGCTCACCGAAGGCACTCCGGACGTATTTGGGTCTTGGCAACACTTGTTCCCCGCTCAGATTTCTCTAGCTAAGGGTGTGATGAGTCAGCTGAAATTTCTCAGATTACCAATCGTTAATGCCGCTGTACGGTGCGTGTCAGCATTAAGGAGCCCATCGTGCTTGGGCGATTCAAATTAACATCATTTGCAAGGTGCTCCAATTCAAGCGTTCGGGAGCTCCGGAGATTTCCGATTGATTTGATGCGGAGCTCGAATCCGGCGTCCGACAACCCGATGCCTCGAAACGGCTCCGAGAGAGAGAGAGAGACGAGCCAATATTTGCATGGCTGCACGACGGAATAATCCGTGCAGCACGGATGCACGGACGTGGCGCTTACTTTGCAACCGAAAACGTCCTTTGGAAGAGCGAATCGAGCGTAGTTGCAGGTTGTCGTCGATCGAAGGATGTGTTTTCCTTGAGTTCCAAGGAGCTTCGAGAAGCTGCACTATGCAAAGCATTGAAAATCAATCGGTGCCGTCCACGCGATAGTTCCAGTCATGACTCATCAGCTCGTAGTTAGTTTGGACTCGGAAAGAGTACGCTTAATTGATTTCGACCGGCGAGCCGTGCAGGCTGGCGAGGACATTTCGAGAGCGCATCGAATACAGCGTCCCTTCTCATACAATGTATGTAATCTTGTGCCGGTTGATTCTTTTCTCGGCCCGTGCGTCGGACGGACGGGCTTGTAGGACCCGAAGTAGGCGATCAAGTTGACGCTATCCCCGACCCCCAAACCTGGGCCCCTGGGCAACCTTGCTTGCTTCTAACCCTGCTAATATAATCAGATGAACGTCGGCTCTCGAGCTAGGCGGCTGCTCGGCCGACCGTCCAGGAGCGAGACGGACAGGCGAGTGAGGAGCCAGGCAAGCAGGCAGGCTTTAATCAACTTTTGCCTTTCTTGATTGCCAGAGAAGCCACGCAACTGAAAAAAAAACATCATGTTGGTCCCAAATGCTCATGGGAGCCCCTTCGCTTCCCTGACTCTGTTTCTCTTTCTCTTGCTCCGTCTTCCGCGTCTCCTTTTCTGCTCCCGGTGGCCGTCTGCAGTGGTGGAACTGATCGTCAGCGACTGATTACGTACTCCCCATTAGCGCAGCCGAGTGTTTGAGGACAGGGCTCTGATGGACGGACTCACAGAGTTGTTTTCAAATGCCGATTGCGCAGCTCGAGTTTGACAGGGAAGCGAAAAGAGCTGCTCAATCAGCACTCCGTATCCATGTGCATCGAACCCAACCACAAAATTGGCCCAGGCAACTTCAGTCAGGGTTAAAGTATTTCCTCGACCCTAGACAGAAGTTTCAGGGAACCGGATGTAGAAGTCTCGCTGCGTTCATTTTCTCCGCAAGGTCAAAAAGTTGGGAGTCGAAGGGCACGGCATCGAAAGAGTAGACCTTGGAATACTCGGTTCGATAATAATTCACGGTCCGAGAATATCGAGTCGTGGCGTCCGTACCCGCCGCGTCCGAGGCGTGGGAGTTCTGCCTGGCTGGAAGCACTCGCTGTTCGCGAAGTTCGAAGTCAACAAGCTGAAAGAGGATAGTTGTTGTCCAATCACAGATGTCTGCCGATATAATTAAATAGATCGAGCGTGCCGGGGGCGCTATATATACAGTTGCTCGCATCGCTTTCCAATATTCCCATAGTCTCGTTAGACGATCGCTGACAACGCCGCCGCCGTACGGTCGCACACTCTCTCACACATACACACACACACACGGGCGTGACAATTCTAATCCTGAACACAAATACTCGCACTCACTCAAAGTTGTCGTCGCCGTCGCCAGCACCCTTCAGCGCTCTGTGTCACAACAGAACTCTTAGAAACAAGAAGGATTTCCCGAAAGTTTTTTTCTGCGATTCTGATCGTCAAGTTGGATGCGCAAAGTTTTTCTCCATCCTTCGAGGATTTCAAGATCGAGTCGACGAGCGAAGGGTCCGAACTGGCAGGTTTCCTCAGATTCTGTCGAAGTCTGTGTCCTTGCGACGGAATCTATGTAGAAAACAGAAGCCGCTCGAGTCGGTGTCAGTTGATTTCAGCGCGGATTGAATTCAGCGCATAGTCGATTTCAGCGAAGTTGAAATCAGCGCGGCCGATTACCGCGCAGTTGATCTCAGCGCAGCAGATTTGCGCGCACTAGATTTTAGCGCGGCCGATTTCCGCGCAGTTGATCTCAGCGCAACTATTTTCCGCGCACTAGATTTCAGCGCGGCCGATTTCCGCGCAGTTTAATTGAGCGCGGTTGTCTTCAGCTTTGGTTTGATACAACACCGTACTGTCGGGCATTACCGCTCGTGGTGACAACCAAACCTTTTCCAGGCCGCAGTCTGAATATCTTCATCTACACATTTCGGACGTTGTCAGCGACGCCAGCAATGATACGAGCATGCGCAATGGGGAATATCAGACAGGTCCTCGTAAGCTCAGACGCTATGTCCCCCTGAACTGCTTTGTATCCTCTCGATGACGAATAAATTCAATCATGATGTGAGGGAGTTCATACTTTCAACCGAAATAGACCGAGAGCTCTTCAAACGCTAGAGAAATGCTCCCTGTGAGAAATATATAGGTAGATCAGAACGTCTGCTTCCGACGGTTGTGAGCAACGCCTACCTTACGCAAGGAGAGAGAATACAAGATTCTGGAGAACAAATACGATTTCAGTTTTCGTTGCGTACTCGAGTGTGTACTTCATTACACCGATGTTCAAGATTCCGAACGAGGGGAATTCCTGTCTGTCTTGGAGTTTACTGCCCAATGCCACCGAGCACCCACATGATTCAACGCGGCTACTTAAACACCTATGTGCCTGCCAGTGTGTCGAATCGTCGTTTGGAAAAGTACAACACTAGGGATACTCGACCGTGAGAAGCTCTTCAACGGCTTAAATGGTCGTGGACGAACCCAGGTTCGGCACCTCGCCGAACAACCAGCACTGGATTCAAATCCACTGCGCGGAAATCGGCCGCGCTTAGATCTGACGCGCGGAAATCAGCTGCGCTGAGATCAACTGCGCGGTATTCAGCGGCGCTGAAATCTAGTGCGCGGAAATCAGCTGCGCCGAGATCAACTGCGCGATAATCTGCCGCGCTGATTTCAACTGCGCTGAAATCGACTATGCGCTGAATTCAATTCGCGCCGAAATCACCCCGCACCGCTCGAGTCGGTTCCGGGAGGCGGAACGAGCAACTTGCAAATCAATGACAGAGAACGCCGGATCCACACGGAGAATCAGAGAGCGGACACAGTCAGCACCGGGACTTCCAGCCGCTGCAGGACGGTCCGGACACCTGAAGACGGATGAGACGCCGTTTTTAACCTTGACCGGACATCCGGCAGAGGCTCCGGGAAAGAATCCGCAACTGTATCATCATCTGGCATCGACAGATTTACGCCAGGCTACACTGCAATCTTTCACTGTCAACTTACTGATTCCACCCATCGCAACCGACCGTCCGACCGACTGGCGGGCTGCCTGCCCGCCGAGTTTGGCTGCCTGACTACCCGTCCGTCCGCCTGCCTGCCCGGCTGACAGAAAGACGGCGACGACGACGACGAGGATATCAAAAGCAGATCCCGAACAGCAATCCACCCATGTAACCGCGAGCACGACAAAACTCTCGCCGTGACAAAATCGCAGAATAATTTCAACTCATTCCGAGCTTGGAATCGTAAGCGATTAATTAACGAGTCCGAGCGACGGTAGCTGCAAAGATCTGAATAATTGAGCCCTGCTCAGTTTGCTCGTTGGTTCCGGCCCGGGCTTGCTTTCCCTGTGGCCGTTCGTGTCCAAACGACCTCCAAACCGACTCCAAATCCCTTTTGGCCTCTTTCTGTTACCGCGGGGTCCGAACCTTGTACTTCGGCTCCGATCGAGTCTCCAAAAAATATATCTCCACGAGGAGGAAAAAGTACCGTAGTCTTCCTCCTTTCTTGTCTCTCGCGTCGGAAACCACAAATCTCGTTGATTCCCAAGCCTGGCACGTAATTGCACTTCGATGGTAGCGAAGGTGAGGTAGTGGCGGCGGTCGTGGCTCGTCATGGTTGAGGCAGGCACGGCCACGACGACGAACATGCACGATAAAGAGATCGACAAGAGGGCGGGTGCTGAACAACTCAAGGCTTCGCGATAACACCCCCGTAGTTACGTGAAGCCGATAAAGCCGCTCTTCTTTTTTACGAGCGGAAAATGTTGGGGGCACGAGTGTTGTCGCCACCGCCTCTCTCGTCATCGCGCAGCCTCAAAGTTCTCGGCAGGAATAATCTGTTTCTTCTACGCTATGTGATGAAGCGGTAAGCTCTGATTGATTGTCTGGCTGGTCGGTCGTTCACGAGGTCGCTGGGCGGATTTGACAGCTGACTCGCGACTCATCAACCCCAAGCTAGAGGAGCCCGCCATCTCATCATGCACCACTGCGTGGTGGAACTTGGGACCCTTAACCTACGACAGAGTTTTGGGTATCGGATCCCTCCGGAGAACTTTGCTCTTTCGAATGAAAGTCTTCCCTGCTGAAGTTTCCCACGAGGAACGAAGTTTTCCGCGAGGAACGAAGTTTACCTCGAGGTTTCGGGACGGAGAATAACGGAACTGGGCTCGACTGCTGCGATGCAAGCGGAGGGTCTTCGCGGGGCGGGGGGTTTTCTGCGTGCAGCGAACCACCATCGCATCTCTGTGAAGAAGAGGGTTCTCGGTGAGAAAAATGGCAAAAGTGATTTGTTGTTCAATAAATCAGCGCCGTCAGGCACACACGAGCTTGGTTTCGTCCGGCACGCTGCACCGTGACTGCATCTCACTCATAGGAGATTATGACGCTGATGTCATATGGAGGGTCATCCCGATAAACGAGATCACAATGTCGTCATGGCACTCGACAATGTCGGCTTTGTCTTTAGGACGTCTTCCTCGCGGAATAACCAGCGCTCAATTCACGGTTTGTATCGGCTCAACTGGAATTTTGAATTTCCGTGCCGGAAACAAGAGAGCTCCCTGTGAGCGATTTACAATTAGTGGCAAGTATATGGATGAACGCTCAAGACAGAGGTAACGAAACAATGGAAACGAGCCGCGAAAGGAGTCGGTATCATATAGAGCCCCCACCAGATTACCGTTCCCACGTATTTCGATTGAGACCTCATGTCTCTCACTACGCAGCTTCCCTTCGGGGGCGGCATCGACAACGAGAACGACGACGTTGACAACGGCGGGGGAGAGCGGCAACTGGGGAAACAAGGACGATTAAATAAACAACTTTCTCAGAAGTGTTAGGAAGACGGAAAGCTGTCCAGAGATTTGGCAAGGGACATTACACCGAGCTTCTCGAGCGGAACATGCGACTTGATTTAGTGCACCGTGCTGTAGGCCGTGCGTTCCGTGAGTATTGCATTCAGACACCGGAACGCATTCGAGCTTTGCCGTGAGATTCGAATCCCAGAGACGTTGTATTCTGTTTCCAGTACAGAGACCCGACGACGTGTTTTGTCACTCACTATCAGTTCCTGCGAGAAGCGACTAGAATCCCCGGGATGTTCGAATGTGATGTCGAAGCACGAGCACGGTGGGTTTCCACGGAGTACGGACATCATGCTCCGGTTGTTTCTATCTGAATGCGAGGAAGGGTTCCGTTTTCCGTGTTGCCCGATCCGAGCGGAGTCCTGGAACACAGAGTCGGGAGATCCACGGAGCTTTGTCGCAAAACAGTAAATTCCATTTTGGAAGCGGTCCCCTCGCCGTTCGAGCATTTCAAAACATTCTGCTCCGAGCAACGAATAGTGTGTAATGCACATGATCTGGTCATCTGGTCAGTTATGTGGAATCACCATTAGCAGTTGTGCTGGCAATTCTGCTGTCGTTGACGTCATCGTCGTACATAATTCTCCCTCACGGAGTTAATGATGTGTTAACCTAACTCCCAGGACGCGCAGCCCGCTCGCCTGCCGGTCGGCGGACGCGGAGAGATGGATTCGGCTTAATGGAAAACAAGCTTCAGCACAACAAGTGAGCTAAAGCACCGATAAGAGAGGAAAAACGGACACTAGCAGACAAGACTGAGATCTTGGTAACGAAGTTTCCAACAATTATTCCCTAAATGAAGCATCGGGAAGCAATGAATTCGAGGCGTGCTCTGGTTCATAATGTTAATTCCAAAGAGATGAACCTTTGTGGTGACGCCGAACTCGAGGTTCAACGCACGTGGCGCCGTGTGTTCTGAGTTTCCGGCGGGTTCTCCTGTCTGCTTTTTGCGGAGCAAGAGTTGAAAGAGTGAATTTTCAGCTTTCTCGTTTCCTCGGAGTCATCCACCGGGGCGGTGGTGGCGGTTGCGAAGAGAATGGAGACACTCGCTCAGTCGGGCCGTCTAACAATGAAACGTTTTGAACTTAGGAATTCGCTCAAACGAACGTCTTTTGAGCAAGTCTCTCCCTCCCACTTGTTCATCGTTCATGCTCTTCGTCGCTACTTGTGTATCTTTCAGAAAAAACTCCATACCTCTCACAGCGGGCTGAGAAGTTAAAGAACCTTCGGAAAATGCTAGAAAGAAGTCTTGACTGATTGACCGCTGAAAAGCAAATCTAAAGTCACAGCAAACGTTGTGGAAGATCATTCCTTCGGAGTCACTGACCGAAATCAAAGGACCGAGTCGAGAAAACGAAGTCGAAAGCGGAATTCCGATCCAACAGAAGAGCGAAAAGCAGCTTAAGTTGAATTTCAACAAACTGCCTGCTCGTAGTTGCGCGGCTAATCCGGACATGGGATCGCGAATACCAAGACCGCTCAAAGTACGACAATACGCATCAACGTTGAAGCGAGTGCGACTCCTCTCCGTCTGGCTAGAAGAATGAAGGTACCTCAAACAAGAGTCCCGACTACGAGCCTTATCTCTGAAGATCCAGCTCATTCACTTTTGAAGTCGATTTTCAACGATTCGGGACGATTCTGCTAAAAAAAAAACCGCGAAACCGAGTGAAATCCCGACGAAACCTAAAGAATGTGAAGTTTTCTGCCCGGCGAGCGTGTCGGGAATTCCGTTTCCCATGCTTGGGAAAACGAGAAGCGCTTACGGTTCAGGGTGCGCTGTAGGGCCTTGACCGCAATTTCGTGGAAATGGACGGCGGGGTTCCATAAACCGCGAATTGCTCACAAGATAACGACAAAACAGAAAGCATTCTGTTATCCAAGCGTTCCCAGGATCGTCGGGATCATGTAGCGCGGCGCGGCTAGCAATGTTTTATCATCGATGCCTACCGAGCGCTGGTTTGCCGTAATAGTCTTGATGGCGCCGCCACCTGTCTCGTCAAATGCGCTCACCGTTCGGCGTACACAAGCGACCCGTGAGGTCGAGAGCTAGCCCTAACGCGTTTTGTTGCCCACAGGAGTTCCATAGGCTATAATTTGCATAATGCAGTGAATTTCTCGCCGTTAGGCTTTTTTTTACATACAGTGGTTGTTCGATCGGGTTCCTGGCCCGAAAACAAAGACCCCCTCGGGGAACCCTTTCGTTCTCTTATTAAAATTAGTTTTCAGATGAGTGGGGAAAGAAATTCTTGAAGCAACGTCGACAAATCCCTTGTCGACGGATCATCGCTGTCGCCGGGCGCTTATTAAGATGTCGGTCGACAGACGTAGTCGTGTTGGTATTTTTTTTCGTTTTTCAAATTCGTTCCCCGCCTGTTTTCTTTTTCGGAAACGAGTCCAGCGCTGCTGATCGATCACCTACTCAGATGTTATCGATTCCAGCGAGCAGAAGAGCAGATGCAAATGCCGAGGATGTTCTACCTCCAATGTAAATAAGAACCCGTGTGAATCTCCGCCCGTAGGACTGACGGTTTATCGGCGCTGTTTGCCTGTTTGTCCCCGGGTGTGTGCCTCGACTTCGGCTGCCGCAGCGCTGCCAAATGTCCACACGGTGTCGCGGCGCGCGAGCTGGGAAACTTCAAGAATGCGTCGAGAAAGCGAGCTGACAAACATCCTGAACCAGAAACGGCGAGAACGGTCGCGTAGAAAACATAAAAATGATCTCACTGCGTGAGTCCACTCCGACAAAGTCGAAGTATTATTGTATGTGAACATATGACAGAACGGAGGAGACAGTACAAGAGCACGGCTGGGGACAAGGTTCGTTAGTACCGGTGTCGCAGTGTGGCTCTGCCAGACAACACCCCTGTAGTCGCCGTATGATGTAGGCGAAAATCCGAGCTGTCGCTAGTCGACGATGGCAGCGAAGACAAGGCGACAACACGTGGACCCATGTCATGACTTTTTCTGCTGTAGCTTTCTGTCCGCTGGTTCGCCTGTCTGACTGAAAGACTAGCTGGCCGACCGGCGAGCACAAGGCAAAGCGGGATTCAAGTCTGGGCATTCGGCACTGTTCATCTTATCCTCATTAGGATGTTGCGCTTTATGTTGCGGCCACTATCTCTTCGAGTCGCGAAAAACCAGCTCTAGCAATTGGCGGTTGCGTTAACAGTCGTTATCGTTTGAATTGCCGCATTCACTTTCACTTATCTTCTCAGTTTATCAGTAGGCAAGCGAACGTAGGAAATTCTTCTGCTCGCTAAGAGAAAACGGCGACCACTGGAGGCGGGGCAGCGGAAGCGAATCCGAAGTACGTGAGGCGTCCTAACGGTTGTCGGCAGCGCTTGGGGACATCGATGAAACGATCGATTCCTTTCGGTTTCGACTCGGAAACCCATCGATCCAATCATTTATCCCGGAATTTCTATCTGAATGATTTACTTTCAATCCGATTCTGAAACTTTATAAAATTCCTTCGGCGGACCCGGCGTTGACCACGGTCACGGACATGCGCCCGATAACTTTCCGCGTTTTCCGACCTTTGCTCCCCTTTTCCTCGGTCTTTTCCACACGCACTCAAGAACAGTCTGCTATGTGTTAGCCGTTGCGCAAAGGAGGCATGGAAGACACTGTAGTAGGATTGATGCGAACCTTCATAAATATCAGATGCGGTAACGTGCAGCACGCACGTACCGAGCTTCGAAGCGGTCTTGCTTGTGCTTGAAGCGAGGTCCCCGGAACTTTCATTGGATTCTTCGTAGAAAGATGGATCTCGTAGAACAATTTTGCGTCGCGTTGTTCCGTCGCTGTGAAGTATCCGATGAGCGTTAATTACAGGGCACTCTCGCGTGGGTTTCTTCTGTCATTACATTGCGCTGCTGAAAATTCATCGCTCACGCCCGTTCAGCCAAGAGTGAAATCAGCAACTTCAGAAACTCTTACGATCCAGCGGAAACCGGGTGAAAAGGCGGTCGATTACTCGGAAAGACCACGCTCTATGCATCTCGGACCCTAACGAGGACGCTCGGTGTGAACGAGGATCGACTTTGTCGGTCTGCCCTCCTGGCCTTGATCTGCGGTCCTCGACGGTCCTACGGTGCTCGATCCTACGCTGATCCTTGGTTCCTGAATTCCTCATCGTCAAAGTCCTCACAGTTCCAGCAGACCGAATCATGATTTACACTGTAGGCGACGGACCGTTCTCGGTGCAGAAACTCGTCAGGGAACTCGGCCTAGACTTGACGAGCTTTGACGAGAAACAGTACTGGAGACCTCCGAACGAAGCCGAAAGCGCCGTTCTGTTTCTTGGGGCGAAAGAAAGAACGTTAGAAGTCGAGCTCGAGCGCGATCCCGAGGACTCGAGTCAGGAGTGGACAGTATTCTTCGAATGGACAGTCATTCCTGAAATGAGCCTGGCACACACAAACAGGACATCCTCCTTAATTTGCTCAAGTCGTTTCCCTTTTCCCGTTCTTCCTCGTCGGCTGGCTCGCTGGTGTGTCCACTCGTTGATGCCGTTGTAGTTGAGCGAGAGCTCCGGACAAATGTTCCCGACCATGAGGGCCATTCCACAAAAAAGGATGAGCCTCCACTCATCTGCGGCCTTCATCGAGTCCCTGCGACTCTGACGACAGCCATACCGCTGACGGTTTCAGAATATTTGTTCATTTTCTTAGCCTCTGGAAGTCGTCTCTTGGAATCCATAACTCAGCAGCGCCACGTGCTGGAACTTGAGCTGTGTCGACTCAAATTGCGTGACGGGTTGAAAAAATTCCCGCGATCCAAGACGTCCGAGGAGAATGCTAGGAGCCCAACGTTTCGCGACTTGCAGCGACCATACTTTTCTATGAGAATTCTCAGCTTCAGTCTGGCTCTGAACAGATCCCGCTAAGCACTTTCTACCGTAGCTGATGCCCCAAGCACTACTGTCTCATGGATCGACGGGGGTGGCAGCAACGGGGGCGGCGGTCGGCGGAAGCAGCCGACGATTACGCTGCTGTCGTCTGATCGCATGGTAGGCCTCTAACGTGCTTCTACGACTGAACGAGCGAGCGAGCGAGAGACCTATTGACGGAGCGAGCGCACTGAACGAGCGAGCTAACCACCGAGCCAGCGAGCAAGAACGGAAGATCGAACGAAGAAGCTCGGCCACCACTCCATCGTCCACGGTGGCGAGCGCGCCGAAAGCCGCAGCAGCTGTCAAAGTGTTATTCTTGTCGATTGATAAACACCACCAACCAGCACTTCCATTGCTGCCGGCAGCACTAACAACAACCTCCTTGGCGGCAACAACGCGAAACTAGCCACAACATCGGTGTGAGAAGAGAACATGTGCGTTTGAAGACTTTCCAAGCTCCTCGGCAAGAGTACGGCGAGTCCGGGTGTCTGGACCGCGCGTCGGGAGGTTTTTTGATTCAGAACCACGACTGAATTCGGGCGGAAAAATGAGGATGCTGTAAAAAAATGAGACCGGGGACAATGTACGATGCCCACCCACCCTTTAGGAGGTCGGCAAGAGCGCTGAAAACGAGAAGAGATAGCGCTCAGCGGTGGGACACCACTCGGTGGCGAAGGAAGAGAAGAGCAAGAGGAGGTGGGATGGCATTGCGAGCAAATAGCGAGGCGAGGAAGAGGAGAGCATTTTTCAGGGTTCGTTGTCCTTTGTGCGCTAAACGTACCGCGCCCGCTTGTCGGAATAAGAGCTGTATTTTCATTGTCGTCTCCCGGAGTCGCTCCTGAGTCTGTCTGCGTGGATGGTCGACAGAACCTTGGGGAAGTTTTTGGAGCTTTCAGGGAGAGAGCACCGAAGGAGAAGGGAAGAAGGTGGTCCTGGGAATATTTCGAGACGATGTGGGGCTCCCGAGGTGTTCGGGAGGGCATTCCCTGGAATTCGAGGACTTTCCGCGGCGTCCCGTTGGGATTCAGTGAAGCCTCCATCGGGAGCTCCGAGGAACCCTACGATGGCGCATATATATACACTTTTCAGGAACCATCCCAGTCATTGGAGGCAGTCTTGATAAACGGAATTCATGAGGATTTCAAGAGCACCACGGGGAATGCTTCCTGCAAGTCTTACGATTTTCCATTTCTTGAGCTCGAATGAAGGCGCTTTTGGCGTTTGGAGTGATATTCATCCTCCTCGCATGGTGGCGCGAAATTTGAAAGAGGAGCTCAACGCGCACAGCTGCGCCAGGGAACCACGCGCCGACTTCAAGGTCGCGGGAGTCTCTATGGAACCGTTCGTTCACTTTATTCGCGTGATTTGAAGAGAAGCCCTCTGTTGTAGCTCGAAAGACCAAGCGTTAAAATGCATATCGGACCACGCACGTGCCACGTACGGGCTACATACTTAGATACTGAGTGTGACCCATGAACATTCATAATACGGCTTTATGCATATTTTTACATAGTGTAGTGTTTGTACAAACATATGTAGTGAAAAATACACAAAGTTCTGGATCATCGAGCACCGTGCATGACGAGGTGCTTGGTCTGACCATGAGCAAACTCCCAGCCGGGTCAGGTGACGGATAAGTCGGATCCTTCCCATTCCCATTCCAAAGACTCCGGATGCTTCGTATGATCCATCGTGATACGGGAAACACATGGAAAGATTCTCGCAGAAGGCCATCCATTGCCAACAGACGGAAGAAACAAATTGATCCGGCGCCCCGTTTCAAATCGTTCTTACATCTTGTACTCTCCAAGTCCTCTTCCTAAATGTAGGGTTCCTGGTTCCAGTTTTTTTTTGGCTGAGGATGTGAAAGTCGTTTCCATGAATCCCCTATGCTAGAGATGCCAGCAAGCGGTCGAGAGTACATTTTTTCTGCTCTCTATTTAGATTTCGCAATCTCTGCGCGGAGAACAATGCAGGCGGAGTGGATGCTATCGCTCTTCTCGTCAAGTTCCGAAGTTGGTGGCAACACACACAACCAGGAGATAAGCTTCTACTTGTCACGACCCGAGCCGAGCTGAGCAAAACTGAGGGGCCCGCTTTCTTCTCGCGGAGGATCAACGCTGTGCCAGGCCTGAGTGGCTGCTCGGTGGCTTGCTGGCTGGCTGGCTCGCCTTGTGCCAGACCATCACTGAGTTTTAAATAGAAGGATATCTGTCGCCTCATTCGGGCCTCTATAGATTCCGAACGTCCAAGACCGTGTGTCATGGACTACGGGTCTCCCACGAGAGAGAATCAGTTCACGGAATGCGGTCACCGGAAGTGGAAAATTTCAAACACTCCAAAGATGGAATCCTAAAACTTCTAGCTAGCTCATCTCGGAGCAGCGAACGCATTGCAGGCCACCCAGAGACGCGAGCTGATCGCTGCGATTGCGAGTGATTCATTCACAGATTCGTTTTGCAATTAGTTTCGACGACACGAGAGCGCATGATACGTATTCTCGTGCAATCAAATGCAACGTGATCTCTGACTGAGGCAAAATACAGAACTCGATCTAAAACGGCTCAGGAAACTCAACGAGGCTCCTAATTAACGCTTGAATCCAGTATTCGGGGGCACGAAACCATCCGGAACGATTTTTAGCTCTGGATTTCTCGTTCCGAAGTCAGTGCTCAAGAGCGATGACCAGACCAAAACGCATCGAACAACTTTGAGGCCGCGCAGATATCCAGGAACACAGCTAGAGAGTTTTTAAAGTTTTCTGTGCCATCTCGATTCGCGATCAGAGCCACAACGCCGCGCCGCAACGATCGATGCCTGGCATGGAGGAGGAGTAGTCGTGGAGATGATGGCGATGGCTCCACACAGGAACGCACGGCCGTCTTCCTGTGTTGGTTTGCCCGGCTGGCTGGCTGACACCTCGAGGACGGCACCGAGTGTTTTATTCATGAGGGCAGTTCATCACAAACTCCCTCTCTCCTCGCATCTCTCGCCGAGCTTCCCCATCTTCTTCTCTTCCAGCGCACATGGGCTCTCGCTTTTCAACTCTACTCGAATCTCCAGCTGGTGCCTAAGCACTTGGTTCGTTCGATGCGAGAACCAGGGAACATTCGGTTCCTGGTTCCGCAACAGTTCGAGAACCAGACTCGAAGGTCACCGACGTGAGTACAGCCGCCATAATCGTACCTCAGGACCTCACGAATATTTGCAGCGATTCGACGGTTTGTCGATTTCATCGTCGTCATTTGTGTTATGGAATCCGACAAAGTCCCCGAGAATCACACTTCATCGATGCAAACGGCGGCGCGGCGATCCGAAAACTACGAATCGGGCAAGAAAAAGCCGCGCTCACTGCCGAAGGCGAAACGAAATCCAGCAGTGCTGATACGCTTATTGGAAACCGGAGCGCAGGCTCCGAACGAGAAGCCTGCAGGCTCTGAAAACGGAGCGAAGTCTACCACGAGGCAAACATTTTTGAAGAGGAGCATGAGAGGAATTCCACGGCCTGCCGTCGATTCCACCCAAGAGGGAAAAAATCTGTTCAGAGTACGTCGGCATTTTTGTCCTGGCCTCGTCCTTTCGTCGTTGTCGTAGTGTCTACGATGTCGACGACGACATATAAGGTCGCGAGGTGGATGACGGCGTAGAGGCTGTTGGCTGCCTCGCTGTCGCAACGTCAGCGACTCCTAAAACCGGCTTCTCCAAACGCAGCTACAACGACAAGAGGAGTCAAAACAACGTTAGGGCGAAATCAGGACAAGGCAGAGATTGCGAAGGCTTTTCGTTTTTTCCTCTGTTCCCCGGAGTTCCATTCTCCTCTAGCGTTCAATGACGGCTAAAGTGCCAAGTTCGGTCAGGTGTCTGTCCGTGTGTCCTTTACGCACTACGTGAAAGCCGTCTGGGCGGGATCGCGGCGCACGGGGGATGAGGAGGGGCCGACTTAGCGGGCACGCGGGCTGGCGAGTTAGCGGGGCGAGGGGCAAGGGTCAGCTGGAACGCTTCTGTCCGGTGTCCAGCTGTTGTTCTCAATCAAGCAAATCAGTCTTAATTGGTTACTGATTGTGAGTGGATTGATGCTCATCCAGGCATCTCGTTCGTACATTGACTTCGAGAGAGGCCGATTATTCATGTTTTTGGCTCCTCGAGCTTTCGGCAAGTAAGCAGAGTGGCTAAGGTGCGCATTTCCCGTCGGAAGGACGAACGTGACTTGTACGTGTTCTATGCATCCTTCACTGAATGTCGGACACCGCGGTGAAAACGACGACCACGACCACAGAAATGATGATTGTCGCTCTTCGCGACGATGGCCATGATGAGAAGTGGGGGGGATCAGGTGGCTTTATGAGTCATGCTCGGTCGAGGGCGAAACGGCAGCTTCCAACAAGAAGGCGAAACTAAGCCCCTCTATGATGTTGCAAACACTCTTTCCAGAGGAACGACGCGACCCACGCAGGATGATTCTCGACTGAGCCTCCTGCGAACGTCCTGAACGGGTCACATACCTGCCGCCTAATGGTCCGTGGAAATCTCAGTTTGTGGAGCACGACGAACTCCGCTCGCGAACACATATGCCTTCGCAAGGGACTCCTGGGTATATCAGACCGTATCGGACATATGAATGTGCTACCGTTAAGTGGAACCGATCAGAGCCAGACCGAATCCGATCACGCCGACGGATCACGGTGACCTACCGACCGTCTCTCCGATTGTCTGGAAACCAAAAAAATTGAATCGAATCGAAATCCAAAATCGGTATTCGTCGTCGGCTTCCGACCA
The DNA here is from genome assembly GCA_028455905.1 of Neoseiulus californicus. Taxonomy (NCBI): domain Eukaryota; kingdom Metazoa; phylum Arthropoda; class Arachnida; order Mesostigmata; family Phytoseiidae; genus Neoseiulus; species Neoseiulus californicus. Next base: position 2,759,064 of record JAMQGS010000002.1, on the reverse strand, counting down.
CGAGCTACGCCTTCATCACTGCTTTTGTTTCCGAGGGCACAAGTCCGGTCATTCGGAAATTCTCGCAGATTCCGCTCGAGGCCCGATCTCGCGTTGGATAAAAGTTTTCTGAGCAGCCCCGGCGGCTCGAACCATCGCGTCGCGTCGTCTGAGCTTGAGGAGTAGAAATGTAGTTTGTCCCCAGTTCCACCACGCTCCCTGTCCCCGAGCTGAGGCATCGAACACAAGCCTGATGCTATGTACGAAAGTCCAATGGACGTAAGGAAGGTAAGAAGTGTCAATAAAAAACGGCTGAAATCGCACCTGTGGATCAGCACGTTATAAAGTTTATTACACGGAAATGTACTTCCCGTGTACAAAGGCACGCTATGTCCCCATCAACCGCTGAAAGGGGTTCCGGGAAAGAGTGAACAAGAGAAGCAACTGCGGAAACAAGTCGGATCCACCGACCGCCCATGCTTGATCCTCGGGCCCGGGCGCTCCATCGGCGCCAACTGAGGCTTTGTAGTTGTGAATATCGAGTCGCTTGCTTAAGAGTTTCTCTGGAGAAAACTTTTCTAATTCCTGCGATCATCAAAGATGGCGACGGAAAGTACAACAAGTTGTACTTCGTCAGCAAGGCAAAGTGGTCTGCGGGAATCAGCTAGAGCTAAATTGAAAGCAAATGAAGTGACTGACTAAAAACGAGCAAGCGAACACACGAACGAACAAACAAACGATTTTCTAGCGACGACGGGCGAGTGTTTGCGGCGGCTTCGCAAATCCGTCGAGATTTTTCGAGCGACGAGTGGAGCCAACGAGACGGAATTCTCCCTCGTCTCGTCAGCCGCCTTCGCAGCGTGGGGTGCGGCGCCGCGAGTGAGTTTTCAGCTCGAGAGTGATTGGGGCTTGCCCCGAGGCAACTCCCAATCAGAGATTAACTCGGAACTAAGATTAAAGCAAGAAGTAAAATTAGGTTGTGCGAGCCAACCGGGTTTGTTCGTCAGTCCGACAGTCGGGCGAGCTGCGAGCGAGGCGTTTGAAGCTCCAGCTCAGGCGAACTCCAGATCCGTTTTTTTCTTTGTTGAGGCTGACCAAGCGGCTCGCACTCTGCACAATTAGTATCTCCAGCCTGCGCTGCTAAGGACGGTGGCAAACGCCAACGCCGATGCTCTTGGAGAAGTCTGACCGTTGTGAGCGACGGGGAAGGGCGGGGGTAGGAGTGAGAGAGAGAGAGGGAGAGAAAGAGAACGGCAGAGAGCCTTCCTCGCAACGAACAGAATGTTCTTGAGAGACCGCGAGACTCATGTCGAAGAGATGGACTCCACGGACGATGTTGATCTGAATCGAGAGTCCGGATTTGACATTGGCCACTATGAACGGCTTTGATGAATTGAATTCTAGAGACTATCCATCGTTCAAGACCAAAATCGATATTGGTTACCATTCCGCGTTGCTACAGCTACGTTCTAGCCTGTGGTACAAGGCCATCGCGGTTCATCACGAGCGACGTGGAACCGGCGGGAAGTTTTTTCTTCCGCAGCCGTTTGGATCTCGTTATGCTGCGCGAGAAAATTGCGTTCGCTTCTAGCCATTGTTTTGTGGCGTTAGGGCCAGCAGTGGAGCTCGCCTCGCGAGTGGTGGTGAGTGTCATGGGGCTCAGCAGGCCTCGCGCGTTCATAATTTGCACGGAGACGGTGGAAGACATGGTGGGCGAGCAACGGTAGCCGAAACAAAAAGCCGACCTTAATCTATAACCGTATGATGCATTATGAACTCTCCGACGACGAGTATTTGTCCAGCAGCGCTCCCCCGTGTCCGCGAATTCGGCCGGGCGAAACAAAAGATCAGGAATTCTCGCCCTTGGTTAGACCTCCCGTTGTTTTTCCGGCGCTCGATGCACCCAGTTCTCTATCCTGTCTCCACTTAGGTAATGCCCCCATAATGCCCATGGGCGCCTTCACCTGGAGGTCTTTAACGAGATCCCATCGAAAATAGACCGTTTCAAAAAAATCGTCCGAGTTCGTAAAATCCGGAATTGGAGTGCTCCGCGATCGGATGAGCCCGATCGTATGAAAAATCTGATACACCTCACGAAAACTCGAAGATTTCTTCACAAATCTCCATGAAAAACTTCCGAAGATGCAGCGGATAGTGCGGACGACTCATTAGGCTGATTGAGAGACGTGAGTTGGGAACACTGCCCGAGCGTTACGAGCTGGACGAGGACCAAGAGTTCGACGAAACTCAAGTTCCGATAGCTCCGAGAAAGCCAGTCTCGGACATGAATGCAAGAGTTAGATTCCTTCCCGAACCTCTTCCCTCCCCCGCCTTCAAAACCAGAGCCTGGTTGCTGAAAATGTTACTTTCGCCGGAGGAGAAAAAATACAAGCTTAAGGGTATCAGAGTCGAGTCCGACATCCGCCCGCCAGCCAGTCAGGCAGCCGCGTAGGCTTCCACAAGAGGGAAGAAGTTGTGGAGAATTTATGATCTGCTTCCAGAGGCTCACGTCAACTCAATAAAAGCGAGCTGGCGATCTAACGGAGCGGAGTTAGCCAGTCAGCCGGCCTACCAGACCGATGGCTGCCTGTCCGACCGACCAACCGAGGAATCAGACATGTTCGCAAATGTGGACTCGTGGCCCAGTTGGTTGTGGAGCGCGTTGACTCCGGGAAATTTCCAGTTCCGAGCTTCCCCCAGTAGCCAACGACGACCCCGATGCCTCTTCCGGCCGCCGAACTCGTAGTCGCTCGTTAGCTTGGCTCTTGCATCCAATAAATCAGTACAGCAGAGAAAGAAGGACCGGGCGAGCTGGTGCTTGAACGACAGGGACGCTCGCGGGCGCCGAATACCACAGCAGCAGCCGCACAAGTGGGCTTTTGGATTCTTGCGATTCTCATGGATTTTGCATTTTTCATGAGCCTTCTCCCTGAACCCTTCGGTCTCGCTTCCCCGACCGCTCGCTCTCCGTTCCCCAAGCCTTGTCCTTTGTTTCCGGTCTTGGTTCCGGTCTCCTGTCGCGAAGATGGGAAAATCAAACCCCGCAAAGGAACTCCTACGGATGAACTCCCAGCTTGCTTCAAAAGACTTCATTGGCTGCCTCAATTCTCACGAAGAACCCATCATCTCAGCCTTCGATGCGCTCCCCGCCATCTCTATGTTCCAGCTTCTCCTCTTTTCGGCGTCGCTTTCCTTTTTGATAATTCCGATATCCCCGGAAAGAAAAGAGAGAGAGAGGAGTTTTTTGAGAGAGATTGTAAATTCTGTAGCCTGTTCTCAGACCAGAAAGTCCCAGTATTGCGGCGTCCGGGAAACCTGAAATTTCGACGAAGCGTCGTTGTTCGACTACGAACGTATCGGGATGTTCGGGGTAGTTTCCTCGAGGTATCTCGTTTCTCATCCATTTCCATGGTTCGGCGTCGGAACTAACAGATTTGCTTCTTTTCAGGTGAGCTCGCAAAACAACCCAGGAGACGAGGATTGAGGTACCCATAGCTACTAGCTACTACGTCGTCCAACCAAATCTAGGAACGGAGCCCCGATGGTTTCCTTTCAGAAGTCTCGTATAACTTCATGAACTTGTCGCTAATCGCGGTTCGACCCCTCACGCGAATTAAATCCTTCCAAACACAACGAAATAGATAAGGGAACAGTTCCAGATCGCTTCCTGACTCACCGCTGATTTCATCGTGGATCAGAAGAACTCGTTCCAGATCTCGTTGTCCTCGTATCGCGCAGATGGTTTCCGTCGTGTCGACGACGCTCCTGAATTGCATGCGTGAGAAACACTTTAACGCCGGCGCCGTAGAAGTTGTGGTTCTTGCATATGGGTAGACGGGGGTACCTACCGCCCGACTCCTCGGGTTCTGCCGACATAGGTCGTGCAACGTGTGTTCGCGTCGAGGTGGAGGACTTCCGCGGCGCCATGTTCTCTTCCGCATAGCTTTTTTCCGTACACCGTTCGCCTGGGATGCGAGAGACAAGCCCGCGCCACGCTTCTCGTTCATCCTACGACAACGAAGGATGAACGAGAACCATCATTCCCTCGTCTTCTACTTTCTCTCATCTTAAGGGGGGGGGGGGATCCGGAGACCAACCACTTGCCTATCCACCTGCTTCTATACTTATTTTGGAAACACGTCGTTCGCTGTACACAAAGCTGGTCTCGAAACGAGCGAGTCACGCGGTGCTGTCTCCTAAAAACGTTTTCGACAGAAAGACAGAGAGAGCAGTCGCGACAGTGGGGAAATTTACGAACATTATTGGCTCCTGAAGGAATTCGAGTGGAACTCAATCGCCGGGTTGCCCGTGCGTGGATGAGACGGGGCTCGAGGAAGAACCATCATGTGGTGAAACCAAGGGCGATATCGTCGCGCTCCCCCGCCAGTCAGCCGCCGCCGAATTGAATGCGCGGATTTTCCATCACCCTCGTACTGTCTGTTTCAAGAACTCAGAAGAGCTTTCTCCTGTGTCGGACGAAAAGGCTGTGAAATAATGTTGATTGCGGTCGTCGATCGGAATCGGTTTCAGTTAGAGCCGTTTTCGCAGGTCGGCCCCAGCTGACACTCGATCGACGAGGACTCGCACTCGATGCAAGAGACAGGTGACTGCCACTTGTCGCGAGTTAGAACTCTGTCTAATCACTTCGTGGACTCCGTCGTAGTCGACCGAGCGTTGCCTCGCTGACCGCAGGTTAAGTGAGCGTTCGATTGATTTTGCGGACTGATCTGTCAACAAGATCCTGTCCTGATTAACGACGGAACGCTCGCCACCTGACTCGAGTGTTGTTCAAGCGGCAGGAGGAGGAGGAGGAAACAGAGATCAGGTCCAACGGATTGACGGCGTTGAGCTGTCACAGACCGGCGTCCCGACGGGTGCGGAGACGTCTCGCAATCATCCCGTCGAACCTTCCGCGACGTGTTTGTCGAGGAGAAATACTTTTCACGTTTCGCGGCTTTTCCCGCTGTTCTTAGCTTATTCTTGCTTTCGTTCCTTGATCCCTTGTGCAAGATTTCCTTAATAAGGAATCTTGTTGAACTCTAGAACCTCGGACTGGCCGACCGACCGACTGACTGACTGACTGCTTGTGTGTTTGTGTTTCTCGCTTTCAAGAGTCGTGTTACAAGTGGTTCGTTCAGCGGGTATTTTCGGTCTGAGCTGGCGGCTTAGAAAACGCCGACCAACTCCTCTGCACTCGAAACAACAAGTGAGCTGAGCTGAACAAGTCTGGAGTAAACAAAACAAAAACTTAATAGAACACCCACACCAGCTGCCATCGCCGCCGCCCCCAACGCGGCTGTTCTGTCGAGTTGACAGCAATATCAAGTCGGTCGGTCGGTCGGTCTGTCTCTCGCTTCGCTCGTAGGTCCAATCCTCTGTCTACTTGCTCGTCCTTCGGTTTCTCCGAGCGACTCGAGGTGTTTTTGGCTTAAAGCTCTAAATTTCCGCGAGACAGAAGTTCCGGACGAAGATCCAACCACACGGGATACGATGTCTGCACGGAATTGAATTGTGTAGAGTGGGCTGCGGCGTGAACAGTGAGAAAAGTGTACGTCCATAGGCCAAGCTTCAGCGTTTGGATATCGATGCGATTGATGATATGAAGGAAAAGATGGTGCACATCGGGGAGAGGTGGGCTCGAGTTCCAGCCGTTTTCTCATCTCTCGTCTCCACTCATCATTGCTCCGCATGCTTCCTTCATCATCTTCTTCATTTTCTCGTTCTTCTTGGTCCTTGGATCAGAAGACCGCTTCACATAAAAACGGTTGGCCGCATCAAAAGCTTCGCGCGTCTCGCTCTCCCGCCGGGGTCCTGAAAGTGCATGGATCTCTGAGCCGTCAAGGATTCGACTTCCGATATCAGGACAGGATATCAGTTACTTATGGCCACGCGTAGTCGCATCGTTTTGTGCATAGGTTTCCAATAGTGCATCTTTTACCAGAGACTCGGTTCGACCATAGGGTACAAGCAGCAGTAGAGTGAACGGTATTGTTCATTGCAATTCAGCCTGTTCGGAGCGATCAAGCCAAAGGGAGCTCGCAAGGTTCGCGGTGGGCCGCCGGAATCGATTTGAAAACTCTTGTTCGATTCGATTTAGCCACGCGGTAATGTCTTCCTCCACTGTTCTCCCGGTCCTCTAGGCAATAATCGATTTGTGAGGAATTCCGAATTGGGAAAATTTCAAGAACACTTTTCTTCCCCAATTTTTATTCGGTTCCCACTTTCTCCCCAGTGCTCGTGGACTTGCATCCCTCCCAAAAGTTCTCTTGCGTTCCTGGACTCTCTCGCCGGCGAATAGGAACCTTCGACCAGATCTGATGATTTGCTCATCACACCGAAACGGTCTTCTAATGCGACAAAATTCCCATCTTGAAAGTTCATTCTCTCCGAATGGAGATTTCGACGTCATGTTCATTAGTTCTCGCTTTTTTGAAAACTGTCATCGGTTTTGCCCTCTGTGCGGTCCGCAAGAACAATGACATGCGCCGCTGACAAACCGCTCCGAAGCGATGTCGGCAAACAAGTCGAGGTAGTTTCCAGCTTCCGGGCTTTGAAACCATTACCTCGAAACGAAACAGGGAAACATGCTTCTGAACTTTGGAGAAAGCGTTTGTTGTTCATTAGAGAATAGCTCACTCGAGTGAAGAGGAGAACAACAACGGCGACGACGACGATAGCAGCCATAAGATCGCATTCTTGCGGTGGATTCCGTTTATTATTGGTCTCTGTCGCCCAGACATTCTCGCTTCGTTTCGAGCTTCTTTTTATCTTCCTCCTTCTTCTTTCCTCGACAGCCGTAATGGTTCAAACACTTCAAACGGTTAACGATCCATCGCGTGCGATCGTCTGGATCTTCTTCCTCGACGGAGAGAAAGTGTTCTCGGGTTTCGCGCTCGTGTTCCTCCCCAGTTTTCCGACCTCTTCGCCTCTACTCTCTGTCCGACTCGCTTCCATGCTGTCTGTCACAACCTTGACGGCATTTTTAGCATCGACTCCGACTAGCAGGCCACTCGTAAGGTTCCAAGAAGGCGTAACAAGATGTTGGTGAGCCACGTGGCGGAGAGAAAAAAAAGTACCGGGTTTTTGGATTCGTTCCGCTCGCGTCCTCCGATCGCGTTTCCCAAAGTCTCATCATGCGACATTGATACTCAATCCGGGGGATTTCGAGCCTCGTTCATCAATCGAGAGACATTCTATTCGCTCATTATAACGCAGATTGCCGGATTTCTGACGAGCGAAGCGATCGAACATTCACTCTATTCCCAGACCAACTGTCCTCGGCAATACCAATTGTTCTTCCTCATCGGTTGCTCATGTCCCAAATGGATCCGAGCCCGTTGTTTTGTGTGTCCGAACGATTGGGTGGACAAGCGTCTATCTTGTGTAGCATTAGTTAATTACGGTGATAGTTCGTATGGTTGCTGGGGTTGCGATGCTCCGTTCCATCCTCGCGGACATCTATACTCTCATCCACGGCTTTGATCGGCCACTAAGCCAAACCAATTCGACCAAGCAGCAGAAACTCATCATCATCAGCCCGACTCACAATCGGGCTCTTCATTACCTTCGATTCGGTCGCAAAAACCAATTGAGTCTCTGAACCAACTACAAATTGTCGGAGTCGACCTGAGAATCACGGATCGATACGGATTGAAGTCATTCCAACTTGATCTCATCCCGGATCATGTGGCTGAAGACTCACTAGGGATGCCTAACGCCAGCTCGACCCCTCCAACCAGGTGCGCGATTGGAGCGCTTCTCGCGAAATCACGCCACAGCAACCCAGGAGAGCGATCGTCGCCCTTTTCCCCGTTTGTTCGTAGTTAGAACCCCGGTAGGTACGTCCATCAAGTACCGGGTCGTTCATCGGTCTTTTTCTGCGTGGACGAGGCTCTACCGTCTCACATAGCTCACGCTCCATCGGGTCACGTGATAGCTTTCGACAGTGAGGGCACGCGGCACCGTGCCTGGTCGCTCGGACCAAGCGCTAGCAAGGCGGATGAAGGCACGGGCAGGAGGGGGACATTGGGTCTAGAGCTTGGATTTGTGTTTCCTTTTTTGGGGAAATCGCAGAATACGAGGCGCATAAACAAACGCCTCGGTTGGAGCACCTCTAGATCGTCGAGCACCAGAATCGAGGGACAAACCTGAGATCCTAGTGTAGCAGTCCCATCGAAACGTTGCTGGTCATGGGGAATGCCTGTGGCTTGATGATCCAAAATCTCGTGATCTAGGCCGCTGAAGCCGCTTTTCGCCTCCTCGCTCCGGATCGGTTCGATTCTTCGCCCCCTGCGCAATCGTTCCGTGACTTTGAACTATTACTTCGAATCAAATTGTATCGGGGCGATTCCTCTCATCGAGGAACCGATGGATTCCGGCGGGTTTGAGAGTTCCTGCTCATCGACGTCCCAAATGAATCGTTGCCTGTTGTTTTGTGTGTCCAAACGCTTGGGCGGACAAGCGTCCATCTTGTGTAGCATTAGTTAATTACAGCCACGGCTCGTGTGGACGTTCGTGTCGAAATACTCCATTCATCCTCTCGGACAAACGCGACCCCCTCCCCGCCTGAAAGTTGCTTGAATGGCGGAGTTTTAGCGAATCGAATGGATAAGGTCGACTTGACCGACGTTCATTCTTACCTTGACGTGATTGGCTCGCTTGACAGGCGATGGGATTGAATTCCGCCAAACGCAATACCACTTGAATGTCGTTGAACATCCTATATGAGCTCAGGTGGGATTTGGATCTGAGCGGAAGCGATCCGGAGGGGTCATTCGAGCTGTTTCAGGGCGGAAAACGCAGGTGAACTCGACGACATACAATTTTTCAGAGTTTCAGCTGCTTAAATCTCATGCTCGATCGTGTCGCGTGGTGGCGCGCGACAGGGTGGGCAGCAAGCCAGACGCGTCAGACGCTGCCTGGACGCATCAAGGAAGCGGAACATGAGAGGAAACGCTCGTGAGCTACGAAAATTGCACGCGTTTTCCAATCGGATCGTTTGTCTTGCCGCGGTCCACTCCGAGATACTTCGTTACTCGAGGCAAAACCCTCTATCATCGGGAAACCGTGGGTTTCGAAAGCTCGCGCCTCCTGCTTCCTGATTCACTGATTCAGTTGTTGAAAAGACCATTCGATCGCTTATTCATTCGTGATTATGGGCGTATGCCGATCCTTGGTTCATTCAACATCGCTCGAGACCGCCATTTTATCCGGCCGACGATCTCTCCGCTGCCTCTTTTGTTATCGTTGTTGTCGCTGGTGCTGTTGTCGTCTTCGTTGTCGAAAAGAGCCCGTCGAACGGGGACAACAATATCGAGACAAATTGTCAGGGGAGAGAAGACTCAAGAGGTAAATGCCAAGTCAGCCGAGACTAGGGGGCGTAGCCTGTTTGCTCTATGGGCGTTCTTTCAAGGGGTAGTGTTAGGTATCGACTCAAGTCGATTCCACTCGCTCCTCGCTTCCTTGCCTGCTCACTCACTCACTCTCTCACTCACTCCGGCTCTGTCAAGCTCGCAGCGTAACAATTGAATTCGAGCTTCGACTCTCAGGTCGCCTCCCTTCCTATTCCTTGTCGTTCTCGACGCCGCGCCGCGTCGTTTCTCGAAGTCTTCGACAGCCAGGGCTGTCTTCCCCAGTTTGCCTCCAAGCATCCAAGCACAAATTGTATCTTGAGCCTCCTCCTCTGCCGCCCTTCCACCCTCCTGGGCTGCTATCAGGTCGTCCTTACCTCCTCATCCGACATCCTCCGAACCCCGTTCGAGCCCTGACGACGAACGCCAGTCAAACCCAGCTCTTTTCGATACTCGTCAATTTTCCCCAGGTCCCCGGGTTACTTCTAGACTCCTAGGTCCCCCTCCCCCTCCCCGTCCCAATCCCCCACCTCATGTTTCTCCTTCCCGTCTCCTGTCACACAGCTCGCCATCCGAAAAGTACACGCGTATATCTCAATCGCGAGCACACTAGAGTTATAAGATGAAGCCGAGATGATATCGTACCCGTTTCGTTGATGCTGCGTCCCACTAAACGAGATCCGAAGGTTTCAAGTTGCAATGAAAGGAATTTCCTGAGGGATTGTGGAGTGAAAGAACGTTTATGGCGAACTTGTGGACATCACAGGGTCGAGGCTTTTCAGCGCGTCTGCTCCCTCCCCTCGAATCTGTAGTTTCGGAGAACCGCATATTTTCCGCGGATATCGTCCGACGGTTTTCCCATCAACAGCGCTGCTTCAGAGCGCAACGGAGCGGAACGGAAAAGCGGAGTACGGGACAAGTGAGCGATCCGACCTCGACACCACGACCGACCGTGGCGACGATTATTCCGGCGATTATTCCGAATGGATGTCGGAGTCAACGATTGAAATACAGTCGTGACATATAGCGGCACATTATGCGGGGGCGGCATGCTGCCATGTCATTACACGGACTGAATCTACCGTCGATCCATGGCCGTCCATCCAAGCTGACAATCACGCCAACACACAAACATGTATACATACATACATTCATACACACATACACAAACACTCATGGAAGAGCGAGCACATAAACGAAATGTAGTGCCCAGCTGTCAACGAAATAAATCATTGGCTGTTGCGACACTGACCAGTCCATTAGTTGCTCGCAGGAGCTCTCTGATCACTAGGGTCAGAGAGGAGCCTGAGAAAGCCATCATATCTAGCGAACACCACGTCTAACATCACTTCTTGCGACATGTTTCTTGCGAAAACTCCGCTCACTCGAGCTGCTGGTTCGTTGAAGCCTGATGCTCTGTCGACTGACCGTGAGTGTTGCCTTCCTGCCGACCATTCGGTCGGTCAGACATTTGGTCTCATTTGGCCATACCTCTTACGTCGAGCATATACCTTCCTTTCGAATGGTGGTTTGACAGCCAACGATGACCTGCCACTTGCCATCGGAAATTTCCTCGGACGTTGCGTGGGGCTAAGAATGAGTTTTGAGATCTTCGCGGTAAATCGCATCATCAGTTCTCTCTCGGTTGAAGTTTCCAGCGCTACCTCGAGGAGCTACCTCAAATGTCAGTATGTACATACTCCCGCTACTCTGTGGAGTGCTTCGCTCTTCCATCGTGAAAGTTCATTAATTGCTTGGATTGTTCCGGCACCGATCGCCTAAATTAATACAGCTTCCAATTTCCATCCGCCTCGGCCAGCCGCTTAAAATATGAGCCCCTGCAACTTGAGCCTCGGAATATCGACCTGCAGTGGGAATGATTGATGTATCCTCGGTCGGTTCCGTCGCTCGCTTCTGCTGCTGTTTCGCCGCTCTCGCAGCGAACTGCCGTTCAGAGACGAGGAATTCGCCTGAGCGAGCATTTCATCGGAAACCCGTCCTGAAACGTTTGCGGCAAACAAAATCCGGCTGGATGACAAATTTTCCCGTGAGGGACCGTTTTCACGACAGAGCTTACGGAGTTCCGGAATGCTCAAAATCTTGGGAATGATGATACGGAATCAGTGCTGTGGTTGCACGTCAAGAGGTTTAGTCCAAAATGATCGTTTACTGGCAGTTGAGTATGGAAAACAGAGGACGCTGTTGAGGAAGAGGCGCCGTTCGTGTTCTCGGTCGAATCGAATTCGGCCGCGATTTCGAGGTGGGCTCGATCGAGTTGGGATCCGCTGAACATGAAGCAAAAGAGCGTACAGTCGAACCCGCTTATAAGAGAACCGGATATAAGAGAAAACCGGATATAAGAGACCGAACCAGATTCCCCGATTTTTCTTCCATAGAGCTCCATGTTAAAATCCCCGCTTATAAGAAACGGATATAAGAGAAAACCGGATAAAAGAGACTTCTTTCAGATCCCGGCTCCATAGGATCCCATGTTATAAGAACCGTTTATAAGAGACACCTGCCTGAGAGACGATTTCAGTCACTAAGTTTCTTGGCACATTGTGATACAGATCGTAAAAAACGAGAAATCGTTTTGAAAATGACGGTCTTTTCATAGAATGAAGATGTATGCAACCGAATTTCTTGCGAATCCAATGTTTTGATCTGTTTTCGAGCTTAGAAATCATTCACCGGATATAGGAGAAAACCGGATATAAGAGACTATTACAGATTCCCCGAGGAGTCTCTTATAAGCGGGTTCGACTGTATCGCTTCGACCGTCGTTACTGAACGCTGCAGTGGCAGCAAATCATCATTGACGGCAGTGGGGCTGACGGGGCTGACGGGGTTCGTGGGTGGCCAACCGACCCATCGACCGAGCCATCGCTAGCTGCTGGCTAAACAAATGTCATCCGACGACAGCGACGACGACGACGACGACGTCAACGAAGGATGGGGACAAGGAGAATGATATCATTACGGAAACTACGTGAGCAAATCTCTCCCGTGGGTTCGGCCTGATTTGCTTCGTTCGACCTACCGAGCGAGCGACCGGTCTCAGCCGTCGTTTTGTAAAGTGTTCACGCTTCGTCTATCGAGACCAATAGCAGAGAGAAAGAGTCCGTGTCGAGGGAAATTCCCCGCGGCTCGTTATCTCCAAACAGATGGAGGTGGTGATGAGGGGATGGAGGAGAAAACTACTGAAACGACCGTAGCTCCTAAAACCTTGATCGGCATCGATATCAGACAAGGACAATTTCTTTGTTTTTTGGGAAAAACCTCACGTCGAACGTGTAATTTCGAGATGGGACGACAAAGCGATAAACAACATGATCGGAGGAAGTTTCTGCAATTCCGATTCCGTCTCACTCAGCAGGGGTCAGCGGTTCCAACTTGCTCGAGGGTTTGAAGCGGCTTACATGTACTTACTCATTTCCGGCTGCGAGACCGATCTTGAGCCGAGAGTCGTCCACTCCTCGAACCCTCAAAGCCGAATCCTCCCACCATCGCCACAACCGCCACCAGCCGTCTCGCCGACTCTCTAGTCCGCCTACCCGTCTGGCTTGAAAGGGGTGGGCAGAACAATGCTTCATGTCACTCACACTCGCTCCGGCTCTCTTCGTAATGAGAACCAAATTACAGAGTGTGCACAGCTCTTTGCACTTTAACCCTTTTCTTGTTAAAGTACTGCCTACGAGCATCCAATCGGAGATCCCGTCCCTGACTCGCTGTCTCTCGTGTCCATTCGAAGTGGAGCTCAACGGACTGGACTTTCATTGAACTTCGATTCCACTCGAACTGAATGAAACCATCGGCCACGTTCGAGGAATGGACTCTTCAGGAACCTCTCGATTCACCGCAGGGGCTCACGCTTCGAGCCACGCTTCGAGTGGGGCTTGGACACAGTTTGTTCAACATCCGGCTTGTGATTTATCTTTGTGAGCGATTTCGAAGTCTGATTGGCAGTGGAAAATGGCGTTGATGGAAAGTTGAAACAAAATTGCGGCTTCGTTCCACTCCATGATCACGTGTGATGGCGATGCGCGGACTCAACGAGATGAATTGAGTCGCTATGTGTCACGTAGTCCGTGACGCATGAACTAGTCAGGGGAACACCGTAGAAGAAAGATGTATCTGTTGACCGGTCCGCGCACCCAGCGGCCGGTGGTAGCGACCAGTCATGCGAGGAGGAAAGCCGAACTCGCCGAGCACGGACTCGCCACCCAGATCCGTGGGAGCCTGGATGGCAGGCAAGAACAAACTCGTGATGGTTTGTTGTACGAGCGGAACAGATGCCCCGACATGGACAGTGTCAACCAAGGTCTGGCATCCCGGATTTGTCAATGGCTGATTGGCCGGCCAGACGCTATAAGCTGACTCCGAGCTTGCAGAAATAAGCTCAAACCCGTGTTTTCTGATGAGGCTACACAGAATCAGGAAACGTTTCGGGTAAAACTCAGTCTCAAAAACCAAATTTCAAATTTTCGCTTCAAAATTCTCGGAACGTTATCAGCACTACACGCTTTCCTGTAAATGACGCAAAAGTCCTAAGACCCAAAAGTTTTCTCAGCCGTGACTCCGAAGGTGTCCGGCGACCCGATTGTGTAACAAAGCCAATAGGCGCAAGCTGGATCTTTTCCTCCTTTTCGACCCGGATCCTATTCTGTGGAGCAAGCTTCTGAATTCAGTCGAGTCACATCAATTGTCGTGCGCCCGCGGTCGATGAGGTGAGGTCAGACATCAAAAGAGATCGCTAGCGTCGCAGCGGCAACACATGGATCACACACGACGGCTCCAGGCGACGGCAGAGCCGATCAGCGGACCAGGACGACAGCCGTCCGGGTCAACTGACTTCCTGGACAATGGATCGCTGAGTCGTCGAACTTGCGTCCCGGTATATCCGTTTAGTGGAACTCTGACCTTGACACTGCCCCTGCAGCTGGTGTTGGTGTTTTCATAAGCCGTTCACAAAGGGCCCGAGTCATTCATTCGTTCAGTCAGCCTGCCGCTCCTTCAGCTCATTGACCACGACAATGTCGATCGCGATGGAGCATGCAAACAAATATGCAGTCCCGTGTGTAAAAACGTCGATAGAGCATACTTGTTGCCGGCTCCTGCTGAGGGCTGCTCTGCACACGTTGAGAATTCTCATAGCACAGCTCTTGGACGAAGCGCCACTTGGACCGCGGAGGAACTTTCGGCCAAAAGATATCCGACCCTGCAGCCTAGCGCTCCCTTTACCACGGGCGGATGAGGAACTGTCGAACAGGAGTAGACGTTGGCATCGTGAAAGATGCATGACAAACTTGGCAGGGATTATCCGATAGCAAACTTTGATGCAAATCAAGCTTATCAGAGAACGAACGTGAGAGTGGAACCTATCAGATGAATGATTCCGACAGGTAACTTATCAGATAAGACCCTCTCATGCATGACGAATTTATCAGATAACGTACATGACAGGGATCTGATGGATAACGTATTCAACAAGGAACTTTTCGGATAAGCATCCGACGAGTCACCTATTAGAAGACGATCTTCCAGGCATAACGATTCCGACGAGGCACTTTTCTGATAACGAACTTGCAATCATTATCAGCATGATCCAATGCAATGTCTCCAGTGCAGTGAACCAAACTTCTCGAATTCGGCTCCTAGGAGCGACAGAATCTGAAAAACTAAAAGAATAGATATCCTGACAAGTCGAGGAGCAATTCTTGAGACCGGGGCGCGATCTCATGGGGCAAAGATCTCGCGACTCTGTGATTCTACAGGAAGCGAGCTGAACCGGGGATGATGCAAGACACCGGGAGGAGCTCTGAAACCTCTCTTGCATTACGTGAGAAGACAGAACAATTCTCATCGTAAGAAAAGCTTCGTCTCGCAACGCAACGCAGAAGCCGTGGAAGCGACGGAACAAAATTAGACCACCTAATTTATTCATGGACTGTCGACTGACACGCGCCGCGCCGGCGAACTCCACGATGGGTTTTGATTCAAGTATTTTTTGATTACGGCCCTACATGTTCGCCCGCTCCGGAAACTCAGGTGGAAATGGAAGTTTCCGCGAGTGGAGATTGCAGGAGCTCAGATCTAGGTCGTGGAACAACATGCAGCTTCGATACTTTAGCGAAGCGTGGAGCCTTTCGTTTGTTTCGTTCCAAAGTTTTGTTTTGTGCGAGGATCCTCGGTCCTGGAAGACGGCAAGGAGGAACGAAGCGAACTGTTTGCGTGGCGGAGTTCATCTGTTCACTCGTTGATTCGTTAATTTCGCGGTCGGACGCTCCGTCGGTGGGTCGAACCCTCGGTATCCGGGAGCGTTTCACCTGAACGATAATAATTACGCGTTGCGATAAAAACCGCAAACGACGGCGGGATGAACCGGCGCAAAAACTGGCTCGATGTTTCCCATTTCGCGACACGAACCACCAGCGAACAGACGAGCATTCACGCTCGCGGAGGTTCCGCTGGGTAAACTGTTCTCCCGGTGTGAAGATTATGCGCGCGGCCTGTTTGTTGTGAGACTTGGACCTTCTAATATTCATCCGTTTATCGTTGAATACACAATTGTCTGGCCGTCTAGCGAGGTCTAGCTAGGCATTGCCATCGTCATTGTCTCGCTTCTCCATGTCGGCTGTATGCGTCACTCCCCGGCTCACGTTCCTTCTCCGCCAGCTTGCTTGCCTGCCTGGCTGCCGACCGGCCTTCCTGCATACAGCCTTTCATGAATACATTCATACAGAGGTTCGGTCAACAGAACGAGAAAGGAAGATTCTCCTATTCTTGGCTTTGGTGAATCGACGGCGCGTTCATGCAGCTCAGCGACCTTGCGACCTCCGTGGGGCTCTGCACGACCCTGAAAGAGGGGAGAAAAAGGCTACGAACAAACCCGTCCCAAACCTGCAAACGTTTGAACCTGAAACTCGGAGGTGAGAAACAAGATCCTTCTCATTGATATAAACGGAACTTCCCGAATCGACAGGCCATTTCATTGGTTCATTATGAATTAAGAGAAATACGATGAAAATGAAGACTGCTCGTCGTTTTGTCGCCGCTCATAGGAGTTCGGGGCACATCTATTCCTGAGGTTGAACCGAACATCGAAGCGGGCCGCCTTTCGAATGGGTACCTTGTGCGTGACGAGCGGTTGAGCGGAAGGCTCTACTCTGTTATCGATCCCATTCATCGAGCATTTGAGTGAAACGGCACAAGTTGCCTGAGCAACAGTCTATTCTGTAGCGTAACCATCACTGCCGTCTCGCTGGTTAAGTTCCGTTGTAATCGCGGAAGCTACAATAAACTTCCTAGCTTTAATGATACTTGAAGCCAAGCTCAAGCTTCACGATTCTTAGGGGGAGTTTCAGGTCGGATACGAAGCCATGAGTGTTGATTCAGTCTCCGCTCAACGATTCGAATGTCGACAGCGTTCGTTCCCGATATGATCGTGTTGAGTGTTCCGATTTGTGGTTCGCCAAACACGCTGCTCGTTCGCAGCTCGTTCAATTCACATAAAAAAACAAAAAAAAAAAAAATTTTTTTTTTTAAAAATAATAGGGTTTTTTTTTTTTTGTGGGGGGGGGGGGGTTTTTTTTTTTTTTTTTTTGGGGGGGGGGGGGGAGAATTTTGGGGGGGGGGCCCCCAAAAATTTTTTTTTTTTTTAGACAAAATTTTTTCCCCTTTTTTTGTTGGGAATGGGGTTTTTTTTCGGGGGGTTTTGGGGTAGTTAGTTTCTTCGCGGATTCGGCAGACCTTCGTCCGCGCAAACAGCATGAATCGAGGGTTCTTCCGTCAAAGATGTACTAGTCGACGTTCACGTCACTTTTTCCTTAAACTCATCGAGGGACCGTCCGATACGAAGGCCTTCGAGGCTAATGAAATTTGGTTTTGGGGATATTCCTCCTCGGAGGAACGATCCACATTGGAACCACTCGGGAACTTGACTTCGCTCACGGCGCACTCGGATGCCCGCTCTTCCCGCCATCAGAATATGATCGTGTGCCCGGCAGAGAAGGAAAATTCGGGAGAAAAAATCGAGAGGAAAAAGCCTTCCCGAAACACCGACGCGTCAAAGTTTCAGACGGAGTGAGAGAAACCTCTCCAAGCTCGCTTGACAGAGGCGAAACAGGGCTCGTCATGGTTGTTGCCAACGTAGGTGCCAACAAGTCTTGAGGCGGCTAGACCGACGCTCCCTTGTCAAGTATGAAAAATATCCCGCTTCGCCTTTCCTCACGCATCATGAATGAATGTCTTCCTCCAGCCCCCCTCGATTTCTCCCGCTTTCCCCCTCTCCCCGCCTCTTTCCCAGCACCCACATATTTGTCGCCCTGTCCCAAACGCAGCATTGAACGTGTTCCTGTACTCGTTTGTTTCGGTGTTTTTCTCTGTTCCGAGCGTGCTCCCGACCGTCGAAGCGACGCGTCAACGCGCATCATGAACAATTACGGCGATTGAGTTTTTGTTTATTTCCATCTGTGTTGTCACGAGTGAAATGTTCCAATTCACTCGCACGAGCTTCGTTCTCCGCATAAATGGTCTCCGCGCATGTTCCGCTCGAGCTGTCTCCTTTGCTACCACTGCAAACGGCGCTCACAGCGGAGACGGTTTGCCCGAAATGATAAATGACAGATCGTTGATTTTTACTCCACGGACAGACATACCTCCCTTCCTCTCCTGCTCCCCTTGCTATCCAACGACGAGGGGGGGAGGCGACTGACTAGGGACCGGATTAATGGAGTTGTATTCCAACTGCTCCCTCACCCTTTCTCGCTTGTGCGGCCACTGGTCCCGCCGAAGATGCGTCTCGGCCAAGCCGGTCGGTGCAGTCCTGAGGCCCGAGTCAGTCATGAGGTTCTATGCCATGCCAGCCCCAGGGGCTCGGCTAATTCGTATCTCGCAAGGGATCCGTTAGCGAACGATTCAGCTTCTTGATTTTGCTATCTCCTCTTTCTCCTCCCTGTGCTCCTTTTTCTCCGGGGCTGCTCTCTGCGACGCCGTCGTCGCTCGCTTCGCTAACTGCCATAAATCAGCATGTATTCCTATTAGACATTACTTCAGTCAATGCTCAAGCTGCATGTACGCGTTGTGAGA
This sequence comes from Neoseiulus californicus, assembly GCA_028455905.1. Classification (NCBI taxonomy): domain Eukaryota; kingdom Metazoa; phylum Arthropoda; class Arachnida; order Mesostigmata; family Phytoseiidae; genus Neoseiulus; species Neoseiulus californicus. The sequence continues at coordinate 2,740,648 of JAMQGS010000002.1, read as the reverse complement.
CTTCCGCCAAGCGGCTGGTGTCGCCGTCTTCTGCGCTCGCAGTGTTTGAAAGTGCATCTTGTGGAGGTCACTCTTCCTTCAAATGATTGATCTCGCGCACGATTCAAGCGAACTCGACAGTCGCACCGTCATTCGGTGTCGCTTTGACAGCGTTATTGCATCGGATCTCGATCGAAACACCTGCCTGAAGATCATATACAGCTGAATCCACGTCTGCTTCGAGAGTTGGGAAACGGCCTGGTGGGCTAGGGGGGAGGGGGGGCGGGTAGTTGTTGAGTTAAGGGGGCGGGGAGGGCCGCTATGATACCGGTTCCGAGTTTTGACAAGAGTTAGGAAAGGACGTCGGCTTCTGGCATGAGTGGGTTGGGCGTCTGTTTCCGCCGCCGGAGAAGAAGACTTCAAATTGAACACGTTGCTGCTCAGCACTGAACACTCTCTATCTTTAGAACCTCTCGGTGGCAAAATCGTTCGATGCAGAACGCAGAAGGTCGATGTAGAACCTAGAATAAACATCGACGACACGGGTGGAGGCCATGTACGACACATCTGGAGTGAACGCGAACAAGAGCTGTCCTGTCCGTTCTCCTGGCTGTTCGTCGGTCCGTCTGTCCGGCCGTCTTTTTGCCGGCTCGTCTGACTGCCTTCCCGCCCGCCCGCCCGTCGAATCGAGCATCTGCCTGTCCGTCCTCTGAAGGTTCGCCTGAAGCCTTGCCTGGAGGTCCGCGTATGAGTCTATCGGTTTTACGTCGGGCCAGGCCGACAGGCGAACGAACTAGACGCCGTTCCGTATGTTGGTTCAGGCAACGTTGCCGCAATCGATCTTGGGCGAGCGAGCGAGCGCGCGAGCAAGCGTACCTACCCACCTGGAGGCAACCGTAGCTGCGAGGAAGATTCATCCTGCTCGCATCCGAGCCAGGCCAGGCTTGGCCTTATTTGCTTAATGGCCGCACGCTCCATATCGGTAAGGCAAGCAAGCTGTCTGTAATCCGCTTGCTCGCCCGTCTTTCCGCCCTTCTGCCCGATGGAGCACAACCAGCCGAACCTGTCAGCCAATCAGTCAAACAGTCAATCGGTCCGTCAGTCCGTCCGTCGGTCGGGCTGCTGGTCGGTCGGTCGGTCGGTCAGTCAGTCAGTCAGTTCGTTTGATGGTTTGCAAGTCGCATCGGTGCTTCGGCGATTCTTATGTTGGGCCGTCGTCTAGGATTGGGTCATCATCTTCGGGAACATCAACTCAGCATTGCCCTGAAGGAGGCCCTCCTGTCCTCCTGAATCGACGACCGGGTCCACATCGTCAAATTTCATACGATCTCTTCCCGAGCACAAGGTAGAGGAGGGAAGAAGGAGTGCAAGGCAGAACAGAAGCTCGGCTCAATGCGCGTTTCGCGCTATAGCACAATGTTCAGTAAACGACGCGAGGGGAAGTTTGCTCCCGTCCGTCGTCTCAATCGCAGTCGTAGCGTTTCTCATGGGCTTACACGGCGATGAACTGAGTCGGGCACGTTCGGTTTGATCGCTTTGCGCAGCCGGAACCGTACCTAAGTACAAACGTACGGCTCAAACGAAGTGAGGTGTAGCGTCAATGAAAGCTTCGTTTTCCTTTATCCGACCGGCAGATCGTCTAGCCGTCGGGAACAAAGTCGTTATTCTGGCAGACGGCACAGCCATTATGTCCTAGATCGGCGGCGATTCAAGCGTCCTGATGAGGCTCCTCCCTGGAACCATGAGTACCCTGTTCGATCTTCCCGGATTCAGGCCAATATGTTGTCACGACATAGGGAAAATAATAAAAAATGATCAAATATGAAGATAAAAAAGGAAAAGGTACCATTTCCCGGAGGCGGGTAGTAACGTAAGCCTGACACGAGTGCGAACGCTCTCGAATGACTGTCGAACATTGATTTTCGTCGGTTCTCTCTGATTCTTCCATTTCCAGAGGAAACTCATTCTCCTCGAGGCTGCCTCAATACGAGTACATTGTCCTGCTGAAGTCGAGAAGTGTGAGGAGAATAGAAAACTTTGGCATTTTCCCAGCAAGCGGAACTTCATCATCGGAACGGACAAATTATGATGGCTTTGAAGTTTGGAGCAAAATTGGCCCGTTCAAGCCGCAGGATGGGTAATCATCGCGGCTCGATAGGTCGAGATGCGGGAGACAATGGAGCCAAATCCTCTAAAGCAGCGTAACGTGTCACTCAAAAAGCTTATTTCGGTTCGCGCCTCGTCTTTGTCAGTGCTGATGGTGAATTCGACGATGAGACCTGACGATAAGGTCCCATATAGTCAGAGGCAGAGCAGAAGCGCAGCTTGGCTTCTCTCGATATCTGCGCGGATGAAAAGTTCGTTATCGGCAGAAAGAAACTTATCTCTGCTCTACCGCCGCGGCTTCAACATCGGTTCGATAAGAAAGAAAGAGCTCCATTAGCTCTACAGCCACTCGCTGTCGGCGTCGATGACGTTGTTAGGGTCCATATGAAGACCGTGTCGTGAGGATTACCGCCCGTACGTCCAACAGCCTACTGCTGCCACTGGATTTGTCTAAAGACCTCTCCGCAATTCAACGACCCATCGTCGCAGGCTCAAGACAAACCCGGCGTGAGGTTCGAGCTAACGGACGCCCGGACAAAACTTTGCGGAAAAATCGGGGAAAATGAAATTACGAAACTTGGAGGTTTCCGCACGAGTCCTCGTTCCCCACTTCCCGTGTTTTCCATCGAACAATTAGTTCTCCTCTCGTCTGATGCCTGATTCAGACATGCACGGAGCTGGGTCCTTGTTTCTATTGAGCTAGGTTTTCCCGTTGAACTCAAATATTTCAGGAATCGAAAATGACTGATTCATTCTTGAGTCTTGAGGGTGCGTCTTCGATCGGATCGGATCGAGGGAAAGGGGATGACGCACAGAAATCCAGTGACTTCGATGAAACACCTTATTCTGGGCACTTCTCTGACCTCCCAGTAGAAGCGGGCGATTTCATGCTCAGCTATTAATGATCTCACTTTTCAAAGTGTCTATGCTATTTTCCCCGCTCACGTTGACGTCCGCAGAATGAGTGATATTTGACGGAGCTGCTCTGAGCTGTCTTACGCGTTTTTCTTCGCCTCTCATGTAAGACGTGCTCATAAATTTAAGCTGACTGGAGGTAATAGACAGATTGGACGGACGGACGACGGACTTCAGGGCTCCGAAGGCTCAAGCGAAGCATCGACAGCTACGGAGATACCCCGTAAGACTCGCTTCCAACAAAAGCCTTGCTCAACACTCGAAACATTCCAGGCCCCTAGAAACACTGCGGGGATGCATGATGCCGTTATTAATATTACTTTAAAAATCAACGAGGCATTGATGAAGTTATTCATCGCATATTTTGCCTATGAAAGCTCCCGGCCACGTTTCAAAAATTTGGCGCGAAACTCGATGAGAGTCCGTCATTTCAGCGATTCGTCCAAGTGAGTCGGAATCGGGGGCTTCCCGAATGCGAAATCGAGCGAGCGATAATGATTTGGGAGTTTTGTAATGCCATTAGAGATTTCCCAACGGTCCGCCCATCCCGAGAGTCGAGCCCGTGGCTTCACTTCCTTCATGTTTGCGCGAGTGTGCCCTTCAACCCTTGCTTGAGCAAACTGCCGCCATACATATCAGTGAAGACGATTTGCCCCGTGTATCCCTAAAAGGAAAATTTCAGACCGGAAGGACGGGTTTGCGAGTGGCCGCTGTCTTTTTATTTTCAAATCGCGGGTCCGGGAAAGAGAGGAAATTACATGGCATGTATCTCCGGAACTAAAAAACCGCTGAAAACAGAATATGAATCACCGATAGGAGCGATGAAGAGCGGAGGTCTATGCGGAGGACGGGAAAAAGACGAGGGGGAAGGGGAACGTTGAGCAGCTTCTAACAATGGCCGCTTAATGAGGGGAGTTGTAGTAGGAAAGTAGCAGTGGTGCTGAGCCGGTCCACGAGGAGCTGCGGAGGGATAGATATTGCGATGTAGGACACCGAGAAAATTGGGGTCTCTGCTAGAGATGTAGCAAGGGAATGGGGCTTGGGTCGATTCGCAGGAAAAAGGGTTGACACGTGGTGACACATCATAGGAAAGGGGGCTGATTGGACAGCATCAGGGCTTTTGACAAGGATTGAGGAAAGAAAGGGACATCCGGACGACACCTTGTCAAAATAGAGGGATAGAGGCGAAGAAAAGAGAAAAGCGAGAGATTCTTCAGCTCAAAAAGCGACGAGGAGGACATAGGGGGTGAGGAGTCGGCGTCGAGAAGGAGGTTTATGGGTGGCAATGGCTATTCGCAAACGAAAGGAAGCTGTTGCGCCCAGGGTGCGCGTTGGCGTCTCTCAGCTTGGTGCTGGACGACGACAGCGAGACAGTTGGAAGACGAAGAGGACGACCCGGAGGCGAGTCCTCTCTCTTCTTTGTCCACTGTGTGTGAGAAGTTTGTGCGCGCTTTGGTGATCCCGCTCGCAAAGGAGGCCCCCATGAATAAATTTCCGTCGAAGACGCCGCTGACGAGAAAAGAACGGTTTACACTTTCGCTGATAGAAGATTGGGACGAACTCATTCGAAACTTCTAAACGAGCGGGTACGGCTCGCGTGGACTGACGGACCAACGAACGAAGAGACCGACAAACGCAAGAACAGATTCGAGAGAACCAATAAGCATGCGAGGGAGTCGAACTCGTTGATTCTTTCGCCCATTCTCCCGCGCTGAAGGAGGGAGAAACAAAGACGACGAATCTTCAAGACGTTCAATAACTCGCGCCAACTTTGAACTGAAAGTCCGGTTTTGGGGGATGGGGGGGGGGGACGCCGAAACCTCCTCAATCTGATCGACGTATGGCTTCAGCGGCCGTTCGTGAGGGAACAAGGGGGGAAGACTTGTCCCCCCTTTCTCGAGTCGGATTTTCCTGGGAGGGTGAATTTCAAGAAAGCTGATTCACGAATGAGCGCGGGGACGGGCATTCGTCGACAAACGAACTCGGGCCAGGCTGGTGGAGTGTAGGATCAGTCTTTGACGGAGACTCACTGGGGTTCTTGTCGCGCAAATTGCGACGAGTCTGTGATTATCTCCAGTTCGGTTAGCACCTGTGAGCCACCGGTGGTCCCACCCTAACGTCCAGCTGTGACATTCGAGTCGGGCGGAATAGAGTTCGGTCGGGCTCCACTGGGGTTGGCATGCGAGCCTAGGGCGAATTCTCCCGCGGCTTGTTGAAGCCTTCCGCGTCAGCTCCTCCAGGGCGATTCCCCTGTGCCGCTCTCCCGTGCTCTCCTCCGGAGCGGGTGCCAAGTGGGAGTGGAGGGGTGGGCGTGGGCCTACTACAGGAGTACGGAACGTTGAAGGGGTGCCATCCTTTCGTCGCTCCAAGAGCGACAGGTGATCGTCAATTGTATCGGAGAACAACGTCGGAGCAGAACAAGGCAGACGCACTCTTTTTGTCGCCTCGCAGGGGGAGCTTTCCGCGTCAAAAACCGATGACGAGGGACGACATTTCGTCATTGGCGGGGAAGCGCCTGAGAGCACCTTTCCCGGTTGCGTTCGAAGGAAGCAGCAACGATCATCAGATGCTGTGAAGGTGGTCCATCGTGAGGCATTGATCTTGCGCAGAACGACGGGAAATCGAGTTCAAGCTTGATCATCATGCGATTGTGCTCTCAGATATCCGATCGAAGCGTTTATCCACCTCGACGAGCGAGGAACGAGGACGAAACGAGCTGGAGAAGCGATAACGGTGATAAGAGCGAGAAATTGGCGTTGCGTAACGCAACGTGACGCTGCTCCCTGATAAGTATCCGCGTTCGGGACTGGGTAAGTGTGTTATAGCGTTTTATCTGCTGACCTCCAACTCCCGGGTTACATCACGCGCTCGCTTTTCGCCCCTCTCTGGTGGGTTCCCTGTTGGCACCAGGTAACTCTGCACCAAGCAGATCATCGGAATTCTCAGGATGGGAACTGTTCCGTTCGAAACGAGACCGAGTATGAGTTTTTCAACGATCCTTGCAGAACTCACTCCGACTCGTTGTCCGCGCCTTGACTGCGATTGGCTCGCAGACGAACGTCGCGACCCTATGGAGGGAGAAGAGGACGCCCGAGCGGAAGTTGTTATTTGGGTTGAAGAGGGGCTAGTCTTAATGATTCTGCACAGCTCCCACTAACCCTACTCGTCGTCGCGGCCGTCGACGACGACTTCGGCTGAGAGTGCCTCGAAAATGGTTCTGGCGAGTGCCTTCGGGGGGCTCGAGCGGCTCACTCATGATTTATTTCGCATTAGAATTCGACTTCACCAGAGCTGACTCGACGAGTGAAAGCACGACAGGCTGTTCGGCAGGTTCTTTTTTCTTGATTTCAACCGGCCGACTCCAATGTTCACCCTCGGGGCTTCCCCGCTACCAACGCGCTCGCTCAAGTTGAATTTCGAATAGTTCATTATTGATTCCGATCGCATACATCAGTTCGTTCAATAATTGTAGTCATGGTGAAAGAGCTCTTTCTTATTCTGTGACGGGTACGGAGCTCAAAGAAACCAAGTCGAGGGAGCAGATCGGAGAGATCCGCTCCAAGAGTAGTCACAGAATAAGAGACAAAAGACGACGGAACAAATTTACACGTCGTACATACGGCGTACACTCTGCGATGAGACCAATGCATATGTCATCGTCTTATCGGCCACGTGTCTCAGGCGAAAGGAAGTCGAAGTAATTTCTAACTTTCGGTTTTATTCATCTTGCAGGTGAGTCATGAATCATCATAGGCGCGATTCTTCGGAGGCTGAGGTCAGTCATCTTTGTCTCACATCAGAGAGTTATTCAGAATCGAGCGGAAAAGTTGGAGCTTGATTCGGAAAGCACATGAGTTATGGCCATGAAAAGGGAGAGAGTAAGAAGGATATGGGTCCGGAACATATTGTTTGAGGTTCGGATAAGAACTCTCGAGCGATAGATTCAAATCGAATCCCGCAGTCGTCCACGCAGTTTCAAAATCACCTGTCGCTCAAAGAGAAGCCGTTGCGAAAGGAAGTCGATCCGAAAATAAGCTCGAGAAACCCAGCGAGATCACTATTGCGAGATCAGACAGGAATTCCACTCGTACCATCTTTTTTTATTTCCTTGTCTGGAGAGAAAGCGAGTCGAGATCTTTCTTTCAAAGAGAGATCTGGCTTTTGTTTGAGAGCCAGTCCGGGTGAGTGCAGTCAGAGACTCAGAACGCGGAAGGAATGACTGCTGTACGGACGTCAGAGCTCCGCCATTCAACTCGATATGCGTAGTGGATCTCAGTACGATGATGATGATGAAGATGTTTGCGAATCCCGAGCGAAAATCAAATCTCTGCCAAACAGAAACCTGTAAGCGGGAGTTGCCGACTCAGGAATCGGCTCACGAGAGTATTTACCGCTCTAACGATGGCTTTGGCCTCTAGGTGAGAATGGGGCGTGTCGCCTTCACGCGTGACGTATCTGCTCATATTTCAATTAGTCACCCGCCGGTGTTGCTGACACTTTTCGCCACACTGTCTTGCCAGGCACCACACATTCAGCCATCCTTATAAATCATGCGGAACAGCGGCCTCATCGATGCGACGAAAGCTTTGAATACAGAATATGGGTACGTTCCCTACTCCGCCTCATTGAGTCGACATGTATGGCTTGTCGTCAGTTAATTCCGATCAGGCAAAGATCTCTGTTACGCTGGCTGTTGTCAAGTCGAGCGTTCTGTACCAAGAGATTGTTTCGGCCATAGATCTTCTCGAGATCAGCGTGCATGATTCCTCAGCAGAGAAAAACGTGCATATTTGTCAACACCTGCGCCAGGAGCCTTGCTCGGTGAAACCGACTCCTGGAACGTTGCTCGACGAAATGGATCTTCGTTGCTTTACATCCTTGGCTTCCGTTTTGCGACCTGTGTAGGTGGACTCCTACCTTTCTAGTTACGACTGCCTACCTCTACGGCTTGGAGCAATCTATTAGGGCACGGAGGAATGTATGCCCACACGTTTTCCATCGTTCTGTCATCCTCATTGGCCATGACGTTGTCGACTAGGACGACTAGGACAACGACGAGGACCACTCAATCTAGATGAGGCCGTATTGGGGCAGACTTGTTTGGTCCTGCTCGATCATGAATCCATATTTGGGAGAATGTCGAACAACAAAAAGACATCGTCGTTTTGTCGGCTGCTGACTGGCGATGCTTTTTTTTTTGTCCTTCCTCCGGGTGACGGCCCTCCATTCGACGTCTTATCCTACTTGGGACGACGGCAGGACGACAATAGAATCCATACGGATGACTGATTGTGAGTGCTGTTTAGGTCAAGCGAGTCTACCTCTCGAAAAGGTGAAGCTCGATCTGTTTAGTGATGTCGCTTCTCTCAAGCACCTTGTTAGTGGATGCGACGCTGGGCTGACGGCTAGAATGTGCTAGGTTTCTCTTCTCGAGCAGAGAAAAGCGGCTGCGGCTGAATCGTTTTTGTGACACGGTCACTCAATCGCTTGAGATGAGTGACTCTTTTATTTTTTATCCCATACAAACCTATGGACAGTTTTTCTGTGTGATCTGACTCTATCTCCATGGAGGCTTCCATTGGTGATCCCCGTTGCGTTTGGCGGTTGAGGAACATTTTTGTGAACTACGTAATCGGATTCGTTACTTTGACCGGGTCAGCTATGGATTCCAACGTCCGTTTCAAAAGGAGTCATCGACGATGATCCGCCCGAGATCGCTGCCTCCTGACCATGTATCCCTTTGCGATGTAACGCAGCAAATGGAGTTCGAGTCTAAATCGATTGCGCTAACATTGCGCCAAACAGATACGTTACGCTTGGAAACTTTTCGCACCTCCCCACGCGCTCAACAGGTCTCGAAGCGTTCGGTCGATCCCATTGCCGCGTGGAACACTTCGGCGAATCGTTTGCGACTCGTTTTTTCTCTTTTTCTCTCGGTGAACACTAATTTCCGAGTCCGCCGCAGGAGATACCTGTTTGGTCTAATGAAGTCTCCCCGAGTGCAGCAGCAGCCGTGTTCCCGGAGTGAATCTCTCGGTGCGAGCTTAAGGGATTACGGGAGCCCCGATACAGGTTATGCTCTATCTCCGTAGACATTCGGAGCCGTTTCGAAACGGGCCCCGAAGAGCTAAACAGCCATATGGGTACACTCGGTGATGTCGTAGAAGTCGACTTTGCTCGCACGGCTCGGTGGATTCCTCCGCTGCAGCAAGGCTGAGCACATTTGAAAATATATTTTTTTCAATTTTTCTATTTGAAAAATAAGTCGACAGGAAGAGGTACGGGAGGATAATCCACCTGAATTCGCGTTCTGCTTTTTGTCATCTTACAAAGCAAATCCACTCCAACGGAGGGGCTTAAATGAGAACTCGAACGTTCTCGGACGGCAACTGCGCGAGATCTCAGCCGAGGGCGACGTGGATTTATGAACTGCGTTTGTATTTGTGGATGATTCAGAGCAAGAGTTTCTCCGCAACAACAAATATCCGACATTAAGTCCCCAAAGATTCATTCCAGTATTTTCTGAAATTCCTCCTAGGTGCTGGCCTGAGCTCCCCATGGGGAAAGCCACAATCGAAGGAATCCGAACTTTTCCGTGACATTGTTTTCGGATTATCATCTGTCCTTATCTTGCGCCTCTGTTTTTTCGAGGTTTTTTCGATCCCTTTCGATAATTTTTGGAGACTTCTCGTCATTCTCGGAGTTCAATGCATGGCATGCACTCTGGAGAATAGCAACAGCTGCACAGGAAGCAGAACGGAATAGAGAACGTCGGGTAATGAGCCTGGCAGCCAGGTAGGCGAACAATGGAGAAATTCGATGAACTTTCGGTCGTAAGATGCTGCCTGTTTCTCTCCCCCGCAGTCGAGACAGGCACCTAGGGGAATCGGCAATTGACGGAAAAGGTAGAGAATCGATTTGTGCATTGCCCGCCTGCTCGCCCGCCTGCTCGAACGAATGAGTGAGTGAGTGAGTGACTGACTGTCTCCCCCGCTCGTCGAAAAGTATGTCGGGCCCCGTTTCCCGCTCTATCTTCGCCGCCGCGCCGGTACCGTTGTTCGATTTTGGGTATTTTGGTCTCTCATGGCGGGGAGGAAGTGGCTCCTATTGTGAGTAGTGCCGGAGAACGGAGAGCGAAAATAGATTTTTTTCCTCCGAGAAAATAAATTTTAAAACAAGAGGAGGAACCGAACACGCGTCACGGTCGTCTTCTATCGCTTTAAGCGAACAGTTCAAATATCGGCGGTCGCTTCAGACTCCCTTAGCTTAACGAATGGCACGAGAGCGCCGCGCCACTGATACTTTCATAAATCGTCGACGCGCATAACTACGAAAGGAAAGAAGAAAGAAAGGCAGGAAGAAAACGGGAACGGAGTCCGAGAGGAATAAATCTCGGTAGAACCGCGGATAAGGAATGGAAGTTCAAGAGAGGACGCGGAGAAGCCGAGGGGGAGAAGGAAAATGCCACAACCTGGCCGTCCTGGTCTTTTCTGAAAGCGACGAACCATGCCAGCCACAACTGGTCTTCGAGATAAATCTCAAGATGGACGTGAACGAGAAAAAGCGGAGAAAAATGAATGGTCTGGTCTTTTCCTCACTCGTTTCCTTTGGATCTCTATTTTCTCTCGATATTTCACTGCGGGTCTGTGAGTTGCCAAAAGAAGGCTCTTTTTCGACACAACGACAACAGACAAACCGCCAGCCGTGGAGTCAACCGAGCAAACACAAAACAGCCGGGCGTTCAATGCGCGGAAAACAAAATCCGAGGGGGGAAGAACACGAGAAAGGTTCAAACACCCATAAACAACAATGAATGCAGAAATGGCTCTTGAATCCTCCGCCTTCGAATCGCTGAAGAATCGCAGTGCCGCCTCGACGTAATACTCCGAACCGGGGGACATTGTTTTGAACGATTTTCAGCGGCGGCGTGGGGAAGCTTTTCGTCTGTAAAGGGTTTGACTCAAGATTTTGAGTTTGAAGATCTCTGGGAGCTTGGGAACACAAAACGAACGAAAGATGTTGAATTTCGCGAAGATGCGAATCAATTTTCTTATAGAATTTTTTTATTCACAAAATCGGTGGCTTCAAAGTCGAAGTGAGAAATTAAGGCGAGCAAGAAAAGAGAATATCGGACAAGTACTCTAAGCCCAGAATAAATTGGAGATTGAAACTGAAGTATGCCAGCTGAATTGAGAATTTTTGGAAACATTGTTCGTGTCTGGATAGAACGATGAACCGGCGCAATCCAATGAACAAGAGGTCGAGCAAATAGAGACACGGTAGGAAGTATGGAAAAGTTCAGCAGTGAGACGAGCGAGTTTTTCGAAACCACGATCAAAGTTTCCTCAATCTTCCTTTCTTCCCTCAATCCCTTATGCTCCGCTGTCTACCCAGTAATTCTCATCTTCTGCGTGACTTGGCTCGAAACTGGGAGCTCGTGAGTTCCTCCTTGGAGCGTCTAAATCTGAGTTTTAGTGCCTGGCTGCCAATGCCTCCTGCGCTGATCCGACAAAGCCAGAAGTTGGGTGATTTTTTCATCGTTGCTGATTTTTTTTTTCATTTTCGATCGTTCCTCAATGATCACCAAATGTGGCACTGCGTCGTAACCGTTCGCTCTGTTCGCAGCGGAAGACTGAAGAGCGAATTATCACTATTTCTTTTTTCCCGTGTTTCGCGATGAGTGAACGACAGTCTCAAGGCACTTTGATGCTCCCTCTTGTGGTTGCCGGATGATCAGGCGTCGATCTTCCGAGGTGCTTTATCAATTGAAAAACAGTCGCAGACCGAACGAACAAATCAGAAACAACTCAGAAACCCAATCCTGAATTTGATGGAAACCTTTTTCCGAAACGTGCTAAACATCGGTACATCTGCGAAATCGATGAGGAATGGAATGTGGTATTGTGGGATCACGCGTTCGGTGAAGGAAACGACAAGCTAAAAGAAGACTGACGCTGAAATCTATACCCAAACTCTTTGTGGGTCGAATAGAGTAATCACGGCAGTCGTAATAATCATCGTATTGGTCGGTGATCTCGAACAGCAAACCTGCTCAAAAAACAAACTGAGAATGAACCAGAGCCGAGCATGGGCACAGCCGACTGAGCTCTTAGAAGATCGAATATCTGTGTCAGTTTACACTTAGCACTCGTAATCGTTGTTTGTGCTGAGAGTCCGGTCCGGGCGCTGTCCATGCTCGCGGCGCCAGCGGAAGCAAAACAATAGTTCGTTCATCTTCAAGGCATGGTGAACGTTCGAGTTCCAGTGCCCAAACATCAATGCCGCGTGTAACAAAAATAAACGGCGTCGACCGACTCATCACATTTTTGAAGCTGGTGTTCACCGCACACCAAAATCACTGCCTACCTCTGAACCTTGGGGATCCTTGAGATGAGGATAATGAAGGCGACGGTATCTGACAGCAAAGAGGTCCAAGGACATGTTAGTGCAAGCCTCAACTATCCAGGGGAAGGGAGGAATCCAGGTATCGATCAGAATAGAGCAAAGTTCGGTGACGCGAGTGAGGCTTCGGATATTTCTGGAGACGAGGATGGGTACGGCGGTATTAACCAAGGGCTTTCGTGTTGTCGCGCAGCAATTTCGTACACTGTTTGCGCAAAGCAAACACCCTCCACGTAGAACAGGGACGCACAGACTAGTCGAATCCGTGTTCTAGGCGTTGTTCCGCTACACACCAATCCTCGCCTCGATGCGAAACCGATTATTCGTACACAGTGCCGTCGACACAATACTTTCTGCCGAACCCCAACAGGTGTCGGCGGATTAGGCGACAGATTATCGCAACGAACTCACTCTCGCAGAACACCAGCTCCGCGCAACTAAGAGGGAAAAAAACCATGGCATATCCATCAGCAGTGTATTATACAAACTGCCTCAACGTCGGGCTGGTCTGATTCGTGTTTGGTTGGGTCAGACCTGGTGACAACGGGGCTCGTGATGTATCATTGTCGATTCAAGCTGCGGTGGCCGATGCATGGGTCGCTATGAATCGAGAACATGAACTAAATTCCTCTCTGATCGAACTCGTGTTTCGGATTCCTTTTGTTTCGGAGACCGCCCCCACCGCCGCGCCACACAGACTCTGTCGGAGGGCCGGTCACCGACCCGAAACAATTCAGTTGACAGCTCCGCGTGGTTCAGCAAAGCTACGCGGTGTGGTCCCAAGACTGCGAGGAACTTTATAGACTACATCAACACTTGTCGCTCTTGTTGACGTTTATTCAGACGTTTCCTGGTCATTTGGTCACGCGCGCGGTCTATGAACGCTTTCGTTGACCCTCGGTAGCCGTGTTCCTCTGGGATTTGCCAGGTTTTCAAGAGACTACTCGGACGTGTCTTGTGCCCTCGGTTGCCCGATATCAGGATGCCGACGAAACACTCGCTCGTGAGATTGTCGGCCGTTTGGCCTGCTAGACGGGCGGCGAACTGGACGAGTGGAGAGATTTACGTCAAGAGTCCCGAAGATGGAGCAAGTGCCACTTCAGGCTGAGAACCCATAACCCGGTCGAAGAGCAGTCCCGGCGGAGGGCTTTGCTCAAGATTCTCGCCTATAATTGTGGGCGATGGAGTAATGCCGGCGAGAACGAATTCCGCAACGCTGCTTGGAATATCCATTCAGAGCTTACCAAACGATTTCAGCTTGATCATGATCACAAAGATTCTTTGGTCTGGTCACCCGAACCCGCTCAACCGGCTACCGCCATCTTTCCGCTAATTCAGCGGAATATGTCATGGGCTTGATGGGTCTGGTTCATCGGCTCTCTGATAACCGTTCGGATGGACGAGAACCCGAGTCCAACTGTGGAATCAATGGTATAAGTTTATCGAAACTCATGTTGCGAGTTCACATCGCAAACGTTGTTCCTCTCTTGTCCCGATTCTAATATCGGCGAAGATACACGACGCAAACTATCAAAGGAACATGCAGCGACTCTCAACGATACTCTATCTGAGCAACGCTCACATCAAACATCGAGCTTGCTCGGAATACATAGCGGAGTCTACAAACGACAAGATACCCCTTTCATTTAGTCGTTTATTCGTTCTCTCATTCATTCGTTCTTGTTCCTCACTCCTTCCTGCCTGCCTACCAGTGAGGAAAGAGAAGCTGCCGCCGGTGAGCGAGCGAGCGCAGTCATTGCAATCGATTTTTGCAAGCGTAGTAGTCTTCTCGCTCAGATAAGTGCATGTCGAGCGGGCTGAAGGTTATTCCAACGACGTCCGATTGCGTCCTCGGCACCGAGTCGTTACAGTCCTCATCAATGAGGCTTTATTCTCAGCTCCCTCCTTCCTATTTTATCCATTTTTTGCAAACTCCTCTCTATGCCTCCCGCCACTCTCCACTTCTTACTCCTGTGTCTCTATTGCGTTCGCCAGGAATACACTCGTTGCCCGTGTGGGCGACATTATTTTTAGTAAGCTACCCACTGGTGCGAACTCACTTCTGTAGTGATGTCTCTCCGCAGCACAGTTGATGCGCACAAACTCAATGAAAGGCCCTGATCTCAAATCTAGAAGAATTCACAACTTCGTAGTAACCGGTAAAGCTCCGAGTAGCTTGCGCCGTAAGTTAGTCGCGTGTGTTCATGATCGTATTCATGAAGGATAACCGACGGACGGATTGAGTGTCGGCCAATCGATCGATCGCTCCGTACAGCTTGTAGCCAGCTCGTTTATTTGCTCACGTGCGATCGCGCCCTGCATCGGAAAATGTTCGGTGAACGGCAGCCAGTTGCGGCGGTCGAGTTTTCCACGGTTCTTGCCGTGGTCTCCGACTCGCTAAGCTAGCTAGCGGGCAAACCCACCGGCCTGCTGGCTGGCTGCTTTCAAAGCTTTTCACCGCTTCTCGAACGAACGGACGACGTTTCAATGGGAGGATCACGGAGCTTGGTCGACGATATTGCTCCGTCATGAGACATAGGCGACGAGTTGGACGAAGAGGGCAAAAAGAGAGCGCCTGTGATCCACCGGACGCATTGAGCCGTGTGAGTTCGTATCAACAGCCAGCCTTGGCATCGAGCCAGACCTCTCCGGCTACTGCTGTGGCGGCTACGAGGGGGGCTGATTCCCCCTTCCCCCTCTGTACGTCTGTCTGTTGGCGTTCTGTCGATCTGTGCGTCTCGGTGACCCTGCGTTGCTTCGTTCGTTCGCTCCCTAGCTTACGTGCGATTCGTGCGGTTGGCTGGTTGTATGGTTGGTTGGTTAGCAAGTTCGTGGTATGCTGGGGCTCCTTGGAACGCGATCGCGTCAAAGAAGCAACAGCTCCTCGCGATGACCTGATTCGGCATTCCCGAGCTCCGTTACGTCCCTGAGGTCCTCGCAGATCAGTCCGCATCCGATCGAAGAGATCATCTTCTCTTGGTATCCCAAAAGATTCCGGAGCGAGTTTCCGGAACGTTTAGAACAGTCCAAGCTCTCAGATTGGTCAGTTATGAAGCAGGAGCGTTCAGTCATCATTCAAACAGGTGTTGACTTCGAGGAGATGCCTTTCGGGAGCCTCGAGGGTTCGGCGGTCGATGCGGAGTCGCCATAGTTCCCGGAACTCGAGTTCGCTGATAAGAACCGATCGGTCGGGGAAATTTATTGACAGGAAGCCTAGCGACGAAAATAGGCAGTTGGGACATGATAGGAACAAAGAGTCAGAGGTGCTCCTCACCAAACAGTGTCGCCAACAACGTTTCGCCCCGGGCGCTGCAGATACGGACCCGAGGACAGGCTTGGGCGGAAGAAGAAGGAACTAGTACTTCAGCAGCCACTCTTCGGCATCCTCAATACCCGCTCGTCCTCACCCTATCTATCTTTCCATTCCTCCCGCTCACTCGATCACCCCCTCTCTCTTTTTTTTCGCGTTCTCTCTCTCTCTTGGCTTCACTCTCTCTCTTCCTGATTCTGGCTTCCGACCGTCGAGCCGCAAGCATATTCTTGAAGTTGCTCGAGATAATCACTCCGTCCGCGTCTGGCATGCGCTTGTTGGGAAAGTTTGAGCTCTATTCTCTCGACCGTCTACCCACGTGATACCTTGTGGTGGTTTACGCTAACCAAAAATCGATGCGGTATCGTTTCGCCAATCAGGCACGTTCCGCCTTTCTCCGTCAGCAGACCACATACACCTGGTTCAGCCAGACCTGATGGATCCTCAAACGAGATTCGGCGTGTCCTCACAATGAGATGGTGAAATGTATCGTGAGGAATGATGCCTAACTGCCCGGAAATGCTGCCTGCGAAGCTCGATGTAGTTTGATTCCAGGAGCCCAAAACTCGAACGAGTTTTCGCTCGGGTGTTGTAGGAATCACCGACGGTGAATTGGAAAACCGTCGCCGGCTCAAAACGTCGTGCACACCGACATCAGACCTTGTCATCCTTCTCCCTCTTTCGAATCGGAGCCAATAGCCTGCTTGTTATCTTCTTGGGGGTTCTCTCCCGGCGTGTGTCGCATCTCGATCCTTTAGAGGGGCATCTGGATTTTCGAGCTCAATGCGCGACCCTGCTCATCGCTGATATTGGTACCGTTCCGCTGCTCGGGATCGCGACGCTCAATCCCTAGCAGGACGTCCGTGTTGCACCAAAACGTTGCTGAACGGTTTGTTTCGCATACGGCCAGAGAGTGTTCGGCGCTCGAGTCGATTGTTCGATGCACGGCTCCGAGAGTCGAGTTGCTTCAAGTGGCTGTTCTTCATTGTGTGTGTGAAGGCGGCAGCCACGGCAACGAATAAAAATCTCATGACCGCTTCTTCCGCTCCTCGGGTCTCATGCAAGCGAGCAGAGAACAAACTAACGAACGAACGAACGAGAAGAATCGCATGTGGCTGGACTCGACAGTGGCGGATCGCGATAGGAGCAATTTTTCATGGCGAGCCGTAATCCGTGAAAAGTACCGCCCCGGAGCCTTCAAGACGACATTGAAGAACGGCACCGAGAACGGCCACAGGAACCCGAGTAGTCGCCCAGCCTGCCTCAGAACCTCGCGGAGCCGACATCAGAGTGCACTTAGAGTCCGGATGCAATTTCGCCGAGGACCGCTCTGTCTTTGCGAAACATCTCGTCCTCGCCCACAAATTCCTGACCTTGCAGGTTTGATGCCCGTCTGTTATTGGTCAATTATAGGTCGAGTTCGTCGACGTGGATCTTGCATCGGTATCGGCAAACGACACCGAACATCAGGGACCCCTACTGTTCTCCTCTTCCATCCTCTCTCCCCATCTCCATCTCCCTGTGCCTCACTTCCTCTCGCTCGCTTTCATCCTCTCTCCCCCTCCCTCTTGCTTGATTGAGGGCGACTGTTCCGAGGGAAGGACCCTCGACTCGGCGACACGGATCATGTTGAACCTTCAGTCAGCTCAATCAGCAGCAGACAAGCAAGTTTTCGGAGAAAAACTTCGAATCCGAGTCCCGAGATCGTAATGGATACAAAACACTTCCGAAGTGAACCTAAGCCATGCTAGGACGTCAGTCTGTCTTGCAAGAAACGCACAGAGAACGAAGGAAGAACGACTGGGAGGATCAAGAGGACGACGGATGCCCGGCACACGCGAGGATATCAGGATTCATCGGTACCGTCGGGCGGGCGGGCAGCCAGGGCTGCTTCTACTTGTAATTAGTGGAATATCTTGCGGAGCGTTCGGAAGCAGTCGTCTTGGTGTTTTGGAATTACAAGTCAGCGTTTTGCCGCTGCTTCAGACCACCGAGTCACCGAGCAATTTGCGCGCAGCAGTGGGAGGTTTTGGGGGCGAAACTACGGGAGAGAATCGGGATGCGGCCGAGGGGGACAGGAACAAGAAGCCGGCTCTGGTATTAGAGGATCCGGAAAGACTGCGGGAAATTGGGTTGCGCTCTCATTTCGGCCGCGTTCGCTAGAGGAGGGAATGAGAACTACAAGAATTCAAGACGAGAAGCCAAAAGTTCGCACAGTGGCTGTGTCCGAGCCGCGGGCTGAGTCTTTGTAGAGGTCTTCCATAGCAAACCTTGAACATTGTTCTCAAGGATCGTCTTGTGTTGTAGATCCTCGATCAAACGATCGACCTACCACATGAGTTCCCCTCTATTTCACCTCGGTCGACGCATCGATTCGCGACTCACATCAGACAAACTATGCGAAAGTATAAAACGGGAGGATGGTCTGGTCGGTCCCAGGGCGGTTTAAAGCGGTTACTTGGAAAACGGACGAATTCTCTTTGCTGGCGGAGAGTTCCCGACGGAAAAGACTCAGACTCGGAGGGCTGAATCCAATCGGAAACCGATTAAGAACACACACTGGACCCTTTCCCGTCCGTTCAGTCCTAGTCTCGAAGCTCTCCTCACCGCTGACCTTGCTGACCCCTTCCAAATCGTCTCTAAGGCGGTGTCTCATATTTCTAACTTGGACGCGCACGGGAAAAATTCGTCCATATAAAATTCAGAGAAGCGGCATCTCTAGCGGATCCTCTCGCGCCTCGGAAGCGCCGTTAATAAAGTGTACACACGCTAATGAAGACGATCCCCTGGCCGTGTCCTCCTGCGCTCCTTCATGTATGTCCTTGACCAGGAGCACAGCAGTGCCGGGGCGATTGCTGACGCTCGAACGCTTCGAGGCTTGACCAGCACCACCACCACCACCACTACCGACGCGACGTCGCCACCACCATTGACACCACTGGAAGGATGAACGAGCCCTCAAGCCGAAGATTGAACGGACGAATGAATGAATGAAGGAAGGAATGAACGAACGCTTAGGAGAAGACATCCTTCTGTTCGCAAGCTGTCCACCGCCCCCCTTGGCCTCTTCCACCTGGTACGCCTTGGTGAATCCAGAGAGAATTATCCTTGGCAAAGTTTGCCACGGCAAGCGCCAGCACGCCTTAGTGAATTCGACACGACCGGAGGTGGTCGGTCCGTCGTTCGGTCGGTCGGCTCTTCTCCATTACTGGCTGTCTCGTGTCTGTCAGTTCAAGGTCGGAGCTCGAGTAAGAATAGGCGCTTTTAGACGTTGCAGATCACGTCGCACGGATTCCCCGGGGCTTCCAAACAGAAAGAGAGATCAAATCTTCGACTTATGCCATCCAAGAGAAAGGCGACAGAACTAGATCCAGCCGTGGAGAGAGAAACCGTAAAACCGCGAGCAGCCTTGCGAATAAGCATCCGAAGTCAATGAAGGAACCGAACCACACGGTGGATGAATGCCATGACTGGGGTCCCTTTTGAGTACCGTTCTGTGTTCCCCACTAGTTTTGTTTGCAAACTGCGGCAACAAATGTCCGTTGTTCGCATATGGTGCATGTTTGTGTGTATACGTGCTCCGACAAACGTGCACACATGCTTGGACAAAGTTGCTGTAGATGCTGATTTAACATGCTGTCCAATCTAGACGGATGAGATGGCATGACTCCGGTTTGCGCGAGCGTCAGGAAGCGAGCTTGTTGACTCGCAGCCATTTGGAGCGCAGACGAAGAACGGAAGTAATTGATTGGTTTGTACAACTCCTCCACGTCGCGTCGCAGGTTTTCTTTCATTGTGAATGAAACGCTGTACTGCTATCGACTGACTGGCTCCGCGATCGACTGATCGAGCAGAGTCAGACCGCCTGATTGACCGGGTGATCGACCGGGCAAGGGTAGTGGTCAGTAAAACAGTTACCGACAGATGAAACAACCGAAAAGTGGAACTCCTCTCGACTCCGGAGCGACTCAGCTCCAGTTTGTTTCGTCTGTTCTGCTCATGCACGTGGCTGCGGCGCATCGACGTGCTCCGCGTCAAAAAGAACTGACATACACGAAAACATGCTTAGCTACTCCGAGCGCGGCTCCGTGCAGCCGTAGGCTGAGAATGAAGGGAAGAAGTCTGTCGGTTCACCCACTCACTCGCGCGTTCGCTTGCTATTTATTTGTGAAATGGTTTCTGTGAACATGAGAAACTTTGTGAGCACGTCCTCCCAACCCGGCTCGGCGTCTATTCCCCGCCGGACGCGGACTGCGCTCCCACAAAGCCAGAGCCGGACCCGTCCTCATGGATTCGCTCGTCGATTTTCTCTCTTGGATCATTCGCGCAGCGACTAAAGTTCGTTTCGCATCTGCGCCGGAATCGGTAGCGCCGATACGCCTTAGGTCGGATCTCCCATCAGGGTTTCGATGCAAAACCGGATGACACCACCTCAGCGACGGTGGCGAAATCGGCGGCCTGTGCGGTGCAAATTGATCGTTGCGGGCGTGATGGCATTTTTATTCAAATTTATTTCTATCAGTTTTTTTTTTGCTTTCATGGACCGGTCCAAATGCCGGCCGGTCTAGCCAGCGAACTAGTATGGGGACCGACCAAGGCCAGGATCAAGGTTTTCCCATGAGCGAATGAGGGATATGTATGCCTCGAAAGATACGCTCTTCGGTTCCTTGGAGGACGAAAATTCTCCTGAGGATTCATCATCTTCCTTCAGAAGTCGAATTCAGGATAGGCGGAAGCTGAACCCAACTAGAGGAGGCCTTGGTATCGACGTCAAGTGTTTTGTTCAACTGGACGATTCATCATGCTCGTCCGGAGCTTATCTTGCTCATTTCATTGCTGTCGATTATCCGGAACGAAGCAGGCAGGGCTGCAGGTGAGCATTCATCTCCTGAAGACGAATGATTTCCCTCACATGAACTTTGCAACGTTTTGAGCAGAATCAACAGCGAAAGGTCTCGGACGTCTGTTGCATGCTCTCAAAGTGGCCTTTCGAGGACTTTCTTCTTCTCGGCACTGCTGGTGCCGCCCTGACCTTTTGGGCCGTTCCTGCTGCTACATATGGACTGCATCAGGCAGTCTCCAAGCGCAGAACTACTGCTGAATGCTTCGTGGAGTGACGAAGTCACTACGAAATACGAAAACGCAAATTCCAAAATAGATTCCCATGAGGAATGGCGGTCGCAAAATACACAGCTCGGCGTCCGCTTCAGACCGCACGTGGTCCTCGGGATTGTGGAAATCTGGGAATCGAGATAGAGAGAGAGAGAGGCGGACGAACGCGAGAGAAGCTTCGACATCCGGGTGCCGCTGAGCTATGCTCTGGTTGGGAAGTCGTTGCTAATAAAAAGGAGAAGAAAAAGGAAAAAAGCTTCTTTGGCACTGAGTTTGGAAAGTTACTTCTTCGGTCGCTGTCTCGCTCGCTTCTCGCTCTATGTCTCTCCCTTTCTCGTTCTTTCGTTCGTTTCCACTTCCAACCGGCTTGGTCCTATGCGTCCTGGCGTGGTGAATATTTCACGCGCACTCTTCCAGCATGGCTTCCGTAACAAGAAGGCTCTCTTCAGGGGCCGCTGTGCCGGTTCTCTCCCACCGGCACGGGAGACCACTCCGCTTTCGCATAGAGAGCCGAACCCACCCTCCATACTGTCCCCCCCCCAGACAGCTCTCTTCTAGCAACAAGAGTCGCCTTGCCACTTCTAAGCACTAGGCACTCGTCCTCGGGCCTGCTCACTCTCTAGTTGTCCTTCAGCACTTCATGAGTATGGCAGCGTTGGGTTCCGGAACTGGTACCGTCTTTCCCTCCGAGTTCCAATTGGACGTGCTGGCCTTTCATATTCAGGATTCAAGACGAGGATATTTCTCCAAGGCACGTACCGCGTCTGCCCACCCGCTGGCTCACTCAAGAGCACACACTCACTCACTAACTCATATACGGCTGCGAACTCGTGTGTGGAGATCGATCTGCGGTCTTCGACAGCCTCGACAGTAGCCGCAGAAAGTAAAGTTTCTAGTACGAGAGCAGCGGACCTCCACAGTTTTCGGTGGAAGTCCGAATCCGGAACCAAGATTTCCATCGACGCGAATGAAAAGTGTTTCCGACGACACGAATCGTGGCTGTTTCGAAACGAGAATCGGATGGAACTTCTGGGTAGATCCTCGGGTCTGCTAGTACATATATGATGCCAAATATAAAGATCAGTTACATGGGGTGAAAAATTGTGACTGGTTCAGCCTGTTTGGAGCTTTTCAAGTAACGGTAACCCCTGGAGAGGCTGCTGACCGGTGTGGAAGCATGACGCGCGTTCTCCGGCACGGAGAGCTGGGAAAAGATGAAAAACCGTGGTCTCATTCGTCCAACTCAGCATTGAATTCACGCACGCGATCCTAGAACGGCTTTCGACGAGAAGACGGAGAGGGAAAAGAATGCTGAGGCACGGAATGGATGGAAGAGCGGAAGGACACGTAAGATGTTTCTGAGGCCACCTTCAATTACCTCTCGGAGAGTTCGCCAGCTGAAGCCCACGAAGCTCAGCGCGTTGCCGTGACGAAATTCTCATCGTGGGGGTGAACCGCTGAACGACATGTACTGTGAAAGCACTTTCACCATTAGCCGGCCCGCTCATGGATTTCAGATGAAAGCTTCGGCTTGAATTCGGAACGTTCTGACTGGATACGTGTTTCATCACTGTAAGCTTGAGCGACGTACGCTACCTCTTGGAATGATTTGAGAAAGTCGTGATTTTTCTTTCCAGGTGAGACATCTTAGCTTCGCATGCCGGTCGATTTCTGATCAAGAAAGCCGCCATTGGTGAAAGCTAGAGCTACAATAGTTAGTTCGCTGGAGTGAGGGTGAGTCATACGAGACTGCCGCCAAGGCGCATCATTGACAACCGATTCGAGGGAGCACTCGCACAAAACGGCGGGAATTCTGTAAAATTTCACGACAGCTGTTGCGTACTTCCACGTTGCAACCGGATGTCTTCTCCCCGCGAGAGAATCCGGGTCAAACGGTACTGTCGCTTCAATTGTACCTGAAAGTCCGCGAGCGATGCCGGAACGTTTCATTGCGAGTGAAATTGATACGAATATATTCTGGGATTTCATTCCGGTGGAAAAACAGGATACTCCCTGAAGCACATTTCCCTGAGCCGGGAAATTGTCGTGGAAATTTTCGGACAGCTCGGACTTGACGAATATTTCAGAGACTCTGGATCTGGGTTGACAGCGCTCTGATGACTTTTGCAGCGTTTTCTGATTCCACAAGCCCGTGGTGTACTGTTTCGTATTCAGTGAAAATCTCTTGACTCGAATGCAGGGCCATCATAGAATTAAATGAGCTGTGACAAGTTGCCGCGCAAAAGCTTTGAGCATGTTAGGCTCCAAACATAGAGCGTACTCACAAAGTCCGCGCACTTTTCAGGTCGTTCGGGTAGCAAATGCTCTGGACGTGGTGATGGTACGTTGCACGATTTGCTGTTCGCTGTTTCCGTGCCACGCTATCTGGAAGTCGTTCATGTCGACGAATACGCGATTGTTGTAATCCCCGGAGCGTACAATTGTCCACAGCAGCGGCACCACCGACATCGGTGTAAATCGTCCGTAAGAGTACATGCGGGCGAACGGCCGCGCGCTCGGGACAGGAGAGGTGATCCACGCAACATTGAATCGCACAAGGTCGCTGATTCGATAACCGCTTGTCGGAAGAATATTCCTTCTCTCTTGTGACCCGAAGTGGGCTCACAGGCTTCGAGACGAGGGTCATAGGACCGACAATCAGAACCGAAGTCACCTTAGAATAATTTTTTCCATCGAAAACACGAGAAAACGAATCGTACCCAATGAATGAACGGAAGCCCACCAGCGCGGAAAAGCAGAGCCTGTACACGTCACGAAGACATGAGCTTCAGGTTTTCTGATCTTGAGTGAAACGTATATACGAGGGCGGGGGCCTTGAAAAATGGATCCGAAGGAATCCGGGGAAAACAACCACGAGTTCGCCGAAAATTGTCTCCGAACGACGATGAAAAACCATTGACCATGCGGCAAGAGAAGGGCGAGGGGCAGCGCGGCGCAGACAAGTTGGTAAGTTGCCGCCAAGCGAACTTATTCTGTGCCGGAGGGTTTGACGCATGATGAGTCAGTGGGAGAAGGATGAGAGCAATGGCCTGTCTGTCCCTCTCAACTCACGAGATTCGCTATTACCCATGCCGGGCGGAAAAGTTTTTCTCCGCTTCCGATGCTCAAGTTGTGTCCCGGCGTCCCTTGTTATGATGCGACGGCGCGGCATCGACGCTCATCCATTTATTTGTCAAACCGATACTTGACTCGAATTTCGGGAGCCATTCTCCGCGGAGACATTTGACGAGAAACCAACAAATCCCAGAAATCCAAACCCGAATACCTGGGAAAGGTTTTATGATCGGCGCTGAATCGCAGCAACTGGAATCAGGGTGGACGATGTTTGTTTCACCCTGAGTCCAGAGAAAAACTGGTCGGCGTTCAAGGAGCTGTGGCCGTGAGCATCAGAGAGATTCAGCTCTTTTGAATAAATATTCAGACAGAGAGACAATTAGTCTGGGAACGTCCTCGCTCCGCGTATTTCTCGCAGAGAAAGTTGCAGTGTTCTCGCTAATTTGGAAGAAGAAAGGTTCCGAGGAGTTTGATGGAGTTCACGCAGCATCGGGATGAAACAAGCTCAATGAAAGCTCAGGGAGCGAAATGAGAAAACGAGACCCGCCGCTATTATAGCGGAATGATTGCGAGCTGATGTGAGGGAGCACTCCGACCACCAGCTCCCGGATGATGGAGCAAATTAGTAACGAGGAATGACAAATGACCATGCGGCCGATTATCCTCCAAGACTACCGTTTCACTGTTTGTGGTCGTCCACCACTAATAGCCTCTAAGGAGGACCTCCGAAAACACCGATTGGTTCCCACCAATGTGTATTCTTGTGGCAATAGCTCGCTCCTGGTTGAAATTCTACCCTCCCGATCATTTCTCCCAATCGTCTTCCGGTTCTGCAATCTCAGCTCCAGGTTTCCAGCAGAGCAGAGCAGTAGTGGTTTACGAACAATGTCGGTGGAATGGCAGCGGAACCGTCCGGTGCAGGCAGGCAGGCAGGAAGGAAGAGCAACCAAAAGTAACCTTGGGCGATGAGCATCGTTCTCAGTGTTGTTATTGTTATTAGAGTTTCTTTCGTTACATCTGAAGCATTTAGGGCCCGTCAACAATTGCTACCGGTTGAGTGGTTTCTGGTGGTGGTAGTGGGTGCTCTTCGTGTCGATTGCGGCATCGCTTCGAAAATTGGTCTCCACACTGCGAGCGCCTCTTATGTTTAATTCAGCTCAAGTTGTCGAGCTTCTGGGACTGCTAGCAGTTGTACCGTCCGAAATTAAAGCGCGCTCATAATGATGCTTTGAGTTGCTGCCTTCAATTGGATGATACTGATACACCGAAGCCTTACTCGTCTGCATGCAGTTTTACCCGTCCACGCTTTGAACTTCAGGGTATACGAAAAGCTGTGTCGTGTTTTCTCGTGAGACTGATTTTTAACGTAGGAGACGTTCTACCCCGGGCTACAGACCGGAACTCCGGACGGTAACGAAACCACTGCGAGTGGCTTTGACTGACCGCAAGCTTGGCCACCAGCACGCCAACAATGATTGTACACCATGGTGTGTGAAAATTGGCATACATCACCGACTCGATATTCCTGAAGTGCTTCTCCTGAGGAATACACGCGCCCTCGATCGCGTTCGCCGGCAGAAACTCCCTCACTGTTCATCTCAGAGCAGACGACATTTGCTAGGTTTCTGCCACTGATGCTCTTTGCCAATGGCCGAGACGATTCTCTTTTGCGAACTGCTCTCCTAAAGGGGATTTCCAGTGTCTCTTCTGTACGGTCTCAATCGTAGTCTAGAGTATTGCCCGTTTCTCCTCGCCGGGTTGCGTCTAATGATCGTTGATGTCGTATTTCCTTCCATCGGCACCCCTGGACTACAACGACGTTAGAAGATTTGGTGAATTCGGCTTCGAAAGAACATCCATCATACACAATGACGACCGAAGAGCGCTCAAGACTTGCGCGTCAGAGGGTTGCAGGCGGCAGCCCGGAGAACCGCAGTCAGAAAGCCACAGGCCATGATCTCCAACCTGCATCTTTGGAGTTCCAAATGAGTTTTCTGCGACAAGAATTCGGCCACGCCTGCATCTAGTGCGATCGGCCCTGATTCTGACGAGATTTGAACAAAATCAGGCCCTTCGCGTCGACACCCTCAGGCTGATGGGTTGTGAAAGGCAGGACGAGCTCCTGTGTTCGTCTTGTTACTCCACATTGAATTCTGGGAGAATTCCGCAGCTTGCGGTGTACAATGGGTTCCCTTATGTGCTAATCCCAGATCATATCCCTGAAGACCTCCCGAGATCGACGAACAGGAGACCCTAGAATTCGTAGACCCCAGTGATGAACCTGAGTTGCTCCGAGCCGACCAACACACGGTCCTGATGACCCAGGATATATATTAGGAGCTTGTTGCGCGGGGCAACATCGTGTTCCGTTGAGTTTCATATATGACGAGCACGCTGAAGAGTTGTCTTTCCCGGATATCTATGGTGGTGTGCCTCTGAGATTTCGTGATGACCTTCGGGTCACACCTATCCAGAACGCAACGTGCGAAGTAGGATGCCGCGATCGTCGCTGGGCAACTTCTGAAAATCGATTGTACATGGCAGTGAGAATTCTGCGGTTACGAGTTTCTGCTGGTCTACGTGCAGTGTTCCGTTTCAGTGGTGATTTGCGCAAAAACACGCGTGAGACGATCGCGGATTGACAGTCCCTAGAGCAGTGCGTTGCACGAAATTCTGCGTTCCTGAAGTTAATAACTAACTCCACTAACTAGTGGTCGACAAAAGAGAAGGATTTATTCGCGATACTCCGGCAATTTGACAAACCGACTTTCTTCCTCACAATGAGTGCGAATGAGCTAGGTTGGCCTCATTTGTTGAATCTATTGAATAAGCTCCGAGAAGGAATTACGCAGGAGGGGAACGAGGCTCTCGAAGAGCTTTCGTCTGCACGGAAAGCAACGTTAGTGAATTAGGATGCGTTTACCTGCAGCATTCAGTCCCCGATATTGGTCACCACAATTCTCCGGATTCTGCGATCCCCTACCATCAGTCCGTTCGCTCAGCATCATGTCATTGATTATTCTCTTCGGACTGATTCCAAGCTCGCGGTTCGCCGCACGTCCATGTGTTCCTATGGTTGAATGTTACCAAACGACGGTAGCTCCGAATATATGCCGGCAACGATCACACTTCTCGAGCCTTTGTGCTCGGTTGATCTTGCGCGAGTGCGCGAGTAATCGAGAATCGAGTCAACTCATCGTTACGAGTGCATCAATGGAGTTCAGCTAACGGATACCGAGGAGTTTGAACACACCGGGCGACCACTGTCGCACGCAAACTACACACAATCAGTATCATTACAATTGCGCTCACCCAGTTATGAATTCTATAGAACATCGCCGTTCCCGCCCCAAGTTTTCTCCCCCTGTCCCATACGAGAACGTCTCCTACGTCTCTTGCTTCAATCGCAAGATTGAACTGGCACCAGCTTTTTTCTTCCGAGCTCTCATGCGTTCTGTTCTACATGTGAATGATTATCTTTGTCAAGCCGAGCGTTTTGTCTCTGTCAACCCCGAAGAGGACTGGGGAAGTGAGTTTCCACTTCGACCGTTCCAGTTTGCCGTATCAATGGTGACGTGGGTCTCACAATCAATGCTCGCAATTGATTGCAATCCAATCAAACGTGAAAGGCTTGACTCTCTATGAAACCAATGTTCCGTCGTCTCTTGGTACGCCGCGCCGCGTTCGCGGCTGTAATTGTGGAATCGAACGTTGCGGCAGTGCTTGTCAATCAGGATCTCAGATCCACTCCATGGGGGCTAATGCTCGATCTCAAACGGAGCAATGGAAAGGAGTCGACGGATAGGTTTTTATGGAAATATATCCCTGCGAGAAGGTGAAGACGAAGTATGATATCAAGGCCAGTCGATTACAAGACGACATAGTCCAAAGTCTTGATTCCTCGACGATTCGCGCACCGAACGACCGAGCCGCTAAGAAATTCAACTTCGTCTCCTGGAGGTGAAGCAACACTTGCCTCGGCATGCTGAGCGAAAGGAACTCCGGGCAGCTGATTGCTGAACGTTTGAATTGCAGAGTTCGTTACGACTTTGAAATTCGAACTTCTTCAGGGAGACTTTTTCGTCGTTGTTGCAACTATTTCATTTCCCGTCTACGCGGAGCCCCCTTTTTCTTACGGGACTGTAGTTGGAGACCAGGAAGCCGTCTTGTCGGACGCGAAGAAGCGGAAGCGAGGGGGAATTCCAATGAGCCAATACGAGCATCGAACACGAAATTCTTTCGGAGCCTTTCGAGCAGCTTAAAAGTTTCCGCGTGAATTTTCGAAGGATCGAAATTCTCCGCGCACGCTGCCGTCCCTCAGCCGTTCGCTCGATCCGTTCCGACGGCTGCATGGCCGAACAAACGAATACACGACAAGTCAGACATTAGTCCGACACTGGAGAACGGAGCGTAGCAGGGCATCGCGGCACGACTGGAGCCAATGCGCCGCGCTGGGGCAAACTGACACGGTCCGGGGGCAGTGCGGGGGCACCGGGGTTTGCTCGGGGGAGACGAACGGGGAGCCATCATCAAACATCTCTAATTGCTGCTGCTGTTGCGAACGTTTCCACCGCGTCCGTGGAGCAAGCCAGTCGTGAAATATGGTTCCCTGCGGATCCTCCGGGCTCGCGAAACGGATGCGGCGGGCAGAGAGACCGGGGCAAGCCGCGTCGGAGGGGTAACAGAAATGGAAATGCGGAGAGATTCTCTTTTTCCCCATACTCAGCATCACGGAAGGGCTGTTAGCGATTCCGCTGCAATGAGATGGATCTGGCTCCAGATAGAGATTGATACATGGTTCCGTGAGGCGCTGTCTCCTCATCGGATCTCCCAGAACTCTCAGTGGTTCGGTCTGTGCGTCCGCTCGCTTCTCCATCTGCACTCGGTTGGATGTCCGCATTTGTGCAAAGAGGAGAAGCTGACCGAGAACAAACTTTTTATATCACTGTTGACCAAAGTCGTGAATTATTCGCCGCCAAGTCAAGGGGTCGGTCAGCAGTGTGCAATTACGGCATTCGTGCGAGATCACTTCGGCAGCGCGGTCGTCCGAAAACTCACAATCAGCGAACTTACCAACGGAGCACATATCTTGTGGTAGGAGGATGCTATCATGATTTTCTCTTCAGCACGATATTTTCCTATTCCCTTCCTATGGTTCTCCCCTATGCCTCCACCTTCCTTATCCCTTCTGTTCTCCCGGGGAATATCCGGAGTGAACGTACCCAAACTCGAAGTTCGGGAGTCACGTGATCCACTTCATCGGCGAATTCGATCGTTTTTCGTAGCGAAAATACAGTCTCCTAATCTGAGTTCCTGAGATAGAGGAGGAAGGAGCGAATTTCGTGGGGATTTCGGTCCCGGCGACTGAAGAAAAGGTTCACGTCAAGTTCTACAAGCTCTCCACCATTGGGGACAGATTGGCAATTCACCGCCAGGAGGCGACGAATATGAGTAGGCAAACGCGGAAGGAGAGTGGAGACATGTTCGGTCTGCTTCCATGTTGTAGCCTCCGAGGCCGGTCAGCTCTTCCTTCGACTGCGTTGATGGACATTGTACACGTTCTCAAGGAAATTGGCTCGTTTAATCGATTTCATGCATTTCTCTACAATCTTTCGTCCGCAGTGTCGGATCTGTCCTTCAGCAAGCCGGCTTGTTCATTTGATTGACGTGTGACGGATGAATCAATTGTTTCAAAGGAGCGTTGACATGTCAACTTCAGCATGTAGGGCACGTAGTTGTCTTCACGTTCCAGATGGAGTTTCTGTCCCCTGTCAAACTGAAGAATCAAGACTCAAGCTCCATCGTCAGGGCGATACCAAACCGAGAGCAGCTTGAATCGCGAAACCGCATCGTTTCGTTCATGTTTTCGTTACGAAAGCCGACATTGTTGGTGTTGGAGTTCTCTGTCGGAATCGAGAGAAATCGCATTTCGGGAAATCCTGGAACTCCTCAGCGAATCTTTGGCTACGATCGCGAAAGGTCCTGATTCGAAACACCGAATTCCCCACGTCGAAACATTGACAGAAACCGCTGAATCATTCCACAGATGGCCGGACCATCTCAACAGAGTGCTACTGGTTCCCATCAAGTGTTGTTTTCTCGTTCGCCTTGCCCAGAATAGAATATGATTCGACAGCGCAGGATGTCTGCCTGCCTGCTCGCCCGCCCGCCGTACTGCGTTGCTTGGGGGAATAGAACCGACATCGCCCGGCGCCAAACAACATCAATAGTTTGATCATGCCATGCTTGTAGAATATTCAAATCAAATTGTTGCCGCTTCTATCTATGGCCATATCCGCCCAACGACGTCGTGCAATCCGATAGCGGGAGTCACTTCCCGAAACAAGTCGTCCTTGCCAATATCTTCTCTCATGTATCGGGAAGGCAAGCGGCCCTTGCAGCGATCGACTTGCAGCGGACAGTAAGACCAGCAACGAATTCACGCTGCCCGACAGTTCCAATCGCACGTTCGCCTTGCACCTACCTCGTTCTCCTGCTCCCGGTCGACCGTTCCTCTCGATAGACCCGCGGAGTCACTGGTCTTGTTCAGTTAGTCTTCTTCTTCCGTCGTCGGTCGTCGGGTACTACTCTTCCGTTACCTCGTCGGCGATCTTAGGAACAGAGTCAATAGCGGAGCGAGAGGGAGTAGATTACGGAAAGGAGTGCGATAGACTGGAAGTCCATCTATATTAACTGGCCTGTAATATGTACTGCTAGATTGCTTGCTTGCTTGCTCGCCGGCTAGCGTGTTCGCGTCCTCCGCCTACTTGCCAACACGTCGAAGCTCGTGCTCCGTTCGTTGAGTCTCGACTACTTCTTATCCAGGCCGATACGCTAGGCGCTCAATCAGTAACTTATTCAACTCGATGATCAACTCATGCATTGCCAACTGTTCTCGTGAATACTCGTTTCCAGACGACCTCACTTCGTATTCCGTCGAGTTGGCTAGTGCCGACCCGTTTCTCAAGTTTTCCCTCGTCAAGACCGAAACCCGTTCCCTTTTCCTCGTCCCTTCTTCTTCCCTTTTCCTCTTTTCGCGATGTTGAGACTGGGAAGACGTGGATCAACGTATAATTCACGTTTTACTTCGTATGAGGGGATGAATGAGGACGGTATGATGGGAAGAACGAAGAAGAAGAAGAAAAAACACAACCCCAGGCTTGCGTGCGCGGGTGTGTGTTGATAATTAATTTTTCTCTTCGGGGTTATATCATTTTGGAAGAACAACTTCAAAGAGATCTGCCTCGTTCAGGGATTCCCCCGCTTCCCGCTGCGGCCGAACAACCCACCCGACAGCCCACTCGGCTACCGGCAGAGCATGGGCTACCCGGTGGCCCAAGCCGTCGGCCGCGCTACGGAATCGTTTAAAGGAAAATTTCAAGAGGCTCCGAAGGCCCGGCGTCGAAATTAATTACATCGCGTGGGTTGGTCTTCACTAGGTCTTCGATTGATGATGTGAGGATCGGAGGAAAGGGAGGAGAAGGAGTTTTTGCGAAATAACGGAGCCAGAGAGGGAAGAAGGGGCGACATCGATCGAATACACCGACTCCAACCTCACCCCAAAACGCCTGGAGGACTCTTTGGCGGTTCGTGGGGAAGCGTTCCGGATGATTAACTGTTCCATCCTCAAGAACCAATAATCGGTGATAGATATCCGCTGCGGTGAAAATTCAACCTGGGACACGCTATCTAAATTGACGACACCAAAACGGGATTCTCACGAACAAAACCAAACTTTAAGACGACCGAATCGTGAAAAAACACATGCTTGATTCATTCTCCACATGATTAACAGGGAGATATTGATTCAGATAGATCTTTAATAGAGATCTCATCTTCAAACTCGGTTGGCGCAGGTTTTCATGTTCTTTCAAACTGTTTCAATTTCCATCCCCACCAAAACTCTAAGCACGTGCCAAACGACCCCCATCTTCCGGCTCGTAACTGACGATCGAGTCCTGAGACTCTTTGCGAACGTTTTCATCCAGGATGGCGGAGGGGGCCCGAAAAGCTCCGCCTGATTGCTATGATCAAGTTTCGAGGACAGGTTTTTAGACCTTTGGTCCCCCAATCGGTTTCTTCCGACCTTGGGATGGAATGTCCTTGGGAAACTCCCATCCTCCTCCACCACCCGTTGAAGAAGGTGAGGATCGAAGATATCAGAGCGAGCTGAATCTTTTTAGAGAGGCTTACTAGCTCGAAGCCTTCCGACGAGGAGCCCGCTATCGCCGGCTTCAGGGAAGCGACTCAAGTGACAAAAACTCACAGAGGTCACGGTTGGGGTCGAGAGAACTTGAGGAAGCCATGCACGAAGTTTGCGCGAGAGATTGCGGGGATGGGCGGTCGAATCGGGCGGGCGATATCGAGAATGTCCTCACGCGGTCGAACGATTACGCCTGGTTATGGATTTGCCATTATTTGCTCTTTATTCAATATGACTCGCTTGTAGCGACGGCGTCTGCTCTCGATAGAGCGTTGCCTCTGGCGGATGATCTCCCGTCCTGTTCACACTATGGGAGCAAGCAGGCAACGATTGGTAAACTTTTACCCTCATGGTACCCTTCGTTCTCCACTTTCCTGGACGTGTCCTTGATTTCTCTGGAAACGTCGCATACCATCGTTGGTTTCGTCGTCGGTTCGCTTGCTCTTCTACGAAGTGAAGCGAAAACCTAAACAAAAGGATACCAAGAAGATGAGGCTTCTTCTTATTCTCCTGATCTAGTATTCCATCTCCGATTTCTCGCCTCTTCACTCCTTCACCCTGACTGACAAAGCAACGAACGCGCCGCCAAAGTCGCCTCCTGTACGACCGACGAAGACCAGGATATATTCTCGCGGCGGAACGATGGGCAGCGAGGTCAGACGGACGTATTTGCCTCTGCAGCGTGGACAACGAGTCCTGCAAAAAAGGGTCGCCGCAGTCGTCGTTGGCTTTGTATAACAAGCCGTTCGTGCGTAGTTCTGTTCTGCTGTCTCATCTGTCTGTACGAACGGATGTACTTACGCCAGCTCTGCAGCAGATGCATTATTGATGGCCACGGGTGTAATTCTGGCAAATCTTGCCCGCACAAAAAAGAGTTGTTAGCGAAAACAATTCCCACCCGGCGCTTGGACAACAGAATAAAATGTTGAGGATTCTCAAACAGGAGGCACGGGAATAATATTCAAGTAGAAGGATCAGTGTGGCGAGGCACTGTTTGTGTCGAAAGCTTCGAGTCGAGACCTCCGATCATTGCGAATCGGCCATTCTAGAATCCTAGGGAGCCCACGGGACGAGCCTGCCGACCTGGTTGCCGCACACTTTTCGACCCTGTCAAACAAGTACGTTCAACGTTCTACCTGTTTGTTCGGTGGTTCCATTCTCAGGCAGGTATGTCGGTAGTTACAGAAAACGTCCGGTCATCGACCATTCGCCGATAAGGAGCCCTAGCCAAGCATTGTGCGGCGCGTCTTCTTCCCAGTGTGAGGTATGATGGTAGTTACCTATATTGCGAAACTTTTCGCTAAGCGTTAGGACGCAGACGGTGTGCAAAGGTCACTCGCCGGGAGCGAACGGGACAGGGATTGACGTTTGTTGTTCAGTCCCACTGCTTCTGTGTCCCTCTCGTTGTCGCTGTCGTTGTTGTTGTTGTTGAAAAAGCTTTGTGGCCCAGTTAATGTGAACATCTGTCTCAATATCGGCACTCGAGGTCGTCGGCTCTCGAGCATTCGGTCTCCTTGTACAGGAGGTCATATGTCTTGCAGCCGGTCGACCCCTCCTCTATCTTCCCTCCTTTCTACACCAAGCAAGCAGCCTGGTGGCCAGTCGGCTGACTCGCAAGCTCTGTCGGACCAAGCAGTTCGGACGAGGCAAAAAGCAAATAGTGGGGAGATGGGGAGCGGGGGCAGGGGAGAGGGGTCCGTCAGGGACCATGGCGGGGTCCGCTGTTCACAGCTGTCTTGTCTAAATTTAACCAGATTTAACTCCACTTTGCTGTCGGTGCCCGGTGCTCCGACCTCGGGTGCAATACGGCCTCGACGCCCGACAAGCCAGGGAGCCGAGCGGGCAAACCAACGAACGAGGCGATCGGCGTCGCTGCACATTGGTCGTAGTTGGTCTCGTTACTATTGTTGTCGTCGTTACGTGGGAATGGAGATCTATTACCACGGTTTTACCATCAGCTTCGCAGTCGCTCGCTCGCCACCTCTTATGCTCTTCCTCTTCATTTCTGTTGCAACAACTGCGCACGACCAGTCATGGCTTCGAAGCAAGCGCTGGCTGGGGCCGGAGGGGTCGTTTCATTTCTCGATCGGCCACACTTTGTCTCGGGTAATTTGAGCGGATAACTGGTGCGCCATCGAGAACAACGGAAATCGCCGCTCTCGGAAATCAAAGATAAACACCAATAAAAGGTCTCCTAGTGCGACAAAGGACATTGAGGTCGAATCGAACGAAGAAGGAGAACGGTGGAAAGGAGTCCTACTCCCTCTTCCGCCTCCAACTCCGTCCAACGTCGTTCCGGGATGCTTAGCCCTCAGGACGACATCCAACTTCTGCAATTGTGCAACTCTAGATCCTGAACTACTGAGATGTCGTGATATTGCATAAGATGAACATCTAATTTGGATATCAATGTCGTTCGTGTTGAAAGAAGATTCGAAGAAGGGGAAGGAAGTGTAAGATGGTATCTCCGAATCGGGAGCGAGTGGATCAGCAGTAGAGGAACGGGTTAAGCGGACAACGACTCTCGACTAATTATCGGATACTTGGGCTGGTCGTCGTGGCCCTCATTAGGCGAGTACTTGGCGTCGACGTCGTCAACGCCGCGCCGCCATCGTATGGCTTCCGTTCCGCGAGCGACTTCCGTCAGAGCACGCCGAGGAACGTGTGACTTTTGGTTCATGAGATGAGGAGCGTGACGGAAAGAAACATGAGGAAATAGTTCTAAATGCCTTATCTAGATTTCGAGCTTCATCCTTTGCTTCCTTCCTCGCGACCGAGCGAACGAGGCAACTTTGCGGCCGAGCCGAGTTTGGGCGCAGGCCATCGTCGATTACGTTCGGATAAGCGCCGACAATACTTCTGTTTCCTTTTCCCATCATTCGCCGGAGCGTGTGAGAGGAACACACGCAGAAACCGAATTCCCTGTCCCTGGGCCGGATCGCACGCAGATGGAGATGCCGAGATTGAATTGAGCGCCAGCGCGATGCTCTATCGCGCGCACAGTAAACCAGATGAGAGCTCACCTTTATTCTATTGGACGTCGACTCAGGACGAAATCTCATTCGGATAATGATGCTTCCCTCCTCCAGGTCATGGAGACGATCGAGGTCGAAGGCTCTGACACAAATGAGCACCGGACGAGGGAGACCACAAACGCGGTGAATACGCAGGTTGATGGGCGAATCCTGAAGAAGTCTCTGGACTTGGATACTGAGAATGAAAAAACATGGGTCGCTTGAACCCATGTTTCTTTTCCATGGGAGGAGCACCCGATGGGCCTCACTATCTTTCTTTTTGAATGTGCTATCGTCGTTTCGGATGGCTGGGAGTGAGGGGGAAGTCTGCGGGATTTGTTTTCAAAACATGTCAGTGCACTGCGTGCAATCAAGGAGCAAAGGTTCCGGCTTTTCTTTCAACAGTGGCTCGAATGGCAGACTACAACAATAGCGGACGGCCAGTGGGAGCCCTGATTAGAATAAATGATTATCCGTTCGAAAGTATGAAGGAGGGAGAAGCCAGCTATGATCGACATCGCGGCGATACCGACGGGACTCAAAGAGATCATCAGAAGGGAAACAGACAAACAAACAAAGCCGGCAAAGTTTCTTTCCATCGGGTGCAACGTACATGGTCCCCTCTGAGTCACGATACCGCAGAAATCTCGGCCTCTGATGCCAAAAACTCAATACATATGTACTCGCCCTCCTTTTGCGCTCAAAGCGTCAAAAACAGGATCTTGAATAGCTCGAGAAAGTTGGAAGTTTCCGACGATCCCGCCAAGTTCTGCATCATTCCCGGGCATGGATATCTTTCCGTGTCCGGTCATTGTATTTGTTGGTGATAGGACGCAGGCCCTCCTGGCGTGGCGCGAGTGTATGTTTCGCCCTAAGAGCCCCGAACAGATCTAGCTGTCCTTGTCGTTTTCCTTGCTGGTGAGGATATCATTATGTTGGTGTCACAGGCTGGACGTCCACTCGGCTTTTTTTCGACCTCGTATATTGGTCGTTCTTGTCACACGAGTAGAAATCACACGTCGTCGTCGTTGGTGTGACCTTTCTTGTGTCGCGTGTTCTCGGTCCTAGCTGTCCGCAGCGAAGCGTCCCCGGAGTTGACATCCGCTCATAAGATCCCAGGCCGTATTGAAATCCATTGCTTGTTGCATAAGTGCCGCTGGCGAATCTCCTCGCTTATTTCTCCGAAACCTGATCTAGACTCAGTCAGCTGTGACATCGGATTCCATGGGGGCCGTTGTCGCCATTGTTCTTCGAGTCTTTCAACTCTGATAGTCATCAATACTGCTGCCTGCCGTTCATGCCGCCATCATCAGCACCGTACCTGTGTTACAACTTCACTCAACTCAGGCAGGAGACGTAATGATGCAGTCCGGGAGCTATGCGGTCCGACGACAGATAGGCCGCATGCACGAGAGTTCCAGCAACCTGAATTCATTGCACTGACATCTAGCGCTCCTGGTCTAAATGCTCATGTCGTGACGCCCGCAGAGCGCCACAGACAGCGCTTGTGCTCTTTTAAGTGGCTTCTCTATCTATCACAACCTCTTTTCTCATGTTCCCGTCTTTTCCTTGTCTCTCTCTCCTTCCTTTCCCTCTCTCTCGCATTCGCCCTCTCACCCTGCGAGTCGTTGCACGTTCAGATATTTGTTGGTCAGACTGGTCCTCTCCTCGATATCTGAGAGTCTCGTCCTACCGCCCCTTTGTATCTGGTGGGCCTTACAAGATGTTGAAACAATCAGTTCCTGTGTTTGCTCGAGCTTGCGAGCCCTGTGTCGCAACCCTCCTGTATGTTCATGTATACTCAAGCCCTCCTCCTGTGCCGACTCTCCTCATCGCATCCCACCTTGCGCCCTTCGCCGCACTCCTTGGAGGCACTCACCGTCACGATCTCAACGGAACCGATCCTATCGTTCGTAATGCTTCCGAGTCCGAGAGCTGCTTCCTCGAGGGAAGACCGTGATTCCGAAATCGTCCTTAGGAAGAGCCTCCTCGCCTCGATATCGAATCAATTGTTGTGTTGATGATTTGCGATATCGTCGAAGTTGTTGAACTTTGCCGTGAACAGGAGATTACTGGCCACGGCAATAGTTGGGCCAGTACGCGTCCATGTATGCACTCGTATACGTTCATGTAATCGAGGTGATACGTATAAGTGTACGTGTACGATATGTATGCATCATGTGCGCAGGTTATAGAAGGCTTAGTTAGTGCGAGATTCCGGTTGGACCGAACCCGATCGAAGCGGTCAACAGCGCGCAAACTGTCCCTGCTGGCGACACCATTACGGGGAACGAAACATGCAACAAAGCTTTCGCGTGTGACATTAGAGGAGTAATTAGACGGGTGACTAAACCACGGCGACTGATTGGTTGCTACAACGCAAAGGCCTCGCAGCTCCGCAATGGGGGGCCCGTTCGTGGACGAATCCGCCTTCGTCCTTCAAGCGGCAAGCAAAGGCCTGTCCGACTGATTGTGAGTGAATGCCACAGCTGCTGGACTCATCCCCACCTGAAGTCATCACTCGATCGTGTTTCGGCGAACAGTAGCCTCGCGGTCCGCGAAGCGAGGCTTCGGCTTCCTATCGAGCAAACTTGCTGGCTGAAAACGAAAGGCGGTACTATTCTAGCCGGACTGTTCCTGTCCTTATTCCAGCAATCGAAGAATCGTCAAACGGACGGACTGAAGTGAAGTTAAAAACGATTTTCCAATCAGCTCGGTTCGCAGTCTGTAATTCTTCCACCACATTTTACGCTTCTTTCCTCAACTTTCCGTAACGTTTGTGCAACCAACGGCTGCAGCGATTTTATGGTTGTAATAAGCCTGCTTGCTTGTCTAGCTCCGTTGGTTCGTTGAACGGGTCCTCGGCCAACAACGACACAACAGAGGGTAGCAGAAAAGCAGAAGGAAATCCAGCAACGAACAGATCGACTGGGTTTCCGAGCACGTTTGCCTCCACCGCGACCGCAACCACCAGTCTACGCTACCGCCGCCGCCGCCGCCATCGCCGCATTACCCGAGCGAAGCCAGCCACGCCTTGGGTGCTGCATCGACGTCCGTGACGGCGTCGACGTCCTCATCTCTGCCTCCAGCTCCAGTCACAGAGGACAACAATAACAACAGCAATTGCAACAATAAAAGACAACGAAATATGGACCAGAGATGAATGAGCGCGATACCCGAGCTTCCTGCGAGGTCGGAATCACTACGACTTCTCTTCGAACGCATCACAGCTCCTTACAAGCACTGCAGAATCGAGAGGAACTCACTGCTTGTCGTACCTCGAGAACCGGGAGAGAAGCAGCGCGTAGCGGTCAATTACACGATTCAGAGGACAGGACACGGTTCGTTCCGTTCGTGAAATCGAGTACCAAGTGCGAACACTTATCACAGGGCCTGTCCTTTGGTTGTCTTCCTCCTTTCTATTTTGATGTGAGGTCTTGGAGCGAACGAATACTCACCGACGAGGTTTCTTACGAGCACTGGATCCATTCCACTGTCGCAGAGATTAGATTCAACCGAAAGTGTATTGACCCGCCCTACCTCTTTTTCTGTCACCTGTCGTCTTTCTTCTCCTTTCATGCGCGGTCCACACTCCTGAAAATACTTCCCAACCGCTGAGTCCTATTTGTAGGTTCTGAAATCCTTCTCGTCTCCTGCACGCTGCAGTTGTTGAAACCCCGACACGTTCTTCCTTCAATAGTCTTGTCCTGGTTCTTGATGCAGTTGTTCTTCAGCAGCAGCAGCTGTTTGAAGTGCATTCACTTATTTCGCCACTCGCAGAGAGACCTTCACGCCCGCCGAGCTGGAATAGTCAACAAAGTTGAAGCAGGCTCAAGTGTAGATCCCGACCTATTTCTCACTCGACCTCTCCCGGTATTTCTCACTTCCATTGGCACTCTTCCTGCTCCCCTGCTTCCCCGCGACCACCAGCAGCACATCTCCCCCATCGTCTTCAAAGCAGGGGGCCCTGAGGGGACCCCCGAGGGTTCCGTCTTGGAGCACACTCCATCTATCAAGTCTAAAAAGGTCCAATGAAGCTCGCTCCCGTCTCCTGGGGCAACGGCCCATGGAGCAGCGCAGCATCTCAGGACTCCTGAGTTGGTCTCCGTCTCGTTTCGCGTCGTCTACGTTCTCATTTTCCAGCGTAGGAATGGTTTTCAACTCCACTTTTCCCGATTCCTCTGGAAATATTCCCCCATCCACGGAGATTCTCCCGCGAACAATTTTCTCTGTTTGCTTATCTTGCCTCCCTTCACGCCTCCTCGCGCCCCTTGTCGCTTGTGGTGTACGTGACCACTGTTGACTCAGCGTCAGATGGGGCCAGAGGGGGAGCCGCGTTATAATCGCCTGCTGAAATGATGCTAACTCGCATCGACAGCAGAACGCGCTGCACCATTTGCCGTGATAAATGAAAAAACACAACAAAGATGAACGTACCTGCAGGCTCGCCATGAAGGGATAGATGCGGTACTTCATATGCATCCCGTATCCCGTACAGTGGACCCCGGATAATCGGGTCTCCGCATCAACGGCCGGGTTGATGACTCCCGATATACCCCAATCACATGGCGTCGACTGTGTATTTTTTTTGTTGTTTGGGGGGTGTTGGTTTCACAATTCGTGGGGGGGGGGGGGGGATGTATTTTGCACAATTCTTCGCCTCGTCTCTTGTTCTGCAGAGACTCGGAGCTCCCCAGTCGGGCAACAAGCAGACGCCCACCAGGTGGACCCACTATCAGACCCGAAGATCGGCAACTCACCTCTCCGGGTGAACCCAAGGGGCGCAACGGAGCCGGGCCTGCGCTGGTCCGTTCCTGCCGCGCAGTGGCTCGTCGGCCGAGGAGGTGATTTGTGGTGCAAAGGAACCCAGATGCCACCCGTGGGTGCAGGGAAGGATTCTCGCTGTGTTCCGTCTTTCCGGGGACCGTTTCCATTGGTCTCGCTGCTTGTCTGATTGAGGGAGGGAAACGGAGGAACAATTCAACTTCTTCGACGGTCGTGTTTTATGGGCGTGCTCCTGTTCTCGCCATGTCGGTCAGGATCTCCCATTCGGTTGTTCGTTCTCCTCGAACACACGAGAGCACGTATTTCTGACTCTAGGCTCGAGAATCTTTATGAACGCTCAAAGGCATCCGACCGCCGCGCCGCCGGACCCTCCCGGAAGGAGGGGATCTGGACGAGTGGAGCAGATTTGACGCTCATCGATTTTCTAAAACAAACGAAATCCACACTCGACGTGGCGGCAAACCGGACGGTTGGGAAGGTGGATGAAGAAAAATTGCAGCGGAGAAAAATAGAGCGGAATAAATTCGTGATGCTTCGAGTTCTCGTGAAGCGGAATGCGGAACAGAACGCGAAACGGAAGCAGAAGGGAGCCCGCAATTGGTCAGCGTGGGCTGATGGAAATTGGAGCAGATCGGTGGTTCCCATCGCTCGTCATCTCGGAGCGGAACGAAACAACGGTCCTAGGCTCATGATCGAGTTGGGAATTCACGTTCCGCCTCGGGAACAAGAGAGGAAAAATGGGGACCGAGAACGGGAGGGGGACCAGGGGCGAGAACGGAGCACGGCGGAAGAGACGGAAATGGACAAGGGAG
Source organism: Neoseiulus californicus (assembly GCA_028455905.1). Taxonomy (NCBI): domain Eukaryota; kingdom Metazoa; phylum Arthropoda; class Arachnida; order Mesostigmata; family Phytoseiidae; genus Neoseiulus; species Neoseiulus californicus. Next base: position 2,699,935 of record JAMQGS010000002.1, on the reverse strand, counting down.
GCGACGATCAGCGGAGACGAAAGTCGAAGATAGACAGAGAGAGAGAGGGCTTTGGGAAGGGGAGGGACGAGATGACGCGACGCTGTAGCTGAGCGGAAGAAAGCCTCAATTTGCTGATGGCTAATATCGCGGCTTTTCCCGTTGGTTTCCCGCTCCCAGTGAGATGATTAGACGCTTGAGAAAACCGGGTCACGGCATCACCAGGAATTTGAGTTTCAGAGTTTCCCGAAGGACAAACTTGAGAGTGAGTAGAAAAGGGAGCAAATTAGGAGAAGTGAGAAACGATGGAACCTTCGAGACAGGAGGAGAACCGACAGAGAGCTCTGGAACAGCTCCTCCCGCAAAATAATTCTGCGGCTCCGCTAACGTCCTCGTAGTGACGGCGGAGGCCACGATCATTTGTCCAATTTGGTCCCCTTTATTTAGCGATTCTCGAGATGGGAGACGATCATCAGAGCACCGTCCATCGGTTCCTCAATCTTTGGCGTCGCTTCCCTCCCGCGACCAACGACATAGGTTGTTTCTCGGGAGGGCGAGCAGCATGAGAAGGAGAACGAGGAGAAGCAAGATCAGGACAACGCAAAGGACGGCGACTACGCGGGCACAATGGAGGGTACTACCGAGAGACAGCGAACATGGAGGAGGGGTTGAAAACGCAGATGATGAAGTAGATGAGGGGAATCGCGGGAAAAGAGGGAGCAGCGGGGGAGAACGGGAAGGAGACCTCACGAAAAGGAGGGGTTTGAAAAGAAACTGTGGAGGAGAGAGCGAGGGTGTTGGGGAAGAGCATGAGCCGGCGGCGCAAAGGACGAAAGTGAGTTCGTGAGGACAAGGAACGGCTGAGTGCCTTGAAGGAGCGTGACGTAAACGATGGCCTAAAGGGAGTCCAAGGAAAACGAAGCATGCCTGAAGAACTGAGGGGGCGTAAGGAGGAACGATGACGGCGACGGAAAGTGGGACTAGCTCGACATTGCGGGTCTTTATTATGTTTAATGAACTCCATTGAGAACTCGCCGGGGACCTCATTATCCACACTTTGGCAGCGATGCCCGCTCGTCGGCCCACCATGGTCTGGTCGTGTTTCTCTCACTGCCCAGCGGTGCGCGGCCGCGACGGCCATGCTCATGCGCCCGTTTCTCACTTCACTCAACGACGTTTCAACTAACTAGTCTCTCAATTTGGAAAGCTACCTAAAAATTAGTTCCGCGGCACGTTTTCCATGAACTTCTCCGATAAAGAAAGCGAAAAAAAGATCTCAGCCATCTCCTGGAGCTCCTCGAGGTTCCTGGAGCAATCCCGCGAGTTTTTGAAGGGGACCCGCGAGTTTTGCAATTGAGAAATCTTGAGCGAGCCTTCCGTTGCGTTTTGAAACCTCACCAAGAGTCTAAGAGTGGTTTTTGTTGATGATCCGACGCAGTTCTCAACAGCGAGGGGACAGAGACAAGGCATTATCTGATTTTGCTCCTCTTCAGACCCTCGTCTTCCATCGCATCACGGTCCTCATTCTTGGCGAGTTCCCCCATCTCGCTCATCATACTCCTCCATCCGCATCCCGGTCCACCAAGGGCCTCTATCGTCCGTGCATTAACTTTGAATGGACAGCATCTGACAAGGGTTTTAGTGTTTTCTTTCATTCCTCTTCGTTTTTATCCGCGCCCACCCCACCACCACCACGGCCATAATGTTCGCCGTCATCATGATATTCCTCCTGCGCCCAGGTTCTAACTCAACCGCCTCATCTTCATCATTGTGGTCAGTCAGTGAGTGACACGCGGCTCCTTCGTTCTCTGAATCCCAAAACTCCCAACGGCCATCCCGAGAAGTGCACCATGCTGCCCCAGTGGGATCGCCGAGAGGTTGTCAAAGAAAAGAAAGCTTTAAGCATCATCTTCCCTGTGCAACGCTCTCAACGCCCATCCTATTCTTTCCCCCATATCCAACCCCACCCCTCGCCCAACGCCTTCAATCTTTTGGTGTCAGCTTCTCCTTAATTGTTCCTGCGGGCAGTGAAAAAGCTAACTCGCCATTTCAAATCCCGAAAATTCTCCCTTCGCATCTCGACGGATTTTCGTCTCGTATCGCGGAGTGGAATCCCGAAGCGGACGGTCGGCGGCAGTCCCGGATTGTATTCGGAAGTCTATTGAGTCTGGTTGCTTCTTGCTTCATCTGGAAATGTCGCGCGACCCTATGGTAATGCGTTGCTTGTCAAAAGTTTCAACAATGATGTTGCCATAGCTCGAGTGATGCCTAATACAACGGACAATGCGAGTTCGACGTTCATTCGACGTTTGAAGACGGCGCCGGGCGAACAGACACGACAAGAGAAGAAGGAGACAACGACGACTTGCGGAGAGTGAGAGACGGTGACTGGTGTCTACCGAGTTGACAGCCATACCCTACTCGGGTCGACTTCGTTCCGCCCAACCCAATGGTTTAATGTCGTCCCGTCGACGTAGTCGTTGTCGTCGTTTCTACCCGAATTCGTTATGTTGGAAGACCAAGCAGAGCCTCCGCTCCTGTCTGAGCACCCACATGCTTTTCTCTGTGCTTTCTGTTCGTGCGCTCGGAAACCTTTAACAGACGCAATCTGAGAGGGAAAACTACTTCAATGCAGACTTTGCCGAAGGCGAACGGGGAGAATGTGAAGTGAGAGCGGAGAAAAACTTGCCAAACCGCCGAGCTGCACTCCGCGGGGCCAGGGAACAAAAAACGACCCCGACGAGGCTTGGAGCTCTTCAAGAGTAGCGGAAGAGTCCCGGTGAGGGGACGAGTCTTGAGTACAAATCGCTGAACACTGCGTTGTGTTGAGTCTTTTGTGGCCCTCAGCTGAGAGCTTATTTGTGGTGTCAAAGACCAATGTGAGTGCGCAAAACCACCGAATTCCCTCCGATTCCATTTCCATTTCTGTAGCAGTTCGCATCACTTGTAGGATATGCAATTCATGGGACAAACTTCAGCGGCCAGCCTGCAGCTCTGGTCCCAGGTACGAGGCGACAGAAGGAGAAAATATCACTGGGACAGATTTGGAACGTTCGTGTCTGTTTCGAAGCTGTAAACGAGCGACAGCTTCCAGAAGACCTCGCTGTTCAGCTTCAACGTTGTCCCCCGGCAACATTGCATTTTGAATCGCAAATCTCCCACTCTTCGTGGAGATTTCAAGGTTATTCTTCCCGTTTTCACGCAACTGTTGTGAGTGCAACTTGCAATATGCTTCGCGATTCGGTGTGCGCATGAAAAATTCATACTCTTTCTTGAACGTTTCCAAAACTCATCTCCGTCACACCGGGGTATACGGACTTTACTTCGCAGATCCGGAAGGAGAAAGAGCCTGTATTCCGAAACAGCTAACGTTGAGCGATTTCGGTGGGTTCAGGTTTCTTTGACAGGGGATGTGCTTCGGTTTGGCGCGCGAATTTCGTTGTCCAAAAACAGAACCGCTGGAACGGTGTGTTTTCCAGAAAAATCCGTGTTCCAAGTTTCCATTTTCTACTAGAATCCGTCCGACTGGAAGAAATCTGGGAGAAATTCTCGATGGAGAGACACGGGGAAGGCGAATAGGAAGTTCCGGGACCGCCACGCTATTAGGTTTTCGGTGTTCCGGCGTCGTCGCATCTTAGGACAGCCATCTTCGCAACGGGCAAGAGCACGTCGACAGAAAGGGAGACGACAACGACGACGAGCGAGACGACAGCCCCGACAACCATAATATCGAATGTCTAGTCCTGAAATGCACTATCTCATTTTTTTTTTGCTCTCGGGCTTCCATCCTCGCTCGCAGAAGATTGTTGCTGTCGTCGTCGTTGTCCTCAACGCTGTCGGCGATCATAGAGGCATCTCGGAACCTCTATTGTGCTCCATCAGTCGACTTCCGATCACTGCCCGCCATAAGCCATTAATTTCACTCCCTTAGCCCCTCATTCAGCACAATCCAGGCAGTTCTTTAGCTGCTCAAGATCTTTGAAGAGATGCTCACCATGATGGTTCGATAGAAAGTCAGGAATTCTATGTTGCCTCCTACCTGTTAGAGGACGAGCGGTCGAGTCAACTTCGATTCTGATCACATGCGACCGACTGGCATTGGCCTGGGTAAATAATTCAAACGAAGTTCATTCGCTTGAGAGGACCACTGCGCTGCGAAATGATGGTCCTTCATCGATTTTGAAGGTCAGCCCGGTCACTTTCTCGGTCCTAAAACATGACGGCACGTGAAGGTGAACGTCATCCGATGGCTCCGCTAAATCGGTCTGATTCGGAACCGAAGATTTCAGGCCGATGATCAGTGGGCTCTTGATCCAATCGTCCCACAGAAAGGACTCTTTTCGGAGTGGGAAGAGGCTCCAAAAGCCCAGCTGAGAACTCGGACCATGAGTACGAGCAAACCTCGGAAGCGGGACCAGGAGACCTGGAGGAAAGGGATGGAAACGCAAGGCATCCGATGCTGGGAGCGCGTGAGAGAAGTGCATCGAAACCGGCCGCAGAAAGTTCTTCCTTCCCTTCCTTGGCTCCTGGCAACGGTAGATGCGGCAGCATGTCCCACTGCGTCGGTAATTCTTCGTTAGTTCAGCCTCAAGTGCTTGCTGCGAATCTGTGGGACCGGCCAGTAGACCCTGGCGGCTTGTGGCGCCGCGTCGGTAGCCGTCGTTCCCATCGGCGACATGCGGAATGTCCTTCTGTTCCTCCTACGGTGGTGGACAAAATGGGCGGAATATCCTCGTTATTCCAGCTGCGTGTCTCCTGGCGGCCTGTTCTAGTTTTACGATCGCGAACTCCATCGCTACCCCTCATCTGCCACGGAAAAGTTCCTCTCGGACTCGTTACGAAAGGTTGGGCGAAAATAGAGGACCGCCCGATCGGAAATTTCTGGAAAATTCTTGGGAAGATTGGATTTTGACGGAAAATGCGTTTCCTTCGTGCTTCGCTTCAACGCCTTCAGCTCTTCCTTGACGTTGCAATGGCCGGTTTGTCGTGGCGCTCGGTTCTCGGACAGTGCCTCGCCGACTCCTTCCTCAGGAGTCTGACTCCTTTCCTGCGGCAGTCGCAGTGGTTGGCCGGGAGGGCAATCTGACCGCAGTAAATGGACTCTATCTATTGATATAAAAGTGCATTGATTCGATATGGCGGCGGCGGCGGCAGTGGTGGTGGTGGCAGAAGAATTCGGGGCGACCAAGCGGGTAGTCGTCGTCGTCGTCGTCGTCAGCGGCGTCGGAGGAGGAAAAGGCTGGGAAAGGCGGGCTGGCTGGCTGGCTGGGAAGCGACCGGGTAGCCGCCCGGCACTAACAGCTCCTAATGCTTGGTTGACACTCGCTTGGAAAACTTTGCCACTAGAGCAAATTGCCTCTTGATGTCTTGCCTCTCGTTAGTCAGCGTGATGACGTCGGGTGAAGCGATCACATTGGCATGTTGTATGGTGTTCCATATCATGATTCCCGCACCCGATCGCCTGCTTCCCGGTCTGCCTTCCTGTTTTCTTGAATGTGCCATGCATATTTTAACCCGCTTCCCGTTTCCCTCCTTCTTCCTCCGACCAATTTGCCCGAAACAGAGCTCGGTTCGTCTCGCTCGCCGAACCTCAGGAGAGAAACCCGCCGTTCTCTCCCCGGGCGACCCGGGTTCAGACCCCTGGCCAGTTTCTTCGCTGGTCTTTGTACGACGAAGGGGTTTCGCACCCTCCGTTGGACCAATGCTCGGAAATCCCAGCGCTGAATTTAAACCTAGACACCGCCTGTCTGGTCGGATGTCGGTTCTGACTGCTTGTCGCGTGTCTTTATTTCTAAGCGAGCGGTACAATGAGCTTCGTTAAAGAGGGGACACTACGTGTCCCACCACAGCAGCTGTGTGGGTCGAGTAAGGCTGCTTGCACCGTGTTTGAAACGGGTGTCGCTCTTTAAGATATAACATTCATTCTCTTTAGACCCTACGTTCTCCTCATCTCTCTCTCTCGCTCGCCCTCCGGTGTCGTTTTCCCTGTTTTGTCTCTTTGCCCACCCCAGATCCGCTTTGGGTCCTGGTCGACCGTTTTTCCGTACGTGGTCTCCGTTGTCGTTCTAACCCCGGTCCCCAAACTCCCTGGCCATTGGTGGTCCCCAGGCGAGCAGACTAATTTTGTAGCGGGCTTAATCATACGTTATTAGTGTGTGCAGGTGTGCAGCGACAAGACCTTAGACGTGTTTAGTGACCACGTGATGCTGTTCCATGTATTTCCGGCGCAGGACCCGAGCAGCAGCCGTCACTTTGTCCGAGACTCCGTCAAAAACTGTTCAATCTAGGGTGAAATGCTTCGTTAATCCCCATAATCGTATAGCGATCAAACTTCGAAGCCATGTTTAAGCCAAGTATGGGATTGGACGATGTGTCGGAAAAAAATGAAGGGCTATAAAAGATACTCAACCAAAATATTCTTGTCTTTCCAGATCGAGAAGGGTCGTGCCAGCAGCGGTGCTCGCTTAATGAAATGAACACTTCGGGCCCGAAACGTCGAAGGTAAGAACGCTGACGGGTAGCTAACATTCTCCTCGAGTTGCTTCTGATCAGTCGACCTAGCGGATGATGAACATACCGCTTACCCGGTCGAATATCCTTGGTCTCGAAATTCTTCATTTCTGATCACACTCACCGTAAATGGCACACCCAATAGCCGCCTACCTCGTTTCTTCGGCTCGGATACCGTATTCCCGGAAAATTTCTAGTCAGCGGATTACAGTGATTGAATCAAATCCTCATCGTCCATGACCTGGAGGTCCTTAGGAGAAATCGATCTCCATTTCGAATTTCCCGCGCGCAGATCAGACATTTCGTCGTTGTAGGCTGGATCGCGTTCGGAGGTCGCACATCCTCAGTTTAGGGAGCCCAGCGACGTAGCACAATGCGATGGGAAGGATCGGCGGAGGAAATTGTTAGCTATCGTTTTGTTTCGCTGGGCGGCGAAGTCAGAAATGAAGGTAGCCGAACGTGAGGCGTTGGCAGGAGCATCCGTTTTTCCCCTTTGTGCTGAGGTCATTGAGGCTTTATGACATTCGCATACAAACCATACGCTGTTCTTCTTGTCGTTGAGACTGTTGATGACGTCGCCATCATCAACGTCGTTGCCGTTGTCCAACTATCTTACCAACCACATAGGATCGCCGAAAGCCCTTCTTCCTTCCGCTTGTCGTGGTTCCCATCTCGATCCTTTACGCCTAAGCTTCGGAATGCCACAACTCCATGACTCCTACTTCACAAGTAATGCCCCGGCGCTCAGACAAATGCCTTGAATTTCTCCTGGATTTGGATGTGGGACGACGGCGGGGATAGGAGTGGAAGACATTTAATTAAGTCAGTTTTCCTTATTCCTCACTCTTTCCGCTCGCGCCGGCTGTCGAGCAAACGCTCACCGGAGCGTCTACCATGACGACCACGAACTCCACAAATAAAGTTAATTAACACGGGGACTTTCCCGCGGACGAACGGGCCGGGAATAGAACAAACAGGCGTGTTACAGTTGGCGACAAATTTGACAGGCGGCCGCACGCCGATGGGGTAGCGCTGCACCACCTGCTGCATCCCAACTCTTCTCAACTTCCAAATCTCTGAACTTGCTCGGTCTGTTGTTTTGATGAATCATTTCGAATTCAAACTCGATTTGGAGCTAACAAGTCATCCGACAGGATTTCGAGCGCGAAGCTCTGGCAAAACATGACCGATATCCAAAACGCGATTTCGTACCGATCGAGATCGGGATTCCGATATAGCGTTCTCTGCTTCCCAAGTCCGACGTCATCGAGAATAATGAGTCGAACTCAGTCAGAGTTGGATCGGGCCTCGGACCGACTTCAGAGGAAAGACGAGAATCATCACTGCCGTCCAAGTCATCGACGGCGCAGTTCGACGATTCAATCATAAGAGCTTGCGTGACTTCATTGTATCGAGGAATGGATCCGCTCTTATTGAGTCGGCCTGCCTGGCGACCCCATTCCATGCTCAGTGACGGCAGGAAGAGCGCGGGAGCGGCATTCGCAGTGAATCTCCCATTCGCTGCCCTTTTCCGCCCTCACTCCTAATCCCGGACTCCTCCAGTCCCTCAATGTCCCCCGTGTCATCCAATCTGACTACGGCACTCGTCTGCTTTTGGGAGCCCCTTCTGAAGTCAGTCCCCGGCTCCCCTCCCGGGCCCGTTTTCCGTGCCGGATTGTGAACCGTCTGAACGGTCCCCCTGCGAGAAACTCGGCCACACATAGGCGCATAAGTCGCTGATAGTAAGCGCTGCCGAGGTTGTTGCGAAGGGTTCAATATAATGCTGCAATATTCGTCGGATGGAATACGCGTTGTTCCATCAATGCTCGCAGCCTGTCGGGTTTATCGAAAAGCTGTACCCCGGCTCTATTGTCTCTGCTCCATCTCTGTCGGTTACATTCTGTTGGCAATGGCTGCTGCAAAGCTCCATTCACAGCGGATAGATAGCGAGCAGAGTAAGCGAGCAAGCAACCAGCCGCCCCCCGAACCCCCGGGGGCCCTGCTTCACCCCCATACGGGGAGAGACCTCTCCGACAGCCCCTCGAGCGGGAGACGCACCGCTACAACCTTTCATCCCATACATGATGTCTTCCGCTTCTTTGAGATACCGTGCGTGCAGTAGCATCGTGCGAGCAGCGAGCACTTCAGCTACGAGCTTGTTTCCATCGCTTCGGGTACGCCTATCGCGTGTAACGCGCGTCCTGTCCCGGTCGTGAGAGGCACAAGGCCCCCCGGCCGGGCCCCAGGAAATCCACGTCCCCCTCCCGGATCAACTACGTAGCTTCACGCAGTACATACAGCATCTGCAGTAGCATCGCTTGACTGTCTGTGTTCTAGGTTTTTGGGAGTCATTGACCGACCCAATCGATTGTGACGTTTTTGGATGACAACAGCTGTGCCCTCACTTCCCGAGCCGCCGATCGAGCGACCGATCAGGATACCGACTATGGACACACACAAACGGAAAGACGAAGAGAACTAACACATGAACGACCTCGCTCAGCTGGCGAAGCTGTTCCTCGAGTTCAGCCTGTCGAAGATCCTCCTGAATTCGGAATTCGAACTCTCCGACCCGGCTCAACAACACATACAAGAAGCCCCGCCCGAACAGGGTACTTCATGAACTTCGATATCTCCATCGGATCACGTCCTCGGTAGTTGTATGAGGACGACGCGCTGATTGGGACAGAGGTTATACACTCGCTTCGAGAGGTTTCCGGGGTTTTGAGGGTAGGCTACATCGGAGCATTCTATAAGAACAAGAATCGAGTCAGACACACCTCTCCTTGTGACAAGGTTCAGTCGACAGCATCACTGATAACGCTCCCTGTGAGTGGAGGTGGAATTCCAGATCAAACATTTCTGCCTCGTTTCTCGGCTCTCATAAAAGCGGAATCTAAGAAGAATGCCCACTCGCTTCCTTTCCGGCTCCCGCTTTCGCCTCCTATTGCTATGAGGCCATAAAAGCATTTGAGAGCAAGAAGGAGCTTAGAAACAGATCACGAGAGAACTCAGGATCTTTTCCACCAGTGGGCTTGGCACCGTTCTGAGGAGGATGAAAACATCCTCCCAGAGTCCCGTGGATTCGTTTACGAAATTCGATGGAACTTCTGGAATCTCTGGAGAGAGGAACCGTATTAATGATCGATGCTCCCGAAAATTTCCTCCAAGGACTTCAGAGTGAAGTCGGAGTCCCCGATCAATTCATTTGTTAGCTCTGCCGGTACGAGCCTCTTGGTTCGGGAAACGGCGAAGCAAAGGAGAGTATTGGGACTTCAGTTTGCAATCCACGTCGCTCCTTTCGGGACAGTAGTCGCTGAGCTTTTACGGGGTCTCGCTTTCCTCGCTTTGTTCTGACGTTGCAGTCTGAATGGTCTGGTGACTGACTGGCTGCTAGCTTGCTTGGTTGCTTGCTTTCCTACCCGCCTACCCGCCCGTCTTCCTGGCAGGCTGTGCGCCGTTTCGCTGACTGAGTTTTGCCGGGTTGCTGCTTATTCAAGGAGCCGAGCGTACGGCGGCGGGCGCTTGTTTGACGCCTATCCGATTAAAGAGCAAAGCAGAGCAGACATCCGTGCTGCATACTCAAGGAGAGCTTTGAGGAACTCCCGGGCGGGCTTTCGGGGTTCGAAAAGAGGCTGGAAACAAAGACGCAAGAGGCTACAACACAGAACAATCTGAAGAAGTTGGCTCCTTCGTTTGATGCTTGACTGGTTGGCTTGACGTTTCTTCTTGTCTTCAGAGCTCTCACTCAGCACTCGTCCGCAGATGTGGGATGACGACGTCGACGACGACGACGACAACGACGACGACAACTACCGCCTTTGGGAACTCCGATTCCACCGGCAGCAGCTCCACAACCACCATCGTCACATTATATTCGACTCAAGGGCGCGCAAAGCGGTCGCAAAAGATCTTTCAATGCAAATGCTGTCCATCCGTTCGATCGGTTGGGTCGCCAACAGTTCGCCGCACGAACTGTTCGGGAGATGTGGATCGAAATATGGCATTCAATGGTCTCCGAAAAGGAGAAAGAAGACACATGGATCGGAGACACATCAGGCCGAAGGCCGAGAAGAATTCGAGGAAGCTGGAAAACTGAATGATAAGAAAATCTCTGTGGAAGCTCCAAATCCTTTGTAAACCTTTTCCGTCAGAAGCGATTGTCCCGTCCGTCTGGCCTCCCCTCTTGCTGAAGGGTCGTCGACTTACGGAGTCTCTCGAAGGAACCGAGTCATGAAGATCGTCGTGATGGGTTCCGAAATTCGATCGGCGCTCACCGATGTTCGGATTCCCGACTACGTCCACCCAACGGTTCGAGACGTCGACTCACCAGATCTCACCGGACCGAAAGTCGGTTTCGTGGCCCTATTCCTTGATTTTGTTGCGTTTTCGCTCGCCTGAGCGTTTCTCCTGGAACATCGAAAGTTTCGCGGTTTGATAACGACCAGGAAGTCCTTGACAAATTGCAATCCAGTTTGTAGGTTCTCACTCCTTCGCAAACTAGATCGCATGAACGGTTCAAACTCTCTCGGGAGGATGGGTTCAAATTATGTGTTTTCATGTAATTACCGCTCCCTATCCCCGAGCTCAATACTTTCCGAAATATATTTTGCTCCTCCGAGAGAAGCATCCCTCATTTCTTCGTTTCCGCTTCGGTGGAGGAGAAAAATGTGTCTTCCTGCTGAAGTTTCTAAACCGCAGCTCCGGGAGTTTCAGCTTTGAGGGGGTGGAATGAGTGAGAGTACAGTATATATTAGCTATGGGCGTTTCCTGGAGCAACGAATCAGCACAGTAGCGGTTCAACCTCTGTTGCAGATTGACCTCTACACCATACTGCTGAGGTCAACACTGGAACCGACAAAAGAAGAAGAAGAAGAAAAAAACGAAGCGCCGGCCGCTTCGAAGACAACGAGGCGGCGGGAGAGATTTTTAGTCGAGTCTGTCGAAACTCGCTGCAAGCCTCGTCATGACGCAATAGTAGTATCATCGAGTTGGAGTCACCGGGAGCAGTTACCGAACAGCAACACCTCTTCTTCGCTCCAGCAGAAGGAGGAGCCGAGCATGTTGCCAAGGCCCTATCAGTCAATCTCCCACCGTCAAAGTCCCTCGTCCCTGTTCTGTTTTCTCGAGTTCTCTCCGATCGGGTTCGATTCCCCTTCATTCCCTTCGTTTTCTCCCTTTCGTCTTCGTTCTGCATTCGGGCCCTCCTGTCCCCATCCCGCCTGGCTCCCGTGCACCCAACATCCCTCCTCCATTATGGTTGCAACAACTCATTTATATTCCGGCGTTCGGCAGCGTGTGTAAATTTCATCGATATTTCCAACTCGGACAGCAGAGTTCCTTCTTCACGCTTCTTGTAGATTCACTTTGAAGCTGAGGATGAGGAACGTAGTGTGGGGTGGAACGAAAAGGAACGAGGGAAACTTGTCAGGAAGAAGGCATATCCGCGGGACCTGGGACGAGGGACCAACGTTGCAGTCAGCCGAATTTCGAGGTGGCTACGAGTGGGGTGTCCGAACTGATCCACGAAGGTCCTCTCCAAAAATCTATCGGTGTTGGGTTCTCTCAGAGACCCCGTTCGATATCAGACATAGTTCTCCACACGGATATGTGTATGTACTCCCCTTTTCCGGGTCTTCTGATCCGATGTTTTCGTCGCGCACGACGGTGATGTAGTTTTCAATGACGACATCTTATATTTCTAGTCGCGAAGATTGATATTCCCTCTTGCTCTCGATCGTTGTTCGCCGCTCTGTTTGTGTTACGGGATTAGCCTATTCCCTCAAATCGCTTGCTTGCTCGCTCGTTTTCCCGTTACCGCTCGGAATGGTTCGATCGTTTGTCGGTGGGAATTCTCCGCGCAGTGGATATTCCCTTTATCGCGTTTCCCATCGTTTCCACACTGGGAAATCTCGCATCTGGGCACCTTGTTGGCCAAACAGCGATGGGCAAGGTGGAATAGAAGAAGGAACATCCACAACGAGAGCGAAGAAAAGAGAAAAATTGGATGAGAACGTAAAGAAGACGGATCTCGGGGCCTAACCTGAAAAACCTGCTCCCCGATTTCCATAGACGCACATCTGCCCGCGGCGATGTTGAGCGTTGGAGAACGAGACCAGGGTAAATTCTATTCGCAGGAAGAAATATGTATCGTGTCATAACTTCCTTGTCCTTTCGAAGGCCTCACAATAAGGAGTTGTTGTGAGCTTCGTCCGAAAGGTCGAGAGACACGCGGACGCTTTCCGATGCCGAACGATGAACGGCATTCACTTTACTATCGGAGTTCCTTCCTACGCGTGCCCTGATTCGAGAAAACTGGAATACGAGCATCGCGAGGGAGGAGGCGCCAATGTTACTTTGTGGGAAAGCTAGGCCGCCGCGTTGGATCATGGCGCGAAGTTGAAGTTTCCGGGTGTGGTGACGCAAGTCGTCGGCATATATGTACAAAGTAATCAAAATCCGATGGGAGATGGCGCGCTTTATTGAAGGAGGCAAGCTTGCCGAGCCGCCTGCGTTCCTGCTTATCCGCTTCCCCGCATCGCAACGCACAGGCAACGACCTAACTCGCAGCTTGCGGGGGGGAGGGAGGGGGGGGGGGGAAGAGGGGCCCTCTGGGCAACAGTCCGTCCGGAGGAAAGATATATACTTTAATATTCATAGCGGTCAGTCGCAAACTTTTTCATGCTGTGTATGTGTGTCTTAGTGACCGCCTGGTCGCCTGGCCAGAGCCTCGTTGCAGAGATTATCATAAGAAGACTAACTAAGCGAGGAAACTAAGACTACACATATTGCTCTGAGAGCGGACATCAATCCGCTCCCGTCATGGTTGTCCTGACGTTCAAACTTGCGCGTCGCCTTCGCGGCCCGTCTCCCCAAGTATCTCCTTATCCTTGTTCCGTTTCGTCTCCTTGTATCATTTTTGTTCCTTGCTCCGGTCTTGCTGCTTGTTTCCCTCATTCATCCATCTATCCATCCATCATACTTGTTCTCCTCTGCGTTTGTTTCCTTTCCTTTTCCCCTCCCGCTTCTCCATACTGTATCTGGACGTAAATCTACCAACCGTGTCTTTTCGAACGTTTCCCTTAGAGCACGAGCGATGCCTCTCCACCTGATTGTAGGCCGTTTCCACTACGCGTTACTTGCACTTAGGATAGGGTGTACTGGAGATTCCATACAAGATGGAGACGTGAATGCATCAATCCCCGATGCCAGTGCGTAGGATTCATGAGCGTCGACCCTTACCCGGCTCGCGAGCAACTTGCGCGATTCGCGATCGACAGGAATGACTGTTGGTGCTGACGCTGCGTGCTTGAGCTGCTCTCGCCGGGCAAGCTCACTCGAAAGGCTTTCCAAAGGTCATCCAGTACGTTCTGGCTCGATATACGTCATACGAAAAATTGGAAACGCAGCTTGCGTCATGCTGAGACGACACATCCCTGATCGCATCTTGCCATGGGTTACGGCTCTGGGAATGAACTGGCACCCGATTCGAGAGCAGAGGCAGCTTAGCGAGAAGCTGAAAGCAAGGATCCGCAAGAAAGCTCAAGCTTCAAAGTGATCTTGACCTGGAGGTGGGTTCCAGTCATGGCGCTCTTGCAGCTAGTTTGTCCAAACGAAACAAAGGGTTCTAAAAATTGTCGAGACCGACGACCCGAGTCCGTTAGCAGACGTTCCGCGACCTGTCGCGGGTCCTCTACGGAAAAACTGTTCCGTCACCTGTTCGCTGATCTCTCTCTCTCTCTCTCTGGCATGAGGGCCAGTAGCGGGCCATTCAGCCATCCAGTCAAGCATCGTCGGTGCCGTCAAGCGGTCTCAGTTTCGCATTTTTCGCATTCCGTCTCGGTACGCTACTGCTCCTTTCTTTAACGAGAAGTTAATTACAACTGCCGCCAGGCTGTATAGCTCGTCGACTAGCATTGGATGGGAGAGAGAAACTTCCGTCACATTCCGAGCGGAGAAAAACCGCGCTTCAAAGTCAGCACAAAGACCGGAGAGTGAACTAGATCTGTACCCTTGCGTTACAGCGATGCCCCCCGAGTGACCGTTATGAGAATGTTTCATCTTACCAAAGCGAACTCGTATCGCTCACGGAGTGGGTTATTGGGCTTCGGCGGAGGAAGCTTCCTTTGTTTTGCGAGTTTGCGAAAACCGCGAACACTGAGCCTCTGGCCCACTGATTCGCTGAGGCAGTGCAACGAGTCAGTTTGCTGCCTCGTCCTTCGGGAGTTCGTTTGAAAAGGACTGCGACCCGAGGGAGAACCTTCACCGCCACCATAAGACCTTCGTAGAGGAACCTCGTTGCGAGGTAACGAATGCAGAGTCACACAACAGCCGCAAGAGATTCGCGACGCACGGGAGTTTGTCACTCGAAGGGAAGAAAATCAACACGTGGACTCCGCCTACCAACGGAACCTAGAAAAACGACCTGCATTCACTCACGCATGCGATCCACCGACGACACAGGAGCTTAGATCGCGAACGCTCAAAGCCACGAGCCTCTCCTCGAATTTTTATTCATAACCACGGGAACGAGCTGCGAGCGAGAGATTCTCTTAACAATCCATGAAGATTTTGAGGACACGTGCCATGGCCGCGGCTATCTGTCCCAAGCTTTGTCGGATCCCGGAATATTTGAACTTCGCAGTTTCCCTCTGTCTTCGCAAGATGTTCGAGGTCATCCTTAACGGGCCTTGAACCTCACCAGCAGCTTTAAGCTCTGCGAAGACTTCCCAGTGTGCCACTTTCGACTCGAAACGCAGAAAGGGCGATTCGATCATCGCAAGTTTCATTTTATATTAGAAAAATATACATGTACGTATGTCCGATGACCACGACAGGTCCTCCGATGCCTTGTCAAAACCGAATTGATATTCTCCGCGCGTGAACGGCAAGCCCCACACCGAAATCGAACCATATTCCGATGGCAGCCCGATGTGATTTTCGGCAGACGAAGCGAGATCGTGTCGAGCCGTCCCAACGAGATCGGCCTGGACGGATGATGTTTGGCGGACAGGCGAAATTTATTCAGCCTCCTGCCTCCAGTTCGTCCATTTGTTGAAATATTGCCGAACATGGCCGCTAGCGATTCCATGTGAATCGAAACAATGTCTCATTACTCATAAGGATTATTATGAGCCTGTTTGCTTCCAAGGTTCAACAAGTTAGCCTTAGGCGGCTGAATATAAGGGACAACATCAGCGCTTCTCACATCGATCTTCTTGGGAACAGTGTTTGCTTTTCTTAGAACTTTCTGGAATTCCCCTGAGCGCTATTGAAATTTGAGACAGCGGATGGATAGAACAAGGATCATTCATCCAACATCGAGGAGTATCCTGTCGGAGCACAGTTGAGAACAAGGAAAAGTCCCAGTTTCTGACTCCACAGAACCAAATTAATTCAATGATGATAAGTCCATTGCGTAGTGGCGCAGCGAGGACTGCGCTGTGGACGTGGTTGAAACGAGGAGCAACAGTCCTCCAATCACCTATTTGAGTATGCAGCAAACGTTCTGAACTTTTTAACCGATCCCGAAACGGCGCAGTACGTTTGAGTCGGGCGAGAAGCCTGCGGTTGAGAGCGATACTCAAGGGTCCGGTATGCAAACACCAGAGAGGACTGCCGTTTGTTTGATTGGAAATGGACGAAGGATGAACCGTTTTTTCTGAAATCCAGCGTATTCGTCGGCTCTCGAGCGCGTCCTCAACAGGGCGCCGCGGGGGTCCGCGAGACCTTGTCCCCTGACCGCTTTGGAGAAACGCACGGGCTTGCTTGCGCGCTCCTTTTTGACTGAATATGAGGAATTCGCAAGCATTTCATGGGGTAAGAGTGAGGAATGCCCCCCGCGCATGAGCACGGTCGTTGGACCGGCTTCGATCGGAGGGCGACCTACAAGGGGTTGTGACCGCGGCCGGAGTTCTCTTCCGGATGCTTGTTCGGTGGTATTCTCGGATGTTCTGATCTCAGAGCCGGGAGCCAGAAGCGGACGAGTGTGAAACGCTACCATAAATATGTTATGACGCTTCCTTGGCTCCCAGCTCCACGTTATAAAACTATTCCATCCGTCAGTTCGTCTGCCTTCCCGGCAAACCGCCCACCGCCTCGGACGCCCTTTACCCGGGCAGGGTTCGTTGCCATCCTTCACTAAAGTTTACTACCTCAACGTGGAAACAAACCGCCACGGTGTCTTCCCTGTTCCCTCTTTCGGACAGGCCGGCCCAAGGAAAAAACTCCTGAGGAACGGAAACGTGCAAACGGTCACGGTCATCACCGCGTTCTCCAACTTTCGTAAGAAGACGGTTCGGGGCGAAGAGAAATGATCTGATGTGAGTCTTGAATTCCCGAGATGGCAGAAGGGGTTCCATATTCTGTTTGAGCAGCTTCCTGAATTGATTCGTTGTGCTGTCGTTACTTGAGTTGAACTCGTTTGGAGTCTGAAGAATCAGAACGAGGGAGAAATTGAATTTCAACTTTGAAAAACACGGAAGACAAACCACTGCCGGACTTCTGAGTTCTCGAAGCTTGTCTCTTTTGATACTGAAAAGCCGTGCTCGAGGAACGGTCGGCTCGTGAATACGAAGGAGTCTTCTGATTGTTTGCGCAGTTGCCCGACTGGCGGCCAACTGACGGACGGATGGACAGAGGGACGGGAAACAGGAAAGTATGCCTTGCAGAGTCTGCAACTCAGTCTGTCGGAAAAGAGGAACGTCCGAGAAGACGTCGAGGATTTGGAATGATGCCACTGCATTGAAATTCGTCTATCAACAACAGCGACAGCAACAACAACGTCGACGGAGTCGAATGAGTGGGGTCCAGGCCGTCCCGGGCTCTCGAAACGAAAAACTCTAAAAGCGAAACGTGCATCGTGGCTTCTCCATCTGCTACGGGCGAGCTCCCATTCCATCATCGTACGCCCACACTGTTTCTCTTTTGTGCGGTCGGGGTTTTTGAACGTACACGTGGGCTCAGCGAAACAGAAAGGCACAACTCTAATACGAAAGTAACCACGGTCGCCGTCCTGAAGATCCGACATTACGTCCCGGTATCGTCCCGCGGACGAGCATATCTCTCCCCTTTCATTCCCATGGAAAACTTGATGTGAAGAAGTTTTTTGGAGGAAATGCCATTCTCGAACCCGACCTGAACGTCGGAAACCCATCCTGCGATGACGTGATGGTGTTCGGTCATCCGACAGAATACATTTCACATAGTTGGGGGACGAAGCTATCTTCCAGGTGAGCTCAAAAGGGTATGCTTCGTCTAATACCCATCTGGATACTTTGTCGCGATATAATTTCTCTCTTCATCGAGAGCTTCGCAGTTAGTCAGAAAGCTGCATCAGTGTTTGCGAGTCAAAAATCGAGAGTTGAAGTGATGGCTCGGATCAACGAGTCCAAGGTCGGCTTCGGTTCTGACGCCCAGCAACCACTCCGAGCGCAACTTGAACGTCGAGTCGAGCTATCTAAATAGAATCATGCGAACTGATTTTATCGCTCACTACGACCGCAGACGACCCGGTCGGAATGACGCTTGATCCGAGCTAAAACGACCAGGTATGAGTTCTACTATACAACAGCTACGCGGGTGCCTGCGAAAGCAGCGCGCCGGTCGGCTATTGGAGCGAATGATCAGTTAACCATATGTCGGAATGTCGTGTTGTACAGTGATTTAGACGTGGACGTATGCGGCTCCGAAGCACATCGATGGGTACTGATTGTGTCGTGCAGAGTTCAGGTGTCTCTCGGATGTCTGTCTCTCGTCTGTCTTGACTAGCTGCTGCCTATGCCTCCGCCTCCGTCGCTCTTTCGGCCAGCTGACCGTATGGAATGAGTGGCGGCAGCGGCCAGATCGGATCTCGACTCGAGTGAAATCGAACGAGGAATGCGGTAGACCACTGACTTTCGGACGAGGCGCTATAGGACCGCTCGTAGAACGTCGACAATACTTCCTAAGACAAGTTTCGAGCAAAAAACCAAATCGAGGCGGCAAAAACGAAGACGAACCGAACTGGAAAAGGAACGAAACTGAAGGAAAAGCGGAAACAACCTGTGGGCTTGCAGAGAACCACGCGATCCTGTGGGCAAGTGGGCTATCTAGAGCTCAGTTGTCGTAGGGAACGGCGCGGCGTTTCGCTGCTATCATCGTTGTAGCCACCGAGACCACTACCTTATATTGCATCGGAGAGCTCGTAAAGCTCGCGTGAGTCTCCTCACGCAAAGGAGCTGACAGGGCAGGAGGTAGGAAACAACCTTCAACATGAAAGGGAGCCACCCTGGATCAGTGGGAGACACCTTGGAGGAAGCGCGACGTCGTAGACTTCGGGCGTTGTTTGGCTCAATTGACGGCTCAAGCCTCGAGACGTAGGAAATTCAGGAGCCACGAGAAATCTCGGGGCGGAATCCGGATAGAGGATATAAGTGGGGACTTTGTTTTCCTCAAGCTGTTGACGAGTCAAACCGAAATCTGGCAAGATCTCATGATGGTGGGTGCGGCTCACGGAGCATGGACGAGCTGCTTACATGAATTAAAACCGCTCTGACAAGCTATGAATCTCGGCTGATGGCCTGGGCTCAGTGCTGGGTTTAATTTTCGACGGCAAGCCGAGCGTTTGCAGCCTTCAAGCCCGAGATCATGGCCTCGGGCGCTTTGTCATCGCCTTAATGATCGTTATTAGGGAGAAAAACTACTCATACTTGGCATCTTGTCACCCTTCCGCCGCTTCCGCGACGTGTCTTGCGCGGGCAACTATGCTCCCGAGCGAAGGAAAACTCTCATCAAATGGAAGAGAAGACACACAATACGGATCCTATGCTCGGATCTACCAACGGAAAGGCTGCAAAGATGGAAGCAAAATCGAGAGATGGGTTCTCAGCTCGAAACTGACAATTGTGAGCTTAATCCACAGTGCGGTGACTGATCCGTAAGGATTCGGCCATCGGGAGGAAACGAAGAACGAGAAGCTTCTCACCGGGGAGATTTGTAAATGGTAACGAGCTGAAGGCTGTGATCGGGTTAGGGCAGTTGGGAATACTGACAGCTGCGGCGTATCCAGGGTGTGAGGTTTTCTCACGAAATCCCGATGAGAGCTCGAACGACTCTTCGGTCTTTTTGCGGTTCGTCGATGCCGATCCCTGTTGTGACGAAAGACGTGCTGACAGACTGCAGCTCGACGTTACCTGAGGTCGAGTCTTTCGAGGATTTCACGCCTTCGTTCAGAAAGAGAAAAAGAAGAAGCGGAATCGGGTGCTTCTTCGAACAAGTCGCCATTTCGACGTACCGCGTCTCGCCTCTGATGAGTAAGCGAGGCCGGTGCGGGTACCGAGCGGCCAACTTCATCACTAGTCCCCTCACCGGTCACCTTCTATATTCTATGCATAATATGCCGGATCGAGGTTTTTTGAGCGAGTTCGATTCCTCGCCGAAACTCGACGGTTTTTTCCGTGTTCGGGTCACGCGTCGCCCCCCGAATGGAATCGAAAGCGTCGCGTTTCTCGGCGGACCGTCTTCTGACTCGGCGCCGCGCCGCCGCCGTCATCGAAGGCGAGCGTGTGGATCGACGCCACACGATCAAGGAACAAATTGCGTCAGGATTTACTCTAGCTGTAATCTGATTTAGACAGCGCACTTTCACGCTCACAGGGTTACGAACACATACTTACACGCTGACTGACACGTTTTGACAGATCCGTGCTCACATCAAACGTACGAGTCGTGCGGTTTCGTCTGTTTTCGGTCGCTTGTATTGCCTGCCGTCAGTCAGTCAGTCAGTCAGTCAGTTTGTCATTGGAGTTTTCGGGATGTTCACACATGAAGTGTTTCGTTTCGATTGGTGCGATAAGATCCGCGTCGCGGCGCCGGACACTTCATGAGCACACTTTGCTTTTCTGGTACTACAGAGGCGCTCTTTCGTTTGAACAGTCGTAAAAACGCGGATCGAAACGTTTTCAATGATGAATGATCGGATTGATCGTCGAAATAAGTGATCGATGATCCTCAATGGACTATGTCTCGTTGCTTGAAAAGTGCTCGCGAGCAAATTCCGGTGACTGAGGAAACCCAAAGACGAATTCATTTTTCATGAAAACGGAACTGTGAGCTCGAGCTCCCCAGAGACGAAACGTAAAATCATTCAAACTCTATCTTCCGCTTTTACTCGCCCACGAGAGGACCGAATGTACCGGTGGAATGTATACTTTAGGGCCGGAAGTTACATGTGGTATGCTTGTGCGCTTGTCCACCTGGAAAATTTACTTGCCATACATTTACTTTTTGCCACTTTTCACTCGTACCGATCTTGAATGTATCTGATGATTCGGCTATGAAAGCCGAGAGCTATTCGAAAAATTCATGCGATGCATCGTAAACTCTAGAGTAGGATACTTCATACCGCGGATTTGCATTGTGACACATCAGAGCTGCGTCACAGCCTCAAGTGTTGCGAATACCCTACATTGCCGCGCGGCACTATAGCTATGCGAGATACTCTACAAGAAGGTTTCGAAACCTGAGCGACTGACTCAAGTTGTCCTGATCGGAATTCTACGGATAGCATTGCACTCCTGTTACGGAACTCGGGGTAGTTCCGCAATTAGAGCGCAAGTCTCGAGATTCCTCATCATCCCCCGCGGGTTCTGAATCTTTAGCTAGCAGTCGCTATGCATGCGCCATGTCGAGATGTATCTTACGCAGTATCTGAATCAGGTTGGAAACTTTTGCGCAGGAGCTTCCACTTCGAAACATGTCCGAAAGTTATTACCGTGCGCTTGTTCGACAGAGATGTACGGTAATGAACAAGACCTTGAGCAGGAGACACCTGTTTCACGTTTTTTGACAGACTCATGTCACAACTATCGTGGACCTGCCGAGTTTTCTGCTTTCAAAACTTTGTCAACTCCAACCAAAATATGGGCGATATCACCAGCGGAGCCATGGAATTGCGATGACTTATTTCGAGGGATTTGCTGAGAACTTTATTGAGTCACCCTCGAACGACCACATCGGGAAAGCCGAACAAATTCCCTAAAGGTCTTGAGTGCGTGTAAGCGATCCCGCGAGTGAGACATACGTTTCAAATTGGCCATAAAGTCATAAATACCGCCCGGAGTCCACCATGGGCTCCTAAGTCAGGCTATCAATGCCGCGCCGGCCGTCGATCCCAGGTTGAGTTGTCGGCCCATCCGCCCGCTCTCATGAGAATCAAGAGAGTAACCGAGTCGTCTGTCGGAGTGAGAACCAAATGGCCGGCCGGCAGGCAAAGAGAACCCGGGAAGGGGCAGCAACCGCGATTTCTGTTTTCTTCAAGTTACAAAGTTGTTCTTGGTGCCGATCACCCGCCCGCCGCTGGTCCGTCTGTCCGCTCGCTCGCTCGCTGGCCAGCTCGCTTGGGTACCTGACGGCTGGTGGAGCGAACTGGCGCTCACCGAGCACCACCACCGCGACAACGCCTGACGGCGGCAGATGGCCGTTGAATGCCGAGTGAGGTGAGGTGAACTGACGCCGCGCCGCCGTCAGTGGGCGAGAGTCTTTCAGATGTTGTTGTCGTCGTCGTCGTCTCCGTTGCTGGTGCTTGGAGCTGCTGTTGTTGTTGCTGGCTTGCTGGCTGGTTGAGAGAGGAGAGTGATCTTCTCCGGATTCTCGCTAGATGCCTCTCCGCCTGCGCTTGCCTGCCTGCCTGCCTGCCCGTCCGTCCGCACGATAGACCGACCAAGTGCCTGACTCGCTCGGAGTGCTAGAGTGCCGGATCTTTCGTTCTTTCTGTGTTTTGGTTTCGGTTTGTGGAAGAAGAAGACAGCGAGGACTGCGATAGTTGTCAGCGTTGGTCCCCTCCGCGCCCCAGCAAAAGAGCTCGCCAATCGGCAATCAAGTTGTGTGTGTGTGTGTGTGGCAAACCACAACAGCGCAAACTTTCCGTGTCGGCGAAGTTTGTGAAGTTTGCTCGGATTCAATCCTCGCACACAGAGATCGTCCACGTGACAATTACACTTGACCGAATGGTTGGATCACTTGCTCACACTCTCACTTGAGAGAGTCTGGAAGTTGACGAGTGTTCGAAAGAGGGCCGGGCCAGCATGAATGTCGACGGCGGCGACGGCGGTGGACGCAGCCTGTGACGGAGCAGCAAGTTACAACTTACGCGGATTATGTTCTGGACTATTTGTTTGTTTGTGCTTCGCTTGCGGATTACGGTGGGTTTCGATGGTGACTCGTGTTAGCGGTGGGGAGCTAGTGTTCGCTGAGGATCGAATGTTGTTAAAAGTAAGTGGCAAAAGACGCGCGTTTCTAACGATAACGGTAAAACCGAAACGAAAACGAAAAGAAAATCAACCGGGCCTCTATATTGGCCGTCGAGCACCCTGTGCGGTTGGCAAGCTGCCGAACAAGTTCTCGGTTTAAGTTCGAGCAGTTTTCTGAGCTGTTCTCGCCAGTTGATGAACAAGAGAACTTCTCGCCGGCGCGGCAGTAGTGGTTGCTGCTGCTGCGGTACAGAGTCCGCGATCGAGTCGATTTGGAAGCGCGAATCGTCTTCCATTCCGCGGCGATCGATGTCAGTCAGGTTCATCTGTGACGTCGGATCTATGAACACTGCTCATCTACGGAACTGATTTCGAGGAAACTCCGTCATTGTTGTATGACAGGGGTCATAAGCTGGCGGTTCTATCAGCTGTTTCTTCTCTTATCTGTCGAACATTAAACATAACTTCGGTTATCGCTGTTATCTCGGAACTGATAGGAAAAGAGACTATACTTTGAAACACATGTTGATCAACGGAACTTCAAAGAAACACTTATCTGCGTGTGGAAGATCCGGGAAGAGGTCAACCATGATATTGAAAAACACGATTCTGGAATCACAGGGACCTTCGCAAGGTAGCAGAAGTTCCTCACCGGGTCTGAGAAGGAGGATAGCGAATGAGTTCCCCAAAATCCCCGAGTCGATGTCGATGGAAATTAGTCTTCCGTCGTCGAAGAAAAACTGAAAAATTTGCATTGGGACCGCTGCCGGCTCTTAACGAAGAAGTCGTTCGGTTTTTTCCTCGAAAACTACGACAATTCCATCTCGTAGCAAACTGACAGAGAAGTGCCATCGGAGAACGAGATAAAAATAACATCGGTTGGAATTTCCTCGGATCTGATCAGAAGTCACACGGGAACCGCTGCAGGGAAAGGTTTCGACAGATCATTTTTCCAAATTGTACGACTGCATGAAACGATATGAGTATTACGGCTGCTGAGGGCCTACGATTTGTACGCACGAATACGTCGTCTTCGCCGACGACGACGGCGGCGGCGGCGGTGCTTTCCTCGTGGAGATCGTCGGCGCGACAGTGGAATGAATCGCAATCGAATGAAGCTTCCATAAATCAACTCATAATCCTGACATTTCATAGATATTCGAACGAAGCTTCGGCCAGAACTTTGTTCGGCTATTGGTTCGCCGTCCATCGGCCCATGCGCTTGGCTGTGTCCACTTTCAAATTCAAGGTCGCGCGATACTGGCTCTGATTTTCTTGTGGTGACGGTTCCACACGAATCTCGATTGTGAGCGAGAATGTTAATTGAGACGGATGCTGATCCCCCAAACCATATACGATCGAGTGAATCGTCCCGCGGGAAACCGTGTCTTTTCGGGAGCAAACCCGATTCAATGTCAGAATGCGAGCCTGGGCGACTCTGAGGGGGTCCCGACTCCCGGACGACCCTCTGGTATTCGAAGGAACTCGGAACGAAGTTCCATCCTGCATCTCATCAAAGTCGCTGCCATTTTTGGATGGAGTTCGAAAGAGAAGGGTTGGGGGGATTTCGACACGATCTCTAGGGTACCTGAAGACGAGAGTGATGATTATGATCATGGTACTCGGACCCCACGACAGAAACTGAACCTTGGGAGGGACACGATTCCCCAAACTCAACCGAGCGTGGATCGGGTTTGTTACAATTTTCACTCAGTCATTGTCGGTCGGAGAGGTGCTCGAGAGGAACGGGAGGTGCACTCAGCTGGTGTTAGGTGGTACCAGCTGTTCGACCTGAGCTCCGCCCAAGTACTCAAAGTACTAGGTGGCAAAGAAAGGTACCCCCGCCGGGTTCCGAACGAAAACAAAGCTCTGCGTCGAACATGAGACGCTCGGCGGCGTTGGGAGACCATATTCAAAGTATGTAGTGTGACGAGAAGACGAGGTGAAATGAGAAGCGTGCCTCTGCAGCAACGGGCGGAGCATCCTGAGACCGCCACCAAGCCTCGAGCCCTTCAAGGAGTTTTTTTATTTTACTTTACGTGGCACGAGCAAGCCTGCCAGCCAGCCAACCCTAACTAAAATGGTGGCGTCTGCTTTTCTTCGTATAAACCATTAAGGGTGATAATAAACGTTGCCTTTGTGCCATTATATACACATATGAGCAGGCGACGTCACGTTGACAACAACAACAACAACGACGACGACGACAACAACATCAACGACCATGACGACGGTGGACGAAGAAGCAGTGAGGAAGAATGAAAAAAGGACGGAATCAAGTGACCGTCGTCGCTGCCGTCGTCGTGGGATATGAAACGCAAGGACCAACGAGCTCGCGACGAAGTACGAAAAAGACCGACCGTTGATGGTGAAAGGTGGCACAAGGCCGCCCATTCCACCATACGTCGTTGTTTGGACAGTCGGAGGTGATAAGCAACCGAGTTGGCGGCTCCTCGGGTTTTGTGTTTGCCTTGGGCAGTGCTGCCTCGCGGTCTGGGTGGAAACCGCGCCGTGGAGAGCGACACCGAGCGATCGGAAGAGCGGCCAGGAGAAACCGAGAGAAGAACCGAAATGGAGAAAAGTAGGCACCACTGCGACGACGGCAGCGGCAGCGACTAATGTCATCTGAAGAGGGAGGCCACTACAAAGCTGACTGACTGACTGACTGTCAGTAAACGACCGACCGACCGACGGACCGACTGACTGTCTACTTGCTTGGTTGGTTGGTTGGTTGGTTCACTAGCCGGCTAAACGAAGCGACGCAGCTTTGGGCACAGATGTGTTTACCCTGCGCTCCGGCAGGAACCGGAACGCGGTGGTAGTGATTGTTGTGGCCGGTGGTAGAGCGGCGATAACTCAGATTTCGCTCAAGTCGCCACTCCCCCGCCTCTGAAGTGATGGACTTTCTCAGGAATACTTCCATGCCGTCTCTTAGTCTTGAACAATCACTGCTCGTTCCATCAGTCAGTTTGTGATGATTCACAACCCGTTGGAAGACCTAATGATACTTTCTCGGGGACCTTCAAGACCCTCTTCGATCCGTCTTGGTTCCTCATATCCGAGCGCACTGGATTGCGGAACGTGTTTTCGGTTATGTCTGAGGCCGGCGGAAAAGGCGGAAAATGGCAAATCGAGTTGAAGATGAATTGAAACGTTACTGCCGGAAGGAGAACAACTTCTCCCAAACAACGCGACGGCTAGCGAGTCCGCTGTGCGAAAACGCAGGCTTGTCTTGCAAGCAAGCAGACATCAGGTCCTGCTCTTGGTTCGATACCGATGCGTTTTCCTTAATTAGATGGCTTCGCTCTGCCTACCTGAAGGCTGCGTGTGTTCGTCCAGACCCTTCTACTGATTGCGTTGTCCAGTGAAATGGGGCATGCCTTGATAATTCTATTTATCGCTGTCAATGGAGCCTGACGTCGCTAGATAGCTCGACGAACAAACGAATACGCAAATAGACACCCCGATAGACAGGTGAATGGAATCGGTGGTTCTGGAAATTACTTTTATGTCAAGGTCGCTTCGACGAATCACAGTCTCTCGCATCGATTATGCGACTAGCATTCACAAGGTGCACTGCAGCCAGCCAGGATGTCGGGGATGGTCTTGCATGTAGAACGGTACCGCGATTTCCCGAGAACTTTTCCAGGCAATCAAGGTGCTCGGACAGCGCAATCAGGCCTTAATCGTGACTTTGCCGCCGAGGAACAGCGTCTGAGTGTCCAGGTGACTGAGTCGTTGAGCCGCCGGCTTGATCTACTGCGCGAATGAAGATTGAGATAAAGTCCTTCCCATTTTGGTCCGAAAAAACTTTCAAAGCTGTCCCTCCTCGGGAAAATTCGGGTACGTCTCCTCGACAGCGCGGGGGCGCGGGGGAGAATGGGAGCCACGGGTTTCCAAGATCTCTGGAGCGGTAGTGAGTTCCGAGCATCCGGAATTCTTCCTGTCTGACCTCGGACGCTTCCTTTGGACATATGTATCAACTTGGAACGGGGTTTTTATGAAACAGGAGTCTGACTGATCGAGCCCGCTATGTGTTGACGGTCCCGTCAATGTTTACCTTACTTGATACTCCCCGCGGAGGGAGGCACCAGAATGCGGGAAATTATCTCGGAGAAATTGAAGGGAAAAAAGCGAACCAGGGGAAGTAAGAGCAAGAGAGACGAGAGGAAGAGAGAAAACTCCACATCAAAGAGCTGGAACGACTCGCGGGGAGAGTGACCCGCAACTGTTTACATCGAGGAGGAAAAATTGGAGCTAGCGAGCATATGGCTTTACGATGGCGTCTGTGGAATCGTATGGCCCGTGGTAAAGAAATGAAAGCGCCTGGGTCGATGTTCGTTCCAGTTGTTTGTGAAGCCGTTGGGAAAAGGTTGGCTCGGTCCTTTACGCGACCGTCTAAATCGGCTGCCGCGAAAGCTCCGTTCAGGGAATCCGCGTCGGCCTCTCATGGGTTGCTGCGGCAACGGCGAGTGCTGTTTGTTCTTGGCGGCGAAGCCACCTCCTTCTTCGGAGACTCTTCGCGCGAAAGGGGTCGGTCGGCGTCCGCATCTGTGGTGGCGGCGGCAGCAGCAGCAGTAGAAGCAGCTTCACCTCTGCCGCCATTTGAGCCGTCTCCAAGCGGAGCCACAAACTCTAAACCTCTTCCGGCTTTTATTTACCACGCACCCTATGGGCCTCTACTTTTGGATGTGAGCGCGCGCTCTCGGCTCGAATCGAGCGTAGCCTTGTGCACGCTTTCGAACTTTTCGAACGGCTTTTTCCGATCCGGTGCTCTGAAGCGGCCGCATCTCCTCGACCTTTTGTGGGTCGGTAGGTGGGTAGATGGGTTGGTTGGTTGGTTTGCTGGTAGAAAGGGTTGGTGGCTCCGTTGCTCCCTCATCGACGTAACGAGTACCCGCAGAAAGAGGGAACGATTCTCGTTGATGTTGCTCCTGGTACCGTGGAGGCATTCGACGTCGAATCCGTTGCTGCTGTTACGGCTGTCAACATCAAACGATCGCTTTGCCGAGAGACATTGAAAGGCCATTAAGAGCTTATTTTAGAAGATCCTTGAAACGGCATGGGCTGCTGCGATTCACTAGTAGCGAAGTCTCGTCAAAGAATCACCACAAAGGTTTCGTAAACTCGAGTGATGCCATCTGATCTGATCAATTTCCGCACGCTAACTCCTCTTTTGAGCCTTGGAGTTATGCAACGCGTCTCGCACAACTCCTCGAATCGAGTGAACGTAACTCTATTCGGGGCTTCTCGATCAAAACAGAAAACTAAACTGAGCCAGTGGTTTCCGACGAGTCGTCAGAAGGCGGCACCGTCGCGTCGCTCGGAAGTGGTTCAACACTTCGGGTGTCACAATCACGTCGCGTCGTGTCGTTGCTGCTGTCACCTGACTTGGTCGCATCCTGTTTGAAGTTCGTAGATAAAACAAGATTATGCGGGAGCTAACAGCGCCACGAGTGCGACTATGTTAACTAACTGGGCTTGTTGTTTTGTTCCAGGACCGTCGGAGTTCGCCGACCATGAGTTTGTGATGTCCTTAGGGGCCTATACGGCACGATGAATAGGAGGGAGCTCCTACAGGGACGCCCCTTGCGGGGAGTCTCCCTACAGCTCCTCCTAATTATTAGTATTCTCGTCACTTTCAATCGAAGTGCGGCCAGTATCGAATTATCCGATGACAGGTAAGTTGTTTATTATTTACGTCCCAAATTAGCATAGCAGCCGTCCGATCGACTCGGACAGAGCTTCATCGAGCTGAGAAACACTGCGCAATCGTAGCAATCGCTGCCATGCTCCTATGGCGGCTGGGACTGTCTACTTTCCAACTGATTTTTAAAGTCATGAATGATGTAGTACTGCTCCCCAGCTCTGTTTCTACCCCAGCTATCCGATCCGATGTCCGATATGAGTCATTCCGCATGGATAATTTGTTCAATCGTAGCTCTTCCCTCATTCACCTTCCCTTCTTCCGGTTTTCCTCGAGCCACTTCAAAAAGAATCCCTTCCGAACTTTTCTGAGCTCAGGATATGTACAGAAAACACGACGAATTCATCCGTCGCGTCAAACTCTGAAATTTCAACTGGAAGAATCGAGAATCAATGATGCGATAAACGACTCCCATTGTCCCAGACTCAGGACAAGGCATTTCTGACGATGTAGGAAGAAATTGCTTCAAGAATGATAACGGAAGGCTGAGATCGGCTTTTAGCTCCGGAAAGCTTACGGATATCCGAAGATACTACCGCGGGAGCGGGTGAAGGACAAGTTCTCGAGCTGTTCTCCAATATGTCCGACTTCCCGTTTCGGAGCTCTTCCGACAAAATGTTATCTAGGATCGAATCGTGTAGCGCCCAAACACCATGTGGAGAACACAGAGACTGCGATTTGCTTCTGCATCCACACAGCGCTCAACTATCGAAAAATTCGAGGAATCGGAGTTTTGCTTCGTGCTCTGTTTTCCAGTCTGTGCTCTAAGAATTTTTTCGACAAACACCGCGGCACATTCGGTATTGCGTTTGCTCTAATCATGAAATCCGTGCAGAATATCGACAGATAACTCGAGCAAGGCCGGAATAGAACGTAGAGAATGACATAAGAGTAGCAGCCCGACCTCCTGAACAATTAGGCATCAATGATTTCTGAAGGGATTGCGAAAATTCTAAATGTCTCCTTCTTCCAGGCTTACTTTTACCAGAGCATCGTACAATGTGTCGATTCCCGAAAACTGTGTCGGCAAGACATATGCGCGTCCTCAGGAGCGGATGGGAATCCTGGCGACTCCTGAGGTCAGCGTCAGGTACAAGATCGTTTCCGGCGACAAGGACAAGCATTTCAAGGCCGAAGCGAAACAGGTAAGAGAAACTTCCCCACGCATAAACTATTACCGAGGTTTCGACTGAGTACCCAAAGTTCAATCGAAGCCCGACTTCCTCCTCGAAACATCCTGAAAACTCCTCCTTCCTGCCAAATTCCGTGGTTTCTCAAGCAAACGTCCTGGCATCTTCCTCTTCCCGGTCTGATCTCGCTTCACCGTGTGGCCATCTAGAGTGACGTTGGCACTGGTGGTGTGACCGGGACTCTGACCAGGGTCTTGTGGTAGCATCTGCAGTAAGAGCAGTCAGCGAAGCGAGCACGTCTTCGAATATTCGTTATGAGCGAACGCCTCTATTAAGATTCGGATCTAAAAGCGAAGTTGCTGCCCGTTCCTAGGGGCGACGCAGGCCGTAGGTGAGCGGTATGACATCACGCAAGAGACTCATCGAGCGCCGAAACCATTGCCTGAACATTCAGCAGCAACGGCGGTAGGCGTTCGGGGAGACGTCTCCTCGCCACCACTCAGATACACGGACACAGTGACCAAGTGAGAGACAATTGCCCGGGAGTAGTGAGGATAGGAGTGATTGCGTGTTACAACGACCTGCCCTCAATACATGTCCGCTATGACCGCATAGGATTACCACTCGGTCAGCGGGCATTTAAGCGGCCGACAATCAGCCGGGAGGCGGATGAGCAGCCAGCGTGCGGACCAAGAAGGGAAGGTTTCTGTTGAGAGCGATACCGTCATGCCACGAATCCTACCCAACCCGGCTGGCTGGCTCACTGGCCAGGCTGGCTCGTTGGGCGCGACGACGTTGAACATCAATGCCACCCAAGGGCCTCACAAAACTGCTGTCATCATCTGGACCCAAGCAACCAGCATGGACATACGAGGAGGAGGCTTCGCAGTGTCGGTATCTGCCTGAACTTGGCTTGGTCAGCTTCGACGAGCCGCTGAACGATGGCAAGTTCTGCTTCCAGCGGATCATATCACGCCGCGTCCAACTTTTACTAGGGGCACTTCTGCACACTTTCCCTCCGCCAAAACAGAACCAAACCCGTTGCGCGACCAACTTTTGTACTGCAAGCTCTCTTTTCGTGAGGATGAGGTTCGCGGCTGGTTCAGGACCGGGGTTCCGAGCGACAATCGAGCTGCGTGATGAAGCAACCGAGAGCGCCGAGGTTTCGAACGTCGTCCTTGACATTATAACGTGCTGGAATCCGCGCTATCGCTGCGACTGCATCCATCATAGAGCCACCCGCCGGTCCCGCGGGTGCTCGGTGAGGAGCGAGGACTTGGATTGGTGTTCGACCTCGCCGACTGGAATCGCTTTCAGTCAGCGTTCGAACGACTGAGCAGAAGACATTGACCGACCGAGCCACCTACTGAACGAACGCACGAACCAACGGCAACCGATTGATGTTTCCACCAATGTCTCCTTCCTCTGTCACTCCCGGGTCGACCTATTACTAGTTCTTCCAATTGCTTCCTCATTCCGCACATCTATCCGTTCCCCCAGCAGCTCATGGGCTGACCTCTAGTACAGTTGTAGAGGAATATGAGCACATAAAGAACGGACAGGAAGGCGGAGAGACAGAGAACCGGTTGACGACCGTCGGTCGACCGAACGAAAGAGCCAACGAGCGAACAAAACCAATGACGACCAACGACTCCGGGACACGCTGACCGACAGCACCGACCGATACGATTCCACCAAACGAAAAGGAGTTCGAACGGTTCCAGTGCTCTTCGCAATATTTCCTAGCGAACCGTCGAAGCCGGGGCTTCCTGGCCGAAGCAGAAACTTCACTGTGACGTGGAACGTGAGCCGACCCGAAGGTCGTTCGTAGGCTGCTGCAAAGTCCGGCTAGAGATTACTCATTCCTGCACGTGTGCTTTCCGGAGATGTTCGATTTCGCCCAGAGTTCTACTCGAACTCCCATGCTAGCGGCGATGGCAGCCCGAGCCTCACGCGGACGCATCCGCTGAGGACCAGTGCCTCAGAGACACTAAGCCTTTGACCTTCTTCTGTTTCGTCCCCGTCGACTCCTCGACCGGGGAATCCGGTCGCCGAGAACTTATCTGTCTATCTGTCTGCCCGTGTGCCTTGATTCACCGAGG
The DNA here is from genome assembly GCA_028455905.1 of Neoseiulus californicus. Taxonomy (NCBI): domain Eukaryota; kingdom Metazoa; phylum Arthropoda; class Arachnida; order Mesostigmata; family Phytoseiidae; genus Neoseiulus; species Neoseiulus californicus. The sequence goes on along the minus strand of JAMQGS010000002.1, from coordinate 2,668,278 downwards.
GACCGACTGACTGACCGACCGATCGAGCGACCGTCAGACTGTCTGACTGTCGGACTGACCAACTGAGTAGCAGACCCACGCTGCCCAACTGAGGATGAACGGCATGACCGGTGTTCCATCAGCAAACTTCGCTTCCGATTCTGCGAGCTCTTAATCAGATTTGTCTCTGCGATAACCCTCGGCCGTGTTCACTTCCTCGCCTCTCTAGCCTATCTTGCTCATCGTCTCCTGCCACTCAATGCTCCTCCTGGCTCTCCATCTCCGTCGTCTCCACTTTCCGAAACTGCTCCGGAACAGGGGAGTGAAGGACATCTTCGTGTACCCCACCCGGCTCCGATTGATTCGTCCCCACTCTCAGGATGACACTTGACGCCATTCTCTGCAGTTTCTGCTTCGGAAACTTGTTTCTGATCTCAGTTTGTGATGCAGGCCGCACCTTGGATGGACAGTTGAGTTCTCCAAAGCCACAGAACCGTCTTCTTGTTTGGGGCTTATGGTTTACGTGACCGAGTAGGTTATCAGACGCCAGATCAATCGATCGCTCGCGGGACGTGAAGTGTTGCTCTTCGGGTTTCCACCTGCTCGGCACCCGGATGTTCTCTCGTGAAAACGATGCGGGCTCTGTAGCCACGAGCTTTACGTACGAAATTCTAGTACACTTGGCATGATCATTGAGAATGCCTCGATCTAGCCTCTGGGAACTGGATTTCCGTTCGCAACTCCGGCTTCCTCTACCCGGCAGTACCCCTGTGGCAATGCTCTCTCAATAAAAGTTGACTCGCAATCTCGGGAGGCTTCAAACTTTGTCGGCAGCGGCAGCAGCAGCGGCATGGGGGCGAACGCCGGAAGAGCTCAACGGGCGCAACTTCTAAGCAGATTACTGGAGATACGCCTCCCTTCCCTGCTTTTCGGTCAAAGTGCCGACAGCCTCCCGCGGGATGAGCTCCATTGAGAGTTTGTATTGCTAACGGTCCTCTCATATGTCACGTAAGACACTTCCATGCCGCTTGCTAGCTCACTCGCTCGCTGGCCCGCTCGTGACGTTCCTCGTGGCCATCATCAATCCAATATGTTATGTACATCGAAGCTGCCGAAACTTCGCTGCGAAAAGGACGTCGTGTTCCTTCTTCTCTCAGCGCGTGTGGCCCCGCTGTGTCTTTCGAGGACTGTTCAAATGCAGACGTTTCCTTTCGTTCGTTTTCGGAACGCCTTTTGAGGACTTTTTCTCCGGAAACTGCTGCTCCAGACCGTCGGACCTCACAAGTCGGACATCGTGACAGGAAGGATTGAAGAGCGAACTTCCCAATTTTCAATCAACATGATATTAGAATCATAAGCGCCAGGCTGAGGGGCGAGAAGTCAGGAAGTTGATGAGATGAGAATATTGAGGGGAACTTCAGCTTCCGCAGATTAATCACTGAGATCAGGAGATCCACAAAAACAGCCTGTACAGAACAGAACAGTAACCCGGGAGAGCTTTGAATGAATTGCAAAATGAATGACTAGCGAAGCTACACCTCCGCAGATGTCTCCCTCCCCCTCCAATCTTTCTCACCCTCTATGGAGCCCCAAATTTATGGAATCTCAACGTTCCTCAGGGAATCAATAGGAGGATGTTTCTCAATCATTCAAATTCAACATTTCCATTTTGTTTCAGGTCGGCGAGTTTTGGTACCTGCTGCTCCGGATACGAACCGAGAACACAGCGGTTCTAAATCGGGAATATCAGGAGCACTACAAGCTCAAGGTTCGAGGGACATTGCAGCAGAAGAGTCGGAAGCTTTACGACGTGCATTGCGATGTCCTGGTCACAATCCTCGACAAAAATGATATTTCGCCCCTCTTCTATCCGAAGACCTACAATGTGACCATCTCCGAGATGACCCCGTTATTTCAAAACATCTTGAAGGTGAGTTTTCCTATGAAATCTTCCGGCATCCCCGCTTGTTGGCCGTGAGTTTTGCGATTAAACGGAGCTCCTAAGCGAAGTCTCTAGATTCTCCTAGAATTGTTGGAGGCCTATTGGACCAACAACATCGATCAGCGAGTTCCTAAAGCCTCCTTCCCCGCATCTCCATAACGGAACCAGCCGGAAAATAATTCATGATTTTCCTTCGTTCGAGTCTGATCGATCGTTAACGTTTTCGGAAACTAGCGGACGCCTGAAATTACACAGACGCACGATCGAAAATACGTCCATTTGTGCGCGTAACCATATGTTTCCACCGAGGAAGGTATGCATTCACGCACGTATGTATGTACTCCGAGCGGGGACTTTTAATTACTGAGCGATGCTGGCCGTCCTATCGGCGGCCGTTACCTATGCGTTTTCCAACGATGCATCTGCGAACCCGAATGAACTCCTACGCTCATGCATTGCTATCTGTTACTGGCCACCGGTTGGGCACCTTGGTGGAGGAGAGCGTTGCATCTCCGTTCGGGATCGTTCGTTCGTTCCAAACGAGATTGAGCTTCATGAATCTGCATTTTATTCGAACGCAATCCATTTAATCGGATTCCCGTCTCCGATTCGCCGGAGATCTCGCCAGAGAGGAAGTTATAAAGCTACTGGGGTGAGACCTTCTTGGGAGACGGCACCGATTCGGATGCGATTGTGCCGCTGCGAGGAGGCGCTTCGCCGGTCGGCGATCGAACAACCGTGGATGTTTCGAGATGTGGCCACTTTTTTTCGCGAAACATGCCTGTTCAGCTCCTGATTCGAGACCCCGAAGAGTCTACGCTGAGGAGCCGAAACCTACTTCGGCTGACGTTGGCCCTGATTCATCCTGCGCGACTGGCGCAGTCAGTATTGGATATAGGGTTGTTTGCGTTTGACGCAGGTGGTCTCGAGGTGAAAGTCTCAACAAAGCAAACACGGAAAAGGAACGGCTCGGCGTCGATTCCCAAGACGGATTCTTTCCTTTCTTAGAACACGACAGTGGTGCATGATATGAACACCTACCAGAGGGGAGGACAAGTTCAATCGGGCCATGTTTCGTGTCAAGAGTTCGTGTTCTGCGCAACAACGACTTGTAGATGTGTACTTCATTTTCCAAGGTTGTTCGAGGACGTCGAGGGCAAACGTCGATTTTTTCCCCTGCTCCCGCAAAGAAACTCGAGCCTTTCTGAACTGCATCAAACAGACCATGGACCGTGGACGCGGGAATCAACGACTGGATGAAAGCAAGACTATCATCACTAATTGCAGAGCACGCCGCCGCGTCTTCGCTCACAGCCGCTGCAGAGTTTGTTTAGGAGTCTGTGTGCATTTTCTCGTTACACGCTCCTTTTCTGTTCTCGGGATGTCTTTGATCAGGAAGAGGAAGTTGTTTGCCTCCGGCCACTGGCGACTTGCACAGCGTTCCCAAAGTTCAATCATTGATGGGTCTCGATATCGCGTTGATTTTTGTTCCGGAGCGTATCCCATGACCGTCGGCTCAAGACTCTAGACTCAGGACACACTGTGAAGCCAGCCTGAACCTTACCATCTTTCTTTTCTCTTCATCGATTGGTGATGCCAGAAGAGCGGGCGAGAACCCCGAAACGGCGCATGCCGAGAATTCCGACTGAATTTGGGAAAGGTAGCGGTATATGTATACCCCCCATTCGCCATACGCGGGTGATTTTGACTTTTTGGCGGGAAATTCAAATGCGTCGACCATGCTCCCGGCTTCTAGGTGACCCAGACTCGGACATCATGCTGGAATAATTTCTCATTCGTTGACCGTGGAAAAGAGTCCGAAGAAGTGAATGAAGCCTGTTATTACACTGAAAGTACTTCAAAAGAAATTCCTCGACCGAGGTCAGTTGGAACGTACATACAACCAGAAGAGAAGTATGCATGACTAACGACGACGGCGGCGATGATGACAACGACGGAGACGACGGCCATGATCGTCGCGATGATGATAAGAAGGACGGGCACGACAAGAACGAGGACAACGAGGACGTTAAGATGGAGCTGCGCAATGTGGGCCTTGCCGAAAAAGGGCCGGCGATGTCTCGTGAAAGAAAGAGGATTAAGATGTGAATTTTACGAGCCCGCACAAAGACTTCCCCTAACTCGGGCGTCCGTCGGCCTGTACGTCAGTCCGTCCGCCAAGCCGCCTTCCCGTCCGTGCATCCAACAGGAGGAGGCAGGCGAGCGATGCAACCTTCCCACCGATCTTTTATAGCGAGCTCGACGGCGTATTGGGAGCATTAGCGGTACCATGAGTGGCAGTCGGGCCTGCGAAGGAGCGAGCGCATGCAGTCAAGGCAGGCATCAGGTCCCGATCAAGCAATTGGTCCAGGAAGTGGCCTTTAATATATGAGCTATAAGTTTAGCCTGATTACGCCTTTGTTCGGCGGCGTCTCCAAGCTTCCGTATGTCTGTCCGTCCACCCGTCTATGAAGGCAAGGGAATACTGTCGTTTGCGTGGCCGGTCCAAGGAAGAAGACGATACCATGGACAACGCCCTAGGGCAGTAGCCCGACCATGGACGAAGGGGAGCTGCTACGCTGTGTGGCCTCGACGGTTTGCCTCTGCTCGCTCGTTGGTCGGTTGGTTGTTGTCGGTCGTTGCTTTGGCCATTTGCTCTACTGTTGCGTATATGGAAGAGGAGATGACACCGCCGACATCGACGACAACGAGGTCATAGGCCGTACACTCTGTGCATCGTGCGTTGTTCGGACGAGCCGCGCGTGTTCGACGGCCAGGCTTGGCTTCAGTCGCTCAACTGTTGGTTCGATTCACATTCCACTGAGGACTCAGTATTGTGTAGGCCACAGTGGCCATTTAATATATCATAAATATCATCGCCTGTCTCATTGTCGTTGTTGCTGACGTTGTCGCCCTTGGTTGGCGGTGCTGCGGCACTCGGCCTCGGGGGTCAGTCGGGGGCACTCCCGGCCCCAACAGCGGAGTAGGACTGTTGTTGTTCTTTCAGTTGTATTGCGCCGACTGCAGGTTGCGACTCAGAACCCGCAATTCCCAGGACACGACCCCAGCTTTGAGGCTGGCCGACACTTCCTACGGGGGGACTGGGATCGGGAGCCGCTGGGAGCCGAGCTCGTTTAGGAAATCGACGAAGCGACACGCGGAGAGGAATTGAAACAGAAAGTAAAACATAGTGCTTGCTTGCTTCCTTGCTCGCTTGTTCGCCCGGCACTACTTGCTCCTTCATCTAGAAGTATTGCACAAGAACGTCACGCTGTAACGTGCAACGAATTCGGGTCACGTTTAACACAGACCAAGTGAGCGAGCGCGCAGGCGGACGAGCGAAAGAGTGAGTTACAGCGAGTGAGCGGGGTACAGGGCCCTGGAACAGTGCAAAAAAATCGCTCATACAGGGAGCCAGCGAGCGAGTGGGGAATGAAGTGCGAATTGTATGTCAAAGCCTCGGCATATTCGTCTGCTATCTGCGTTTCGTTATGACAGAACGTTTCCAGCCTGTACTACTTCATCGACAGTCTTCCCAGTCGGGAGTTTCTCGGCGACTCCGCCCTCCTGGCGGGATCCGAGTCTTCCTCAAAAACGTCATGCAACCAGCCGTTCTAACGAGCAGAGTTCTGACAATGACTCACAAACTAATCGCTTGTCAAAAGACTTTTTTTTTCCTTCTTGCACTCTCCTCAAGCGGGACGAAATGCACAAAGAGCGAAAGCAAAGAAAGATACCACCGCGGTTTGCGATTCCGTTTGTCATTGAATGGTGAGGCACACCTTGAAGAGGTTGCGCGCTTCCATTCGTCGGAACCGCACTGGCGGCTCTCAACAGCGGAGAAGGACGGGTTGCCCGAAGCGAGCCGACAAAGAAAAATTCCCTCAATATGTTTTTGAGAGTACTCGAATCTATCTCTCTCCTCGCAATCTCCAATTCCCAATTTTTAGTTCTCTTGTTCAACAGTGCACTCCATTTAAATGCTAATAGCAGCTGTAGTCAGACGGTGAAGAAGTTCCTCGGCCTTCGCTCTGAGGATCGGGTCCCGCGTGCCGTCTGTTCGTCATAACACACCCGGTTCCGTAGGCCGATCATCACTGAACCTACGATCCAACCTTGACAGAAGGGAAAACGGCTACGCGTGACGACCTTCCCGCTCTCGGGCATTGAAAGTGACCTTCAAGGTCCGCCTCAAACTGCAACGAACTCTGCAAAGGTCGTCATCGTTTCGGGTGAAGCTTCGCATTTAGTAATCGGCAGCCATCTATATAATACTTCGCCGACCGTATTTGACGACTCGACGAGTATCGCGAACGGACGAACTACGATGAGTTGTCGACGCGCCGACTCGAGTCGAAGCGAAAGGTCCAAGTCGTCCGGACCAAAGAAGGAAGGGGGACCCGGGCCAACTAGGGGACGGGGCGAGGGAGTAGATGAGTGTAGGAAATATCACGGAGGATCGAATTACGTTCCGAGAAGCCTGATTTCCGCTTTGATTTGAAATGTCCAACTCAATCGATGCCGTTGACTACACTCGCTTTAGAGTTTCCGTTGCCTGCGAAGCTTCAAGCGGATGTTCCGTCGGAGCTGTTCGTCGAGGGATCCCGGAGATCCCCCGCTGGTCGGTGACATTGACACCGAAGCTGAACAAGTGCTGCAGTCGGCGCTATCCATCTAATATCTCGCTCGAGCTCGCTCGTTCGTTTGGCTGAATAGAGTTTTTGTTTTGCGCCCGGCTCGCGTAGGCTGTTCGCGGCGACTTACGAGGCAATGGGTCGAGCACGGCCAGTTTCGGATATTGTGCGTCCTGTTTCCAGGGACGTGACGAAGCGGTAGGCGAAGGATATGAAAAGCAGCCGCAGTGGAGAGAGAGCGAGCCAGCCATTACGTTCCGGTATGGAGGCGTACCCAGACGTGGACACCCTCGTTAGCGTAACCTGTTTAGTGGAGCTTGATGCCATTTATGGCCACTTCAGTGGTGTCACTGCTTTCCCCTCTCGGTATTCCGACTCCCTGGCACTACCACTCTTCTCTATCTTCGTTCGGCGTGCTAGGCGATCAAGGCCGTTGGATGCGGTTCAAGCACATGTAACGCTTTGTTTGAGCTGTGGTCGAATCGAGCTGATGCATTCATTTCGAGTAAGCGTTGAATCAAAAGGTTGATCGCTTCCGATTTCACCCCCGATTCAGGCTTGGAATTGTGCCGGAGTTGCTGCACTTGTTCATCTGCTGGCTATGTCTGTATAAGTGCGGCTGCATATTTCCTTTGATGATGTTGGGAAGGCTATGTGAGACAGAATGTAACAGAATTCCGCTAACATCATATGTATCTCCGGCCGAAGCGACTGGTTAGTCGACTGCCGGTAGCTCTGCTCGCCTGCTTAGACAGCTTGTCTGACAGAGAACAAATCTAATATTCGCATGTGGTGCGAAAGTCGTTGGAAGACCCAACGAGTTCATAGAGTACGCTATTAGCGTATTCTCGGCCGAGACAAGTGTTCTCGCTGAAAACGCTCGTCGAAGGTCGCTTCGGCCAAATCAGATGCGGGAAATTTTTCAAGAAGACCGGACAATGAATTAACTTCAAAAGTAGAGAAGACCGAAAACTTCTCTGCTCGTAACGCGAATAGCTGGAACTCTGAAGGTTGAGGCATTCTCCATCCGGCGTATCCCTCGTCGCCCGCGAAAACGATGGATTTCAGACAGAGAACTTCTTACAAAAAGGAACCGTTCTGTTGCAGGTCAACGCTGATGACCCTGACGAAGGAATAAACGGAGAAATCTACTACAACCTCGCAGAGCCTTCGAACGTGTTCGCCATCCATCCAACTCTCGGCAGTGTTTCTGTGACACGACCGCTGGACTATCGGAAAGCCAACGTCTTCAATCTCACTGTCGAAGCCAGGGATCGAGGACCTAAACTGGGAACAGGTAGGGCTACTTTTTGCATTGAACCTAAGCTCCCCCAACGAATCGCTCGCTGGGAGTTCTTCTCCAGAGCTTACTCAGCGAATTGCTGAGGGAACGAATGTTCAAACGAGAGGGTAGTCTTCCAGGGTCGGGCGGAACGGATAGAGAGCGGAGTTCCTCGGGGCCGGAGGAATGAGGGTCTGGGGAACGGGGAGAGAACGGTGAAAAAAAGGCGATAGAAAGGAAAAACGAACAGAAGCTAATTTGGAAGTCAAAAGGAAACTTCAACTTGATTATGTGTTCTCGAAGAGGGGTTTCAATTCATTTCTCGCGTTTTCCGTGAATATTCAGGTGCTCGCTTGCTTCACTGACTGAGCTTCATCCTGTCTAGCAGGCGGCTGGGTGGCTGGCCGGCTGGCTTGCTTCCTTGTGAGTGCGAGCGGGCAAGCGTGTGCGTTCCAGAGCAATGACGAATTTCCCTGAGGAGGAACTTTTGAAGCAAAAGAAGAAGAAGTAGTAGGAGAAAGTGGAGGAGGGAGAGCTTTTTCATAAACACAACGTCAATTCAATGTCGGCCGCGGGCTCAGGAGCGGGCGTCAGCCTTTAGTGCTACAGCGAAGATAAACAGAACAATGTTCGAGGGGCTGCTTTGCATTTTAATTTAGCCTAAGGCTGCCGCCAGACTTCGTGCCGGATGGCGGTCCTACCACCTCGCAGACAGACTGCTCTATCTTAGTTTATACACTGTACATAAACTACCCGTACCGTCAGCGTTCCCGCTCCTCGAGATTCCTATTGGCGCGCGGGACGCGTCATAGCCGCGCTTCTTTCCGATCCGTCGCCTCAGTCCAACGATCGGGCCCAGTCCATCCTGAATTTTCCTTTGGCTTACGATCCTTATTCCTCCCTCGCTGCGTCGCAGTGTTCCCGGACCCTTATTCCTCTGTAGAAAACGTGGCAGAACGGTTCAGAACGGATCCAAGTCGAGTTAGAGGATCCACGAACTCACCCCAACGTTTCTCTTGCAGACACGGTGATCAAAGCGAGCACGGCCCGAGTGACCATCAACCTGTCGCCAGCGAATCGGCACCGACCACAAATCATTGTCAAGAATCTCCAATCGTACATCGAGCACGGCGTCGGTCCCGAAACGTGGGCAGCTGTGCAAGTCAGCGACCAGGACGTCGGAGTCAACGGTGAGATCGGTGGCCTGGCGATCACGGATGGCGACATCGACGGCCAGTTCCGAGTTCATCAAATCGGAGCCGGCGAGTACAACATCGACTTCGATCCTCGCAACGGCGCCACCGGCGAGAGCCGAGGCTACAACCTCACCCTTCGAGCCTGGGATAAGGGAAGCCATTCACTGTACACCGATCAGAGCGTGTACATCCGGGTGCGTCCATCTCTCGGCGCGATAACGCCCGTGTTCAACAAAGAAGATTACGACGTCCAAATCGACGAGGTCGCCCCGCCAAACTCCCCGATGGCTCGAGTGTCGGCGCATCTTCCTCACGAAGAGAAACACAATGATGTGATCGTCTATAGAATAGAAACCGGAGACGAAGATGGTGTGTTCGAGATTAACTCGAAAACAGGGCAAATATCCACAAACAAATGGCTAGACCGAGAGCAGAGGCGCTACTATTCGTTGACGGTGAGCGCCACAAACACGAAAAGCCGCTCCACACGACACCGAACCGGAGCCGCGGTGGCCACGACCATTGTAAATATAAATGTATTAGATTGTAACGACAACGCGCCTCGCTTCAACCAGAGCATCCAATCGGTGGTAACAATCGATGAAAACGTTCCTATCGGTACAAAGGTCGTCACGGTGAGCGCCACCGATGCCGACGATGAGGAGAACGGCTACGTAACGTTTGCCTTAGCGAACACCAACAAAGTCCCGTTCAAGATCAACCCGTTTACGGGTGTGGTGTCGACAGTCGACATCATCGACTACGAGAAGATGAGCGCGAGCTACTACTTGCTGCGCGTTCGAGCCACCGACTGGGGGACGCCTTTCCAACGCCAAACCGAAATGACGGTTCGTGTTCAAGTTCGCGATTTGAACGATCACAGACCGCAGTTCGAGAAGGTGGACTGCGCGGTTAGCATCAACAGTCAAACCCCTATCGGAACGGCCATACTCACATTGTCAGCCATCGATTTGGACCAACAAGATCAGGTGCAGTACAAGTACAGAATGAAACCGGCCAGCATACACCAGTGCTTCTCGTTGGATTCTCGCACCGGAATCCTGTCGGTCGCGTGCGATTCGAACGAGCTCGTCGACCTCGATGACGTCACGCTCAACATAACGGCCACCGACGGCGAGCACTTTTCCGATTCGATGCACGTCAAGGTGAAAATTGAAAAGTACAGCGACAGCCAGAATCATCTGCTCAAAAGTCGCAAGGAAGACAAATTCAAACCGCACGTAGAATGCCGCGAGGCCGGTCTGACCAAGAGTCTAAGGGAATTCCTCTCAAAAAGGGTGCCCACAGCGGATCGTAGCCATGATCAGATAGAGGACACCCTTATTTCCCATAGCTTCTTCGAGAACAGATTTGCGCCGGAGTTTCCCAAGGACACACCTGTTGAGATCTCAGTGAACGAAAGCGTGCCCGTAGGGACCGTGCTGCTTCCTCTCCGTGCCAAAGACGCCGACCACGGCTACAACGGACGGATCGTCTACGTAATTTCGTCGGGAGACGACGACTCCTGCTTCAAGATGGATCTCTACAAAGGCAACTTGATGTTGGTCGAGCCCCTGGATCGGGAACGTACACCGAAATACGTCCTCACAGTGACGGCGTACGATTTGGGCGAACCGAAGAAATCCGCATCGATTAGTGTCGTCGTGTACGTGCTCGACGTCAACGACAACCCGCCGATTTTTGAAAAATCGCTGTACACCTTCAAAATCAGCGAATCTGTCAACAAAGGAGCCGTGATGGTGAAGCTCCGAGCGACCGATGCCGACGAAGGGGAAAATGCCAAGATACGATACAAACTCTCGACGGAAACCGACGACTTCATCGTCGATGAAAAAGCCGGGATCCTTATCGTGCACCGAAATCTGGATCGCGAACGCCAAGCGGAATACAATCTCATGGTGAAAGCCACGGATTCGTCGATAGACTTGCCTTTGACCGGGACAACGATGGTCAACATCCAAGTTCAGGACGTAAACGACGAACGTCCACAGTTCACTCTCAAGAACTACATTGCAAGGGTTCGCGAAGACCTTCCAAAAGGAACCGTTATCATGACGATGGCAGCTCAAGATCCCGATCTCGACGACGCGGGAAAAGTCAGCTACCAGATGATGAGCAAAGAACTCAGGAATCTTTTCGAGATCGATTCGGAGACTGGCATCGTGCGGCTCATCGGAGAACTCGATTTCGAGACAAAGTGAGTCCTGAATGCCAACATCAGATACCTGCGTCATTGCCCCCCTTCTTCGTCTTCTTTTCGAATAATTTGTTTTCTTCGTTCCCTGGAATGCTTCCATCGATCGTTGTGGATGGTATTTTAAATATGATAATTTCCCCTCACAGCCAACTGTACAACGTTACCATTCGTGCCAGCGATTCGGGCGAACCGAAGCCTCTGCACACGGACACGTTCCTGCTCGTCGAAGTCGAAGACGTCAACGAGAACCGGCATGCGCCCAAGTTCGCTGACGTCGTGGTTCAAGCTTCAGTTGACGAGAATCAACCACCGGGTGCTTTCGTGACAACAGTCACAGCCACGGATGACGACGACCCGACAAAACTCGACGGCATGATCACCTACTCGATCATTGACGGTGATGGACTCGGACTATTTTCGATTGATGACAAAGGTAAGTTTTTGTAAGTCGACTCCAACAGGACTGCTTCCACCGTGCGAACTCAGCCTCGTCGATTTGAGTTTCGCGAGGAAATCGGACGGAATATGTTTCTCTCACGACACTGGGGGAAAGTGACACGTGCGCCTAGTGCGAAAGCGGAAGTTTCGGAGCGACTTGGGGGAAATCGCAGAAATCATGACGAGAGGGGAAAGGGGCGGAATCCGTGTCTTGGGAAAAATTAGGAGAGAAAATCAAACACGTGCTAATGGAAGCGAGTCGCGGACGAGGGCACACATTTGATGCCAGCGATATTCTCGCTGGGCTGCTCTTTTAATTGGGGTCAGAGTATGGGTGACGTTAGGTGGTTCGCTTGGTAGCTGGCAGGCTGGCCGGCGTGCTTGCCAGGGGGTCGCTTGGTCGACCAGCTAGCTTGCTGGCCCGCTGATGCTGGGTCGGACCGATACGAGGGAGCCATTTGACAAATGCGATACTTTACCCTGACCGGTCGGCGGTGGCTCGCTCCCGCTGCTGCTCGATCGGCTTGTCGAGAGGCAAACGCGCGGTTTCGAAGTCACGTAGAACCTTTTACACACACATATCCTCTCCGGCCTGGCGAGCATATTGGCTGGATTGCGGAATCATTCGCCGGTGGCACCGCCGACAATACCCGGATAGTGAACAGGTTAAAGACCGTATGTGTTGAAGACCCATTTGCATGAGCGGAATCCGTGGATTTCAGCTTTCAACCGACACCTGAGTAGTAGTCTTGTTTGATTTCCCGGGACCCGAGGCATCGTGGGAACCGTTGGACGGAACAAAACTTTTCCGGGCCGAATAATTGAACACGAGATCTTCGCAAAACTGACATTTGCGTCTTGAGCGAAGGACTCGGGGAATGCGCGAACATTGAAACAACACAATCCCCTGCAGGAGACCATCTCACGGCTCTCTCGGTTTCCCGACGGACTCCTTTCATGAGGAGCTCGAAGACGAGGACGCGGTTGAAGATCCACAGAGAAAGAAGTCATTATTGCCTTGTGACTAATGATTGTTAGTTGATGTCAAGGAATTATTTGGCACAGCTCCCGCCGTCGCCGCTGGAGCAAACAAAAGCTTCCCCGATCATGGAGAACACTCGATTCGGTGGAAGTTCCCTCGACAAAAACGCCAATCGAACTTTCGTGCGTCTCAATCAGGCCTTTAATTACGAAGCCTTTCAACAGAGCGACTTAAGAAGCCGAGTGAGTCTCAAGTGACATGCGCTTGTCTGTACGTTCTTCCGTGACGTCGAGACGGCTGTGATTCTCCCGATGGCTCCTCCGCTCGGTTGCTGCTTCGTTGAGATTTTTAGGCGCCCACCTCCGAGAAGATGCTCTGGCCAAGGTTGGTCAACCGACCACACAGCCGACCAAGCTCACTTCGTCCCCTGCTTTGACCGGGATCTTTTCCTATTGACTGCAAGCTTCCTATCGTGTCGCCGGCTTTCGAGAATTCGATCTCAGCCTCGAGCCTGTTCCAAGCCAGAGCTTTAAACCTGGAATTCCGAGGTTTTCCGATCCGAGAAGAGCTTCTCCTGAGGCCAGCCTCCTGAGCCGAGTCGATCTTCGGTCGTTTTCTCCTTGGATCTCAGGTTTCGGTGTTTTATCGGCGCTGTCGTCAACTTGAGTCACAGATCGTGTGAGCTTTGCGCTGTGTGGTAGCAGTAGCAGGTTCATCGGTGTTGTCGTCCTGCCCGACCTGTAAACGAACTGACCGTTGCCGTTGAGCCGTTATCCGTACTCTTTTGCCAGCAGCGCTTTCGTTGATGTTCTGTGTCTGCGGGGGGAGGGAACGCGCGGCCTCACGCTTTCGTGCAATAGCGTCCGGTGGTCGTTGCGTCGTTGTCAACATTCGATGTTTCCCGTTCCGCACGTTGCACCATGTACTTACATTTATACATGCGGATGCGGCCCAGCGATCGAGTTGAGCGGGCGGGCAGTTGCTAGCAGCAAGCAGTTGGTCGCTCGATTCGTTCCGCAACTCCATGTCTGGTTCGCTCGAGTCCTTGTCTGCTGGGGAATGAACGACAATTTTAGAACGCCCGTGTCGAGGAGAGGCTAAATCGGTCCATCCGTGGCTCGTTTGCATTCTGCAAACATCGGTGGCCGGTTTTCGATGCGCGAAAAGCTCGATTCTGCGGGCCCTCCACTTCGATTCGCACTGCACACAAAGAAAAACTTGCCTAACAGGGAAACGAAAACTTCGACTTTCGATTCATAGGAAGATTCTCTTCTTGTTTGGGTGGAATTCGATCTATGTATATCTCACGGGAAGCTCTCGTCCCGAGAATTGGATTGTTGGAAGGAAAGTTGGGAAATCCTGAATCTTATTGCCGAAAAAGATGGGAATGGAATTCCATGTTTCGAGTCCGTGTTCTGAAGAATTGGAGATCGCGCTCCAAACCGCAAAGACAGGCGCGACGACAACAGCAGCAGCAGCGGAGGATTACTATGACCGATCGAAGGAGACACTTGACACCTTCGTTCACGAGAGCCGTCCCCATCGTGTCAAGCCAACTATAGCGACGCTGACTCGGAACAGCGCAAGAGAGAAAAAGCACAGGAAAAAAATCGTCGACAAGCTTCGCTGAGTGGACGAAAAGCTTCGAACAGCGAAGGACGGGCGGGATAAACTTGTTCTTAAAGAACAGCCGCAGACGAACACAGACACATGGAGGGAGACCATGGCTCCCGGTATCTCTGTCGTCCTTTTTTTTTCTCGTTTCTCCTCGTCGAGGGTATCGCCCTCGATCCAGACACCCCGTTGTGCTTCCTAGCGAATCAAATAAATTCCCCACAGAGGAAATCAAGGGACGAGCCGACCTCTTCTCGATGGGTGCAGGAAAGCCTCCTTTGCCACCTCAACTACTGCCAAAACCACTACGACCGCCAACTCGAACACATGCAGCCGGCTCCGTCGCCCTCGTCGTCAAGGCGGCCGCCTCCTCCACCTCGTTTGAGGCATCCTTCGCCGCATTCTCGACATACATACATAGATCTCACACATGACACTCGCTGCTAAACGAACGCATATCTGCATCCTCATACATATTTCATTTGCCATAGATCTCTCTTTTTGTCGGCGTTGGCTCGTTGGCAGCTTCGTTGACTTCGTAGCCACCTACCTACCTACTTACCCGGCTTTGTCGGGAATGCCCTAAACCGATGATTTACAACATTCATCAAGCATTCCGTCCCGAAAGCCAAGGCTGAAATTGCAATTCACAGAGTGGAACGCGGACCATAACGACAAGATGATTGCGTCCCGAAGATCGTGTATCGCGTCGCGGAGCGGTACAACATCAACTCATTCCGTCTCTATAGACGAAATGAGTCGCGGACTTTTTGCCTCATAGCGTCGCACATACTGTGTTTGTGCTTACTCCTGAAGTTTGTTGACGATGTTGTCGCCTCTGCGGTAAACATGATGAAATGCTAGCCTCTGACCGGCCCGCGGGACAAGCTTTGACCAGAAACCACCTCAGGGCATAAGCTTCAAGCCTCCTTGTTGGCTTCGTCTTCTTCTTTTCGCCCACCGTTGAAGAAGTCTGGACAGGACGCTGTGCGTCCTTTTGATGAGCTGGCAATACAAACATCTCCAGGTCCCTCCTCATGACCATCTGCATCTCCCCTAGGATGCCCCATTCTGGGGAATATTGGAACTCCCGTGAGTGGGCAGACTTACCTAGCCCCGATTTCCGGAGATTTCTTCCAAGATCCGATAAAAGTATGGCGAGCTACGTAAGAATCCCACTGCAACAAAGAGCGGGCTTCTGATCACAATCCAACATCGCGAGACTTGTGGACAATTGGAGGTATACCACCACTACCACCACCATTACCAACAGTGGAACTAACGGCGACGCAACCAATGGCACAATCAGCAAGATTTTCAAAGTTTTTCTCTGCGGAGTTGAACTGACAAAGCGGTAGATGAGGACAGAGGAGAGAAGGGGAGCGGGGGCACAGGGTTTAAAGCAAGAGATGGGGGACTGCATCGGTCCGCTTTACCCTAATGGTCATCGGATCCATTTGTGCGTTTTGGCCCCGCTTCAAACCTCTCCCAGTCGGAGGCTCCTGACCGGAGATTCCTGGCCGGAGGGCTCCTCTGCTAGTAGTAGTGGTGGTGCTGGTGATGATGATGATGCCGCCACCGCTTCTCACCGCGTTGGTTCCCGCTCATTTTTTCCCCAGATTCGGTTATCTTCCCTCAACTTGTTCCCTCTCACTACCGGTTCTCATCTCCGTGATCGCCCCCCGCGAACACAGTCGGTGTTTTGAACAAATTGAGTGCCAACTCCTCCCACTATTACAGCAATCAGCACCCCACCCTGTCCGAGCTTGTTGGTTGGAGGCTTTGCTTTGTTGGTTAGTCGATCGGACCTTTCAAGTCCTTGCGCTGCTGCCGCTCCCTCTTTTGCTTGAGCTGCAGCTCTTGAATCTGCGAGTCCAAGCTCGTAGATGTTCTTTCGTTGGCCGTTGTCCGAATAACAATCGCTGTCGGGTTAACCAAGTGGTAACTCGCCGTCCAGACAACGAGGGACAAAAGAGAGGAACGGCTCGGGCTGGGGAGACATTCAGCAGCATCGGTGCTGACTCCGCACACCAACACTCTGCTCGACGGACCGGATGAGGGGACGGACGCGATTGACGTAATTGAATCTATATTTGAGTTTGATTTGATTTGCACGGCCATGATACTATTGGCCGGTCACAACCAATCTGTCGATCAATCTAACGGCAAACGACCCACAGTGTCCCACGACATACCTACTGAGGACAGCGAGTCCGATCTAGTGTTGTTGACAGTGTTTTCTTCGTCTTCCTCTTTTTCGTCTGCCTCTCTGTCTGCTTTGTTCGGTGAGCAACGAAGAAAAGAGGGGAAATGGAAGCACGGAGATGAAAAGAGGGAAGTTCGAGAGGACAGTGCTGTCGGTGGTGGCTCAGACAGCGGACTCTGTTCAGTTGTAGCGAGCGAGCGAAAGCTCGGGGGAGACCTTTAACAGAGTTTAACTGCAGTTTGATATACGGCGCACGTCGTCACTTACGCTGCTTTGATCAGCGGACGCCAAAAGAGCGGACACAGCTAAAGATGGCGGGGCACAGGATGACCAACGAAAAGGGGCTTCGAAATCATGAGCGAGGGCAGAGCTTCGGAAGGAACACACGCCAAGTCGAAATCCAAACCGTCCCCTCGATGTCGGAGTCTCAGGAGGATTCCGTTCCGTGTTGTTCGACATTGGTTCTCCTCGTCCGTTTCGCGACGAGTCCGCTCCTACGTCCGGTGACGCATCATTTTGAACATCGGCGGGACCCTGACCTCGACCCCCGGAAGTTCAGAGTACTGCCTCTAGACCCGTGGCGTCTTTCAAATCCGTCTCAAGAGAGCCAGGTACTTCATCATACGCTTGGTTAATTCTCATGCGGTTGACTTGTTGGGGGCCACTGCAGGTGCTACACTCGGTCTCACGATGGAGTTCCCGCTAGAACTCCTGGAGCAGGATACCGGAATCCCTCATGAGACGCTCGAGGAGCGATCCGTCGTGAAACTTTGTTCCTAGATGAGAGACAGTTGCGCGACGTCGCTTGATTGGTTCGTCTGAGTTTGTTGGGAAGTCGGTGCAGCTCGCAGGGCGTTGATGGAAGGAGAGAAAAGCACAGTTCGGGGTTATCTCGACGCCAAGTCGGACTAGAAGACATCATTACTGGTCATCTGCACAACTCCGTCCTTCAGTTTCCCGGATGTGCCACGTCGCGAAGTTTGCTCGGAGATTCAGAGACGGAAGGAACGAGTCCGCTCGCCGAGCCGGCCGCCTCGCCTCCTTTCTCGTCAGCTAGAACGAGATTTCTGTCCTCTCTTCTCCTTTCAGGCAGACGGGTTTCCCGCTAGGAGTTCGCCCAGAGCAGTGCGAGGTGAACTTGCGGGCAATCAGCGACTCCAGAAAGAAAGTCTGTTTCGGTGGATCGATGGCTCTATCTGTCTATTGGTCTTCCTCCTTCACACACTGTCTTCATGGGGATAAAAATGTCATTTAGTCGTCTCTCAACTCCTCTCGAACGCTCTCCGTATCAGGCCTTGAAGGAGTATCTCACGATCACTATCGACACTCCTCCTGAATTCTCTTTGTCTCCTCTTCTTCTTCTTCGACGGTCGTTGACTGGTGTGCGTAACGCCTCGCGTCAGGAGAGGAGAGTTCGGCAGGGAAGGAGAGGGGGGGCTGCGGTAAGGAGTAGACGGAGTGCCGCGGGATAAAAACCGAAATTCTTTAGCACGTTCCTATTCCATCATGCGATGAGACGACGGAGCCGTCACGCGGAAAATCGAGCAGAGGGAGAAATGGGACTCCTCATCCTCTCCGCCAGCCAGTCATTCAGTTGAGCAGGCAGAGTGAGGCTTGTCTACTTGCCCGGAGACGGCGAAAAGAAAAGAAGAAAGCCGAAGAGCTTACCGCCGCCTTCTTCTGCGAGATTCGAGATGATAAAAATGAGAGAAAACTCCGCGATCTTTATTTTTGGGTCTATTTAAGACACTGGCGCCTTTTCAACTTTGAGGAAGCGCGACGATGCCATTCATGGGTAGCGTCGCCATAGTTTCTTCAATATATAATACTACACTCCCCTCAGCCTCCGCTTTTGCAACGTCGACAGCATCTTCTCTTTTTTGACGCTTTTTCCTCCTTCTTCCGTAACTCCGGCTGGAAATTCCTTCTTGCCCTATTTCTCCCGCCGCTGTTCGACCTCTCTACTGTGTCTTCCGATCTAGCTGGCCGTTTTTGGCCCTCCATTCCATCTGAAGTATTCTTGCCTCCCCGCTTGTGCTCCTTCGTCGACTTCGTCTCTATCATATGATCCTTTTCTTTGGCCCGCTCACTCACGTCTATCCTGCTTTTTGCCTTCTGCGTCGCTGGCCTCCTTCCATGCTTTTCGAACCATGTCTCAATATGCAGCTTCTACGCTCTAATCCCGCGATTCCGCCCTCATGCGCTCCGACGCCACGCCGAATATCTCGTGTGCCGTCGGCCGGCGAGGCGCGCTTCATCAAACGCGCGGGAACCATTTCTCAAAAATATAACAAATGACCCAGGTGGCCGAGACCAACTGCAGGCAATATTGTGCTCGACTCTTCCTCCCACGCCCGCGTGAAGATTGATCCACGGCGCGGCGTCGCTTCCGCGCAACCGTCCCAAGCCTCTAGCGACGGCAACGACTACTCGTTTCCACTGAGAGAAGCGACGAGGGAAACGAGAAACTTCAGTCTTCCCCTCAGTGTTTTCTATTTCTCTATCCATTCCCTTGTCCCATGGACTTCTAAGAATCGGTCTCTTATCGCTATACTGCCAGACTCGTCCGAGGACAATCCGCTCGGGGAGCGGTTAGGCGCATTCGAGAAGCGGGCTCTTGGTGCTGGCTGATGCTTTTCGACTATCCTTCGTCCTGGTGTGCATCGAACGATCACTGCGATAGCTCTCGATGTTTGTGTTTTGCCGTCTGATATCCTAACCTCGCTCGGCAAAAATAGAAAGGGAACGAGAGATTCGGCGGGAGAAATGTCCACGGAATGGACCGAACGAAGGGATGACTTACTGACTGGTTCTGAGTCAGACTGCAGCATCGACCCAAGAACCCATAATCGTTGCGCAGAGCTCCAAGCAAAAGAAGGATTAAAAACGAGGAAAAACACCACGAGAGTTCGAATCAGCTGCTTTTGTTTCCATTTCTGACGCTGATTTCGGGAGGCTCCGGATGTCGAACAAAGTCCGAATGCAGACCGAGTCCCAGGCCCACAGAAAAGGACTCCGCAAACGAATGGACGCACTCCCGACTCCTGAACACAATGGCAGCGCAAAAACTGGAACAGCTAAAACTCAAAGCACTCTCTCCGAGTTTGCCTCGATTCGGTCCGAGAGCAGTGGCAGTGGCCGCAGCACCATCACCACCACCACCAGCAGCAAAGGATGTAGGAGCTGCAGCAGCGGCAGTCGCCATTACCTTTCTATTATGGCGTTAAATGATGCTGCAACCCGTTGATGATGTGGTAACGGCTTAGATTAAAAGTTCGCTTGCTGGAAAGGCAGATGGCTTTTATCCATGCTTGCAGGGTCCGTTCTTTCTCCATCACTCTCATCTGCTTCTGTTCATCTCTGCTTGAGTTTTCCCGCCTAATCTGAGTTTTTCTCGGCTGAAAATCCGGCGAGTTCTGCTCCGTCCGCCGGTTCCGACTCTTCCGACATTCGATTCACGCTCTCAGCGATCTTTCACTCGATGATCGTTCGGTGGGATCATCCAACGGATTCCTCCGCTCTCTCTTAACCCTTTTTTGCTGGATCATCCCCCATTCTCAATCTCTTATCAGACGAACCGTTTGTCTTGCCGAGTTGCACTGTAGCAGATCAACAATGTGTCCACCTCCCCGAAGGAGTATATGTACATGGTCGAGTCTCGTTTTTCGTCGGAAAACATGCAATCATCAATTCTCTTGCTGTCGCATCAGTCGTGCAGTTTTTGTCTTTGTTCTCCCTTCCATATTTTTTTTGTTTTTCCCCGTCTCTGGCTCTCTTCGTGGTATCCTTTCGTCGGTTTTTTGTTCGCTTGTCATAGCGATCGATCGCTGTTCTGATTTTCCGTCGTCGGTCGTTTCTGCATCCACTGGTCTATCAATCAATCCATTCGTGCAGTTGTCCGTTTATTCATTACACTCTGCGTCGATTCACTAATTCAGCTATCTCCTCGACTGTAGAAGCCGAATCCTCGTTGTTTTTTGAAATCGATCCCCTTAGTTTTCGTCCCGAGCAACATTTAAGCTGCTGCCACGAAACTTTATTTGCCCCATGCGCCCGTCAATGGACTCACCCAGCGAACAATACTGATATCTCTGTTCAGCCTTGGCTTCCCTCTGCGACAGGGACCTGCTGCATATCGGGTGGCACGTGGAGAACAAGAAAAAAAAACTCAACTAGACGCCAACAAACTCTAGGACCCGCCCGTGTGCTTTGACACCGATGATCCAAACAACTCCACGCGAGTGCATCGGAGGTCGAACTTTCCATGCTCGTACAGGCAAGCTCCTTGTTAGGGTTTTGGTGTACTACCAGGATTTGGGAACTTCTCAAGGTTTTGGGGCATCCAATGCTGTAATGCGAGAGTCCTGTTCCGTTTCTCAGTTGGCTCGAGCGGAGTTCGGGAAAAGACGCGCGAGCAGGCCAACAACTGCGACGTCGGCAAGAAGCCGTAGAGGAGAGGAAAGGGACTTCTGCATTCATGTGATCATGACTTGTTGTCATAGCGCGCGTTGTTGTTGGCCCTGGCGGTGGTGTTGGATGTATGGATGGAGATGTCTCGGGTGTCAGTGGTTCACAAAGTCTCTCCATCCACGCCGCCATCGCCGCCGTCATCGGCCATTTGTCATAGACGACGTTTTTGTGGACCCTGTTGGCTGGTTCGCTGCCCCGCTCACTCGCTCGGACGGTCGTTTTCCCTTCCTTTGCTCGTACGCTCGTCCGTCCGTCCGTCCGTCCGTCGGTTAGTCGCTCACTCGGTAGGCCGCTCATTTGTTCCGACATGCCAGAAAAAGGAGTATAGCATCTATTCCCAAACCGATCCGCAGCGGTGCGGCCATTGGAACGAGTCGCCGAGGATGACGGGCGATACCGTCGGTCGACGCGAGGTGCTACAGTACCCTCGGAGGAGCTGGCGAGCGAGCCAGGGAGGGAGCTTACTTAGACAGATGCTAAATAAGTTGTTCTAACGATCGTATAACGATGATTACACTCCGCGCGGCCCAAAACAAGTGAATGCCGTCCACCGTAATTAGGCCGCAACATTAATTTTCTGCTGCTGCTCCTGCTAACGCCCCCCTGCGATCGCCCCACCCCCCCTCCCCCCCTTGCTTGGATCCTGGCGGACCGCATTGACGAATGCTCTCGCTCGTTTGCCAGCGTCGGCGAGTAGCAGCAAACGGTTTTTGGCCTTGGGCCGAACGTGCGAACGCGAACGGAAGACGATCCAATGAACATGCAGCAGCAAGGGAAGAGAAAAAGAAGCCTCCAGAGTACGGGAATAGTGATGAGCTGTCGAAGATGATATGGGACATGGGGGAAAAAACGAAATTTGTCGACAATTTATCGGGAACTGATGAATATTGATTGGGTTTGTTTGCATATCGTGGTCGGTGCTTCCGCCGCCGCCTCGCTCGTTCCTCTGATCCCGGAGTCGACCGAGGTCGGACGGAGGTCTGAGTCGAGTTCCCCGCCTCCTTACTCGCTGATATCGGGTCTCTAGGCGATTGTTCCATCGAGTGGAGTGGCAGAGTTCCATGGAACGAAACATCCGAACCCGCGCGTGCAGTCTATTCGAAAGTTGCTGCGTCAACAAGTTGTTTCGTGTGCGTATATTGGAGAGGAACGAAGACGGGGGGGGGGGGGGGGGGGAAATGGAGTCCCACCCAAGGAGAGTTGGGTTCGGAGGAAAACTCGCTCAGTCAGTCGAGGGGACGTCCCACTGCAATGGGAAGACACTCCATTCAGCGTCGTGCATGCTGTCCTGGCAGCGGTCGGTGGGTTGCTTAGACGAAGAATCAGTCACTGGACATCCGAACTCAACTGATGTGAGACTATGGCGTCGTCCACGTATACGATGTACGAGTCGCAACTCCAGGCGGACCGGCGTGTGGTTGTGTGGGTGGGTGGTTGGGTAGGAAGGAAGCCGATATGAAAAGGATTGTCATCCTTTGTTCCAAGCGCGAAACTTTGATCGGAAACCTAAGGACTGCGACTGGACTCTTCCCTTTCGTTGCTTTCGTCGTTGCTCTTTTGTGAGGTTGTCGAACGAGGCAGATGCTGAAAGATCCCCCTTTTCCTCTTGCTCCTCCGCTTCCTCATCCTTTTCCTTTTCCCTGTCTCCTCCGCCTCCAGCCAAACTGTGCTCAGGACCAGCCACGTCTCCGTCTTCTATTGTCGCGATCGATGGAGTCTTGCCACCTTTCGGTCGTATTTTCAGTGCCCGTCTCTGTCGCCCACTTTCGTCGCGGCGAAGTCCTCGTCTCCAAGCTTCCCTCTCAGGTTCTATCTCCGGAGTGTCCAAGGGTGGGAACGAGGACTTTTCCATCGTAGGTTGCTTGCGTAGGGCACGCCGTTTTTCTCGCAAGTCTAACGCGTTTCTGTCTCCTTCTTTCAGGAACCATCCGGACCAGATCCGTCCTCGACTGCGAGAACAAACCCTACTATTGGCTCGTCGTTTCCGCCATGGATCGAGCGGCAGTTCCGCTCAGCTCGCGACTTGACGTATACGTGAAAGTCAACGACGTCAACGACAATGCACCCTTGAGCAAACTACCGTATTACAAAGGAACCGTGCTCGAAGACTCACCGGCCAACGTCTCCGTCCTCGGACTCGAGGCATTTGACAACGACCACACTGCCAACATGGAGAACATCACGTTCAAAATCACATCTGGCGATCCAAATGGCAACTTCCACATCGATGAGTACTCCGGTCGGGTCACGACCACCAATCAGAAGCTGGATCGTGAGAGCCAGGATAAGTTTCTGCTCGACGTGACCATCACCGACGACGGCACACCGGCATTGTCTTCTGTGACGCAGGTCCTCATTCACGTAGGCGACATTAACGACCACGATCCAAAATTCACTCAAGTGCAATACCGCTTCAAAATCCTCGAGCAGGAGGAGCTCAAGGAGCAAGTCGACTTGGCGCAAGTGATCGCGACCGACGACGACACCGGCGCCAATTCGGAGCTCGCCTATTCCATAATTAAAGGGGCCACGTTTCGTTTCTCGATTGATCAACAAACCGGAATGATCCGGTCTCGATCTGCTTTGCTCAAAGACGAAATTCACGAACTGCACGTCAAGGTCAGCGACCTCGGAGAAGTACCTCGGCACTCCACTTGCGTCGTAATGCTCCAAATAGCATCGAAGCCCTCCACGTCGGAGAATCGTCCGCCAAAAATAAAATCCGTCGACGTGAGCGAGGTGTTCGAGGTCGACAAAGTGGGGCACGTGGTGGCCATGATCTCGGCGGTCGACCTCGATCTCCACAGCATCTACTTCCGAATAGTTTCGGGCAACGAGAAAAAGCTTTTTGCCTTGAAGAAACCTGACGAAGGTGCTGTCATAGTGGCTAGACCGATTGTTCAGTCAGACGTTGGCGCATACACGTTAGGCGTAGAAGTAACTGACGGCCTCGCAAAGACCTACACCGAGTTCAATATAACCGTCATCGATGACAACAATCAGTATCCCGAATTCATCGAAGAGGCCTACACGGTCGAAGTTTCGGAACTTGTCGCCCCCGGTACGGAGATCCTCAAAATCAAAGCCGTCGATAAAGATCTCAACGATCAGCTGTTTTACGCCATTCACAACGCTGCGGCCACGAACAGTCTCCAGAAATTCCACCTAGCGGCGTCCACGGGCGTGCTACAGACGGCGCAACCTCTCGATCACGAGGAAACCCGCGAGCATATCATCACCGCTCTAGCTAAGGATTCAGGTGAGAGTTATTTCGGAATAACCTGTTTTGGGCCGAATTGAATTCTTCTCGAGAAAAGGAACCTCCGCGAGAGAAAATGAGAGTGTGTGAGAGAGAGAGAGAGACAGAGTTTGCTAAAGTCGCGATTTTTGGTGTTGCAGGTTGGCCTGGGAAACGCGCTTATGTTCGGATCCACATTCTCGTGGCGGACCACAATGACCACGCGCCTGAATTTCTACAGAGCTCGTTCGAGGGTAAAGTGTTCGAGAGTGCGGCGCTGGGAACTTCAGTCGTTCAAACGACTGCGGTCGACAAAGACCGCGGGGACAATGCCCGCATCTCGTACAGCATCGTGTCCGGTGAGTCGTCGTTGTAATTAAACGCAAATTTAAGCCTGTTCTCCGCCAGTCTGGCCACTCTCGCGCCTACTTGCGCGCCTATTCTCGCGTGCGAGCCGGCGTGCGTGCCCGGCTTGCCGGCTCTCGGACTTGGCCGGCGGCGCGCCGGTCCGCAACCCAGAGGGAAATAGAAAGGAATAAGGAGAAACAGAGCGGCAGGCAGGAGGGTCGGGGATTCCCGTTCCCCGAGCTTTATTTAATTAGACTCGTTTATATAATGAGGGCGGAAGACCATGGCTAGCCACCGACGGGGTTTCAAAACTTCCGCGGACGCTTTACTCGTATTGTAGCCACTGCACTGGTTTTCGCCTCTCGAGCGAAACTGGATTCTTAGCGAAACCGAAGCCCACGCTAGGTCCGGTTGTAATTTGCTTCGTGTCTCGCTCTTATCAAATATTTAGTGAGGCACTTCGATCGAGGGGATCGATCTCGTCGAGTCTCCGTCGTTCCTCCGTTCTGATTGTGTTAGATCGCATTACGTGACGGAGGAACAGGAACGAATGGGACGGCACCGAGAGGCAGGCAATGAAAGGAGAGAGATCTCGGAAAAATTGCGCCGAGAGAGCCTTCTTGATAAATATGGTTTGGCAGAGCAGGGAACGAACCAACGACCGCCCCCTCAAAATCGTTCCCCGTCTTCGAACATCGAATCCTCCTGCGTGGTGCTCCCGTCGTGAAGAATCTTCTCCACCGCCCCCGCGCCCTCTTTCAGTCGGAGCTCTGGATCAATTATGCCGCACTAGGAGACGGGAGAGAGAGAGAGTGAGCCGTAAAAGATGGCGGCGTTCCTCAGGACGACGAAGACGACGAAATTGCAGCGTAGCCACTCGGCTTAATATCGCCGCTCACTTCTCGCGTCCCCCCTACCACTCTCCTTGGTTCCCGTCGTAACGCTGTCCCCCGTCCCCGCCGGGGGCGGTTCGTACCTTTCGGCAAAGTGGACATCCAAATGCTCAGCAACCGTGGATATTAGTTGAGTGGACTCTTCGAGTGCGCGTTTCCAGCACTGCCACGAACTTTGCGGGGGAAGTGGTAAAGAAGGAAATTACTTCCCAGGGTCCCTGTGTACTAGAACGTGTCTTTCTTTCTTTGATTTCTTCTGGACTCCTGTCCCGACTCCTGACGACAATTAATGCGTAAAACTACGTTCTACTCCTGGGAATCGTCGAATCAGGAGTGGATAAAGAGGTTCAATGGATGTTCAACGCAGCCGATGCAAATTGTTGCAGTGTGACTCCTTGACATCAGTGAGCAAACAAGCGAATGGAGACGCGTCCGGGGTGGGGGCAAGTGGTCAACAAGCGGATGACCAGCCCAGACGGGGCATCGTGCGGGCGTTCACAAGTTGATTTCGCGCGGCTGAGTTCGTGTTCTATCTGTGTTACAGGAAATGTCGGGAGCAGTTTCACTATCCAGCCCCAGCTCGGAACCATTAGCGTTGCGAAATCTCTCAGCCAACAACTGCTTCCTGAATACTATCTGGTGGTAAGAGCCGCTGACCACGGATCCCCGTCGTTAAATTCGACGGTGACTGTCCACATAAAAGGTGAGTTCTCCCGTGTTTTTCGTTGGCTGAACCAGGCAGCTCAAGACAAAGAGCAAACGAGGATAGAACTGGATGAGATAAAGAGGCGGAGAATCCCATCGCCTTTTATTTTATTATATTCCTCGTTCGCTTCCTTATCGGGACAAATGTTCCCTTGCGAGTGCGCTTTGCCGGGATCAGGTTCCGATAAAGAGACGCAGGAATAAAGCTGCATTTATTTCTCAAGAAGAACGCAGCCATTGAAACGCAACGAGCTTCTCTCATTCTCCCTCCCTCCCTCCCTGGAATTTTCCCGAACTTTTGGACACTGGCTAGAGGAGAATTCGGATCTCAATATGTGGTATGTTTTCCAGTCACAATGGCGACCAATGCACCTCCGAAATTCGAAGCTGACACCAAAGTCGTGGAGGTCGAAGAAAACAAGCCAATCGGAACACCGGTTGTCGTGACCCAAGCCCAAAGCGGATCGGCCCTCTACTATGACATATCTCTCGGAAACGATGAAGGATGCTTCTCCATCGACCAGAACTCAGGCGTGAGTATTCATGTCCATATGTCTCAAGCCGCACTCGTCCCGTCGTCCTGAAAAATGATGTCGAAAGAGCGAAAGAGTCAGCTCCGAGTTTAATGTTCCATTCTCTAATTCTTTCGTAATCGCTTTTTACAGATCGTGACCACGGCATGCGTGCTCGATTATGAGCAGAAACAACAGTACCTCATCATTGTTCGAGCGACAAACCTTGTCAACTCCTGGACTGAGATGGCCCTCACCATCCACGTCGTCGATGTCAACGACAACGCTCCGGTCCTCAAGCCGCGAACGTATTCCGGCTCCATCAGCGAAGCTGCCGAACCTTCAAGTGTTGTCATGACCAACGAATCGCTGCCACTCGTGGTCACGGCGACCGATGCCGATCGCGACATCAACGCACATCTGTCGTTCTCAATCGTAGACACATGGGCCAGGCGCTACTTCCGTATCGACCCCTCAACCGGCTCGATCTCAGCCGCGCATCGCTTGGACCGGGAGCTCAGGAGCTCGTATTCCTTCAGCGTCGAAGTCTGCGATAACGGGAGGCCGACTGTCCTCTGCAGTCGAGCACCAGCCAAAGTTTCGGTGGAGATCCTCGACGTCAACGACTCGCCGCCGATTTTCGAGAAGGACTTCTACAACGTGACACTTGTGCTGCCCACTCATCGCGGCGTCACGGTTGCCGAGCTGGTTGCGCATGACGCCGACATCGATCCCGTTATCAAGTACTCGATCATAGGCGGAAACATTGAGGAACACTTCCTGGTCGATCCCGTGGCAGGGCTCGTCAAGGTCAATCAGCCCGACAGTGAGTATTTCGCTATCGCACCCAATTCAGTAATTTAGTCTTGTAAGATGTCGCGCCCAGAGTTGGTGACTCGATTGGGAAACGAATTGAGATCAATCGAAGCTCTTAGAGTTTCATCTGAACTGAGTGGAGAGTGAATTTTTCGCTTCTTTCTCAGATATGCTCGACTTCTACCGATTGGTCGTCGCCGCCCACGACGGCCTGCACGAGCGTACGGCCTCGCTCCACATCAACGTGGTCAAAAGTGCCATACACGGAAATCCATCGTTCCGATTCTCGTACCCACAATACGAAAGCCGTGTGGTCGAGAACTCGGACGCGACCAAAGCTCCGCTGCTTGTACTCAGCACGGTCGGAACTCGTCTTCAGGAACCTATACACTTCAAGCTGCTCAATGAGGAATCCAAATTCGTTGTCGGCGAAACGTCAGGTGCCCTCACGGTTCGACCCGGTACTGTTTTCGATAGGGAAAAACAAGCGAACTACCGACTTGTTGTTAACGCTGTAGCGCTCGCAACCGAGAGAGTGGCGAGCACGCTGATTGATGTTACAATCGAAGACGTGAATGACAATGCTCCAACATTTGTCGATACGCCGTACCATTGTGTGGTTCCCATCGAGTCCAACAAAGGAGAGCAGGTTCAGAAGGTCCGCGCCGAAGACCCCGACGACGGAGCGAACGGAAGAGTTCTCTACTACTTGCGTGATTTGCACAAAGGAGTCTTCGATATCGATTCGAAGACTGGGAACATCACGCTCCGGAAACGTCTCCCGTCGCACATGACGCAGTATACGATAACAGTTGTTGCCAAAGACGAGGGCAACCCACCGATGTATTCTGAAGTGCAGGTGCCGGTGAAAGTGGTCACACGAACGATGCCGTCGTTCCAAAAGCAATTCTATAGCGCTCACGTCAAAGAGAACCATCTGCCAACGGAACCGGTTTTGACGCTTATTGCCCAGAGTCCAGGTGGGAAACCTCTCATATACGACATCACTGAAGGTCACCACAAAGAGGACTTCAGACTCGATTATCAAGCCGGTGAGTGCTTTTGGGTGAAGGCGCGTTGCCTGACAACGCTTCCAATGTTCCTGCATTTGTTTCGTTTCATCGTTCGCCGTCCTGTGGTGCTGATTTGAGTTTCCATCAAGAGATTCGTTCATTTTATCGTTTTTGTGTGCGTATCCAGCTGTGTTTGAATGTGCGTTTTCCCCTTGTCCCCAACATCATCGAAAATCTCTCAAACGCCAGCTCAAAAATATTTGTGGGATTACCATCACAAATTACAAGCAAACACACGGAATTTTATGGAAATGTTGTTTGATGGTTCCCGAAATCGAAGGTCATCGGAATCTTCCGATTCTATGAGT
Source organism: Neoseiulus californicus (assembly GCA_028455905.1). Lineage (NCBI taxonomy): Eukaryota > Metazoa > Arthropoda > Arachnida > Mesostigmata > Phytoseiidae > Neoseiulus > Neoseiulus californicus. The sequence goes on along the minus strand of JAMQGS010000002.1, from coordinate 2,639,424 downwards.
GCAGTTATTTTTGTGATGGTGCGACGAAGGGAATGTTTTGCGTTGCATGCTAAGTTTTCCTTTTTTTTTTGTTTTCCGTGTGTTACAGGTCCAAATACAGCTAGTGCGCCATGTGAGTATGGTTTGTTTCTCCGTTTGAGCAGTACCCTGGTTTCTTTTCGGTTCAATTTTCCGTGTTTGTACGAAAAAAAATTGTGTTGATGTGACCAAGTGTTTGGGGTTCTGATCACGTGTAAGATTTGATTCAAGTGCTCACGTAAGGTTCGCGGTATTTTACAGGTGTAATGTACGTCAACGAAGAGTTGGACTTTGACAAAACCGCCAAATACGATCTCACGGTGAGAGCGACCGACTCGCTGAGCGGAGCTCACTCCGATGTCTCGGTGACGATCTACGTGGAGGACGTCAACAACCACCCCCCATTGTTCGAACAAATCATGTACAACGTCTCCGTTTCTGAAGTATCGCCACCGGGCTCGACGATCCTAACCGTGCGCGCGCACGACAAAGATTCGAACAGCGTCATCAGCTACTCGGTTGAAGACTCCGATCGTTTCATGATCGATTCAAGGACCGGAGTAATCAGTCTGAGACGGTCCCTGGATTACGAGAGGCATTCCAGGTTGGTCTCGCGTTATCTTCGCGTTGTATTGGATCTCGATGCTGAATCGACACCTTGTAAGACCAAATCTTTCCTTCCTTGCAGAATCACTTTGACGGTGATGGCAACGGACTCCGGACCTCCGCAACCGCTATCGTCTACGGCCCTGGTGTTTATCCAGGTGACCGACATCAACGATAGTCCTCCAGTTTTTGACCGCCCCGTTGTAGATTGCTCGATAAGCCAACTGGCCCGAAGGGGGCAATTCGTCGCCCACCTCGGAGCCAGTGATCCAGATTTCTCCCAGAGCGTTTTGAGCCATCACCAGACGTTGGCTCGCTTCCCAGATCAGTTCAGCAACACCCCTAGCCTCGCTTACCAAATCATCTCCGGAAGCCAAGCCTTCACCGTTGACCGTTACACCGGAATCGTCTCAGTGGGCAACCTGCACTTTTTCCGCGAGCTCGTAAAGTCCGAACAGGACGTTCACGCACTGAACGTGTCCGTCACCGACGGCGTGTTCGTCGCATTCTGCAAACTCAAGGTTCACATCGTGCCTGCCAACAGCCACTCACCCAAGTTTACGCATTTCGAGTATGAGGCGATCGTTCCCGAGAATTCCTCAGCGAGTACCTACATCGTCACGGTGTCCGCGACCGACCAGGACCGAGGACAGTACGGTCGAGTGAAGTACTTTATCCAATCCGAGGAAATGACTCACTACTTCACTCTGGACCCGGAAACTGGCGAACTCCGCACAAAAAGAACTCTAGATCGGGAGAAACGCTCTCTGTATAAAGTTGCAATCGTCGCCGAAGACGGCGGTGCCCGGATCGGGCACAGCGTAGTCCGAGTCACCGTCACCGATGAAAACGATAATCCGCCACAGTTCCTCTTGCCCGAATACAGATGCAACGTGAAAAACTTCACAGCAGGTCAAGCAATTTTGAAGGTCACCGCAACCGACAAGGATCTTCTGCCAAGGGGTTTGAAGTACTCGTTCCGAGATGGAGACCCCCAGAACATTACCGAAAGTTTTGGTATTGTTGAGGACAACGGGGAAATCTTCCTGAAAAAGCCGCTCAAAGAAGGAGCTCGCTACCAATTTTTCGTGAAAGTGTCAGATGGGGTTTTTGAAACAATGGCACCCGTGGTCGTGGTCGCCTTGCTTCCCAACCAGAAAGAACCTCACGATTCGAACCGCATCCAGGATTTGTACGTCAAGGAGAACGCGAAGATCCCAACTGTGATTACGACGTTGAACGATAAAGGTTCGGGCGACGTCAAGTACGAACTCATCTCCACTGAGAACGAAATCTCCTTGTTCACTGTGGATCGAGACACCGGCAGGGTCACAGCGATCAGGTCGCTGGACCGAGAAGAGTGTTCGAAATACCACATCGGTATCAAGGCTGAGTCCCGCTCTAGTGGATTAATCTCTCAGATCCAGATCAACGTAATCGTCACCGACGAGAACGATAACAAGCCCGACTTCGAGTCGGGGGTGGGCGGATACGTCGTGCGATTGGCCGAAAACATCCCGGTCGGGAGCAAAATCCTTAGGCTCGTGGCCAACGACGTCGACATCGACTCGAATGGGGTTGTGACCTACGACTTCTACGAGCGCAACGACCCGGCAGCTGACATCTTCCAGATTGATACCCAGACCGGTTGGATCACGAATCTGATCGCCCTTGACCGGGAATCCGTTCCGTCGTACAACCTAACTGTGGTCGCCCGGGACAACGGGTCGCCACTGAAGCAGTATTCGACGAGCGCAGTGTTTATCAACGTGATCGACTACAACGACAACCCTCCGACGTTCTCACGAGAGCTTTACGAAGTCGAAGTCGATGAAGACGCTCCTATCAACACCGAAATCTCCACCCTCGAAATTCTGGATCCCGACGATCCCAAAAGTGTGAGTTTTCTCAACATTCTTCCGGCCTTCCTCCTCCTGCTATTCCAGAAATCGCATTGATTTTCGAGTTTTTACATCTTTCTCCGGATTCAGGGCCGTGGCGAGGTCATTTCGTGGGCTATTCTCAGCTCTGAGATCGTTTTTGCTATTTTTCTTTGATTCGGCTCAATTCATCAGAGCACAATTCAGAGCACATAGCGCGGCCTCCCGTCGCAGCATTCCAAGAGTGACGAAATGAGCCGAGTTTCGATTTTTCAGCAAACCATGTACTTCTACCTCACATCCGGCGATGACCGGAATCACTTTGGACTATCGGACACGGGCGTTTTGTTTGTTCGGAACTCCTTGGACCGTGAAACCCAAGAGCATTACATCCTAGATATCGCGGCCAGCGATGGTCTCCGCGTCGCAAATACGAAAGTCAGCATCCGACTAAGGGACGCCAACGATAATGGTCCCGTCTGTATGCAATCGAAATACATCGAACAAGTCAAAGAGGACGTGTCCCCCGGAAGCTACATCCTGACTGTAGCTGCAAAAGATGCCGACATTGGAATCAATGCCGTTATGCGCTTCTCTCTCCGCGGAAAGGGACACGAGCAATTCGTTATCAACTCTACGACGGGTAAGCTAAACGAGAATACGATCGAAATTTTACGTTCACGCGGTGAACTTTCCGTGGAAAAATTTGGTTTCATCTCCGCTTGTTCATGAATTGTTCGAAGACGCGTTATCAGCATAGACGAGGGTGTAATTCCCAAATTGAAATTGGAATAGAACACTCAAAATTCAATTCTTCGCAGGTGAACTTCGGGTCAGCAAAGCACTTGATAGAGAAACTCAGTCTTCATACTCTCTGACCGCACACGTCCAGGACAGCCAGCACATGGAATGGTCTTGCACGTCAAGCATTCGCATCATGGTCAGCGACGTCAACGACTGTCCGCCGCAGTTCTCCAAGGACAACTATACTGTCGCGATTCAAGAGGACGCCGAAATTGGCACCGTACTGATGAAGATCTATGCCACCGATCGGGACGTCGGCAACAACCGGAAGGTCTCCTACAGTCTGATGGACAGCGCCGGAGGCTATTTCGAAATCCAGTCCAATACCGGTATCATCCAACTGATGAAAACGTTAGATCGAGAAGCGGTCGATTCTTACCGTCTGACGGTTGAAGCGATCGATCACGGCCAACCGAAATTGTCCTCGACAGTCTCTGTGAATGTCGTTGTCCTCGATGTGAACGACAACCCACCCGAATTCACCAAGAAAATGTACTTCGCCAACATCAGTGAAATGGCGCCACACGGGACGCACGTGGCGCAAGTCAAAGCGTTCAGCCGAGACATTGGGATCAACGCTGAAATCAGCTACAAGCTCGAAAACGCAGAAAACTTCGATATCGACCCGGAGTCCGGAATAATTTCGGTGATGCGCTCGCTCGACTACGAGAGCCAGGCTCAATACATGCTGTCGGTTGTCGCCCAAGACGGAGGAACTCCAGCCCTCAGTTCAACAGCCCTGTTGAACGTCACGGTCCTGGACTTCAACGACAACAAACCGACGTTTGACAAAGGTCGCTACAACTCCGTCATTCGTGAGGACACCAAAGTGGGCGAGCGTATTCTGCAAATTCAAGCCACCGACGCCGACAGTGGGATAAACGGAGAACTTTCCTACGCCATAGTCAACTCGACCGACTACCCAGAGTTCATAATAGATCCGCGGTCAGGAGTTGTTGTCCTGCGTAAGAATCTCGACAGAGAGCAGCAGTCAGACTACTACTTCATCGTCGTGGCCCATGATGGAGGTGAACCCGAACTGAACGAGACCGTTGAGGTTTCCATAACGCTTTCGGATATCAACGACAACGCCCCTCAGTTTGTGAAGGGAGGCAACTATTCGGCCATCGTCCAGGAAGGTAAACGCGATCAGAAAGTGATCGAAATCCAGGTGACGGACAAGGACACGCCGGCCAACGCCGGACCCTTCACGCTTACAATCCTCAATGGAAACTTCAACTCGGACTTCGTTGTTCGGGGAATGTCCATCTTCACTCACGGGTCATTGAATACCGAACGTCGCGCCGAATACAACCTCCAGATCCAAGTGAGCGATGCGGGCACACCGTCGCTAAGCTCAAAGACGAACGTCCACATCAAGGTCATCGAAGAGAGCAAATACCCTCCGGACGTCGACAGTTTGCACGTTTACATCACTTCCTACCTGGACGATTTTCCAGGTGGGTTTATTGGCAAAATTCACGCAAGCGATCTCGACCCCTACGACAAATTGAAATTCGAACTCTCCGACAAAGAGAACGCGCTGTTCGCCGTCGACCGAGAGGAGGGGATAATCTCTGCCCAAAATGGTCTGGATGTGGGCTCGTATGTTGTAAACGTCAGCGTGAGCGATGCCAAGTTCACCACCGAGACTCAGGTGATTGTTGACGTCTCGCTCATAACCGAAGACGCGCTTTCGAACGCCGTCATCATGACGTTGGCCGACGTCACACCGGAAGATTTTCTCCTGACCTACCAAAAAGGATTCCAGAGCGGTTTGAAAATTCTGTTTGGCCTCAAGAAACAGAACGTGCACATCATCAGCATCCAACCGAGTATCAGTGTGAGTCCGTCGAACAACTCCATTGAGAAGAGGGCGCTCTCGAAACGCTCCACTCACCGAGACAACCTCGATATTTTGTTCGCTGTTCGTAAAAACCAACTCTACTACGATGCGTCGATCATATCGCAGAAACTCAGAGAGAACCAATCCCTTATGGACAAAGAGATCGACAGGAAGATTCTGCATATTTCGCAGAACCGATGCAGAGACGGCATGTGTGTCAACGGATTGTGCTCGGACACCGTCGAGCTGGATCGCGGCGATCTGCAAGGCATCAACACCGACCGTGTCAGCTTCGTATCACCGAGACACTATCCCATGCTTGAGTGCATCTGTCAGCCTGGTTTCGGGGGTCCGAAATGCGAAAATCCCATCAACGAATGCTCGAAGAACCCCTGCATCGCCCCGAAGGTCTGTATTCCGTCAACACTACAGACAACAGGCTACACCTGTCAATGTCCCGAAAACACGGGCGGACCTCTGTGCAACGAGACCTGCGCGGAATCGAATTTGGAAACTTGCTACATCGAACGGCATCCTCTCAATTTCGACGAAAGGTCCTACGCGCATTACGAACTGAACCACGGCATCGAGAAGCGTCTCATGTTCAGCGGCCGGGTGAGGACATTCCAGCAATCGGGCGTCATTTTGTACGCTGCAGGTCCCAGGGACTACGCGGTTCTCGAGGTGCACAACGGCAGAGTGCAGTTCCGTTTTGACTGCGGATCAGGCGAAGGTCTCGTCCGCGTCTCGCACAAAACCATCACTGACGGAAAATGGCACCACGTGATCCTCGAACGACGCGGTAACTTCGCCCGCGTTTCGGTCGACCGCAAGTGGGAGGCAAGCGGGGTCTCTCCGGGAAGCCACGACATCCTGAATTTGGATGAGAAGAACTCGTTGTTCATCGGAGCCATCCTGGTAGGCTACTACCGAGATGAGATACGGCGAGGGTTCTTCGGCTGCATGGACGACATCAAAGTCAACTCCGTGTGGCTGCCTTTGCATGTGACCGGGTCGTCGAACGTGGCACAACTCAAGCGATTCGTCAACGTGCAATTCAAATGCAAAGACCCTCTGCCCAACCCCGGGGCTTGCGGCGCCCAACCTTGCCGCAACGGTGGAACCTGCCTCCTTGGCGTCAACCTCAACAACTTCACTTGCGTGTGCAATGAACCTCGATTCAAGGGCAGCCATTGCGAGGTCGACACCGACCCGTGCGCCTCGAATCCGTGTCTCTTTGGAACCCTCTGCACCATCGTACTCGACGTAAGTTTTACATGCTCGGGCATGAGCAGAAATGTAGAGTTTTGCTATGCTATCGCGAGTTCTGGGCGTATGCTTTCATCCATGCACCCCTTTGTGTTCACGAGGAACTAAGAAGCAATTCTAAAATCGGTCGATCGGTTACAGGGCAAAAACAACGACTTCCAATGCGAATGTCCTCCTCAACTCAGCGGAAAACGCTGTGAGTACGGCCAATACTGCAACCCGAACCCTTGCCAGAACAAAGGAGTTTGTGAAGAAGGTGAAACTGGGTTCACGTGCAGATGCCCCATCGGATACCGGGGGGAGCGCTGTCAATACGATATCGATGAATGCCTGCATCCAATCTGCGCTAGAGGAGCCACATGTATCAACCTTCTCGGTGAGTTCATAACTACTCTGCCTCAAAAGGCCGTCTCGGGACAGTTGACAAGGAATTCTCCTATGGTCTCATAATATTGGAGCACTTCTTCAATGTCCGAACCCATGACCGCCATTCTCGGAAAGCGAAATCGATCATTATTTGAGATGTTAAGATTTCTTCCTCCTGCGCAGGTGGCTTCGAATGCGTTTGCCCTCCGAACGTCACAGGACCTTTCTGTAGCGAACACTTACAACCACCCCTGATCATCTCAAGCAGACTCAACACCACTGTCGAAGAGCTGGTTGGCATCGTGTTTGTCGTCTCTGTGGTGTTCCTGCTTGCGCTCTTGACCGTGTGTTTCTTCCGATACCAATTCAAGAAACACCGCCGCATGCACCTGCAGAGCCAGGTCATACTGCAAGGTGCCACCGGAGACTCACTCGATTATTGCTCGAACAAGAAGCAGAAGAAGAAGAAACATCAGCAAACCGGTAAGCTTTCTCGCCTCTTTCTCGGGTCCGCTCTTCCCGCAGGTTTTTTATCGCATGAAAAAAGCCATAGTTCGATGGGCGAAACCTTGAGATGTCTACCACCCGGGAACCAGAACTTCAATTTCCTTCAAATCACTGATTGCCGCCTGCTTCGGCTGAACTTAATCTTGAATCGTTCTATTCTTCTTACAGCTGAGCAATGTCAGATGGCCGACCTTCTTCTGGACATTGCCGGAAAAACTGGAAAACTGGATGGGGGATCCATGATGAACAATCTCGACAAGCAGCCAATGCTCAACGTCCAAACAACCCAACTCGGACCCGATTCAACGATGACGGTTCCGACGACGCCGCAATCGATCCTGCGTCATCCACGCGGTGGCGACCCCTATATGAACAAAGATCAAATGTACGCCGAAGACAAGATCAAAAATTGCTCGATCGCAAGCGCTGCAAGCCAGCCCGGCCTTCGCTACGACGACCTGCAGGGCTACAGCTGGGATTACAGTGACCTGACCGCCGAACAGAGGGCGCTAACGTCCAACATCCCTGAGCATGTTCCCGCTATCAACGACGAGGTCAATAGTCTTCTGAGCTCTACAGAGTCCAATTCCCACTCAAACCTCACTGCCCTCGGCTTGTCCGGAATCCAAATCACGCCCCCGCCCCCCACGGGTCTCGGTGACCTGAGCTTTACCACGTCGAGCCCTGTCCAAATGGGCTTCGAGGACCAGAGCGTGCTGTACAACCGCGGCCTGAACGACTATTTACCTCCGCACGCGCTGTCGCGGGACACTTCCATCAACTCCGAATGCGGAGCGGACTTTGTTTCGTATGGATTTCCGCAAGGCGGCGGAAAAGGCTTCGTCCTCAACACCCTCAATCCGCCCTCGAACGTCAGTGACGGCAGCTCGACGAGCGACGACAACACAGACAACACCGTGGTCCGAAGAGTACATGTATGATTTGCCGCCGCTGATCAGCGGGTGCCAAACAGCTGATCAGCCTGAACTTTTCCCCGATACCCCACTTCTGTGGGGAACGAATCTACGGCTATTCACGGAACTTTTGGCGAGGTTCCGCAGCATCACGAAGCGAAATTCACACAAATCGACAACTTCAAAAACCGGTGATCAGGATCAGGAGGTATCGCATCGAGATGTTGTCCATAGGGCGGGGTAGGAACTGCTCCTATCCTTGACATGTCTGTGTAGTCCACAAATCACTCACTATCTCACGCAGACATTTTCACAAACAAATACAAGCAAATCAAATACACGACACATCCGAGTCGAGAGCGAGGCTGCACTCCGGATAGATCAAGAAGTTAGGAATTTTCCAAGTTCGGAATCTTTTCACCTGTACAGAATTTCTAATGCCTGTTGAACGATGTGACTTTAAATGAGATGACAGACAAAACGGAAAATGATGGAATTGAGTGTTAGTATGGAGTTTTTTTGTACGGAAATGACTGGTGATGATCCGGAACTCTTTCGGATCGCGCCACCGATCTATTTTATTTATTGTCGACTTTTCATCGAAGTCTCACACCAAACACGTAGACGAGTCGCGACCGGGCGAGAAGCTCTTTTAGAACATCACAAAAAAATAGTTCTCGCTAGAGAGATAAGTGTGGTTTCTCTCGCTAGCCACTTTCCATGTCCCGATGGAATCCATTTGAGTTCGTTCAACTAGAAGCGCGGATATTCTTCGACGAATCGAGAGCGCCAATCTTCGAGAATGAAATTCTACAAGAGAAGTTCGTCTCGAGGGAGTCGTTACCATCGTCAAGCATGGATTCCAAGACGAATTTTCTCAAAGAGCTCCGATGAAGAACACACTTGCGGTCCTACACACCGAGGGGTGACAGGTCCTCGTCGCGGTCTCCCAGAGAAGTTTTTGTGTTCGATGATGGAGACCGCTGACAGTGTTTTTGCCTGTTTGATGGAAAAACTCGAAGATATCATTGCGACACCGCGTTCGCCTGTGTGTGCGGGTGCGAGACTAGTCGGGATGAGACACAGTGTATATAGCCGGAAGATTGTATATTGAGAACGCATGTGTAAATATGTTCTGAATGCGAAGACTGGACCCTCACAAACAAAGAAACAAACAAACAAACCGAGCAAGTAATTCACGGGAGATGAAAGCTGTAACGCTGTCGTGGATTTGTGTTCCTGGTAGAGCCGCGGAGCCGGCGACTCATTGATTTCCTCATATTCTTGATTTCTGGTCTCAATTTGGCTGGCGGTTTCAAAGCGTGTTGTTCTTCTTCTGAACGTGTTGAGAATTGCAAGGTGTTGATCCTGTTGTACTTTTTGCATAGAATTCTGTAAATCATTTCAAGATGCGACTTGAGGAAACGAACCAGTATGAAGGGGGAAATTTCAATTGAAGGAAACTGGATATGTAGAAGGACCGAACCCACTCCTCGCAGGCGACAATATAATTGTAAATATGAGAGGATAAATAAACTATTGACGTTTATTTAAATTTGCATAGTTGGAATTTCTTCTCCCGAAACATGCTGCATGCCAGCGTTCCCAGCCGCCAGAGTCATCCCGGGTTTCTCTTCCGGAAAATAGAGTGCGCACGTACCCTCTCGAAGTAGATAGAACTTTTCTGGACACATACGGCTCAAGCAGGGTGCACCCATGGTCAACGATTGCGGGTTAAATCGTTCCAGCGGGCGTCTCCCTTCACCAGGACATGCTACCCAAACGGCTCTGGTTTCCATTCGGACCGCTGTCTGTCGGAGGTTTCCCTTACTGAGTCAACCTTCGCATGAGAAACAGCTGTTGTGACATTTGTCCACACATTGCTTTCAGTTTCTTCTAGTAAACAGAAAGCTTTTCATTGAACTACTAAGTCGTGGGCTTGGCCGTTCATCTGACAAAAGAGCTGGACCGCACGCTTGGACGACAACCATTGATTGGGATCCCTTGAAACATTTACGACCACGGTGAAGAATGTCAAAAATAGAACCGAGGAATCGCGAGGAGAATCGTATTCGCGACTCGGGCCGTGAAGCCTGACGAATTCAAAATCGTTCGGCAAATATCGGACGACCCGAGATGCAGCAACAACGTCACCGTCAACAGCGACCACAGCTATAATAATAATGAGCGTATTCATGTGAGGGGCGGAGCTGTTTTTCCATCGAATAGTGAAAGATGATATCGCAAAAAATCGGAACATATAACATTTCAAGGTTTGGGATCGTCCGAGTAAGGTGCCTTAGCGCTTAGAGATCCAACCTCGCACCAACACACTTCGGGTACTGAATCGAAGCCTGGGTACTATTCGAGGTACTATTTGAGCCGGGGCTTCACATTTCGCGCGTGAAGCCTGCAGCATTATGAACTGAGAGCGGAATGAAATACGCGCGAAGCTCGCAGCTATGCTCGATCGAATTCTGAACACTTTCTGAGCAGCGTTATCGATACAAGATCTCATTACTACGCACTGGAACTCATCTATTCGGCCCCGGGGCAGTTTGCAAATCACCAGTAGCGCGGCGAAAACATCCGGCGCTAAACGGGATGAAACCAGGAGAGAGACATTGGAATCTCTATGAAGATGTGCATGAAGATATGAATTTCAGAGAACACGGATCCGTACAACTCAGCTCTGGGTCGCTGAAGAAAAAAAAACATCTGGGAGGAAGGGGGGTGGGCTCATTGTCGCACAGCCATCGAATGAGAAGCAGATTTTTGATGAACTCTCACCGTGTCGACCTTCTCGTCGATTCAAGCTCTTGCTGGGGGCCGACTTCTCGACACAAAGGTTTTCGGGAGCTTTGTGGATCAGCAGTGGTTATGGGATTTTGCAACCCACTCGAAAATAAATCCGCGTTAGCGACAGACAATGATGAACAAAGAAATTCGGCAAAAGGAAACTACCGAGAACGACAGAAACTTTTCAGTTTTCATCATCGTACCGAATAAATTGGAGTGCCTGTTCTATTGCAAGAAGAACATCGCTCCCCTCCTTGACGAAAACGTGCCTCTATTCCAACCATGACTACCAAAAAGGGCGGCAACCATATTTTCCCCACTGAGTAGGCGGGGCTGTTCCCGTGTTAATGGTGTACACATTTTCTGATCGACCTGGTCCAGAGCAAGTTCGAGAAATTCGTCCGTTGCAGCTTGCGGAGATAACAAGACACCAATTGCCGGCGATCTAGAATCCGTGCTGTTGGAGGAGAACTTCGGCTGAAATTCCGCGCCGTCCAGCATGATATGTTTTCTCAAACTCTGTTCTTCCAAACATAGAAACGGACGAAATCCGTTGAAGGGATTTCGTTGAATTAAGCGTGAACGCAGTGAAGGTGCACCGCGGCAAATATCATCCAGCGGCGACACAAATACAACTCAAATGCGTAACATGCACTGGAAGTGTTATCGGTTTTTCCGGGGTCGAGTATATTGATGTCGGAAGATTGATGTGGGAGCGCAATGATTCGTCGGGAAATCGTCCGGCGGCTCCCGAAGACGTTCCCGCTTTCAGCTGCGATCCGACTTCCCTGGGAAGTCATGGCAACGACTCCCATAATCCCGATCGTTTCGCGAAAGTGATGAAAGAGGCATCATGGGTTCAAAACAGCGCAGGTTGGCGAAGAGGGACTTCTGGAGTCGGGAACTGTTCCCGCAGAAATCGCCTCGAGATTCGACGGAGAAAGAAAGACTGAAAATGAGAAACGGGCCGAGCAAAAGCTGGACTTGTCAAATGAACGCGCGAGTAGAAGTTGCACCCGTCGCAATGCTCAGGGTCTTGTGTTTCCTGAGTATCCTTTAAGGACTCAAAGGCCCCGGAGTCGTCTCAATAGCACAAGTTAGGGGAAATCTGCGGTTTGGGCGGAATACCTCGGTGCAGAGAATCATCTAGAGGAACACACCTCATAGCCGTGAGGCGTCAAGCGGATCTTCGTGACCAACGAATTGGTTCATTCGCACGGGGAACAATCGGCATCGATATCTCACTGCGATCGTGCGCAAGCTGTTGCGCGATCGAGACGCACCAAATGCCACTGCTGCGTCACCATCATTGTTATTACAATCGTACCCGAAAAATATGGCACGAGATTACCGTTCGGATAACGGAGTTGTCCGATGCCAAACGCCACAGATGTATGCAGTCTCACATTTGTCCGCTTCTAAAGTCACGCGTGAGCCAATGGTCCGAAAGAGCAGAGGGTCGAGCGTTATTCGTGTATCCGGTGGTTCACACTCGTGGCAGAAAGTGTCTTATCGCGCGGTTTCGACATTGCTGAAAGTCACACTGGAATCTGAACAGCTCGGATCGCTCGAAGTTAAGAATCTCTTCCCTTTGCTCGTCGATCGATCCTGCGACAGATCGTTTTAGGATGAACGGCTCACAAGAAACGTATTCTATCGAATCCTTATCCATATCCTCGCTTCGGAGCGATCCCGCGCCTCTTAACGAACTAGATGCTCTTGATCCCTGAACATTGTCATTCAAATATGCCCTCACTAATCCGGACCGGGGCTCAAACAGTGGCCTTCCGACAAAAACGACAGTACCCGCTACAGATTCGTTTCTGAGCGCCGTAAAATTGAGAACACACGAACTCTTGGAAACTGGGACAAATCTTCAGAATTCCGATCAGACTATCGAAGTGTACGAATACGAGCGAGCTTCAGGATTTGTGTGTAACCCGCAAGGTGTGTGATTAGTGTTTATCCCGTTCATCCCGAGCGAACAACTCGGAATGAACGGGATAGGCTTGGCCGGAGTTTCGTAATATAATTTACTAGAAAGCTTTTCTCCATCAAAATACATTTCATTTTGTTAGTTGTGCGCATCGCGCTGTGTTGTTGTTGTCGTGACAACCTTTCGACATTCTTAACGAGACACGACTCATTTGCGAATCTAGATGTCCGTCCGTCTACGTGGGACAAGACGTGATCCAAAGACGCCTCACGGTCCTATACGAACTAAAACTCGTCGGGCTTTACGCCAAGCGACTTCATCGAACGAATCGTGACAATATCAACCAAGAATGAAGCCCTTTTCGTCTACATAACTTCGTCCTGTTGATAATCGTCCGACTGAATGACTTTCTCGTAATCAGATTGGCTCGGGTCCGGTGTCTCAATAATCACCTGTGATGTATTGGCAAAAACAAGTTAGAATTGTCTATCATGTCCTTTTGTAAGCCTGGGTATCTTGATATTCTCGTACTATGGGAATCGGAGAAGATTTTGAAACTGTGCACATTTATTCGCTGCTCATGATGACAGTGAAATCTCATTTCGGATTGCTCGTTGAATTCCACTAGAATTATTCGATTCGACGGATTATTTCGGGAATATCAACAGAAAGACGAGGTTGGTCACCGAAGCTGACAAGTGGGCATTTATTGCGAAGAAAGTTCTCAGGAGCTGGAACTTGTGCGCTGAAAACTCTTCCTCGACTCGATGTAAGATGGATGGAACTTTTGAGCGGATGAATCCACGCCGCCGTGCCCGAATCGTCGAAGATATCTTTGGAAACTTATGGGCTTCTATTCGTGTACAAACAACCGGCCAAAGCGTGTTGGCTTCGTCATAGACATCGCGCTAAGCGAAGAAACTTTGTTCCACCTTCAAATGTCTTCAAGTCTGTGGCAAAAATCAATCGGATATCAAAACGATGAAGCAACGGAACTCCAAATTCTATTTTGCTCTTTTTTTAAATTTTTCATCGAAGATCAGCCCGCAGCTGTTGATACCTATGACAATGTGTTTCAAAACAGATCAAGACCAGCATTAGTCGCTGGAAGACGAGCGGGCGACGACGGCAGCGGCGTGATCCATTAGGGATCCATGTGATTTCATAGTGCGGTTCGCTCCGCTGTTCCATCCCGCGAGCGATGACACCCTCCCTGGCGTATCTCATCGATTCGCTCCCCGATACGGCAATCATCGATCCAATCATATGAGAAACATCGCTTTCCGGGAGTACACGACATGTTTTCGGATTACAATCGTTTCTCGAGGCCGCATTTCGCATTTCCAGCTCGAATCATTTTCTCTTCGATCTGATGTTGCCTCCCTCATTCCGCGGGAGCGTATTGTGATCTTCAGAACTGTCAAAGAGTCCGAGAACGGTGGACAGCTGTTTGAAGTCTCTTTTCGATCCGAATACTCAAGGTCTGCTCCGTTCACGGGAATTCTCTTGGCCCCCGAACGGTAGTTCATCTCACACGAGCGGTAATCGGCTTCTGTCACGAAAATCCGTTGTACATATCCAGGCAGGGATAATTCATTTCAAAATCAGATCGCACGGTTTTAGTTTTGATGGTTAACACGACGAAGCCCAGCTCGGATCATTAACCAAACGCTTTGCAAGGTTTGGAAAGCGGTGAGCCTGAGGCATCCGTTCATATTGGAAAACTGCGGTTTCGAATAATGGCTCGTTTTCAAACGTTATGTCCTACGGATGGCCGCGCATGCAGATAATGGTTTCAAGATTCCGCTCGTGCTAACCCCCATCCAAGCTTGGAGTATATCTGAATATCTTCCTGACACTGGATGCTCGGTTTAGGAACGTTGTGATCAGCTTCAAAGGGCAGGAAGAACCGCGCGGATGAATGGGAAACGGGAACACGAAGCAGAGGAAAATGACGGGTAGATCTTCATACCTTGCTTCGCTCTCCACGAGAGCTGCGGGGTCGCTAGGCCTTTGCTTCAGACAAGCTTGGAGAAATTCATCCGCCGCTGGGCCCGGTCCAGGTTCGGGAAAAAGTTCTATACTTTCAGGTATTCCTGCTCCAATTTACTCGGTATGCAGCAACCCGGTATCCTATTTTCCTCTAGTTCATTCATGCCGGCGCCGTTTTCATACCGCGGTCGAACATGCAACACGGTGTCGGTGCATGTTATGTTGATTTCCGATCGACCCCTGCCCCCGTTAGCTCTTCTCCACTTTTGCGCCGCGTGAAGCTCTGTTTTCACCGGACATTCTCCCGATCAGACACTCCCGTTTAACCAAGGCATCGACGGCCTCGAATGCAGAGAATGCAAGTGTTTCTCGTGTGAGGCTCGTGGAGATCGCATCATACTCAATGATACACCGAGTTCATCGCATTGGTTTCCGGACGGTTCGGCTGCCGCCTAAGGGGCAAGATGGAGCGATCGTAATCGATCAGGGACCGCAATAGCAGATATTAAAACCAGCCCTGGAGCATCGGTTTTCGAACAATTAGCTTCAAGTAAACTCCCAGGGACGTCGGTATTTTCGTCTTTCTCGCGAGAAGGATATGTGCGGCGGCCAATCATGACTGAAGACGAAACGCGGAGCTCGCAGATGCTCACAGAAAACGCGATTCAAGACAGTGACAACCATTATGCGGATTTTTCCCTGCCTGTGGGAACAAATCTTTCTCATTCAACTTTCGAGAGAAACTACCGTCAGACTTTCTCGGGTTCGTTTCTCAAATCCGGCGCCCGAGGCCCTTCGACGGCAATTATAAGGGCAAATCAAAACCACCTGTTTGAAGTGATCGACCAGGACAGCAGAATGTAGAAGGAAACACAGCCCCCGGCGAGACTCCCACTGCGAAGCCCGACAGACTCACTTCTTTTGCCTTCATGAATTGGAGTTAAAGCCTTCTAGGAGGTTGCCCGTCGTGATTTTCGTCAAGATTATGCCCGGCAGGAACTTCAAGAGGCTCAATCGAAGAAATGTCACTTGACTCAAGGTACTAGCATCGATCACGTGGAAGTCTATGAATCCTTCGTGAGACGCCTAAAAGGGTCACGATTCTACCCTCTTGATCCCACCCATCTAACCAGTTTGTTTGCCCGATAGCAGTGGAGCCATGGCGCACACGAACACCATGGAAGCGTTCCTCTGGTGACAGAAATCTTCGTAGCTATTGAGTGACAAAAGTGACAAGATGGTTCACCGACCAAAAACAAACAGCCGGATCACGAGCGACAAATGCCAGTCTTGGACGAGATATACCTCGACTTGTTCTTCTGCTGGTTACAATGTTCAGAAGTCGTTATTCGGCGAGCAGAAGTCTATGGCCCGCGGTCCGTCTGCGGAGCGTTGAAGAAAGAGCGAGAAAGACGTTGTGAAACTATTGGGGGATGGATGCGTCCACCGAGAAGCATATAAAGAGTTCTGAGGGATCTTTTGAACAAATCATTGTGTCTTTGTGGTTTCGTCGGTCAACATGAGGCTGTTTGTAGTGTGTGTGCCGCTCCTAGCGTTGGTCGCCGATACCGTCGTGTTCGCCGGAGTCATCGGAGGTGCGGACATTGGAGGTGATGGTGGTGGTGGTCACTTCGGAGGATACAGTATGTCGCACAATGGACATTCAGGCGGTGATTTTGGAGCCAATTTCGCATTCGATGAAGGGCACGGTATGGACAACGAGATTTTCGATGGTTCCGGAGAGCAGCATTTCGGCGGTGACTACGGAGGTGGGCACGGTGGTTTCGAATTCGGCGGATTCAACGACGGCCACGAAAGCGGAATGAGTCACGAAGACAATGCCGCCCTGTCGGCGGTTGGTCTCGCGAATCTCCTCTCAGGAGGCAGCATTGGAGGTGCTCATGCACATCTCGCTTCATCGGGACGATCCTCATACACCATCTCAGGACCCACACAGGAGATCAAATCTATCCACAAAATCAGCACGACGAGTACCGGTGGACATGTCATCGGCAGAACGAAGGGTTCCGCGGCCGAAGCGCCGAAGTTCATTTTGGTGAAGAACGACGCCTACATCGGGGGTCACAGTGGAAGCTCAGGCCTGGCTGGTGGCCACGGCGGATATTCCGGGGGCCAGGGAGACTATTCTGTCGCCCAGGGAGGATATTCTGGCGCCCAGGGAGGGTATTCTAGCGGCCACGGCGGATACTCTGGCGGCCACGGCGGATACTCTGGCGGCCACGGCGGATACTCGGGAGAAGACAGCGCATCGTCCAGCTCTCACCTCGAGCTGACGGGAGCTCACGGGGCCTTGGCCGGAGGGCGAGTGGATCTCTCGAGCGGCCACGGAGATCAGGGGGGACACGAGGAGCTTTCAACCGGCCATGAAGGCCAAGGAGGGCATGCGGAACTTCCGAGTGGCCATGTCCAGGGAAGCAGCGCTCACGGAGTTTATGGGATGGGAAACTCGCTCGGGTATGGGGCGACGTTCGGAGCCGCGAAGGATGCTGCGGGTTGGCATAAAGCTTGAACGGTGCTCGAACACAGCGTGAATGGAACCTGTGATTGTTCTTGACGTAAATATCTTGTAAATATGTGTAGGTCTTCGACTGAAAACCAAAGTCATGAATAAAGCGATAAAGTGAAGACTTGGAATCCAGGATCGCAAGGGTTACTTTACCATCGCTCATGTCCCGCAATTCCTTCATTAGCCTCGTTCGACCAGAGAAGAGGTAGTGTGCAGCTCACAGTGTCTCGCTGAACGATTCGTTTGTCCCTCATTTTTTTCGCCGCAGACCTGCGTGACTCGCGATCCTTCAAGCCCCGGCAACCTTAGATTAAGAGAATCGGAAACAGTCTACACTGCACAACTTGGAACCGGATCGGGGGGGGGGGGGGGGGGGGGGGGGGGGGGGGGGGGGGGGGGGGGGGGGTTTTGGGGGGGGGGTTTGGGGGGGGGTTTTGTTTTGGGGGGGGGGGGGGGGGGGGGGGTTGGGTTTGGGGTTTGGTTGGGGGGTTTTTTTTTTTTGGGGTGGGGGGGGGTTGGGGGGGGGGGGTTTTGAAGGGTCACGATGGGCCGAGCTCGAACGGTTCATGCTCTGAATGAGGCTCTCTATATTCATGCTCTGCTAGTGGAAGTTTCAACCGCCAAGAGCAACATATCCTGAAACTCTCCACGATCCCATTTCACCGCCTAGAGCATGGAACAACCATAATGTAAACATTGTTTCATCCCGTTGCCATTCCGTTGTTATGAGGACTCGTCTCGTCACGTTGATGTCGAATAGAACACGAACTTTCTCTGAGTGAGTGACGCTTCCACCGGTCAGCGGGAGGTTTCCATCTTAGATATCCGTAATAGAGGTGAATTGCGAGGGATAAACTTAATTGGGCGACTTTTAAATCCCACCAAATTCTTTGTGGATTTCCATGGAAGTTGAAGGAAGACGCTTGATAATGGAAAGTAGAATGATATTTATTGTAACAATCTTTTCGGGCCAACAACTGCGGACCGAAAAAGCCGTCCACTGCGAAGGCTTTCCATCGAACCGTTAACGGATTTTCTCTGCAAGAGCTCGACTTGAACTCTATAGCCAGCCTTTGTTTATCGGTTCTTTGAATCTCATCTTTCTGAACTGCACCACCATTTTTGCACTCGTTCCCCTCATCGATTCGCGCGAGAGGCTGCCAAACAGGGAACCTCAAGTCACCACATCCACGACTGCGACCCCGAAAGTAGACGAGGGCAGCCGTTTACTATTCTCGCAGATTTACTGCAACAAACATAATTCACAAAAAGAGCTGTAATAATACCTTAGGTTCTGTTAAATGTGTTTTCGCAGACCATGGACATTGCGAGAATCGCCAAACACCGGACTCGACTCGCGGTAAACCGTCTGGAATTGGAGTTAAAGCATGGAAACATCCATATTCAGAAGTCAACTGTACATCAACCGGTGCATGTTTGAACGTTTCAAAAAAGTGACTGGAATCGGGATAGGTTCGCCGCGATGCCCGACTCATGAGAACTATAAATACGCGTGTTTCAGCGGCTGATACCTTATCCCTCATCTATCTCCTCATTCTTCATGACCTCACGTGGATTCATAAGAATCGAAGCTTGTGGAAGAATGAATTCGATTCCAATCTGAAGAAAACTCCTCGGCCCAACAAACACGGCTCGAAGGACATCTCGACTGAACACCAGAGTCACCACTTCCTGAACTCTGGTCCGTATTGCGTAAAGTGTGCGATGGCTGACGTGAATCTGATAAATGGTGGGCGCGGGAACAATTGCTCGACTCTATAGTTTTGCCCCTCATGAGATCAAAACGGCGGCTTCTGGAGAAGCGTTCGCATGCATCCCAACCATCGTTTGTTGGCGGCCACGTTGTTGGAACCCAACGATTGCAGAGTGTGAGCCTCAGCCGCAACAGCACTAAATACACAGAAAAAGTCGTCCCATTCTTTTTTGGTCCAGCGCTCAGGTCGTTGCGGTGCCGTGAAATCAGAGCTCGGGTTTTGCACCACAGCTTCTGGTGCCATCTTCTTCGTCGTGCGGGTATCAGTACAGGCGAGGCATTTTTTTCCTCCTCGGCATACACCTGAGCCTCGAGCCATCGTGACGTTGCTTCGGGTTCGAGTTTTCCTGCAGGATCTGAGACGCACTGATCCCGAGTCCTGAGATGACGGTCCAGCCACTGCAAGGTTCTCACTATCGGTGGTCCTCTTTATCTTCTTCTTGAGAGCTCGACCGTTCTTCGGTATGCGTTTGGGGACGGTGCTGCTCCGAGTGTAGCTGTCTTCGGTTGTGCTCAAACCAATGTCGGCTATCTCAACGTGGCCATGGTCAACTTCGAAACCAGTGTTGACGTGATCGAAATTCTCCGCTTCTACATCGTAGTTGATGCCTTCCTGGTAACTGACAGTAGAATCACAGTGGTAGGCGATTGATATCTCATCATTCCTCGTGGAATAGTTGCTGTACACGGAGTTCTGATCATCTTCATCGCTGATGTTGACTGCACGATTGCTGCTGGCGTCGTCGTCCTCTTCCGGGCTACCCCCGAGGTCCAGCGCATTGCTATCGGCGTTCACATTTGTAGCTAGATATTGCGGGTCGATCTCATCACCGATAATATTACTTTCAGAGTAGCAGTCGTCGTTCCTGCCGCTCAGGCTTTCGGTTCCCTCTTGATCTGCGACGGGAGCTTGCGCGACGCGGTCGAGAGTTTTCCCGGATCGATCAGGTTCCGAGGTGGAAGACTCGGTTTCTGTGAAAAGTCAGAGATTTAGAGAACTTGAAGTTGAACAACATCGAAAATGGAACGTTGGAGAAGGGGCGCTGCGGGTATGGATCTGCCATGAAACGTGAATCGGATCGAGAGACTCACCGATACGAGTTTCTGCGGAGCCCTCTCTGCGGAATGTTTCGCTGGCTAGAGGCGCTACTGCAGAGTTTGGGACCGGGCTGGTGAAAGCGGATTTATTCAAGATACATGCCGGAAAATCCTTGGCAGTCGCGCCTATGTACTTCCTGCGCTTCGCACGCGTCGCTCCTTTGCAGCGGATTCCTGCAAATTTTACACCAATGCAATTTCAAAATCATGTCAGATAGGATGCAAGAGGGAACTGCTTAGATTACTCGTCAACACACGTACCTTGACGAGGAAATCTTTTTTTAGCCCAGAGAACTTTTCTTGGTCCCTGAACCAGAGGCCCTTCGTCGAGGTTTTCAATTTCTCTCGTCAGCTCAAGAATCGAGCTCATCAGAGGTGACAAACCTGCGATGTATGATACATTACAACAATGAAACTTTGCGAGCGATATCATTGTTCCAGCATATCAATTTGAGCCAGCAGTCGAAGCGAAGCGTGAAGTTAAGACACGAGTGAATATGACTCAGAGTATGACAAATGACTCCGATATGAAGAGAGCTACTCCCAGGAATCATTACAAACACGGATATTCATCATGGCTGGCGAATTTTTCAAATTTTGAACACTGCAAATTCATTCCTGAACGAGAAATCGCGGAGAAACTGAACCCTGTTCTGAGTCGATTCAGAATCTTCACGGCTTCGCGCGACCGTCAGTAAGAGTCTGGGCGAGGAATAACCGCGCGCGCGACGAGACCCCAGAAAATTGAAAGACCATCATCGCCTGCGAACGGAGTTTCCGTCGCTACCATGCAGATACTTGGGACATCGACGCGCGCGAGAGGGGCCGTCGCGCGCAAGGAGAACGTTTCCTACTCTAGGGTTGCTTCTTACCTGGGTAACCACCGGCTGTCGCTTCGGGTGACTCCATGGAGAACCGGGGAAGAGTTGAAGGAGCGCAGGTTGCCACTTGTTCGAAGACTGGATCCTAAACGGAGCGTGTGACTCAAGCAAAACGCATGAGCCGGCGCGCACCGAGTCAGTGCCAACTCTACGCCGGTTGCGAATACACAGGGTACACAGAGGAAAAAACTTGTGTCACACTCCAGCAACGGTTTTCGTTTTTCTCACACTGTGACTGACGGTTGTGGCATGTTTTTACAAACATTCGAACGAGAAGCGAGGAATGCTCTGAGAGAGGACCCGCTTGTTGCACTGTAAGATTTGACACCGTCACCAGTGGAAGTCTCGAGTTACTTCAAGTTCAACATTGCGGTCGAACCACAAACAAGCCGCTCAGGTTTCAGAATGACAACTCAGAAAAGAAGAAACTCCAACAACACTGCGCTCTCAGTCTGATCAAACTCAATCGCGTATTGACAGACCTGCTGCGCTCCGTTCACCACAAGCGCTCTCGGGAAACCCGGACACGCGCAACAAAAACCCAGACACGGGTTTCGAAAAAGAAAACAAACATGCAGTGCGTGGAAGCAAAATGCGATTGTTGGTGAGAAGTCTACCGAACCACTGTGAATAATTTCCGCATTGGCAACGCGGAAAGTTCTCAGAAGAAGAGCTCAGTTACCTTGAGGCAAGATGTTTCGCGCTGTGGCGCGTGTGTTGAGGCCATCCATGGCTCTGACATGTGCCCCCCGAGAGACTGAAAACAGAGTTCGCGCATTACACATGTCAGCTGTATCGCGAATGTTCATCCAAACACGAGAGACCCCCAATCCGAACTCCTTGAAATTCCTGCCGGGAGTCAAGGTCCTTGAGGAAGGTCAAGGGAAAGATTTCCCCAACATCACAACCGCGAAGAACAGTTTACTCGTCAGACAGCTATTCGCGATTAGCGGAGTTGAGAGAGTGTTTCTCGGCCCAGATTTCATAACGGTGACTCGATCCGACGACGCTTTGGAGTGGACGGCCCTCAAAGCGTCAATTTACGCGACAATGATGGATTTCTTCAGTTCGGGGCTTCCCATATTCGAAACCAGTGAGCCTGTGCAGGAGGTCGGTAGCTTGACAAATGTCGAGTTTGACGAAAAAGATCGACAGACAACATCAATGATTGCAGAGCTGATAGATTCGCGCATTCGACCCACCGTGATGGAAGATGGAGGTGATATCGTTCTGCGAGGTTTCAGAGACGGGATTGTTGCGCTCGAACTCCAGGGCTCATGCACGAATTGCCCGAGTTCATCGGTTACTTTAAAAGCTGGCATTGAGAACATGCTGATGTTCTATGTTCCTGAAGTCAAAGGTGTCAAAGAGGTTCTCTCAAAAGAAGACGAGATTGCACAGAAAGAGTTCCAGAAACTGGAGGAGAAAATTCGTACAAAACCCCAGTCCGATTGAATTTAAGGAGTGTGACCTGTTAATAGTTGAGGGCTCGAGAGTCATGCCATGTAATATTATTGAGCGACGTCAATGAGCTTAGAATAGACTTGACTTTTTGAATAAAAACCACATGTTCAACTCTTGACTGGACCGTACTCCCGTACTATCGGTTTGTGCTCGGAATGATCCGTTGCTTGATTCAAAAGCCTGCGATTAACAGGCGGAAACAAGCTGCTTCAAATATTTCCTGTAGACTTGATGAATCCTTTGTGATGGACTCGCGCCGGTCTGGTAGCCGTATACGGAGGTCTCAAGAATTGAGCGTCTCTTCCGGTTGAATTCCAGTTTTTCACCATCGGAAAGAGGAACCCCGATAATCGGCAAATCGGCCTGAACGAAGTAGTCCCAAGAACTCCAATGTATTCGTAGCATCTATTACAATCACGCAATCGGCGTCCAATCATGATCTCGGGAGAAAAATTAGCGAGCGCTCGGTTTACATCTGAATGCACGGGGTAGCTTTGAAAGGATTTGTGGCTCCTTATTTTGGGTACTTTCAGGCTTCAGTCGATTAGATTGGGGGAAGCGGAAAAACGTGGCGTCATCATCGGGAATGCGAAGGAGGGCCGGCATAAGGCGCCACCGGAGTGAGCGTCCGAGTATCCGCTTGTTGGGGCCTGGAAAATGAGGCGACCGCTCACCGAGACGTGGAAAATTTCTCAGCATCACGTAGAACCTCGACTCCCTTCGAGGAAAACGTTCCCAAATGCTTACTTTTGGCCATTGGTTCCTCCAGCAGAAGCGAAAAAGACGCGGCTTCATCGCTTTTTGAATAATATGCAGTGGTGTGCACAGGGGGGGGGGGGCTGGGGGGGGCGATCGCCCCGGGCGGCACTTCCCGGGGGCGGCACCCCGGGCGATCAAGTCCGTCGCGGGGAAATTACGCGCAAGACAAGACGACAGAGACTCCGAGCAGAGTCAGATAGACGTTTTAGTTGCGCGAAGAAGACCGCCTCGCGCCTGAGCAGCCTGGCGATCCTCTCGATTGAGCACAAGCTGACGCATGAGATAGATTTCACAGAATTGATACGCGAGTTTGCCGAGGATGATGTCCGCAAGGCATCGTAGTAGATGTCGAGCATCACCATGAGTTGTTAACCTCGGTTGATTCCAGCGTGCGAATCGATGTGAGAGTTGAAAATGCACCTCCTTATTCTCTTAATTTTTTGACTGTTCATCTAAACTTCTCAAGGCATTCAAAGGGAAACCACTGTGTCCTGCTGAAACAAGACATGTCTTCTATTTTTTTCTTGTCGAATAGGGGGAGGATGTCTAACGTTTCAAAATGTCTTGTATTGGATTCCCTAAGATCGTTGGTCGGCTTTGCCCGGTAGATTTCGTTTCAAAAGATTGAGAACACGCCGGATCTCAACTCGAACACACTGTATCGTTCTCAAACTCGACACGATAGATCCCGAGAATATAGTTGCCCCGGCCTTCAATCTAAAACGACAAGCTCATCTTTCTCTGCACGACTTCGAGCAGCATCATGTTTAGAACTCCCTTCTTCCGCCCCCCGTTGGTTCATTTCCAGAGGCATTCTCGCTGATTGAGGGGGGGTCGGTTCCTGCTTCTCCCACCTCCAGGTGATTCTCGGAATATGCCTTCCAATCAGGATTTTGTTCATATTCGAGATGTCACTTATAGTCGGTATATGGCTTTAATTGCCGGAATGTTCAAAAAAAGAGGAGGCGTCATACTTTCAGGGTATGCCTTATGCCCTGTGCACGCCACTGATATCATGGGAGTGATCCCAACGTAACCGCGGAGCGATATAACTCAAGGTGAAAGGTGGGCCGATGTCGAGTAGAGTTAGGGGGATGCGGGGCACCGCCGGGATCAGACGCAGCAGGAGGGACCGGAATAGCGGTAAATTTTGGAGGGATGGTTCACGTTTGATATCTCCTCATTCTTCCGCTCACATTCCCACCGAAGCCATGGAAACAGAATCTGAGATCCGAACCGGATGTTTGCGGGTGTCCCTCAACACTGCCCGGTGCAGTAACAGCAATTTTTCTCATTCGGAGCCTGGTTCCCGCTACTGAATTCTCTCCTTCAGTCGCACAGTTTGATAATTCCTTGTACGCTCTTGTTCACCGTGATTGAGCACTCACAAAGGAGGTGATCAATGACTCGCTCAGTCCGGGCTCCGGATCCATTTCAATCCAGCACTTCAGATGCTTTCTTCAGGTCTTCATGTTTCAAATAAAGCGATTATTGATTGAGATGCTTCCCAACCCTGAGCACCAGTGCGTCCAAGGTATTCTCGAGCGCCTGACTCCAGAGTCGCGATGGGTACAAAGGGAGCGACAGAATCGGGAATCGTTCGAAACGAATGTCGCCTCCGTCGAGTCTACATCTTGTAATTGTTCTTCAGCTCAATAATCGCGATAGGAAGAGACGCACAATCGATATTCGATTTCTGAAGTATCGTCCGAGTTGCATATGAATCCATCTCGTCGATAATCGATATGCTTGGTTCAGAATTTCAGTTCGAAATCTACGGAAGTTCCGATCGTCAGAATTCAATCTCCCGACAGAGCCGGTATCGCGAACGAAGAAAAACGAACGAAAAGGATACTAATATTTCGCAACACCATCGTGCCCGAGAACTGAAAGTCATCCTACAAGGATGTAGAGAGAAGATTCTCTTGAGAGCGTTAATTTTAGCTCGAATTCGTCAAGTCTAATTACCCTCTATGCTTGACAAGCTGGAATTGAAATACGATGGGAATGTCCTGAAGGAAGCAGCCAGACGAAGATTGGCGTGGAATGTTGAAAGAATCCGGGGGCACTATCTCGCAACTGCATTTGGAAAGATTGGGCTCCCCTCACAATATTTTCTTGTATCAAAGGAGCAAAGAAAGTGATCGAGTACCATCGATTCTGTTTTGACGCACACCTACAGCGCTGAAGTTTGACTATAATGTAGCACCTGAAAGTGTCAAACGCTTCTGGCTTCAAAACGAAAACGAATCGCCGTCAGCCGTCGGCCGCCTCTTCGTTTGGGCATCTCTTCGAATTCCTCTACTGACGGTTGGCTAAGCATGTCGGTCTTCTGAGCAATGTTATATGAGACATTTCTTGCAGAACGTCTGATCCTACGATACCGGTTTGTTCGTTCAGCGTGCCCTCAACCAGGAGGTCACTTCAATACTGATCTGATGGTTACGACTGTGTATTCATCCATTCTCCTCCCATCGACGCAGCGATTTGCTCCTGTGAAACATATTCGTCGTGTTCATCAAGAGTTGTGTTTTGTCTGACTTAGAGAATCGAGTTTTGTTCAAGATGCCCTTGCCCGCCGACAATTCTATTACGATCGGTGCTTCGCTGTCACTTGTATGCGCCGAGAAGGTATCAACAAATTTATCACCAACTTATGCGGCTGAAAACAATCCGACGAAATGCGCATCCTGAGGACTACTCACGGCCGCATTGCGTCGATCGTGAAGCGTTCTCCCGTTCGGATCGCCCAGAGGTGGATTCATCTGACGTCATTGTTGACTCTTCCTGACATCTCCGCTCATGGAGTTCGCAATTTTCGTTGCTCGATCACCAGTGGCCCCAGCTCGAGAATATTGTGCTTGGCAGTTCGCCAGTGCTCGCCCTCAACGTTCGGAAGTTATTCTCCATCAACTCCTGTCAGCCTGGAGAACATTCCAATAACGATCTCGAGCGAGATTCCTAGCTCGGATCTCTGTCACAACGTTCAAGCACTTCCATCTCACGTCCTTTTAATGAACGCTCGCAATGCATCATCGTTCGATTGGTGCCAGATCCTACCAGTGTCGAATGAACGTCGAAAACGACTGCATCGTTTTCAGGAAAGCAGCGATGATGTATCTGTTCTTCGTGGCGAAAAGACGGGCTTGCACTTGGGTGCTACCGCGTAACCACAGCGAAGCCAGGTGATTTTTTTAGAGATTGGCAACGGGAAATACCATCTGAATCTAACGGGAAGCCAAAGCAGACATTCATATGATGATGATGATGATAATGTAAATGAGATGTAATTATCCATGGAATTCTTGTCGATTCCGTCGTAAGAAACGGCGGATAGAAGATCGCACTTTCACCAGAGGGAGGTCGATGAATGATGGTCATCGACGGGATGCTCCAGATGATATTCATCGTGAGATGCTCCGTCTGTGAACGAATCGACGGGATTCCTCGTCGAATTTTAGCGACAGAACGCTACAAACGACGTGCTGCTATGAAGCCAGCAGCTAAACCCACGTTAATGAAGAAATTGAAAGATGGGCATTTCTCGCAGTAATATGCCGATTGCATCGCACGACTGCTCTGATTGTGAGTGTTTGTGCGACACTTTTCGCCCAATTTTTCGATTTTCAAGTCCAGAAAATAGCAATTACATTCCGGTGGTTTAGTCCCCGTTGGTTGCTGAGCGTCAGATCTTCAAACCGAGCTTCTGATCCCGCTCTCTCAGTGGGGACACTCATGACGCCTCGGGATGTTTTCCTCCCTCCACAGAAATCTCATTCATCGCTGTCAACTTCTGAAGGTCACTGTTCAGCAGTTCTTCTTCTAAACATTCCTCTCCGAACTAATCCACAAACTGCCTGTCTACATTTTTCTGCATTTATTCCAGAGGCGGAAAGTACTTCGCGCGCCTCCACTGTTGACGTCGAGGAAAAACAAATTCGCTCATACAACCAACGCGACCCTTTCTGATTGCAATGAGCGAAGCTGCATCTTTTTCAGAACGGCAGGGCTGAGTCTTCCGATTACCCTTCAACATTAGAGGATGTTAGCTTTTCGTGCTTTTTCGCGTGGTAACGACCGCGAGGTCTTCTCGCCGATGAGCTCAAGTGTGAAGTTGATCGGGCCAATTCGCGATAAAGATACTGTCAGTGTATTTGACTATTCGGGTATACAGATTCCCTAGGGGTGAATACCGGACAGGCGGAAATATCTGTTCCCGATTTCAAGCTCACGTGTACTCCCACAGATCGCTTCTCGCCAATTGCTGGTGGTCCTGGGAGCCCGAAAACCGCTGTAAGCATCATCGCAGGTCCCATGAACAGTAGCGTAGCGTTGGGGGGCTGAGGGTGCGGTCCGCACCGGGCGGCGCGTCCCGGGGGGCGGCATTTCAGGTTTTGTGCTGTTTTTTTTGGTTGTCGCTCCAGCTCGACTGCGGCCGCCGGGGGCGGCATTTTCCGATTTTCCACGAATTTTGAGTTTCCGCACCGGGCGGCACTCGGTCTCGCTACGCCACTGCCCATGAACACCCGTCCTAAGTGCGGTTCGGGAGATGACTGGTTATGCGACCCGTCCCACACATACGAAGGATGTTGCGAGCATCTATCGATGAAGGTGATTATCAGGAAGCGAATTAATCAATTATACCTGAGTCAGGGTGCGTTGAACAAGATCGGAGAAAAGACGTTCGGAAGGAGGAGCGCACGGAAGAGAAAGCGAACGAGTGGAGGGTTGCTCCGGAGCGCTAAGCGGGCGCTGTTTTCATCCGACCGCCAATGCTCTTCAAGTGCTACAATCACAATTCATCGTTTGCCAGCCCCATAAGTTTGACGCCGACATGCGTTATCCGCTCCAAGTTTGTGTTTTCCTAGCAGTTATTCTTGCGCTCAGCGATGGACGCGATGGACGCTCAGAAATTCAAGGTACGTTGTCTTCACATTAATCGGCCTCCACTTCGTGGGCAATCGCTGTGGCAACAAGGGGTTCGATAAAGGGAGACCATGACTGAGGCGAACACTGCGCGATCTCGGTCAAACGGCATTATCGAGTGTATTCAACGCTCCCTTAGACTCCCTCACTGCGCGAAGCTGGTAGGGATGCCGGGTGAGATTGCGACCGATATTTCCAGCGGTGCGAAAATTTTGAATCGTTAGAGCCGCTTGGGCAACACGATCTACGCATTTCCATGAGATACGCGACGGAGTATACGGGAAGATTGGTCCGAAAAGAACCCATTGAACGTGGTCCCCGAGATGGTTCAAGGCTGCTCAAGTCAGAGACGGCCGAAGAGCTTGATCCGCACGCTTTGGAAGCGCTCGTCGTATACGTTTCATCGCAGAAGTTTGCACTAGTCATTCCCCCTCATACGACTGGGGGAAGCCATGTAATCATTTATGGATGACCAGTCGACAGCTCCTCTACTCGGGAAGTGCTAATGTTTATTCAGGTTTTGGCTTTCCCGGGGGTACCGGTGTTGAAATAGCCTTCCTGCCACCTTTTCTCAGAACCTGAACTCTACATTGATCGATGCGAACTGCGTTGGTCAACCGCTTTTATTCGCTCCAAGGCCACAAACCATCGAAGGATGAGCTACGAATCGCATCGTTTGGATCTGCTCCCAACTCGTGTGGCTACTCGAAGCTTCTCTACAGCGATAAATGAGGGACGAGGATTCATTCTCAGACGCATCTATCAAGCGGCCATTGTCGGATGAAAGCGATCCCGCTATCTAGGCAATGATGAAGATTCTTCCCGCTGCATGATCCTGAAACCTGGGAATTGACGATAATTTTTTCAAGGTAATATCTTTGCTGGTCTCAAGAGGACAGGAAAAAATTCAACACGATTTAAGAGTTTGGAACCAGTGGCTGTTCAAGCGATGAAGAAGTGAGTGGCGTATCCTGTTGAATCCTTTCGAATTCGACGTGAAGTTTGGCGCGGTTCCCTGGAGACTAATGTTGAAAAAACAAACACATTTCTCTCTGATTCAAGGCTCCAGAGAGAACTTTATCCGCTTTTTGAAGAAATCATCTTCGATTCCGAAATATCGACGGAATGCAGCTCCGCGTTCCAGAAGATTATGCTGGGTTTACAGAATTTCGAGTTTTGGGCACTGTCGTGTGAGTCGACTTGATGATAGATTGAAAAATTGTTTGACGTATCTGGTTTTCTCGAGTGGTCCGTGCTTGTGCGCTTGCCGAATTCGGATTTATTGTTCTTCCAAAGTCGCGCGGTCGTCCGGAGGACCACCTAGCATGCTAGAGGGAAATTCTGCAGACCTCGGAAACTACGATGCATGCTTGGGATCAGTCGCGTTAAATTCAGAAGGCAAGTCCAAGAAGCTCGCGGAAATTGAGCATTCATGTGGTTGCAACCCACACATTTCTTCCTCGAGTATAATTTTTTGACGCTCTTTTCTTCAGGAAAAACTGCATTCACGGGGCGATATTGTTCACTTCTGTTGAACGTCATCAATCCACTCACAGACAAGCTTCTAGTCAGCGCCACGAACTCTCAGCCCCGGCTCCTGGTTCGTTCCCGATTCTTTAGAAACAATTCTTGTTCTGACCTTAAGGTCTACGTTCATGCCGAACCTAATATGTGATGCAGACTGTACCGCCCGCTCTAACGATTCGGATTCCTCACGAATTCCTGCCAATTTCTACCAATATTCTCGTATCTGCAGGAATTGTTTTACAACAAACGTGAAGATTTTCTAGAATTCAGCAGAGCTCAGTTTATGCGGATAGGGATCTGCGTGCCATCGACCTGCGACGGGAAGACTATCGAATATGTCATTCGAAAACGTAATCCAGATTGAAAATTATTTGGAGCCAATGAGGATCGCGGAAGTTTTCCTCTCAAGCCAGCGCTCAACAAGTTGTTCTTGCAGTCGGCGGTGAATACGGTATCGAGCCGTGGGTCCTCGCGTGTCGCGCGAAGTCAGAAGATCCCCCACTCAGCACTTTCCAACTTTTCGTCATGTGAGATTAATGTGCATTCCCGATATAAACAGTTGAATTCTGGAACAAACTCGAGCACCATTCGACAATCATCACCGTGAGCGTTGGTACTTGATCGACACAATGTCTTTTCAGCTACTCCCTCATAGTTCTGATATTGCTGTGTCTTTTCGGAAGCTACGTCGACGCACGAAGGTGCAATCAAGAGAAGTCGAAGGAACAAACCATGTGTGAGTAGTTTTGCCCTGATTTCAGCTTAGAAGGTAGTTCAGAAGCAGATCATTCAAGAGCTATAGATTTGCAACATAATCTTTTGATTCTTTTCGAGGGCACAGCCGGAGCATTGGAGATTGTCCGATGCTTCTCAATACAACGCAGCTGGGACTCAGTGTTCAATTTCAAAGTGGAGAGACACGAGAAATATTTGGCTTGTCTCCATGGACTCCGAGCTCTGAGCGCAGTCTACGTTCTCTGGTTCCATATCTATAGTGTCATTGATTCAACGGCGATTCGTGAGTTGCAACCTCGGACGGAGCCACCGGCTCGACGATGGAGTATACGATCTGGTTCACGATTCGCGGGAAACGTGAGATTTCTAACAATGACCATCTCTCAGTAAATTCAATGCGGATAGCTGAATGGGTGAGATACGATGTATCCTTCCTTCCCATCTACATGGGAGTGCACGCTGTTGAGACATTTTTCTGCATTTCGGGAGCGCTGGCTTTCAGAGTGTACTACAAAGAATTCCTTCGCGACAAAGTGAGTGAATTTGCCTTAAACTTCTCACGAAGTTCCGAGAATACCGGTAAATTTGAGGATGCCACCGAAAACGCTTCGGACCTTACATGATATGAATTTGGTTAATTCTACTTTCCGCTCGCAGAAAACCATTTTCGCCATGATTTACTCCGATCTCATTCGTCGATGGGTACGATTGGCCATTCCATCCGTCGCCCTCATAGGTTTATTCAACATGGTCTTCTTGATTACCTCTGGTGAGCGAGCTGAAGGGGTCTCTGGTATGCCATACCGTGGTCAACGGCACAATGAGGGGATGAAAGGGAAATATTAGTCAGAAAAGCTTGTGGAAAGGCAAACTAAATAGTTTATGAGACGAAGCAACAGGTTTTGATGAGCATTTTGCACCAAGGTCCCACGAAGGATTTCACGCAACCGTATTTCTGGGACAAATGCGTTAAAAATTGGTGGACAATCCCAACAATGCTCAGCAACATCAAAACTGCCGAGGATTCGTGCCTTCTACATCTATGGTGCGTTTTCGACTCTGAATGGGATAAGAAAATGTCATGTCCGGAGCGGTATGGTTTACAGAAGAATACTGAGGCGGAAGAGCAGTGTTCTTCAAGATCAGTTTCTGCCCCAAAGGTATGTCGGAGTGGATTTCCAGCTGCGGATCTTGTTCCTCATCCCGATCATCGCAATGGCGTCGATTTCCAAATATGGCCCTCTCGGATTTTCTCTCGCTGGAGCGATGGTAAGAGTCAAGGAACCGAGGAAGCTCAATCCTGCTCGTTGCCCAACTTCACACTTGATGAGCTTCATATAGAGCGAAGCTGACTTTTCTAACGAAACTTTTCTATACCCGTGCTCAGAGCATCGCATCGGTCGTGTTCGTATCAGTGACGACGTTCTACAACAAAGTTGTGCCCACGGGGATTCCTTCACCAAGATTCCTCCCAAAGGTGGGTTCACCGGAAAATTATCGTTCATCAGAAAATCTTTAGGCGGTCAACTACAAGGAGTCGTATCAGAGGATTGAGATGATTGCGACCGGCGAATTGTGAGGGACTCTTTAATTTATAGCTCTTGGGGCTGTACAACTACGTGCAATCAGCACCGATGGCTCATTTCGGAAGTTTTGCTTGCGGACTTTGCATAATGTACATCATCGAAGAACAGCGAGCTGGTGAGTGAGAACATCCTCGTCCTTCTACATTCGAAGCATCCACTCTAGTTTATTATCCGCATGGGGGCCTAAAGACGAAAGTGACACCCATCCCGTATTCCACAGGACGAATGAAGAAGTTCTCAAAACCGATCATCGTTCTCCTGTCCATCGCAGCGTTGGTCGCCGGGCTCATAAACTTCTTCGGTAAGCCTTTCGAGAAACACCGCTATCGAGGTTGTGCCCCCACTCCCATCGCAGGAACATGTAGGAAGCTCCTGGGCTGAATGGTCAATTTTCGTTCCAGTGCCCTTCTACTGGCAACAGGGTGGTGATCCTTGGAACGGCAAGAGCGCTTTCTACGCAGGGCTTTCTCGAATGATTTGGAGCGCCGGCGTTAGCTGGATCATCTATTTGTGCTCTACGGGTCATGGAGGTCAGTTCCATTCGATTGCGAGAGGCACCCGGTCGGGGCCCTCGTTCTTTCCCGAGTCCATTCCCCACTTTTCATACCGCCATACGGGCGGAGGTGTGGTTCCCTCGACGTTTGCCGACTAGGACCCGTATCCGCGCCCTCTACTCCGGGAACGACATTGTTCGTAGTATTCTGCCGAAAAAACGCATCCGAGGCGTAAAAGGTCACGGGGTCCCAGAAGAACACTGAAGTTAATAAGAGATGTTGCAATCCTCGAATTCCAGGTCCGATCAACTGGATCCTCACTCTACGAGCACTCGTACCCGTATCTCGCCTATCGTTCGCGTTCTACCTCGTACACATTCTTGTTCTGGAAATCAAAGTACTTCATCAGAGAGGATATCACGAGGCTGGGCATTATCTGCAGACTGTGACAGCCTTGGGGAGCACAGTTGTTTCTTTGTTCTGTGCTTTCATGTTCTACTGTCTAATCGAAAATCCTGTGAACAATATCGTGAACTACTTCGGTGGAAAGCCTAAGCGCTCAATGCTTTGTGAAGTCGGTCCTGAGGGAGGGAAGAAACTTCCGGAAGTCAAAACTCAGCCGCGCGAGATTCCTGCCGAAAAATGCTATCTGTAGAGTCTGCTCGTCTTAACGTCTTTATGTTTATGTCGTCCAGCATGTGATCAACTGCGCACCGGGGAATAACTCAATCCTGACTCCACTCAGGCATCGGTTTGCAGAAAACGCGTCAGAGGAAACGCGAAATACCCACCAGGATTTGAGGAGAAAATATTTATTCAAAGTTATAGCACGTGTGTTGTCCCTCTTTCTCTTCATCATAAGTGGCACTGCAGCTCTCTCGTCCTGTCTGACAGTCTCGCAGCGAAGATTCTCAAAAGTATGAAGGGCATTATTTATGCTTTTCTAGAGGAATAGAAACTCTTCATTGCCAATTTGGTCGAGAGAAGATTTCCGAGATGAATGAACCTTTGGGGATGAGGGAGGAACACTTCATTCTTGGAAACTACTTTTTACCGCTCATTACTCCTTTGGAGTACAGCTTCCAATCATTCCTTCCTCCTTCACTATCACCAACCCCGCAATGAGCAAAGCAGCGAATGGGAAGAGACCATCCCGGCGACAAAGATAATTATCGGAAGTCATTTGAATTCGATCAGGCCGGGGCACATGAGTTCCGCGCTTCGCGGCCTCCGGTGAGACAATTGCACAAGAAGAGTAAAGCTCTGTAGAGAACACTTCGCCCGCGCATAACATGGACGCGTTCCCAGAGCGATCCAGAAAGTCGCGGTAATAGGTGTCTGCGGCCGAGGAAGTTAGTGGTAATCAAGACTGCAGGATAACGTTCTTCGACTCTCGCAGCTATCGGATTTGATGTCTCATGCTTCGTGTTGAACAATTGTATCGAACTCATTCTGAGCTCACCGCTTGTGTGAGAGTCCCAACTATTTGGGCTTCCCGTGATCCTACGGCGTCATGACACTTGGAGGTGACAAAGGTGCAAGTTGGACGGCAGCCATGGAAGGATCTCCTTACGTCGGCGGAATGGGGGTTGCGATCTCGATCTCCGCGAGCCGGGCCACGGTTGACCTTCCTTGATTCCAGCGTATTGCGCGGACAATGCCCCATCGATATCATCGGTCCGAATCCGAGACCAAGCAGAGGGCAGCCGTCAACATCGACTCCTCCACCAGCTTCACCAATTCGTCAGCAGCCTTGCCGCTTGCCTCGGCAGTTGCAGTATCTTCCCGGGATGCCCGAGAATAATTCATACCCGATGCACAATTCGATCGTTGGGCGCTTTCTCATTGAACCTCAGGCCAGGAAGTTCGGCGACCGTGGAGATATTCGAGCGGATGAATGGATAACAATGAATAGTCTAAACGTGTAGCGGAAAACTCAGCCCTTCGTCTGCCGGTCTTCGGCAAGGGCTACCGGACTGTCTCTTTATATATACATAAAATATATACACATTTGCTCGAGTCACGGAAGATTCTACGCGCGAGGGTCATCGTCGCTTGACGAAGCACCTCGTAAGCGTCTCCGAGCGAGATCCTTCTTGTATCTGCCTTTCCCACAGAAGACTGGAGTGAAAGTGAAGGCACTCTCTCTCACCATCGAAGGAGAAATCGCTCCTTCGGCAGCCGGTGCCGTCTTCGGAATCTCCTGTAGACGAGCGGAGCGTAGACACCGGTCACACCCGAGCTGACAGGGAGTCATCTGTGGAAATCGAAATTCACTTCTTGTCAGAGTTTTGTGGTGTTGGGTGGGGGGGGGGGGGGGGGGGGGGGGGGGGGGGGGGGGGGGGGGGGGGGGGGGGGTGGGGGGGGGGGAAGGGGGGGGGGGGGGGTTTTTTTTGGTTTTTTTTTTGTTTTTAATTTTGTAGAAAGGGGGGGGGGGGGGGGGGGGGTTGTTTTTTTTTTTTTTTTTTTTTTTGGGTTTTTGGGGTTTTTTTTTTTTTTTTTTTTTTTTTTTTTTTTTTTTTTTTTTTTTTTTTTTTTTTTTTTTTTTTTTTTTTTTTTTTTTTTTTTTTTTTTTTTTTTTATTTTTTAAAAAAAAGAGAGAAAAAAAAAAAAAAAAGGGGGAGTTTTGGGGAGTGGGGAAGTGGGGGGGGTTTTTTTTTTTTTTTTTTTTTTTTTTTTTTTTTTTTTTTTTTTTTTTTTTTTTTTTAGTTTAATTTGTTTTTTGTGTGGTGGTTTTAATAAAAAAATTTTGAAAAGAGGTAATTTTTTTTGTGGGGGGGGGGGGGGGGGGGGTTTTTGGTGGGGGGGGGGGGGGGGGGGTTGTTTTTTTTTTTTTTTTTTTTTTTTTTTTTTTTTTTTTTTTTTTTTTTTTTTTTTTTTTGAGGGGGGGTTGGGTTGTGGTTTTTTTTTTTTTTTTTTTTTTTTTTAAGGTTTTTTTTTTTTTTTTAGGGGGGGGGGGATTTGTTTTTTTCCAAAACATATGTTTAGATGTCTGAGATCGCGATCGAAGTTTTAAGTGGAGGTCTCCATCGAGCTGTTATCTCTCCGCCTCCATATCCATTCACGATCGGATTCAAACCACTCACCTGCAGACGCTGTTCGAATTGAGCACGGGAAGCTTCGGCGCGTTCCAGTAGCGCTTTCATGGACTCGAGCTTGCTCTGCGCTTCTTCATACTTTTCTTCGAGGTCGCGAATCCTCGCTTCCGATTCCTCCAACACAAAGTCTTTCTGGTCGAGGAGTCGCATGTGCTGGACCAAAGTCTCGTGCAGCTGCCGTTTCTCCTCCAGGAGCTGACTCAGAACATCATCATGATCGTTGCTCAACTGTTCGCGGCTCTCAGTTGTCTCGTTCCCAGAGTCTCCGCTTGTGGCGCTATGCCCTTCAAATCTAGGTCCTAGACTGCGAGTCATTCTGACTTTGGTCTGACAAGTCAGCTCCATCGCCGAGGGGTGGTCAGTAGAGTCGTTCGTCAAGAATGGTGAACGAGTTTTTTCTTGAAGCAGGACACGCAACTCTCGTTCCGATCGCAGTTGTTCGAGGACTCGCTCGTGTAGATGGATCTAAGAATTGGATGTAGATTTTGAGACAGCATGATCGGAAGTTCATTCATGTTGATTCGGAGAGATGAAAGAAACCGTACGACAGCCTCACTTTCTTCCCTTTTGGAACTCACCTGAGTTTGAAGCTTGCGGCTTGACTCGTTGAGGTTCTCCTGCAGAGATTTGCATCTTGTGCATGCCTTGACTTCCTCTTCGGGCGGTTCGAAAGCCTGCATATCCTCTCCTGTGAGGGCAGGAAACTCCGCCATGAAACCAAAACGATTTCGAAAGAGTTCCAGCTCGGGATACAGTCTTTCGCGGATGAGCGCGGCCATCGTCCGACCTTGTTTCTGTAATTCAAACATAGGCGATACCACCAGCTGTAGGATTCTAGTTAGCTGCAAGAGGAATTCCGAGCCGACCGTTTCGAAGCAAGAAATCTTGAAGAACAGTGAGCCTGATAATAATGTCAACACCAAATCCTACAGAAAGACATCCGTGGTTTCGCATCGTGCTCCGTACCTTGTACTTGGCATTCTTCACGGTAATTTGCTCGATCTCTTCCAAGAGTTCCTCCTGTATCGAAGATCTCAGAGCTTCCTGCTCTTCTCTGAGCGCCTTCATCGCCACGCGTTGTTCTTTTCGTAGGGCCGATGTCTTATCCATGTACATTAACTTTGCATTTTCTGCCGACTCCTCAAGAATTTGCAAACGTCGACGCAAATCTTCATTTTCGACTGCGAGCTTCTCTGCCCTGCAACCGCGGAGTAGACACTATCAGCTGATATTGAGTTGAAATCACTGATCAAGATGCACATTTGGAAGTTGTCAAAGTCACGTGAGTCAAATGATCGGGAGTGGCATTTGAGCTAAACAATATTTGAGAAGGAGAACAGCGACCAACATTTTCAAATCGGCCAGCATTTCTTCATGGAGTTTCACAGGGAGCTCAACCGTGTCCTGTTTCGCTTGGGTGCTTTTCAGGATTTCTCCTGATCTCCTCCGTGTTTCACGGATTCGTTTTACGAGCTCTTGAGGATGTAGTAGATCTGATGCACTCACTGCAAACTTCAATCACAACGAAATCAGGAAACTCCTTCTGCGAGATCGTTCACTGTAAATCTGCTGATGTTGAACCCACAGCGGTGATCAGGCTAACCTTGATCGAAGTCAATGAGTCACCGAGTCGTTCTCTGCACGCGCTAATGCAGACGATCAGGGCAAAACGAGTCTGAGCTGAGGTCAGGAACGGACTCAGGAGCCGTGTGAGTTTGCTGTCGCGGAAAGGAATCGTCTTATGTCCCTTCTTCAAAGCATCGAGGCATCTTCTGAGAACGAGCAATGATGAATTGATGAACCCGGCTTGACGCAGCACGGTGCCCGAACTCGCACTCGCAGCTTGACGTTCCGTTCCTGTTGAGATCGAACGAGAGATCTGTTTTAGAATATGCTACTACGGTGAGAATCCAGGTTTACCTGACCCAGGGGGAACCTCAAGGTGGATTCCAGTCAATAAGCTTGGTGATACTTGCCTGCCAGGTCGACGATCACAATTTGGTTAGCTCTGACTCCGCTCGGAACCTTCCGCAACACTTTGACGAAGACGGCAAAGTGGGACCTCGACGAGGAGTCATTGAGCTTCGTTGAGGCCACGTTCTGGCGACGTCTTGCTTCTCTCAGAATTCGGGAAGCCTCTGCCTCGGATTGCAAAGGTACCCACTTGGCGTCCCGCGCGAAGCATCGGCCTTGGCTGTCCTGTAGGATTTCATACATCGAGGTTTTCAGAGTGATCATCACAGATAGTTGAATTTCAGGAAAAATAACATCCAGTTGATCGCAAGTCTATTATTCTTTGGCAAATTACATGAGCTATGCTTAAGGGTTTGAGCGGAGCTTCGTCGAGAAGGTCTGTGAGGACTTCGTTGTAGATCTGTATCACCGAGATCCATACGCCACAGGAGACGGTTTCGGGCCCCAGAACTGCCTGGGCTTCACGCGTCACTTCATCGAAATTCCGTGGTCTCAGCTGAGGGATTAAGAGATGGTGCTTTGAGCTCGAGAACTTCATTCTCTACGCTGGATATGCCGGGAGACTGACATATGCTGGACAAGCGTGAGTACGTTGCATGAACTAGTTCAGGAACATGACTGGGCACCTAAGGGGAACACAGGTGAAAAACTGACCTCCGAAAGTTCTGTGCCGCCTTCGAGATGATTGAAGAGGAAACCGAGAACCATCGAGAGTAACCCGGGTGATCGTCCTCCACCGCTCACCGTATGCGTCTTCCCTGAGCCCGATGCACCGTAAGCCAAGAGCAATGCGTTCTCACAATTGTGGAGAAGGCCCTCGAGAAGCGGCAGTGTCGAGGTCCTGAAAACCTGCTCTTGGGTCGTGCTCTCAGGGAATACGTACTTAAACGTTCCGAAACGCTGACCCTGCGACGGTTGGCCTGCAATAATCCGCGAAATGAGTCTCATTCTTCAAGGCTTCGCGGGTTGAGGTTTCCACGGTTCTTCGATCGGATGACGAGAATATGATCTATGGACTGACTTGTGATTTTTATGGTGTTCTCATCGATTATTTCCAGGGCTCCATCTCCTCCAGGTTTCGGGCATAGTCTCAAAAACACTGGCACTCGGTCGTAATTTTGCTGTTCCTTGAATATCTGAAAGGTACTTTTCCATGAGTTCACGGCCCTCGTTAGACTTATGGACCATGATCGATACAGCGAGCGGAAGTTTTCTTTGCCCATTATGAAGAGCCATTCAGTCACATCGCGTGGGGGAAGATTCACAGATTTCACAGGTGTAGAGGAGATATCTCGTAATATGGGTCACGGAAAAATTCTGTTATGGGGGTATAGGGGAATTCTTCTAAGGATCTTTTCGACAGTCTCGATGCTCGCACGAGATCCGAAAGACTTGCAAAATTTCCGTAATCGCAATCACGGCAAGCCAGGCTGGACTAAAGATCGATCATCTACGCTGGGATTTGATGACACTCGGGGATTTTACGGAATGTTTCCGTCACCCGTGATGCAGGATACCGCATATAAACAGGATGACCATTCCGAAACTCCTTCTCGAACATTCATGCTATACATACTGCGGCGGTTCTAACAAAAATACCGATGAGACGAACAGAAGACCACAACCCACCTTAGCGGTCGCCATTTGCACCTTGGGAGCGGCATCAGCTGCTTCGTCAGCTCAAGACGATCTGACCGACTCGACTATCGGGCCGGAAAAGCAGACGTTTCGAAGTTAGATTCCAGAGTGAAGCTCTGGACGACGAGAAGTACAACGTGCACGTGCGCCTCGCTTATGTAAGCAGTCGTGCCCAGATGGCGAACAATCGTAGTCTCACTCTCGGGAGCAGAGATTGTGAGTGGAAGGAACCGAGGGATTCGAATCCCTCGAAATTATACCACGATAGGGGAACCCCGCTCCCATGAACGCAGCTTCGACAAAGTGCGCAATGCACAAGTGCACAATGTGCGAAACGCAGCCCTGCCTGATGACGGTTCTAGCGAGCGAGCGGAAGACACTTGTTGAGGTCCTTATCGCCATGAGAAGGCATTGTCCGGACATATCCAGGAGACTCATGTCCAGAGGTGTCTCGTTTCCAAACAAAAGGCTGAGAGCCAGAGTTTAACCTCGACGGTGGCGTAACTAGATGAAGTTGTGCCCGGGGCGGATCCTGAAATCCGCGCGCCCCCCCCCCCTCTCCGAAGCGCCTCACCGACGAAAAAATGGAACAGGTTACCGATTATAGAGATTACATTATTATGTACGCATTTCTATTTGAGACACAAGCACCATTTTCAGAGTCTAACAATACGAGCTTGAGGGTTGTATACTCGTCAATAGCGTGTTCCATATCAATACCATTACAGAAGCATTATCATAAGCTTGATCCCTAAAGTTGTGGATGTTGAGAACGTCATTTTCGATCGTCTCCAAAATGAGTGACGATAGGGCCTCTGGGTCTCCACCCTCCACCTCAATGGAGTCAACAAATGATTCAACTGCGCTCACTTTCGAACCGTCAATTTTAACGTAGCGCAGAACCTGGCTGATTTGATCCCGGTGGAGCATCCGGATTACTGTCCAAGATCATGCAGAAATAGTTTGCCTCCTCAACTTGACGAATGATTTTTCTACGGACTTGGTTCCCGAGAAGGGCGATCATCTCATCCTGGACCAGCGGTGACATGTGAGGAATCTCCCGCCGTCTTTCCAGGGCAACCTTGGTTAGATGTTCCCGCAGAACCAGGTCATAGCTTTCTAGAAGTTTCACTGCTTCTATGAAATTCCCCTTGTTCTCCGCACTGAATGTTGGATCTCCATGCTCTCTCGACCCTGTTTCTCAGAGCCTAGTTTTGCCTTGAGAGAAATTTGATGATATCGAGGTATCTCCAGGAAAAATCTCTCCATTCCTTCTCCTCTGAGCGGAGCTCGTTGGGTTGCTTCGTCGATGGTGTGCCTGGTTTCGATCCAGTTGTCCAAACTCCTCCATTTCATTTTTCGAATGGCTGAGCTTGACTCGTGCTCTTCTAGTTCCGAATTCGATTTCCACCACTTTTCAAAACCTTCCTGAGAGCTGAACGCGGTTCCAGTGCAACATTCATCCTTGAACAGTTCGCAGCTGAAGCAGACGAGGGCTGCTTTTACTGGCGAGTACATCATCCAGGAACGCAGAATTCTCTCGCCGTGAACCGGATTCTTGAAGAACCAGTTCCGACTCTAATGTCTCACAGCACCTGTGCCAGGAGGGTTGTGTCTAGCGACTGTGGCAAACTCATTGTCAACGTGGGAAAAAGATCTAGGATTTCCCCAATTTTGAATCAGGCACCCTCGAATAAGAACGCTTTCGGTTCTCACACACACACTCGTACTCTTCCTCTTTATTTTGCGGGATCATCATTTCGCGCGTTCCTATTGCGCGTGCGCCAACCGATGGCGCTGCCATTGACTTCAATTCGTTCGGCTCGCTACAATCGGTTATTTGACCATTCGACGGTCAAGATTCCGCGTCCTGTCGGGACCAAGTTCTATGAGAGTTACGCGCAGTTATCCG
The DNA here is from genome assembly GCA_028455905.1 of Neoseiulus californicus. NCBI lineage: Eukaryota > Metazoa > Arthropoda > Arachnida > Mesostigmata > Phytoseiidae > Neoseiulus > Neoseiulus californicus. The sequence continues at coordinate 2,598,094 of JAMQGS010000002.1, read as the reverse complement.
AGAATGTAGCTCGCACATTCAACACACGCACCGGCTAGAGTTTCGCCGCATTCCGTCAAGATCGCGGCCCCAACCTGGACATTTAAGGGTAAATTCTTTGCGTGGTTGCATGCTATCAGGGAAATGACTCAAAAGCGCCGATCCCATGTTGGGCATTCGCGTTTCTATTCTATCTGAACACCGAGCTTCAATACTGATCTGGGGGCAACATGGCAAACAAGCTCCCGAACTTTCCTCTAGACCACAATCACTACAACAGCATTGCAATTTCTCGGCAGAATCTCCCATCAAATCCTTGAGTTGATGTGCCCCGGAAGAGGTTCCTTTTGATGAATCCTCCCGAAAACGTCAGAAGTTTGTAAAATTACAGGCTTCATTTGGTTCCTCGCGGACGGAGTTAGTTTGATTTTCCGGCCTTCTGTCAATTATTCCGATCCGATCCAGAAACGTCCTCTGCCCTCAAAACAAACTGGGATGGAGGGGCGAGAAATATCCCCAGAACGAGCGCGTGCTTCTCTCGAATTTCTCCCCACTTCGAAATGTTGGAGTAATCGTCCTGGGTACTACAAATCGGGAGAGAAACAATGTGGGACTGAAATCCGGACTACTCTCATTACCGGAACTCGACGCGGGCTTGAGGAATTCAAGACCGCGTTGAATACAGGGCTTAAGTCGTGGTACGACACGGCTCTAGTTTCTAATCACTAGTGAAGCTATGCAGTTCAGGCACTGGAAAATCGGGGGAGAAGGCAGGCAAATAGGCAGTATCAGACGCCGGAAAAAGCACTTTTGACACACGGCACAAAAACATAGACGAAGGCACGTTTTTCCATTGCCTGAAAGTGCTCGAAGCGCTACGATGCGACACGATTTAATGCATGACATTCACATCCTGGAACTGAAGTTGGAATCCTCCAAAACGTTCGAATCTTGAAGTCTAAGAGCGGTGGACGGAATATTCATAAGAGTAGTAATTTCACGTCGGTGATACAATCGTCCCATCCAGGAAAATGTTTCTTTTGAGATCATCGGATCTCTTGATGTGTGCGAGATGGTAGATTCCACCCAGGCCCTCATGAGTTTCGGTTGCAGGAGGCTGAGAGTTCCTATATTTTCGCCCCGCTTGCCTCCCTGGGTACGCGGCTGTGTGCCGAATCAGATCGGACGGACCTCCTGGAGGTGCTGCGGCTTGAGCTAAATGGAGAAGGAAGCAGAGAAACATTTCTCCCGCAACCAGTCAGCGAAACGAAGACCATCTACCGTCGAATAACCCATTCATGCTGCTAAGCATTCAGAGCTTGCTGACACCCGCCAACTAGTGGATGAAAGAGAGTCCATGGGGGGGGGGGTTTTTTTTTTTTTTTGGGGGGGTTTTTTTTTTTTTGGGGGGGGGGGGGGGTTTTTTTTTTTTTTTTTTTTTTTTTTCTTCGTTTTCTAAAAAAAAAATATAAGGGGGGGGGTGGAGGGTTTGGGGAGCTAGGGCATCCAGTATGGGTCTCCAACGTTGGTGTGTATGCGTGGCGAATATTTCAATGCTTTTCAGATTGCCCGCCGATTTGAGGCTCTTCTTCGTTTCCTGAAGATTGCAAACAACTTTTTATGAATGCTCCATCTACGAGTGGTAGCCACCAAACGGCTCCCAGGAGGTACGATGACAGATCGAATGTCCGACCGTGGCGACTATCCTATGGGTTTTCGAGGATAGACAATGATCTTGTTGTACATCATGATAGAATGCAAAATATCTCTCTTTATTCTAATATATTCCTCCGAACTTAGGTATCTTCTGTTTGCAAAGTTCAATCGTTACAGATGTCCGCTGCTATGGTATAGTTCATGGATTGAGAGGTTTCAGCGGCGATTTCTGCGGGGCGAACGCAAGTGATCGACTGGCCTTGGTCTTTGTTGAGCTCCCCTCAGCGGAGGTCGGCAGTGAGAGATGTCTCCCCGATATCACCCTGTCACTAGATGTGACCGTTGAAGGACTGTCGACATACCCTGAACCGGTGCTCCAACCTCGCCTCTCGTCGGAACCTGAAGCTTGGGCAGTACCTTCTCGTGTGGGCGTAATCCCCGCCACCGTTATCGCAGAAGTCACAATTATACGCTCTCAGGACGGGACATGTCACGATCCCCATGTGATTCCGCACCGCGTGACCCGAGTAGAAACTGGGGTCCTTACCATTCGCACGGCAGAACGTGCAGTAACCCAGGGAGGCCACTGGCACGGTGATAACGTTGTTCTTCTTTGCGATCGGGTCCTCACGATTTTGAGCTCCTGCAGCGGCAGCGGGCAGTATTCCCCACGCGCTGACGCCGGCTTGGGTGCAGCCGGCTTCGTCTTCAGGAGATGGGTGCGGCAAGTTGAATAACAGGGACCTGCTCTCAGGTCCGCTGACGGCCCAAGGGTTGCTTGCAAGGTTCTGTGGTGCAAGATGCGAATGCCAGGCATCTTCTCTCTGGCTTCCTACCGCATCTGTCTTCGTGTCGCTGAAGACACCCAGGTCACGTTCACGCAGTGAATCTATTTCTGTCATGTAGCTGCTTAGATCTTGCTCGTCTTCCAAGCGCTCGGAGACTGTTCGAGAGTCCATGGTAGTGAAGTCGATCGGTGGATTGCTTGAATTGCATAAGTTCTGATCGAGGCCAAACGCGACTTTTAACTGCTTTGCTCAAGTGAAGTCCTCTCCATCTCAAACCTGCGTCTGACTGAGGATTGCGGTCGAGGGTTGAGCTGGGATGCGGTAGGCGAATTATGCGCCGAAAGCGTGATGATTGCACTATTGCGAATTCTCATTATATCTTATCAACATCATCAAAATCAGCGCCAGCGGTTGTTCGTTTGGCGCGAAAACGGAGTTCATGTTCAAGGGGTGAGAACTCCATCTGTGAGCAACGGGGTCTCGATCTCGTCTTCCGTATCGGGATTCTGAAGGCGCAGCTGCACATGCTCTCAGCATATGCGAGACGCTTCATGTTCAACAAACAATAGAAATCATGACCAGCTGAGAGGAATCGCGCCCACGCAAGGGGCTTCTTGCAGGTAATTCGAAATGTTCGTTCAAGCTGAGAAATGGTTAAGAGAACAATCAATCAATAGGAGTGTACTCTTAGCTGAAATCGTGGAACTCTTCCGAATAGGACCTATCTTTTTCTTCATGTGTGGTCGCACCGAGACACGCGTTTAGGTGCTTTGTTCTTGCTAAAAGGAGGTTACGTTTGATCTGTCAACGTCACATTCGAATTCTGGCTGACGTGCCCCCCTAGAATTCCTACTAGAACTCCTAGAAGCTTCCAACAAGTTCGGGATGGTTTGAACTGCCCGTCATTCAGGGGATGATCTCGTGCACTTCGAATAGGAGGGAAATCAACACCTCTGGGAATTCAAATATGCCCGATGACCAGTGAATGCCCCACGAATAGAGCAATCCCTGCAACCACCTCGGCTTGTCATCCAGGGCAGGGGCGATCCGAGTCAAAGTGCCGCCCGGTGCGGACGGAAATTTTGCCGCCCCCTCATGCGACGTTTCGAATTTTTGCACGCTGGATCATCGATTCCCTCTCTCTCTCTTCCTCCGAAGTTGAATTTCGGTCGTAAGAAAATCACATTGGAACTTCGATTGAGGGAATAATATACGCTTTTATTTCACTTTCCTCACTTTCATGTCGACGGAATCTTTTATGATTCGGCTCTCATTGAGATCCTCCAAGATTTCGCGTTCGATGGACAGAATGGCAAGATTATTCAATCTCGTGTGACTCATTGATGATCGCAGATAGCTTTTGATTAGCTTCAGTTTGGAGAAGCTTCTTTCACATGAGGCAACGCTGATTCCAATCGTGAGGAATATACGGAGAGCGATGACAATGTTCCGCACTGAAGATCCCAGACCGTACTCTTGGATGAATTTCAGAATTTCCAGAGAGCCACGCTGCTGGAGTTGTTAAGATGTATTCACGGTTTTGAAGAAAAGTTTGCAGTTTTCTCTTTTCGACTACGAACTCTTCGTGATCGGAATCCGTGTGCGAGACGTCGATTTCAGATTCACAACTCGAGTCCAGAAGGTTCCTTGAGAGCAGAAAACTGTGCTTCTCCAATAATGTTCGTAGCTGTTCAAATCTGCGCGTGATTTCATCGATGATCTTCGCGAGACTTCTGTGCATACCTCTGCGTATCTCATCTCCAAGACATGCGGGTGGCTCTGGAGAGTCTTCGCTCCGATCTCGGGGTTTCGTAACCCGATATGGTCCCTGTTCTTCGATACGCAACCGTTTTAAATTCTGTGGAATCTCTGAGGTTATGATCGACCAAACGGTCTCTATCGGAATCGAGACCTCCTTTCAGTGATGTTAGTTTTAATACGCAAAGTTGAACATTCAATTTCTGGTCTTGTAAATACTTCTGAGCATCGTTGACTTCCATGAGCACCGAGCACCAGAAGAACAGGAAACTCAGGAATCTGAAGGATTGAATCGAGCTGAGGAGTAGAGCAGCGTCCGCCCTTGTGTCGGCATTCTCTTTACTCTGCGTGAGCTGCTCCATAACTGAGACGATTTGAGGAAATTGGTCTCTCAGAGCTTTCACGGCGCCGGCGTCTGCTCGCGCGCTCCAGCGGGTCTCTATCACGCGTTTCACTGCACCCGTATGATTCGTTAAGAGATCCCACCGATGAGTCAAAGAGACTAAAAATGTGTAAACCTTCTCGACAGTTCCGAAAAAAGTTATCGCATTGATCGTGCAACTGGCTGCATCTCCACCAGCCAAGTTGAGCGAATGGTTAGCACAGGCAACGAATTCGGCTTTCGAATTCACCGCTCTGATCCTTTCCTGCACGCCGCTCTTATGGCCCGCCATTACGTTCACGTTATCGTAACATTGCGCCCTGCAATCTTGAATATCCAGTCCATCGTGTTCAAGCTTCTTGAGGATCATTGTTGAAATAGCTTCTGCTGTCTTGTCTCTGGTCTCCAAGAAACCTTCAACTGATTCCACGATCTCTACACTTTGATTCTCGATGACGACGTAGCGTAGAACTCGAGTTGTCTGTTCCTTGTGCGCACTATCGGGTGTACTGTCGAACATCATGGCGAAATAAGAACTCTTTATTTGCATGAAGGGATTGTTAACTATAGTTTCACAGTATCTCGCAGGTGCCGGGTCACACACCATGAAAAGAAGTTGTTGACCCTCTCTGTATCGGCTCTCGATTTGGGCCGCTATAGTAGTTGGGATCGTGTCCTACTGGGGATAGTGTCGAACAACTTATCACAAATTCTCGTATCCTTTGCGATTTTGCGACAGATATTCTCATCCGCTCCTCTGAACAGTTCCTCGAAATCCAGAGCCGGAATTGATTCTCTGTCTACCTTGCATCTGTATGCAACTCGGCGGGTGGACTTTTTGTAAACAGAGTCTAGTTTTTTCATATCTTTTTTGAATCGGGGGAACCATACTGGTGATCCGTACGTAATTATAGGTTGAACATAGGTCCTGAAAAGGCGAATGTACAGTTTAACGTCTTCTACAGCGAAAGCTCGGAGAATGAAGTCTGATCGTCGGCTGGCCTTCTTGACTACCTCGCGCACATGCTCAGAGAAATTGAAGTCTGAAGACATGAATATGCCGAGGTCCCGTATCTGGTCGCAGGTGGGAATTTCGACATTGTCGATGAAGTAAGAATTTCTCGGATTTCTCGCGCCACAAATACTTGGATGCTCGCACTTTTGCTAAAATCTTCCTTCGTACGTGACTGCCGAGGACCCCGATGAATTCATTCTGGATTCTCGGAGACAGATATGATGTGGCGATCTTGTTTCTTTCACTGACCCTCGGAAGATGCTCGTTGGGAACAGGATCATACTTTCCGAGAAGATGAACAATTTCCAGGAGCTTACCTCTGTTCATCGAGAGCGACTCATTGTCTTCCTCATAAAAGTAACCGATGTGCTCGCGATGGCCACGGAACGCTAAGTTCTGCGTCGTAAAGAGCTTCACAATGTCGAAAATTCTTGATAAAATTTGTCTGAATTGCGTTGCCTCCCTCTCTATCAAAAACTGCTCTTGTCTATCGATTGTATGTCCCGCCTTCGAACGCAATTCGAGCTCTTTCCATTCCATGAAGGATCTATTATGCGAGACACTGTTCTCATGATCCGGAATTTTGTAGCTGGGTTTCCGCCATTTGTTGAAACTATCAGGAGAATTTATGCTGGATTCGGCATGCGGGAATAATCGACAGCAGAAACAGTACACGGAGGCTTTCGACGGCAAATAGATCATCCATGATCCCAGGAATTCCTCACCGCCACCAAGACGACAGAAGAACCATTCGCGCGACAGTTTCCTCACAGCACCTTTCGCTTTTCCACTGTTGCGGATCACAACATCGAACGGGAAGTCTACATTCTGAATCTCCGATGCAACTTGTCATCAATTCTACGTGGCCAAAGTCCCATCTCCTTGATTGCGTCATCTGTATTCATCGAAGTGTTTTCAAAGATACTCTCTTCTTCACAATCAACGAACGCTACCTCAAGGCCTGTTGCAGCTCCGTATTCATTCAGAGTCGGCGCAGGCGACGCTTGCATACTCGCACCGGAATGACAATTCGGTATCTGTGCAGCGGCGTGGTACTGTCCTTCTTCGCTCACCCGTGCCGGGATCAGAGCATCCAGAGACTGATGTCGAGACTCACAAAGGCTGGCATTTTCGGAATCTGTTGGGAGCTAGCCGAAGGATGGGAGTATCTAAGTTTAGGAAGTGAACCCTGGCAATCGAGGTCAAAAATGAATTTTTCTGAGAAAACGTGAAATTCGAGCCAATATCACCCCGATCGACGGTATACACAGCAGAGCTGTCACCCTAAAGGGAAAATTGTTGTTCTCTCTGCTTCTTGGGGCACTCACGAGTCGCATTGATGTTGCGGCTGAGACTTCCACGATTGAACATTGGCGATTATTAGGGAACCTCTCCACTGGACACTCGAGCTCATTTCGAGATTCGCGTAGGAAGATTTGAAATCGAAACTGGGGTTCACAGAGGCCCGCATTTCAGGGTCTGCAAGCTCGCGGTCTGTCATTCCATCGGGTGAACCGCAGTAGAAGAGATACGGGGACCAGAACCAGGCATGAAGTACACGTTCACCATTCTGTGCATGTTCACGTGTGCATCGATTGAGACTCAACGAGTGTTGATTGGAAGCGGGTTCGAGGGTGTTAATTTCCCCAAGAGATTGTGACCGCATCTACTGAGGAGGACTCGTCCCTGAAGTTTGGAACTTGTATGCCAGAATATGTACGCTCCAAGTATGCGAGGATCGTCAAAACCATTCACCATTTACCATTGTGTGTCCCAACCGATCTGGTGACTCTCTATCTCTCTAGGCTGGCAGACCTGACGGGCCACGACGGACCTATCGAGGAACCAGCGACGCGGCGAATTGTCGGCGAGCTTGCGAATCCCCAGTTATCCTTCTTCATTGAGATTCGAGACCGACGAGCTTCGTTGAATCCGTACTGATTGGGAACTTCAACAGAACTCAAAAAATCTCCCCTCCAATCCTAGGCATACTGTGCATGCGAAGTTCATACGGGCCATATACATCGAAAGGATATGATTAGGGCTGTGTTTTTGACGCGGCATTTTAATCGGAGATTCGCGGCGTTATCGCGGCTTTTTCGGCAAAAAATCGCGGACGCAGCGAATTTCTCGGAGAATGCCGAAGGCAGAGAAGGAGAAGGCAGAATGGGTAGAGCTATTGAGGGGACGTATCTTGAGCGATATTTATTTCACAAGTTAGACCAAAAATCTCTTTGATTACAAGCTATAATGTCGTAGATTCACATTCCGACGATCCGGAATCGCCTGCACTAATACCCAGCGGCGCTCTATGACGTGAGATCCCTGAAGATTCCCTTGAAGTGCATTGTAAAATTTGTTGATGTTGCTTCATGCACTGTGCGATGCGGCGCCGTGCAGTCTACGGATCGTTCCCAATTTCGAATTTAGAGCTGGCTTCCGGCTGATCGCTTTCGTATCCGGCTACTCATCAGAAAATAGGCTACTCTTGCTGTCAGAGGACGTCAAAATATTCCCGCATCCGATACTTGCTCCGCCTCCCTTGATTTTGCGAAGTTTCGACGTGAGAACAATATTTTCGGAAATACGGAAATTTGCGGCATCATGGAAGTAACGCAAAAAATCGCGGATTCTATCGCGGATGTCGCGGCCGCGCCAAAAACACAGCCCTAGATATGATACATGTGATTCTGCAGATACCGGTCTCAATTTATTATTGTATAAGGATCATTCATTCATTTCAGAACCTTCCCGCAATATCCGTGTTCCTTCCTCGGTGTGTCTCGTCGTTGTAAGCCCGATATCCTCCGCTTCTTCAGATGTGACCGTTGAATGAGGGTGGGCAGACCCTGAAGCGATGCTCTTGCCTCGCCTCTCGTCGGAATCTGAAGTTTGGGCAGTACCTTCTTGTGTGGGCGAAGTCTCCACCGCCATTGTCGCAGAAGTCACAATTGTACGACCTCAGGACGGGGCATGTCACGATCCCCATGTGGTTCCGAACCACGTGACCCGAGTAGAAACTGGGTTCTTTGCCATTCGCGCGGCAGAACGTGCAGTAACCTAGGGAGGCTACTGGCACGTTCATGATGGCGTTCTCCTTCACGATCGGACCCCTACGAGCTCGAGCTCGTGCAGACGGAGTGGGCCGGGAATTTTGAGCGTTGGGCTCGGCGTTGTTGAAGCTCCCGGCGTCGTCGCCTGGAGCTTGCTGCGCCAAAATGAATAACACAGCCCTGCTGTCAGGTCCACTGATGACCCAAGGGTTGTTTGAGAAGCTCTGAGTGACCAGACGGAGCCCGGGTCTGGAATTTTCGTCTTCCCAGGCATCTCTTCCTTGGGTGCTCACCGTATTTGTCTTCTTGATGCTGGAGCCGTCCAGGTCACGGTCGCGAAGTGAATCCATTTCTGCGATATAGCAGCCTAGATCCTGCTCGGCTTCCGAACGCTCGGAGACTGGTCGAGAGTTCATGGTGGTCAAGTTGGTCGACGGAGTGCTCAGAATTGTAAACGTGAAGAATCGAGAAAAGACGCGAGTTTTATATGCCTTACTCAGACGTGTTCCTCTCCATCTCAAACTCGCTTTTCGCAGGGGATTGTGTTCGAGAGTTGGGCTGAGTCTAGGCGCAACGCGAACTCCCATATTCTCACCCTGGCAATTAATTGATAGTTCTCGCCTTCAAGCTCATGAAGCACCAACCCTGAGGGATGTAATCTCGAGGAGTCTTCAGGAATCCTAATACCTCAGGTGCGCCCGCTGATGTTCTGAACGGGGTTGAAATGCGCCGATCATTGACTTCCGCGCTCGATCGGTTCGGAATGATAAGATCTCTATCGGTATTCTCTGTGATCCCCTGATTAGAGGATCCTTCGGGATGGTTGAGTGGGATGAGCAGCAATCGAAGTTCAGCTCGGGAACTGTGTGAACTCCTTCGTGGCTTTGTCCCCGAACTCGAAGAGTGTCCCCGAAGTTCCGCGTGCTCGGAGCGTTCGCAAATTCCGAATCCTCGAGCGTCGCATCTCTGGATATACGAAGTCTGTTCCCCGGTTTGGAGCATGTGCAGTCGAAGTTGAGATAGTTTACGAGCTTTCGAGAGGCTAGAAGACCTTGTGCTCCAGCGATCGAGCTGTCAATTATGTGAGACGTCAAACGACCGAGATGGAAGTAGGCTTCGTTCACTTGTAGTAGATGCTTGACCATGCGATCTCCCAAAAACGAAATCAGACTCCTAGATTCGAGACTCGAGGCGCCGCGGAAGCTGTCCTCACGCGACGTCGCACACCATGTTTTGCGCGTTCTGGTGTGAATCGATTATTATCGCTCCTGCATTAGAGTGGTGTGGCACTCGTATTCAATCGGTCAATTAATTTGCCAACATACCATATAATCGCGTGAAAGTAAAGGCCGTGTGCGTGATTCAACTACACAGTGATTTAGGTGTAAGGGGTGATCATCATTGCGGTAACAATCGATGAGTTCTGCTGTGAGAATTCTCTTGAATTCTGGAAGTGACTCGATATTTTTTCTCATTCGATGCAAGGGGGTATGAGATCAAGGGGCTATGGCGACGCTAAGAAGTGACCGGTATGAAGGTAATGGCTCCAAGAGATCGGCCTCTTGGGCTAAGGAATACGGAATAGGAGAGTACGAAGCGAAAACAGTCTTCAGCCCTCGAAATACGAAATCATCAATGGTACAAGTAGATGGAGGATCTTGGTATCCGACCGATAATTACTTGCGACGCATTGTTTTGAGCGACTTCTAGAGAAGTTGACGGTCGCCCCCCCCCCTAATTTTTCCGTCCCATGTTAACTCCCTACACCGCGGTGGCCGCAGTATCCAATCGCCCCCCCCCCCCATAACATAGAGCCGCCTTCCATGCATTCACCGGACGTGCGTTCAATAAGCATGTCATCTCCAAATATGAGAGGATCGCGGAAATCATCCTCAAGTAACCATTGTGTATTCCTATCGATCTGGTGACTTCCTCCCCAGGGTGGGAGGCCGAGAAAAGATGATGGACTGATCTAGGAGCCAGCGGCGCGGCGTATCGTTGGAGGCGCAGCGATTCCGAGTTGTTCTTCATCTTCAAGATCCTAACGGTCATTCATCGTCGGAAGCGGATCTCTCATGGAGCTTTGGCCCCATCTGGGACTCCAAGCATGGTCACGTCCCAACCGGTAGGAGCTGCTTTTGAAAGATCTTCCCCTTTTAGCTGTGACCGTCAGCATGCGTCTGTGCAGAATCCCGGTCATCCGCAAAGCTCCGCGAAGACAACGACGAAACCTTCCGTCAGTCCCAACCACGAGTTATTCCATCCACAAACGGTCCCCGGAAGAGCGTGACTCACAAACCCCCGAATTATTGAATGACCAATGCGTTTTGTTGAAGGTAATGATCAGATATTCCGATAGGATACAGGAAATCTTTTTTTATTTACACATTCCGCTAATCCTAGGCATGCTTCGTAGCCCATTCCATACAGATTGAAAAAATACGATATATATACACATGTGGATCTGCAGACGTACACCCTGCAGCAAGTTCGGCGATTGTCGTCCTTCTCCCACAGCAAAAACTTTGATATAGTCGGAGTCACGCGTGGTTTCCAGGAAAGTTCCAACTTAAATGACCGAGTCTCGGATCGAGAGAAGGCATAAAGTTGTGGGAAAGTGACCCAAAGCGATGCGCTTCCTGTAAGCCGAGGTGCTCAGGCTGAGGTCTTCAATCGCCTGAGGAGAAGTCACTTTAACTTAAGCTTTCATGGAAATTTGTTCCCTAGTTCTGTTTTGCGGGAAAACGCGATGACATATCCACTGAATGTTAAGGCTCGGAAGCTCAGGCTGAGCCTCAGCCTCAGCCTCGCAACTCCGCAACAAACTAACTGAAACATCTAGATTCTAGAACAAACTAACTCCACCGTAACCTCTCTAATGGCAAAAGAAAATTTCAAACAGTTCATGAATTCACACTTGATGCCTCTCACCAAACAAAACAACAATACTTCGATCGCCACCAAAATCCGCACAAACGACATCCGTCACTCAAATCCTAACGCTGAAATCCCTCACAGAAGAAACACGCCGATTCACGCCTCACTTGTATTCATTGACGTCACGCACTACATGCGCGATAATTCTGTCGCCATCAATTCCCGCGACGTACACCCCTGGATGGCCATCCGTCACCATATACACATTCTCGAACCGCGTTGTGCTTATACGTCCACCAACGACGCGATGGACTCTCAGCGCCGGAAACATTCGGGCAACTCGTTGCCTTGCCGAGGCAAGAACGTGGACGGTCATCGGACATTCCACCTCATTGAAATTCGTCCGATAACAAAAGTTGCATTCGACGATGCAACGGCTTTTTCTGACTTCCGCCTCGAGAAGCAATGCATGTAGTTCATGAAGTTATCCGAAGTTTCAGTGTCAAGAAGATCACCTATTTCAAGCTGGAAGGTGGCCTTGTGAAAGGGCTCCCTTTAGATTTTCCAACGAAACCTGTAAATCGAAGGTCTTTCATTCTATCGGACAAAACAGGGCGCGAGGTTATCATAGTCGTAGAGATCGAAGCTTGGTTGCACTCGATAAATCGTCGCTCATCGGTGCGCTCCTCGGACATCAAGAACTCGTGCGGATCTGTGATTTCCGCCATGACGAGACGGAAAAGGATTCATATAGCTTTGCGGTGTGGCACAGGAGCGTTGAGCCCTGAAGCTAAATTCCGTTCAGCACTCCACTAATCGAGCTCAGACCTCCTCCTTCAAGTTCAATTCTTTTCGAGAGCACCAACCATCGGGGCGAAAAGTTCCTCGATCGACGCCTTCCGGATGCATCGCGTACCAGACACTGGCTTGAGCATACTACATATAAACAGCAGAGCTGTCACCTCAAAGGTAAAATTGTTGTTCTCGCTGCTTCTTGGAGCACTCACGAGTCGCATTCATGTTGCGGTTGAGACTTCCACTGTTGAACGTCGGCGATGATTGAGGAACCTTTCCACTGGGCACTCGAGCTCATTTCGAATTTCGCGTATGAAGATTTGAAATCGGAACTAGGGTTCACAGATGCCCGCATTTCAGGGTCCGCAAGCTCGCGGTCTGTCAATCCATCGGGTTAACCGCAGTAGAAGAGTAGGAGAGTAGAAGAGATACGGGGACCAGAATCAGGCATCAAGTACACGTTCACCATGCTGTGCACGTTCGCGTGTGCATCGATTGAGACTCAACGAGTGTTGATTGGACGCGGTTTCGAGGGTGTTAATTCTCCCAAAAGATTGTGACCGCATCTACTGAGAAGGACTCGTCCCTGAAGTTTGGAGCTTGTATACCAAAATATGAACGCTCCAAGTATGCGAAGATCGTCACAACCATTCACCATTTACCATTGTGTGTCCCGACCGATCTGGTGACTCTCTATCTCTCTAGGCTGCCAGACCTGACGGGCCACGACGGGCCTATCTAGGAACCAGCGACGCGGCATATTGTCGGCGGGGTCGCAAATCCGCAGTTTTCCGTCTTCATCGACATTCGAGACCGATGAGCTTCGTTGAATCCGTACTCATTGGGAAGCTCAACAAAACTCAAAAAATCTTCCCTCCAATCTTAGGCATGCTGTGCATGCGAAGTCCATACGGGCCATATACATCGAAAGGATATAATACATGTGATTCTGCAGATACCGGTCTCAATTTATTATCGTATAAGAAATAAGGATCATACATTCATTTCAGAGCCTTCGCGCAATATCCGTGTTTCTTCCTCGGTGTGTCTCGTCGTTGTAAACCCGATTCCCTCCGCTTCTTCAGATGCGACCGTTGAAAGGAGTTTGATGGACCCTGACGCGATATTCCAGCTGCGCTTCTTTCCGGAACCTGAAGTTCGGACAATACCTTCGGGTGTGGGCGTAGTCCCCGCCACCGTTATCGCAGAAGTCACAGTTATATGCTCTCAGGATGGGGCATGTCACGATCCCCATGTGGTTCCGCACCGCATGACCCGAGTAGAAACTTGGGTCCTTGCCATTCGCACGGCAGAAAACGCAATGGCCGAGGGAGGCTACTGGCACGGTGATGACCTCGCTCTTCTTCACTTGCGAACCCCTGCGTTTTCGCGCCCCTCTGGCGGGAGCGGGCTGGGAATCTGGAACGCTCCGGTCGGCGTTTTTCGGCGGCTGTTCGGCGTCGTCGAACAGTTGAGGCGGCCCGTTGAAAAGAAGGGCCCTGCTCTCGGGTCCGCTGACGGCCCAAGGATTGCTCGCAAGGCTCTGTGTAGCCCGGAGCGCACTTTGGAGTCCGGTTTTGGACTTCGGGTCTTCCCAAGCATCCCGTATTAGGCTGCTTACCGTATCTGTCTGCCCGTTGCCGAAACCACCGAGGTCACGTTCGCGGAGAGAATCCATCTCTGCCATGTAGCAGCCTAGATCGTGTTCGGCCTCCAAGCGCTCGGAAACTGTACGAGAGTCCATGGTTCTGGAGTCGACCGGTTGAGCACTCAAAACTCTGTGTGTTCCGATGAAGACCGAACGCGAGTTTTATCTACCCAAGTCGAGTGAACTCCTCTCCGTCTCAAACCCTCGTCTCGATGAGGACTGCAGTGTAGGAATGCATCGGATTGCATTATGCCGATTCTGTGGAGAGAGCGTGATGATTGTACTGCACAGACTCCAATCAATCCTATCAACGGCCACGAAACCGGCCTAATAATTAGTTTGTTGAGCGCGAAAACAGAGATCGACTTCATCAGGTGAAAACCCATGCAACGGATTCTCTTTCCCGGCTACCTCATTGGGGTTCCCAAGGCGCGGCTGCCGATGTTTTGAGCGAAGACGAACGCCTTATGTTCGATGATTATCCTTTTCTGAATCTTGGTAGAACAGCTGCTGAGTTTCGATTGCGTTCTCTGCCAGGCTCAACCTCATGCCTTGTATTGGGTGGAATTTTCGATGTTGAGACAGCCCGGGTTCCGGAAATAACACGAATCCGGGATGTGATTTCTGTTATCCCTTGATCCCTGCGTCCGATAGGCCCGAAAGCATACGTTCCCGATTGGTATTTCGCTACTTCATGAAGTTCGATCAAGCTTAAGTGCAAATACGAATACCCGAAGCTGTGCTCGAATAGCTCTGGGCGTGACGAGGGCCGCAGCTGAGCTGGCTTCGATTTCGAAATACTGGCCACGCTAGTGCGAATAGAATTGACGGACCGTCTCCACGGTTTTCAATCGAGGCATCTGCTCTGGAGCAGTTCCTTACAGCTCATCTCCGCCGATACGGTTTCTTGTAAGCTGTATGTATCTGTCAGTAGTTACTGCAGGTTGATAGGTCGACAGATATCAGTATACACGACCAGATTCGGCACAAGTATCAACATATGTGTTTCACTGTGAACCCGAATCATCCAAGGGCTCCTCATGCAGTTCATATGACGACCCGGGAGACTGGAACTCCATCGAGTTCCCGTAAGATGAGAATCGGCTGTTTGCTTTCGACACTGTCCTCGCGAGAAATGCATTCCGTGACCTCTCGAGATGCCGCAGAATGGGGTTTTGGAGCCCAAGAGCGTCCTTGAATATTCCTGTTCAACAAGATGTGATGATGAAGATCGCTCTATATTCCGCAAATGGATCCAAAACTATTGTAAGAAATCGCGATGAAGACTCCCATTGTTTTCTTCCTACTCCAAAGCATCTGCGGTTTTCACGACATACTTTTCCCCAAGATGAGCTGATATCGAGCTCATGATTCCGGGAGGAACTCCTAGAGATGACCCTTACGACGAGATGTATACGCTCAAGAATTCTCAACGTCATAACTCGTGACTTCTCAGGGTGTAGTAGACATCCGCGTGCCACAGCTGACTTCGAATCAAGCAAATTCCGCATTCCAAAGATGAATTCGAATCAGTCGAATCCAATTAGCTCCATTCATTCCGAGTATACACTCAGATTCATAATTATGCGCGCACCCCCATATCCTTAGGTAGACCATTCATTGGCGAGACTGGCATCGGATACGATTTCGTCAGCGTGACTTGTGCGAATGTGGCCATACGAAATACAAGTGTTGTTTAGATATCCGGCGCGATGGTCTTGTGCGATAAGAGACACCTCGGGCGGGTTGATCGAAACGTCGACAAAACGGTCAATGTCTCCCGTTGACGCAGTCGCCTGAGAGCGCGCTCATCAGGAGGCGATGGAGAGACAATACACTAGGGAAGGCGTCAATAGCAGGGGAATGGCCACAGCGAGCAGCCACTCGTCGCAGGAAGGCCGCGAGCAGCTTCCAACAAAGTACTTCTCTTTTCAAGATGGGGGTCCAAAGGTCGAACAGTAGGCAATCGTGGACGATGAGTGACCGGTACAAGGAAGATAGAATTCTGCCGAGCGGATAGCAAAGGATCTCATGATGAGTTGACAAGGAGATTTACGGATCGCAGTACAGCATCTCTTGAGCTCGGAAGTAAGATCCGCAGCATGAAACGCCCAAGTCGCGGACAGTGGTTCTATCGGAAGGAGTGTCCATTGATATAGTAGCGTAGGCAGATCCCTTAGACGAAGACAGCGCACTTGGACGGCGAAAGCGACAGAAATCAGCCGAGCCCAATCCGAAATGGATCGAAGCACGCTGTAGCAAGCCACATTAGGTAGCTTCCGGACGGGTCGGTCGATTTCGTTGACTTGTCGTGTCACGTTTGGGCATACCCTCACATTGGTCAATGGCCGAATGTGGATGACTGATGATTCCGCTATTTTCTGGGCACAAAACGTGTGTGACTCTCGCGGATGATGAACAAGAACAAGATCGCTCATCGGTTCACTGGGAATTCCGCAATCTCTGAGATGAGTGAAGTTCCCAAGCGCGGGTTGCGAGCGATCGATCTAGAACATGGTTCAGATCGTCTGCAACATGATCTTACTCATTGTTCCTCGTTGTCAGATGGTAATTAAAATAAATCCTGGGGGTGCGCGCATATTTATGAAACAAGTGAAAATGAACCTTCTTACGTTTTTCCGCTGATATCGCCGCAGACGTGGAAGTTTAAGCTTCTGTTGATCAGACTGTGACACTGGTTGCTGGACCGTAGTTCTGTGAAGATTTCATCAAAAACGAGCGGCCCGTTCGGAAACTACTCCAGAAAATAGGGGTGTGCGCATAATTATGAAACTGAGTGTATGATCCCCGACCTTCAAACCAGCAACTTCAAACGCGGAACATGTTTCTGTCCTCGCTGCGGGATCGCATCGGTGTGAAAGCAAGAGATAAAGATCACCCCTCCTGCCTATCGAGAATCGCTGATTGTGAGCTGTTCTTCGGAAAGGAACTTCGTAAACTTGGTCAAGTCGGGGTTTCAAAAACAGAACCGGAGGTGTTGAAAAGTTTGGATGAATTTCCATGGCGGCGTAACCATTGAGCCTGTTCCCTTCGGTCACAGATCGTAAGCAGGTAGGTACATCACAGGGTGACCTCGACACGCTGGAGGTACGCTCTGAAACGGCGGTCGTGATGCCGAGAGTGGCGAAGATTTGGAGCCGGACTCCAAATGCCGGGAAGAGCCTGTAAAGATCGTGGCTCCAGTGACAACCAATTAGACCGAGTTTATGGGAAACAATGGGACATTCAAATCCGCGAATGAAGCCCGGAGGAAAAATGAAATCGGAAACAGAATGTCATGCTGCGGAATTTCAATATCGGTTAGTAGTATTCCCAACCCGAGGAATATGTTGCAGTCTAAAAGACTTCAAGCGTTACCTCCAAACAGAAAACCTAGGTAATTTCGAGAAAAACATATTTCGAAATCGATCGGCCGTTTTCTTGTTCCGATGAGTACGCTGCAATTGGAGGGACTCAAAGCCGCACTTTCCACTTCAGTGGAAGAGAAACCGCAAATAACGGGGGGCAGAAGTCTGAAGACTCCACGGAAGCCGCGAGATGTCTCGATACCATGTGATACCCTACCGATACCCCCTCTAGGAGCCGTGGCACCGGACCTGGAATGCTGGGAAGCATTTGTGGATGTTGACCTGTCGTGGGAGCGAACGGGACGTCTCTGCTTGATTATCCTAGACCAAATATTTCGGAAATGAACCTCGACTTTTCTGCTCTTGATCTTCGCTCAGCTTCTTCTTACAATACATCGCTCCGCTAGGCTTGAAACGCTTCATCGCTCTCCTCGACGGAAAAAAAAAAAAAAAAAAAAAAATTATTTTTTTTTTTTTTTTGGGGGCCCCAAAAAACAAAAATATCCCCCCCTTCCCTTATTTTATTTTTTCCCAAAAAAAAAAATTTTTTTTTTTTTTTTTTGGGGGGGGGGGGCGAGGAAAATTGGGAATTTGGAGGGGCAAAAAAAGAAAAAAAGGGGGTTTTTTTGAGGGGGAAGGGTAAATTTCAATGAGTCGCGGAATTCGTGATGACAGCTCCTGTCTGGCTGTCAGTCGCTCTCCAAAAGTGTTTGAGGAATTTTGATTGGGTCTTGCGACTGCAGATTGCGGAGTGATCAGCAAATAAAGTTGGGGAAGCAACGTAGAATTGTTCTGTGGAGCAAATGATTCCGACTTTGGAAGTTTTTTTCTCCCAATTTGATATCCTTGTGATTGACGATTCACGTAGAATCAATGCGACTCTGATGGTCAGCTATGAAACTTTGAGAGAACTCTCCAGATCCGACGCCTTCCCGAGGAAAAAGAGAAGTTTGGTGTTTGACCAAAGCGGTGTTCTTGAGGGGCAGCATGTGCGATGCAGAGATCTCTGAAAGTAAGGAGACACAAAGGGCGATACCTTGACGGTGGGGGAGACTTGTTTTCTTGCCGTCGGGGTTCGATCGTGGATAAAGTTCAGAAGCTAGTTTGTGCCCTCGATGAAAGTCAGATGGAGATTCGAATCGTTCCATACCCGACTTCTCGCCGGACGCCGATGCTCATAATTCGCCCTCCAATGATGAGGTTCTTATGCGCATTGTCTCTCGAAACCATCGATTCACTCGAATTTTGGATCTACAAATCGACATCCTTTCCAGATCCATTCCGCGGAGTTATTCGACTGCTCGTGGCTGAATCACATCAGCGGACCAACGCTCTCAGCCTGATAGAGCTCCGGACTGAAGACCGTCAAAAGCGATGTAGGAATCTATATACAAAAGTTACATTCGAGTTGGATCTTGTCAGGAGTTTACCGGCATTTCCCATTGAGCTCGCAAACTATGCTCAGAAGAGGATGGGACTCTGGAAACTCCGAGCGGATGGATGGATAACAACGAATGGACGCAACGTCTAGCGAAGAAACAGCCCACCGTCTGCCGGCTTTCGGCAAGGGCTGCCAGAATCTGTCTTTATGTACACTGGATACATATACATGGAATTTGTATTCAGGTACATAATATATATCCACACTCTTAATGCACATCCCCCTAGAAATAAAAACGCTATCTCTGTCCGTCTGTGCGCAGGCTCACACCTCCGCGCGATTGTTTTCACAAATGTTCTTCTGTGTTCTCAGCGTAAAGTGTTGTCCTCATAACTTCGACGAGCGGAACATCCAAGTCTGCCATCACGTACAGATATCTGTTCTTCGTGTTCTTGGCAACTCGGAAAACTCGTTTGAGAGATGTACAAAAGCACCTCTCGAACGTTTCAGAGTTTCCTCTCGAAAGATGTTCCCACAACCTGCCCATTCCGGTGAGAGTTTGAGCAATGCCTTGATGAAAAACAGCTTCACTGCAGTGCTCACCGACAGCATATATGGGTCTCCCACGTCGGCATACATAGTCGCAACCGTCTTGCAACACACATCTTCAATGTGCTCGGTGAAACACGTTCCGGTTGTTTGCAACCGAATCCCTAGATACTTCGCAGACAGTACGAATTCTAGGGGCTTTCCTTTCCAGGTTATTCTGTCGCTCCGACTCAGACGACCACCTCGACGTATTTTCATGACGACAGTCTTCATTGGGTTCAGACGTAAACCTTCTTCCTCCAAATGGTCACTTACGACGTTAGGCATTAGCTGAAGCTGGCCCCTGTGATGGTGCATGATGTTAATATCATCTGCGAACATGACGATCGTCCCTGTTCTGCACTCTTCGAGGACCTTCCTTGGTAGTTCTGCCAATAGGAGAGAAAACCCGGAACAGCTCAACGGGTCCCCCTGTGGGGTGCCCCTGGTCCGATTTTGAGTCACGCCAACGTACATTACGCCTCCAACTTTGATCTCCAGGTATAGAAACCATCTATGACTCTCAAGAGCGGGCCGTTGACTCCTGCTTTCTTAAAAGCATCGATCATTCGATGTCTTGGCGCCAGGTCGAATGCCTTCTGACAATCGATGAGCACAGCGTACGTCGCTCCTTCTGCGCTGACCAGTGCTCTTTCGATTTCCGACATTACTACGTGGAGTGCATCTTGTGTGCCCATGTGCCTTCGAAATCCGTATTGTTGTGGTGGGAGGTATCCGTTCAACATGAATTCACTTCGTCTGAAGACGCCCTTGAAGAACACTTTCTTGATGGTGACTTCACTCGCAATGCCTCTGAAGTTGTCCATATTATTCTTCGGGTCTCTTGGTTTGCCCTTGAAGAGGAGCGTTATTCTTGCGTGTTGCCAAGTCTTCGGAATCTTGCCGTCTTATAGGATTTTATTGAACAGGTCTGCGATTGGTTCTGCAACAAGTGATGCCGATCCTTTCCAGTGCTCGTAGCATCGTCCGTCTGGACCTGCACTTTTCCCATTCGGCAGAGTCTTCAGCAGAGATTCGATCTCCTCTTTCGTCCACGGTGCGTTAATTAGCCATTGGTCGAAAGTCAACGGGAGCTCAACGATTGTCTTAGGCGTTGGCGCTTGAGCGTCCATGAGGAGTCTCTCAAAGTGTTCTCGGATTTCATCGGGGGTTGCGTAGCACACGCTTCCCTTCTTGGTCTTCATGATGTACCGGTAGGACTGCTTCTCCGCGTCGGTGACCATGCGCTCTTCCCTGGCTTTGACTGTTTGTGGTTTGGAGGTGTTGACCACCTTGTGGTATTCTC